>OY751342.1:23860958-25262113 GCA_963564715.1 Catocala sponsa
GCCAAAATGGTTCCCAAAATCTGTTTTTAAAGAATTCCTCTCATAGCCCTTTAAATTATAATATTGCTTTTTTTATTTAACGTAGAGGAATGCCATTGACGCACCTCTCTTCGCGGAAAAAGGCAAGCAGAAGTGTTATGTCAGGCTCACCCGGGGAAAAATGGAAAATCCTCAGTCTTATCGACTAAATCTACCACGGCATGCCATCGCACTGCCTTCAATGGTGGGTAGGTCGCTGAAGCTGTAACTGTATCAGCGACCCATCCAGCAGTACCCAACACCGACAAAAAATATGTGCGGGCGAGGACTCCTGGGCCACGCCTCGGCACGACAGAGGAGTTTCCCAGGCCTATCCCTACATGGAATTCTTCGAATAGGCCATAAATAGGTGACAAAAGAAATAGTAAAATTGGCTGATTATGAGTCGCTCACGACATTGTATGGTCATACGGAGCCTTTAGTGCGTGAGTTTGACTCACATTACTCGTTCTTTTTATATATAACTACTTTTCTACTTTATTCGTATTTCTGAAAACCGAGGGAACAAATAAAGGAATACGAATGACGAAAACTTCAATTGACCACAAAGTATTCTTATTGGATGCATAGCACACAATTTAAAAAAATGTTTGCAGTAGAACAAAAATATTTTCTTTTAATCAGGTGCTTTGTGATGTTATTTTATAATAGCTTGAAGGCCAATATGAGCTTAATCATTTATGTAATAGTGTTCACAGAAGAAAATAGATATATATATGGAAATATCCATTTTCTCAACTTTAAGAAAAGTTCAAAAGGTTCCTGTGTTTATTCTATGCACTGTTGTTATTTTTCTACACTTTCTATTAGCCCCCCGCGTTTTCATTCACATTTGTGATTTCAGCTTCGCTGCCGTAGCTCGTAGCGTGCTGCGTGATATTATACAGGCTCATTGGTAAAAGACTGTACATATTGTAGGAAGGTATTCAGTACTCGATTCTGGACCCGAGTATCTAAAAAATATGTACTAAACTAAACTCTTGCGCATATACCATAGCTAAACAAAACCTCCGCTCCCGCCCCCAGCTACCGCACTCCGCACTCTCCCGAATTTGCACCCTCGCCCGTTCTTTTCTTATCAAAGGTCATTAGCCTCGACAGCTGTGTGCGCAGTGTCCACATTTTATGGATATTTAATACGTTTTCTTTTATTTCTATTTCTTTTTTATACGTTACGGCTGACCATAAATTATCATGTCCTTAAGTATGTACAAGAGCAGCGATAGCTCAGTGGGGAGACCAACAGACTGCAATGCAGAGGGTCTCGGATTCGAACCCACGTCGCGCACCTCTGATTTTCGAAATTTATATGACTTTTCGAAATTATGTGCGTATTGATTGAAAATTATCGCCTGCTCCGTGCCCCGGAAAGCACTTTAAGCCGTTGGTCCCGGCTGCCATGAACATCTATGGCAGTCGTTATTGGGAGAATGTCGACACAAAAGATCCCACTGGGTCGAAGTGTCGCCGGTCTGCACTGACTGGCCCCCACATAAGATAAGATAAGATAAGTATGTACAATGTTTAACCAGTCATCCAGTATAGCCTATGATACTTCTAAAGAAAATAGCCGTTAAATAGAGAAACATTTTTTTAAATCGGTGTCATGATTTTTGACTTTATTCACTACAAACAAATATAGAAACATAGGACAAATAATATTCTACCACATACACACAACACCATCTAGCCCAAACTAAGCAGAGCTTGTACTATGGGTACTAGACAATGGATAAACATACATATATACTTTTTTTTTTGTAAACATGTACATATTATACATAGTATAATACTGTTTCTCTCTTTATAATATTAGTATAGATCTAATTAGTTATACACATTAAATGTAATAAAATAAATTCTGCTTGTCTGCAATGCACTGATATGGAAAGATGACTGATACATATAAAAATTATATGTTATTATCATTATACGTTATTGTATTATACCAAAGCAGCGCAAATTGTTAATTATAGTACAATGTATTTATCTTCCAATAAATCAAATCAAAATCAAATCAAAAATAAATTTATTCAAGTTAGGTTACAAGGTAACACTTATGAATGTCAAAGTTACACAAAAAATTTTCTGTGAATTTACATTTACTGCCACGTTCAGCAAAGCAAGGGTGTATGGCTCATGAGAAGAACGGGCAAGAAACTCATGGCCACTCTTTTTAATCGCCAAGTTTACAATAAAATTTTGTTTACAAATCATAACTGTAAGGTGCTGCAACCATTTCTCCATGAATTACTACTGAACATTTAATAAAATTTGATGATAGCCTCTAAAGCAGCAGTATAGTAAACAGGAGCATCCATTTACATGTACATAAATAATCAAGACAAGGCATAATAAAAATGATCAACTTCCATATCCCTCTTGAATTTAACTTATTAACCATTGTTTGAACGACGGTGTTCAGACCTAACGCTCTCTTTCGGCAACTTTAATAATAATATCAACCCTCTATACTGGATGTCCGGTAATTAATGGATAACCTTGAAATGTCTTATAATAGAAATGAAGGCCATTAAAAAAAAAAAAAATTCTATCCTGACTACTACCTGTGATATGATTTTATTATATTATATTTAATCACCATATATAACTTTCTTACGTTTTATTACTTTATAATCTAGTAAATGCTAAATGAGTAAAATCATTAAAATAAAACGTGGTTATGTTAATTCTCCTGATTCAATTTGTTATATTTGTTCCTCGTTTACACAATACAAAGAAAATAATAAGTGAAAATGTGAAAATATTATACGACACTAATTTTGGTCGTTCGCCATCAAGATAAAGAATAAGCACCTCATAACTGTCTTATAACATGTATAGCAAAAAAAAACAAGTTATTATTTAATATGTGATTTTTAGAGATAGCTTTTCAAATGTGGGAAGTTTCTTGAATAAAGTGAACTTGGAACGGAAACTTGGAATCATTCATTAAAATATGCACACCTTAAATATAAACTTTAGTCACACAAGGTATAACCATACCAGCCCGCAAAAATATAAAATCTACTAATCATAGAACAATCTACTTAGGATGATGTTCGGCGACCGCTGGCACCCATCTCGCTCTTGCACGTCCGTTGTGTATGGCGTCGCCTTCTCACACAGTATGAAAATAGTGGTGCGTCGCCCGCGGTCGCCAGACAGTCGGAGATGGGTACGTGGTACTAGGACCAGAGGTCCCGACACACTACCCGTACTGTGCAGCCCACAAACCAGATTTTATAGCCCTCACCCGCGGCATCGACGCGGCTATCTATCTAGACGTCCTGGACGACCACCTCATCTCAGACCACCATCGACGTCGCCAAGCGCAGGAGGGACCCACCGGACACGACTCGAGCGCTGCTGGCACGCTGGTCGCCCGCGGGGACTCACCGGTGCGGGTTAGGCCTTGCTAGCTGCGCTACCCACCGGCTCTGACGACCCGGACTGACCAACGGACTCGCACAGACCCACTCCAGTGACCCGCCTGTATTTGCAGGCGGCGACGACCACCACCAAGACAGGCTCACGGCCCGGTTTGGTTACCCGACACAAGAAGAACCCTTGATGATAGCGGTCGCCAATGCCCGATGAGTCTCAACGCTGGCATGTTGTCTGTTGGCGTTACGAACGCGACATGACTGTTCTTTCTTTACGATATTAGGTGACTGGCACACAAGCACCGTATAAACTAAAAGTCCTTTAATTACTGTTTCCAACGTACAAAAATGCATTTAGTCAATAACGTGCTTCCTGTTCACATTATAATCCACCAAAGCTAAGTTTCCAAGAAGCTTATGGGAATCTCCTGTGGGCAGAACGCAGACCTTTATCAACGCTCTTTTGATGATGCCCTTGAACGTAGTGCTGTCCACAACTCTGCAGACTCCATCAGGTCCATGGTAGAATTTGTTAATGCGTCCCAGGATCCATTTCACCGGCGGTAGTTGATCATCCTTGATGACGACCATGTCTCCAATTTTTATGTTTTCCACTATATTGGTGCCATTTTACCCTCTGTTGAAGTTCGGACAGAAACTCTGATGACCAGCGTGTCCAGAAATGTAGTCTCATGCGTTCCAGCTGCTGGTATCGATTGATGGAGATCTTGGTTGTTGTTGGAGATGGTAGGGATGACAAAGGACGCTCGATGAGGAAGTGCCCGGGTGTTAAAGGAGTCAAATCGGAAGGATCCGCTGACAAAGGTGTCAATGGCCGCGAATTCAATATTGCCTCAATTTGCGTAAAATAAGTAGTTAGCTCTTCAAATGTTAAGCTTGTATTTCCTGCTATACGTTTCAAATGAAATTTTGCCGCCTTTACTCCAGCCTCCCAGATGCCACCAAAATTAGGTGCATAAGCGGGACTAAATTTAAAATCTATGCCCTCACAGACACCGAAATCAGTGACAGAGCCGTTAATTGCTTTAAGCATTCTGCCTAACTCGTTATTCGCCCCTACAAAATTCTTACCATTGTCGCAATAAAACCGGTACGCGGTAAACCACGTACAATACGTACGTGGTTTACCGCGTCTAGATATAAATCGGCGTAAACATCGAATGAATGCGGTAGTACTCAATTCACTCACAACCTCTAAGTGCAGTGCTTTAGTGGCAAAACACACGAAAATACACAAGTAGCATTTACTCGTTTTTGCCCCACGACCCTTGCGACTAGAAATTAGAAAGGGACCAGCGAAAGCAGTACCACAAGTCTCAAACGGAGAAGCTGGATTGACTCGCGAGATAGGTAAGTTACCCATTATTGGTTGTAAATTTTTACCTTTTAATTTAGTACACTGTACGCAATTATGTATAGTTTGTGTAGCTAAAACTCTACCACCGACGGGCCAAAAGTCTTCACGAATTAAATATAATAATTGTGATGGTCCACAGTGTAAAAGACGTACGTGTTCTTGTTTAAATAAAAGTTTCGTAAACGGATGTTTGGAATCAATAATAATCGGATGGTTTGTATTATAGGGAACAAGTGCCTTTTGAAGGCGACCTCCGACACGTAAGACCTTATTGTCATCTAGAAAAGGATTTAAAGATAAAATTCATGACTTACGATTCAGATATCCCCTTTTGTCTAGAGAATGAATTTCTTGTTTAAAAGATTCTCTTTGTGCAATTTTAGCTAAAGTAGAAAACGACTTCATTAGTTCCCTAATTGTCAGATTGCCCTTTATCTTATTTGTTTTAGACTTAGAATTTTCTATAGACCGCAGTACGTACGCAAAAATTCTTTGCATTCTATAAAAGCTCGAACAAGTAAGGAACAGGTTAAAATTAGGATTCTCTTCGCTCTGTACATTCAAACTAATCTTTATTTCAGGTAGTGTCGTATGAACTAGATTATACACTGGCCATTCTTCCTCTGGCCTTGTTAGAAAAGGCGCACCGTGCCACCACAATTTATTTCCTTTAAGGTGTTGCGGCTTTATTCCTCGAGATGCGAGGTCATCTGGATTGTCTTCGGTAGGTAGATGCCGCCAAACGTATTTCGAGGTAAGTTCGCGAATCTCTTCTATTCGGTTACACACGAAAATTGTTTAAGTTTTTGGTTCACAATTAATTCAACCTAAGACTATCGTCGAGTCAGTCCACAGAACGCAACGAGAAATATCGAAATCTTTAAGACGTAATGACTTCACAACTTTAGTAAGCAGTTTTTTTTTTTTAAATCAGCTCTGTAATAAAAACATCTTTTAACCTGTTCCTTACTTTTCTTCGCCGATAGACGAATCGGCTCATTCTCCACATCAATTACGTCCTCACTACCAGTAGTGTCCACTACATTCTCCTTAGCCAGACCTGGTTCCCTGCTAACAGTCTTAACACTCGAAAGCGACAACTGGCCTTTCAACCCCTTAATAATCTTTACATCCTGCGAGAGCGTCATATCTCCATCCACAATGTTCTTCTTGACACTCGGTTCAATCTTCTTCGCTCTGGCTGCGTACTTCAGAGTGTCGTATGTGTCTTCGTAGCTGACACTTGAGGATGAGACGTTGGCAATCATGACTATTTTGCATTTGCCGCCGAAACAATCCTTTAGCAGTCGGGTCAACTTCGAGTCTCTGTATGGTATATAACTGCTGCCAGCAGCTCGTTTGTTGATGCAGTTCCCGAGAGACAACAAGCTCTTGTTGATATTGTCGCTTTCCTTGAACCGATCACCAATGCTTCCAGTCGCTCTCACTCTCTCAATGCCCGCCAAGTCTATCATTGATAGCTTCACGATTCTTAACTGGCTTGAAGTCTTGTATCGCATTTTGATGTCTTACTTTTTAATTTAATAATTTCTAAAATTTAATAAATTAATAGGAGATGTCAGAACTGTAATAATCAAAATATAATACCAATATGATGACACAATAATAATTTTAAAACAATTAAAACTTGGAATTCTAGAATACTAAATATAAAGAAATAATCTACTAAATAAAAGATACCTATCAGCAACAACTGTTTAAACCTACATTTGAATTTGTTATATAACTTTTAAATAATATAGGTATATGGTATACAGTTTATACAAGTTGTAATATCTTTCAAGAAAACAACACTTTTTAGTTAAAATCTACGCGGACGAAGTCGCAGGTAACAGCTAGTTTCTTAATATATTTGGGCTATTAATATCTTTCAAGAAAACAGACCGGCCAATCAGGAGCCAGCATTTTTGTTGTTCGTGTTCTTTTCTGATAGTTTTTGCTTTATTACTCCAACAATTTTGTATCTGTATGTTATCTCGGTCTTAATATATGCTTCTACAATGACACAGCCTTTGACATACAATGAACTCATCATTGTATGTCAGAGGCTGTGTGTGTATGTAAACGGTATGTATGGCAAAGCTTTGAAGGAAAGCGTAATATTTTGTCAATTGTGGATACCCTGAAAGTGTTAAGTTTAAAATTATATTTGGACACGAAAGTCACTTTACAGATATATATATTAACAACAAAATTAACAAATTAGAAAACTTATCAATTTAAAACACCTTATAAAATAAAATAAAGTAATTTGCCAAGCGCTGGCAAAATTAAACAAAAATACTTCTGTGGTTTTCACACTAGGCAAGCCTGTATCGTGAAAACCGAATATATATACATATATAATAATAATAATAATATATATAATAATAATATATATAATAATAATATATATAATAATAATATAATATTATTTTATGTTATTTCTTTTGTTAATCTAAGTTTTTGTTAACATTGTATGTAATTTGTTGTAATATTATTAGCATAGATATAAGCGAGTTGGTGTATACTGTAAGCTTATATTTTTTATGAATAAATAAAAGAATAATAATATTCTATCACATACACGCAACACCATCTAGCCCAAACTAAGCAGAACTTGTACTATGGGTACTAGACAATGGATAAACATACAAATATACTTTTTTTTTGTATATACGTACATATTATACATAGAAACACCCAGACCAAGACAAACATCCATGTTTATGCACACAAATGTTTGACTTGTGCGGGAATCGAACCCGCGACCTCAGGCGTGGCAGTCGGTTATACTAACCACTACGCCATCGAGGCACTAGCATAGCTGATGCACCGTTAGACTGTCATGCAGAGCTGGTCTCGAGTTCGATCCCAAGGCACGCACCAAAGACTTTCAGAATATATGTGCGTATTAAATAGTTCACTGTGAAAAAAACATCGTTAAGAAATCCTACTTGTCTGAGAGTTCTCCATAAAGTTCTAGAAGGTATATGAAGCCTGTCAATCCGCCCTGTGACAGCGGAGTGGACTATGGCCTAACCTATTGTATGGAGAGTGGAGACACCTTGAACTCTGGGCAAGATCACATGACACATTGTCATTGCTTCTGCCCGCGGCTTCGCCCAGGAACAGTTCTTTTATTTTGGAAAAAAGGTGAGAATATCCTTTTCTGTAGCTCTGACAAAAAATGATAAAATTGTATCATGATCGGTCAAGTAGTCAAGACGTGAAAGCGTAACAAACAACCTCACATTCGCATCCTAATTTAATATTATAAATGCGAATGTGAGTTTGTTTGTTTGTTTGTTACGCTTTCATGCCTTAATTACTCGATCGATCATCATAACATTTCACATACACGTTCTCAGGGGAACAGAAAAGGACTTTGTATACCTTTCATCCAGAAAAAAGTACTGCTACGAACCTAACCTTACCTACATTTACGTGAACGAAGCCGCGGGCAAAATCTTGTTTTTTAGGTAGGGTAAATTGGGCATATTGCTTACCGGAGACAAAGGGCATGTCCAGTTCTTAGGTAATTGATGCGCTATCATTTTACCGATGTAG
Organism: Catocala sponsa; assembly: GCA_963564715.1. Lineage (NCBI taxonomy): Eukaryota > Metazoa > Arthropoda > Insecta > Lepidoptera > Erebidae > Catocala > Catocala sponsa. The sequence goes on from OY751342.1 coordinate 23,869,332, forward strand.
ATATCTTTATAGAAGAAGTCGCATAAGCGATACTCGAAGCGTACCGGTGTGAGAATGTTGCGCCCGCTTATTACTTCATACAATGTCCATTTTAACTGAAATATATCAAGAAAATCTCACGGTTACATTTATTTTACCAATTACTGACTTAACAAGATTAAGGTCGATTCCGCTTCATGACCTGTTCCCATGGCAACTTCGCAAATAAATGTCATTTTAGATTTTTCAATGTAATTTATTTATTTGGCTTTATTTTTATTACACTCTATAGACTAAGGTAAAAGTCTATCATAGATTAAATATAATTATGTAAATACTTGTAGTCCTATTACTATGTAAATATTGAATCTAAAGATTTCGTTGATTAATGAATGAATAATGATGAAAAAAATAAATAAATGAAATGAATAGGTCACAAGGCCTGTTCTGAACAGCAATAATATGATAGAATATTACATACACACAGCACCATCAAGCCCAAACTAAGCAGAGCTTGTACTATGGGTACTAGACAATGGATAAACATAAACATATACCATTTTCTTTTGTAAATACATATATATTATACATAGAAACACCCAGACCAAGACAAACATCAATGTTCATGCACACAAATGTTTGACTTGTACGGGAATCGAACCCGCGACCTCAGGCGTGGCAGTCGGTTACACTAACCACTACGCCATCAAGGCCGTCACAGTCTTTAACGTCTTCGAAGTCTTATGCGTAAACACTCATAACATCAAAGTCAAATCTGGTCGAGTGCATGTCCAAAGACTGTTGAACTGCCATACAGAGGTCCCGCATTCGACCCTTAGGCACGGACCTCTGAATTTTCGAAGTTATGTATCTATTAAATATTTAATTATTGTTTGCTTTTATTTTTTATTTTTATTTTCTAACGGCTAAGCAAAACATCGTAAATCTATATGTCTGAGTCCACAATGTTCTCGAAGATCTGAGAAGCCTGCCAACCTGCACGAGCTGGCTGGTTGCCAGATTTCTGCTAGGTAGACTATAACATCCTAACTTCCTAACTAATATTATAAAAGCGAAAATGAGTTTGTTTGTTCTCTTTTCACGCCTAAACCACTGAACCGATCATCCTGAAATTTTGGATATACGTTGTCAGGTGTACAGAAACGGACATAGGCTACCTTTCATCCCGAAAAAAATTACTGTTCCCGAGGAAAACAACAATAACGTCCTTATGATAATAGATGGCGTCACGTGTCTTTCGAATCATGATTGAATTATATTATTACAAGCAGAGTACAACCCGAATTGATTGTCAAATTCTAAATTAACGCGAGCGAAGCCGCGGGCAAAAGTTAGTATTAACATATATCCAGGTCTCATGTTAACATTAATTGAACTCTGGTTTCTAAAATAAGATTAAACTTATTTATTTATTTATATATTGGCACACCAACAGCTTTTAGGCGAAACATACAATTTGATACACATTTATATAAAAACTAAACAATTTGGCTTAAGAGCTAATAACAGGTGTGAGACAACATTTCCCATTTACAAGTAGTAAGTTTAGAATAGAAAGAAAAACGTAAAACTTAAAAACTTTAAATTAAAAACACAAATTAAAAATTAAAGTAGACAAGTGACAGTGTAGGTGCACAAAACAAAAAACTTGTATTATAGATACCAAGGCTCTCGCATACAAATAGAGAAAAGGAAATACAATCATTTGTGGATTGTTACAATTACAATTCATTGAACAAGTTACAATAATTTACATAATATTGTCTTACGTTTACGTGAATGTTATACACTGAAATAAACTACTTTATACGGATTTTGTCGTGTTGTTTATTTTAAAACACTTTTATTGTATAATTTTGAACTTTAACAGGTTCCCTGTCCGATGATACACATATGATACATAACAATAGATTTTCTATTGTGTCTTGATAGACACGGGACAGCGAATGGGTTAACACTACTATTATTAAACTTTACTTAAATTGAAGCTATTTCAATTAATTAAAACTATTAATATTTAAGTTTACACTTTTTCCCCGACGTCTTGGTTGCACGTGTACAGCAGCCATGGTCACGTGGAGACCAATTTTAAGATTAGTCTCCCCGTGACCATAGCTGCTGTCAAAGTGTTTTAAAATAAACAACGCGACAAAATCCGTATAAAGTAGTTTAATTTCAATGGGCAATTATTTACTTATATTAGTCTGTTTAATCATAAGATAAGTACCAACTTACCTTATGATTAAACAGACTAAACACACACAACAGACACTTTCGTACACATACCAATGTGTGCGAAAGTGTGAGAGTGAGTCTGAGCGTGTGTGTATAAGCGTATGATAAGTGTGAATGTGTGTGTGTATGTGTATGATAATAAGTTTTAAAATCGTGTGAATGTTTTGTTTATAGAATTGTGAGTTTAAATAGGTGTTCAAAAGCCATTTAGTAACTATTTCCCCACATTGAGATACAGCTATCGTACTATACATACCAATACATTGTTGTCCCATTCAACCTTAGTGTCTATATAAATGCCTGTCATATATGGACCGCGACGACAGTAATATTTATTGAATTAAGAAACTTAGGATTGTAGTAATCTCGTTCAAGTTTTCCAGCACAATATCCATCATCTGAAATATTTTTAATTTAAGTTACTATATCCTAACTAATATTATAAATGTGAATTTTGGTTTGTTTCGCTTTCACACCCTAACTATTCATTATGAAATTTTGCATACAGGTTACCAAAGATATAGAAAAGGATATAGGGTTACTATTCATCCAAAAGAAGAAGAAGATTATGTATTTAAGGCATGATGTGGTGTCCTGTAATTGAAGGAGTACACAGACCAAAAACGTCTTGAATTGTATTTTCTTTTGTGAATAAGATGTGTACAGCCTTTGTTGGAGATCCTTAAAGAAAATAAATAAAGTAAAAAATAAATAAGAAAGTACTGTTTCCGAGGTATAGAAATTTATTAACAAAATTTACTTTAAGGCGAGCGAAGCCGTAGGCAAAATCTATTTTTGAGTAGTAGAGTCTCGCTGTTTTCAGCATGAAGGACCGGCTCGACCGGGGAAGGACCCTCTCACAGAATATCGACGAGAAATAGCAGTATTCCTACTGTTGTGTTTCGTTCGGTGAGTGAGAGTGCCGGAGGCCCAATCACCCTCTTTCCCCCTTCCCGCTCCTTTTCCTTCCCACTTCCTTTTTCCTAAAGGGTCGGCAACGAGTAAGTGATGATTCTGGTGTTGCAGGCGTCCATAGGCTGCGGTGACAACTGACCATCAGGTGGGGCGTATGCTTGTTTGCCACCATAATTGTATAAAAAAAAAATAGTGATTAAACCATTAAGAGCAAATCTGGATCTCCGTATAATGTCTTCTATCAGCGGCACACCGACGGCCAGACACAACAGCTTTTCAGTTATTTGGCACTCCAACGATTAAAAGGTCAAGCCTTTAACTGCACGGATGGCGTACTGTTTAAGTAGTCGTCTTGCCAGTGCCATTTCACCGAGTGTAGTGATTTCCAATTCACACGGGAGAAAATTTGTGTAATCCATAAATGGCTGTTTCAAATCTGGGTATTGTTATAGAATATTTGTAAAGATTTGGCCGATACAGATATTATATTTAGTGTAAGCGTTCCTGCACACGATGCCGTCACCGCGTCGTCGCCGCGCCGACGCCGCGCAATTACACTGTAGTGACGAGTCGCGCGAAGCCCGCCACCGCGCCGCCGCCGCGCCGCATCCGCGCGCGTTCCCTCTGTTTGATTCACTCCATTACCGGCCGCGTACGAACGTGCACGTGATCAAACAGACAGGGAGGGGAACGCGCGCGGTAGCGGCGCGGCGGCGGCGCGGCGGCGGCGCGGTGGCGGGCTTCGCGCGACTCGTATCTACAGTGTAATTGCGCGGCGTCGGCGCAGCGACGGCGCGGTGACGGCATCGTGTGCAGGAACGCTAAGAGATGGTTTTTACAAAAATAAAAAGAATATCAAGGAACGTGGTATTTGTCATAAACACCTTTGCCCGACAAGAAATAGCCCAATGGATAAGGCATTGGACTTGCGATCGAGAGGTCTCTTATCTTAAAAAACTATTTTGTACTAGGTTTTGTCCGCGGCTTCGCTCGCTTTGTAGATTTTGTCAATATATTTATATCTCTCGGGAACAGTTATTTTTCCTGGATGAATGGTAACCTATATCCTTTTATTGTTCCTTGACAACCTGTATGCAAAATTTCATGATAAAATCGGTTGAGTAGCTAAAGCGTAACAAACTCATATTCGCATTTATCTTAATATATATAAATTACGTGTCACGTTGTTTATCCGCTATGGACTCCTAAACTACTGAACCGACTTTGATGTAACTTCGTAACCATCTATAATTTGGTTTTAAACGGGCAAAAATTATGTAGTGTAATGCAGACGAAGTTGCGCGGGACAGCTAGTAATATTAGAAAGGATTTATTAAATTAAATGAAACTCATTTTATTTCATTTTTAAATTAAACTTACCGATACGTATACACATCCATATAACAAAATTAAAATAACTTTCATATTACAAGTCTTGTATATTTGCGATAAGGTTTTCGGAGGAATCTGAAAATTGCACTGAAGAGATTTTACAATACTGATTTACGTATAGGGACGAATGAATACTTTGGTGAACAATAAACGATTGTATAATGGTACATACAATACAGATAGATATCTGGTATGTACCAATACGGAAATTATAATAAGCGTGAGCAATTTTGTTTGGATTCAAAGTTTAACTAAAGGTTTAAAGTTGGTACTGAATAGATATCCTATCCTAATCCTAACTTCCTAACTAATATTATAAAAGCGAAAACGAGTTTGTTTGTTTGTTACCTTTTGACGCCTAAACCACTGAACCGATCATCCTGAAATTTTGCATATACATTGTCAGGTGTACAGAAACGGGACATAGGCTACCTTTCATCCCGAAAAAAATTACTGTTCCCGAGGAAAACAACAATAACGTTCTTATGATAATAGATGGTGCCACGTGTCTTTCGAATCATGATTGAATTATATTATTACAAGCAGAGTACAACCCGAATTGATTGTCAAATTCTAAATTAACGCGAGCGAAGCCACGGGCAAAAGCTAGTAAATATATAAATAATAATATCAGCCCTATAATATATAAATTGTATCTGTGTCTAAATGGCCACGGACCACTTCTCAGTGTGAGATGGGTTAGGCCATAGTCCACCACTCTGCCCCAGTGCAAGTTGGCAGACTTTATGCACATATCTCTGAGAACATTACGCAGTAATCTCAGACATGCAGGTTTCCTCACGATGTTTTCCTTTACAGTGAAACCAAGCTATAGTATTTAATACGCGTATAACTACGTAAATTCAAGAGTGTGTAGCTTGGGATCGAATTCAAGATCTCTGCATGGCAGTCCAACGGTCTTCCAGAAGGCTATCGCTCCTTTTTTTTTAAATAAATAATAATCATTAGGAGGATTGCGGGCATTGAACAATTTAAAGAACAGGTTTTAAATAGGTTTATTGTAGTTGCGCTGAGCTCTTCAATCAACAATAGCAACTAGATATCGGGTCACGTACAAAATCAAAGCTAAATGCTGTCCGCGTGACAATACGTATACACCTACATTTGTTTACTAACAAACGGAGATAATCTAATTACCACTATGGCACTTAGTAATAAAGTCACAAATCTTCAAAATATTATCTAATACTTACGATCATTCGTCACATAAAACGAGCAAAGCAAAAACATTTAGTATGAAATCAACCTTAAGCGGCAACAAATAAAGTACTTTTTCCCGTTATTGCTTTGAGAGCTACATCGTTTTGTTTTGTTTATTTTTGTTATAAAAGTTTGTGCGTGCGTTGGCGAGCTTTGGCCAAACATTTGTAGCGGTGGTTGTAAAATCGGTAATTTGGTTCAAAATTTGATATTATTTGTTAGTTTAAAGTTTAAAATATATATACTCCAGCCGTTAAATTGCTTTTTCGGGCATTATTTTTGCAACTTTTGAATACACACTGCGGCATTGTGAAACGTGTTTACATTGGCTGAGTTTCAAGGGAACTAAACAAAATAAGAGCTCACTTCTCAAGTGCGCTGTTATTAACCGAGGCGTTTTTTTGCGCCGACCCGATATCTAGTTGCTATTATTGATCGAAGACTGAGCTCGAACGAAATATCAACGTGCGAAAGAGATGCTCAGAGAACTGTCTGAACTGTAGTTATCTCACTCGCTACTAGCTTCTACTGCTTTACTATCTAATTTATGTATTTATTAACTTGGACGTCAAGTAGTTATTATATTAATTACCACTTTCTATTTTTTTTTCAACATATTATAATCTTTTACTTATCCAAAATTTGCAAAATCATCTCTCGCATTCCCCATTCTCGTCCAAAATTAAACCGATTTTAAAAATATTTTCATAAACAATATAATATAATATATATCTGTATCCTACAAAATTTTTGTTGGGTTGTTTGGGTTTTAAATCTTTAGAGACGAGGCGGTCATACGATCAGATGGTTGGAACCTGCAAAATTTTAAAGGGTATGATCGAGGCACCGATTCTTCACGACAAATGTTGCAGATTGTTAGTGCCTAACAACTATTGTCGTGTTAGAAAGCACCGATTGCTGGCGGTTCCAGCGAGCCGTACTGTGGCACGCTTTAACTCACCCATATCGCGGTCGCTAAAACAGCTTAACAGCAGCCCTCTTGGATTTTAACCCAGAAGTTGATATTTTTGCGAATAAATGGAAGATATTATTATTAGAATGTGAGCAGGATACGTGCATGTTACATTTTAAATTTATATTAAACTAGCTTTTGCCCGCGGCTTCGCTCGCCTTAATTTAGAATATGACAATCAATTCGGGTTGTACTCTGCTTGTAATAATATAATTCAATCATGATTCGAAAGACACGTGGCGCCATCTATTATCATAAGAACGTTATTGTTGTTTTCCTCGAGAACAGTGTTTTTTTTTCGGGATGAAAGGTACCGTGTCCATGTCCGTTTTTGTACACTTGACAACGTATATACAAAATTTCAGGATGATCGGTTCAGTGGTTTAGGCGTGAAAAGGTAACAAACAAACAAACTCATTTTCGCTTTTATAATATTAGTTAGGATTAGGATTAAGTAAATAATGATTAAATTGTGTAATTGGCGCAAGTCGTTCTATTTGATGTAAAATAAATAAATAACAATAGCTGCAAAATTGTCTAAAGAGCAGGTCACTTGTGTACTCTGTAATTGCATTAATTATTTAGGTTATATATTATATATGTGACATTAATTTTAATAATATTTCATTGTGTCTACTCTCGAGACACTGGAGCTTTGACGCTCAAGAAAACTATGTTTTTTATCAAAGACGAATTTAATCCTATTTTTTGTGTTACAATAATGTTAACAAGTCATTGTGTTCGTATAGAATGTCGATAGCAAGTCTTATTCTAAAAGTAGGTAGAACATTTTCTTTAGTATAATAATTAATTATTTTCATGTACCGCCATAACGGAAACGCCTACACCAATATGTTTAGCAATAATGCTAAGTTACAATAGTTATTACTGTCGGGCGTTAACACATTGTATGGGCAAAAAACATTGCATTGAAAGAAAGAAAGAAAAAAAACATTGCATTGAAAGAAAGAAAGAAAAAAAAATGTTTATTTCGTACAGAGCACACACAATTAATTAAAACTAAACAAAAATATTATACATATTAAAAAACAAAATGTGTATGCCCTCGCCGAAAAGGGTCACCACCTCAGCATTAGCTGAGCACCCAAATCGAGTGCACCAGCGCTGGTTTTCAGTTGGTCACCCGATACCGTGGTGCACGGACGGAGGCAAATGCTTAACATTAGAACAAAAATACAATAAATGTGGTTCTGCTACATACATACACAACGAAAACGTATAGGGCATATTAAATTATGTTTTTAAATTAGGTACATTTCAAAAATACGAGAACAGGGGTAAAAATAAAATACGTCATCATCAAATAAATAAAATTTAAGGAGGTGGGTACAAATAAAAAATAAAAAAGTAATTGCATAATACTGGTACTGATAACACAATATTACGCGCAGAGTTAAACGTAAACAAAGTGATCGACCTCAGGCGTTGTTGACTGGGTAGGCTATTCGTATTGTTTTGATATTATTATTAGTGAGACCATCTAATCTGCAATATAGCATTGCATAAACAAAATGCATATATGAGTGATACTCTGTACATACATAGCAAGAGCAGTCGTTGGCAGCCAAACACAGACATAATTGGTCTGCCATTCCAACAAATGACAAATTAATTAAAAAGCTTAAAATATTTAAACATTGGCATGATTTTTTTCATCATGTCTATTATATGAAACGACATTTAAATATGGTCAAGCCTTTATGGAGATAAGTAAATACATAATAGCACCATATTTTTATTTACCAAATAGCTAAAATGTCATGTAATCATGGCAGTTGACTATAATTGTTGTTTATTCATACCGATACTATAAGAGGAAGTTTAGAGCATTGATACCATTCTATATTAAAGTTTACTACGTGATGTTGAACTGAATATACAGAATGAAAATAATTATAATTTTATTGTGTGTTTGTAAATATGTATCGGTAAGTTTTAATTTTATTTCTATTGTCTATAGCTAAACAATATTATAAGCTTTACTTTGAATAGAATTCCTTTTTACTATATACAACTCCCGCTCTAGGATAATCATTTTTACTATATACAACTCCCGCTCTAGGATAATAATTTTTACTATATACAACTCCAGCTCTAGGATAATCATTTTTACTATATACAACTCCCGCTCTAGGATAATCATTTTTACTATATACAACTCCCGCTCTAGGATAATAATTTTTACTATATACAACTCCAGCTCTAGGATAATCATTTTTACTATATACAACTCCCGCTCTAGGATAATAATTTTTACTATATACAACTCCAGCTCTAGGATAATCATTTTTACTATATACAACTCCCTCTCTAGGATAATAATTTTTACTATATACAACTCCAGCTCTAGGATAATCATTTTTACTATATACAACTCCCGCTCTAGGATAATAATTTTTACTATATACAACTCCCGCTCTAGGATTAACAATTTTTACTATATACAACTCCCGCTCTAGGATTAACAATTTTTAATATATACAACTCCTGCTCTAGGATTAATAAATTTTACTATATACAACTCCCGCTCTAGAATTAATCATTTTTACTACATACAACTCCCGCTCTAGGATAATAATTTTTACTATATACTACTCCCGCTCTAGAATTAATAATTCCTGTGTTGCGTAGGATTTTACAAAAATTCCAAGAACACCCAGACTCATAACAACATTTTGTGGATCTGTTGATCACACAATTTTTTGTCCCGTGTGGGGATCGAACCCACAAGACTCGACGCAGCAGCGAGGTCTCCACTTAAACTACCACGCCATCTGTGCAGATTTGCTAATTGCTTGCCTGTACTAATAAGGCTATTAACCTGGAGAAGTACCACGATCATGACAAGTCACACTGAATGAGTGTAAGGTGTCGACTTGGCAAGTGTTTTTATATGCCTTCATAATTTTTCGCAGGAATTTGTCTATAATAATAATAATATCAGCCCTGTATTAAACTGTCCCACTGCGAAGTACGGGCCCCTTCTCATTGTAAGAAGGGTTAGGTCATAGCCCACCACCCTGGCCCAGTGCGGGTTGGTAGACTTCACATATCTTCGAGAATATTATGGAGAACTCTTAGGCATGCAGGTTTCCTCACGATGTTTTCCTTCACCGCTAAGCTAGCGATAAGTCAGAGATGCGCGCCTTGGCATAGAACTCGAGACCTCTGCGTGGCAGTCCAACGGTTTACCATTAGGCTATCGCTGCTAGCGTATTTGTCTATATCGCTGAGTAAACTTCGTACGCGTGATTAAGGATTTTACAGCGCCATCTCTTGTTGTATGTCGTAACTTTTCTTTTCTGTTTAGAGTATCTGCAAACGTACACTTAAATATTTTTTATAACATTATAGACGTTGGAGGCATCGTTCGAGAAGATAGAAACGGAATACTACAATCCTAAGTATTTTAGGATATTTATTTGGACACTGAGAAGAGCAAGTCGGAAGAGTCCATATATGCTTAACCTCTATCAAGAGTATGTGACAGGACTTGGTAACAATGTAACGGTTAGTGCATAATTTCAACACAATTGTTGCTCAGCCAGCCAGGTAACTGACCAATTACAGTGCTAGCAACGTTGTCCACATCGGAAACCTTCTAGAGACGTCCTTAATACAATATTAGACAAACAGTTTTCACTTCAATAAGGCGCCGTTAAGCTCACACCAGTCAACCCGAGGCCACGATCAATGAAAGTATTTCGAAACGTCGGAAAATAAATACGTATTTATTATCTTTAGATAATTATCAACACTTTTAAGACGTTGTATAATATTATAAGAAGTATGTATACAAATTGCGAAAGTCTTACAAAGTTTGTTCTAGAGACAGGCATTGTTAAGAGTAGCCGACCAGCATGCATTAAAAGTATAACAATAATCATTTATTCAACTTAAATTGGTACAAATGGATATCAACTGGATGGATATTTACATAAGAAAGGTCAAGAACATAGCAAGTAGAAACTCGTAGTCTCTGGCTACCTTTCTGAGAAACAGGCATGAAATGTCCAAAGAAATGCTTGTAATCTATACTAATATTATAAAGCTGAAGAATTTGTTTGTTTGTTTGCTTGAACGCGCTAATCTCAGGTCCGATTTGAAAAATTCTTTCAGTGTTAGATAACCCATTTATTGAGGAAGGCTATAGGCTATATATCATCACGCTAAGATAAATAGGAGCTGAGCACCAATGAAGAATGTTTCAAAAACGGCGGGTGTTTTTTCCTTTTGAGAGCTTCCGCTGCGTGCGCTGCGTAAACAGTTAAAGTTTCGCAAAAATCATGTATGACAGAATTGTTCCCCTTTAAAAGTTCTAAAGAAAGTCCGCGACAGCATATGTCTATCTTTTAAGGTTGACTCACTATAACCATTTTTATGCTAACCAAATTTGTTCTAAAATAATGCATTATTTGCGAAGGTATTATTATAAACATGATATTAATCCTTATCCAAATAAATACGTTATTCATCACAAGTATTTAATTTAAAACAAAATTGCCCTTTACATCATTCGATTTCAATGAATATCTTAGGAGATATCGCAGTTTTAAAATAACATTGCAGCGAAATAATTACCCATTACAGACATAGTACAAACGATGTTTCTCCTGGTTTATTCTGCGTGATTACTACTGGTTCGATTTGAAAAATTCTTTTAGTGTTGGATAGCCTATTATCGAGGAAGGCTATAGGCTATATAACATCACGCTACGACCCACGGGGGCGGCGCAGTAACGATAAACGCGGGTGAAACCGCGGGAACATCTAGTCAGTATATATGTATATGTACTAATTACAAGCATTTCTTTGGACCCGTGTTATTTTCGCCTTGAGCATAACTCTGGAGACGAGTCCGCTTTGGCCAGCCAACTAAGAAGAAAGTGCTTAAAGAAATCAATGAGTGCTCTTGAGATACCGCCCAGTCAGCCAAATGCAAATTAGAAACGGGGCATTTTTCACATAGTCGCTTAAACTGGCATACCACGGTGTGTGAAATTTTCCGTGAGTTAAACTCCTACCAGGGTAGCATAGAAAGAAGGTGTCGCTTTTGCCAGGAGACAACAGTTTGCTTTGTATTTGCATGTTGCATGGCAGTTCTTGGTTATCAGAACTAACAGTGGGGATCAGACAATTAATTACACTTTTATCTTATCAGTGTAGACCGGTGACACTTCCATCCAATGGGATCTTTTGTGTCGGCCCCGAGATCTATCCCTTAGCTATCTATCCTATGAATGTATTGGATCAGTCGCAGCGTACACTTCAGAGGGAGAAGCCTGAAATTTTCAGGGTTCGGATATGCCAATCCCATCAGACCCATCCTTAGGCCAGCCAACGCGTCATATAGTAGATGTGATATGGACTCGTCCTATTCACCACAGGCTCTGCAGATCAAATTGTTTGCCAATCTCAATCTGCACAGGAAATCGTTGGTGCCAAAATGACAAGTGAACGCACCTGTGAGCAGGCGTATTTGGCCCTTGTTGCACCCGCAGAACTTCCGGGTGAAGCCCGTGGCTCTGTTTGCAATTAATTTCTTGGAGAGTTCCAGACCCCTAAGGTCCATCCACTCTAGCCTGTGTTTATCATTGCCATGTGCATTCAAAGCTGCCTTGATGGTACTCTCAGAAAGTTCTATGAATGGTTCTGGAACCACAAATAGTTCCTTCGAGCCCTTCCTGACTAATTCATCAGTCTAATTACACACTACTACTATACTTAATTTTTTGTTTTTAGGTTAAAATAATTGTTTATGAGGTAATAAGCGGCCGCCACATACTGACACCAGTGCAATTGGAGTATCGTATGTGCGATTTCCTATATAAAGATATATATCTCGGTAAGATGTTTTCGGACCAGCTTCCCAGGAACTGGAAATGTCCATTTTCTGCGGTAAGTAATACTTCATCGTACCTAAATTTACCGTAGTAGATACTTTCTAATAGTAAAGCAGCGATAGCCTAGTGGCTGTTAAACTACCTCGCAAAGGTCTTTGACCCCATGTCACGCACTTCAGACTTTTGAAAGTTAAGTGCATATTGAATAGTTACTTTTTTCTTCCTTTTCGTGTGGTTAGTGGTCAACCTGTTATCAAGTGTTGTTCAAGCCGCCCGTAGGCCTCTGACATGGCTTAACGACTGTTATCAATTTGACAACAACCGGGACCGTCTTTTTACGTGCCCTCCGAAGCACGGAGACGCTCAGATGAAATACCACTAAGCGGTCACCCATCTATAGACTGACCGCACCCAACGTTGCTTAACCTCGCTAATCGTTTACCGATCAGTGAGTGCAACTGGCTATGAGCGCATCAGTTCAACTGCCTATGAGCGCCTCAGTTAGTTACTTATCGCTGGCTTTAACAACAAGGAAAAACATCGTGAGGATACCTACATATTTATGAGTATATAATGTATCGAAGATGTGTAAAGTCTGCCAACCCGCATTATGTCAGCGTGGTGGACTATAGTCTAACCCTCGTAATGTGAAGACGGCCGTGCCCAGCAGTGATACTTAACTTAGTGGTAATCTTTATAACCAGTAACTACTCGTTATAAAGATTACCACTAATATTTTGGATGTTGGGCTTAGTCAAAGTATTTTAGCGAATCCAAAGTCGGAAATTGCAATTCAGTTTTATGCTTTGGTTGAAGTCTGCCACGTTAATCCATAAAGAGGCTTGAAATTATATAATAGTGATAGATTAACTTGGATTCTGTGATAAGTCTAAGGGTTATCCTGGCTAGAGATCATGTGCAATATCTGTGACTTTTTGTTTTTTTCCCTTTATTTTTAATTAAGGGTTTCATCCACAAGGATACGCCGACCCCGTCGTACCTTATCATACACAACACAACATTATCTTAATACACTTCTCATCAGAAAAATCGAAACACTTCCGTTTTTATGATTTCTGTCCTAATTTAACACAAAAGAGTTTTCATTCCATGAAAAAAATCACATGATTGTATAGCTGGCAGTTTGGCCATTACAGTGATAAGCGAAAATTCTAAATTCAAAATTAGAATTTCATTTGTTTATCCTATAAATGAAATGATTCACTGTTTTGAGACAAATGTGTGTTTAGAGTTGGAGTACATTTCACCTTTGAAAACTAAAAACTAGCGCTTATCTTAAAACTTGTTGTTCTGTGTTCTGTATACTGCGTGTGTACTGTGACTTTGGGACGTCTGAAAAAGTTTTTTTATATAACATATGGATACTTCGCCCGCAGAAGCCGCCCAAGTGGTGGCATTGCTGGATTCTGGACTTAGTCAGCGTGTTGTGGCTGAAAGATTGCATCTAAGCCTGTCGTCTGTTCATAGAGTCTACAAACGCTGTCGGGAGACTGGTTTGTTCACGCACCGATCAGGATCTGGCAGGAATCGGGTCACTTCTGAGCGAGATGATCGATTTATTGTAACAACTTCTTTACGAAATCGACGCCTTAATGCTTTTCAACTGCAGCAGCAGCTTCATGTTGTACGTAGGGTGGCTGTAAGTGACTCTACAATTAGAAGAAGGTTGAAGGAATGTGGACTGGTACCGCATAAGCCAGCAAGTGGGCCGAAATTAACTGCAGACCATCGAAGAGCGCGCCTTAACTTTGCACGTGAGCACCTAAATTGGTCATACCTCCAGTGGAACAAAGTCCTCTTTTCTGATGAGTGTAAAATTATGCTGTATGGTAACGACGGAAGGAACAAGGTCTACAGAAGAGATGGAGAACGCTTTGCACAATGCTGCATTGAAGAAAAGGTCAGCTATGGTGGCGGTTCGTGGACGGTTTGGGGAGGAATCAGCGCCGACGGTAAAACAGAGCTTGTCTTTGTGTCTGGGCCACGTCTGCCTGCACTAAACAGTCATCGGTACATCGAACAGTGTCTTGAGCTTCACGTGATGCCCTATGCACATTTTATTGGCAACGGTTTCATATTCATGCACGACAATGCTAGGGCTCACACCGCGAGCGTCGTACGAGATTATGTTACCGAAGTAGGTTATCTCTATTAGCTATCTATATATAGTATCTCTACTAGCTCCATTATGGAATGGCCAGCAAAAAGCCCGGACATGAATCCGATTGAACATCTATGGGATGAATTAAAGAGACGAATTCGTGCAAGAGATCCTGCCCCAGAAACACTTAGCCAGCTGTAAAATGCAATCCAAGAGGAATGGTATGGAATGCCACAACATTTGATCGTGACTCTCATCCGATCGATGAAGAACCGTATGGAAGCAGTAATAAGAGCTCGGGGAGGGAATACAAGTTATTAAATAAACGTTTCTTAGCTTTTTTTTCATTTACGTGTTGTTTTATCAATTTTCTTCATACTCCATACAGGGTAAAAATGACTTGTTAAACAAAATACGAAACCTATGAACATTTAATTTGAATTTAGAACATTAACATTATGATTTGAAAACCTCATATTATTCACTATTAAACGACATTTGACATATATTCCTAAATATATTCTTTTTTCTGATAATCCTTACAAAACATAAACTTGCAAGGTGTTTCGATTTTTCTGATGAGAAGTGTATTTCCCAGATAAAAGAATTATTGACGATTAATGCGGCAGACTTCAACCAAAGCACAAAACCGCATTGCAATTTCCGACTTTGGATTCTCCAAAATACTTTGACTAAGCCCAACATACAAAATATTTAATTTGAATTCTCTGATCAATAATTCCCTTTCATTCCTGTTCCTGACACAATCAGTAAGGTGATGGTACCGTACGCATCAGAAATGCAAACTTTGCTGATGGATAGTGCCCAGAACGAAGTCTTAACGCTAACTTAACATAATGTCTGCCAATATTATCATCATCAATCCACGGTGTACGAGAAGGCTCATCCTAAATTACTTTACCTGTGAGTTAAGAAAGCAACCTCGGTGTCTAGAGTAGCAATGCAACACACCCGGTCTCTGCAACAGTATTGGCACTCCGTTACCAGTAACAGCCAAGATGGAAGAAGCTCTAACTACTTGCACATCATCTAGATATTTATCAGTCGACGTCCGAGTCCAACATCGGCAATTACAATTTTGGAGTCCTGTTTTCCTTTGCTTTCTAGTAACATGCCTATGTTTGTTTGAATTTCCTTTTATATTTTATAGTTAAAGATGACGCATCCATCTCTACAAGAGGCAGTTTACCTACAGGTACATTGTCTTGTCTTGTCTTCTACTAAATGCATTATTTTCTTTTTGCTCAACTTTCAGGGAGATCAGAACTGGACCAACATAGCATTGCACTTTGAATTTGCGCCATACATACCGTTTACCTATTCGTCACTATCCGTCAAAGTATGTGCTGATGTACAAGGGTTTATTAATGGCGAAACTGGATTCAAAGTCAAATTTTTTGCTGGTGTCTCTCAAAAACTTGCTGACATCAAGTCTAAGAAGAAACCAGGAATTGTCTGATACAAAACAGAATTCTATCTTAATTCTAACTTTAACACATTGAACGCCATGCCATAAATGACCGGCAACAATGCATTTTCTATTGTGTCTGCTACATGGCATTCAATGTGTTAATATGATTAAAGCGAGTGTAAAGTTTGTCTGTTTGTACGTTACGCTTTCATGCCTGAACAACTCGGTAGATCATCATGAAATTTCGTACACAAGTTGTCAGGGGTACAAAAAAGGACACCTAACCTAACCTACATTTACGCGAGGCGCGGGCAAAATCTAGTGAATTATAAATATCAAAGTATGTATCTGATTGTTTGTAACTAAATTCGGTCCTAACTCTTAAACATATTTTGATAATTTTTTTTTATTTTGCATTTGTTTCCGACTGCATAGGCCCTTAGATAAATACCTTAAACTAAATTCACATATTATAAAATTTTATAATACATACACACAACACCATCTAGCCCAAACTAAGCAGAGCTTGTACTATGGCTACTAGACAATGGATAAACATACATATACATATATACTTTTTTTGTTTTGTAAATACATATATATTATACCTACATAAAAACATAGATGCATAGATAAATATCTTATAGACTGACATACATACAATTTGTGTTAGTATTTATAATATAACTTATTAACTATGTTAGTACTGCTTCACTTGCACTCTGTTGTTGAAAAATGTCAAATTAGGTAAAGCTTGATTCAAGAAAAGATGTAGATAGATAAACAAATTAGCGGATAACACCTAAATAATAATAAGATACGAAACATCTACCTCTTCAAAATTTCAGTTATAAGTTTCTATTATCTTGTTGAAGTGTATTGTTTATAATATATAAATAAATATTACTTTAAAAAGTGTCGTTAAAAGATTTAAAAATCATTAAGACGAATCTATAAGAAATTCTAACTTGCTCATACCTCTGCCGAACGACCAAGGCATGGAATTCTCTGCCAAGGCACGTGTTTCCTTCTTCCTTCAATCCTGGGTCCTTTAAGCGGGGCGTGAAAAAGCACTTTCTCAGGCCGTCAAAGTAGACATCGTCAACATCGTCTCGGCTGCTATGAGGGCGGTGTGGAGGCCACAGCTCTTAGACCACACGACTGCTTACCATCGGGTGAAGTGTGGTCATTTTGACGAGCGAAATAAAAAAAATAATAAATTGAATCTTATATACATAGATTTAAAAATATCTAAAAATAATTATATATTTTGTATTTTATATACATTCTATTTAATAAAGAAACAATAATTTTAATTAATATCGCGCATATTTTGATCATTAGTTTATTTCTTTTAATATTTTGTGTGTTATTGTCTGGGCTTACGTCAATGCTTATAATGTAATACATGCATGTGAAGTTGTCCAGAGTTAAAGTTATAGATTACAGTTAACCTATGTATATGTAACTAATTACATATATTATACCAGTTTTCACTCGCGGCTTCGCTCGCGTAAATGTAGGTTAGGTTAGGTTAAGTTTGCAACAGTTATTTTTCCTGGATGAAAGGTACCTTACGTCCTATTCTGTACCCCTGACAACGTGTATGCAAAATTTCATGTTGATCGGTTGAGTAGTTAAGGCGTGAAAGCGTAACAAACAAACAAACAAACAAACTCACTTTCGCATTTATAATATTAGTTAGGATTATTTTAAAACTATATAAATTTACACTTTCCCGAAAGTTTGAACTGTTTTCAGCAGCCTTGGTCACGGGGTGATTATGGTGTTGTCTTAATCTATAAGTGTGAATTTATTTCAAACGAACATTGTTTTGAGTTTAGTAATAAATAAATAATAGTTTTAAATACAATAAAATTCATAAATAAACATAAAAAAGTGGTTTTGTTTTTTTCTTCTATTACTTTCAATAAATATCAACCATCACCCAGTAAATATCTAGTATGTCTTCCACATTGTTTGTAAGTACCAGAGTCGAATGTTAATCTAGGCCAGAGGATCCCAGACTTTTCAAAATATAGCTGGTGCCGGTGGACCCCCTGCAGCTACATTTCTACCATATTCCTTGGCATTCGTATTTATATTTGATCAAATCTCTACGAGCTCTGACCTTTTTTTTTTATTTGTTTGAAACAAATAATTTTCGTTGTCCCCCGCTTACGAATTGTGAACCCCTATTTTTTTGTCACGCCAACGTAGACCCCCGTCTAGTCTCCCGTGGGTCCCTGAGTCACTTTGGGAACTAAAGATCTAGGCTACCGCGTATCTGTTATCAATAAATTGGTCAGAACTTATTGTTTGCATAGATGAAACTGACTATTCTACAATTTTAGCATTCAATTTAAAAATCATATTTATTACGTAGAAACTATGAAAAACATAATTATATTAATAGGTGTATCTAGAAATTGTACTTTAATATATGTATGTACAAAGGTCAAAAACCATTAGTCGGCCTCGATGGCATAGTGTTTAGTGTAACCGACTGCTACACCTGAGGTCGCGGGTTCGATTCCCGCACAAGTCAAACATTTGTGTGCATGAACATGGATGTTTGTCTTGGTCTGGGTGATTCTGTGTATAATATGTACATATGTATTTACAAAAAAAAGTATATGGATGTTTGTTTATACCCACAGTACAAGCTTTGCTTAGTTTGGCCTAGATGGTGTTGTGTGTATGTGATAGAATATTAGGTATTATATTATTATTAAAGGCATTTAGAGAGCAAACAATGTTATTAAAATCTTGTTTCTCATTTTTACATATTACTGCACGGACGGCGTAATGGTTTAAGTAGTCGCCTCGCCACTGCTACTCGCCGAGTGTTGCTGGTTCGATTCCCATGCGGGACAAACATTTGTGTGGGGTACAAATAATTGTTCCAAGTCTGGGTGCTCTTTGTGTCCGCTGTTTGAATGTTTGTAAGACTTCCGCTATACAGGAAAGATTACTAGTGTTGAAGTAGTCATTAAAAAAAAACTCACTATTTCATCTGGCAGAGACAACTTTCTCCACTACCTCCAAAACATCTGTTTTGGAGATAGTTTCATAACAAATAAATAAGTATCATCATCATCATCATCAGGCTATAATAGTCCACTGCTGAAGAAATACGAAGACCCGACAACCGCTTGGGTAAGCGTGTTCTTGAGTGGAGACCGCGACTCGGCAAACGTAGTGTAGGACGCCCTCCGACCAGGTGGGATGACGATCTGCGAAAGACTTCAGGCAGATGCTGGATGCGGCAAGCTGAAGACAGGGCGCTATGGCGCTCTTTAGGGGAAGCCTATGTCCAGCAGTGGACTAATAAGTATCAAATTCATCATAATATAAGGGTAAGGTGACCAAGGCATGGAATTCCCTGCCAAGGCACGTGTTTCCTTCTTCCTTCAATCCTGGGTCCTTTAAGCGGGGCGTGAAAAAGCACCTTCTCAGGCCGTCAAAGTAGAGACCTCAACATTGTCTCGGCTGCTATGAGGGCGGTGTGGAGGCCACTGCTCTTAGACCACACGACTGCTTACCATCAGGTGGAGTGTGATCATTATGACGAGCAAAACAAAAAAAAATAAAAGAAGCATACAGGACATAAAAGGTTTTAAAGGGTAGACAACGTCCGAGTGATATCTCGGTGTACTCGCTTACTGGATTTAGTGGTACTTATAAAAAAAAACGCATCCGTAGGCTTCCTTACAAAACAGGCTATTAGAGACTTTAATAAACAATATCTGGTACAAAATATCATAAAATGCATACATAATATGCTTCCCATACCACCTATATAATAATAATATTCTACCACATACACACAACACCATCTAGCCCAAACTAAGCAGAGCTTGTACTATGGGTACTAGACAATGGATAAACATACGTATATACTTTTTTTTGTAAATACATATATATTATACATAGAACAGACCAAGACAAACATCCATGTTCATGCACACAAATGTTTGACTTGTGCGGGAATCGAACCCGCGACTTCAGGCGCGGCAGTCGGTTACACCAACCACTACGCCATCGAGGCCGACCTGAAGGGGTAGGGGTAGTGATATAATATAAATTTTTTTTCGCATTTAGATCGCACTGGATAGGGACAAACTTATTACCGTCTATCCGGCACAGTATCAGACTCTGTGCTGCTACCAGAAATTTCTTTACAAAAAAGGCCTATAACGCTTCCCTGACTCGGGGATCGAACAGGCACACCTCAAAGCAGTCGCATCCACTACCGCTGCACCGACAAGTCAGAAATAATTAAAATAATGGTGATCCCAAAATGCTACCATTAGACACGCCAAAGTTATAAATTGATGTACTTAAATTTTACTCTTTATAATTTAAACCGTATGTTTCCTGTACACCAGATCAAAATCTGAACACAATAATTGTCCAACTTCACCATTACCGATCACATAATATAATTTATACTAAACATACTCTTTTCATGAATATAATTTGAACATATAGAATCTATGTAATGATGTGATTTGGTTTAACAATATGCAAAATAAATTCTAATATATTATATTTTTTTGTATTAATTCTACACAAGTACTAGATTTAAAGTGCATCATTGTATGCTGATAGAAATTTAATTGCATAAATAAAAATGAAAAGAAATATATCCAATATAGTCTCATTATCACAAATATCAAAATTTAAAATGAAGTAAAATTATATTTTGTTTCATATTTCGCTTTTATTAATCATCTTTTTTTATACTACCAAAGTGGCAAACAAGCCTACAGCCCACTTGATAGTAAGTGGTCACCGTAGCCTATGGACGCCTGCAACATCAGAGGCATCACTTGCGCGTTGCCGACCCTGTAAAAACCTTTTAATACTCTTTTTGAAAAACCTGTACTGTGTACTGGAATCTTGTGGGAAAGGCTCGGCAAGGAGTTTATTCCACAACCTTCACGTCCGCTGGAGAAAATTCCTTTGGAACCAACTAAAGCCAACTGAACTAGATTGGAACTTTATTTTGAACATATTTTATAACGAGAATTAGCAAGCTGTTTGCTTTACATGCATGTTGTAATACTTTTTATCGTAAATATTTACATAAGTTTCAGTAATTGTAAGGTTCGTAACTTACATGTGATAAGTAATTTAACAACTTTAGTAAGGCTTATGTTTAACTTATCACCAGATATAGTAAAATATAACAGTCAAATATATATGTATATACATATATATATATGGTAAAACAGTACGACTCGCGGGGCGCGCCCCGATCTGCTGTACCGACCGATGCTGTCGATGCCGCAGGCGCCTCGCCGCGCATCGTCTAGATGACGTTACTTGACATGCCCCCGGCCTTGGAAGCATCAGGTTCCAAAGGGTTGATATTTTACTGCTACTGAGTTTGCGACTGATCTTCTTCACGCGGATACAGGAGCGGGCATATCTTCGAGAATGATCTTCTAATAATGTCAGATGCGGTTTTGATGGTTGCCACGCGTGAGATACCATCCTTGCCAGGGAACGTCTGCAGTACTCGTCCTAGGCGCCATTTTAAGGGCGGTAAATGATCTTCCTTGATTAACACCAGAGTATTTGGAAGTAGTGTGTCGTGGTTGAATTGCCATTTCGTCCTCTTCTGCAGCTCTGAAATATATTCGGTAGCCCAGCGACGCCAGAAGTTCTGCTGCATCTGTTCTATACAATAATAACGTGGAAAGCGCTGCGTAGCCGTCGTCGTGAGATCCTGGCTGGTGGGAGACGTGAGCGGTCGGCCAATCAGGAAGTGAACGGGAATGAGAGGAAGAAGATCGTTATGATCTGTGGACATAGGTGACATAGGTCGAAAATTTAGAACTGCTTCAATTTGTGCTTACACAATACTTAACTCCTCGTACGTCAAGTTTGCATTACCTACTATTCTATATAAATGAAATTTACAGGACTTAACCCCTGCCTCCCACAACCCACCAAAATGAGGCGAATACGGCGGTATGAAGTTGAATTTTATTGAATAATTAGAAGAATTTTGAAAATTCTTTTACTGCTCCGACGAATCTTTTGCCATTGTCGGAATAAATTTGCAAAGGTTTTCCACGACGAAAGATAAACCGCTTTAATGCGAGCAAGTATGCTTCTGATGTAAGGTTTGTTACTAATTCTAAGTGTATAGCGCGTTAAGAAACACACGAAAAGACAAACGTAACATTTTACTTACCTTGCCCCCCTTCCTGCACGGTTCAATATAAACAATGGCCCGGCATAATCGACTCCACAATGTATAAATGTATATCCTGGTTCCAGTCTTTCAGGAGGTAAGTTCTCCATTTGAATATTTAGAGGTTTAGCTATCATACGTTTGCACCTCACACAGGAATGCACTACTTGTTTAGCTAAATTACGACCTTTGATAGGCCACCAAGTCTCTCTTATTGTAGCCAGCAACAGCTGTGGCCCCGCATGTAATGAAATTTTGTGTTGATATTCAAAAATACGACGAGTTAAAATATGCTTGGCACACAACAATAAGGGATGCTTTTTATCATATGAAAACGATTTAGAATATGTTAGTCGACCTGCTACTCTAATTAAATCGTATTCGTCTAAAAATATATTTAAGTTAAAAATGTGTGGAGGACACTTAATTTTTTTATTATTTTTTAAATCATTGTAAATATCTAGAAAAGACTGTCGTTGGGCAATTCTCGTTAAAATTCTAGTCGAATAATCTAATTCCTCCACTACAAGGCAACCAGTGAGACGCTGTGTTTTTATTTTATTACAACAATTATTAACAAAACGCATTATATACGCCAATACACGTCGCATACGATAAAAACAAGAAAATAATTCAAATGGAAACCAACACAAATTAGTTTGAGTTATCATCATTGCAGATTTAGTTGGTTTTAATTCGGGTAATTCGTCAGAATTAAAATTAAAATTATCAATGTTATGTTCCCAATCTGAATTAGTATCACGCAAGAATGACGGTCCGCGCCACCAAATATCAGACGACTTAAGAATATCTAACTGCACTCCGCGCGATAACAGATCAGCCGGGTTTTGATTACCGGCGACATGAAACCACGGCTTATCACCCGTTAGTTCGTTTATTTCTACTACGCGGTTTTGAACAAATAATTTATAAAACTCGGTGACATCTTTAGCCATCCTAGTACTATAGTCGAGTCTGACCAGAAATAAACATTATCGAACCTGAGTCTAAGCGATTTAATTATTTTTGTGTATAATTTTGCACCTAACACAGCGGGACACCATTCTAAACGTGGTATACTATCTCTGGTTTCACCGGCGCGACCTTACTCTTCGCACACAACAAGTGAACAGTTATCCGTGAATCGGTGTAGCAACGCACATAAGCACAAGCGCCGTATGCGTGCTGCGACGCGTCACAAAACACATGCAAGCCTGTCTGGTCGCTATCTTCCAACACATAACGCGGTATACGTAAATACTTTAAATAGTTTAAGTTGTCAATAAATTTTTGCCAATCAATTAAAATGTTTTTAGGAACAGTGTCATCCCAACCTATTTTAGACAACCATAGCCTTTGCAGCCTTTGCAACCTTTTGAGTAGTAGAGCCTCGCTGATTTCAGCATGAATGGGCCGGCTCGACCGGGGAAGGACTACCCTCTCACAGAATATCGACGTGGAATAGCAGTAGTCCTACTGTTGTTTCGTTCGGTTAGTGAGAGTACCGGAGGCCCAATCACCCCCTTTCCCCCATCCCGCTCCCTTTCCTTCCCACGTCCTTTCCTAAAGGGTCGGCAACGCGCAAGTGATACCTCTGATGTCGCAGGCGTCCATAGGCTACGGTGATCACTTACCATCAGGTGGGCCGTATGCTTGTTTGCCACCTCAGTTGTATAAAAAAATAAAAATTATCTTAGCGATAATAATAGTTGGTGTGATAAGACCTAACGGATCGTATATCTGTGCAATCGTAGAAAGAATAGTGCGCTTAGTGGCATGAGTCAAATCGTGATCGCATTTTGTTGTAAAATATAATTCATCGTAAATATTAATCCACCCTAATCCTAATGTTTTTGTTTGACAATTGTAACCTAGTGATAATTCTTTGGAAGTTAATGACGACTGTGTGTGTGATACTGGTGAATTGAATGTCCACTTTCTTAACGGAAAACAACCCGATTCTAGTACCTTGGATACACTATTGCATATTTCTAACAACCTTTGTTAATCCTGATGTCCCGTAATCAAGTCATCGACGTAAAAATCATCATTAATTACTTGCGTGATGACGTCATCATTACATTCCGAAGCGAGTTTGATACTAAGATAAGGTGCGGACGCAGTAAATAAGTCACCGTGTTAAGCTGAAATACACCGAGAGGATCGGAGGGATTCTCTCTCCAAAGAATTAATTGTAAATCCCTTTGATCAGACTGTATTAATATTTGCCTGTACATTTTTTCAAGGTCAGCACATGCAACATAATATATTTGAATTGTCGAAAGCGAAGTAAAATTGACAACAAGTCATTTTGTAACGTCCGCCCTATGTATTGAATATCGTTTAATGATTTGCCCGACATTGATTTTGCACTTGCATCAAAAACAACCCTAAGCTTTGTAGTGGAACTGTGTTCTCGGTAAACACCGTGATGTGGCTAAAAATAATATGGTTTATTATATTCAGATATGCGACTCATGTGCCCCAAGCTTAAATATTCATTCATAAAATCAATGTACATTTTTCTATAGCTAGGCGCGCTTCTAATTAGTTTGCGTTCAAGTGCAAGAAACCTGTTTTGAGCCATAAAGAACGTATCGTGTAGTGCATCAGCTGATTCGTTAAGCGGGATGCGCAGGGAAAAACGGCCCTTATTATCACGTAAAGTCGTGTCTATAAATAATTTTTCGCATGCAATTTCATCTTGGGTAAATCTTTTATTATTATTAGAATTAATCTCTTCTAACTCCCAAAAATGTCTAAGCTGTGCGTCTAAATCTATAGTTTGAGTAAGATTACAATTAATTTTATAAATTTGTGATGTTTTATGAACCGATCCCCATATGATCCACCCAAGTTTTGTGTTTTGTAAATATGGACCATAAGGTAAACGAATAAGGCCTTCATTAAGTAATTCCCAGAACTTATCTGCGCCTATAAGTAAATGAATTTCGTGCGATAAATAAAAATCGGGATCCGCTAGTTGTACGTTATCTGGTATTTCAATTTTATGATTAAAACCTAGTGATGGTAACTGTGACGTAATGCGAGACAAAACTAAGCAATTAAAATGTGTGTGATATGGGCTTGTTTTGGACCGCACATTGAGTCTGCATGATTGTGTGAATTTCGCTATGGAATTACCTACACCTATAACTTGGACAGTGGACTGTATCTTTGGAATGTTGAGAGTATTACATAATGTATCGGAAACGAAACAATGTTGGCTCCCGCTGTCGAGAAGAGCCCGCCTTGTGTGATAGTTATTATCTTTATCCGCGATCTCAACTAATGCAGTCGATAATAATACTTGATTATCGAAATAATGCGTGTTTGTATTATTAACTACATCATAACATGTGTGAGTTTTGTGAATTGCGGTTTGTGTTCCGTGTGTGTGCGTGATGCCTGTGCCTGTGCTGGGTTCTGGATGAGGAGATGTTTGTGTAGTGTGTGCTACCTTAGATGATGCACCCACTTCGACATCATTCATTTCGTACCCAAAAACAAAAGTGCCGGCCAGAAAAAGAAAAGTTAGATACTTATAGAAAATAGCATTCTTAACATTTTTTATACTACAGCTAAGCTGTATGTTTAACCCTCCGATTACTACATTAGTTTGAAGATACCAAAATCATTATTGTTTTATACGAAATTAAGATTCTGTAAACAAAAAGTATATAGTATTTTTATACGAAATAACGTCCTAAACATGTTTACGTGTTACAGGAAAGCTTAATGTTTAACCCTCCGACTGCTACCTGGGTAAAAAATGCAAAAATCAATATGAGTTGGAATTACAAAAACGTAAAAAGCATGCATGCAAAAAGAAAGCTTTGTAAGTTTTCTATTTTAAGCTTAAGTTTAGTTATTCATCGTTTAAGTAGATATAGATATAATAAGGTGACAAATAAAACAAAAATAAACATAAAATGTCTTTATTATTAGATAGGTTGCTTTACATTTCAATAGACCTTATTATAATGCTTTCTAAGCCAGCTGCAGGTGGTCTTATACGAGCCTCGTGTCTAGCAAAACTCAAGTACCAAACCAAACACATTGTATGAGAACAACAACCAACGGTTCGTTTTCCTATATTGCAAGTGCAATAATAATGCGCTATGGCTGCCCTACCACTTGAACCTCTATGCCAACCAATATACACATAATATACCTTAGCTCTCACATGTCGAGACTGGATTCGCCCCCTTATCAATACAATATTGTCACCTAGTTCTCTAATATGTTTAGTTAGTTCGCTTATTTCCATAATAAATGCTCCATTTGGGTTTAAATGTTCGCCATAGTAGCTTTTTGCTTGTTTTAACTGGTATACACCTAAGCTAAATAATATTATGTCTTCTTCAGTGAGCTTTGGGAAATCTTGGAGCTCAGGTACATCAGCCGGCAATAGACGAAATTGTACTCACTTCTATTATAATTATGTCTTATGACTATATCCGCAAGTGAGTTTGGCAGCGACAATCTTTCATTAATGATAGATAAAAAGGTTTGTGCGTGAATGTTGTCTTCTATTACCCCGTGATAGGCATTTAATAGGGCAGCCGCTATTTTAAAATAATCGAACATATAATACAAAGAACGATTTACAACGATATTCCGCAGAAGCCGAAAATCCCTTTTAAAACGGCCGTTTACAACCTCGACGACCCATCGGCAAATAGTTACTAGACGAGATTTATTAGCCTGGTCTGTCGTCAATTGTGCTTTATTTTTTTGGTCAGATATAAACTTAATAACAAATAGAACCAGAAAAAAAGACATCCCATTAGACCTATTAAATATCGCAGATACTCACTTACAGTCAATAAATTTAACAAATAAATTCTTTGCTGAAATTGGAAAGAAACTAGCTGAAAACATTACAGTTAACTCCACCTGCAAAAGATCAACCTGTGCCAGCAATATTACCTCCCAATCTTTGGTTCTCTTACCTACGGACGACAATGAAGTTACTAGACTCATTTTGTCATTAATTATTATTATTATTATTAAGAAATAATTGCGCCGCTGGTTGGGACCGAATAACTGGTGATTTTCTAAAAAGATATATTACCATAGTTTTACCACCCCTAACATATATCTGCAATCTCGCTATTACAACTGGCCAATTTCCTACAGTTTTTAAAAAATCAATAATTCATCCCATCTTTTAGGATGGGGACAGAAGTCATGTCACCAACTACAGGCCTATAGCAGTGCTCCCTGCTCTATCCAAGATATTAGAGAAGATCATGAACAGCAGGCTCGTGGATTACTTAGAAAAATTCAACATTCTATCACCTACACAATATGGATTCAGAGTTGGTAAATCCACATCTGATGCTGTCCATGATCTGACTAATTATGTTGTATCAAACTTGGATGGTGGCGGCAAAAGGTCCTGGGAATTTTTATAGACCTTGCCAAAGCATTTGACACGGTTTCTGTTCCCATTTTAATGGGCAAGATGGAAAAAGTAGGAATCAGGGGTGTCCAGCTAAAACTTTTTGAGGACTATCTAAGTCAGCGAACCCAGTGCGTCAAAATTGGTGATGTTTTGAGCTATGAGTGTACCGTAAGCTACGGCGTGCCACAAGGCAGCGTGCTAGGTCCAACGCACTTTCTCATTTACATCAACGAACTATGCTTGCTTACCATCCCGAAAGGCAAGATAATAACCTTCACTGACGATACTGCTTTACTGTTTAGTGCTGGCTCATGGCGTGAGGTGTATGCATTTGCCCAGTCAGGATTTAACGTTGTAACAGAGTGGCTTCATAATAATGTCCTCACCTTAAACGCGGGATAAACCAAATTCATGACATTTTCTTTAAAACATAACTTACATACCACACTAACATCGTCATCGTACTCCATTGTAGCCCACTCATGTTCCAAACAAAATATTAATACATGCTCCTGCAGTCACATAGACCATACAGATGATATAAAATACCTAGGTGTAATAATAGACAATACCCTAAGATTCCATAAACACATCAGTACTCTTAGTAATAGACTGCGTAAATTGATATATGTCTTTAAAACCTTGCGACATATAGCAGACGAAAGATTAAGAAAATCAGTTTACTATGCTCTTGTACAGTCGTTACTAGTATACTGCATCACGTCCTGGGGTGGCGCTCCAAAACACACAATTTTGGAAATTGAACGTACGCAAAGGGTCATATTGAAAGTGTCTTATTGCCGACCATTTCGGTATGCAACAACGCTCTTGTATAAAGAAGCAAGGGTCCTAACAGTACGACAACTATTTATATTGCAAACGATTCTAAAGCAGCATGGACTCCTAAGCTTTAACCCGGTTTTATCGCGGAATAAAAGGCGATTTAACCCTGTCAATCGGCAACAAAAGCAACGCACCATGTTTTGTAATCGCTTCTTTTGCTTCCTTGGTGGCTACCTTTATAATAAAGTAAACAGGACACTTTCAATATACCACCTCACCAAAATAAAGTGCAAAATGAAGGTAAGCTGTTGGCTGCAGGGCTTGAGCTATGAGGATACGGAAAATATATTATATGTACTGGCATAACTCATACAAATTCGTGACCATATAAAATATGTATGCATGTATACACATACAAACACACACACACACACTACTCACACGCACGCGCACGCGCACACAAACACACACAAACACACACACACACACACACACACACCCTCACACACATTCACACACACACACACACACACCCTCACACACATTCACACACACACCCTCTCACACAAACACACAACTTGTGCACACCAAATAACATTCATACTAACAATATATATAATACAATTATAATTAAAATGTAAAACATAAAAAAAAGAAAAAATGTATACCGCACCAGTAACTTGTATTTGTTCGTATTTTTTTATTATTATTTTTTAATGCAACTTGTCCGTGAGGTGGGGACCTGGTGTCCTGAAACACAGACTCTGCAGACGCAGAGTCTGTGTTTGGAGACTGGTGCCTAAGGTAGACACCTTAGGCACCAGTCTCCCACAGTACTTCTACGTCAACTAAATTTATGTATGATATCAAATGTACCTACTTCAATTGTATTGTGGTGTGAAAATAAATTATTTTTATTATTATTATTATTATTTGGATGTTTTGATTCTGGCATGTGTACTGAGTAACCATGCTGTTGCATTGGTACAACCGCGTCTCTAAAACCACGGTCTAAAATAAAAACATCACCACTTCTGTAAAACCAATGAAAAACGCCGTCACCGTTGTTTTCTTCACTATCTATTATATTGTTCATTATTTGAACGTCAGATGTAGAAGCATCATGAGGACCTGACACTTCAATTATATATCCATCACAGCATATCAATAGGAATGGCTTTATAAGATTTCTATACTTATGATTACTGTAAGATATTCTTTGGAAAAAGTAATTAGAATTCTTTTGAATATAAATGTATGTGCCGTCACAAATTGTTATTGCTTTCCTTTCTTCAACGGCGCTGTTTGGGTTACCGAAGAGATTTTCTGGCACACTTAGATTTCTTCGAGCTACGTCTTCTCTGCTTAGATGGTCAAACCCCAAGTGCCTCGGGACAAAATCTTGCATTAGTGCAGTCCGACTAGTGTTGAGTAAGCGGGCGAAAGAAGACTCGCTTATTTTAAATATTGATGCCAACCTAGCGTTAGAATCTCCTGTCCGTAATTTTACCAGTACAGCTGCCAATATTACATTTTCATTACTCCTATTATTAAGGCTTGGAAGATTAGTTTGTAAATCAGTAAACTGGTCATGTGTAAGGCCAACCCAGGTACGAAACTCGTTCGGATTTATCAATTGGTATTGTTCAAAGTTTAAAACATCTGTAGTGACATGCGCTTGTAATAGAGACAAAGCTCTTACAATCTGATCAGCTTTAAATACGGTAATATTGTTTTGCTGTACGGCCAATGTGTGCCATAAGTCTGCCGCAAAACAATGTCATCTGGGATACGATGTCTTGTATCGTTATCGCAATGTTGGAAAACACAACTGCGCCTAGTGTCCGGTGTTCGCACATACCCAGGCAAATTAATCTGAGCTGGTTCTTCACCTGCTACCGGTTCCATCTGAGGAACATCAGCATCATCATCTTCGTGGCGTGTTTCCCGTATATTTCTATGGTATGTTCTTTCTGCCCTTTGCCAACAAGGTCGACAAATAAAATCTGTTGGCTGGAGCTGTAAAATAAAACAGATTTGTTTCTTACTCGTGTCGTTCCACTTGCTCCTACCGAGCATTATATTATACTATGCTTTATTTTAGATTTTGACATGGTCAGATGTTGACTTCCCTAGAACATTATAAACGTATTTTCTATGACGAATTGTAATTATTGTTATAATAAAAATACTGCGGGAACTGGAAACTTTATCAATTAAGGCAGTGTACGTATTATTACATCCAATGAGCTAGTAAAATGTAAGACAAAACTAGATATCAAAACATAATAACTGATGGTAGATATTCAATTCAACGCGCTATTATTAAATAAGACGAGATAGAAGTAGGACCCATAACCTCAAAGATTACATACCTGTAGCTCCAATATTACTTGAATAATAATCTGCGCTATATCAATGTGTATTTCTTCTTGAGAAGCTCAAATGTATCGCGTTCTGTTTACAACAGACTCACGACACCGAATACACAGAAAGTCAGCCATTTGAAATATTGTTAAATAAACACAACACAATCTCGCATACGTTTGTAATAAGCCGTCCCATGTAACAGGAGTTGCATGGATAACTATTTAACTAAATATTTAAAACAGTGCAAAGCGATTAGTGTTCGTCGCGCAGGGAGAGGGGAGTACGGGACGCGAGCGGGCAGGGGGCCGGGCGATGGGTGCTTGTGCGCACACACATAACAATAGCAGGTAGCTAGGTTGTTTATGATTACTAACTAAAGTAAATAAATGTGTGCCTATTAGACAAACGTTGTACGTAAAAATAAGGATTTTTGTATTTTTAATCACATGTAGCAGTTGTAGGGTTTAACTTAGAGGTTCGCTGTAATAGAAAAAAATGCTTAGAGACATATTTTCTACAAAACCGCAGTTTTTTTTTTCTGGCCGCCACTTTTATTTTTGGGTACAAAATGTTCGAAGCTTGAATGATGTCCTTTGCCCTTAATTAACCCCCGTTTCTTAACTAAATCTGAATAATGTCTTCACTGCTTTCGATGTCTACGAGAGACTGCCTCTTTTTAGTCATTCTGGTGGTTGTGAAAAACAAGAATTAAGTACTTACTCACAGTTTTAGCTGTTCGTGGACGCACACAATGTAGGTAGGTACCGACGAATAGGTTGCTACCGGTTGCGATTACTGGAATTTTGCACAAATACTATATTAGCACAAACTGAGCACAGGATTTGGGAAGGAAATGATTGATTGACCTGACCGTTACTGCAGATGATGCTACTCCTGATAGTCCTGATGAACATCCGGCTCGAAGGATAAATATCTTAGCGTGTCAGCATCAGCCAGGCAGGGATTTGTGTAATTTTGTATCTTCTTAGGATAGGTAGCCAATGAATTATATTTTTCTGCCGTTTTAAACTGATATATTGAATTTTACAATTATTATACAAAATATGTGCACGATCGTCGTCGTTGAGACAGAGAGAATACATTTCAAATATATATATATATATATATATGGTAAAAGAGTACGACTCGCGGGGCACGCCCCGATCTGCTGTACCGACCGATGGTGTCGATGCCGCAGGCGCCTCGCTGCCTCGCCTTACTCGATAAATAGGCTATCCAACACTAAAAGATTTTTTCAAATCGAACCTGTAATTCCTGAGATTAGCGCGTTCAAACAAACAAACAAACTCTTCAGCTTTATAATATTAGTATCGATTTATACATAAACAACTACTTAACCTATATCATTTATATTATTTCGTAATCATCACGAATAATAACGACATCTAAATGCTATCCGGTTTCACAATAACAAAAAAACATAACTATTATTTATTTTTTATTTATGCCACAATTATTATGAATACCGTTTAATTCATATCATTATTAATCGCTTCGATAGAACTTATCTATATATTATTATGTAAAGTGCCTTTAGCCGTCACTGTATGAAATAATTTTATTGCAAAATGATGAAAATTATAATCATTCTGTTCTACTTGTGTGCATATGTCTTGGTGAGTCTATAGTTAATCATATACTAGCGATCCGTCCTGGCTTTATAATAATAATAATAATCTTTATTTGCCAGAATATGGTTCAGGTATACAGGTGGTCATTTTAAATGTTGTACTGCATATTCGGCCAGATGTGGCGTGCAAAATTTAAGCAATTACATTAATACAATTTTAACATGCAAACTATTGAAATAACATATTGCTATCAATCAATTAGTAATATATGCCCATTGTTTGTTTATATTTTTTGCTAAATAATTTATTCTTATTCACTATTTAAAATACATATTCAATTTATCATCTTATAATTTATCTATTTCATAAAATAAGAATTTAATAATTGTATTATTAATCATGTCACAGGATAATTAGCAGCTTATAAAGTCATATTTTTTTCATTGAAATAGTCATTTATATGATACAGACATTTATTTGTGAGTAGTGCATGCAACTGTTTCTTGAATTTTGTCATGGGGAGATTCTTAAATATGTCTGGTAATTTATTATATATGTGGATCGCCATACAGTAAGAATTTTTGCTGAATATATTAATTCTTTGTTTGGGTACATTTAGTTTGTATATATGGCGGCTTGAGCGCACAACCGTTGTGTTTCTCGAATAGCTTGTTATATTTATGTACAAACAGGCATGTTTCATAAATGTACAAACTAGGTAGAGGCAGTATATTAAATTGTTTAAATAACGGTTTGCAACTATCTAGGGGTTGTGCTCCAGCTAATGCACGCATACATTTCTTTTGAGATCTAAATGCTCTAATCAAGTCAACGGAATTACCCCATAGGATAATTCCATACCGAAGAAGTGATGATACATAGCCGTGGTAGGCACATAAACTTGCATTTATTGTTGTCACCTGTCGTAAGCGATTCAATGCATACACGAACCTTTCCAGTTTTGTACATAGCAAGTCAATATGCTGTTTCCAGTTGCAATATTTGTCAATAGTTATGCCAAGGAATTTAGTAGAGTCAACTTCTGTTATTTGTTTATTATCATATTTAATGTCAAGTTGTAATGGTGTCTTATTGTATGTCATAAATTGGATCATTTTTGTTTTATCTATGTTAATGCAAAGATTATTATTATTCAGCCAGATAACTAAAGATACCAGAGCGTGATTAATATTGTCCTCTAGCTCAATTTTATTTTTATTTTCTATTATTACGGTTGTATCATCAGCATATAAAACATATTTATCTTTAGAGATATTAGGCAAATCATTTATGTATAACAGAAACAATAAAGGGCCTAATATGCTTCCCTGAGGTACAGCAAAGGGCTTATTTAGAGAGTAATCAGAACAATGTGTTATCTTATGTTTACCTCTGAAGCCAGATATTTCTACACACTGAAGCCGATTATCTAGGTAGCTTTTGATCCACTCTAGTGCTTTGCCTCTGATACCGTATTTTTCTAATTTGTAAAGAAGTAAATCATGTTTTACAAAATCAAAAGCCTTCGACATATCTAGCAGTATCGCTACTACATGTTTCTTTTCATTAAGGCTATTTGTTATATGTTTCATTAATTCGAAACAGGCAAGAGTAGTTGAGCAATCTTTTCTAAAGCCGTATTGCTCAGTCTTTAATATTAGATTTTTTGTAATGAAACTGTAGATTTTGTCATGCATTATTTTCTCAAAGATCTTTGATAAGACAGGAATAAGAGTAATTGGACGATAATTATTTATGTCACTGGTATCTCCACCTTTGTGTATCGGTTTAACAATAGATTTTTTCAGCTTAAATGGAAACGTGCCCTGTGAGAATGATAGATTAATGATGTAACTGAGTGGAGCCGATATTACTTTAGCCGACAATTTTAAAATATTAGTGTCAATTTGGTCATAGCCAGTAGATTTTGTAGAATTAAGCAATTGAATACGTCAGTGCTATCAATAGGCGTCAAAAAAATTGTATTAATATTATTAGGTATCATATATGCATATTGAGATGAACTATTCTTTTGAGGAATTATGAAATTATTAGTTATATTTATAAAGTAGCTATTAAAGACTGAAGCGATTTCGGCCTTGTCAGTATATTTTGAACCATTATAGTTCAGACAGATTATGTCGTTGGACACAGCGTTGTCCTTTGTGTTTTTTTTATAGTTTTCCAAACAGCTTTGCACTTATTGCTAGAGTTTTGTATATACCGCGAGTTACCAATCTTTTGTACGTGACATATGCATCGCTTTAGAATACTACTATATTTTAGATAATGGTTTTTCTTTAAACTTTTGTTAACCGCCTGAAGTCGGTAATTCAAATAAAGTCGTCGTTTATTTGTGCATGATCGTTTCAGTCCTTTAGTTAGCCATTTATTATTTTGTGATTTACTAGTCATTTTAACGTAGACGATTGGGAAGCATAAGTTGTAGAACAGTACTATTTCAGCATAAAAGCTGTTAAATGCTTCGTCGGTTTCATTATGATTATATACTTCACTAAAGGACAAGGCACTCATATAGTTTAAAAATTTACTAATATTATATATATACATGGCTTTGTGCGTCTTATTCTTAAGATTTCTATACAATATGTAATAGATAAAACTAGTTACTCTGAGTCAAAGTGTAAGTAGACATATGGTGGCCTTTTGCGGTAGGTCTTTGTTGTTTTAACGTTTGTATAGACTCCCACTACAGGCATTATACCTAGTGCGAGAAAGAAAAAAAAGAAAGAAAGAAAAGAAAGAAATATTTTTTATTTTGGCACACAAAAGGGCACATCCAAAACATGAAAAATAAAATAAGTTGTCTTTTTTAACAGAAACATATTACTTCGACAGAGATGTACTTAATGTGCCTATTATTTTATTACTTACTATTAATATTAGTTGGAGAAAGAGTAAGAGACTGCACGGCTAGCATAGTAGATAACATGGTCGCCGCGCCAGTGCCAATGCGTCGAGTGAGTTCGATCCCCACGGTGGACAAAAAATATCGTGTGATCCACAAATGGTTATTTCGAGTCCCGGTGTTCTTAGTGCCCGTTGTTTGAATGTTTGTAAGTTTCCCTGCGATACACAATGAATAAAGCGTGCGGGAGTTGCCTTTTACTCAAAAAGCTGTCATGACGACGTTGATTACCGTTCAATATTTTTATTTTAAATCTTAGTGCAGCAAAGACGTGGCCACCAAACAATTCATTTTAATATTGGATCTGTTACAGATGTTCGACGTTACTTTTGAGAAAACAGAGCTTACTTACTTCAACGAGAAATATTATAACTATTACACTTACACTTTAAGAAGAGCAAGTCGTCGAAGTCCATATGTATTTAATCTGTACCAGGACCTTAAGTATCCTCTAGGAAATAATTTAACGGTAGGTAAGAAATGGGATTAAATATAATAACCACCAAAAATTCTAAATGCGCAGCAAAATATGCTTACTAAAATATATCATAACGAGAACCTATATGCCTCAAATCACTGCATTCCGTCTCGGAAGGGTTAGGTTTTGTTAGGTTCCTTCTTAAACCCACCCAAAAATAGGAGCCCTACGAAGTGGGGCTCCGTCAACTTATTTTGATCTCTTTAAATTTATTTTGCTGTGCAATTTAGATATAGAAATATATTTTACTTTATCTGGTGATAAGTTAAACATAAGACGTAAAAATTCGCTTTTGGATTAAGATATGTTTGACATCTTCATTTATTAGTAACCAGCGACCCGCACCGGCTTCGCACGCGTTGTACAAAGCCTTAACAAGTTATACACCTAAAACTTACTTATGAATACTCTGTCCATTGGTGAAAACCGCATGAAAATCCGTTCAGTAGTTTTTAAGTTTACTGCGAACAGACGAGGGACCTTGTTTTATAATAATAGGTATGTAGTAATGTGACTACTTGAAGGCGTATTGGTTAGCGTATTGACATCGATACTAAGAGCTTCCTCCATATGCTTAACACCAGTAGGAGAGTATCGTACTGCCACGCTGAAGTCTTGAGTTCGATTTTAAAGCCTTATCGAAGTTATGTGCGTAATAAATAGTTCAATTCAATTCAATTCAATTCGTTTATTGCACTCCATAATGTATATACAGGTCTTATAAATGTAGAGAGAACAATTATGGACCCCGTCGGGCACGGCAAAATTAGGAGAGAAGAACGAACATTCTATTATCTTATATCATATTGAAATAAATTTTAGAGCTAAGTAGATATTTATTTACTTACTCAACGTATTATTTATTTATTATAGTTTATTATTAATTTATTATAAAGTAAGTATAAAAGTTATTTTCTAAAATGTACCTACTTACATAATTTAAATTATTAAAATTTATCGTTTAAATATTCGCTTATATCATAGTAACATTTTTGTATTAAAAAGTCTTTTAATTTGTTGATAAACGTGCTGAATTTCTCTTCATTTTTAATATTATTTGATAATTTATTACATATATATTTTTATGGACATAACGTAGGGACTTGATGCATGCATTTGTAATCTGGATGTTGGTAAGTTCAGCCTATTTTTGTGTCTATGTTGTCTGACAAATTTACATGTTTCGAGAATATACATACAAGGAACGGTAAGTATTTTTAGTTTTCGGAAATGAGGTTTACAACTTTCTGTGTTATCTATGTTTATTATTGTTCTTAATAACTTTTTTTGCATAATTAGCAGCGAAGGAGCATCTGTGCTGTTACCCCATAGGGTGATTCCGTACTTTAGCCACGAAGATGCATAGGCATAGTAGGTGACTAGAGCGGTTTTTATATCAGTGGTCTTTTTAACTTCCCGGAGAGCGTAGCAAAATGTTGATAACTTATATTTAATTTTTTGTACATGTGATTTCCAGTTTATATTGGTGTCTATATTTAATCCTAGTAAGCTGAATTCATTGAACTTTTCTATTTTGGTGTCTCTATATACGAAATCTATATGTAACTATGATTTCTGTGGTGGGTGGAATGTAATTAATTTGGTTTTGGAGTAATTTATTTCTAAATTGTGTTGGGTCATCCAGTTTACTGTGCTATTAAGTAGGGTTGTCAATTTGTCATTTATGTCAGCGGAATTTTGGCTTGTAATCAGAAGAGAGATGTCATCGGCGAACAACACACAGGGTCCTTGTATGTTATTTGGGAGATCATTTATGTACACTAGAAATAACAGGCATCCTAGGACGCTACACTGTGGGATTGAAGTGTTGATAAATTGTTTATCAGAACGGATATGTTGTATTTCCTTATTGTAACTATTATAATATTCAATTTCAACTTGGTGCTCTCTATTTTGTAGATAGGATGCGAACCATTTGTGTGCTATTTCATATAGCTTGCTTAATAATATATTGTACTGGACTCTGTCGTATGCTTTGGTCATATCTAATAATACCCCTATGGCATATTGTTTATTATTTAAAATATTCAGGGCTTCTTGTATATATTTAAACACTGCTAATGTAGTTGAGCGGTTCTTTCGAAACCCATTTTGAGATACATTGAATATGTTATATTTCTCACAAAAAGAGTAAACTCGGTTACACATAGCTTTTTCGAATATTTTTGAAGCTGATGGTAGTAAGGCTATGGGTCGGTAGTTATTGGTGTCGGTTTTTGAATGTTTCTTATGGATAGGTCTGATGATAGCTTGTTTTAGTTGATTCGGGAAGGTACCTTCTTCAAAGGATTGGTTTATTAATAAATAAAAGGGTAATAATAATTCTTTTGCACATTGTTTGACTAGGAAAGGTGGAAACTCATCTATACCGCAACTTTTTTTGTTTTTGAGATTCATAATAATTTCGTGTACTTCGTACGGGTCGACCGGTCGCAAGAACATGGTGTTTTCTGTAGATTGTAAGACTCGTGTACTACTAGGGTTGTTATTTCCTGGCTGACTATTACTCATACCGACAGACGCAAAGAAACTATTAAAAATATTTGCAACTTGTTTTGGCTCAGATATTTCTAAATTATTACGTTCCAGTTTTATGTTGTGTTTTTCATATCAGACTTTTTTATTGGTACGCTCATTGATGATACTCCACATGGTTTTCACTTTATTACTTGATTTATGCATTTTATTTATATAATGTAGTTTTTTCGATGTTGTTACTGCATTTTTTAATACTTTTTCGTATTTTTTATAGTATTCTAGCAGAACAGGGCTTTTTATTTTTAATGTTAGTATCTTTAGCAATCTTTTATTTTTAAATGAATGTTTAATGCTCGTAGTTAACCAGTATTTTTTGCAAGTGTCCGTAATTTTAATTTTTCTAATGGGTATGTATTTATTAAGTGTATTAGTTTTAATTGTGTTATAAACGCTGTAGTTTTCATTAATATTTTTAACTACTTTCAGTATATTTGACCAGTTTATATTTTGTAACTCGTTTATGAATTTTTTTATGTTAGAATTATTAAATAACCTTTTATTTATGAACCAAGTGGTTTGCGTTGTTTGTTGGGGTATTTTCATGTGGATAATAGCGCCGTTGTGGTCTGAGAATCCACATTCTTCAACTGACGTGTAAAAAGTGTTGCTATTAAAGTTTGTGAAAATTAAGTCTAAACATGTGGATGTAGTCAACGTTATGCGGGTTGGTTGTTTTATGTGTTCTGTAAATTTGTGTTCTAACATTAAATCTAAAATTGGTTTGTTTTAAAGTTATTTTCCAATATATTTATATTAAAATCGCCTCCGATGATTATATTACGTTTAAAATATTTACTATTTATATAATTTAGTATTTGTTTCATTTGAAAATAAAATGTTTCCTCTTCTCTTCTATTCCAAAACATATTAATAAATAATATATTCTCCACAGGTAATTCTATTGCACACAGTTCTAAAACATAATCAATTGACATATTAGTAATATCACTTATGTCGATAAAGTCAGTATTGTTCTGAAGGATGATGGCGACACCGCCACCGGTTCGACTCTTGCGGCAATATGATGATGCAATACCATATCCGCTTAAATGGATTAATTCTATTTTTTGTTGCGACAACCAGGTCTCAGCTATGCATAAAGCTTTAAATATCGGTTTTTCTTGAATAAATGCTTCTAGGATATGTTGTTTGTTACATAGGCTTTGTGCATTTTGAAATGAGATTTTGAGCATTTGATCATCGTGACGTACTGTTACGAATCCGTATTGTACCCTAATTCCCTTACCTAGTCCAAAATCCCCTATACTCGACAGAAACCCCTGCCAATGCCTAAAAGTCCCGTGTCAGCACTTTTGCCTTCATCATAAGCGCAGTACTAACGAATATTAGTCTGTGCACATCTCCCGTCGCGAACGCAACTTACTATTCCTAAGTGTGCCAGATACATTTCTATATCATTGTACCACATCTTTATTTTGCTATTTCTATTTTATATTCCAAGTGTTTAATAAACTTCATTTAGCCAGTTAAAATTTCTTTTTTTAAAAACACTTCGCCACGGTGCCGTGTAACATTTGGTGGCAGCGTTAAGGGATTAAAAAGTTGAAATCCCCGGTTTCGCCTCTGTTCCGTCATACTCGTTACCGAATCTAGAACTTTCTACTATATCACGCGGCATCGAAGTGCAGTCAAAGACATTAACGGCTAAGAAACTCGCGACATCGTTTCCCGAGTTCCCGAGTTCCCGAGTTCCTGAGCTCCTGAGTTCCTGAGTTCCAGAGACCCTGGTTCCTTATAAGGAATCCACCGGTTCTTCACGAGGTGACCATGATCATACTTCTCGTCACCATCGCCAGCATCCTGTAAGTGACATCATTCCAATATTAAGTGAAGTGCGATAATACAAAGACGTCATTCAATTCCAAAGTTACAAAGTGTCGCAGTGTTTAAGCGCTACAGTGTTGCGCGTAGTTAAAACAATTCTCTGAATTTCCTATCAACGTCCGGCGTCTAACAAGTAGTCAACCGAGAACATACTATATCTTCACGACCGCAATCTGCGAGAGACTTTACAGAACTCTATTTGCGCCATACTATAAGTGAATTTTATTTTTTTTAATTTTTACATTTTTCTTGTCTTGCTTGTGTGTTTAGGTTGCATTTATTTTGTGCTAACTACAGACATATATTATAATGACTACCAAGAAGGAGGAAACTGTCATATCAGTCGACATCAACGTTTTATTCAAATTCATAAAACCCTTTGATGGGTCTAGAGATAAATTAAATTCGTTCATACAAAATTGCGAAAACGCATACAAATTAGCTTCTCCAACACAGAAACCCATTCTATTAAATTTTATATTATGCCGACTCGAAGGCAAGGCTGAATCCGCTGCTTCCATAAAAGAATTCGACAACTGGGAACAGTTAAATACATTCTTACAATCCCAGTTTGGCGAAAAGAAACACTATGCCCATTTGCTTAGCGAATTACAGGAAACCCACCAGCTAGTGGGAGAGTCCGTCAGTCAATATTCAA
This sequence comes from Catocala sponsa, assembly GCA_963564715.1. Classification (NCBI taxonomy): domain Eukaryota; kingdom Metazoa; phylum Arthropoda; class Insecta; order Lepidoptera; family Erebidae; genus Catocala; species Catocala sponsa. Next base: position 23,910,318 of record OY751342.1, read on the forward strand.
TCAAAATCGAAACTTGCTTAGCTCAAATATTAACAGAAATCACATTGTCCAACAAAAAGAAAACAGAGCTATCGGGGAAAACTCCCGCAATGGAAGACCTCGCCTTACATTCATTCCTTATGGGTATTTTACCCAAACTAAGCAACCTTGTTCGCATGAAAAACCCAATTTCCTTAAACGAGGCCATTAACTATGCTATTTCAGAGGAGAAAATACAAACATTGCTCTCTAAGAGGTATCCTTATCAAAATCGATCTAGTCCAAAACCCAGTACCTCTCAGGATCGCCCAAGACCAATGGTTCATAACCTTGGGCAGACGCCAAACTCTGTGCCCACGTGCCGCTATTGCAAGAACATAGGGCACACTATCGAAGTGTGTAGGAAACGTGAATTCAACAATAATAGGGCCAAAACCAACACCTTTTCTCAACGTCCTAATCCAAACAATATCCGCCCTCCTTAACGCCCGAATTTCCAAGGCAGAGTTAATTACACAACTCACGAAGACACATTCGTTGGCCATGATACAGTGGACCAGCATTTAAACGAATAGAGGGCTCACGACGGTGTCTCGTGAGACTCCAATACTATAATCCTACCAGCAACATTTCCAAAGACACCCATCTCAAATCCACTGCGTCCACTATATCCCGAGGTACGCGCCAGGGTAACCAGCCCCAAAAAGCAACCTCGTTTACTACACCAAATAAGACGTATGCATCCGCAACGTCTTATAAACCCACTGTATCTACTAAACCTACTAAATCAAGAGTTACACCACAGGGTAACCAGCCCCAAAAGGGAAACTCAATCTCTGTATCCACTGTATCCACTGAATCCACTGTATCTCCTAAATCTACTATATCCAAAGTTACACCACAGGGTAACCAGCCCCAAAAGGGAAACTCAATCTCTGTATCCACTGTATCCACTGAATCCACTGTATCTCATAAACCCACTGTATCCACTGAATCCACTGTATCTCCTAAATCTACTATATCCAAAGCTACACCACAGGGTAACCAGCCCCAAAAAGGAAAGCCAATCTCTGCATCCGCTGTATCTTCTGCATCCCATAAAGCCTCTGCTCCCACTAACTCCACTCAGTTCAAACCCTCTATTACCACTGTGCCTCCCAAATCCACTGCCTCTACCAAATCCTCTACATTCCCAGAGCCCTTTGTGCCTTCTAGACCATCTGTACCTACAGAAACCAATTCTGCCAAATCCTCTAAACTCAACCTGACTCCTAAATCTACTAGTACCTGTCCTGAAACAAGAAACAAAATATACGAAATTAGTGCTAACCCTTCAAAACGATATCTACCTCACGTAAATATTAGAACTCAAGTCAACAGCCGTGACCTTTCCTTTTTAGTTGACACCGGTTCCTGAATCAATGAACACAATGCCCGCCTTACAAAACCAAACCATCAAACTCAAAGGCATTAATACAAGTGACGAAACTGTAGAAACAATAGGTAATTTTCAATTACAATTATTCGCAAATATCAAGCCACACCTCACTTACCAGTTTCATGTAATCGAGGAAATCGATTTAAACTATGATGGTATTATTGGTACCGATCTTCTTAACGACCTAGACGGTATCGTCGATTACAATTCCGGTATATTACAAATTAGACAATTTACAGTTAGACTGAAATATTACGAAATAGTTTATAAAATACCACCCCGTACTGAAACAATAATAGAATGCACCGTTACCAACCCCGAGTACCGTGAAGGACTCATACTAGACCAACATATATCCGACTCCCTTCTAGTTGCAAATAGCATTGTTACTGTAAAAGATAACAACAGAGTAAACGTCTCCATACTAAATACATCCGAAGACACGGTAACTATAAACTCTGATATCAAAATAAATATCCAACCCTTTAATATCAATTCCTCCTATATCTATGACTCTGTCCCACACACTTCCAAATCCTTTAGCACTCGCAGAGACCAAGTTCTTAAAATGTTAAGGATAGAACATTTAAATAATGAAGAAAAGTCTCAACTCCTAGAAATATGTTCCCAATATTCCGATATATTCCAATTGCCTGACGAAAAACTAACTACCACTGATTTGCTGAAACACGAGATAAATACATCCTCCTCAGAACCTATAAATGTCAAATCCTATAGATTTCCAGAGATCCACAAAAAAGAAGTAGAAACACAGATCTCTAAAATGCTTTCCCAAGACATTATAAAACCCTCTGTTTCACCCTGGTCGTTTCCTATATGGATAGTCCCAAAGAAAAACGATTCTTCTGGTCAAAAGAAGTGGCGTATAGTCATTGACTATAGAAAACTTAACGACATTACTATTGGAGAAAGTTACCCCATTCCTCAAATAAACGAGATACTAGACCAACTAGGCCAAAGTAAATACTTTTCTACACTTGATCTATTTTCGGGCTTTCATCAAATTACCATTTCAGATAAAGACACTTCAAAAACTGCTTTCACTGTGCCCCAGGGCCATTTTGAATTTAAACGTATGCCATTCGGGCTGAAAAACGCCCCTGCTACATTTCAACGCCTTATGAACACGGCCCTAGCCGGTCTTCAAGGCATTCACTGCTATGTTTATTTAGACGACATTGTTATTTATAGTCACAGCTTAACATCACATTGTGATAAATTATCAAAGATCTTTGACAGGTTACGCAAACATAACCTAAAGCTTCAACCCGACAAATGCGAATTTCTCCGCAAGGAAGTCGCCTATCTCGGGCATATTATAAGTGATGAGGGAGTAAGTCCAAACCCCGAAAAAATCAAAGCAGTTACTCATTTTCCAACCCCTAAGTGTCCGAAAGACGTAAAATCATTTCTAGGGCTCGTATCCTATTATAGACGTTTCATACCCGAGTTTTCAAAAATAGCCAAACCCTTAACCTCTTTATTAAAGAAAGACGTTATTTTCAACTGGTCTAATGAACACCAGCTATCTTTCGATGATCTGAAAAGAAAGCTCGTAACTGCCCCTGTCCTCATATATCCTAACTTTGCTGAACCTTTCGTACTTACTTGTGACGCCTCAAACTATGCTATATCTGCTATTCTCTCTCAAGGCGAAATCGGCAGAGATCGCCCAATAGCATTCGCGTCCAGAACCTTGAATAGAGCCGAAACAAACTACTCCACTACAGAAAAGGAATGTCTAGCTATTGTATTCGGTACTAAAACTTTTAGACCCTACCTATATGGCCACAAATTTACCATTGTCACAGACCACAGGCCCTTAAAATGGCTTTTCAATTGCAAAGACCCGGGTTCACGTTTAGTTAGATGGCGTCTAAAACTAGAAGAGTTCGATTACAGAATCGAATATAAAAAGGGAGCTATCAACAGTAATGCTGACGCTCTATCTAGGTTTCCCGTACATCCTGTACAACCAACCCCAGACATAATCGACAATTCTATTCCTTCTACCTCAAGACAAAATGACACATACGATAACCCTATTCCCTCTACTTCCCGACAAGACACTCAACATCCATCACCTGCCTTCAGCCCTTTAACTCTCGAAGACCTCGATATCCAGATACCTTCCATTCCTTTAGACTCCGACGAATTTCCATCAATAGACCTACTAGAAAATGATGACCCAATATCCGATATCCTGAGCCCTGAAACCAGAAATCAATCACCTGTTATTGCCAATCCTCCGGTCGCCCCCGCCGTATCCGCTGAATCCACTGAATCGACTCAACCTATACTAAATCCTTCATCTAACTCTGTTCCTGCTGTTTCACCCGTAAACTCCCCGCCTCTTTCCGATGAAAATTATAGCAAATTCCTGAAAACTATGTCTGAAAAACAGTTCACAAGCAATACCAAGATTATAGAATACAATGAGAGCATTTCTAAAACAACTTGTAAGCATGTTGTTATACCTACTTCAATTGACCTCGATACCTCAAACCCGTATATTGAAGAAATTCTAAGCGAAATCCAAGATCCTACTGAACTCCTAAATAGGGAAAGAACCCTATATACATACATATCTTTCGAACATAAAGGATCAACCATATACTTCCTATTTACTAAAGTATACCATTTCGATAACTGTCCTTATGAGGCTATTTATAAAAGCTTAATATATCTTAGAAATCAACTATCAACACTCTTAACTGCACCCCAAGAGGGTTTCGAAATAGCCATCACTGATTTCCGCGACCCTTTCGACAAACACATTTGGTCAAGGATATACAATATGTTATCCTTTATATTTAATAATACTAACATCAATATAAACGTATATCATAATACACTCATATTTCCAACCCTCTCAGAAATACCGAAAATCCTTCGTGAAAACCACGATATTCCTATCGCGGGCCATCTTGGTACAGCCAGAATGTTAAATAGAATAAGAGAAAGGTATTACTGGAAAAACATGCGCTCAGATATCGAAACCTACGTAAAAAATTGCTCACAATGCCAAAGCAATAAGGCGCTCAGACAAACAAATAGAGCGCCCATGCAAATAACAACTACTTCTACTAAACCTTTTGAACGCCTTAGCATGGACTTAGTAGGCCCCCTGCCTGAAGCAGGACTAAGACAACTAAAGTTCATTCTTACAATGCAAGATGACCTCACCAAATTTTCATTTGCCTACCCTATTGCCAATGCTACGTCAGAAGACACCTGCGAGTGTCTAGTACATTTCATTTCACTTTTCGGTATTCCCAAAACAATCCTTACGGACCAAGGCACAAATTTCACCGCAGATATGTTCAAAAGAACCTGTGAGTTCCTTAAAATTAAACAAATATGGTCGTCACCATACCATCCTCAAACGCAAGGGGCGTTAGAACGTAGTCATTCCACTCTTAAAGAATACTTAAAGTCCTACGTGAATGACAATCACACAGACTGGCATAAATTCGTGTTTACAGCAATGTTAGCCTACAACACTTCAGTCCATGCATCAACCAACTTCACCCCCTACGAACTTCTATTCGGTCATAAAGCCTTTATTCCCGACTCTATCTATGAACTACGTCCAGAACAAACATATCCAGAATACATAAAATTCTTACATCATCGTCTCAAACTTTCGAGGGAAAAAGCTCTCGAAAATGTTCAAAAGTCCAAAGAAAGATCTAAAGAATACTATGATAATCATTCGCGTCCTGTGCAGTATAAAGTAGGTGACTACGTTTACCTGAAAAATCATGTGAGATTACGTAAAGCCCTATCGCCGATATGGAAAGGGCCATACAAAGTTATAAAAGTAAACGGCAGGAATACTTTGACTCTTCTCATAAATAGGAGACACATTACTCATCACTATGATGAAGTAAAGCTAGCGCCCAGATCAAATGCCAAAGAGTAAGACTAATATGCATACTCTATTCCTTTACAGCAACCCTTCAACGGGCCAAGAATTCGTCGAACCCCTAACAAACAGTTCAGGAATATATTTTGATCCTCTAGGATCCTTAAACTTAGTTGATAGTTACCTTAATGTAATTATACCTGTAGACATATCCTATATACTCCCGCATATTAGCAATTTATACCATATTCTTAATAATTCAAAATCTCTTTGTGAAAATAGTAACTCACTAGATAACATAGAATGTTTCAATCTCTTTCAACCCCTAATCACTCGTTATGACGATTTATATCGTAATAGCGAAACTATTCTTTACCACATCCCTCACCAATCAAAGAGAAGCGCAATTTTAGGTTTTGTAGGAACCATATCCAAAAAACTATTCGGTACTATGGACGAAGATGACGCTATCCGATATAACAATGCTATCCAGAAAGTCGAATCAGATCAAAAGAAACTAGCCTCACTAGTAGAACAAAACATCCTTATTACCACATCAACGCTTAAATCCTTTAATGACACCATCTATTCTATAAAACAAAATGAACACGAACTAAACGTTGCTATCGACGCCCTATATATAGATGTTAAAAATTTAACCTATATTTCCAAAGAATTAGGAATAAGATCACGCATCCTTGAACTAACTTCAATGATAGAAAATAGCCTTTTAACTTTATCCTTCAAGGTCGAAGACATTATAAACTCAATAATGTTTAGCAAATCTAATATACTTTATCCTTCCATTTTGACTCCTAAAGAACTCTATACCGAATTAATTAATAATTACCGATTCATACCGAACTCCAAACGGCTTCCAGTTCTTTTAAGCTTAAATAACATACAAACAATAATAAACATGTCCTCTTTGTCATGTTATCAAAATGATAACAGAATAGTATTTGTCCTAAACATACCATTAGCAAACCCAGTTAGCTTTTACTTATACCATAACTTACCTTGTCCAGCGCCCTATGAACCTCACAACCCCGTGTCTTATACCACTATCATCCCTTCTTCTAAATATTTAGGCATAAGCAAAGACAAATCCACGTATTGTAAACTGGATAACTTGAACGATTGTAATAAATTAGTGATAACCATTACCTTTGTAATACACCAATATCTTATTCTTCAGTTGCAACCCCTTCTTGTGAAACCGAAATTATCAGTAAAGTACTTACTGAAATACCTGAATTGTGTAATACTAAATTCTTCACTGGCAATGTAAATATTTGGCAACAACTACAAAACAACAAGTGGTTGTTTGTTATGTCTGAAAAAACTAAATTAAGCATAGAATGTAATGCATCAATTGTCGAAATAGACATAAGCGGTAGTGGAATATTGTACTTACCCCAAGGTTGTGTCGCTTATTGTAAAGACACACGATTAGTTTCTAAGAATAATGTAAATATACTTCTAAAACCTTTAAAAAGTAAGTTAAGCATACTCAATGACTCTTGCTGTAATTTGTCAAAATATACTAGCATTGTATCAAATTTACCTCCTGTTAACTTGAAAAACGTTAATTTAGACTCTATTGCATTTGAAAACCCTAAATTGTTAAAAGAACTAAATAAAATAATAGAAAAGCCTCATATTGTCTTATATGAAACATATTATACTACTATTACTATTGTATTCCTATTTTTAGTCTTAAGTTACATTATGTTCAAAATATGTAAGAAATTTGGCATACTTAAGAAAATAATTTATTCCAACACTCCTAGGAATCTAAATACTGAACCCGAAAACGAAGAAGTCGAACTTCCTAATTTAACAGCTCCTTCTCTCCGCATTGGTTAAATCCTTGTTAAATATTCTTTTCCCGTAAACTTCATTCTAAAACATGTAGTTTACTCTTAATCGGGGGGCTGTTACGAATCCGTATTGTACCCTAATTCCCTTACCTAGTCCAAAATCCCCTATACTCGACAGAAACCCCTGCCAATGCCTAAAAGTCCCGTGTCAGCACTTTTGCCTTCATCATAAGCGCAGTACTAACGAATATTAGTCTGTGCACATCTCCCGTCGCGAACGCAACTTACTATTCCTAAGTGTGCCAGATACATTTCTATATCATTGTACCACATCTTTATTTTGCTATTTCTATTTTATATTCCAAGTGTTTAATAAACTTCATTTAGCCAGTTAAAATTTCTTTTTTTAAAAACACTTCGCCACGGTGCCGTGTAACAGTACGAAAGGAATGATTCATGGCTTCTGTATTGTTATCGAGGGGATGCTGTAGATTACAGGTTGTATTACACGTTTAATTTTCACAAGAATATGTAATTATTTATTTACTTTTCAGTGCATTTTATGTTTTAGAATATTCTTTCTTGAAGTCGGTTTTCTTTTTTGTTAATTTTGTTTATTTCTCGGTTTTTAGTGAACCTTGCCAAAGATGAGAACATCATCAATGTAGCCAAATACGCATTATTAAGGATAACTCGAAAACGAATGGTCAAATCTTGATCAAAATTAAATGGGACCACACGGGAACCACCAGCTTTCAAATAAAAAAAGAATTATCAAAATCGGTTCACCCAGTTGAAAGTAACGAGGTAACAAACATAAAAAAAAATACAGGCTAATACAGGTACTCAACCTCCTCCTTTTTTTGAAGTCGGTTAAAAAGCGAAAATTGGTTTGTTTGTTTATTACCTTTTCACGCCTAAACCACTGAACCGATCATTGATATCACTGAAATTTTGCATATACGTTGTCAAGTGTACAGAAACGGACAAAGGCTACCTTTCATCCCGAAAAATATTACTGTTCCCGAGGAAAACAATAATATCGTTCTTATGATAATAGATGGCGCCACGTGTCTTTCGAATCATGATTGAATTATATTATTACAAGCAGAGAACAACCCGAATTGATTGTCAAATTCTAAATTAACGCGAGCGAAGCCCTGGGCAAAAGCTAGTTAAAAATAAAGAAAAGAATAATAAAAATTAAACATGCATATTATACCTTTCATTTTCAGTTTAAATTTACTTTATATGAGGTTATATCTGGCCGCGAAGTCCTGACTCCGGTGCAATTTGGGTTGAGCATATGTGATGGAATCAACAAGGATCCATATATTGGGAGATTATTAAAAGAAAGCTTACCCAAGAACTATGCTTGTCCTATGCATGCGGTAAGAAAATTTTGTTAAAATATAAGTATTTAGAAAGATGACTGCCTCACTGGCGGTTGACCGTAGTCAATGCGACTGTCTCAGGTTCGATACCCGGACTGTAAAAAGTATTATTAGGTGTTTCTGTCAAGAAAGTCACAGGAGCACCGTGTGTAGATCTTTCGATAGATGGCAATAGGCTCGTTCGCTATTACTTGGGGCCATTATTATTTAGAAAGATGACTAGCGCAACGGTAGTCAATACGATTATTGTGCACGATGTCTCAGGTTCGAAGCCCGGGAAAAGCAAAATTGTATTGTATGTTTCTATCAAGACATTCTCAGTAAAGAATGTGGAACTATCGATGATAATAGGCTTGTTACTTATTACGTGGCGGTTGGAAAAGTGTAGATATTTTACAAATCTGTTTACTCTTCCGTAGCCGCTCCTGAAGCAGCGATAGCCCATTGGGTGACCGTTGGACTGCCACGCAGATGTCTCGAGTTAGATCTCTAACTTTTCGAAAGTTATATGCGTATTTAATAGTTAATTATCTCTCGCTTTAACCGTGAAGGGAAACATCGTAAGGAAACCTGCATATCTGAGAGTTCTACATAATTTTTTCGAAGATGTGTGAAGTCCGCCAACCCGTACTGGGCCAGCGTGGTGGACTATGGTCTAATCCATTAGTCCCCAAAGTGGTCCAGGTGGACCCCCAGGGGTCCACGGGAGACTCGACAGGGTCTACGTTGGCGTGACAAAAAAATGGGGGTGCACAATTCGTAAGCGGGGATCCACGAAAATTTATTTGCTTTCGATAGTGAAGAACTAAAATGTTGGCTTGACTTCACCGATCTGTTCGGCAAGCTCAGCTCCGAGAATTTCTAAAAAATAAAAATAGGTCAGCCCGTAGAGATTTGATAAAATTTTTTAGTTGCATGAACTTGTTTAGCTGCAAGGGGTCCACCGGAACCAGCTAAATTTTGAAATTGGTCTATGAAAAAAAAAGTCTAGTAACCTCTGGTCTAATCTAAGCATTCTCACACTGAGAAGAAGCCCATGCCCAGCAGTGGTACAGTTTAATACAGGGCTGATATTATTATTACCCCTCCGTGGATATAGCTAGAGATATATTTGTATGTAATCAAATGTAAATATAAGTAATATATGTTTCAGGGCCCTAACAATTGGACAAATATAGTTCTCAGGTTTACAAATTGGCCATTTATACCGTTTACATATTCTTCATTGTATGTCAGAACGCTTACTACTATAGATGGATACATTAATAACGAAGTAGCACACAAAGGTAGAGTGTATGCTGTCATAAAGCAAAATCTTCAAGACGACAAATCAAAAACGAAGTCGAAATAAACTTAGAAATTAGTAAGTGCGTCTTATTCCTAATCCTAACTATCCTAACTAATATTATAAATGAGAATGTAAGTTTGTTTATTTGTATGTTTATGTGTTTCGCTTTCACGCCTTAACTACTTGACCGATAATCCGGACACTTCGTATATACATACGTTGTCAGGGAAACAGAAAAGGACATAATATCTTAAGTCCTTTTCTGTTTCCCTAACAAACACTTACTTACACTTGAGATAAAAGTGGATCTTTTTAATTGTATACGTCTATCCTTATGGTATGAAAAATATCATCATCATCTTAACCGAAAGCCGTCTACTCCTGAACATAGGCATCCCGCAAGGTTTCCCACACAAACTGGTCTTGGGCCACTCCCATCCAATCGGTCCTTACCAGGTCGTCGGTCCACTTTGTGGGGGCCTACACCTGCTGCGTCTTCCGGTGAGTGGCCGCCACTCCAGAACCTTTATGTCCCAACGGCCATCGATTCTGCGAGCTATGTGCCCTAGCCACTACTACTTCAGCTTGACTATTCGTATAGCTATTTTTTCTTTTTTTTATGGATTAGGGCGCATACGAGCATACGGATGCCTACGCCTGATGGTAAGCGATTACCGCCACCCATGGACACCTGCAATACCAGAGGAGTTACAAGTGCGTTGCCGGACTTTTAAAAAGGAGTACGCTCTTTTCTTGAAGTGTTGAAGGTCGTATTGGTCCGGAAATACCGTAGGCGACAGCTCATTCCACAGTTTTGTTGTGCGAGGCAGAAAATTCCTAAAGAAACGCACAGTTGTGGACTGCCAACCATTTAAATGATGGGAGTAAAAATGCTGTCGCGTAGGACGATGGCGAAAAGAGGCGGCAGGGATCAATCCGAACAATTCCTCGGAACACTCCCCATAGTATAAGCGATAGAAGATGCATAGCGAGGCCACATCTCTACGCAGCGCCAAGGGGTCTAGCCGATTTGAAATATCCTGGCAGTCGACGATTCGAGTCGCTCTCCGTTGAATGCGGTCTAGAGGGAGAAGCTGGTACTGGGGTGTTCCTGCCCAAAGATGAGAACAATATTCCATGTGAGGCCGAACCTGCGCCTTATAAAGTAGTAGGGGGTGGGCCGGCGTGAAATACTGTCTCGATCTGTTGAGCACGCCAAGCTTGTTTGAAGCTAATTTAGCCTTACCCTCTAAATAACCGCGGAACTGGACTTCGTTCGATATATCGACACCAAGAATTCCAATATCGGTTAAGGCAGTTATGGGGATGTTCTCAAAACGAGGAGATTTTTAATTAATTTATTTATTCAAGGTACACCAACGACATTTTTACAAAATAATTAATATTACACATTTATTAACTGGGATGCAGAGTAAAAACATCACTTAAAGGTGTGCACACCATTCACAGTTTTCATTACATGATACTAAGGCAAAAATTAAAATTCAAAATACAATTAAAAAAAAATTACATTAAATGAAATAAATTAAAAATTACAAATTATTAATTAAACTAAATTACATTGCATAATATAAAAAAAAAAATATTAATTTACATAAAATGAAAATTTAATTTAATATTTAAATGTCAAATATGAAAATTGAAATATGTGGTATTCTAAATATTCTAATAAGTAGTACAATTGCATATGATATTATGTTTGTAAATTGTAAAAGACATTGTAATGGACATTGAACAAAATTAAAATAATAGTATAGATATTAATTATAGGTCATCAATACTCATCACTTTAGCTTTAAAACTAGTCAGACTATCAAAATATATATCAATTTCACTGTTACGAGAGCTGGCTCTATTGTAAGTGGACACCATTCTGTTGACAGGAGCATGTTGGCCTAGATTTGTGCGACATGATCTAGCAGCAAACGTTCTTATTCTTTTTTTGGACCTAACGTGCCATTGGCGAGGTACCTCTAAATTTAATTTGTTTAGAAGATCGGATGTAGATGTCAATCCATTGGCAATTTTATATAAGGCACACAGATCAATGAGTGTTCTGCGTCGTTCCAAAGTTACCAGCTTAAAATGACTTAGTCGTTGTACATAGTCAGCTCTGTAAGGACACTGATGGTCTTTAAATCTTAAATACCTAGTAAATTTTTTTTGTATGCGTTCTATACGTGTTACGTGGATGCCATACACTGGGTTCCAAACCGGAGATGCATATTCTAAAACACTACGCACAAAGGAATTATACAGAGTCTTTAATGCGGGAGTTCCCCTAAACTAAAGCTAAAAACCTACTCTACTAATAAATCCCACCATTCTGGATGCTCTTTTAATAATATTGTTTATATGTGTAACAAATGAAAGGTCGCTATTTATTACGACACCGAGGTCCCGTATATATTTAACTTGCTCTAATGTTGCTCCGTTAAGGGAGTAAGTCATCTACTTACTAATTTTAATGTTACCACATTACATTTACTCGGCAAAAGCGACCTGTATCATCATACAGGTCGCTTTTTCCGAGTAAATGTGATGTGGTAACATTTTGCGACATTCAAAATCATTCTGTTTGCGATGCACCAGCTATGCAAAGAATCTAGATCAGCCTGAAGCAGAGCAACGTCCTCATGATTGCTAATTTGTCGATATATTTTGAGATCATCTGCAAACAGGGAGCACTTGCTGTGCTTGATACTATGTACCACATCATTTACAAATATGGTAAATAAAATACGACCAGCGGGAGATCCTTGGGGCACCCCAGATGTAGCGGTATATTCAGGTGATTGGTAGCCATTTACCACCACTTTTTGTGTTCGCTCGCAAAGATATGACCTGAACCACTCTAGCAGTTGTCCATGTATTCCGTAGTGATTTAATTTGACCAGTAAGATTTCATGGTCCACCTTATCAAAAGCAGAACTGAAATCTGTATAGAGAGCGTCAATTTGTTGGCCAGAATCAATTGACTCTGAGAATTCCTCCACAAATGACACTAAATTAGTAACGGTAGATGTATTACTAGAAAAGTCGTGCTGTTGTGGAGCAAGCTGTGATTTTACGTGGTATGTCAAAATGGTGCAGACTAGGGATTCAAAAGTTTTAGAAAAGATCGATAAAAGTGAGATTGGACGATAATTTCTAACTTCTCCGCAATCTCCCTTTTTAAATATAGGGACAATGTTTGCCTTTTTCCACTCGGTCGGGAAGGTGGAAGTTTCAAGGGATTTGTTGAAAATTAATACGATATATAATATAAGATACGGTCGTAACGGCAGCTTTTTTGCGGTGAACGCGCAGACTTGTGTCTTTGTGGGATTAAATTGGACTAAATTAAGCCTGCCCCAATCCGAGACTTTCTTCAGAGAGGTCTCAATTTCAGACACATGTTTGTTTCGGCTCTAATCTCATCTATGTCTCATCTATGTCGGCAAGTTTAGTTTTCCTGCAGATCTCCACATTTCTGATTCTTCCCGCAGAGAAACCCCAAGCATAACTCTCTCCATCGCTCTCTGATTGACCTTGAATCTTCTGATAAGGGCCAGAGTAAGCGACCACTTCTCTGAGCCGTAAAGATTTTCGTCTTGAGACACTGCGGTTAATTTGATGCGAAGATATGTCGTAGCTTCCGAAACGCTGCCCAGCCCAGTTGGATTTGACGTTTGACCTCTTTCTCGAAGTTGGACCTACCTAACTGGATTGTTTGTCCCAGGTATACATACTTGTCGACAACTTCAAGAGTAGTGTTTCCAACCTTAATAGGAGTAGGTATGACATGGACGATGAACATAATTTTCGTCGTGTCTATGTTCATTTTAAGACCTACTTATCGGGAAGCTCTACTGAGGTCTTCAGCATTGTGCTGAAGTCCTCTATGGTCTCAACCATGACCACGATATCGTCGGCAAATCGAAGGTGAATGATGTACACGCCTTTGATGTTGATGCCGAGTCCTTTCCAATCCAAGAGCTAGGAGACTCTAATTAACTGCTCCAATACGAATAGCCACTTCGTCTTGTCTTATGTCCTTTCCCAAGGTCTAGTCTATCTCTGTACCAAATTCCATCAACATCGGTTCTGGTTTAGCCGCGATAATGACGAATTCCCATACAAATTTTCGACCCTTATTTCAACCCCTTCATGCCCTTTTTTACAAAAAACGGTAACATATATCCCTTCCCAAGGTCTCGTCTATCTTTGTACCAAATTTTATCAAAATTGGTTGTGACTTAGGCGCGATAATGACGAATTCCCTACAAAGTTTCATCCCTTATTTCAACCCTTTCATGCCTTTTTTTACAACAAAAATTAACCTATGTCCTTTCCCAAGGTATAATCTATCTCTGTACCAAATTCCAACAAAATCAGTTGTGGTTTAGGCGCGATAATGACGAATTCCCATACAAAGTTTCATCGCTTATTGCAACCCCTTCATGCCTTTTTTTACAACAAAAGGTTACTTATGTCCTTTCCCAAGGTCTAGTCTATCTTTGTACCACATTTCATCATAATCGCGTCAGTGGTTTAGGCGCGATTATGACGAATGCCCATTCAAAGTTTCATCCCTTATTTCAACCCCTTCATGCCCTTTTTTACAACAAAAGGTAACTTATGTTTTTTTCTAGGGTCAAATCTATCTCTGTACCAAATTGCATCAAAATCGGTTTAGTGGTTTAGATTCCGAGGTCTCGATTTTAGTCTCCATCATAATCTGCCCTTGTATTTTATGAAGGCTGCTTAGATCTGTAGAATGAAGTATGAAATTTTGTGTATTATTCAAATTCTGGTTGTCCTGCGATCCTAATGGTATGATTTCTAATGGCGCCCCAGCTATTTTGTTGTCTAAATTCACGATGGTTATTTCCTGAGATTTCAATTTGCATCCTATGGGAATGTTGAGTAGGAAGCTGCCTTGTAATATTCTATGTTTTTCATATCCACAAAATATTTGGAACTTGGTTTCAACGGGAAATGAAATTATATATCGGTAGCTATCCAGTTCGGTTAGAGCCTCCTTAGTCAGAGAGATAGGCGTGATTTTACACGTTACATCTATCTCCTGATAATGTACGAGTCGTTGAATACAGTCCGGTTTGACCATGACCTGGTGGATAATCTTCTGCTCGCATAGGTGCCAGGACTCAATTCGCTGAGATTCTGTCTCTAGATACACGAATTCCTGAGAATTAGTTGCTATAAATTGTGCAGGTGGTACTATAACATTACTATACTTATTGGGGACCGGGCAGAGTTTATATAACTGACTAGCAAACCCAGCGAACTCCGTTTCGCCACCAGATGGCTTCGTTTTATGTAACATTTTGTTTGGTGATTAAAAGATGAAGAAAATTTTATTTTTGTTTTATATTTGAAAAGGAAAAATTTTATTTCATTTCACAACAGTAATGAATTCATTTCGATTACAAAAATGAAGTGTTATTTAGTTGAACTTCTCTAAGTAAATGAAAGTGAATCCAAAGTAAATACTGAATCGAAGCGTTATACGTGTCCGCAAATTATCCGTTTCATTGAAGTGCTCTTTGGTAAACCACATTTTTTGTTTTTTGGTCTGACGTTAACACAAACAAAGCGGATGGTTTCCCAACTCGTGAACACGCAACGTATAACTGCCCATGTGAAAAACAATGATTTTCTAAATTTATCCCGCAAACACTAAGCGATTAGCCTTGCGACTTGTTAATTGTCATTGCCAACGCAAGGCGAACTGGAAATTGCAATCGTTTGAATTCAAACGGAAGATCAGTCGGAATCATTGGTATTCGAGGAATACATACATTTTCACCTGCGTACTTTCCGTTAATAATGGTTGCCTCAATCAAATTCGGCATAAGTCTTTTTACCGAAAGTCGAGTACCGTTGCAAAGTCGCGGTGGATTCAAATTACGCAATATCATAATAACTGTACCAATTTTGAGTTGCAAGTTATGTGGTGGAAATCCTGGTAACTCCAGAGAGTTCAAAAACTCCGTTGGATAATTTACTACATCATACGCATAGTAATTCATTGCGCTTAGATTTTTATTCGTTGATATGCCTGAAAATGCAAAATTAAATGAATTGTTAATGGAAACCAATAATAGCAATAATAGCAATAATTAGTGTGTGAATATTGTACCTGTAATTGGATCGACCATCTTCAACGTGATGTCGTATCCGTCTTGCCCTTGCCAATAAATGATTGGATATTGTAACGCATCGTACAAACGATGTGTCTCGTTTACACGATGCATGATATTGCTTCTTCGCTGAACGACAATGTCTCGCGATTTAGTTAACGGTGGGTGCATTGAATCTTCGCACATGTTCACCTGTTGGGGTACAATCAGCTCTTATGACAAATTTGTGCGTATCCGACGGCATTCGTTCCAATGCTGTTTTGAACATATTAACCACAGCATTATTAGCGTGAAAAAAATGGTTGCAACTGTTCAATAATTCGTCTCTTTAACTGTTGTGTTCCCTGTATATTGCACCGCACATTCAGCTGATCCACCATCGACGAAATGAAATATATTTGCAGAAATTGATGCGGTTCATCTGGTGTTCGCACCATTGAACCATGCAAATGATATATTTGTCCTTGTATCTGTAATTGCAAACAATCATTTGTTGAAGAATACGGTGTAACTTCTGATCGTGTGATGGTGTAGTGTGTGGTGTATATGTAGTTGTTATGTGTTGCAATTCATTGTGTTGGTGTGAGTGATTGCAAGTCGGCATGAAGCCGCCTTCTCGAATGATATTAGCTCCAAAGGAAGTCATGCGAAAGCAGTTATTGTATTCAAGGATGTGTTGAAGAAAATAGCTGGAATCGGGATCACTTCCATCGAACAATGGTTTTAGTGGCTGTGGTGGTGTAAGTAATGGATCCAGTTTGACTTTTCTACTTGCGCAGCACAATCCAGCCGTTTCTCTTTTGAACTTTAACACATTGCAATATCGGCATATAGTCGTCATTGTTCCAATATCTAAATTTTCATCATCACTGTAGTTCGCAGTGGGATCATATTGGAATGCCAAGCGATTGTATGATGCCAATGATCTTCGTGTGCTCACGCGTTGTCTCAATCGGGCATTTTCTCTTATTATATTTTGTCTTTCTTCGCTTAAGTTCTGTGAATACACTTGTTGCTGGCTTGCATGTCTTGTGCGGCGGCCGATGTTCGCACGTCGTCCTCTAGGCATTTTGGACTATGGACAGAGTGGTGAATTTAACCTCAAATGCACGATCCACAATTTACACAGTTCAACTTACCACCTTAAAGACAAATGCCTGCTATTGAAATTGAATAAAAATTTGCACAATACACGTGATTGATTTGATGGTAAATGTTAGGAAACGAATAACTAATTTTTTTTACTTTTTTTCACAATTTCACAGTGAACACAATACCGGTTTGTCACATGAAATTAACTGAGCAGAGAACAATGAGTAGCTGTTAAACAATGTATCACGCACCGGCGCCATCTACTTAAAATATTGGTTTGTAGTACATGCTATGTATCAGAGATGGCGCTGTATGTGAAAAAAGATTTTCCCGCTTTTCTGTTGAAATTTTTCCTGAATTTTCTTTGCTATAAACCTCACGGAGCCCGAGACCTTTCCAACGAATGGAAAAACCGTGGAAATCGGTTCGTGCGTTCTGGAGTTATAGCGTCAGGAAGGAAAACCCGACTTATTTTTATATAGTAGATAAGAGGTACTAGATGTAATTGGAAATTTGATCACTACAATGACTTTCGACTCGGTAATATAAGAACCTAGGCTAAGAATATCATAGTAATTTCTTATATCTAAAGCAACAATCTGATCTAACTGATAAGTTTATTTTAATTTAGTTAATATGCTATTTAAATCTTTAATAGAAAGTATTGAGTGATGAACTGACCTGTTTCGACTAAAAGCTAAGATGTTTTCTAGTCTGTTAATTTCGTTCAGAAGATCTTGTGCATTTTCGCTAATTATAGCGAAGACTTGCAGAAGTTGGGCAAAATGAATAGTACGCTCATTTTCATTGTTTGTCATGTTCATGACAAAAGAAAGAGCCTTCTCTAATCTTCTCTGATTAATGGATAAATTACTGAGCACATTGCTTGTATTAAGGGCCCCATATACGGTACGATTCATCTGTACGATCCGTCGCTTCAGACCGATCGAAACGACGAATCGGTAGTGTATGTCAAGATCGTTAACGATTTACTTAATCGAAAACGATGTCGGAAATCGCAACGAAAACCCATGCAATCACCTACCCTATGACCATGACAAATGGATCAATGTCCACATCTGACGGTACTAAAATCTGCGAGATGTTCGCTACCAACTTCTCGTCTGTTTATAGCCCAGACCGAGAATTAAATGAGGACTTTGATTATAAAATATTATTAAAATTTCTCGAAAATAGCAGTTTATGTTTAACAAGTCCCACAGTCAGCAGTGAGACATTACTTAAAAAAATTAAAAGTTTAGACATTAACAAAGGAGCAGGCCCTGATGGCATACCGCCGATATTTATTACGTCTTGCGCTGAGGAGTTAGTGTGCCCTCTTATTCTTATATATAGCAAATCCTTGTCTTCTGGCGTATTCCCTTTGAAATGGAAAGTGGCTAAGGTGGTGCCTATACATAAATCAGATAATAACGATGACATAGCTAACTATAGGCCTATCTCAATCCTCTCAACGTTTGCTAAAGTGTTTGAGTCACTGCTTTGTCCGTATTTCCAAAATCATCTAAAATTATTTATTAGCGATCATCAGCACGGTTTTGTTGGATCACGATCGACAAGCTCTAATCTGGTCCCTTTCACGGAACTTTTGACTGAAGCCATAGACTCTGGGCACCAAGCTGACGTCATTTATACTGACTTCAGCAAGGCCTTTGATAAAGTGTCCCACAAAATCTTATCTTGTAAGTTGCGTGCTTATGGTATCGCTGGTGGCTTGCTTGAATGGGTGACTTCATACTTAAGAGGTAGATCTTTTTTTGTTGTGGTAAACGGTTATCAATCTGACGTATATAATATCTCATCTGGAGTTCCACAAGGCTCCCATCTAGGGCCTATATTATTCAACTATTTTATTAACGACCTTCCCAGCTGTCTACAGCACTCTGAAATTTTTATGTATGCCGATGATTTAAAGTTTCTTAGAATTGTTAAATCTAACAGAGACTCCTCACTTTTACATATGGATCTTAATAGTCTTATTCAATGGTGTAAAGATAATGACATGTTTTTGAATCCAAAGAAGTGTTACCATGTTACATATACAAGGAAAATTAACCCAATAATGACAGTTTATTACATAAATGAGGACAAAGTTAATGAAGTGGACACTATTCGTGATCTTGGAGTTCTATTTGATCAAAAACTAACCTTTGCACCACACTTGGATCACATTTCTAAAAAAGCATCCAGAATGATGGGTTTTGTCATAAGACAGTGTAAAGGTTTTCGTCACATTAAAACTAAAATTTTACTTTATTACAGTTTAGTACGTAGTATATTAGAGTATAGCAGTGTGGTGTGGCGGCCACACTACGCTGTAAATAGTTTGCGTCTAGAACGCGTCCAAAAACGCTTTGTGTGGCATCTGGCTTTTTCTGTAGGAATAACTAAAAAAGTGCGTTCTTACAAAAAAAGATTGAAATTCTTCAACATGCACACCTTGGAAGAGCGAAGATGTTTGAGCGACGCAATGTTTGCTAGCAAAATCTTGAAGGGAAATATAGACTCGCCACTGCTGCTCGCACTCATTAACTTTCGTGTTCCTTCGAGGATTCCTCGCAAACCTATTACTCCACTTTATCCACCAAGGAGAAGAACGGTGTTGGGAGCTAACTCTCCATGTGCTAGATTTTGTAGGGTTTTGAATAGTTGTAATGATGTAGTCGATTTACACTTTGATTCTCTCAATAAGCAAAAAATTAAATTTCTGAACTGTTTATCAGATTTGTTATAATTATATAATTTATTGTTATAAAAATAAATTTTTGGACTGTGTTTTGTGTAGATGTAACTTTTTAAAGAAATTGCTTTAATATTTAACATACGATACTCATAAATAGTTAAACAATATCTACTATGTTTACTTGCACAATATTTAGCTTACAACTTACAAAAGTTGTTTTTATTGTTGTTCTTTTTTTTTTTTTCATGTGGTGTTTACCTTTAAGTAATTGTTGCACTGTGTAGAGTTTAAATGCATGTATTATTTTTGTTATATGTAGATTAGTGTAAACAATTGTTGGTAGACCTAATAAATAAAATAAAAAAAAATAAAAATATCGTAACGATGAATCGACAGTGTTCAAACAAGATTCAAACGAGTAAATGATGGATCGATACGACCAATCGTTTCGTGTATAGGCGTCATTTTTGGTGCGATCAATCGTCACGATTTTCATCAGAGCGATCGTACAGACGAATCGTACCGCATATGGGGCCCTTTAGAGGCGAATGTAAATGTCTGCACGGATGGTACATTAGTTTAGGTGGTCACCTCACCGTCTTAATTTCGATCGGGATGAAAAATTGTGTGATTTAGAAGACGTTTCTTGGTCAAAGATAGGAGACATGGAGCCTGGTTTTCTGTCTTTCCATTGTTTGAATGCTCGTAAAATGTCCCACGGCATGGACAGTCAAGAGCACTGGGAATGATCCATCATTGATCTTTAGTCCTCAAAAACACATACGCAAACCTATGTCATGGTTTACGCTAATGAGAGTTGATATAGAAATAAAAAAAAATACAAAAATAAAATTTAAGTTAGGTTACAAGGTGAATTTACATTTACTGCCACGTTCAGCAAAGCAAGGGTGTAGGGCTCATGAGAAGAACGGGCAAGAAACTCATGGCCACTCTTTTTTATCGCTAGCTTTTTAATAGTTACAAAATCTTTTAGAATCCGTTCAACAGTATCTAAGAGTGTATTGTACATTATTGTACACAAACTTTCCTCTTTATAATATTAACATAAAACACTAATAATCTATTGATCCTGATCTTGATCCTGATTTTACATATTGATGTAAAATCTCCTTATTACCACAAAATAGGTAAGAGCATCAGTACCTAAAACTTTATAAACTTCTTCCTTAGTAAAACCGCAAAAATTCGGCAAAACATTAACCGCGACTCTCAAGAGCACTGGAAATGATCTATCATTCCCAGTACTCTTGGCTGATGCAGTAAGTGCGACATTTTTAATGTCATATGTGTATCGTTTGTGTAATACAAGAGCACAAAATACGTTAGATTGCTACTGGAGACGCTCCACATACATTCCGCATGTCACCTTTATATAGAATTTTTCTGTACGTATGTTATTGAACTTCTACTGAATGGTTAGACTGATTTTGATGAAATTTTTGTGTGTGTTGGCGTGTTTCTTATATGGTTTAGATACACAATTAGATCCGGCAGGTGGCGCTGCGATCAAGTTGCTATCTAATATTCGGGCAAGACAGCGTCTATCTGGTCCGCTAGTCTTAATCATCCTTATCCTTACTTCCTTACTAATATTATAAATTTGAAAGTAACTCTGTCTATCTATCTGTCTGTCTGTTACCTTTTTACGACTAAACCACTCAACCGATTTAAATAAAATTTGGTACAGATATAGTTTAAAACCTGGGGAAGGACATCGGCTACTATTTATTGATGTAGGTACCAAGCGGGCGGAGCCGCGCGCAAAAGCTAGTGACTAATAAATGCGAATGTGTGTTTGTTTGTTTATTTGTAAAGCTTTGACGCCTTTACTACTCGACCGATCATGAAATTTTGCATACACGTTGTCAGGGCTACAGAAAAGGCCATCGAAAACCTTTTATCCAGAAAAAGGTACTGTTCCCAAGGGATAGACAATTATTGACTTAAACTGCAATAACCTGCGGGCAAAATATATTAACTTATATAATCAAAGCGTGTCAATGTCTGTTTGTGTACCCTAGATGATACAAATAACAATTATATCACTGCTTATATTATCGAACTGAAGTTGCTGCCTGCGCTCGGTAACGTCCGTCACTCAGCAGGAATATATATACAAATTTCTCGAAAGAACATTGTCCATTGCTATTTCGGTTGTAACAAAGATATTTATAATTAAAAGGAAAACGTCGACGTATTTTGCGTGTAAACGAAGCTCGTTAGCTTTGATATGCAAGTATGGGGCTCGTGCTCAAAGGGGAGATCACAGGAAAGCTATTAATCTACTGATGCAAGGCTTGATTATAGCTGAGCTGAAAGGCTTGTAAGAATACTAGTGTGTGTAATGGCAAATAGGGAAAGTTATTTTAATAAAATAAAATGTTGTAATTTTATTTGTAAAAACTTTTTGTAATTTTAAAAGGTTGTTTTGATCCGTAAAAATACTAGTGTAGTTAATCCTAATCCTAACTTAATATTATAAAAGCGAAAATGAGTTCGTTTGTTTGTTTGTTTGTTACCTTTTCAGGCCTAAACCACTGAACCGATCGTCCTGAAATTTTGCATATACGTTGTCAGGTGTACAGAAACGGACATAGGCTACCTTCCATCCCGAAAAAAATTACTGTTCCCGAAGAAAAGAACAATAACGTATTGTTTGTTCGTTTTGTTTTCTATGTATAATATGTACGTATTTACAAAAAAAAAGTATATATGTATGTTTATCCATTGTCTAGTACCCATAGTACAAGCTCTGCTTAGTTTGGGCTAGATGGTGTTGTGTGTATGTGGTAGAATATTATAATATATTATTATATTATATATTATTATGATAATAGATGGCGCCACGTGTCTTTCGAATCATGATTGAATTATATTATTATACAAGCAGAGTACAACCAGAATTTATTGTCAAATTCTAAATTAACGCGAGCGAAGCCGCGGGCAATAGCTAGTATAAGATATAATGTAAAAGTTTGTTTATTTTGTTTAAATTTTGATTGTAACTTTATCACAAGTAAGCCGTTAAAATAATTCGGGTAAAATTTGACATATATAAAATGTGTTCTGATTTCAAATCAAATCAAAATATGTTTATTCATGTAGTTTACAAAGTAACATATATGAACGTCAAAGTTACACTTATTAATGTGAATTTACATTTACCTGTTGCCATGTTTAGCAAAGCAAGGGCGTAGAACCAATGAGAACTGGCAAGAAACTAATTAAGAAATTAGATATTTTTGAAGTGTAAAAGACAAGTCTAAAGCGTATTGGTTAGTATTAAAAATGTAGGGCAATCTTTCAATTTTCGTAGCGATATCTCAGTGGGGAGACCAACAGACTGCAAATACAGAGGGTCTCGGGTTCGAACCCACGTCACGCACCTCTGACTTTTAGAAGTTATATGACTTTTCGAAATTATGTGCGTATTGATTGACAATTATCGCCTGCTCCGTGCCTCGGAGAGCACGTTAAGCCGTCGGTCCCGGCTGCCATGAACATCTATAGCAGTCGTTATTGGGAAGTCAGTGCCCTCTAATATCCTGACACTGGTCTAGCCTTAGGGTATCGTTAGCCTTCGGGTTGCGGAGATCAGATGGCAGTCGCTCCGTGTAAAAACTGACATCCAGTCAAATCCGGTTAGACTAGAAAGCCGACCCCAAGTGACTTGGGAATAATAACAGCTAAGGAGAAGAAAAATTCAATTTTCGTTTGAGAGATACTGAGTTTTTACCCATACCTAACACAAACATTACATAATAAACCAGAATACTATCAATTAGCAACCTTTTCAAAAACAGAAATTTGTTTTAATTCAACTCGTAACTTCAAGATTTACTTTTAAAAATAACATTATTGAGTTACAGCGCCCCAAGGCTTGGCTGTCAGCCGGGATAGAATCACTTGGCAGCTCTAATTACCGTTAACTCCGGGGAGACGACCTTGCGCGGCTGTTGTTGGCGTTTTTACGTCTTAACACCAAGTTAATCGACGTTCAAGTAGAGAGGATGAAGTATGTATGTCGACAAAAGGGCTTTTGCCTCAATAACTGGTAGCAAAGACAGTAAAGTGAGTATTTTGTTGATCTAGTATTTTAAATTTTTCCGTGATCGATGACGTCACGGCAAATGTTGATTAGAGGTATAATATAAACTAAAATATTATCTTGTAAATCCATTTGTTAAGTAAAATGTTTCTTTTCTTTTATACTAAATGTGCTTAAGCTGTCGTATAATCAAACTGTGAACTAATTGTGGAAGCTTGTTATTGGCGTTTATTGATTGTAGCTGTAAGCTCCCCTAATAAAATAAAATAAAATAAAATATTGATGGGACATGGTTTAGGTTTTAAGTCAGGCTTCCTTATTGCTAAAACTATGTCACAATCATTAGAGTCGTGTTGACATACTGCCGGTACAAACAGACTGACTGACATAAATTCTAATAGCCAACATTAGAATTTATGAAAATTATTATCCTGAAAATATCTTGGAGAGGCTGGTGATCTGTCATACAGATCTACCTAGTACAGATACCAGTTTCTCACACAGATTCACCATTTTCATAACTGTAGCACCTAGCTTAAGATTCTGATTTTTTATTATTTCTGTGCGAGAGAGAAAAATAAACGATTTTTATTATTATCTACCTATCTAGGTTAATAACATGGATATACAATTTATCAAACATTTGTTACGCAACGGATGATTAATATAGAAAAAGTCAATTACATGCAAAAACGTATCGGTATATTGTTTTCCATCCCATCATTATAAGCCCTCAAACAGATTTAATTGGAATTACGTAATGAAATCCAATATAGACATCCAAATACAATTATCCCTGTTTAATATTTCCTTGATGAAAAATATTTTGTGTAAACAATTCCAAAATAAACAAATACCTGGATACGAAGTTGACGGTAATTTTTAATAAAAATGTTTTTCTCGTTAAATTTGTTAATAGGCAACACTGACGTCGAAGTCGGGCAAACTTTTGTAATTTGCAAGAAGATTTTATTTTAAATTATTTGTATTGAAACGTAAGATTGTTTGATATTGACTGGAAGTTCTGTTTGTTTTTTTATACTATATAGGTGGCAAACAAGTATATGGTATGCCTTATATGATACTAGCTTTTGCCCGCGGCTTCGCTCGCGTTAATTTAGAATTTGACAATCAATTCGGGTTGTACTCTGCTTGTAATAATATAATTCAATCATGATTCGAAAGACACGTGGCGCCATCTATTATCATAAGAACGTTATTATTGTTTTCCTTGGGAACAGTATTTTTTTTCGGGATGAAAGGTAGCCTATGTCAACGTATATGCAAAATTTCAGGATGATCGGTTCAGTGGTTTAGGCGTGAAAAGGTAACAAACAAACAAACTCATTTTCGCTTTTTTAATATTAGTTAGGAATGATAGGATTGTATTACGTTTACGCGAATGTTATGCTTTGAAATTTAATCTCCCCGGAAACATGGCTACTGAAAAGCAACCGACACGTCGGGGATAGTGTAAACTTAAATATAAATACATAGTTTAAATAGCTTATATAGTAGTACAGTTTAACAATAGTATTGTAGTAGTTTCAAAATTATGTAGGTAATAAATGTATTTTAAAATAAACAACCCGATAAATTCCGTATAAAGTAGTTGAATTTCAATCTAGTATACAAATTGAGATTTATATCATAAGCATTGCCCATGCTAAAGTAATTTATAAATTATGAACAACGACTTCGACAAACCATGTCATCATTTTGCCATCTAATTTATTAATGGTCTTAGTTTAGGGATTTAAATTAGCTTATGTTTAACTTATTACCAGATATATATAGTAAATGATCACCAAATTGCACAGCAAAATATATTTAAAGAGATCAAAATATGTCGACGGAGCTCCGCTTCGCGGGGCTCCTGTTTTTGGGTGGGTTTAAGAAGGAACCTAACATAACCTAACCCTTCCGAGACGGAATGCAGTGATTTGAGGCGTATAGGTGCTCGTTATGATATATTTTAGTAAACATATTTTGCTGCGCAATTACTATTTTTGGTGGTCATTATATTTAATCCCGTTTAAATTTACCTCTTTGTTTTTGTATCTTAGGCGATGCTATGCGTCATCTATCTATAGTTACAAAACTATGCCAAGGGCTATTTAATTTTTTATATTACTGTATAATAGAATTACTAGCGCGTTAGCCATTCTGCAAACGGAAGGCGCTGTACAGCTAGGGAAATGTCTCCCAGAATCCATCTGCTTCTATACAAAATTCTTGAAATTAAACTAATTGCAGGAGCACAATACAAAAAGATTTGGCTACGGTCTTCTATCGCATGGTATAAAACTAAACCAGAGCATATTTTTATCTTGTAATATACATAGACATGTAGGTACATATTGCACTAGAATTAGTGAATGATCTTTACTTTACAAGTAAAAGTTGTTCATATCCAGCATATGTCAGTATAACATAACTGATAAAACCGTCCCACTGTTGGACTGAAGCTACTTCTCCGTATGAAGAAAGATAGACCATAATAAATAAATTAATAATCTACCACGTTGGCCCCAAGCGCGAAACGTACATTCTCATTTAGAATTCGACTAATACTTTCAAGATAAGCAAGACATACAGATCGGTTTCCTTATGATGTGCTCTTTAAGCTTTAAATTAAGTCATAAGTTACTATTCAGTACGCACATAATTTGAAAATTTACAGGTGTGTAGCGGGTTCAACCTTGAGACCACTGAGTTGCTATGCAACACATTTCTCACTAAACTATGACTACTATTATAACTGCCTCCGTGGGGCAGCGGTAGTGAATGCGACTGCTGTACATGAGGTGTAGGATTCGACTCCCGGGTCGGGCCAACAAAAAGTTATTGGGTTATTCTATTAAAAAATCTCAGTAGCTGCCCGGAGTTAGTAAGTTGACGGTGTTAGACACCCCTGTGCCTCAGAAAGCACGTAAAGCCATTCGTCCTGCGCCTGATCTCTCTCCGGTCGTGTCGGATTACCGTCCCAGAGGATCATGAAAGTTAAGGAACCTCTGTTTCCTAACTCTCATGATCCGCAACTAAAGTTATAAAATATAGCAATGTCCTCCAGACCGAATTTCGGACTGACCATCTACACAGGAGTACACAAGCTTGTACGTAAGCACAAGCCCACTAGAGAGTGGGCTTGTGTTTAATTGGAGTAAAAAGAGTATTACGTAACTAGTGGCAGTATGCCAACCTCGTCAATACTCTCCCACTCACCAGTATTATACAACATTCACACTTTGTGTTGACGGCAGCAAGAAATTACTAACAACTTTTTCTAGGTCAATATACCTAGGTTGACACCTTTATAGGAGTGACCTATATATATTTATAGGAGTGACCTATATATATTTATAGGAGTGACCTATATATATTTTTGGACTGATTGTGAGTACGACAGCTGTGCACGGGGCAGTGTTATTGGGTTTTTCTGTTTAGGTTTTTAATTGAAGAATAATGTCAGGATAAGTAACGGTAACGCGTAAGGGCTCTCCTTTTATCAGGTGTGACCTAAAGTAACGGTAACGAGTAAGTGCTCGCCCTTTATCAGGTGTGACCTAAAGTCAATGCTTGCGAAATGTGGGTGTAATACACCTAAAGTTACACCTTCTGGGATATAGATATAAGACTATGAATGAATGTTTTATATATGCAGGATGTCCTAGAAGTCGACGTCAAGCCGGAATAAGGTAACAGGCTAAGTTATAATAGCTATCAGAAAACTATAAAATAATCTAAGTCAAAATATATACATTACATTAAACCTATATACAAAACTATATACTTACAGGAGTAATATTGTGAATTTCAGTTACATTTATACAGTACGAATCTCTATCTTTCTGAAATGACGCCTATATTTCATTAAAAGGATTGACAGAGTATTGCACCCACATATCGCCAGATATATTCTGAAAAACTCCCAATTTTATAATACTTTTTGTTGCTGTAATAATCACAAAATAATCCAATAGCATTTTCCCCAATCCGAGAAACCATAATATGATCGCCCGCCAATCCGAGAAACCATATTTACGTCGTATCAAGAACTCAAAGCGCTGACTGATGATAGGACATTATGGAAGACACTCTACCGACAAGAGCTTGGCTCTTAAATTGAAGAAGAGACATCATTAGTGCAAACTTACGTCAAAGGATACATTTTACTAATATTAAATTTCTTCTGTTAACCATTTACTTCAATATTTTTTAGTATGTAATCCATTTACCTTATTACTTAATGTGGAGTTGTATAAAAATTATATTCTTGAATACACCAACAATTTAAAGCTTTATGTTTTGCATAGAGATTATAAGTTACAGAGTAACGGCAAAATACGCTGTTTCTTTGAGATATTAAAACAAAAATTTTTCTTCGAAACATGTAAGCGAGGCCACGAATGAAAGCTAAAGAAAGGAACTGCATTCGGAATCGCAAGCTGATTTTAAATTTATACCAAAAACCTTCCAAACACGTCATCCCTTCCTCCACGTTCAAAAACCATCTTCAAAATAATTACACAATCGTGACGTCACACCGAACGCTCTTCAGATTTCAGGAGGCATCGGAAATTCAACCAGATTACATTAATGACTCGTCATTTGATCCCGGTGTTGCCAGTAGCACAATTTGGAGGAAAAAATTGCCCTATTTTTTTACTCACCCCTCGATTAATTATGTATTAACTTCAAAAGAAGTCAGTAAGCTAATAAATCTTTGGAGTGTCGCCCTGAGCTTTGAATAATAAAAATAGCTGGCCGTCTCTCTGTTCGTTCCAATTTTGAATCTTTTGTCTGTTGTAACCGATTAAAATAAGCTGCGGTGTTATTTAAATTGGGTCATGAAATTAATGAATGGAGGAGTGAAACTTTTTGCCTGCATTTCTGTCTTTTATAAGGAGTACAGTCTAGCTAAATAGCATATACATAATGTATACTATATTACTTTATTCCTTTCTCATATATTAGTTAAGTTTTAAAATGTTATGTTCTTGCAGAGCCATATATTCAGATAAATAACTACCACTGATAAATAATACATACATTTAGATAGAAAATCTGTGAACCTAAAATTGGATTTGTCAATAGAAATAGTCATTGTAACATGTAGCTGTTTTTTTTGTAATAAAATAATATATGTATGTAAAATCGAATTGACAATTTATCGCCTGCTTCGTGCCTCGGAGAGCACGTTAAGCCGTCGGTCCCGGCTGCCATGAACATCTATGGCAGTCGTTATTGGGAAGTTAGTGCCCTCTAATATCCTAACACTTGTCTAGCCTTAGGGTATCGTTAGCTTCGGGTTGCTAGGTCAGATGGCAGTCGCTCCGTGTAAAAACTGATATCCAGTCAAATCCGGTTAGACTAGAAAGCCGACCCCAAGTGATTTGGGAATAATAAAGGCCTAGGGAGAAGAGATGTATGTAAAATCGAATAATGTCGCGTGAGTGCATTGTAATAATTTTTTTTTTACACTCAACACCCTCTAGCCCAAACTAAGCAGAGCTTGTACTATGGGTACTAGACAATGGATAAATATACATAAATACTTTTTTTTTGTAAATACATACATATTGTACATAGAAACACCCAGACCAAGACAAACATCAATGTTCATGCACACAAATGTTTGACTTGTGCAGGAATCGAACCCGCGACCTCAGGCGTGGCAGTCGGTTACACCTCAAATCCTCTTTACCCACTTCAACTATTGCAAGAGAAGAACGTTGCCAGCATCAACTCCTCTGATGACAAGTTGACAGTCTGTATTGCGCGGGACCTTACACCATTTGGATATAATACGACGTGAGACATGTATAAAAGCTTCCTAGAAGTCAAATCTACGTTCCCACAACACCCGTCGCTTCAACAAAACCATCACCCAAAAGACACAAAAAATATTTAATTAAATTAACCAAGAAAAACACGTTCAATTTAAAAGTCGACGGAGATTACGACTTTATTATACCCTTATATAAAAAAGTATACAGGCATATATATACAATCTTATGAGGTCGGCATGATATGTGTAAAGCGCAGATTTAATCTGAATATACCCTCCATCACCCTCAGCAAAGATACGTAAGAAAATATTACCAAAATATATCATACCCGAAAAATGTATCTCGCCTACCCGACTACCGTTTCGTAATCTTTTAATCCTTGAAAAGGTAAAGATATGGTTTTATACACATACAGTTTGTTAATTAGATTAATGAAGGTCTATGTGCTGATTAAAAATAATAATTAATTTTTAATATTATGTCTATGGAAAAGAAGCTCAGTGGGGAGACCAACAGACTGCAATGCACAGTCGCGCACCTCTGACTTTCGGAAGTTATATGACTTTTCGAAATTATGTGCGTATTGATTGACAATTATCGCCTGCTCCGTGCCTCGGAGAACACATTAAGCCGTCGGTCCCGGCTGCCATGAACATCTATGGCAGTCGTTATTGGGAGAGAGTCGACACAAAAGATCCCAATGGGTCGAAGTGTCGCCGGTCTGCACTGACTGGCCCCCACATAAGATAAGATAAGATGTCTATGGAAATCCGTAGTCTCTGCCTACCTCTCTGGGAAACAGGCGTGAATCTATGTATGTATGTATATATGTGCTAATTAAATTTTAGCTAAGAAATACTTTTACTTTTTGCAGCCTTAAACTTTTATACATAAGTTGCACGGTGATTTGAGTAATTAAATGGCCTGTGCGGCCTGCCGCCTGTATTATAAACGGTTTGTTTATAGATTTGATATACATGGTGTTCGTTCAGTAGTCAAAATTGGACTATAATTGACGAAACTAAAACAAAGTATTACTACTGTCTTTATAAAATTCAGTTTTCTGCAGTCATTCTCCATATAAACTTTGATTATGCCAAATCTGACATTCCTACGCATAATATGCATAAAAAGGGGTATAAAGTGTTATCTTCAAGTATCCTAACTAATATTAGAAATGTTACGCTTTTATGAAATTTCAGATGCACTTTGTCAGGGGTGCAGAAAAGAACATAGAATACCTTTTATCCAGAAAAAGTACTGTTATCTAGTGATACAAAATCTAAATTAAATTTTGCATACTCCTTGTATGCAAAATTTCATGATGACGAGACGATTTCGGACGAGTAGTTATGGCGTAGAAGCGTATCAAACAAACAAACTCACATTCGCATTTATAATATAGGTAAGGGTTATAACTAAATCTAATTTAAATTAAACGAATATTCTAATACTTAGGGGAGAGTAACCTATATAGGAAGAAGAAACAAAGAAAGAAAAAATATTTATTTGACACATACCACAAACACATAATAACAAGTATAAAATAAAAAGAAATACTTAGATAAAAACATAAACTTAGCGAAACTAACGAAAACAGAAAAATAAACAAAATACATATAAAGTGTCAACAGTAGAGTCAAATAGGGCCCAGTTCAGCATGTGTCAGACGAAAGACTGACGGTGGTTTTCAACTGGGTCCTTTAGTGACTCACGGATATAAACCATCTATAATATAATCAAAGAAAATATAAAAAATGCATATAATATACCTATAAATATATATATTGAACCGGCGCTTAAATTGTGCCACTTCTATATTTCTACTAAATTGACGCTATTTATTTACACTGGCAACAGAAAAAAAGGCGACTGTGGAGCCACTAACACTCTGTTATTTTCACATTTATAAAATTAGTAGCCCTAAACTGTTAGCTAGTTCACTTTGTTCTAATATAAAATACGATATAAATCTAGTTCCTAGACTCCTATCAACTACAAAGGCTTGTTACAAAGCCTTCAGAAGCACAATAACGCTGTACTAAAGAGCGTAAATGTTCTGTGCACAATTATTAACAGTTTTCCTTAAAAGCATCTTTGTCAGACTTATCTTTTATTTGTACTTTACTTTGAAGTCGAAATAAATAATAATAGCTCACTGGGGAGACCAACAGACTGCAATGCAGAGGGTCTCGGGTTCGAACCCACGCCGCCCACCTCTGAATTTCGGAAGTTATATGACTTTTCGTAATTATGTGCGTATTGATTGACAATTATCGCCTGCTCCGTGTCTCAGAGAGCACGTTAAGCCGTCGGTCCCGGCTGCCATGAACATCTATGGCAGTCGTTATCGGAAAGTCAGTGCCCTCTAATATCCTGACACTGGTCTAGCCTTAGGGTATCGTTAGCCTTCGCGTTGCAGAGGTCAGGTGGCAGCCGCTCCGTGTAAAAACTGATAACCAGTCAAATCTGGTTAGACTAGAAAGCCGATCCCAAGTGACTTGGGAATAATAAAGGCTAGGGAGAAGAAGACTTTGCAGTCTAAAGAAATACTAACTAATATTATAAATGCGAATGTGAGTTTGTTTGTTACCTTAATTACTCGACCAACCATTATGAAATTTCGTATACACATTGTGAGAGGTAAAGAAAAGTACATAAGGTATTTTTCATCCAGAAAAAGTCTGTTCTATCTACACTAACGCGAGCAAATCAGTGGGCAAAATTTAGTAATATCATAAATGCGAATAAGAGTTTGTCTGTTTGTTACGCTTTTACGCCTTAACTACTCGACCAATATACATATATGTATATAATACTGACAAAATCTACATAGACGAGAGCGAAACTGCGGGCAATATCTAGTATACAATAAATCCTTTAAGTGCTTTATTTAACACTCAGCGATGTAAAGGTGATTCGATAAAAAGCTTTCTTAGTGCTGTGTTGGCTGTAATCATGGACGTTTATCGTTTTTACCCGTTCTACCCCATTTTGCCCGCTTATCCCCATTCTGCCCGTCCGCAATTTATCTGTAATAATGAGAGAAATCACCCCAGTACATTGTTTGATGTTGATTCCCGTAAATGGAGATGATTGAGTACGGAAATTGTGAAAACGTTCGCAAAGGGTGCCAATGAGAGGCTAATAGGATTCTGTTTCCTCTGTCGCTCGTACCGAAATAGGCGATGTATGTATTAGACGTCTGTATGGACGTGATTAATTGTCTTTGTTTTGCGATTTTGTATGGGGTGTCGCTACGTGTCAAAAGTCGTTGTTGAGTAAACAATGTTGATTTAATTAAATGTTGTTTACAATGTTGAATGTATATTTAGTCAAGTGCCTTGGTGGAATACGACTGCTGTATGGTGTATGAGGTCTTGGGTTCGAATAAGTTCTCGCCTATATCCTCGAATAAGTATATTCAATTATATAAGTAATAGATGTTGATACAGTAAACATTTTGCATGTGGTGTTTGCTTATAATTGGTTGTGCACTTAGATTTGAGATACAAATAAGTACTTGTATGTTCCTATCTGTATTATACCTGTAACAACTGTTGGTAAACCTTTATAAAATAAATAAATAAATAGACAGCTATGTATAGATATGACTGCCTTTGCGTCGCAGAGGTAGTTAATGCGACTGCTGTGGGTTAAGGTTATCGGTTCGATTCCCGAGCCGAGTGAAATATTACACGGTTTTTCTGTTAATAAATTCTAAGCAATAGGCTCACGCATAGTAGCTGTGTATTATATTTTGCTAGTTATGGTTTGAGGGACAATAATTTAAGAGGGTAGTTGTTTTCGCTGGAGTAATCGCCAAATACGGCTTTTTTTATGTAACTAGAGTGGCAAACAAGCATACGGCCCACCTGATGGTAAGTGGTCACCGTAGCTTATAGACTCCTGCAACACCAGAGGCATAGCTTGCGCGTTGCCGACTCTTTAGGAAAGGAAGTGGGTAGGAGAAGGAGCGGGAAAGGGGAAAGCGGTGATTGGGCCTCCGGCACTCTCACTCACCGAACGAAACACAACAGTAGGAATACTGCTATTTCACGTCGATATTCTGTGAGAGGGTAGTCCTTCCCCGGTCGAGCCGGCCTATTCATGCTGAAATCAGTGAGGCTCTACTACTCTGGAAAGCCTGTCTTCTTCCCGCCATTTAACCTCTTAATATCACTTTTACCTTGGGGACCTTTGTCCAACTAACTTACTAAATTTGTCCTCTCCTTCTTTTCATCTCCTTCCTTCCCTTAAGAATTAGTGCGCATAATAAAATTGTATACGATACACCTAATAAATCAACCTATGTGACACAGAAATCTTGTTAAAATATTTTGTGCAGATATCAACAAAAAGTGTGAAGTTTGTAGCATATTGACGAGCGTGTCGGAATGGAACATAGACTTAGGGCCACTTAGAGCAGCGATAACTCAGTGGGGACACCAACAGACTGCAATGCAGAGGGTCTCGGGTTCGAACCCACGTCGCGCACCTCTAACTTTCGGAAGTTATATGACTTTTCGAAATTATGTGCGTATTGATTGACAATTATTATCGCTTGTTCCGTGCCTCGGAAAGCACGTTAAGCCGTTGGTCCCGGCTGCCATGAACATCTATGGCAGTCGTTATTGGGAGAGTGTCGACACAAAAGATGGCACTGGGTCGAAGTGTCGCCGGTCTGCACTGACTGGCCCCCGCATAAGATAAGATAAGATAGGGCCACTTACACGACAACTCACAAAATACATTTAGCACTAAATAGATTTAAAACATCGTGGCATCTCAGTCACCTTCACACGGATGACTGCGACAGCACGATGTTTGCTACTTGAGTTTCTTTCTGGTTTAGTAATTGTAAATATTATATTTCTAATTCAAAAAAAATCAATTTGTTGTGAAAAGCAATACTTGAGACTGAAAAATATTTGCGTCTCGACTGAGACGTACGAAAAGCTTTATTGTTAAATTTAATAGTACCTATAAAAAAAAATTGCATTTGAATAAAAACTTTAATTAAAAATACTTTTGTTTACAATTGCACTTTGCCATAACTATTATGTAAGTACTTGTACTTATTTCAATCAAATATTAACAAATCGCACGCTTACTGCTTACAAAACGATCACACTGTCCGTTTGTCACTGCGGCGCATTCACGACTGGCCGTGTACCGAGTGTATACCGACCTCGAGGCGCGTAGCTATGACTCGCGTTCCGACCGTTGTATGAAGATAGTGTTATCAAGTACTCAATAGTAGCACACGGTTGTGACGTATTATATTGTTTTAATTGTTATGTTATAATTGCATATTTACATTTGGTTATTTCTATAATTAATAATTATCATTGTTATTTGTTACTGTACTCATTTTACACCTTAAAATGTAATTAATCGATATTTAACTTTCCATTTCATACATTGATAAAAATATATAAATAAGGTAGGAGATTAACAAATATTCATTCTCGTTACAACTGTCAGTTAGAACGTTACTCTGCTGAAATATATACTGGTTGTGTAAAAAGTATCTCGGCGTTTTATTGTGCAAGAACCACGACTGCGTAATAATAGAATACTGTTAGACAAAATTACGGTGTCACAGTTTAAAAATACAGAACAAGTAGTAAATAGGATTTATAATTCATAAAATACTTTTACAAATGTGTTAAATGTTCTGCTACCTATGATGCTGTCTATACAAAAGCAATATTATTTTTAGGGCAGGAAAGAGTTCGATTGAAACTACGTGCTAATAAAATTTAGTGCCGTTTCTATCGTAATACGATGAGGTATGGGGAGTGAAACAATAAATCCTTGGCGTGTGCTACTAAGGAAACAGTAACGCCATTTGTTATACCGAGCTTCGAAAGTACGAAACATGAATACTCAAGGAAAGCATACTTGAACAAATTGAATTGTTATTGTAGTTTCTATAATAATAATTGAAAATACCATTGTTTTCACTCTTTTTCTTTATTTATGATATTAATATTGTTAGAAACAGCAGTAGATTAAAGATAAAAAAAATAAACTTCAAATCGAAAACTATAATTTATTCGCCTTTTAACAAATTGACAATTAAAATAACAACCGAAACGCAACAGACCGATATGAACAATTAACAATAATTTACACAAAATAATAACACAAGAAAAATGGCTCACGTATCTTAATCAGGAAACACAATTAAACTTTTACTAGCTGTTGCAACGACGAACACCAACGAGCAATTGAGCTCTCTTCCCGTGCGCGCTTGTTTATATAGACACGTTGACATTTATTACTTGTCGTCGCCTAATACCGTCAACAATATAATAATACCAGCCCTCTATTAAACTGTCCCATTGCTGGGCACGCGCCTCTTCTCAGTGAGAGGAGGGTTAAGCTGTAGTCACTATGCCCAGTGGGTTGGCAGTCTTCACATATGTAAAACTCTTAGATATGCAGGTTTCCTCACGGTGTTTTCCTTCAATGTTAAAGCGAGCGATAGTTAACTACTTGATACACACATTGCTACGACAAGTCAGAGATGCGCGCCTTGAGTAACTTAGTAAACTTCCTAACCTATATACTTTGACGTTCATAAGTGTTACTTTGTGACTTAAATGAATAAATGATTTTTGACTTTGACTTTGACTTTGAGATCAAACTCGAAATCTCTTTGTGGCAAATTAAGCTAATTATAGTTTCAAATACGACACGGAACTATTATTATTTGTGTGATTAATTAACAAATGATTGTTCTATATAATATAATTCGACGGTATTAACGCGATCATGCATAATGTTTACCTTACTAATGCTTGCCGTTTCGACCAGGTTACACCGGACGTAATTACAAGCTTACGAAATATATCTATCTATATACATATATACTACTCAAAACAAAATAAGGGCCACTAGTTTATTTACATTTAAGTGCACTTTAGTAAACTGAAAGTAACTGATAAGTAGCATTATATTGATATTACGAACTCTTTGGTGTTTGATCTCTTTTATGCTGGTGTTGGTGTTCCTAATTTGAAAAGTATTGGCCATCATTTTAAGAAAAAAAATAATTGGATGTTATTCTTATGTTTTTCTTCTATTGTCTTCTTAACTTGTTTCGGTTATTTTAGGAAAAAAGTTTTACTTTTTCAATTTTAATTGGTTCATTTATCATCTCGTGTTAATCATGCCACCAGTACGAAGGCACATGGATACAATTACAGCAACCAGAGCCATAACTACGATTCAAGAAGGACGTTCTCAGCGTTACGTGGGTTTGCAGTTGGGTTTTTCTCGAAGAGCTGTCCCTAATGTATGGAATCGCTTCCAAGAGACCGGCAGTGTTGCCAGGAGACCCGGTTCAGGTAGAGTTCGTGTAACAACGGCGCACGAGGATCGGTACATCCAACTAAGTGCTCGTCGTGATCGTACAGTAATGGCCCGTAAGTTACAACACCACCTACGGCTGACAACGGGTACCCGTGTCAGTGATCAAACTATACGTAATCGATTGCACGAAGACCAGCAAATGTCAAGACGACGAGTTGTTCGAATTCCTCTGACCAGGGTTCAACGTGCAAACCGTTTAAGATTCTCCTGTCAGTATTTGAACTGGGGGATTAATCAGTGGGGCAAGGTGCTTTTTACAGACGAGTGCAAAGTAAATTTTTTTAATGATGATCGGCGTGTTAGGGTGTGGAGACAACGCGGCGAGCGGTTTTCGGAGTCCTGCATCCACGAAGTTGACCGTTTCGGTGGTCCCAACGTAATGGTTTGGGGTGGGATTAGTTTACACGGGAAAACCGAGCTCACCATTTTAAATGCGGGTACCGTAACTGCAGAACGTTACATCAAAAACGTCATCAGGCCTCAAGTGATCCCATTTGCACAGCGAGTGGGGCCTGGATTCATCCTGATGCAAGACAATGCCCGTGCACACACAGCTCGATCGACCCAAACTGTCCTAGAAGGGTCTCATATTGAGGTATTACCATGGCCAGCTAACAGTCCGGATTTAAATCCAATCGAGCAATTGTGGGACCAATTGAAACGAAGGGTTAGAGAGAATGAGCAAGGGGTCTACAACCAACAGCAGCTGATTGACGCTTTAAAACGTGCCTGGGAGCAGATTCCAGATGAAAACGTGAGGAATTTGATCCAGAGTATGCATACGAGGCTTCAGGAGTGTATTGCTAAGAGAGGAGGACATACTCGTTACTAAAAAGAAGAAACAAAAGTGACAAGAACAGTATTTTGTCTTTTTCTGGTGATTTCTTTTGTTCATGTTATTCATTCAAAATGGCCAATTTCATTATGAACTTAAAAAAACCGATTCATGATCATTACTTTAAAACAATTGTTAGCCTATATTATAACCAATAACATTATTTTGTAGTTACATAAGTTAAACAATTTAATGTCTTTAATGTTTTCATGGTACAGCAAAAAATCTTTAGTGGCCCATATTTTGTTTTGAATAGTATATAAAGGAAGATGTCATGACTGACTGACTTAGAGACAACGCACAGCCTAAACAGTTGGTCGTAGGAACTTGAAATTTGGAGAGCATGTGTTTTAATTTATAGAGGTGTACTAAGAAAGGATTTTTTGAAATTCCACCCCTAAAGAGGTGAAATAGGTGGGTGAAGTTTATATGGATTTTGCTCATTTCTGGACTTATAAGTATAAAAATAGGTATAAAAGTTATTAATTATAATTGAAAATGACCTATGTAGGTAAAATGGACAAAACTCCCCCTAAAAAGGTAAAATGGGGGGGTAAAGTTTGTATGGAAATTTTCTCATTTCTGGATTTAGAAGTATGAAAATTGGTATATTGGGTCCTGATTACAAAAAAAATGATCTATGTAAGTGGAATGGACAAAACTCCCCCCTAGAGGGGTAAAGTTTGTAACGAAATTTTCTCATTTCTGGACTTAGCAGTATGAAAATATTACTATAAGCAGAGTACAACCCGAATTGATTGTCAAATTCTAAATTAACGCGAGCGAAGCCGCGGGCAAAAGCTAGTATATAATATTCAATGCGAAAGTTAAAAAGTTATTATGATTTTTCTATGTTCATTTTTGTCACCCCTAACATAAGGCTGATGACTGAGCCCGGAAGTTGTCTTTCAACAAACTAATAATAATTGCCCGGAAGTTGTCTTTCAACAAACTAATAAAAAATCCTAACGACACTTTGTTTTACCCTGAAATCAAACCTGAGTCCTTACGACTAATAAACGATAATGAAATCTACCACTATAACGCGAAACTCAATAATAAAATATGGAAGTAATCCACCTTAAACAAGACGCAAAAAAAAATTGTTGCGTCTTCTCTACCTACTCTACATTTTTGTTAACAGCGCTTCTTAATACAACACGAAACAACACTTTATATACCTAAGTATTTCAACACTAACATAAACAAACTGACATCCATGACAGCTACGTATCGCCGCCATATTGCAACAATAATCGCTTGTTGCCTTGGAAACTTAGCCCTCGGGAATGATGGAACAACACCTCAAGTAGTTTAAACTGGGATTGCAGTTTACCGGCTACAATCGGTCGGTAACTTAGTTGAAATGCTGTTGTATTTGAGACAGATGTTGGTTGGACACAACTTGCTACACTTTGTTGTACGTAAGAAGCAAATACTGTTAAGCTGCACGGATTATACGAAGTGCTTTAAGCAGACTTAAGTTAGAAATGTCCATTGTAATGCTTGACTGCATAAATGGTGAATGGCGTAATGGTTTAAGTGACAGTCTCGCTATTGCCATTACATCGAGTGTTTCGGGTTCGGATCTCATAAAGAAGAAAAATTTGACTGATTCACAAATGGATGTTTGGAGTCTGGGTGTTCTTTGTGACTCTTGTTTGAAAGTGTTGAAATTAAAAAATTGAACCCTAGTTTACCGACTCATTTATACATCTATACAAATAAATAAAATTGAAGTGTCTGTTTGTAATGTCAAAATAACAGCTTTTTATCTAATGCAATAAGTATATAAGGTACGTATACGAAAACATATATTTTTTAAATTTTTGACTGTCTCTCTGTTCATTCCGGGTAATCTCCGAAACGGCTGAACCGATTTTGAGTAAGGAGTAACTTAGGCTACTTTGATTTTAGAAAAAAAATAGGGTTCCGCGGAGACAAACTCTTTTTAGTTAAAATGTACGCGGACGAAGTCGCAGGTAACAGCTAGTATTATATATAATCAATATCTGTCATTCGGTGTCTATGTTAAAATTTCTTAAAATAAGACTACGTTTCGTAAAACAAAAACTCTTTATTTTCATTTCTAACAACAAAATGTTTGTAAAATCCCTCACGACATAGAAATAATTCCTAGAGAGTTAGTCATTTTAAAAGTCAAACACATAAAGTAAAGTATAATTATTAGACATCAAAGAGGAATATCTCTGTTTGTTACGTTTACAAAGCCAGATAATATTTTGCCTAATGCTATAGAACCCAGTACCTCACGATTAGCTAACATAAGACCAAATTTCAAGACTCGGTACCAACGAAACTACAGAATAGAACAATTCCTTTTTAGTTTTAACACGGCAAAGTGATTGTAACGGACCTGATGGAAAGCCCAATTATCGTCCAGAGACAGTAACGACGAGGAGAAGATAGATGTCTTCTAGCTGTCGTCAGTGTCAAGCCGGTCTGACCAGATGCTTCTTCACACTACGTTTGAAGGACCCAATGTCGTAGAAGGGTGAGAACACATGTGCCGGAAGACCATTCCAAAGTTGTATGGTACGGCATAAGAAGGAATTGCTGAACCTTCTGGTGCGAGACGGGATTGTGGTAACCGTCCATCCGTGGTTACAAAGACCGGCACGTGTGGTTCTCAAAAGGAAGGAGGAAGGTGGGACGAGGTCAAATAACTCTTCGGAGCATTCGCTGTGATAGAGGCGATAGAATACGCTAAGGGACGCAATGTCTCTACAAAGTTGTAGCGGTTCGGTGTCCTTCATAACCTTAACATATACTCATAAAATACATGTCTAAACTGACGCCTGCATTATTATACCCCAAAGACAGACAGAGGTCTATGACAGCCACATTTCGACAGTTTTGTTACGTAAGCAAGCATGGCAAGCTATTTATTCATCTCACCTGTTAAAAATTACACGGAACCTATACTACAGATTAGACTACACTACCCTAGTACCTACTTATCTAGAGTTAGGAGAGGCTGCTCATCTGTCTTACAGGTTTCTACCTAGTACGGAAACCAGTCTCTCACACAGATTATTACATCTTGGATTGTATATCTAGGTTAAAATTGATTTCTGTTAGCTATTATCTGTGTGAGAGAAGAAATAAATGATTTATTATTATATTATTATTATGTTGTTCATTATCGAACATTACTTGCTTCTCTATACCTATTTTACACTTAACATTCAACAATTTTCTTAAAGTTTACTATCAGAATGTACGAGGATTGAGAACAAAAACTTCTCTATTTTTCAACAATATTTTATCACATAGTTACGATGTACTTGTAATCACGGAGTCTTGGCTGAATGACGGCATATATGACAGTGAATTATTCGATGATAGGTATGTGGTTTACAGGCGAGACCGGGAGTCAACGTGTTATAGCTCTCGTAAAAACGGAGGAGGCGTTCTAATAGCTGTTAAAAGAATTTTCAATTCAGTACGATTGTCACATCTCGAGAGTGCATATGAAGACTTGTGGATATGTATCAACATTGGAACTGGAAACGCTGACGGTAATAAACTGTACATTTGTGGTACCTACTTACCTCCACCAGTTAGCTATGAAACTATCGTTTCTTTTACAAACCAGGCCCAACAAGTTTTAGATAACCGTAGTCATATTGTTTGTTGGCGATTTTAACTTAAGTGGCATACTGTGGACGCGCTCTGGGGACTTATCATATTCTGTACCTCATGCTTCCTGTAACAGTAAAGTAAATAAACATTTCTTAGACTTTATTGCTTT
Source organism: Catocala sponsa (assembly GCA_963564715.1). Classification (NCBI taxonomy): domain Eukaryota; kingdom Metazoa; phylum Arthropoda; class Insecta; order Lepidoptera; family Erebidae; genus Catocala; species Catocala sponsa. Next base: position 23,951,946 of record OY751342.1, read on the forward strand.
TAATGATATTAACCAATACAATAATTTACTAAACAACAAAGCTAGAACTTTAGATCTAATTATTACACGTAGTCTAGTGCACAATCTTATTCATTGCATAAACCCTATCGTGCCCGAAGATCCACTGCACCCGTCTTTTGAATTTTTAGTGCCACTATCGTCAAATCCTCATAATCTGCAAAATAAATCTACAAGCAAACCAAATTTTTTCAAAGCTGACTACGATAAAATTATCTGTTCTCTAAAAACAATTGACTGGAATAAGGAACTCAAATGTTATGCATCAGTAAATACCATGGTAGACAGACTCTACAATATATTACACGACCTTATCAAAGAAAACGTACCTAACAAAATATCGCATAAGGACTATCCCGTATGGTACACCAAACAACTCAAAAGACTTTTGAAAGAAAAATACAAGCTTCACTGCCGTGTAAAGAAATACAAAAATCCTTTGGACATTATAGAATTTGATATCATAAGAAATAGATGTAATAAAATAAAAATAGAATGTTATAACAACTACATTAATAAACTAGAGTACGCCCTTAAAAAAGATCCACAAACATTTTGGTCATTCATCAAGAGCAAACGTAAAAGTAACAGCTCATACCCGTCAGAAATGACTTATAATAATAAGTCTTCATCTCACCCATTAGGAGTATGCAACTTATTTGCAGAAAATTTTGCAAAAGTGTACACTAACAACACACCCCTTAATCCATGGACCCCTGACAATACTTTCGCTCAAACGTCAAACGCTGATCTTTGCCACCTTTCTTTTAGTGCAGATGAGATACACAAGCTCTTAATGTCCTTAGACGTGAAAAAAGGTCCGGGTAGTGATGGTATACCCCCCATACTTTTATATCGTTGCGCAGATGTGTTGGCCCTACCGCTTAAAATTATCTACAACCAGTCCATCATCGAAGGTGAATTTCCGGAACGCTGGAAAGAGTCACGTATCACACCAATTTTTAAATCCGGTGATAGGTGCTTAGTATGCAATTATCGGCCTATTTCCATCCTGGTCACATTAGGAAAAGTTTTTGAAAAACTTATTACTGAGCGCCTTTCTTGGTTCTTAAAACCTCACATCACTGTCTTACAACATGGTTTCACTAAATCTAGGTCAACTACTTCAAACCTATTATGCTACACCTCTGCCATATCTGACTCCCTTGATAAACGCATTCCCGTGGATGCAATATACACGGACTTCAGTAGGGCGTTCGACAAAGTAGATCACAGTTTACTGTTGTCTAAACTAAACCAACTTGGTGTAGGAGGTAGCCTCATCTACTGGTTTAAATCCTACCTTAGCAGTAGACACTGCAAGGTTGTCGTCAATGGCTATCAGTCTGACACATTCCAGGCTAGATCTGGGGTGCCACAAGGTTCGCATTTGGGGCCCGTGCTCTTTAACGTATTCATCAATGACATTACCTCTTGTTTCCAAAACTCTGACTATTACTTATACGCTGATGACGTTAAAATTATAAGATCGATTAATACTAAACTTGACATGAGTTTATTACAGGAGGATTTAGACAGGTTGACTCAGTGGTGTGCTGCAAACAAAATGAATCTTAACATCGAAAAATGCCATCATATACACTTTTCTCGTAACAAATCCACATCACAAAATCAATATTACATAAACGGCAAATCTTTAACCCGCGTTGCCAATATACGTGACTTAGGATTATTAATTGACGACAAGCTAAAATTTGACAAACATATTATTAATACGGCAAACAAAGGACTTAAGCTGGTTGGCTTCATAGTAAGAAACAGTAAAGACTTTAAGCAGCCATCTACAAGGATAAGACTGTTCAACGCGTTAGTTCTTCCTATTTTAGAATATAATAGTGTTATCTGGAGCCCCAACTATGACATATATATAAAATTACTGGAACGAGTGCAAAAGCGATTTCTTTACCATCTATCATATACCGACCGCAAATTAAAACGATTGACATCTTATAAAGCAAGACTCGATCATTACCACATGTGTTCACTTGCCAACCGACGAAAGTATCTAGATCTCACTTACTTGCACAAATTATTTAACGGGAATGTAGACAATAATGAACTCACATCTAAACTTCTAATCAACACACCATCTCGCCTGCCACGTGTAAATGCTTATAACTTATTTCATATACCAACATCAAAAACTAACCTCGGTCACTTCGCTGCGTTGCCCAGACTCTGTAGACAATACAACTCACTATCTAAGACATCTGATATAGATATTTGTAGCTCTTTACCTTTGTTCAAAAAACAGCTGTATTGTTACCTGACTGATACCATTGATTGAGCCTATTTTTATTTTTATTTAATAATAATTAATAATACTAATTATTTGTTATTTTATTATTTGTATAACATTATTTGTAACTCATTATTTGTATTTCGTTATTTGTAATTTATTATTTGTATTTCATTATTTGTTATTTGTAATTCATTTTTAATTAATTATTAATAATCTGCTATTTGTAACTTTGTCCAATTTCGCTAACTGTATATGTAGGTTTTTACTTTGCATGCTGTGGCCTACTGTAAGTGAGGGTGCACACTTAATCTATTGACCTAACACTTTTATATTTAGCTTTAAGTTGTGTGTATCTTTGTAGATGGTCCAATAAATAAATAAATAAATAAATTGTCTACGGCGGATTGCCAAACTCCGTGTTAATATGTACAAATTGAGAATGTCAAGTCGAACACAAAATTAAAATAACACTTTGCCCTATCCGGCAATCTAGCTAAATATCCTGATCATTCACAAAAAATACTTGCATACTATTAACCACGAAACCAACGAAGATGTAGACTATTTTATTTTATTTTATTTATTTTATTTTAACATTTTAGGAAAACTTACAGCTAAAATACATTATTAACATAATAACAATAAGGTGAAGGCCAATTAAAAGTTTTCACGGATAAAATACATGACCGTGAATATAATTACACGTAGAAGTAGACATATTGTGATATCACTCTTTATATCTAATTAAAGAACTCGGTACTCAATTGTTTTTTTAATTTAGTGAGACTAGTAAAGAATATATCAATAACAACACTTCGGCATGCCGCATTGTACATGCGACTCGCTCTGATTAAGTATGAGTTTTGTCTGTAATTGGAGTCTACAGCAGGAACATATAGCAAGTTAAATCGTCGTAGATGTGCTGCCGGGACACTTAAAGCCATTTTGCTTACCAGTTCTGACGAGTCGACCGCTCCTTTCATAATATTAAATAAAAATGACAAGTCCGCTACTCTTCTTCTCTCAACTAATGGAAGAATATGAAATTTTTTGCATCGGCTGATGTAATTAGGTAGGTAGCAACTGCAACGATATTGTATATATCTTAAAAATCTTTTTTGAATGCGCTCTATTCGATCAATATAGATATTATATTTAGGATTCCACACTTGTGAACAGTATTCTAGGTGACTGCGAACGAAGGAACAGTAAAGTATTTTTATTGTTTTAATGTTTTTAAAGTCGTTCGAGATTCGAAATATGAACCCAAGCGCTTTGGAGGCTTTACTTACAATATTGTCAATATGAGTGTCAAATAATAATTTCGAGTCAAAAGTAACTCCAAGGTCTTTGATTTTACTAACTCTCGTCAATGGGGTATCTAATAATTGATAAACCTGATTTATTGGGCTAGGTTTACGTGTAAAGGAGCACACGTAGCACTTATTAACATTTAAATCTAGTTTATTTGTTATGCAGTAGGCCTGAAATCTATCGAGATCTTCTTGTAACTGATTCGCGTCATGAATTGTATTTATCTGCCTCATTATTTTCAAGTCATCAGCATATAAAATAATTTTAGAAGTTATGAAGCAGTTACTTATGTCATTGACGAATATATTAAACAACAAAGGTCCTAACAATGAACCCTGAGGGACGCCCGAAGGAATATTTGTAAGTGTGCCTCTAGATGTGTAACCATTTAGCACAACAGTTTGACATCTGTTTTTCACATACGATGTAAACCACCGGAACAAATTACCACCAACGCCCATACTCATAAGTTTCTGCATCAAAATTGTATGATCTATTCTATCGAAGCATTTACTGTAATCGGTGTATATAACATCGACTTGGGATCCTTGTGACATAAATTTGGATACAAAATCACAACACAGAACAAGATTGGATGTATTGGACCGACTCCTTAAGAAGCCGTGCTAGTGTTCACTAAAACTCAGTTTAAGGGCGGCATAAACTTGCTTATAGACGACTTTTTCTAACATTTTAGCGAATACGCACAGCTTAGAGATCGGCCTGTAGTTTTCGATCATGTCTTTAGGTCCTTTTTTATGTATCGGTGTTATATACACCGATTTCCAGATTATGGGCACCACACCGGAGTCGAGAGACCGCTTATATAAAATGGAGAGAGGAATGACGAGGCTATCCTCACAACCCTTGATCAATACAGGCGAAATATCGTCCGGCCCAGCTGTCTTATTTATGTCTACATGTTTTAATAAATAATACATTTCCTCTTTGCTAACTTTGATAGACGTGATACAAGAGGCGACCTGTTCTGTGTTCTGCTCACTGTACAGCGGAGAGCTGTCGTGAGGGTTTACCAAGAAGTTAGAATAGAAATATTTGTTGAATATGTCGCACATTTCCTCCCCATCACTAGTGGAGTACTCACCAAATTGCATCACTGCTGGATATTGACTGGACTGTCGTTTGGACTTAACATAACGCCAAAATGCTTGAGGGTTTTCCTGAATATCGTTCTCAATTTTAGACATGTAATTATGAAATAATTCACCCTCTAACTCTTTGGCCCGCTGTCGTAACGTTACAAATGAGTAATAATCAGAAAGATTGTGATATTTTTTAAATTTTAAATGATATTTAGATTTTTCTTTTATTATTTTAATTAGCGGGGTTTTGTACCAAGGTGGGTATTTCACCAGCGGCTTAACTATTTTACTTGGTATGTAGGCGTTACGTAACCGATTAATGGTGCTATAGAAGTATGTAACGGCGTCCTCAAGTGACCCAGAGTTTAGTTCATACTGCCAATCGACACTGTTTAATTCATCTTGCATCGCAATGTAATCACCTAAATGGTAGAGATACTTTCGATACGAACGTGAAGGTAGGCTGTGCAGCTCGACAAAGTCTGCGGAGATACATAGCGCTCTGTGATGTGGATCCTCTGGTACAAGTGGATCAGGGCATCGAGATACGAGTACCTCGTTGTTCGATAACACGAGGTCTAGTAACCTATCATTATTGTTAGTGTGACTGTTATATTGCGATAGGTTACAGATGTTAAAGGAGTCAATAAGATTAGTCTGTATCTCACCTTGTTGGTTACTCGAATACAATGCGCAATTAACGCCTACTGGCTTCCAAACAATGTTAGGTTGGTTAAAATCTCCCAGGATAATAAACTTATCCGTGGGATGTCTATTACTTACTTCGAGAGACACTAACAAATTAGCTCCATTTGAATCCACATATCACTCTGAGCCATTGTAATACCTTGTTTTATCAAGATTAAAACCGGAACTATATTCGTCAGTACTCAGAATAGACCCTCTATTAAATTACATCTACTATCTCGTTCTAATCTCCATTACATGGACAAAAAAATGAACGGTCCAGCGAGCCACGCGAGACAAATTAAATTGAAACACTATACGTAAGGGTAACAAGGGTAAGAACTAGGGGATGAATGTCAAACGGACAGACCCTGGGGACGTTCTATACCTCTTGTTTTATTGTACCCCCGGATCGTATATTCAGAAGTTTGGAAAATTATCGTCTTTTACACGATCAAATCGTTTTATAGTGTAGCCTATGGGTTTATTGAGATACTATTTATTTGAGCTCGTGAGAATTTATTGGTGATAAACATTTTGATATCAGCTACTTGTCATCCCTAGTAAGCTGTATTAGTGTATCGAGACATGAGTAAAGGCAAATTTAAAGGGTCTATGAGATTCGTTTACTATAAAGATTATGAAAGATTATTAAGCAAAATATTGCGTACTTACTTACTGTATCCTGAGTGATTTGGTTGAACTTTTATTGTTTACGTGACTAGCTTTTGCATGAAGTATTCTATGCCTTTTTTTTTACCTGTGTTCGTTCCTTTTCTGTTGTTTGAAAATGTCAATCGAATATAGCAACGATAGCTCAGTGGGGAGACCAACAGACTGCAATGCAGAGGGTCTCGGGTTCAAACCCACGTCGCGCACCTCTGACTTTCAGAAGTTACATAACTTTTCGAAATTATGTGCGTATTGATTGACAATAATTATCGCCTGCTCCGTGCCTCGGAGAGCACGTTAAGCCGTCGTTCCCGGCTGCCATGAACATCTATGGCAGTCGTTATTGGGAAGTCAGTGCCCTCTAATATCCTGACCTTAGGGTAACGTTAGCCTTCGGGTTGCGGAGGTCAGGTGGCAGCCGCTCCGTGTAAAAAATGATATCCAGTCAAATCCGGTTAGACTAGTAAGCCGACCGCAAGTGCCTTGGGAATAATAAAGGCTAGGGAGTAGAAGAATCGAATATTTACGGTTTAAAACTGTAACAAACAAAGAAACTTACATTCGCATGTATAATATTAATTAGGATTCCTCTGCGCATATCACTGTGTATGTCATAGATTTTGATAAAAATGTTGTATATTTGAATGGGTCTTTTTTTTTATATTATTCTATCAGATACACACAACACCATCTAGCCCAAACTAAGCAGACCTTGTACTATGGGTACTAGACAATGGATAAACATACGTATATACTTTTTTTTTGTAAATATATACATACATATTATACATAGAAACACCCAGCTCAAGACAAACATCCATGTTCATGCTCACATATGTTTGACTTGTGCGGGAATCGAACTCGCGACCTCAGGCGTGGCAGTCGGTTACACTAACCACTACGCCATCAAAGCCGACAATCTCTTGATGGTTTAGATTAAGAATTAGACCCAGTAGGTGGCGCTGCGATCGGGTTGCAAATCAACATTCGGACAGGACAAGGTCTGTCGGTTTCGCTAGTATATATGCATATATATATTATGCATATATACTATATAAGGAGCATATCTCTCACGGATAGTTTCACCGAGCGTATGAAACTTTAAAAATTTTTCGCTTGGTATACACTGAATGACCCACATATTGGCAAATAAAAATAAATAGATTTAAGTTAAAACAAAGAGTATGTGTCTGTTCTCTGAGATGCTCTATCTTGCGTAATGTCCTAACATCAAGTTCATCCAATGTTACTAATTTTACGTTTGCTGCTTTATTCTTTTTCATTAGGCTGTAACAGTCACATTTATTAGGCAAAACTGATAAGGTTTTTATCTTTTAATTGATAAGTCTGTCCCCTATGTTGAGAACCCGTATGAATCTAGGTTTATTAAATGGCGCCTTACATCTTATAATCCTAAGATCCTTAATAAGGGTTCACTATATAAAAATGCTAGATTTTGTCTGCGGCTTCGCTCGCGTTAATGTAAATGTACATATATTAAGACGACGATGCCTAAACGTTTTTGTAAATTTTTAGTATTATAATAATTAGTAAACTTTTTATAATGATGTTATCTTTATTGAAATTAAACTACTATATACGGATTTTATCGCGTTGTTTATTTGACACTTTATTACAAAATTTTGAAAACTGTTACACTACTATTACTATTAAACTTTACAAATTTTTAAGTTAATTAAATTATTGAAACTATTAAAACTATCTATACTATTACTATACTATTTATATTTATGTTTACACTTTCCCCGATGTTTCGGTTGCTTTTCAGCAGCCATGGTCACGAGGAGGCTAAGATGGTATCTTAGTCTCCCCGACTCAACCAACCAATTTCTACTTTGGGAGGTGACATCTGTGACAGCCTACGTCTATGCCTGTAAGATACCATTTACTTAGAACATAAATCCATTCCCTAACAAATATCCTCGCCTAATTAAATACCAAAGGAGTGATACATGGATTTTAAAACCAAATATCCCAAACTCCCAACGTGTCCGACTGCTGGTCGTAAATAATACACGTAATGTGCGAGGCGAGACAATACTTTCACTCGATGTGACCCCAAGGAGCCAAAGGGTACCCGTGTGATATAGTACGCCTTAATTTTTTATTAGTTTATTGGTGACACGCGCTAAGATTATTTATGTATTTCTTTTAAAAGGCAATGTTATCCACATTGCATTGCACATATTTGTTTGAAAGACAACTGCTACGTCTCTTTACAGTTGTTTAATAATAACAGCTGTTACCCACGTTTGTGTTACTGCTCCGCTCTCGTGGTAAGCGTTATTTTATATAATGTACTAGCTGTTACCTGCGACTTCGTCCGCGTAGATTTTAACTAAAAAGTGTTTGTCTCCGCGGAAACCTATTTTTTTTCTAAAATCAAAGTAGCCTAAGTTACTTCTTATAACTTCAGCTATCTGCTAGTGAAAGTCCCGTCAAAATCAGTTCAGCCGTTTCGGAGATTAGCCGGAACAAACAGCTGTCTGTTTGTTCCGGCTAATCTCCGAAACAGCTGACAAAAATTTTAAGAATAGATATTTTCGTAAAGTTAGCTTATATACTTTCATATGCATTAGATAAAAAGCTGTTATTTTGACATTACAAACAGACACTTCAATTTTATTTATTTGTATAGATATAGATGTAGAGATACACGATTATGCAAAACGTTACTCCAGCAGAAAATGCAAAATCTAGAAAACCTGAAGACACACAAATTATATTTTCGGCGCACATTTTTGCGCAAATATAAGCTCTCTGCCCATGCATAATATTTCCAGCTGGAGCTGCTATATTCAAGTGGCGTGGTAAAAAACATTCATCGTTCATCAATTCGGCTATTTAATTTGTATAATTTAAAGGTTTAAAATAATTACACTTGTTCAAATAAGCCTGAAATTTAATTACATTTCTGTTTTAATTGTAAATAGATGAAAGGTCGCATAATAAATTATTCTGTGTGGTCTCGAATAATTATTTATTTGTTACTTTATTGTTAAGTATACCTTCTAAGTTCCAGGATATACAGGTATATCCTGGAATTGGTAGGCAGCAGTGTGTTACACCTAGCTTTAAGTAGTCGCCTCGACACTGCTTCAGCGCCGAGTATTGTGGTCAGACACAGAATTGTCTAGTGCCCATCCTAGGATATAAGAATCACCTTAAAAATGCGCGAGTGTTGCCTGCGCCCTGGCCATAGCTAATATAATAATGTAATATTCTACCACATACACACAACACCATCTAGCCCAAACTAAGCAGAGCTTGTATATTATACTAGACAATGGATAAATATACATATATACTTTTTTTTGTAAATACATACATATTATACATAGAAACACCCAGACCAAAACAAATATCCATGCACACAAATGTTTGACTTGTGCGGGAATCGAACGCGTGACCTCAGGCGTGGCAGTCGGTTACATTAACCACTACGCCATCGAGGTTTAGTCGGTATTACCGGGATATCTCTATCTTTACCCCGGTGAGTCCGATATAACCCCTCCTCCACCCGCCCCCGCGGAGGGGTATGCGCCAATGCATTCCAAAACCTTTAAAAAAACGTGATATGCTGGACTGGAGCCCTTAAATACACCAATGAGGGAACGACGAATTACTACTATATAACCGTCTAACGCGGCCATTTTCACAGAAAAGAAAAATGCAATAACAATGTCCGACCAGGAATCATAAGTCCCATTGACTACTACTTACTTACCGAATCTCCCCTATACCTTAGACTTGCTATGTGTAGTTATGTGTTCACTTGTAAATACATATATTTTTTATCGGGATTAAATATAATGACCACCAAAAATACTAATTGCATACCAAAATATGCTTACCAAAATATATCATAACGAGCACTTATACGCCTCAAATCACTGCATTCCGTCTCGGAAGGGTTAGGTTATGTTAGGTTCCTTCTTAAACCCACCCAAAAATAGGAGCCTCGCGAAGCGAGGGGACGGTAATCCGACACGACCGGAGAGAGATCAGGCGCAGGACCAACGGCTTCACGTGCTTTCCAAGGCATGGGGGTGTCTTACACCGCCAACTTGCTAACTCCGGGCTACTATTGAGATTTCTTAACTGAAAAACCTAATGACTGTTTGTTGACCCGACCCGGGATTCGAACCCGAGACCTCATGCACAGCAATCGCTGCGCCACGGAGGTATATTTGAAACGACTGCAAATGCGATAGAGGGTAACTACGCATGTTACTACACGAAATAAAAACAAACATAAAGAAGATAATACATTTCCGCCTCATCATCAGGATAAAGATTAAGGGATTAATCATTTTAAATCGAGAGAGAGCGTGGAACTAGGCCACAAGGGTCACAACCCCAACTTCCAAAGCTGTGCCGAAAAGTTTAAGGTACGATCACAACATTTTTAGATATTTCTCTCACATACTAAGTTAATAAGTTTTGTTTGCAACTTTTCCTTCGCGGAATTTTGGGGTATCTTTATGGAATCCATTTGCGGATTGGCTTGATTTTTTTTGCGAGATGCTGTAGATTTGTACTAGACACTGATATTATGCCTGAAAATCTGTGACGATATAATTTGGGCGTTTGTTTAATTCGGAGTTAATTGTAGAAAGGTGTTGATGAAATTTGCTCTTGGTTCTTGGATTATTATCTATAATGCTTTTATAATGGTGTATGTTCCCTAGGGAACATATACAATTTTAAGATAATTCAAATTATTTGATCCTATACTTATACTAATACATTATGAATCTAGCAAGAGATCCTTTATTTATTGTTTATTGTTTTTTTTTAATAGCACTCTATACACTTTGCAACAGGTTAGTTACTTACCTATGATTTTGTACAGTCAGCCAAAAATGTGGTCTACCACCCTACGGTTGAGGTTTATTTGAACGTCATGAAACAACAAGGTCGATTTCCCCTTGCAATAATATTATGAGAGTGACGATTGCTCATTATCATGTGTTATATTTATATATATATCTACTCATAGCCAGTTGCACTCACTGATCGGTAAACGATTAGCAAGGTTAAGCAACGTTGGGTGTGGTCAGTCTATAGATGGGTGATCGCTTAGTGGTATTTCATCTGAGCGTCTCCGTGCTTCGGAGGGCACGTAAAAAGTCGGTCCCGGTTGTTGTCAAATTGACAGCAGTCGTTAAGCCATGTCAGAGGCCTACGGGCGGCTTGAACAACTCTTGACAACAGGTTGGCCACTAACCACACGAAAAGGAAAGAAAGAAGATTTACATCATACTATGTGTCAAGTTTGAATTATCACAGCTAACAACAACTCACCTCCGTTAGAAAAGACAATCTAAGTTATAATTAGATCTCGCAGAAATTTTTGCCATAACTGGTGTCTACCACTTTCTTGGCCGACTGTACATTGCACATAAGAGCAAATAGTAATCAAAAGAAATCTTTTTGTGCTAACAGTATCAAACTTAGAGGCAAAATGAGGCTGTAATGATATAGATTTATATCGACATCATTACAGCCTCATTTTGCCTCTAAGTTTGATACTCATTTTACGATAGTCATTTTTTAAGCTTTGCAAAATTGGCAAACTGTGACATGTTGCTATTCTTATAAAATAGGGGCTTATAATATAATGGTGTTTAATGATAACAACAATTTAGAGCTTTAAAATTATTGTTATATAATTGTGAGCTATAAACAGCAATTGCACGCATGGTGGAATGTTTTAAGTAGTCGTGTCGCTAACTTCAGTGCGCAGTGGTGTCGTAGGTTCAATCCCAATTAAGACAAAAATAGTGATTCAGAAATAGTTAATACTAGTCTAAGTGCTCTTGCTATGCGTTATCCACGAATAGTTGAGTAGTAGAGCCTCGCTGATTTCAGCATGAATGGGCCGGCTCGACCGGGGAAGTACACCCTCTCACAGAATATCGATGTGAAATAGCAGTATTCCTAACCCCCTTTCCCCCATCCCGCTCCTTCTCCTTTCCACCTTCTTTCCTACAGGGTCGGCAACGCGCAAGTGATGCCTCTGGTGTCGCAGGCGTCCATAGGCTACGGCGACCACTTACCATCAGGTTGGTCGTATGCTTGTTTGCCAACATAATTGTATAAAAAAGAAATATATAGTTTATTCTAGTCTATGGGCTTGTCCTACCACCTTTAATTAGCATTTATCTTTAAGATAAATGCTAATTTTTCAGCATGAATGGGCCAGTTCGACCGGGGAAGGACTACCCTCTCACAGAATATCGACGTGAAATACCAGTGTTCCTACTGTTGTGTTTCGTTCGGTGAGTGAGAGTGCCGGTGGCCCAATTACCCTCTTTCCCCCTTCCCGCTCCTTCTTCTTCCCACTTCCTTTTTTTTGCTAAATGGTCGGCAACGCGGAAGTGATGCCTCTGGTGTTGCAGGCGTCCATAGGCTACGGTGACCACTTACCATCAGGTGCGCTTGCTTGTCTGCCACCTTAGTTATATAAAAAAGAAGTCTCGCTATCTCTCTTCTTTAACCTAAAAAGAGTGAGACAGCATGCGATGTATCTTACGGATAACTTTTACATATAAGTTGTAAGACCTGCCGTAAGCGTTCTCTGTAAAATAGGCAACACCGGAACTACAAAGTAAGTGTACATTGCTTAAAATATAAACAAAAATACTTTGTGAAATACTTTGTGAAATACTGTTTCATAAAAATGTATGCCATAACAAATCTATATATTAATACGTGAAGCAAAAACTTTGTACCCCTTTTTACGAAAATTGCGCGGACGGAGGAGTATGAAATTTGGCACAGTTAAAGTTTATATGGAGAAGGAGGGGCGAATCCTAATATTCATATAAAATATACATTAGAAATGCATTAAATTAATTAAAACACATTACACGCACACAACCATGCATTTGATACACACACTCGAAGCGCGTAACTATGGTTACATATCTTATATATATAAATTACGTGTCACGTTGTTTGTCCGCTATGGACTCCTAAACTACTGAATCGATTTTGATCAAACTTCGTAACCATCTGTAATTTGGTCCAACTTAAAAGATAGGCTATTTTTTTTTATAAACGGTCAAAAATAATCTAATGTGAAGCAGACGAAGTTGCGCGGGACAGCTAGTATTAATATATAATGACATATATCAGCAATATCTTACAGGAAAACCTTGGTCGAATTTCGAGCACTAGGCGACCGCTAGTATCAATAAAATTCAATAAATAAGATAGAGCAATATCATTAGTACCGTATATAAAAAAATATTCATACAACGGAATAGCTTGGTTTTATATCGGCCATTTTGTGGACATTTTAAAATTTTACGATGATGCATGCTATTCCAAATTCCACATATAGTGCTATATCCTGTAATAGATGAATACTTTTCTAGTACAAAATAAAAATCATTTACTTTTTGTTATACCCGCATTCTATAATAATTGATGATGCATGTCATGATGGTACAAAAATAAAAATCTTTTCATTTCATTTCATTTTTCATTTCATCATCATCATCAGGCTATAATAGTCCACTGCTGGACATAGCCCTCCGCAACCTGAAGGCTAACGATACCCTAAGGCTAGACCAGTGATTAGAAGGCACTGACATCTCATCTCAATAACGACTGCCATAGCTGTTCATGGCAGTCGGGACCGACGGCTTAACGTGCTCTCCGAGGCACGGAGCAGGCGATAATTGTCAATCAATACGCACATAATTTCGAAAAGTCATATAACTTCCGAAAGTCAGAGGTGCGCGACGTGGGTTCGAACCCGCAGTCTTTTGGTCTCCCCACTGAGCTATCGCTGCTTCAAAACTCTACAGTATTATTGTATATACATCAGAATAACATATAGGCTACTAAAAATCTACATTAACGCGAGTGAAACCGCGGGCAAAATTTAGTTGTACATAATGTATTGTAGAATCTGTGGATGGATGTTTTCACAGACTAGTTGGATGTAAGTTAAGTTCGTATGCCGTGTCTGGCTAAAGCTTTTCCGTGTCGGGTGGAAACTTTCTCCGCTGAACACAGACCCTCTATGGATTATGGCAACGGCTTCGGACAGACGTCGCTCTTTGCAAATGGATCTCATAGGTTGTAAATAGTTATAGCTATGTCTTTGAACGTATTGTAATTTGATATCGGATATCTTTGGCAATAGTAACGATTAATAGTTCATGTATAAGAACAACAATGAAACGACCAAGGCATGGAATTCTCTGCCAAGGCACGTGTTTCCTTCTTCCTTCAATCCTGGATCCTTTAAGCGGGGCGTGAAAAAGCATCTTCTCAGGCCGTCAAAGTAGAGACCTCAACATCGCCTCGGCTACTGTGGGGGCGGTGTGGAGGCCACTGCTCTTAGACCACACGACTGCTTACCATCAGGTGGAGTGTGGTCATATTGATGAGCAAAATAAGTAAAAAAAAAACAAAAAACAATACGCAGTAAATGTATGTATAATCTAGGTAAATAATTTTGAGAGTAGTAGAGCCTCGCTGATTTCAGCATGAATGGGCCGGCTTGAACGGGGAAGTACTACCCTCTCACAGAATATCGACGTGAAATAGCAATGTTCCTACCGTTTTATTTCGTTTGGTGAGTGAGAGTGCCGGAGGCCCAATCACCCTCTTTCCCCCATCCCGCTCCTTCTCCTTCCCACTTCCTTTATTTCCTAAAGGGTCGGCAACGCGCAACTGATGCCTCTGGTGTCGCAGGCGTCCATAGACTACGGTGACCACTTACCACCAAGTGGATCGTATGCTTGTTTGCCATCTTAGTTGAATAATAATAATGTATACACACTCGTTACATAAAAAGGATGGACTTTTTATGATGTTTTTAAGGTTCCTTACCAAAATGGAGATCCGAACTCCGTGCTACTATTGAGAATTTAAGGAAAGAAAAATCCAATAATACTTTTCTAAGATCGGAATTCAAACTCGGGATCTCAAACCGAGACCGATGTTACCGAGACAAATAGAAGACTTTTTTAATGTATCTATATTTTATAGGCAAATGGGAATTTAATAGGAACCTTTTATGAAAACCACTTCGAAATATGTTGCAAAATTAATATACAATTAATATTTAAGATTTATTAGGAAAAGTAGAGACGTGGTAATATTGCTATTTCACTTGCACTCCTGTTTACAAGGTTATTCTTAGTATAGTGAAAACCTCTCTCTCCAACCTCTATTATGAACAACTTTTGTTTTGGGACATTGTCGAAATCGCGAAAAATAAATCAGCTGTTCCATACATTTTGCCGAGGTCAAAGTCCAATTTTGTATGGAACAGCTGACCTTTTTTCGCGATTTCGGCAATGTCCCAAAACAAAAGTTGTTCATAATAACAAGTATAATCACCCCCTGAGAGGTTTTCACTTTACTAAGAATAACCTTGTATATAGCGCTTACGTCATATAACAGCATGGTACGTAATTTTTATATGTGTAAAAGTATTTTACTTATTTATTTTAAGTAAATCCTAAATATCTTTCTATTTTGAGGATATTTTATTTATTTAAATATACTAGCGGTCGCTTAGTGCTCTAAATTCGACCAACTGATATAATTATATTATGTCATGTCATTATACTCGTATATTGATATATGTAATCATAGTTACGCGCTTCGACTGCGTGTGTCAAATGCATGGTTGTGTACGTGTAGTGTTTTTTCATTAATTTAATGTATTTATTATACATATTTTATATAAATAATAGCATCCGTCACTTCTTCTCTGTATAAACTATAAGTGTGCGAAATTTCATACTCCTCCGTCCGCCCAATTTTCGTAAAAAGGGGTCCAAAGTTTTCGCTTCACGTATTAATATATAGATACATAGTTAATTATTACTACACAAATTAAGCTTATATATTTTGTTAGCTTATTATAAAAATATATGTCGAATCAAATACCTTATTCCATAAGCATTCATCGATAAGTGAATTCTCGCTTTTTCTAGCATTTCTCTACAAAATCGTCACGCGAGGCCCTACATTATGCCGCATTAGTATTCAAGCAGTTGTACTGAAAGGTCAGGCTTAGAACTTGCACTCTATGACATAAATATGTCAAGGGCACAGATGACTCACATCGGTAAGTGTTTATACCGATCGATACTTACTAAGTGCTTTAACTGTGCTCTTAACTCTGAGGTAGTTTGTACTTTGTTGCTATTGTTAGGCTTTAGTGGGTGATTGATGATTAATAATTCTAACTCAATATTTGTAATGCAATTTGTTTGTTCATTTGTTTGTTACGCTTTGACGCCTTAACTACTCGACCAATCAACATGAAATTTCGCATACATGTGGTCATCAGGGGTACAGAAAAGCGCATACCTTTTACTCAAAAAATTTTTTTTTACTAACTAAATCTAACTAAGCTTACATTTAGGCGAGCAAAGTCGCTGGTAAAATATAATCCTAATCCTAACTATCCTAACTTCCTAACTAATATTATAAAAGCGAAAATGAGGTTGTTTGTTTGCTTGTTTGTTACCTTTTCACGCCTAAACCACGAACCGATCATCCTGCAATTTTACATATACGTTGTCGGTGTACAGAAACGGACATAGGCTACTTCATTCCGAAAAAAATTACTGTTCCCGAGGAAAACAACAATAACGTTCTTATGATAATAGATGGCGCCACGTGTCTTTCGAACCATGATTGAATTATATTATTACAAGCAGAGTACGACCCGAATTGATTGTCAAATTCTAAATTAACGCAAGCGAAGCCGCGGGCAAAAGCTAATAGTTTATATATTAATACGTAAAGAAAACGTTGTTCCTCTTTTAAGCATATTACACGCCCCTCGTGTGAATGGTCATAATTTAAATTTATATGGATAAGAAAGTCAAATAAACTAAAATTTACCACAAAGAAATGAACACATTCCTCATACACGCCTGTCGGTTCAGGGTACTCTTAACCTGGCCTTTGTCCAGAACACCTCCGATCTGATCAAGAAACGTTTGCCTAGGTTTTCCTCTTGCGACTGTTTCATTCACACTAGCCTTATAAACTTTCTTAGTGAGTCTTTCCTCGTCCATTCTTTCTACATGTCCAAACCAGCTTAACATACCCTTACGTACATGGTATTATAGGCATTGTATCAGATATTGCTGACTATATAACTCGAAAAGGTCAATAAAATATTACTTACCAAGCTTTTGCCCGCGGCTTCACTCGCATTAATTTATTTATTATTTATTTATTTATTACAAGGACATCCAGTAGTTGTTACAAATATTTAAGACACAAAAATTATAGTTTGGTTGTTATTAGTACAAATTGCACAACTTTTTAAGGAGTCACCGCATGCACTAAATTAGCGGACAGTAGCACTACACGTGCTTAGGTTATAATTACAGATCAGATACAAGTTTTAAAAAAAAAAGTAAATTATACATCGTATGCAACTTTAAGGAGACAATGTTTGATGATTTGCGATATTGACAAGTATATATGTATACACAACATTACTAGAAATATTGATCACACACAATTACGGTTTCTCAACAACCTCAACACAATAAATCTGAATTTAATTAAGCTAGTGTTAAAAATATCTACTTCACAGTCCAAGGAGTTGTACATTCTAGACAATCTGGATAGTGCAGACGACTGTTTTAAATTTGTTCTTGCAATGGGCTGATGTAGTAACCCGGAAATTGCAGCCTGTCTTGGAATTCGACGCGGCACTCGAAAGGTTATGGATGACAAAAACGCTGGACAATCTAAACCATTTCTAAGCATCTTATATAAAAAGGTCATGTCATGGAGTTGTCTACGAGTCAGAAGACTATCTATTTTAAAATGTTTTAATTTTTCTCCATATGAAAGAGACTGTTTATGTATCCCAGCAGCAAATGTTAAGTGTGCAACGAATCTTCTTTGTATACGTTCTATTCTCAACTGGTGTACTTTATAACTGGGTGACCATACCACACTACAATATTCTACATTGCTTCTAACGTAAGCATTGAATACAGATATTTTGGTTTGTGGATTACGGAAGAATCTAGAGTTGCGAAGAATAAATCCTAACATTCGGGAAGATTTTTTAATAATATTATCAAAATGTGGTAGGAAGGTAAGTTTTTTATCAAAAAGTATTCCAAGGTCTTTAATGATGGCCAGTTCTTTGAGCTTTACACCTTCGACATGGTAATCTGTCTGGATGATGTTAGTGTTACGGGTGATATTTATAAAGTTACATTTGTTTACGTTTAGAGTCATATTATTGATAAAACACCAATTGGAAATAGCATTTAGGTCTTCCTGAAGCAAATTACAGTCTGAATGGGATTTTATACTTTTAATAAGCTTCAAATCATCAGCAAAAAGGTAGGCTTTACTATGTTTTAGATTAGATACTACATCGTTAATGAAGACATTAAACAGCCATGGTCCCAGGTGAGAACCTTGAGGGACTCCAGATGTCGCCATGTAAGATTTGGATTGAAACCCTTTCACAACAACGTATTGAGTTCTAGCTTGTAAATAAGAATTGAACCAATCCAGCAAACGACCACATATTCCACAAGCTGACAATTTAGCTAATAGTTTGCAGTGACAAACCCGATCAAAAGCCTTCTCGAAGTCCATATAAACGGCACTGACTTGTATACCAGCGTCGACTGCGTTTACTAAATCGTTATGGTAAGTAACTAAGTTTGTACTAGTGCCACGAGATTGTATAAATCCATGTTGCTCCTGAGCTATCATTTGGCAAGTATGGTATTTTAAATAGGGATAGATAAGGGCTTCAAAAACTTTAGCAAATGTTGATAAAATCGAGATAGGTCTATAGTTTTTGACGTCAGCTTTATCGCCGTTTTTGTATACAGGTACAACTTTGGCTGTTTTCCAGGCTATGGGAAATACACCAGAAGATAATGATTTGTTCATGATGATGTATAGAGGCAGACTTAACGGTAATGCACAATTAGAAATAAATAAAGGAGAAATATCATCTGGTCCTGCACCCTTATTGATATCGATACTTTTTAAATGCTTATAAATGTTTTTTTGTTGTATATATATCTTTCCTAGACTGCCAGAACCTAAATCAGTATTGTTATCAGTTCCAATAGTATTTACCCTGGAGCTATCGCTGAATGTTGATGCGAAGTATGACGCAAATAAATCACATATACTAGACCCAATCGATTCGTTTCTATTATTTAAATGCATTGTTTGAGGGTACTGTGATGTCCTGTCACGTTTGTTTTTAAGAAAACTGTAAAAGTATTTTGCATTTAATTTTATGTTATCTTCGACTTTTTTTATGTATTCGTTGTAAGAATTGGTTGCCAGAACTTTGCATCTTTTATTTAACATATGAAGTGAGATTTCGTCTAAGGGGTTTTTATAAGTTTTAAATTTTCGGAGCAATTTGGTTTTTTCTTTACTTAGTCTAATTAACTGTCTGTCGAACCACGGTGGGAACTTGCCTTTATTAACTGGAACTTTTGGCACAAATTTATCGATGACTATATTAAGATTTTCATAAAACAGGGAAACCATTTCATCCAAACTATCACATTCATTCAATTTTTCTGACCACGGGATTCGATCTAGTTCTGCCTTGATTTTAATGTAATCCGCTTTATGAAAGTTGCGTTTTAAATTACCCCTGTTACTACTGAGCGGTGTTTCTTTGGTAAATCTGACTGATATGTCGATAGGTACATGCAATGGATCAATTGGTACCAAGGTATCAGTAGATTTTGTAACACCAATACTTAAGTTATTACCCAAAACTAAATCCAGTATTTTATTACTATTATTTGTGATGTTATTGTATTGTGTGAAGTTGTTGAGCGCTACAAAGTCCACCAGTAATTGTCCTAAAGAAGAACCATTATACGTAATAAGTTCGCTATTACCATTCGAGCAATCCGCCCAAGAAATACAACTTAAGTTAAAGTCTCCTACAATACACAAATTGTCTACAATGTCTGATACTCTATTAAAATTATCCAAAAAATGTTCAAGAATTTCTTTCTTTAGAGGAGGAGGTAAATATACGCTACAAAAAGTTAGGTGATAATTCTTACTTATTTCAACTTTAACATAGATATCCTCACACAGACTTTCCAATTTGACACAACGATGTGAGTTGAATTTAGTGGCAACAGCAACTAAAACTCCACCGCCATTTTTATTAGCATGAAAGCCACTGGTCTCACGGTCTCTTCTGTACACTGTATACCGACTATCAAACAGTTCAGCATCATTTATTGTCTCGTTTAACCAGGTTTCTGTTAGTATTATTACATCATAATTCGAAACTGCTAAATTACAAAAAAACGTATGAGATTTGGTCCTGAGACCTCTAACATTTTGATAATATATGTTTAGTGAATTGAATTTTGATCTTACTAGTACAGTAATAATTGGCAATAATATTAATAAAAAAAAGCAAAATAATGTGCAAAAAAATTAAATTACTTGAGTTTCTGTAGTATTTCCAGATTTTTGACATATATTGAGTCGTCGGCTTCTTTTTTTCTCATAAAAATTCTTCCCTGCTTGATCCAGACAAATTTGTATCCTTTCTCTTTGGCAGCCTGACGGGCTGCAGCATGTAGTTTCTTGTTTAATGGTGATAGATGCTCCAGAATGTAAATTGGCACCTTATCGCCTCCAAGTCCCAAATGAGTCGTGTTGATTTTATCATTGACATTTTTCTTGTTATAGATTATGGTTTTGGCCAAAAATGTGTCACGGAGTCTGGGTGTTGCAAGTCTTACAATAATTGCTCGAGGTCTGTTGTCATCTCTGTTCAATTTAGCCACTCGTGAACAATGGTGAATGTCAATTTCTTTCAGGTCGCAGTCTATAGTTTTGGCAAGTTTCAATACCGTAGAAATAAGATTCTCCTGCTTACGTTCTGGGACGCACTGTATTTCGAGGTTGTTCGATCTATTGTTCTGTTCCATGACTTGTAATCTAAGAAGTAAATCGTTAATGGTACTGTTTAAGTTAGTATTCTCCTTCTGAAGGACAGTCAATGTATCTTGGCATGATGTAACCACGCTTTTGGTAGAATCATACGTCTCATCCAAGAACTTTACACTATTTTCAAGACTAGATAGTTCCTTTCTAATGGTTTGAAACTCATTCCTTACCATTTGTTTAAGGGTTTGTTGGAGTTCCTGAGTCAGTGATGTTCTCATCAAGTTGAACTCTTCTCTAAGTATTTCTCTTACTTCATCCTTCGTAAGCATAGAGTTCAGCCCTGTAGTTGACGTTGAAGATTGAGATGTTTTTGTGCGAAGAGTTACATTTTCATTGCTAGATGGGGAATCGCTTCTAAGGTTAGAGCAAGATGAGGTATCAGACGCTGCTTCGTATCGGTCATCAGTTCTTAATGGAGTGTTGCTATTATCAGTTTTGGGCTGTTTAGCTCGGCATCCAGGACATTTCCATTTGTTCCTCAGATCAGTACTCATAAGGGAAAATCGTTTTTCTGGCACATTAGCACAGTTGAGATCGTACTTAAGCTTACAGAATGCACATGCTAGGTATTCTTTGCTAGTAATTTTACTGCGACATCCAGAGCAAACGTTATGTGAAGCAGGCATCATGCAGTATTCCAAAAGGAAAATCAAGCCAAAAAAAAAAAATTTAAAAAAAAAAAAATTTTTTCTTCGATGTTAATTAAATTATTCTGCCATCTAATGAATGGTGTCAGCGGTGAAGCGATGCAGCGGCTGGTTTGTGCCACGCTGCGAGCGAGCCGGCCGCGGGCCGCGGGTTGCGCAGGTCAGTTACTCCGAGTAATGGCCGCCGGTGTAATTCGTTTATAAAAATGTATTTTGTGTTTACTCACGCGTTATGGTAAATGCAATGTTCACAGATACGTCACTATAACCGGCACTTCACAAGGATATTTAGAATTTGACAGTCAATTCGGGTTGTACTCTGCTTGTTATAATATAATTCAATCATGATTCGAAAGACACGTGGCGCCATCTATTATCATAAGAACGTTATTGTTATTTTCCTCGGGAACAGTAGTTTTTTCGGGATGAAACGTAGCCTATGTCCGTTTCTGTACCCCTGACAATGTATATGCAAAATTTTAGAATGATCGGTTCAGTGGTTTAGGCTTGAAAAGGTAACAAACAAAGAAACAAACAAACTCATTTTCGCTTTTATAATATTAGTTAGGAAGTTAGGATTAAGATTAGGATGATATTAACCAACTGAAAGAAGACTAAGGCAGTAAAATGTAAAGTATTTAGTCTTTCCCGTAAACGGTCAAACATTTCAAATATTCGATATTTCCAAGTTTTCTCCATTGCCATCGTTAAGATAGGCAATACGAGGATACGTGACAGGTTCCCGTTTCAATCATTGAAATAACCAAATCAAGCATGCGTGATACATTTCTCTCAAACAGTACTGTTTCAGGAAACTCCACCTGACTATAACCATCAAAGATACTGTTACGTGCTGGGTTCGACAGATAAGAATGTAAACAATATTACCGACTAAAACACGTTTTATTCTAGCACACAATTAAATTTAAAACACAACAAACACTATACTACACTTTTCCACTATAACTGCTTCAAACTCCGTAGTATTTTCGTTTACGTTCACTTCGATGAATACTTGACCGCTTACGATTGTAAACTGACTTGGCGGTGCGCGTGCGCTCTATTTATACGCGGTTAAAGCGTTTCCGGAGTTTTCTAAAAACGTCATACCCGATATGTAAACAGTACGAAGATTCGAGAATGTGCCAGCGTTCTCTCTACTCTTCTCGTACAAAGTTCCGTAAGAAGTCAATAGATGGCGCTGTAATAAATTATTAGACGGAACTGCCGAGTCTTCCCCGCAATGCCGAGAGATGGCACTGGGTATAACAATACGATCACAAATCCAAAGCTAACTCAATTTTGATCAAATTACGAGAGGCTTTTAGTCACCATGTACATATGTAGACGAATTATACGATATAAACGAGATATCGGGCCGGGACAGGCATTGTTACTTAGTGGATAATTGAGCCAACGCTTTGTCGCTGTGCGTGCACCGATACTTAATTGATTTATCGATGATTACTGTAATATTGTTTGATGCTGCCTTCCCTGTGTATTAATGTGGAGATGGATAGACTAGCCGCTAAGGCGATTATGCTTCGTATGTAAGTTTGGTCATATAGATTATTAAGGCTAAAGTACACTTAGAGTGTATATACACATGCCTTTCATTGCATGTGAAAGCGATTTACAATGTATAACTTTGTCCTGTTCTCATGCATGCATACATGAGAATGCTTGAAGAGATGTTGTCTAGCGCCTGCCTCTGTTTAGCGTATATTACAGATTTTACATATATGACAGATTTTTACTTGCTATTGTTCAATCGCTTTTGCTTCTGGCACTCTGATCATATTCTCTATGCAGGCGAACCTTGCATAGACAATGTCACATGCCAGGAAAATCTTGATCTAACCAATTCAAGATTTACCAAACCTAACAGTAACACCTAGGATCTGATGCAGTTGTCTAATGATATTATATAACCAAGCCGTCGCTAAAACAAAGCATCATTTTAATATTTGTTTTTTAAAAAGACAGCTAAGAGGCCTTTACAAACATTGATGACCTCGATGGCGTAGTGGTTAGTGTAACCAACTGCCACGCCTGAGATTGCGGGTTCGATTCCCGCACAAGTCAAACATTTGTGTGCATGAACATGGATGGTTGTCTTAGTCTGGGTGTTTCTATGTATAATATGTATGTATATATAAGGAATGTAAGGAATGTATGTATATATAATATGTATGTATAAGAAACTGATTCCCAACACACAGCTCACGCTAGTTTGGGAATCAGGGCTTACACATTAATTGTTACCAACTTTTTGTTACAATAAAGAATTATTATTAGATATTATTATACAAAAAATAAATTATATATGTTTATCCATTGTCTAGTACCCATAGTACAAGCTCTGCTTAGTTTGGGCTGGATGGTGTTGTGTGTATGTGGTAGAATATTATTATTATTATATCGCGACCCCGCCGAGGTTTCGGCACGCCTTGTGCAACGATGGGCTCCTACACGAAACTACCCTACCCAATAACAAGTTGTAAATATTTCCCTACTGTCCCCTTGTGGGGGGACGAAGAGAACACCAGAGAGAGGCGCGTGTAAGACGCACGCCACCTCTCGGACTTGGAGCTGATCGGGTGGCGGGTACGCTCACGAAGCCCATCCCCCCCAGGGCACTACCTTAGGGTGCCTTCAAATTTGCCGCAATGTACAGCGCGGCTGCAGTGCTGGGCCACGCTGCTTTGTAAATCCATATAAATAAAAACGCGCGACTGGAGTGCTGCATTCGCGCTACTGCTGCGCGGCAAATTTGAATGCGCCCTTATGGTGGCTAAAGATCGTCTCGCGCCTTCCGGCGCCCGGTTCTGCAGTTCATTCATTTCATCCTTGCATTCTTTCAATTAACTTATTATATCTTCAAGAGATTTAAAGCCAACGGTTTTGTCACTTCTGCATAAACTATACAAAATAACAAAGTAATAACTACTTAAACAGCTTGTCATTTTATTAAACAGCTTAAACAGCTTGCCAGTGTCGTAGCCCTTACTTTTGGTTATAAACATTAATTCCTTAACTATGAAGAACATAGTTAAGTCGTTAGTATCTGGCCATTTCATTCAGGGTCATATTTGTAAGGGTCTGGTAACAGCTTAATGGCTTAGAACTCATAACTACGCGGTACTTTACAGTTAAACGTTCTAACAACCATTAGTTGTGGTTGCAATTTGTTTGTTGCGACCCCGCGTTTTGTTAATGTCGCTGAGAAATTACGATGTCTGTTTGTAAAATATCTCTGTATATTAAGGAATGTACAGTTTTAGTTTAGCTGACAAGATACTGATGTGTGTGAGGCTCGGGTTGAATTCCCAACTGTGGCTTTTCTCTAATGTATAGACAATTCCCGCTTCGGGACACAAGAATCATTGCTAAATGATTCCTGTGGCAAGGAGGACTTCACAACGTTTAAGCAATTTATTAAGAATTTATGTCAAGAAGTTCTTAGTAATTAGCCCGGCGTTAGGAAGTTGGCAGTGTTTCACCCCCGTGCGTCGGAAAGCACGTTAAACAGTGGGTCCCGGCTGTCACGAACATCTATGGCAGTCGTTATTGGGAAGTCAGCGCCCTCAAATATCCTGACGACTAGTCTAACCATAGAATGATGTCATCCTTCTGGGTTACGGAGGTCAGATGGCAGTCACTCTGAGTAAAAACTGATATTCAGCTAAATCTTATTAGACAAGAAATAAGCGGACTCTGGCATAAGCTGGGATTAATAATCGCTAGGAAGAAGAAGAAGAAGAGTAGGTGAGGCGAGAAGCGTAACAAACCAATGACAACTCACATTTATACATTAGTTAGGATAATACTTTACTAGATTTAAATAATATTTCTAGTTTCTACTCAATTTAGCGACGATGGATAAAGGATCAAATTATCATTAACTGCTTATAAAACATTTCGAATAAATCTGACGTGAATCCGTGCACTTTGCGTAAACATGCACAGACTATGCCGTCGGTTACACTGATTACGTCGTCATCAATCAATTACGTCGAATAATCGGACGAAAATTCGGTTCGATAATAGATTTACCGAGCATTCGGCGAATAATCGTATTCGGTAAAAGCCATATTCGGCTCATCTCTGGTTAATGACAACATATCGTCTATTTTAATCACCAAGCAGCTTTTAATTCATAATGAAGGACCTATTTCAATTAACCTTTGCTTGACCATATCTTCTTGAATTGATTCTGTAACTCCAAAGGATGAAACACAGCCATGTGTATAAGTGAAGCCAGCTTGTCTGTTACGAAATATTCAGTAGTAATACAGAAACTGGAACTATGAATGATTATGTGGACTAGTATGGGAGACCGTTGGACTGCCACGCCGAGGTTTTGAGTTCGATCCCAAGGCGTGACTTTTCGAACCTATGTGCATATTGCATAATTAATTAACGCTCGCTTTAGTGGTGAAGGGAAACATCGTGAGGAGACCTACATGTCTGAAAGTTCTTCATAATGTTCTCGAAGATAAGTGAAGTCTACCAACCCGACATGGGCCAGCGTAGTGAACTATGGCCTAACCCTTTTTATGCTGAGAAGAGGCCACCAGTGGGACGGTTTAATTAAGAGCTGATGTTATTATTATAATTATAATCCATTTATTGTCTAACTAGGTAATGCTTGCGACTACGTTCGCATAAACTTTAGTTGTTAGGTGTCTTTTGTCATCCTCTGGGCGAATTACGAATAATCCTTGTAACATATTAACCTACTTACATGCCTAATTTTAAATCTGTAGTGCCTAGTGCTCTAGTATTGCAAAAGCCTGCGATAACCGCCAACTGTCAGGCTGGCTGATTTTTTGTATGCCACCTTGACTGAATAAAAAAAGGTTAAATAATAATTATAGCAAGTGAATGATCTTTTTAGTAAACAATTTTTTTCATTCATTCATTTTTCATTCTACATCATATTCAAGTACACGTGAATTATGAAATAAAAAACATCTACGTAGAGCTTAATACTAAACGTTAGTACTTAATCTCAAAAGTACTTAAATACCGATCAACTAAAACACTTAAAGCTATATTAAATTAGTTTTGAGGTCAATTTAAACGAATAGCGCGGGAAAGATACGAATTTAGAACTGAAGTGTTCAGCAAATGTTGAATCAGGCTTTACCAGAGCTGGCTTTAAACATAGTTTTTTTTTATAAAAAGGTCGGCCCAGGCGTACTTTTTAATTCAGCCAGGGACGAATGTTGAAGTAGAATTTATGCGTCGACAGAATGTTTCTGTTTTAACAAGATTTTATTCATTTGACCTGCATGTACACATGTATGGTATCATGTATGATATTCGCAATCATACAATTTTATTTTATTCAATATTTTCGAATGATCTGCTATTTTATATAGATACGTTTCGAATACCTACTATTAAAAATGAAATGAAATTAAAATAAAATAAATATACTTCGAAAAACGAAATAATATAGTTTGTAGACTAAAAATGGACAGTGTTGTGCAGAAATGATCCAGGGGTTCTTTTTAAATTTATCTATAAGTATGAAGGATTTTTCAATAAACATACGTATTTTAAAGCAAAAATCTATATTCAATTATTTATAAAACTATATGCATAACATGATGTAGTAGGATAACAGTCACAAGTAAAATTAACTTATGTTTTAAATCAGCATAACTTGTTTTTGTGGAATGGATCATTTCTGCAAAATACGGTCCAAATATAAAAATAGACTCACGTGTAGGAAGTGCTGCACACGCTCGGATTATTACACTCATATCATGACAGATAAAAAAAGAAAAAACGTATTAAAAGTTTGTCCAACTTGAGAATCAAACCAGCACCCAAAACAAGGACAAAAATTATTAATTTCATAGAAAACGGCGTAAGCCTCTTGCCCATAAACCCTTCCTCTATTTAATTTTCACAAATTAAAAGACTACTAGAGCCAATTAAATTTATCAAAATAATTGTAATTGTCACCCAATAAACCAACCCGAACGTCGACAAACATCGACGTTTTCGCGGAATGCAATAAAAGTCTGCCTTAACAAACGTAACAATCAATTAAATGGGAACAACCCCAAGATTACTTCCTTTTGACTCCTATTCGTATCTCACAACAACCGAAATACAACCCTATTAAGTACAACATAGAGTTCAAAATTGGATTAAAGTTACAGTATAATTTCAATTGGTTTGCAAACATTTGATTGCGCGGCAAGGCTTTTAAGCTCACACTAAAGTTGTCACTGGCTGCGCCCTGATTCAAATTGCCTATAATAAATTTTTCTGTTATATATCTCCCTCTAATTTGTCATCTATGCTGTTCAATTAGTTAGAAAACAATTTATATTATCGTGACTTGCTTTATATACATACATCTACGTAGATTTATCCCAAAACGGATAAGCAAAAGTATATTACATCCAATTTAGGTCAGCTATGTTTTAAGCGTATTAATAGTTAATAATCGCTCGCTTTAACGGTGAAGGAAAACATAGTGAGGAAAGCTGCATGTCTGAGAATTCTCCATAATATTCTCGAAGATACGTAAATTCTGCGAACAAGCACTAAGTCAGCGTGGTGGACTATGGCTTAACCCCTTCTCACACTGAGAAGAGGCCCGTGCTCAGCAGCGTGACAGTTTAATACAGGGCTGATAGTATTATTATGTTTTAGGCCTCACACTTGACACCGGAGAAAAGCAGCGATAGCTCAGTGGGGAGACCAACAGACTGCAATGCAGAGGGTCTCGGATTCGAACCCACGTCGCGCACCTCTGACTTTCAGAAGTTATATGACTTTTCGAAATTATGTGCGTATTGATTGACAATTATCGCCTACTCTGTACCTCGGAGAGCACGTTAAGCCGTCGGTCCCGGCTGCCATGAACATCTATGGCTGTCGTTATTGGGAAGTCAGTGCCATCTAATATCCTGACACTAGTCTAGCCTTAGGGCATCGTTAGCCTTCGGGTTGCAGAGGTCAGATGGCAGTCGCTCCGTGTAAAATTGATATCCAGTCAAATCCGGTTAGACTAGAAAGCCGATCCCAAGTGACTTGGGAATAATAAAGGCTAAGGAGAAGGACTTGACACGAGAGAAAAAATTGTGTGATCCACAAATGGTTGTTCCGAGACTGGCTGTTCTCTGTGTCCGTCGTTTGAATGTTTTTTAATTCCCTCGCGACACAGAAAATATTCCTAGTTGCCTTTTTAAAAACTAAAAGTAACGCCCGAACCCATTTGGTTCTTATCATATCTTATGTGTGGGGGCCAGTCAGTGCAGACCGCCGACACTTCGACTTAGTGGGACCTTTTGTGTCGGCTCCAAGATTTATCCCTTAGCTATCTCCTTATGAACGTACTGCATAAGCCGCAGTGTATTTGGTTACTCAGTACTATTTGTATGAATTACTAGTCCTCAAGGCACACTAGATTCCTAGAAAGACCAATATAGTCGATTCAAATATCTTTTAGAATTATTCCGATGCTGTCCCATTCGATGCTGGTATGCGATCTCGGTCCTATCAGAGATATTTGTTAGAGGTTATGGGTTAATAACACACTGTACAAGCACTTTAACTATTTATTTTATAGTTTTAAACTTTGACACAAGGAAGTTTTATATGTCCGTTCACTTACAGCTCACAACAAGAAGTGACAGATAGCAGTGTTGCTACGCCTTTTATAGCTTATCAAACTGTCAAATATTTGACTACTATTTATATTGTATGATGTTAAATTATACAATAACTGAGGTGCAATTATTCTAAATAATTAAATATAATAATTAATTAATTTTTGCACATATAAATGTATAAAATTCAACAATATTGACATCTCACACCTTTGCCCCTCAACTATCATTGGTGAAAGAGAACTTTATTTATTCATTCGGGCTACTTTATTTTTATTAAATCTGCTTACTACAGATATTAAGTAGTGGGTGATACGCTGTGGTCTCGATCTCAAGGCACCATCTTTGGCTTTTGGAAGATATGTGCATATTGAATTGTTGATTACCGCTTACTTTAACGGCGAAGGAAAACTTGGTGAGAAAAATATGTTCTTGAAGATATGTGAAGTATGTTAACCCGCACTGGGCCTGGCGTACGGCCTACCGTAATATTTTTTTTTTATACAACTTATGTCGCAAACAAGCATACCTGATGGTCAGTGGTCACTGTAGCCTATGGACGCCTGCAACACCAGAGGCATCACTTGCGCGTTGCTGACCCTTTAGGAAAGGAAGTGGGAAAGAGAAGGAGCGGGAAGGGGATAGGGGAGTAAGGGGTGATTGGGCTCTGGTACTCTCGCTCACCGAACGAAACACAACAGTAGAAATACTACTATTTCACGTCGATATTCTGTGAGAGGGTAATCCTTCCCCGGTCGAGCCAGCCCATTCATGCTGAAATCAGCGAGGCTCTACTACTTTAAAAATAATTAGGACTAATTAGGACTGACCCTAATGTAATAAATGCTATTCTATTCTATTCTAGGACTGATATGTTATTATAATACTTATATCAAGCAACTAACGCTAGAAATGTATTGTTTTTGAAAATTCAAATGAAAATAAAATGAAATGGAAAATGAAAAATAGTTTATTTGTTCTTATAAGGATTTTCATACCATAGATTCTGCTTCCTTTTAGACAAACAATGTCTGTATTAGAAGACTCCGCTCTTCCAAATCGTATTTGTGAAATATAATAAATTAAATACGTCTAAAGTTGCCCGCTACACAGAATTTATATAAAGAGCAAAAATAATTGAATTTAAATATCATTCCAATAAAGTAAAGTTATCAAGCTCTCTACTTCATTTCATTTGATTTCACCATAAGAAGCCTTACATTTTTACTAACAAAAATAAATCTCAAAATATTCTTAACCCTTTTGATTTCATAACAGTTGATTTTCCTTAACCAGACATAATGGAAAAATCCAGACAATTTCCCGTTTAAAATGTCAAAGGACAGTGTATAAATATAAAGAATTGCAAGCCTGGAGGCTTGTCAACACGCTTTGATATGCAAAAGCTACTTAGCGAGCGTTAGAACTAAGTAACCACCGTTCTCTTCCCTTTCTGCTTACCTACTTGTTTCTTTGTTTTAAGTGATAATTGACTCGTTGGTCCTCTGACTTAAGGTTGCGCTTATGTTGGCCGCTGTTGTAAAGTCTCGGGTTTGAATACTGGGTCAGGCAAAATGTTATTGGGGTTTCTGTTTAGGGGATTTCTAAACACAAAGCTAAAAGGCTTGCTTTGTAATACAAGGTGTAATACAAGTCTGCCTACCCCAGACTGTGGCGATACGCGAAGGAGTCTATGTTTTTTGTGCGTATTTCCGTAAATTAGATGTCTTGACTATTGCCGTCTACTGGACACAATTCTACACTCTTATTTCTTCATAAAACATTCCAAAAATGAATATTTAATATTTTCTACCACATACACACAACACCATCTAGCCCAAACTAAGCAGAGCTTGTACTATGGGTACTAAATAATGGATAAACATACATATTATAAATTATTTTTTTTGTAAATACATACATACTACACATAGAAACACCCAGACCAAGACAAAGACCAAGACCAAGAAAAAGGCCATGTTCATGCACACAAATGTTTGACTTGTGTGGGAATCGAACCCGCGACCTCAGGCGTGGCAGTCGGTTACACTAACCACTACGCCATCGAGACCAGCCAAAGCCAGAGAAGTGTGTCAGGATCGTAGCAAATCGTCTCTGCCTACCCCTGTGGGAAACAGGCGTGAATCTATGTATGTATGTACATCCCAAAAACACATTTTCGTTCACGGAATTGAACCCAAAACCTCATACATAGCAGACCACATTCACAACCGATGTCCCATCGACGCAGCCACATATAATATATAGCTTTACATAAAACTGAAATAAAAATATACGGTCAACTACATCTAAACGTTTTACGAGATCTTAAAACTAAAAAATACTTTGTTGGATATCTAATATTTCTGTCCGAGTGAGTTCATATAATTTATCTTTTATTCTTCGTACCGCAATGCAGTATTCTTACAAGGTTAGAAGAATAACGTCGGATTAAAAATGCATGATATAACTGTTGAATCAGAGACATGGGGAAGGATTTACCCTTAGCTGACGAGTGTGCGTTCAGTATTTGATGAGAGTGGCAAGAGTATTTCTGATATCAAAGATGTAATATAAGGATAGAATGAAAAAGGTATGTATGTATTGTATATTGTATACCCAGAAAAGAGTTTCGGAGCCTTACATTTATCATTATTGTCCTATTATACTAAGTTTCATTCCCTTACTTTTGAGTCGGTAACGCCCAAGTATTGCAAGTGATCTTAGGCTACGGAAAACATTGTCAACGTCCGAAAGTTAATTTGTAATAAAGTAATGAAAAATTGTCTGGTTTTTAAATTACTGTCATTATGTTATCCCACTAAAATACATAATAATATTCTATCACATACACACAACACCATCTAGCCCAAACTAAGCAGAGCTTGTACCATGGGTACTGGACAATGGATAACCATACATATGTACTTTTTTTTTGTAAATAAATACATATTATACATGAAAACACCCAGACCAAGACAAACATCCATGTTCATGCACACAAATGTTTGACTTGTGCGGGAATTGAACCCGCGCCTCAAGCGTGGCAGTCGGTTACACTAACCACTACGACATCGAGGCCTGCATAATCCGTATCGTTTCCTACTCCTCCTGGAAAATTTACTCTGCATTGCCAATGTTCTGAGTATTGCAAATCTAAAACCAGCAGGTACGTCAAAAATATGTATGCAATAAAATTTTGTTTCGAATCGGAATGTGTTTGTGTCCGTTTTCGTCCAAATATTGTACGATTATAGGTCCAATTCCCGGGCCAGCAAAAGTGTTAGGAGTGGCCTTTACTTGCGATGTTAAAATATACATGATGATATAATGATATATGTGTGATACTCATATGCTTAACCCTGCCAAGATATATAGGTCTGTGTGTTTTCATTTCAACAGCCATATTATATCCATAAATATTAGGACATGTAAAATAATCTTTTTGTAAAGCTATCTCCGAGACGGCTATAAAAACTTTATGTATAGTTACTTACACATATTGTTGCATATAAAACTTGTGTTATTACTGTACCTATGTACATACTACTAATATATACTACATTTCAAACTTTACGCCAATTTTCCACTAAACCTTTTGAAGCAGACAATCTAGCATCAGCTTATTTTCCGAAGCGTCCCCGTCACGGCCTCGTGGAGTCCACAATTTACCGTCTATTACGGAACAGAACGTCCCTATTTGTCGAACGGAATTCCCGCACAAGCATTCCTTTGAAGAAACAATAAAGATTGTCGACAAACCTAGGACAGGCAGACGACGTTATAAATAGTTTTGGAGAACCTTTTTAGAAAGGCACCTTTTCTTTGTTTGCAAGCGTGCTTATGTTTTAGAAAAGAATTGGGCTAATCTTGCCTGTATTGGATAGATAGAATGATTGAGTGGGTACCAATAACTATCTCGGCAATAAACGTCTTTGTGTAAATATTGGCTTATCGAAATATAATGTGTGACAGAAATAGCCAGTATCCAATGATTCACGATTCTATTATTTGAATTGAAAACATTTCATATATGAATTTATCAAGAGAATGGCATAGGTAACGCAGGGGTATTGAATTCTAATGTTATGCATGAAGTCTCGAGTTTGATACCTAGATTGTGCAAAGTGGCTATTACGTGAGATTTTAGTTGGAGCTTAACTTAACTCACACAACTTAACTCTATACATATATATATATATACATAGTCTCATGCTTAATAGTTACATCACGCAAAATAGTTTTATTTAAAAGTAGCGTAGCTTAGCTATCTGCGGTTTGGCTCCCTTGACCATAAAGAAAATATAAATATGGATACAGATTGTTTTTGGATGGCCATCCAAAAATCATTTTATTTAGCTCACGATATTACTTGTCGTGTATAATTTACGACACTCAAATTATAACTTACTAGCTTTTGCCCGCGTTAATTTAGAATTTGACAATCAATCCGGATTGTACTCTGCTCGTAATAATATAATTCAATCATGATTCGAAAGACACGTGGCGCCATCTATTATCATAAGAACGTTATTATTGTTTTCCTCGGACACAGTAATTTTTTTCGAGATGAAAGGTAGCCTATGTCCGTTTCTGTTTCTGTATATCAGGATGATCGGTTCAGTGGTTTAGGCGTGAAAAGGTAACAAACAAACAAATTCATTTTCGATTTTATAATATTAGTTAGGATTAGGATTAGGATAGGATTAGGATAAGTTACCCGCTGTATATCAACTTCACAAGAATATTGGTATTCCAGTAGTACCGTTAGTGGTTATGAAAGCTCATGTTACTCTTATTAGGTTATTAACTTCAAAGAACAAGTAACAAGTTCTTGTGTCTGACGGAAACAAGTCTTGTTGCTAGCTTATGTTGTGGAAATACCTAATGCATCTCTAACGTTTTTCGTCTCTGGCGTATCTTCTCTAACAAGCTGTAGACCTATTTTTAAGATGTTAGGTGTGCTGACCTTGGTATCATTATATATTATGGAAATTGGTATGTTTGTTAAAAATAATAAAAGATTCTTTACAAAGGTTAGTGAAGATAGTAAATTCTTAAAAAGGGACCCAACTAAACTAAGACATGAATTGTGTAAAAGTACTCTTCGTTATAGAAATAGCTACATAATGTCAATAAAAGTTTATAACCATATCCCTCAAGTAATAAGAGAACTACCTATGCAGCAATTCAAATCAAAATTAAAATTTTGGTTACTTGAACAGTGTTTTTACATCTGAACGAATTTTTTGTTTAATCGTTCTTAAAAATTAACTTTATTTAAATTAAAATGTAACATAATAATTAGATCGGAGGCGTCCTGGACAAAGGCCAGGTTAAGAGCTCCTTGAACCGACGGGCGTGTATGAGGAATGTGATGAAAGTGAATGAAGCCAGAGAAGTGTGTCAGGATCGTAGCAAATGGAAATCCGTAGTCTCTGCCTACCCCTCTGGGAAACAGGCGTGAATCTATGTATGTATGTATGTATAATAATTAATGTATGTATACTAACTAGTCTTAAGCAAATATTCGCATGCCTGTTATAGGCGAATATGTCGGGCTGTTACTTGATGTCAATATCTAATGTACCATATTCTTGGCGAATAGATATCTTTCTTTCTTTCTTTCTCGAAGTAAGAAAAGTAAATATTTGTGAGCTTTGTGGGCGATCGGAGGTTTTTAGGTTGATTCACGATTATTGTTTTCTCTACTCCTTAGTCTTTATTATGCCCAAGTCATTTGTGGTCTTACCTGCTTTCCTTTATTAATTATTAAAAATGATTTTAATTGTATCAGTACTTTTTAAAGTTAAGTAAGTATAACAGTTACACGCGTTTATACTTCGGAAAAGCAGACTTTTATCCTATTGAGTCGTATCGACACACCGGCAGCTAAACACAATAGGTTTTCAATTATAGCTAACATTCTAACAATTGACAACTTAATCTCATCCTAACTAATATAATGCGAATGTTAGTTTGTTTGTTACGCTTTGACGCCATAACTACTTGACCAATCATCATGAAATTTCGCATACACGTTGTCAGGGCTACAGAGAAGGACATCCCTTTCATCTAGAAAAAAATACTATTTCTGAGAGGTAGAAATTAATTGACGAAATCTACTAGTTAATAAGGTTAAGAAGTTATTTAAGAAGGAGCTGTGCTCCTGCTTGGGCAGTGCAGCGCCGTGACCTCTTTAATTTACCTTTCATCCAGAAAAACAGTACTGTTCCCGGATCAAGACCCGAGCAAAATAATAATAATAATAAATTATTCCTATAGTTCTCTCAACCACAGGAGTCATACCAAAGCAACTACACCAATCCCTTAAAACCCTAAACTTACCACCAGAAACTTAATATCTTCTGCAAAAGCGATGCGAACCGGACAACACGCCATCACTACAAACGTACCCACTTCGTCACAATCACAAACTAATACTAAAACTAGCCTGATGTATACTTGGCTTAGACCCATGCCATCAGTTTCTTACCGCCTAGCCGAGTAAATTAAATGAAAGTATAATAATAATAATAATAAATAATTAACGGGTTAATTGCCAAGAGCCTCGACCACCATCTTAAGAGGCTCGCGTTGAATAGCTGGGTCAAGTCCTCGATTCAGAAGGCAGTATTGCTCGACACGGCGCGCATAGTGCGGAGGTTCCTTTCTCTGGAGCCCTAACCACCGATAGCTTGGTCCCTGCACCCGATATCGGTGGGTCATTTCAGTTTTTATATTTTTAAATATATATAATTTTTATATTTATATTTAAAAATGTAATTATTAGAGAAAATAAGTAATAAAGATAATAATAATAATAAACGTTTATTGCAAGTTCACAAAACTCACAGTTGTTAGTAAAACTTAGCCTAAGTGTTAGTTTTTAATTATTTAACTTTTGTCGCTGCGACATGTATGTCGCAACACCTTCGCATATAAGGACAGTCTAATCTAGTTTTAATATAGGAATTCTTTTACTCTGTGGCTTGACAGTTGCGTCGATATGTTAGAACTGTAGAGGGACTTCGCCACATGCTACAGTTTGCTGGAGGAACTGTTACGGAATATTGATGAAACCATTGTGACGTGAGTAGGCGACCGCGCGAACACTGGCGGTATTGCCCAATCTTTTATTGATATACTATGTATGTTATATCTGCGTGGAATCAATATGGCCGCGGTATGACGCCTTTTTCTTTTTATTATTATTGTTCGTTATATTTGTAGCAGCTGCTTCTTTGGTTAGGTGTAAGCATGAATGTAAGTTGTATGAAGTTTCAATTTGTATTACAGTAATGGACCATGTGTGTTTGTTTGTTATCTTTTCAAGCATAAACCACTGAACCTATCATCCTGAAATTTTGCTTATACGTTGTCAGGTGTACAGAAACGGATATAGGCTACCTTTCATCCCGAAAAAATTACTTTTCCCGAGGAAAACAACAATAACGTTCTTATGATAATAGATGGCGCCACGTGTCTTTCGACTCATGATTGAATTATATTATTACAAGCAGAGTACAACCCGAATTGATTGTCATATTCTAAATTAACGCGAGCGAAGCCGCGGGCAAGAGCTAGTAAATCAATGTAATCACCAAAACAAATAAATTTAATCCGTCACCATCCAAGAATTAACCACAAAACTGAGTCGCTATGTCAGTTAAAATCACAATACATTTTATTTATTCCACGTGAGGGCTTCCGGACTTCCTGGTTGTACCCAAACATCGGACGATGTTTAATAAGATCATGAATAATGCTTATCACGTACGTTTCATAAAATTTTTTGTTCGTAAACATTACCTTTGTTCTGAAGTTCATTGTGGTTGGTATATTTGAATAATGTTGGTGAACTGATTATAAATTTATCTTTTTTAAATGGACATCTTCCGCACAAGGGATATTTCCTGTATCGCGAGGAACTTCACATTCATACAACGGACACAAATAACACCTGGACTTGGAACTACCATTAGTGGTTCTCGTAATTCTTTGTCTCGTCTGAGAATCGAACCCACAACACTCAGTGTAGTGGCAATAACAAGGTTACGACTTAAATAAAATGGCAGATGCTGCTTAAAGTTATTAATCAGTCAGTGTTTACTTTAATATTATGCTTGTTTTTCTTTGTCTTCTTACCTAGAATTTAAAAAACACATACCATCAATTATATTTGATAATTGTAATAATATTGATAGATAAATACGTATAGTTAATTATTATACCTTTACCGCCCGCTCGTTCATTGCCTCAGTATTTAATAGCAAATTCAAAAATAAATTGTTAACTTTCATAATAATTGTGAATTGCCCGCGGGACAGGCTCAGCCGAGTGCGGGTAGTGATGTTGATTGCTAATCATAACTATTTATAAAAACCTGTAATGAATGGAACTGTATAATGTGAACTATTGTAAAATATATTTATGCCAATAAATTATTATTATTAAAAAAAAAAGCCTGTGGTTTTCGGGATATCATTACAGATGATGCGCGGCGTACCAAGATGAAACAAGCACTAGATTTTAAACTAAACCTCCAGTAATACAACTGTGATAACTGCATTCAATGTCGTGCAGTTATTTTTGATACATATATGTATATACAAACAGACAATAAATCTAAAACTAATTGTTTTGGTTTCTACAAATCTTATTAAGAACCCTTACATTATTTTTCTTATGTATCTCCTATCACAACGACCAGTTCATCAAGTTTAATAATATAACAAACTTGTGCCACGGCAGTAACTAGATCAGAAAACATGAATAAAAAAATAATAATAAAAATAAACATAAGTTTATTTTCCTCCAAACATAATTTTACAATTTCGCACAAGTGTGATATTTTCATCATCATCATCATCATCATCATCAGGCTATGATAGTCCACTGCTGGACATAGCTCTCCCCCAAAGAGCGCCATAGCGCCCTGTCTTCAGCTTGCCGCATCCAGCATCTGCCTGCAGTCTTTCGCAAATCGTCATCCCACCTGGTCGGAGGGCGTCCTACACTACGATATTTTAACTAGGTGGAAAAGCAAATATAACTAGTAGCATATTTAGAGGGGTGGACAGGAGCCCAAACTAGGGAAACCCTGTATTTCAGGTCTCCTGGACACTAAGCCGTGGGTTTGTTAGAGTTTGTTCTACTTCATAAATTTTATGAAATCTGTGCGATCGTGTGTCAGTGTGTGTGAGCGTGTGCGTGTGTGTGAGCGTGTGTGTGTGTGTGTGGAATAAATGAATATACGGCAACTCATCAGACATTGGAACAGCACATGGACTTTATTATATTCTCATTTAATATGTAACCGCAATACTCGCCATACTGCGGCCGACAGAACTCATCGTCCATATTAATATGACGGAAAATTAATTCTGACGGTACGGTAAAGCTGATTCGGTGGCGAAGCGGTTGTGAATGGTACTGCTGGGCGTGAGGTCTTAGGTTTGAGTCCTGCGGGTCTACCGTGAAAATGTTATTACGCAATGACGTGCCGAAACGCAATAGGTACAATCAATAGGTTTGTTTTACTTTCGAATACTTAATCGCAATTAACACCCGCCTAATCCTATCCTAACTTCCTAACTTAATATTATAAAAGCGAAAATGAGTTTGTTTGTTTGTTACCTTTTTACGCCTAAACCACTGAACCGATCATCCTGAAATTTTGCAT
The DNA here is from genome assembly GCA_963564715.1 of Catocala sponsa. Lineage (NCBI taxonomy): Eukaryota > Metazoa > Arthropoda > Insecta > Lepidoptera > Erebidae > Catocala > Catocala sponsa. The sequence continues at coordinate 23,990,972 of OY751342.1, forward strand.
ATACGTTGTCAGGTGTACAGAAACGAACATAGGCTACCTTTATCCCGAAAAAAAGTACTGTTCCCGAGGAAAACAACAAAAACGTTCATATGATAATAGATGGCGCCACGTTCGAATCATGATTGAATTATATTATTACAAGCAAAGTAGAACTCGAATTGATTGTCAAATTCTAAATTAACGCGAGCGAAGCCGCGGGCAAAAGCTAGTCTAATATTAGCGTTCATGGTGCAGCGGGCAAAATAGTTCTGAATCTGCATTTTCTCTGCGTCAATTGTATGTTTGCTAGACAGAGTCCAGACTCATTTGCGACACAATGTATGATCCGTAGTGCAAGAGCTGTCCCTAAATAAATTAAACTGCAGTGTTGGTTCAATGCAGTGAAAGTGAACACGCGTACAACAATCAATCTTAAGTTACCAGATTCGATACGCAAACAGGTTAAAGTTTTGTTGTTTTATGTGGTAGAAATTATCTTGTGTGTGGGGGCCAGTCAGTACAGACCGGCGACACTTCGACCCAGTGGGATCTTTTGTGTCGTGGTAGAAATTACTCAATACAGAGATTTAAACTACCTATATAATACTCATAGCTGGCGAATTGTGTCCTATTTATCCCGTGAGAGATATTCGGCGTGATACGATGTTATATTATTAATATTTGGCGAGCTTTCATATGTAAATTCTTTCACGCCATTAATTCGAGAGGAGGGGCACAGAAATGTAATAAAATGCAATAAAAACGATTTAGTGCAGTTTTTCCACCCTTTCGGCGCTTCGCTTACACCCCAATATTTTGATTGCTGTTGGTGTTCAACCCTTATCGCGTGTGGATTTATTTCTTTACTGAGCTTGCTTCCGCTAGATTTGGTTAAAGGTGTGTACACAGTTTTGACGGCGTCTGGGGCGCAGTGGAAGGTCATAAAATCTAAGGTTCGCTTCAAAAGCTTAACTTAACGCAACAAAGTCTCATTGGGTTTATATGTTAAGAAAATAGCGGATTAAGAGAGCTGTAAAAAGCATATTAGAACGTAAAATTGAATCCGTATAAAATTATTAATTTAATCAAAATATTCATACTAGGTGGACCGATGACCTGAGAAAGGTAGCTGGGTCAGACTGGATGCGGAAGGCGGAAGACCGGATGTTGTGGCGAAAAATGGGAGAGGCCTATGTCCAGCAGTGGACTGCGGTGGGCTGATTGATTGATTGATTCATACTCGTACAAATCGTACATGGTCGAGCTCTTTTATATTACACTTTTCAATTTACCAATCGTATGTGTCGTCAAGTAAAATAACTAAAAACATCTAAATTCTTAAAGTAATTTCTAATTATGTGCTAAAACAATCAGTTCTTTTCTTTCTTTAAGTAATATATATTAATAATTAAATCAGACTTTTTTTTTGTAAATCTATACTAATATTATAAAGCTGAAGAGTTTGTTTATTTGTTTGTTTGAACGCGCTAATCTCAAGAACTACTGTTTCGATTTGAAAAATTCTTTTAGTGTTGGATAGCCTATTTATCGAGGAAGGCTATAGGCTACATAACATCAAGGTACGACCCACGGGGGCAGCGCAATAACGATAAACGCGGGTGAAACCGCAGGAACATCTAGTATTCAAATAAAGCTAAAATCTTAGTCGAGACGTCATTTTACGAGGTTGCTGAAATAATTTTATAAACATGCTTTCACTGCACGAACGAGGCGCTCATAGCCAGTTGCACTCACTGATCGGTAAACGATTAGCGAGGTTAAGCAACGTTGGGTGCGGTCAGTCTATAGATGAGTGACCTCTTAGTGGTATTTTATCTGAGCGTCTCCGTGCTTCGGAGGGCACGTAAAAAGTCGGTCGCGGTTGTTGTCAAATTGATAGCAGTCGTTAAGCCATGTCAGAGGCCTACGGGCGGCTTGAACAACTCTTGATAACAGGTTGACCACTAACCACACGAAATGAAAGAGAAGAGAAGACTGCACGAACGGCGTAGTGTTTCAAGTGGTCACCTCGCTCCTGTTGTGGGTTCGATCCACGTACGGGACAAAAACTTGTGTCATCCACAAATTGTTAATCCGTGAATGGGTGCTCTTTGTGTCCGTTGTTTAAATGTTTGTAAAGTCCCAGAAAATATAACTAGTCATTCTTTTAAAAAAAAAAAAAAATAACGAAGAAAATATCCTCCTCATTTGCATCAACAATACGGTATAATAAATACATCGTGAATATCTTAGACACGCATAATGTAAAGTCTTATTTCTCAGTATGTATACATACGTATTGTGGATGAGCTACAAATATTACACTCGAACGCTAACCTGTCTGCCTTTAAATAAACAGAAATTGCTTTCCGAAATACCAGGTTCTCATAACTATACAGGCATAGTACAAAATGCCGCGCCCACTTGAAAATAATGACGGAAAATGGAATTTCATACACACACCAGTCTTCGGGGCACGGTACTGTCGAGACTGAAATATGAAATATAGAGTTCACAGTGCGCCCCCGGCACAAGACGATGTGCTCGCGATATTTCGCCATGCAAATCGGAAAAATCCTTTTAGCTTCAATTCAATTCTTAGCGATTGTGATTGAAGCTGCGGATTAGAGTCTGCCGGCATCTATTCAGATTTGTTAGCAAATCAAGTTATATAAGAGAAACGGATTCATAGATGTATTGAGTTCCGCTTTTGCTCTAGGGTTTTGCAGTTTTGTATTTCAATATGTGCAGTCATTGAAAGCTGTGTATATCTTGTAACTTTCTGTGTATTATATATATATAATATGTAATTAACGCGATCATGCATAATGTTTACCTTTTATAGGCTTGACATAATAGGGCTACCGTGAGTGTAGTTTGTGACGGTACATGGATAAACAAAAATACGCCAAAAGTGAAGGTGAATCAAAATTCTTCTGCCTCAAAACGGAGACATGACATCGCAGCACTAGTCAGCTTGTGACCACGGCCGGTGTAACCTGGTCGAAACGTCAAGCCTATAAAAGGTAAACATTACGCATGATCGCGTTAATACCCGTTACATATTATATATATATCATGCAACGCGAAAGTTTAAAAGTTATTATTTCTGTGTATTGCCCCGAGAAAAAAATTTGCTTGCGTGTTTTTCTGCCGGTTTATTAGTATACTCTGAAGTCTCTGAATAACTCATTTTTAGTTATTTACGGTGTAAACTTACGTGCAGTAGGTCTAGGATACGATAACGTGACCGTATTGTAGAGATTTTTCTGTCAAGAAATTCTGAGTATCACACAGACGATATAAGGCTCGTTTCATATTATGTACGACCTGAGACTGACGCTATGGGTCTAATTACACTTCACCTCTCGAGGATATTGTTTGATTAGACGACACGCACGTTCTATTTCCTAAGTTATGCGCGTATTAAATAATAAATTTATATGGAACAGTCGCAAGAGGAAAACCTATAACGTTTCTCGATCAGATCGGAGGCGTTCTGGACAAAGGCCAGGTTAAGAGCAACTTGAACCGACGGGCGTGTATGAGGAATGTGATGAAAGTGAATGAAGCCAGGGAAGTGTGTCAGGATCGTAGCAAATGGAAATCCGTAGTGTCTGCCTACTCCTCTGGGGAACAGGCGTGAATCTATGTATGTATGTATGTATATAAATAATTTACTATCACCATACTAGGAACAAAACATTGTTATACACAGTATCTTATCTAAAATATGTATTTGTCTATTGATTATTTTTTGTTTCAATATATTATTTCAATATCCAAAAAAGGACGAGTATACAAATACATACATACTTTTTATGAAACAAGACATTATAACATTCCTGAAGCCTTTACTTAAATTTACGCTTTATTTAAATCATTAGTTCCCAAAGTGGTCCAGGTAGACTACGTTTGCGTGACAAAAAATGAGAGTCCACAATTCATAAGCGGAGGTCCACGAGAAAATTTATTTGCTTTCGATAGTGAAGAACTAAAATGTTGGCTTGACTTCACCTATCAATGTAGGCAGATAATAGATTGTTACTTGTAAAAATTTTACCGATTTCTCGACAGAGAATTACTAAAAAAAATAAAAAGTTCAGCCAGTAGAGATTTCATCAAATTTGGTAGAATATGGTAGAAATGTAGCTGCAGAGGGTCAACCGGAACCAGCTACATTTTGAATGTAGTCTATGAGAAAAAAAGTCTGGGAACCTCTGTTAAACGAACTTTTTGACAACAAATGCAATTCAATGTCACTATAAATAATTCAAATTATTATCACTAAAGGCCCAGACGGGTTGGGCATATTCTTTAGCACGCGATTTCACGTGTTTTTGTATAAATAAAGACTTGCCTGCATTAAAAACCACACCCTGGTTCATTAATTTCCTTCTGTCACTTACAATATTTCATTTCTATCCCCAAATGTATTTAGACTGAATACCCCAATGGCGCAGCGTGAATGCGACTGCTATACCTGAGGTCTAAGGTTTGAATCCCCGGTCGAGCAAAATATTATTTGGATTTTCTTTCACGGATTTCTCAGTAGCAAGATAGAATGCCTATTATGTGGGACTTCAATACATAGCTGGCTATATGTAGACCTCCTGAAACTATGTATAGAGGGTGATTTTGAAATCATGTAATTCCTTTTAACCACGCATTCTACTGGTGGTATAGAATAACCCTGACCATATTTTTTTTAATTAGAATTATTTGTTTGGAAAAATGAATATACCGTTTTTTTTCGTGAAATGGTTTCAGATAGTCACAATATGTTAATCATCGGAGACAATTTAAATGTTTTACTAATTAAAAAGAAACTTAAATAACGGGTGGTCCTTTTTATTGCCCCTTATTAACTACGACATCAGTTATTGTTATGTTATTTTTTTAAATTAGTAAAATATTAAGATTTCGGGCGATATGATTATCTGAAACCATTTCACGAAAAAAATCGATTCATTAATTTCTCCAAAAACATAATTGTAATAAAAAAAAATATGGTCAGGGTTATTCTGTATCACCAGTAAATTGCGTGGTTAAAAGAATTACACGATTTCAAAATCATTCTGTATATTAAAACTACCTTGTTGGTCTGATGGCGTCACTTTGTATGCGATAAGGTTCCAGGTTCAATTATTACAGTAGTAGAGCCTCGCTGATTTCAGCATGAATGGGCTGACTCGACCGGGGAAGGACTACCCTCTTACAGAATATTGACGTCAAATAGCAGTATTCCTACTGTTGTTTCGTTTGATGAGTGAGAGTGCCGAAGGCCCATTCACCCTCTTTCCTCTCCTTCTCCTTCCCACTTCCTTTCCGAAAGGGTCGGCAACGCGCAAGTGATGCCTCTAGTGTTGAAGGCGTCTATAGGTTACGGTGACCACTTACCATCAGGTGGGCCCCGTATGCTTGCTTGCCACTATAGTTGTATAAAAAAAAATTGGTTAGTCAAAGTATTATTTGATTTTGTCTTAGGTAAGACACGTTTAGTTAGCATTAGAGACTACAATAGACTTACCATCTATTATGTAGAATTTAAAATAAGGTCTTCTAAAATGAGGTGCCATACACCTTTCTCTTTGGGCATAAACAAGCGTGAGTTTGTGTATGTTATATGTAATCTTTGTCACACCATAAATTAACCCAACTAGTGTACATAAAGAATAAAGCGAGAAAATGAAACAAGAGTGGTATGTCAGAATCCTAGCAAGTAAAGGGAAACTTTTACTGAAAAGTTTCCGACTACAGCTGACCAACTCAAAAACATTCAAATGCAACGAAGAATATAAACTTCTAAACATTTTTGGATTCACATGTGGCATATATTCTATAATATAGTTGATATGGCCTGGCAGTAATATTAGGTATAATTTCTGTTGTCATTCCATCTGTAGTCATCGTTATAAGCATAATTTAATAGTTTTAAATATGTTTAGTTTTTACTGTTCTAATAAAAGAAAAATAAGTGGCAATCCATAGTGTCTACCTACTCCTCTGGGATGGAGAGGTGAATGTACGTATGTCTATAAAACTACAGCTATTTGAGTGCATGACAGAGTCATAAAGACCGCCGACATTAGTGTAATCTCATTTCTATATGGAGCCATCAAAATGTCACTAGCAGCCAGTCCCTTAGAGAGCAAACGCCGCAGCTGCACGCGACAATAGATAAGTCCTAAGTTATAAGATCAGCGATGAGTTTGTATTAGAATCGCTATTTATTTTACACTAGAATTTGGCGTAAGTATGTAGGTAAGGTTAGGTTTGTAGTAGTACTTTTTTCTGGATAAAAGATGTCCTAAATCATTTTCTGTACTCCTGACAACGTGTATGCAAAATTTCATGATGATCGGCCGAGTAGTTAAGGCGTGAAAGCGTAACAAACAAATTCACATTGGCATTTATAAGGCACTAGCTTTTGCCTGCGGCTTTGCCCGCGTTAATTTTGAATTTGACAATCAATTCGGGTTGTACTCTGCTTGTAATAATATATTATAATAATATATTATTCAATCATGATTCGAAAGACACGTGGCGCCATCTATTACCATAAGAACGTTATTATTATTTTCCTCGGGAACAGTAAGTTTTTCGGAATGAAAGATAGCCTATGTTCGTTTCTATACACCTGAAAACGTATATGCAAAATTTCAGGATGATCGGTTCTGTGGTTTAGGCGTGAAAAGATAACAAACAAACAAACTCATTTTCGCTTCTATAATATTAGTTAGGATAGAATAAGATTAGGATTAGGATTAAATATAATGACCACCAAAAATAGTCATTGCGCAGCAAAATATGCTTACTAAAATATATCATAACGAGCACCTATACGCCTCAAATCACTGTATTCCGTCTCGGAATGGTTAGGTTATGTTAGGTTCCTTCTTAAACCCACCCAAAAATAGGCGCCCCGCGAAGCGAGGCGCCGTCGACTTATTTTGATCTCTTTAAATATATTTTGCTGTGCAACTTGGTGATCATTTACTATTTTTAACTGTTATATTTTACTATATCTGTTAATAAGTTAAACATAAGCCCATTTATAATATTGGTTAGGATTAGGATTATATGAGTACGTAAGGTAGGCATGTCATGTTGCGTACAAGTTGAAAAGGCACTCGTTCCAAGCGCACCAAGAGTATTCCATACATATTTATTATTTTCTATTCCACTTTGCGCACCAATGGTCATGGACTATGTAGTGAGGGGTATAAGCAAATAAACATATCGATAGAAATTTGCAAAAATGTTAATAATTACAGCTGAGGCCGTACCACAGCTGGCAGGATCGCCATGTAATATTGGGGATTTTTGGATATTAATAAATAGACAACCATCTCTATAGAAAGCCGTATATTGCATTGAATCCTAACTGATATTATAAAATCGAAAATGAGTTTGTTTGTTTGTTACCTTTTCACGCCTAAACCACTGAACCGATCATCCTGAAATTTTGCATATACGTTCACAGGTGTACAGAAACGGACATAGGCTAACATTCATCCCGAAAAAAAATATTGTTCCCGAAGAAAACAATAATAACGTTCTTATGGTAATAGATGGCGCCACCTGTCTTTCGAATCATGATTGAATTATATTATTACAAGCAGAGTACAACCCGAGCTGCGGGCAAAAGCTAGTTAATTATAAAATACAGTACGCATTGGCGTAAACTACAAATTAAGCATATTATTTGATACTTACAAACTAAAAGAGCATACATTACATATTCTAAAGTAAAGAAGCTTACACTCTTATAAACACACTTCACACCGGCAATATCCTATGTGTAGCGCAACCTCGTTCTGCCGTAAGGAATAAGTGATAATAGTACTGCTATACGAGTTGGTGTTGTGTGTGATGCTTAGTGTATAGAGATAGATTCAAAATAATATTAAGAACTTTATGAAAGTACTAGATGTTCCCGCGGTTTCACCCGCGTTTACCGTTACTGCGCCGCCCCCGTGGGTCGTAGCGTGATGTTATGTAGCCTATAGCCTGCCTCGATAAATAGCCTATCCAACTATAAAATAATTTTTCAAATCGAACCAGTAGTTCCTGAGATTAGCGCGTTCAAACAAACAAACTCTTCAGCTTTATAATATTAGTATAGATATGGATATGTAATAAACGCAACGTTCACACTACTCTGCGCATAGTTGAATCATAAACAGTATAATACCTACAAGGAATACTTATACATACTCTAAAACGTTTAAAAATAACATAGTTCTCACTACAGCCGCTTAGACCGTGCTATTATACTCTAAACGAGGTATTTATTCAGTTTAAACAACTTTTCTGCATAACCGGTTCGTGACACCTCTGTATATTATTCAGTTTAGTTACAAATATTAGTCTGTGTTTGTATGTATGTGAAACGAAACATTCAGTCTTTTTAGAGTTGTTAATAATGAAATATAAAATTAACATATTTTGCGAATATTTTATGCGGATTTTGTAGCAGTTTATTTTGTTTGTGTTTTTTGTATGTACATACTACAGTGTAAGCTGCAAAAATGCATACTCATTTCAAAACTAAAATGGTAGGTATAAGTCGATAATAGACGCCATCTAACGGAAATCGATACAAGAACTGCTAAGAAGTTTATTTATAACATGATAGATGGCGGTGCACTACTATAAAATTAATTGTCTATACATAGATTTCTTAATCAGTGCAATATTATCCAAACACACAATCCAGACATTGACATTTCAAAGGCGGATCCACCGTTGCGGGCACGATGGGCATACCCACAACCCTAATAGACTTGTGACGTCACACTTTCAAGGTCTATTGCGATTGATAGGCTGATGATAATAAACGCTATACGACTCCTGAGACAGCGTCAAGATACCTATTTACCCAGTCTAGTATAATGAAACTCAATCGTCTAAAATATTATGTGACTATATTACCAAACTCACAGCAATTACACGGACTATTAAGAACGTCTTACTCAGTTGAATGCTAGTTCCTTGCTGCTGAGCGATCTTTCGCCGAGAGAACGAGTTATTTTTCCCTTCCACAATAACCCCACTATTTAAAAATGATGGTTGGCTGTGTTGCCAGTTGAGTAAATAAAAACTCCCGAACAGGATTATTAACAAAAATAAGAAATCGTGACACTAGTGTCCCTATATTGGCTTACTAGCTACTAGAAAAGAAGAAAATATTATAATTTATTGATTGTAATTTAATCGAAACTGTTTGACTATTTAATTGGACGAAATTGGGTCTGACTTATCCGAATAATCAAATTTAAAAGTCGTTCATGAGCGACTTCGTACTCCGATTCGCATTTGGCCGATTTTCGGATGGCTGTGACCACAACCTTGTTTGAGGGCTATATCTGCGCCTGTGACATTGTTCGTGATTCGTTTAGCAAATTCAATTCAAAGCAACAGTTTTATTCTAACTCTAGTATTGCATAACCTTTTTAAGATAAAATTAGACTAAGTTATAATCCTTATCCTTACTAATATTATAAATTCGAAAGTAACTCTGTTTGACTATCTGTCTGTCTGTCTGTCTGTTACCTTTTCACGGCTAAACCACTCAACCTATTTAGATGAAATTTGGCCCAGATATAGTTTAAAATCTGGAGAAGGACATAGGCTACTTTTTATTGATGTAGGTACCACGCGGGTGGAGCCGCGCGCAAAAGCTAGTAGTTGTATAAAAATGTAAACACCTAATTTCTCTGTAACCAGCTAATGTTATGTACACTGTAAGTGTCATACATACAAAAAACTATGTAACAAAAATTATTATTGTAATAATATGAATGATGTGGTTGTGCTTTTAAATAAATCAATAAAGGGTTGTTCTAAGTCTGGGAGTCCTGTGTCAGTTGTTTGAGTGTTTGTACCGTCCCCGCGACACAGAAATTATTCCTATATCGAGCGATGTCTTAAGAGGATACACTAAAAAAATGCACTAACTTTCATCAAATAGTATAAGACTATGAGAAGACTAATTAATCTAGAATTTTGATATAGGTAAATTGATGTCTCTAACTAGAATTACCTAGCTCAAAAACACGATATTGTGATTATGGCTCGATCATAATTATTTTTCGAAAACACCTCTGATAAATTACTATTTTTGAAATTACAAGGAAGTTACACTATCGTTATGCTTAGGAATTACTCAAATATATTCGTAACATCAATATTAGTAATTTGCTAGCTCATTATTTCCATAACTAAGACCAATCATTTTTAAATAGTATTTTAAGATTTTAACAATTTCTATGCGCTCTCGATCATCGCGGGCGCATCGCAATTTTAGACCTTATGACCGCTCTTTAATGATTGATACACAATGTTTGTCAATGAGTACATACAGTTCTAAACGACAATTTTCGCGGTGTCGCCTTAAACAATATATAAATAAATATGTAAACCTCAACGCGAACGAAGTCTAAAGTACAGTTTAAATGTAAATAACAACAAAATATGAATGCCAATAAGATGTAATCAAGTGTAAATGCAATAACCGAACCAAGAAATTGGATTTTTGAATCAATCCCAAGTCTCTTTTTGTATGTTTGCTTGGATACAGGGAAAACATCAAAGGACACTCAACGAAAATTGTGAGCTCTACATAATTTATAACAATACTTGTGAAGTCGGTTTACTTATTTAAAAGGACGGTATTTCGTCATTTTGGCGAAATTGCAATATTGCGTGATAGCAGATATACCTACTTATTTATTAAGTGTACCAACAACATACATATATATTACTGTATATTTCTTTTTTATAAGACTAACGTGGCAAACAAGCATACGGCCCACATGAAGTGGTCACTGTAGCCTATGGACGCCTGCAACACCATAGGCATCACTTGCGCGTTGCCGACCCTTTAGGAAATGAAGTGGGAAGGAGGAGCGGGGAGGGAGTAAGGGGGTGATTGGGCCTCTGGTACTCTCTTATCTTATCTTATGTGGGGGCCAGTCAGTGCAGACCGGCGACACTTCGACCCAGTGGGATCTTTTGTGTCGACACTCTCCCAATAACGACTGCCATAGACGCTCATGGTAGCCGGGACCGGCGGTTAACGTGCTCGCGGAGGCACGGAGCAGGCGATAATTGTCAATCAATACGCACATAATTTCGAAAAGTCATATACATAACTTCCGAAAGTCAGAGGTGCGCGACGTGGGTTCGAACCCGAGACCCTCTGCATTGCAGTCTGTTGGTCTCCCCACTGAGCTATCGTTGCTCTGGTACTCTCACTCACCGAACGAAACACAACAGTAGGAATACAGCTATTTTAACGTCGATATTCTGTGAGAGGGTGTCCTTCCCCGGTCGAGTCGGCCCATTCATGCTGAAATCAGTGAGGCTCGATTTATAATAAGACAAATATTGTTTTTATTTTGAGTGTTACGATTATGGTTTTACATACGTGATACATACTATATATACTATACTAGATATTTTACGCGGCTTCACTCGCGTATATGTATATTAGGTTAGGTTATTTACAGCACTGTTTCTGGATAAAGCATACCCTATGTCCTTTTCTGTACCCCTGACAACGTGTATGCGAAATTTCATGATGATCGATCGAGCAATTAAGGCGTAAAAGTGTAACAAACAAACAAATTGACATTCGCATTTATAATATTAGTTAGGATATCAAAGACACTTGTATATTCAAAATCGGTAAGCAGATGTGTTGGCCGCGGCTTCACTCGGGAATAATCTATACTAATATTATAAAGCTAAAGAGTTTGTTTGTTTGTTTGTTTGCTTGAACGCGCTAATCTCAGGAACTACTGGTTCAATTTGAAAAATTATTTTAGTGTTGGATAGCCTATTTATCGAGGAAGGCTATAAGTTATATAACATCACGCTGCGACCCACGGGGGCGGCGCAGTAACGATAAACGCTGGTGAAACCGCGGGAACATCTAGTTTTATTATAATTATTATTAGATATGGAGCTGATGTACAGTATGCAATTCGTTATTTCAAAATTATTAGATACATTTATATATTAGAAAATTTAATAATATGTCCAGGCATAAAGACACACACACAAGAAAAATTAAAGCTGGCCTCAATAAAATTAGGAAAATAATTATAGAAAAATGCATTCTGCTTGTCAGTTAAAATAGACATCTCCCCCAGACCATTAGGCAGTTACAAACACCTAATTGTAGGAACAGCCTTCACAACTATTTAGTAAATAAAATTATTATAATATTAGAGGATATTAAGATACCTCAACAACTCAAGTCTTTATTGTAAACCTTTTATAGACATGAAATTGTTATTATACTTGTCGTATCGTCACGAAAATAATCATTGGAATGTAATTTATTTCTGTAATTGGAGTTGAATAATGCGCCATCTATTGGTTTGTTTCGGAACGTCAAGCGTAAGCGTCAAGCTTGAGTGAGGTCGCCACAGAGCCAATGTATCAGTTGGAGTGACAGTTTTAACTGTCAGTGTCATATTGACGTTATATAAGCGCCGGAGACTCGTGCGCGCACACATTCGGTGGAAGATCTCGCTGCGTTACGGATCAAATCCAGGGTCCGTCAACTCTGTTCAACAAAATTTTGATTGGATGGCTGTTAAACACGACAGAGATAACGATAGTGGAAAACAAGAATAGCGATATAATTCATGCTGTAATGATACCACTGAAAAAATACACTCGAGTTTAAAAATGTTTTTATTTTAAATTTATTACAAATACAATGTAAAGAATCTTGGAAATAATTATGAATTATATTTTGATAAATAAACAATAGAACAAAGTATCTTAATCGCAGTATAAAAAAGATAATTTAATATATAAATATTTACAATTAATTTCGTGACATTTACTGGCAACACTACAAGAAAAATGTGCCACCGCTTGCGCACCGTTTATCTTGTAATTTCGATTTATTTTCGATAAATAAACTAGTTTTAATTTATTCTACATTAAAAACGTTGAGTTAAGCACCCTGTTCCTCCTTTGTACTGTTTTGGTGAAATCAAGTGTTATTTTGTGACATATAGACTCAAATTGAGAAAGTGACTTTTACATTGTTTTTGTTTTACAATATGAGTTTTACTTAGTAATATTTGTATGTATTGCTCTATTCACAAATAAACCTTTTATAATAAAGTTATGTACATATTTATTGAACTCTCTAAACTGTGTTTTCGATTAAGTTTTTCTTTGAATATGTGTACGCTGATTTTATTAATAACCAGATTTCTATACAATAACATAACAAATCTAAATCGGCATACACATTAACTTCAAGGAACTCTTCGAAAAATACAGTGTTTCCAATTTTGAACCCATAATAATGACAAGCAAATAGGTATACATATCTATATATATACCTACACACCACCAATTTTGAATTTCCCGCGCTAATACAAACATGACATTTACGATAGTTTTGTGCGGGCTGCAAATAGATGGCGCAAGACGCTAAAGAAAAATTTCCTCACAAATTGTGTATGAAGTTGTCATTCTTCTCTTTGAGTATAAGTGTTCTGTGATCAAATCAGAGATAATCACAGGCAACCTTTATTGTTTTATTTCTATTGTATTTGCCTATCGTTAGTATACGTACGAAGTATAATACCACGCCTATATTTTGTTGCTTCATCATGTCAAAAGCGAGTTGCCGTCCTATTCTACAACATACTAATATTCATTCGCTCGTCCTGAGGGGTAGAATATGCTGTAAATTATAATTATTTGTCACCTTTTATATGTGCCATATTAAAGCAAATACATACATTGAATTGATGGATACCAAGTCATACAGTTTCTCAGACAACTCACCATAAAATATACGGTAGAACATCGTAAGTGAAACGTCGTACTGACTCTTGTGCCAGTTTAATTTATCGCAGCATTTCTAACCTGTCCTTTTCCAGCAATTTTATATGAAAACATTCCGTTTTCTGTACAATGATCCTTAATTTTACACTCAACTTAAACAGTACATTTGAACTAGGCAAGCGTGGTGGGTTGGCACGGTAAGCGTCTATGGGGACCCTCCTCTAATTGGGTCAACCCGGACGAGTATCACGGGAACATTTCCACAAACCTATGTGACGGCTCACTGCCTTAAAAACTGCCTGATTCTCTAACAAGATTAATATTTTAGTGAGTATACGAGCGGCGAGTGTCATCAATCAATAGTGATTAATGATTCACTACGTTATGATTAAAATCGATAACGTGTTGTAAGGTTTTTCATGATTGAACGTTAGATATGACCTCTAACGGGACAGGGATAAAAAAATAAAAAATGTATCAGTAACGAACTTTTTTTTATGTACTACTAAAGTGGCAAACAAGCATAGGCCCACCTGATGGTAAGTGGTCACCGTAGCCTATGGACGCCTGCAACACCAGAGGCATCACTAGGGCAGTGCCGACCTTGTAAAAATCTTTTAACGCCCTTTTTGAAGAACCCCATACTGTAGTCTTGTGGGAAAACCTGGGCAGGGAGTTCATTCCACAACCTGAGCATTCGCGGGAGAAAATTCCTTTGGAACCGCTTGGTGCGGCACCAATTAGGTTGTAAGGTGTGAGAATGAAATCCCTGCCGATGGCGAGCGGTGCGATAATAAAAAGTAGCTGAGGGCATCATCTCAAACAACTCATCAGAACACAATCCATTGTATAAGCGGTAGAACAAACAAAGGAAGGCAAAGTCCTGTCTGAGACTTAGTGGCTCAATACCGAACATGAGGAATATTATTGAAAACGAGGTAGGTGCAACTGTATCTGAATTTTCCAATTTCTATTTGTTTATTTGTCATGTCATAATTCATAAGACATAATCTACATATATATTCCAGAAGATTTAAATTTATTATAAATTATCAAACCAATTCCGATCTAGCAGCCACAACTTCAGTCGTCTTCCTACTATTGAGAAATACCTAACAAAAAATTCAATAACACTATGTCCGACCCGAGTCTCGAAGCCCTCACAATGCACCACGAACATAAACGCAAACTAACACCACATTTTATGATAACGTCGATTGAATTTTAACACAATCCTCTAGGACCGTCATACCATTTACCTTCTCATATCTTTTTATACGCCCAGTCGCTGAGTACGCACTTCTGCCAATGGTGTCCCTTTTCCTTTCAATGTTCGAATCGAAATCCGATATCCTGTTTATCAATATTTACTTCGTTTATTTAAGTAAACAATCAGGGACTGTATACCGTAATTCTCGGTTCATCATTTTATATTCTATTCAACCAATTTCCTGGACGGCTTTTTCATTTTCATCGGAGTTCTCTCTGTGTCGCATTACAGGAAAATGTTTATATCTCCGATAATAACTTATAATTTCTTTCGTAAATTGTTTTATACTTTCTTTCGGGTGTAAATTTATAACCTAATTTCGCGTAAAATAAATACGATCTTTTGTGAAGACGCAACCGCGACGTTCGTTGCATTAATGTAGCTTTGTGTTAAAATTTTATGGTTAATTATATAATGCTCCTTGACTAAGACTTATATTGTCTAAAGCCTTCATTCGCTAAAGGATAGGCTGTTGACGAAATGTGGGTGAAAATTTTCACCCACATTTCGTCAATTACTATTTTTGTTCGTGTAGTCTTAGCATAGTTCTAGACTCCGTGTTCAGTTGGTATAATGGATTTAGCGGCCATCTCACTACTGTTAGTGCGCCGGTTCAAAAACCAACGCACAACAAAAATTCGTACGATTCAAAACGAGATGGGTGTAAAAACCCAGGATTCAACCTCTTCGTCTTAAACGTAAAAGTAATGAAAAGAAATGACCCCTATATCTCGGGGGTCTTTTGACCCACAGGGCCCATATTCAAACTCGACCGAGGTATGACCCCAAGGTGCCTGCACACCAAGTTACAAGGTATTAAATGTAAAAGCATTTAAAATAGATGTGACCTTGTGACCTCTATATCTCAGGGGTCGTTTGATGTTTGCACACCAAGTTACAAGTCAATCGATCCAGTGGTTCCGGAGTTATGCCGGTCACTAACAGACAGACACACAGACCCACATAGTGTTATCATTAACCTCTTCGAAGAAGACTCAAGAGGTTAATAAGTTATTTAGATTCTACCGCGATTTAACTTCTTCTTAGTACGATTATAGCCTTTATAGACTAAATTTATAAACGTCGATATTAAACATATTTCTTTAATAGTTAGTTTGTCTGTTCCCCGTTTAATCAAAGTAAAACATATAGCACACTAGTGTTAAAGAAACTGGCAAGAAAGATCACTGTTTTATAACAATACTAGCTCTTGTCCCCGACTTTGCTCGGAACAGTACTTTTCTGTAATTGAATTCAGAATAAAAGGTACCATATACACGTATGGCAAGATTGTATAATGCGAAATCCAACGTATCTGACAATGACATTGATGTCTTCTCTATGAAATTTTTATCATTCAGACACTTCCTACTCAGTAATGCTTTATAATCTTTTGTAATTTTTTTTTTTTAATATAATTTATATAGTTTTAATATAGTTAGACTTCGATTTGTGGTTTATCTAATGTTTAGAGTCACTGTTATATTTTCACCATAAACAAGTATCTACCTACTCTTTAATATTTTAATGTAATTGAATGCCATGCATGCCTGTGATTTGTTTAATTACTCTGACAATGTTAAATTAAGAATGTCTCAACTACAAAACATTGTAATTATACAGTTGGTATGCTTAAATTATAAATAAATAAATAAATATCGTCATTCTAGATGTGATCCCTCGTATATGCAAACTAAGCAACTTTCCAGGAGAGACAAAAAACTGCTTTGTTAACAAAGTACCTATATTAAATATCTTTTATTTTTTTACAAATTTATAACTGAAAATAAAATTAATTATAATGCAGGAGGCATTTACAAGGTAACACCAGAAATAATTTTCGGATCTTTCTGCATAAAAATCTAATTTTACCAAAAAATGTTAGTTACTAGGGGCACATCTAGAATGACGATATGTCCCTTTATACACGTGTGCCTTTGGTCGAGGCATCATACACGGCCATTAACTCGGCCCCTGGGGAGATAGAGTCACCTTCTCTACCTCCCACTTGGGTTATTCTTTTCCGGCGCGTTCTTGTCGCGGGGGTGGGCACCCTTCATCTCAGTAGGCCGAGGTGAATGTGGTGGCGAAGTTCGGAGGAGGACCCAGTGCTGCGGGGTATAACGCGGTCCCGTGTCCAGGGTTACGGGTGAAGTCCTCAACGGCTGCAACGGCGGAGATGGCATCCATCGGTACGGCGAAGCAGGCGAACGAGGCCCAGTCGGTGGCAGGCTAGCTCCACATATTGGGGTTTAAGGCTGGTACCCAATTTACGTGGTGACTCCCACAGCAAACTCAGAAGTATTCTTCGGCGTGAGAGGCAGGCACCGTCGGTACGACAACTTACCTGACTACTACGGCGGAGGAGCAGGCGTCTGTGATACGCTCTAGGTGCATGTAAGAGTCCTCATAGTTACATCCGGCCAGTCACTGCATCTTACACATGTTGACAGTCGTATTGGTTTTCTGATCTACTGGCATTTACATGTGGAAGACGTAGCTGACGTAGGGACTCGGCACGTAGGCGGCCAAACGAGAGTGGTCGCTCCTGGACTCGACTGAGACGGGAGTACAGGTTCGGCAGCACGACTGGCGACAAAGCAGCCCTATTTAGGATCGCTCTGCTTTCCCCAATCCGGGGACGGGCCTAGAAAAGGTGGCCTAAATATAGCCCGTCTTCCCATTTAAATCGGATGGCGAACCGCGGTCATCCAATCACCAACTTATCGCGGTCGAAAGAGACAGAAAATTGAGATGCATAGAAACCTCATGATCGGAGCATGGAATGTGCGTACTCTCCTGGATGATGACTCGAACTTGTGTCCGCAGAGAAAGACTGCAATTATCGCAATAGAATTATCTCGATACAACGTGGACATTGCAGCCATAAGTGAAACGCATCTTAGCGACTCCGGCAACTTGATCGAGCAACTAGGTGGATACACATATTTCTGGATTGGAAAACCTGCAGAAGAACGAGCAGCTAGTGGTGTTGGGTTTGCAGTGCGTAACAAAATCGCAACAGCATTATCGGAACTTCCCAAAGGTATAAATGACCGCCTAATAACTTTACGCCTGCCCATAAGTGACACTAAATATCTCCATCTAATTAGTATTTACGCACCCACCTTAACAGCTCCAAATGACGAAAGAATCAAATTCTACCAGGATTTACGCTCTGTTTTGGCAGAAATACCAGCCCAAGATAAAATCATTTTGTTGGGCGACTTTAATGCGCGTGTAGGTACGGATCATAAAGCTTGGCATGGAGTGCTTGGACTTGGTGTTGGGAACTGTAATAGCAATGGTATAGAGCTTCTCACCCTATGTGCAGAGTTTAACCTTTGCGTCACTAATACCTACTTTCGCTTACCGGACAAATATAAAACATCATGGATGCATCCTAGATTCAAGCACTGGCACCTTTTAGATTACATCATTGTCCGCAGAAAAGATCTAAGCGACGTCTTAATTACGAGGGCTATGCGAGGTGCCGAGGGTTGGTCAGTTGGTCATCGGCTAATTCGATCCAAAATGCGCCAAAACTTAAAGCCTCCACGTCGAACAGCTCACAAAAGATCACCAAGAACGAGTGCTACTACACTTATACATTCTAAAGACCTAAGGCAGGACCTAGATAATCATTTTGGAGCCAAGGCGGTAGACACAGAAAACCTTAATATTGACGATGCCTGGCGCTCATATGCGGAGCAGCTCCATGACAGTGTAGCGCACACGATACCAAAGCCGCAGCGAAAACATCAGGACTGTTTTGATGACTCAAATGATGAAATTCAGGCGCTAATTGAGAAGTACAGACGTGAATTGAAATCGCCTACATGCATCACTAACCGGAGAATATTACAAGGTGAGCTTAAGAAAAAGATCCGAGAGCTAAAAAATCAATGGTGGTTAAACAGAGCAAAAGATTTGCAAGTTTTTGCTGACACTAACCAGACGGGTAGGTTCTTTGAGGGTCTGCAAACAATCTTTGGTCCAAAATCAAGAAAAATGGCTCCAATGTACTCGCGAAGCAGGGAATGCAGATTAACTGACCACCAGCAAATCTTAAACAGATGGGCTGAGCATTTTAATGATGTCCTGAATCCCTGCTCTCAGACAACTGACATTCCTTACATAAAAAATCTACTGTGCCAACCCACCAAGAAAAATCTCGACGACCCGCCAAATTTCGAAGAATTTGTGTCAGCTGTGCGTAGACTCGAGAATGCCAAAACACCAGGCGCTGATGGCCTATCCTCCGAAGTCTATAAATATGGTGGCACTTATACACATAATAGACTCTTTGAGCTAAATCTTAAGGCATGGGAAGCAGAAAAAGTACCTCAAGACTGGAAAGATGACTCTATCTGCAAACTCTACAAAGGCAAAGGTGAACTATCCGACTCTAACTCCTACAGAGGCGTCTCCCTGCTTTCTACAGTTGGGAAGGTACTGGCGCACATTATAAACCACCGCCTGACAAAAGTTGCTACACATTTACTGCCAGAGACGCAGTACGGATTTAGACCAGGCAGAGGAACAGTTGATGGCATTTTCATAGTTAAGCACATTCAGGAGAAAAGTCTCGAACAAAACCGTCCTTTGTATATGTGCTTCGTCGATCTCGAGAAGGCATTTGATCGCGTGCCGCGTGCTGCTCCTTGGTTAGTATTGGAAAAGGCTGGTTGTCCTGAGAAATTTATTAACATGATACGTCAGTTTCACGACGGTATGACGGCTCGTGTTCAACATGAAAACGATTTTTCAGACAGGTTTCAAGTAACCAGTGGTGTAAAGCAAGGCTGCATCATGGCGCCCACATTGTTTGCGTTGTATTTCTCAGCTGTTATGAATGACGCACTAAAGCATAGTGTTGGACAAATCCAGCTTAATGTCCGTACTGATAAAAGCGTGTTCGACACCACACGCTTCAGGGCAAAGTCTAAAATTACCAAGCTGTCATTGCTTGACGTGCTCTATGCTGATGACGTGTGCTTGATGGCGGACAGTATGGAAATACTTCAGGAATACGTGAGTACTCTTCATAACGCCTGCTGTAGATTTGGCTTGGTTATAAGCATCAAGAAGACTCAAGTACTTAAACAGCCACAAAGAGGTAGTACCGCCGACAGCGCTAATATTCGGCTGAACTCTGAAGCGCTCGAAGAGGTGGCACATTATAAGTACCTAGGTAGCCAAATACGGAATGACAACAGCTTAGCATCCGAAATTCCAGCACGTATCGCTAAGACAGCCATCGCTTTTGGAAAACTAAACCAGAAAGTATGGCGGTCTCATGACCTGCGTTTACAAACGAAACTTGCTGTTTATAGAGCTTTGGTCTTGCCTATTCTCACCTATGCTGCAGAAACTTGGTGTCTCTACAAGCGAGATATCCAAAACCTTGATACCTTCCACCTTCGGTGTCTACGCAATATCCTCCACATTACATGGCAAGATCGTGTTCCCAACACAGAGGTACTTCGGCGCACTGAAATGATGGGGATGGAGGCGCATCTGATGAAAACCCAGCTGAGATGGTGTGGCCACGTTCAACGCATGGACAATAGTAGACTGCCTAAAAAGTCTTCTACTCGGAGCTCGCTCGAGGAAAACGAAAACAGGGCGGTCAACATCTAAGATACAAAGACGTCCTCAAACGGCATTTAACAGCAAGTGGCATACCATGTAGTCAGTGGGAAGAACTGGCCCAAGATAGGCAAAGGTGGCGCGCGACTACCCACGCCGCAACAGGCTGCTTTGAAGCTGGAAGATTAGAACGCCTTGACGAAAAACGCGCTATTCAAAAAAGTCGCCCAAAGCGCTTCTACACCTACACATGTAATAACGCCGGGCAGCTTTACTATACTCAGTGTGACCGGATCTTCAAAACCAAATTTGGGTTTGCGAGCCACATTAGAGCTCACGATAATAAGTGAGAGGTATTATGGGTCGCTGTCACCGGACACGGTGAAGAGGACATCATCATCATTATACACGTGTATGATAAATTTCATGATGATCGGTCGAGTAATTAAGGCGTGAAAGCGTAACAAACAAACTTACATTCGCATTTATAATATTGGTTAGGATTTAAGTAGAGATATATATAGAGTTAATACTTAAACTTAAACGAACTAAAATAAAATTTTGGTCTTAAAGTAACTGTACTACATAAATGATTAAAAGTTTTTACTTCTTTATCCTTATCAACAATTAAACTGCGGTACTTTCGTTTTGACGGGTTTTGTCGTAGTTACAACGTTAGGCTGGCACAATGGCGGCTACAGGCCCGAGCCTTTAGCATCGATGACACTGTTTTCCATTACTGGCCGATGCTATTTAGATTGGGATTTTTAGCTCACCCGTTATCCCCGCCGATAACGGGTGAGTTTGATATTGGAGAACATAGATCTTATCGCCTTCTCTTTTACACCTTTCAGTTTAATTTAACTAAAGACCCGGCCCGGCTTCGCACGGGTAGCAGAGCATCGGTGCCGCATCAGCTTGTTGCATCAAGCGAGTGCCGTCATCGGTGTGAGATCCTACACGATTTAGAAGATGCTATCATGGTAAGTGAGAGTAAATAGGATAATATAAGAAGACAGGAGTAGAGTAACTAATAATAATATATAATATTCTATCACACACAACATCATCTAGCACAAACTAAGCAGAGCTTGCACTATGGGTACTAGACAATGAATAAACATACATATTATATATAGAAACACCCAGACCAAAACAAACATCCATGTTCATGCACACAAATGTTTGACTTGAGCGGGAATCGAACCCGCGACCTCAGGCGTGACAGTCAGTTACACTAACTACTACGCCATCAAGTCGTCAAGTGGGGCGCTTCTTTACTTAGAGGACAAAGAACAGGTCCATTGTACTGGTCACTTTGATGTAGAACAGAAGTCTACGTCGCAGAACCGTTGGACACAGGCGGTTCACCATCGATAACTGTAGAAATCTTTGAAGAAAACCTATATACAGCAGATGTCATCCATGACGATTATTAGACCATACATAAGTAACTCTATTTATATAAATTTCCAATTCGATTGGCAAGAGCGTTTTAATGAACATAACATCGACAATACTATTAACTTTTATTATCGCCAGACAGAAATAGCTACAACTTAAAAATAAAAATTGACGTCTTTATGGTATTGTTACGTATGTTTTATTGTTATATTAGCGAGCGACAATCGTGCAGTTATTTTTACTAGCGGTCGCCTAGTGGTCGTAATTCGACCATAATTGATTTAAATTTTAAGTTTGATAGTTATTAAGGTTTTATTGTCTAGAACTATACCCATTTCATTTAGATTTCGATCTATACAGGCTAATTTACTTATCTTTTTCAAACAAATTATTATTTACTTATTCTTTAATTGACGATATTCCTAAGCTTGCTACTTTGTTTTCTTTGTTATTTATTACATATAAATATTTAAATATAATAAGTAACTATAGTTACGAAGAGTAGTACTACATCAGCCGAACAATGCCGAAATACTACGAACGCGATTCGACTGCGTGTTTCAAATGTATGGTTGTGTGCGTGTAGTGTTTTAATGTATTTGTAATGCATATCTTTTATATAAATCTTCTGTGCGTGAGTTTGTAATTAAACTCCCTAAACAGCTGGACCGATTCTGATGAAATTTTGTGTGTGTGTTCAAGTGGATTCGAGAATGGATTCGATTTGTTTTTTTTTTTTCGTGTGTGCAGGACAACGTCTGTCGGGACAGCTAGTTTTATATAAATATTAGGATTCGCCCCTCCTTCTCCATATAAACTTTAACTGTGCCAAATTTCATATTCCTCCGTCCGCGCAATTTTCGTAAAAAGGGGTACAAAGTTTTTGCTTCACGTATTAATATATAGGTATGGGTAATATTTTGTTGTAATCAACCAATGTACTAGCAAATAAAGTTAAAGACTGCACGGATGGCGTAGTGGTTTAAGTGGTCGCCTCGCCACTGACATTGCGCCGAGTGTTGTGGATTCGAATCCCACACGGGACAAAAAAATTGTGTGACCCACAAATGGTTGTTCCGCGTCTGGGTGTTCTTTGTGTCCGTTGTTTGAATGTTTGTAAAGACCCCGCGACACAGGAATTATTACTAGTGCGAGAATTGCCTTTCTAAAAAAAAAAACTGACCTGGTTAAGCTCTTTTAGGCGAATATTTTTCTAACAAGGCAGATGGACTAACGAGGCTAGAAGGGCTAACTTGCAGCTGTCCAGAGACTTTTGGAACTAATCTCGGCCGCGCTTCTGCTACTATACCTTATACTTGTGTAGCTAGGTTCAGCAGCGGTGACAATGGTGTACGCTGAATTTTGACACTTGTAATTTTGACACTTGTAATTTTGACACTTGTAATTTTGACACTTGTAATTTTGACACTTGTAATTTTGACACTTGTAATTTCCCGGAGAAATATAATAATAATAATAATAATATATTCTACTACATACACACAACACCATCTAGCCCAAACTAAGCAGAACTTGTACTATGGGTACTAGACAATGGGTAAACACATATCATTTTTTTTTTCTAGATACATATTATACATAGACTCACTCAGACCAAAACAAACAGCCATGTTCATGCACACAAATGTTTGACTTGTGCGGGAATCGAACTCGCGACCTCAGGCGCGGCAGTCGGTTACACTAACCACTACGCCATCGAGACCGACCGTTATATTTACGAGCTTGAAACCTGCAACTAATTTAATCAGAAGTATAATAGAATATAAGCAGTCTGATGCCGATGACCTAAGCTGTCTGTGTGGAAAACCTTGGGGAAGGCATATATCTAGCAGTGAACGTCTTTCGGCTGAGATGATTATAATAATGGATTAATTGAAAAAAGTACTTCCCGATTACCAAATCAGGCGAAAATACAAAATATTTACAAAGATCTTCAGTATATTAAATAGTTAAACATTACGATCTCGAACATTATAAACGACGTGAAATATCAGTATTCCTTTTGTTGTGTTTCGTTCGGTGCGTCAGAGTACCGGAGGCCCAATCACCCCCTTACCCCTTCTCGCTCCTTCTCCTTCCCATTTCCTTTCCTAAAAGGTCAGCAATGCGCTAGTGATGCCTCTGGTGTTGCAGTCGTCCATAGGCTACGGTGACCACTTACCATCAGGTGGGCCGTATGCTTGTTTGTCACCTTAGTTGTATAAAAAAAAAACAGCTAAATACCCACCTTCATTATTAAAACCAAGTAATGGTTAAGCAAGTCTAGTACACATAATTTCGCAACACAAATTCTACAAAGCTATAAAATACTACAAATCTGCTAACGCACATAAGATTTAGATAAAATGTACAGATTTAAAAAGGCATCACACGTTAGGAAGTGAAAATTTCCTGTCGCTGATCGATTCAGCAGACATATTGAATTATGACGTCATACGAGCGCAGACGGCGCCAAATTATATCTTCAAACTGATTTTCACGGCTCGATAGTTTCATAAAGGATTTAGAGCTTCTACGTTTAGTTTGTAGCGAGTATATAGTGCCTACTTACAGACGAGTTTGTAACAGCCAACTCAAGTGTTATTAGGCTAGACATTAATGTTTTAAATTATGATTTATTCGTTTTTGCCAACCAGTCTGAGAGTTCTCCGTAATGTTCTCGAAGGTGTACAAACTCTGCCAATTTGCACTGGGCCAGCGTAATTGGCCTAACCCTTCTCACACTGAGAAGTGCTCAGAAGTGGGACAGTATATATACAGGGCTAATATTACATACATACATACATACATAGATTCACGCCTGTTTCCCAGAGGGGTAGGCAGAGACTACGGATTTCCATTTGCTACGATCCTGACACACTTCTCTGGCTTCATTCACTTTCATCACATTCCTCATACACGCCCGTCGGTTCAAGGAGCTCTTAACCTGGCCTTTGTCCAGAACGCCTCCGATCTGGTCGAGAAACGTTCGCCTAGGTTTTCCTCTTGCGACTGTTCCATTCACACAAGCCTTATAAACTTTCTTAGTCAGTCTTTCCTCGTCCATTCTTTCTACATGTCCAAACCAGCTTAACATACCCTTTTCTATTCTTGTAACTATATCCACTTTCATGCCGCATCTCTCTCTAATCACACTATTTCTTATTCTATCTTTCAGAGTCACACCACATATGCTTCTCAACGCTCTCATTTCTACAGCATTTATTCTGCTCTCATGCTAATATTATATTATATTATTAATAGTACCAAGGATAAAGTTCACCATAAAATATATAATACGTAAATTACGTTACGGGCGATCTGGTTCAAACGGATGTAAAGTCAATATATTTAATAACTAGATGTTCCCGCGGTTTCACCCGCGTTTATCGTTACTGCGCTGCCCCCGTGAGTCGTAGCGTGATGTTATATAGCCTATAGCCTTCCTCGATAAATAGGCTATCCAACACTAAAAGAATTTTTCAATCCGAACCAGTAGTTCCTGAGATTAGCGCGTTCAAACAAACAAACAAAGTAAACGAACTCTTCAGCTTTATAATATAGTCGACTACGACATATGATTACTAAATCATAAACGTATGGACCGATGACCTGAAAAAGGTGGCTGGAGGTGACTGGATGGCGAAAACGGCTTATGTCCAGCAGTGGACTGCAATAGGCTGAAATGATAATCATAAACGCGGGTGAAACTGTGGGCACATCTAGTAAATAAATAAATGTAAGTTTGTTTGTTTGTTTCGCTTTTACACCTTAACTACTATACCGATCATCATTAAATTTCGCATACACGTTATCATGGGAACAGAAAAGGACAGAAAGGGATACTCATCATCCAGAAAAAAGTACTGTCACTAATCCAACGTACATTTACGAGAGCGAAGTCGCGGGCAAAATCTAGTATATGATAAAAATTATTTGTACCAAAACTACTTTCAACTACAGACAGCCGATACATTACAATTGTACATACTATGTAGACATATGTATGTACCTACACTGTATTCAACCATTTCGTTTTACATTCAATAGGGTTGTATTTGCATATTTTTGTGTATCAAATAAAAGTTCCCCATTCATACCATTTTATACACTTATCAAAAACAAATTTCGAGTCTGAATAAAGTATATTTTGCGCGTTCAAAGGGATCTGGGTGTGTTTTTTTTATATCTTTATTCGCTTTGTAGAGGTCAATCCGTCAGGGCAGTTCCGTGGAGCGAAAATGGTTTTTGTGAAGGACATTCTCTATGTCATAACAAAAACTAATAGTATCTGTTATTGATTTGAGTTATAATATAGATTCATGTCTGTTTGTCATCAATATAATTGGTAGCGATGTAGAAATTGCTGAAACAACATTAATTTACAACTTTTATAAAATTATGCTCAAAGAAAGAATAACAAAAGACTGATCAAATAAGTACATACGGCAAACATGAATATGACAATTGGAAGGGGAATATCTCACATTAGAGAGATTTTGAAGAAAGGCCAGCTTGAGTGTACCATACATCGGCGAGCGAGCATAAAGAATATAATGAAAGAATAGTAAAGCTTCGCTAATTTCAGCATGAATGCGCCGGCTCGACCGGGTCAGGACTACCCTCTCACAGAATATCGACGTGAAATACCAGTATTCGTACTGTTGTGTTTCGTTCGGTGAGTAAGAGTACCGGAGGTCCAATCACCTTCCCGCTCCTTCTCCTTCCCACTTCCTAGAATATATAATCGTAGCAAGTATAAAAATTAATATAATATTAAATTTGTTAATATGCATAATATTTCTACAGAAATCACGTGCCTGCAAAATACAGAACGAAAGGAAAATGTGGAACGTCATTATATCTTGTTTGTTAAAAAATTACATCAGCTATTTTAGGGCTAATTCTTCTACAGCATTATAATTAGTGACATGACAATAGAAACTAAATATCCAGATTTAGCACTGCCATTTTATTCAATACTAAATGTGCTCCAGGTCTCACTCACGTGTATGGTTACTGCGCCGCTCTCGTGGGTCGTAGCGTGATGTTAAATAGCCTTATAGCCTTCCTCGATAAATAGGCTATCCAACACCAAAAGAATTTTTCAATTCGCACCAGTAGTTCCTGAGATTAGCGCGTTCAAACAAACAAACTCTTCAGCTTTATAATATTAGTATAGATTACATTATTTCTCTATATTCAGTATTATCTTCTCACTGTGAGAAGGGTTAGGCCATAGTCCACCACGCTGGCCCAGTGCGGGTTGACAGACTTAACATAATATCTTCGAGAACATTATGGAGAAATCTCAGACATGCAAGTTTCCTCACGATGTTTCCCTTCACCGTTAAAGCGAGCGATCTTATCTTATCTTGTGTGTGGGGGCCAGTCTGTACTGACCGGCGACACTTCGACCCAGTGGGATCTTTTGTGTCAGCCCCAAGATTTATCCCTTAGCTATCTCCTTATGAATGTACTGCATTAGCTGCAGTGTACAATTCAGAGGGAGAAGCCTAAAGTCTTCAGGGTTTGGATATGCCAATCCCATCAGACCCATCCTAAGTCCAGCCAACGCGTCGCATTCACACAGTAGGTGCGATATGGACTCGTCCTGTTCACCACAGGCTCTGCAGATCGAGTCGTGTGTCAATCTCAATCTGCACAGGAAGTCTTTGGTGCCAAAATGGCCAGTGAACGCTCCTGTGAGCAGGCGCATTTGGCTCTTGCTATACCCGCAGAACCTCCGGGTGAAGCCTGTGGCTCCATTTGCAATGAATTTCTTGGAGTGTTCCAGACCCCTAAGGGCCATCCACTCTAGCCTGTGTTTTTCATTGCCGTGAGCATTCAAAGCTGCCTTTACGGTGCTCTCAGAGAGTCCCACGAATGGCTCGGGGCCCACAAACAGTTGCTCCGAACCCTTTCTGGCTAATTCATCAGCTTCTTCATTGCCCTGCACTCCTGCATGCCCTGGAACCCACACCAGTCTGACTGTGTTCTTCCTGCCTAGTTTGTTAAGGAGCTTAACACAGTTCAGGACCAGTCTGGAGTCCATCCTACACGAGCCCAGAGCCTTGAGAGCAGCTTGACTGTCACTGAGAATATACACAGTCCTGTCAGTGACACCACTGTTGATATTCTCCTGAGCACAGGCAATTATAGCATAGGTTTCCGCTTGGAAGACCGTTGCATATTTGCCCATGCTTTGGCTCACCTTACAGTCGTTGGCATAGATACCAGCGCCCGATCCTGTTTCCATTTTGGAACCATCAGTGAACCAGTTGAGACAACCCTTGTCAGGGGATTGTAAACCTTGTCTCCATTCGTCCCTCGTGGGGACCTTTATCTTAAAATTCTTTTTGAATATGTGCAATGGTTGCATTTTGTCGCATCCCATGCTCATAATCCTTTTGAGATCCTTTGAGATCTCCAATTTTGTGTGTCGAGTTACATATTGGGCATATTGACGAACGGCAAGCGAGCGATAATTAACTATTTAATGCAGTAACAGATAAATAATATTCACGCTTGTATCCCTCAAGAGGAAGGCAGAGCTGTATGTAATATGGGAGTGCACTAAGTACGTTTAGGCGGCACGGATCTGTTGTCGTCTACAAGGCTGTATTTAAAACTACTAGCGGTCGCCTAGTGCTTGAAATTCGACCAAAGTTTGCCTGTAAGATATTGCTGAATTATGTCATTATAATATTGATATATGTAACCATAGTTACGGGCTTCGCATGCGTGTGTCAAATGCATGGTTGTGTGCGTGTAGTGTTTTTTCATTAATTTAATGTATTTCTAATGCATATTTTATATAAATATTAGGATTCGCCCCTCCTTCTCCATATAAACTTTAACTGTGCCAAATTTCATACTCCTCCGTCCGTGCAATTTTCGTAAAAAGGGTTACAAAGTTTATGCTTCACGTATTAATATATAGATATCGCTTAGTGTCTTCACGTATTCGTTGTTTGAAATCGCCGCAATTACATCATGGTAGGTGTTTTTGATTAAAGTCAAACCAAAGTATCCTAAATACAAACAAATATACATGAGAAAATCCAGACTTCTTTCTGCTACTAGAAATTTCCTAATACAAAACTTTGCCTGACTCGGTTATCGAACTCATAATCGGCTACAAATATAACCTCAAACGAATGTCGCAGTTTGAACGAGAGACTAGCGATTAATAATAAATTACTTATAAAGCCATCCCCGAGCCTACCAATAAAGATAGGACCCAGCCATTTTAAATTCAGTTCAATACACTACCTTTTACTGTTTATTACGGACGTAAATATTGCGATAACGGCTAATATAATCATCACTTACAAAGATATCGGAGAAAGGGTCTTACTTTAAACCCTTAGTTCCCAAAGTGGTCCAGGTGGACCCCCAGGGGTCCACGGGAGACTCGACGGGGGTCTACGTTGGCGTGACAATAAAATAGGGGTTCACAATTCGTAAGCAGGGATCTACGAAAATTTATTTGCTTTCGATAGTGAAGAACTAAAATGTTGGCTTGTCTTCACCTATCAATGTAGGCAGATAATATTTTAAGGTCAGCGACTGTTACTTGTAAAAACTTGCATATTCCATATTAAGTACCAGCGAACCTACCGATATTTTACCGAGAATTTTAAAAAAAAATTCAACCCCTATTGATTTAATCAATTTTTTTTTATTATTCCCCTATATAAATACGAATGCCAAGGAATATGGTAGAAATGTAGCGGCAGGGGGTCCACCGGACACGGCGCTGCACACATTGGCGGTTTGCCCCGCCTGGGCATCGCAGCGCCGTGAGTTGATCGCGGCAGTCGGATCGGTTGCCCTCTCGCTCCCGGCCGTAGTTCTGTCTATGGTCCGGAGTGAGAGGTCGTGGAACGCCGTCGCCTCCTTTTGTGAGGAAGTCATTTCCATCAAGGAGGCGGCGGAGCGGGAGAGGGAGCGTTTAAACCCTCTCCCCAACCGCAGAGCCGGGCGCCGGAGGGCGCGAGACGACCTCCAGCCACCATTAGGTTTGACCTGGGGGTGGCGGGCTTTGTGGGCCTGCCCGCCATCCGTTCAGCACCAGGTCCGAGAGGCGGCGTGCGTGTTCCCACGCGCGCCTCTGTGTCGAGTCCGTCTCCCCTCTAGGGGGGGGACAGTAGGGAATATTTAGAAGGTACCAGCGGGTAGATCTTTCGTGTAGTGGCCTGCCGTTTCATACGGCGGGCCGTAACCTCGGCGGGGTCGCGACTGCATGTGAAAGTGATTCGCGCGGCCCCGCCGATAGTGGTTTGTCGAGGAACACCGTGGTAGGTTTAGTCGGTATTCCGGGAGGTACTTTATTCTCATTCCACGACATAACCCCTCCGCCCGCCCCCGTGGAGCGGTATGCGTCATAGCATTCCCCCAGGTTAAAAAAAAAAAAATAGGGCGTCCACCGGAACCAGCTAAAATGTAAAAGTGGTCTATGAGAAAAAAGTTTGGGAATCTCTGCCTATAACTCTATCTGAAAGGGATATACATGATTCTCTTGGATGTGACTATAATATTTTAGCTATTGTATCTACGGATGTATCTTGTTAGATATGAGTTAGATCAGAGTTTCCCAAATTTTTTTTCTCATAGACCACTTTCAAAATGTAGCTGGTTCCGGTAGACCTCCTGCAGCTACATTTCTACCATATTCCTTAGCATTCGTATTTATATTGGTGAAGAATAAAAAATATGATTAAATCTCTACGGGCTGACCTTTTTGTTTTTTTGGAACAGTCGCTTAGCTTCTTAAAATATTATCTGCCTACATAAATAAGTGAAGTCAAGCCAACATTTTAGTTCTTCACCATGGAAAGCAAATCAATTTTCGTGGACCCCGCTTACGAATTGTGGACCCCGTTTTTTTGTCACGCCAACGTAGACCCCATCGAGTCTCCCGTGGACCCCTGGGGGTCCACCTGGACCACTGTGGGAACTACTGAGTTAGATGCTACGTTTTTATAGTTGAATAGAGTAGCTGTCTATGTCTGATTTTGTACATTATTTGCTTTTTAATGCCGTGGCATTAGTATGCGATTTTACATGCAAGTGATCTTAAAGTCCTTTTTAAAGAAGATGCACGCGTTCAGCTATTATCTTTGAGTTTTCTATTAGAAAACTATCGATAGCAGCAAAATGTTTGAAAGTGTTTCAATTAGATGGTAATCACCACCAGCTTATGCTAAAACTGCTTGACAAAATGTGGATATAATCTTATCGCATCTACATTTAGCCGGTTGCAGAACTGTACCTATATAGCTCTGCATGCCTGTGATTTACAGACATGTCATTACAATAGATTTGAATCCCAAAAACTATATTTTAAAATGTGCCTCCCACGCCATATATTTTATAAATGAAGTCTCTGAAATTATTATAAATTTCAGCTGATCTGCATATAGAGTGAAAGCTAAGAAAAACCATAATGAAACTACAAAATTATTCACTTTTCAGACAACATTGGGGCCAACAATTGGAGTGTTGGCTGATTAAAATTGTATTACAAAATTCTGGCCCGTCTGAAGTTTTACAAAATTACCTTGTAATTGAGTTCAACTGTAATTTGTGTACAATCTAATTATTGCATTATTTTGGCAACATTTTAATTTAAAATAGTTAAGCTGATTAATATTAAGCATAATGTTTGATTATGTAACAATAACCTCCTTTTAGCTGGCAGCTAAAAGGAGGTTATTGTTACAGTTTATTATATGTAGTCTTTGGCATAATTAACTTACAGTTTACATACTACAGTTTTGGCTACAGCGTGGCTAAGTCTATAGTTTTTCAATAAGTTCCTATTACAGATACAATACATCCGGGTGCTGACTATAGGGCTTAGGGGTGCCAAAGCCCTTAGCCGTATTTTTTCTAGGACACTGGGTAACTGTATGAAAAATGGTAAATCATATTTTATATTAAAGTCCCCTTAACATTTATATGAAATCGACACACCTAGATAAAATAGTTCTTACAAATTCGTAACACTGTATTTTATCATATCATTTCAATTAGTTTCCACTTTTATTACACGGACATTTCTAGACAAATCTGGACATACAATTTACAAATGTACATATATTTTATAAAAAAAATCCACATCAGTTCCAATTTCCAAAAACATATTCACAGCACCTGCAATATTTCGAAACTAGTGGAACAATTGAACTCGCAAGATAGTAGACAGGCGACAGTGAGAAATATACGTTCTGGCGCGTATTAAAACTGGATGACAGGACGGAACTCCGCGCTCTGTATTCCACTCTTCCAATAGATCGTTATTAAATATGGCGCACTTCGCGATAGGTTTGATAAATAACTAAAACGTATCAGTATGTATTGAACTAGAATTTATAAAATGTTTAACGAAATCTTACTTGCTCTCTCCTAAATTGCTGTACCCGACAGTGTCCACGATGATGAAACTTACCTTTGTACCTTTCGAATATACGATTTAATTATTGGTAGCAATCAAGTTCATTCATTATTGTATACATACAGTTATTGTATTGTAGGTTAAGAAGTTGTATGTATGTATGTATTGTCATCTATTTGGTATCAATAAAGAAATTATTATTATTATTATTATTGAATTTTTTTTTAACTCCCTTTTTTGAAGGGGTATAGGCATGTCATGCGGGCCAAGACCAAGCATGGCACGTTAATTATTTTTATTTATTTATGCCAAACACGCATATCATTTTAATTTGATTATCAATAATTTTAATTATATTATGCAATATTATGTTTCATAATAATAATATGTTCTCATAACATTTTTGAATTCTTATGGAAACACTGTACAAGAATTGATTATATGTTCCACACTCAAACGCACCACATTACATCAGTCACCAAGGTGTTGCTGAAAATCAGCGCTGTTTCCCTTATGCGGACACAGCTTCGGGCTGAGCAACATCTTTTTTGACAGACACTGCGACGCACACTGCATACGCTAGGTTATATATTTATTAAATGGACCGAGCCAAGAGTTTAATTGTTTTCTTTTTTTTTGTTTATTTGCATATTTGTTTTTTATTTACTATTTATGTTTATCTTTTTATTTTATTTTTTTTGCTTTCGATTATTTAATGTAACAATTATTTTAATTAATATTGCCATAAATTTATAATATTATTGTGTTTTAAATTGTCATTTACTTTTGTCATAGTGTCCTATTATCTTTTCCTTTATAACTGTATACTTATTATGTTCATGCTGTCTGCAGTATGTGTTGTGTGTTTTCTGTTGAAATAAATGAATTTTCTTTCTTTCTTTCTTTTCTTTAAATGAAGTAAGTTGATGATATGGATGATGATGTTAGAAATTTGCGTGTGATGCGGCACGTGTTCAGAATCGTGGCTTTTTGCAATAGTTGTAGTGTGTGTATAGGCATGCGTAAGATGTCAAGGCTTTGAGTGAATGTTTTGGGTATTATACCAGTTGATGACAAGACTATTGGTATAATACCCAAAACACTCACTGTATATGCACTGTACGTGCTCTCCATTGTATTTTTAATTCGATCGCTAAGTCTTGGTATTTTGAAAGCTTATCGGCTATTGTTGATTGTACGTTGTGACTGTTGGGGATGGCTATGTCAATAATATAAATGGTGTTGCTATTTTTATCATGTAGTCTTATATCGGGTCTGTTATAGTGTACGGTTTTGTCAGTAATGATTGTTCGGTCCCAATACATTTTACAGGTGCTGTTTTCGAGGACAGTGTCTGGTTTGTATTTGTAGTATGGAAATTTTTTATTATTATTATTATTAATCGCACATCACTTGTACCTATATTTTACTCAATTCTCAATATAATTATTGCATTTCACAAAGTAACCTTAGGACCCCTAATAATCCACGAATAATTAAATCGAATATTCGAAAACATTTTGATGTTTGATGCCGCATCTAAATGTTAAACAATTATTTTTCATTGTTTTTATTTGAATCGTAATCGAAATTTAAAATTATTTTATATACCGTGGCGCAGCGGTAGTGAATGCGACTGCTGTGCATGAGGTCTCGGGTTCGAAACCCGGGTCGCGCTAACAAAAAGTTATTGGATTTTTCAGTTAAGAAATCTCAATAGCAGCCCGGAGTTAGGAAGTTGGCGGTGTAAGACACCCCCGTGCCTCAGAAAGCACGTAAAGTCGTTCGTCCTGCGCCTGATCTCACTCCGGTCGTATCGGATTACCGTCCCATCGGATCATGAGAGTTAGGGAACAGAGAGTGCACTTCTGTTTGCGCACACGCTTGTGCACTATAATATGTCCTGCGTAGTTGGCCAGTCTCCGTTAAGACTGGCCGCCGTGGCCGAAATCGGTCTGGAGGATATTATTATTATTAAATACATAACTTCCCGGCTAGATATCCCCACAGGGTTAAGCATAGGTATATTATACCCATATTTCGCTACCTATATTTCAGATCTTACGTAATCCATCCATCCACAGGGACGAGCGGTCTACCAGACAGTTCTTTATTGAGAATTCATAGACAAAGGACCTGATGCTACAATACAAGGTTGAATAGGGACTATCATCTGCAGTATGCCTGCATGGAAAATCACATCTTTAACGGACTCTAAATTGTAACTGAAATTGAAACTTGGAAGCGAATTCTAATACTTTATGTTGCGTCAAAGATAGAAACCTCTGACCTTTTTGTTCAATATAAATAAATAGTAGCCTGCAATATTATTTATATGGAGTAACCGAAAAACAGCGAAATCGGGCAGGTTATTAATTATTAAACAGCTACATCGATGTTTAATCTCACGGCAAATTTAAAAATTCTACGATAAATTTGAGAGAGAATGAGGAATATGATGCAAGTGAATGAAGTCAGAGAAGTGTGTCAGAATCGTAGCAAATGGAAATCCGTAGTCTCTGCCTACCCCTCTGGGAAATAGGCATGAATCTATGTATGTATGTATGTACTATAAATTTGGCTTTAGTAAGGATAGGATAAATAAATGAAAAATGCCTCAATGGCACAGTAGGTCAGGTACCGTATGCGACTGTTTTGCATGAGGTTTCGGAGTCGTTGTCTTATTACAGCAATTTTTATTGGGTTTTCCAGTCTAGAAATTCCTAATAGTAACAGAAAGGCTGGAACTGTATCCGGTAAACAGGAATAGGCTCATTGATATTACATAAATACCTAAAACAGCTGGCGAAATGTGTGTGTAAATTCCCTACCTCTTCAGGAAAAGACGCTTGAATAGGTATGAAGTAACCGACCGACAGCGATGTCGGGAACTAACTAAATTATTATTAAATAGCCATGTACAGTTTTCAGCTTATTACGTATTATTCATTAGATGTTTTCCGCGGTTTCATCCGCGTTTATCGTTACTGCGCCGCCCACGTGGGTCGTAGCGTGATGTTTTATAGCCTATAGCCTTCCTCGATAAATAGGCTATCCAACACTAAAAGAAATTTTCAAATCGAACCAGTAGTTCCTGAGATTAGCGCGTTCAAACAAACAAACAAAGTCTTCAGCTTTATAATATTAGTATAGATTAAATTTGACTTTAGTAGAGACAAATAAATGACCGCAAATATTCCTAAACCCAGCATTCTAGGTCAGAGAGTATTACAAATAGGTGCTAAATTTTTCCGCATGTTACATATCCAGGCGGGACTCGTACCGTGAATAGCCAGCTCGTACAATAAGCATGAGGCATCCCCCGGAGCGATTGAGGGCCCACTCACTCACAAAATACGAATAAAATCATAAATAAGTGAACAGCAATCTACACGGTGACCTTATTTCAGTCATAACCAGCTGGTGTGTGGAATGGAATATTCTTATATGCTTTAGGTAGGGTTATTTTTATAAGCTTTAGGTAGTGTCCTAGTTCAAAACGGTCAAATGAAATGAAATGCTGTAAGATAAATATAGATTTTATATTGAGTGGAACCAGTGACAAATCATACATTTTAGTATAGTAGTATCGCTCGCTTTAACGGTGACGGATAACATGGTGAGGAAACCTGCATGTCTGAGAGTTCTCCAGATTGTTCCCGAAGACATGTGAACCCAGGGACAGTTTACATACAGGGCTGATATTATCCTAACTAATATTATAAATGTGGATGTGATTTTGTTTGTTTGTTTGTTACGATTTCACGGCCTTACTACTCGACCGATCACTATGTATCATCATGTTTATTTGTGAGGAGAACAGTCAGAAAATTTGAATGTTTGCAAAGTCCCCTGTGACACGTGAACTATACATAGTGCTGTGTTTTTTTAAGTCCAAGTTTTATATCTCTTTTTTACCTATTGAATAAAAAGAGTAAGTGTAAATAAAATGTTGTCTCAGAACATTACACAGTAATATAAGTCAATGCCATTACACTAAATTTTGCATTCATATGTAAACGTCAAAATATGGTTCTTGTTACAACTTTGTTCCATTTTCAATGTACCTACTTTTTATGCAAATAAATTCTATTCTATTCTAGGCCACTGCCACGTGACGTTATTGCATACTCGTGCCTCAGTATACAAAACTAATGCGTTAGCGGTGTCCCTACATATTATAAGTATCTAACCGCTCACATTTTATTTAAACGTATTTTATACTACTAACTGGTCCAATTATAGAAAGGGCAAGGGAAGGAATCCCTTGCCCACCTTGTGGTTTTGAAAACATGAGAAACAGCCAGATTTACTTGTGTACTTACAATATTACTATGATAATGGTCTTATACGACTAAGGTGACAAACAAGCATACGGTCCACCCGATGGTAGGTGGTCACCGTAGCCTATGGACGCCTGCAACACCAGAGGCATCACTTGCGCGTTGCCGACCCTTTAGGAAAGGAAGTAGGAAGGAGAAGGAGCGGAAAGAGGGAAAGAGGGTGATTAGGCCTTCTGCGCTCTCACTCACCGAACGAAACACAACAGTAGGAATACTGCTATTTCATGTCGATGTTCTGTGAGAGGGTAGTCCTTCCCCGGTCGAGCCGGCCCATTCATGCTGAAATCAGCGAGGCTCTACTACCTATGGTGTATTGTATTATTTTGTCAAAGATATTACAAGCTAAGTTAGCGATGCATACTATTTTCTATAGTAACATCATATTTGCTTCAGTCAAAGTTGTATACAAATATTTTTCTTAACTTTTTGCTTTATTAAAGCCCGTTTCTTTTCAGTTTTTAAAACATAGTTTCATGTTGCGATAATTACATATTAATTATTGCATTCCAGTAAAATATTGTGAGGAATTCGGCATGTCGAGCGCAGCCGACGGCAAGAACTAGTATTATATATAGATGAAGTTAAGAATAGAGTACAAAAGGTAGACCTTTTTTCGCCCATCTTAGATGAAACTAGAATATAATACCAGCAGAATACAATTTTCAGTTATTTGGAGTCGTCTTTAGTCAAGTACCACGCGACAATATACGCCGAATACAATATATTTCACGAATATTTGTTATTATGAGGTCGCCTTTCGTACTAATTCGGGTAGTGCGTGTTACGAAGCAATATCGCCGCTTGTTTACGGACCAACGATATGTTCTAAGCTACAACACTTTATTAGTTTTTCTCCCCATTACATTATCATTACAATGGGAAGTAGTTCGTGAATAGCCACTTAATAAGATGTACTGCAATCGACACCTCAAACGCTATGAAGTATATAAAGGCTTAAGTATTAATTTTATTCTTTACCGGCTTTTTATGGCAGGCAGGTTTTGTAAAGGAAGGGTAAGATCAGATAGCCCCCGGTCAATAACTTGAAGAAGCTAGTTGGGATGGGCCAGATGCTGAAAGTGGAAGGCTGTAATGGCACAATTTGGAAGTAATCTACTATTGAACTTAATAGATATAAATCGAATAAAATACTAACTAATATTATTAATGCAAATGTAAGATTGCTTGTTACGCTTTGACGCCTTGCCTACTTGACCAATCACCATGAAATATGGCATACACGCGGTCAGGGTTACAGAAAAGAACACAGGGTATCTTTAATCGAGAAAAAGTGCTGCTCCCGATGTATTCTTCGGAAACAGTAATCCTTACTAATATTATAAATGCGAAAGTAACTCTGTCTGTCGGTCTGTCTGTCGGTCTGTCTGACGGTCTGTCTGTCGGTCTGTCTGTCGGTCGGTCTGTCGGTCTGTCTGTCGGTCTGTCTGTCGGTCTGTCTGTCGGTCTGTCTGTGGGTCTGTCTGTCGGTCTGTCTGTCGGTCTGTCTGTCGGTCTGTCTGTCGGTCTGTCTGTGGGTCTGTCTGTCGGTCTGTCTGTCGGTCTGTCTGTCGGTCTGTCTGTGGGTCTGTCTGTCGGTCTGTCTGTCGGTCTGTCTGTCGGTCTGTCTGTCGGTCTGTCTGTCGGTCTGTCTGTCGGTCTGTCTGTCGGTCTGTCTGTCGGTCTGTCTGTGGGTCTGTCTGTCGGTCTGTCTGTCGGTCTGTCTGTCGGTCTGTCTGTCGGTCTGTCTGTCGGTCTGTCTGTGGGTCTGTCTGTCGGTCTGTCTGTCGGTCTGTCTGTCGGTCTGTCGGTCTGTCTGTCTGTCGATCTGTCTGTCGGTCTGTCTGTCGGTCTGTCTGTCGGTCTGTCTGTCGGTCTGTCTGTCGGTCGGTCTGTCTGTCGGTCAGTCTGTCGGTCTGTCTGTCTGTATGTTACCTTTTCACGCTCAATCCGCTAACTCGATTTAGATGAAATTTGGAATGAAGATAGCCTGAGACCCTGGAAAGGACATATATATATAACATCACGCTAAGGCTCACGGGAGCAGCGCCGTAACCACAAATACCAATGACGTGGGTGAGACCGCGGGCACGGCTAGTACCTAATATATTTGCGCGTTAAACGCGTTATAATTTGGTAAAAATCAGAGGATCGATTTTGAACAAATTTCACAAATGTATGCAGCAGTGCAGTATGCTATGCAGCACTGGAGTCATACCATAGCGTAAATATGTCAAAAGTGTAGACTTTAAAGATGGACGGCCTGTTAATATTTTTCTCGTCGTAATAATCCTACATACAGGTATCAGAATTTAATAACCAGTAGCTTTACGATAAATTATATATTGTGAAGTAAATTATAGATTTAAAGAGCAAGAGTTCTCCGTTCGCCGGCAATGTTTGAAGTCTATTAACTGACACAAAACCTTGTTACTTAGCCTTAGCTTCCTCGTTCAAACAATATAAGGATAAAAGAAATACAAGGATTATAAATTTACAAAATTTTTATTTAAAGATGAGCACTTTTATATTAAATTAAATTCTTTGTACAGCCATTTTGCCACATACAAGCGACGTTATTAAATTACAGTTTGAAATCTCAAAATACAATTAAAACTCGCTGAAACAAACACGATACGATACTTGTAATAATTATGTAATAAGACACCTTTAGAGACTACGTAAGCGTCGAATCACAAATACGATTTAAGATCTCAACAACAGAGAGCGTTAATCCTTTTAGTCAGGAGCAAAATGAGACTAACACGGTATTAACCTAAATAACTTTCTCCATACTAGTTTGCCTCTACTGGGTAATATGGGACAATGATTTCTTTTTAGTATTTGTCCACCTTTGACTTCGGAAAATTTAATTATGTGTCGTTTCTGCGGTTCTGCAGAGCGGAATCAGAACTCTAGGCTACCTTAAACGACCTTGGTGATGCAGCTGTAGTAAATTCGACCTATGTGCCGGGTTCAAATCCCGAGAAGGCCAAAGATTTTTTGGACTGAAAAGAAATACTCAATAGCAGCACGGGATCTAGACTTAAGCCTGGTAGACAATACCCTATAACATGATGATCTAGACTTAAGCTTAAGAGATGGCACCCTATAACATGATGGTCACCTTATAACATGATGATCACCCTATAACATGATGATCACCCTATAACATGCTGATCTAGACTTAAGCCTGGTAGACGGCACCCTATAACATGATGATCACCTTATAACATGATGATAACCCTATAACATGATGATCTAGACTTAAGCCTAGGAGACGACACCCTATAACATGATGATCACCTTATAACATAATGATCACCCTATAACATGATAATCACCCTATAACATGATGATCTAGGCTTAAGCCTGGTAGACAGCACCCTATAACATGATGATCACCTTATAACATGATGATCACCCTATAACATGATGATCACCCTATTACATGATGGTCTAGACTTAAGCCTGGTAGACGGCACCCAATAACTTGATCATCACCTTATAACATGATGATCACCCTATAACATGATGATCACCCTATTACATGATGATCTAGACTTAAGCCTGGTAGACGGCACCCTATAACATGGGTGTTTGAAACTTAGCTAGCGTATGGATGTTATAAACCTCTGCCTATCTTTATGGCGATACATATTTCTTGTTAATTTTTCTTAGAAAAAGACAGCTCCGCACTAGGAATAATTCCTGTGTCGCGGGGACTTTACAAACATTCAAACAACGGATATAACGAACATCCAGACTCGAAAAAACCATTTGTTAATCACACAATTTTTTGTTATGTGTGGGACTCGAACCCACAACACTCGGCGTAGTAGCAGTGACGAGGTGACCACTTAAACCAATACGCCATCCGTCAGTCATATAGATATACAATACAGGTGTAAGACTATGTATAACATATGTCAGTCATCAAACTAATAATAATAATGTCCTGACCGAATTTCGGTCACGGCGGCCAATCTTAATAGAGAGTTGCCATCGGCGCAGGAGATATTATAGTGTACAAGTGTATGCGCAAACACAAGTGCACTCTCTGTTCCCTAACTCTCATGATCCGATGGGACGAATAATCCGACACGACCCGAGAGCGATCAGGCGCAGGACCAACGGCTTTACGTGCTTTCCGAGGCATGGAAGTGTCTAACACCGCCAACTCCGGGCTCGTATTGAGATTTCTTAACATAAAAACCCAATAACTTTTTGTTGGCCCGACCCGGGATTCGAATCCAAGACCTCATGCACAGCAGTCGCATTCACTACCGCTGCGATACGGAGGCAGTCATCAAACTACTGAACTGTGAAAACCGAATCATAATCTATTGTGTGGTGTAAAGCCGAAATAAACCGGTACACGAATAGACAAAACAATTCTAAAACCATTATGTTGAACTTAGACGCCTAAAATAATAATCAATCCTGTTTAGTCTATATAGCAATACCTCTAGTATAGTTAAATGGTTAGATTAACAATTTAGGTAGGTACGTATTTCTAAAATCACTCTATAGGTACCTACCTAAATATTGGGTACCTAATACTAATATACATGTTGAATCCTTTAGTCTTCTCCCTTAGCCTTTATTATTCCCAGGTCACTTGGGGTCGGCTTTCTAGTCTAACCGGATATAACTGGATATCAGTTTTCACACGGAGCGACTGCCATCTGACCTCCGCAACCCGAAGGCTGACGATACCAGTGTCAGGATATTAGAGGGCACTGACTTCCCAATAACGACTGCCATAGATGTTCATGGCAGCCGGGACCGATGGCTTAACGTGCTCTCCGAGGCACGGAGCAGGCGATAATAATAATTGTCATTCAATACGCACATAATTTCGAAAAGTCATATAACTTCCGAAAATCAGAGGTGCGCGACGTGGTATCGAACCCGAGACCCTCTGCATTGCAGTCTGTTGGTCTCCCCACTGAGCTATCGTTGCTGTTAAATTCTTTAGTAATCCTAACTAATATTATAAATGCGAATGTGAGTTTGTTTGTTACACTTTAACTACTTGACCGACATCATGAAATTTTGCATATATGTTGTCAGGGCACACGAAAAAGATATCTTTCATCCAGAAAAAGCACTGTTACTAATCTAACCTACAATTACGTGAGCGAATCCGGAGGCAAATCTAGGTTAATTATACAAGTAATTTCCTCCGAACTTCAGTTAACATGTAGATATTACCTACCAAAGGTAAACGTTACAAGTTTCAGACCGGTCGTCACTAAACAATGGAACGTTTTATTGAATTGATGAAGCCATTGTGTACCCATACCTAACTGAGTCTGCTCGACCGTGATACTTATTGTACATCGTTCCAAACTATCTGGTTTATAAATTCAATAGGTACAGCTACCTACAGCACGTTTGGTTAGGTACAGATAAACCTATTTAGTCACATGGGGATTATTGTAAATGAAATCTATGAGGTGCCTAATGATAAGCTTGCTACACAAGAGGTACGAATAGCGCATTGCCGAATTGCATAGTTTCTCCATAAGGAGTCTAGAAACGTAAATAATAATAATTATTATTTATTTCAGACTAATATCCATTGTGTTAGTACTACATAAAAACTTACAAGCTAGTGTTAGTAATTATTAATAAGACACAATTAACATATAATAAAAAACATAAATAAAATTACACAACAGGCTTATGAAGCCGCAATCAATGACAAACAATGTGGCTATCCCACCTGTCCACTATCGTGTTGTGGATATTATTCGTGCTGCCGCGCACCCTATGCATGATGGAGGCGCAACGTTTTCACATAATTGCATAGAAATTGTCTACTGCCGCCTCGGTAAATATACCTGACGCACTGCAATAGCGCTGCAGCCCCATCAACATCGTAAACGCGTTGTTGTAGCAGCGCAGGACACACCACATGGTTGCCTGCGTTCTTCTCTAGGGTGGAGCGTAGTCACAGGTCTCAGAAGTTATCCAGCTGTGCCTTACCTTGGCCAAAAGCATTGTTAAGAGAAATTAAAAGACCTTCTAATTATCATGTAAGAGTAGGGAACAGGAGTTGCAAGTACTCGTGTGGTGCAACCGGTTTTCAATGATGACGCAGCACGACGTACGATGCGTATTATTCGCTGTAGAATGTAACTCATTGCTGACCACTTGCGAGTTGCGTAATTGTCTCATATCGGTTAGGGTTAAAAAAAGGTGGACTATCCTCGCCCTAGAGCCTCCCTTTCGCCATCCCTATGTCATGTGGGACAACCAACGAACTCGAAGAAGATCCAGATTCAGAACAAACATAATATGCATAACGCATTTTTTTATATGACCTCAGCAATCGAAATAATGCACAGGCGGGGCGTAGTAAAGCCTCGCTGATTTCAGCATGAATGGGCCGGCTCGACCGGGGAAGGACTACCCTCTCACAGAATATCGACGTGAAATAGCAGTATTCCTACTGTTGTGTTTCGTTCAGTGAGCGGGAGTGCCGGTGGCCCAATCACCCTCTTTCCCCATTCCCGCTCTCTTCTCCGTCTCACTTCCTTTCCTAAAGGGTCGGCAACGTGCAAGTGATGCCTCTGGTGTTGCAGGCGTCCATAGGCTACGGTGACCACTTGCCATCAGGTGGACCATATGACTGTTTGCCACCACAGATGCATAAAAAAAACCTCTTAACAACGTCCTGTGTCGTCATATTCACAGTCTAAATTCCCAAAATGTACCTGCTTCTTACAATTATAATAAATCAGAAATATCATCCTTCTGCGTCGTAAAGATAAGATCTAGGGCGTTCTACAAGCCAGTCCGTAAAGATCTTAAGAGGGAGATAAAACTGAGGCACGCTTATTACAGAAATTAGCCTCCGAGCGCAAAGTTCGAGAGCTATCTGCCGTTCTAACAGATGCACGAGATTAGCCAAAGCGCACTGAACTGAATTAGTTTTGAGTTACCCTTTCATCTATAGAAACATTCAGCCATGCTTAAAAATTAGCAGATAATAATATAATTAAGTTTACTCACTGTTGTATCATTACTTGTTTAATTACATGCAATTACACAGAAAAGGTCTTACATTACATTAAATTACATTTTTGAACCGTTTGGGGTGGAAACACGAGGTTCATGGGGTCCGAGCGCTCGTATTTTGTACAGGGAGATCGCAAAACGCCTGGTCGACGTTTCGCCTGATCAGAAGGCTGGTCTTTTTTTGGCCCGGAGAATCAGCATTGCCATTCAACGTAGCAGTGCTGCCGGTCTTCTGGGCACGTTACCAGTTGACAGCGATGCTGAAGAATTCTACGACGCCTAAACCTTTTTTGTAAATATTTAGTAGTATAATTATAATTTGTGTTTTTGTAAATATGTAACCATTTTTAATACGTTTGTAAATATGTATAAGTATATTAGATTAATTCGTTTTAAAATTAATTCTGTAGGTAAATATATTGTAAATACATTTCTATCATAAGTAAAAAGAAAAGGTCATTATTTGAAATGATTTTAAATATCTAGTTCAGTTCCACATTTTGGTTAAACCATAATTGTTACCTATAACCAAACTTCATAATTAGTAACTGAAATGATATTATATACTTGAATGTTACATGTTAACGAATCGACTATTGAGTGCGGGGAGGCGACTGCTGTGCAGCGTTCATAC
The DNA here is from genome assembly GCA_963564715.1 of Catocala sponsa. NCBI lineage: Eukaryota > Metazoa > Arthropoda > Insecta > Lepidoptera > Erebidae > Catocala > Catocala sponsa. Next base: position 24,035,449 of record OY751342.1, read on the forward strand.
AACCGCGTATATTAAACTAATGCGTTAGCAGTCTGTCTCTACATAAAATGTGTCGCTCTTTGAGTTATCCTACCTCGGAAATAATGTCAGCATTTTACCGGCTAATACCGCGGACTCAGCATCGACTTCCTCAGTAGCCTTTTTTTAATTAGTTATGTTATTGTATATGTACAATGGGTTTGATATGTTTTTTTTTTTAAAGAAAACCCTAAATAAAATTAAATAAAAAAAAATAAAAAAAAAAATGTGTCGCTACATTAATAATTGATATGTAGAAAAATCATAGCTCAAGATTAATTAATTTGGAAACCTGTCAATGACAGAAAGGAAATTCCTCAGTTTAACTATTTGATAAATAAATTATTATAGTTTAAAATAACTAATACCTTGGACTCAACATAGAAATCAAATGAATCAACTGAACTGGTTAAATAAAATTGGTATGTCACTATCCACCTGGCTCCATCATATCAGTTCGATAGTGCCAAGGCATTTTATTACCTATCCTGATACGAATAGTTACAAAATCGATACAAACAAAAAATCGGTAATGTCGTTTTCCAAAATTTGTCCACATAGTTAGTTAACAAATGAAGCTAAGCGTCTGATTACATCATAGACGTCAAATTTCAGCTTACATTTCTATTTGTATCGATGAAATAATATCTATCAATATTTTAAAGAATAACGCTACAAAATTATTTGAACTCGTAATCAAAATTCAAATATTTTCTTGCAAGCAATAATTACGTTTTCTTTCGTCGCCCTTCCCCTAAGTAATTACCGAGGGGTGTCAATTAGGGCGGAATATCACTTAGATTGCGTCGAGTTTTGACTTTTGATTGATAACGCTCCCTCCGAAATGAGCGCTGTTTTGTGAGGACAAGAGCCGTGATAATAAGTAAACCTACCTCTTTTTACCGAGATTATATTATATTTGCTGAAAAACATTTATGTCGCTTTATTTAAATTATGTTCTTTAAATATCTTATTTTATATATTTCATGTTGAGTAACGTAGGTGGTTTCTTTCTACTATAGTGCCGTATTCACGAAACGGCAACTGAGCTCCATATCTACTGTTTATAAAGGTTCTTAAACAGCATGGTGCGCTGTCAGCAGTCATCTCATGTAGGTATCAAGTGGACACTCTGGAATAAACTACCCAAGAATAAAAATAAGAAGTCTTTATTTACTACTAGTTTTCACCCGCGGCTTCGCTCGCGTAAATGTAGGTTAAGTTAGGTTAGGTTTGCAACTGGCAGGCGGTGGTCTCCTTCTGCGAGGCTGTCATGGCGCAGAAGGAGGCCGCGGAGAGGGTCAGGGAGAACAATCCCCTCGCTGACCCTCCGGCGCAGACGGACGGGAGCGAGGAGGAGGCGATTTGCCCGCCTTCTCGCTCCTGTATAGTGGGGTCACTGGTATAGAGTCGGGGGACTCTGTACCGGCTTGCACGGCCCCACACGTCTGGGGGGTGGCCTTGGTGAGCAAGACCACCCCTCCACAGGTGCTGAGGCCCGGTTACCATCAGCCGGGCCAACCGCCGGGGCGGGATGGTGATTGCTAACGCGACCTCATCCCGCCCCACCCCGTCGGCGGAGGGACTGCTCACCCCAGGTTTTTAGTGTGTACCGACCCCCTTCAGGGGCGGAGAGTCTCACATAACCACCCTTCCCCCTCCCCGGGGGAGGGGGTATCCATAAAGGATTTTCCTGGGTAATAAAAAAAAGAAAGGTTAGGTTTGCAACAGTTCTTTTTTCTGGATGAAAGGTACCCTATGTCCTATTCTGTACCCCTGATAACGTGTATGCAAAATTTTATGTTGATCGGTTGAGTAGTTAAGGCGTGAATGCGTAACAAACAAACAAACTCATTTTCGCATTTATAATATTAGTAGATAAGAATAAGTATAAACAGGGTACCTACATTAATAGATGTTATAAGTTATTTACAAAAGTACAGGCCAATTTAGCCATTTCAAATGGCATGCAAACGTACCTAATATATTATAGGTCATATCATTTAGGTACACGAACATATTAAATTTCACGTTTACAATATCAATTATGAATAAAATTATATAAATCCCAACCCAAGATCTCATATCTTGAGCGCTGTGACATCTCCTTACTTTGAGAAGGTTTATACAGGTAAGCAGACGCTAGTAGCCATTGACATCGTCGATATCTATGATCGGCAGTTACCACTTACCACCAGGCGAAGTATCCAATATAACAAGCAAAAAAATAATTAAAATTAAAAAATGGATCCTAGAAACAATTTTTAATATTCAAGTAACTTATCTTATGTGGGGGCCAGTCAGTGTAGACCGGCGACACTTCGACCCAGTGGGATTATTTGTGTCAAACCTCTCCCAATAACGACTGCCATAGATGGTCATGGCAGCCGGGACCAACGGCTTAACGTGCTCTCCGATGCACGGAGCAGGCGATAATTGTCAATGAATACGCACATAGTTTCGAAGTCATATAACTGCCGAACGGCAGAGGAGCGCGACGTGGGTTCGAACCCGAGACCCTCTGCAATGCAGTCTGTTGGTCTCACCACTGAGCTATCGCTGCTCTTTCCAAGTAACTTATTTACATAATATGTATGTATACTTACACCCACATTCCACAAGGTATGTATTAAAATACTTATCTCAAATCAAGTCCCACATTAGGTACAGAAAGCGAGCCTATTGTAGCCTATCGAGCACTTTTCATACTTTATGCAGCTACTGTGGACTTTTTTACAGAAAATCTCAACCTTTTTCCGACAAAAGATTGAAAATAGTATCTCACAAACGGTCTCTAACATAAGAGGCAGTCCAGAGTGAGCAGTCTGTAACTTATATTGCGCGATTCTTTGCACAAATTATACATTCACAGTCCCGTGATAGACACAATAGAAAATCAATTGTTATGTACCATATATGGTTCATCGGACAGGGAACGTGTTAATTATTCGACCTTTGCAAGTTAGCAATTTATTTCTAAATTTTTGAAAGAGCAAGAACTGAAGCACATCCACTGCAACTTAAAGCATATGCTGCACCCAAACGAGGCAACTTTGCCAACTTATCTCACAGTAATTCAGCAAAAGTAGCAGTTGCGAATTGATAACTCGACTAATTACTCTGTTCATTAAAGATCATTAGTGTGATATCGTATGCATGCATGTGTTACTCGGCTCCTACAGAGGCGTGTGCTCATTTATACGTGAAGCACACTTCCATTGGCCGAATTATACCGTCCCAGTGGCTGGCCCGCCGCCAGCTAGGCACCCAATGCCAGCCAAATTTCACGCCGCTCCTTACATTGTCCGAGAATCAACCGAGCCGTTATTATAATTTTATTTTCTTTCTACCCTCTTATTATATTCATAGTGCGGTTATCCTGTTTCATTTCATTTGCTCGACTTCAAAATGAGGTCAGCAAAATTACTGAATGCGAAAATTATATCGTCAACGTTTCTTTTTATACAGATTTACCTCTTCTAATTGAATATAATGAGCGCTTCGATAAGTTCATCTCATTAAACTCGTTATTAATGCTCGTCTAAACGCAGGGCAGCGCCGACGCGACGGGGTGAATAAAAACGCAATATTCATTAAGAAATAAAAACTTTTATTATTATCAGTTCAAATATCGTATTTACATTCTTTTAAACGAGTAAAAGCACATTGTTTATACATTACAAAATTATTAAAAAGAAACTAAAATCAATAGCAGGACAATTTGATGATACGTAAAATAATAAAACATAGTTAATCGAACATAATCTAAGATAATTAAAATTAAAAATAAATCTCAATGTTCCGCGTAGTTCGGAACTCATACAATCGGCAATGGCAACTCGTATAGGACTGTCGTAACTAAGAAATCATAACAACTAAGTGATTAATTAATAATACCTATATACAATAGTTCGTTCGAAACGAACGCGTTCATCAGTTCAATGATACAAATGCAAATTATTATGTATACAATAGAATTTCCACTATTCTCGATATAAATGCTCAACGTAATCTCGTATCGCGTTAAACGTTATGTTACACGGTGCCTCACTCAACGGGTGAATTTGCTCGCATCCCTTACAACTAGAGCTGCGCCGTAAACCTCAACAACTACTATCGATATCGACAACGTATCGACTAACATTTATCGACATCGATATATAAAGTTTTCGAGAAACAACAAATAAAACAATTACATTAATATCATAACTAGGAATTTCTCGTAAAACGTGTAATGTAGCAGTTGTTCAGTTTTGCTCCGAAACTCTCTTAATTACATACACAAACTCAACAAATCATATACACTGAAAATATTGCGTTTCACATACTATACAATTTACGTACTATTTTGGTGTTTGGAACCGAATTATGAATTAACTACGAACAGTACGGGGGGCGGGACTTTAATTTGTGACAATTTTTTTTTAGATATTGTGCTCGACTTTTAAATTTAATATTTTAAAGGCCCGCTCTCGGTACTCAGTGTAAATGTCTCTAAAGCTCGTAGGGACTACACTAAGTTGATCTAAGCTCACTAGTGTATACTCCCGCGCACATCGACAACTCGTTCTACCTTTTTACTATTTACTTATTATCGAATTTGTCTTGGATTTTGGCAGTGCGATTCAATAAGGCTTCCCTTGCCGTAGATAACATTAATTATAAAATTTTATTGCTACTCGTTACCGGGGCCATTATTTTTCTATTTACATTCAATTCTTCTAGACTAGAATTATATAAGGATTAACATACAAGTGATATTAAAATGCGATACTATATCGTTCGGAAACCCGGATTACAATGAAGCGTTTATTTTAATGTTGGCACAAACACGTGTTCGACATTCTGTAGGGCTAACATCTATTTTGAAATCACAGATAACGTTTATGTGTCGTTAGATAACAAGATTAAATCACATGCTATTTAACAGCTGTGGTGGGGCAAATGACACATCAAATTTACAAGAAAAAGCAGAGTGACCACCGCCATTTTGTATATCGATATTACATATTAAAAATCGAACAAAAAGCTGATTTCAATTGCAAAACTATCCATATTATAAATGCATAAGTAACTTTGTTAAGTTTTCACGACCACAAAAACGAGTTTAATAAAAAAGTATGGAAATGCGTTGAACTCTGAAAATACGTAGGGTACTTTAAAGAACCAAAAGAAATTGGGTTTATTTTATTTATGTAAACGAACCCATCTTCTTAAGAAGCTTTTTGCAGACACGTGTATATAAAAAAATCTATTGAAACTTTAATTCAGATTTTGGTACCTATATAAAACATAATAATATATTTAGAATATATCGATAAGTATACGATATATTCTAAAAAATGGTGATCGCGTCACTTTGCCTCTTTCGCGTCCATATGAGTGTACAGCTCCCTGCCGATCTTATATCATTATTGCACTTTCATACATATCAACGGACAACGAAGACATTACAATTAAACGGCATTTGACCACAGCTGTCAATTAACAGGTAATCCGTCTAATGTTCAAGTTGCCAATGCGCCGGTCCGCTACCTTACTTACATTCACTCCTAACTTTACGTGGGACCACTAAAATTTCACTAAACTGGTTACTTTTCACTAGTCTTTAGTCTAGACGGGGACTAATCCCCGCCCACTACCACTCTCGCCTCTCAGAACAAAGATTAGTTTAGTTATAGTATTTATAAATCGTCGAATTAACTATCACGTTACAATTTACAGTAGGACGGTCCCACACTTGTTTTATTTGAGATCTGCGAAGATATTAAATAATTTTGGTAATAGACTTATCTCCGTTCAATTCACATTGTATCACTGGAAAACGGTGTGTTCGCTCTGTACGGGTCTCGTGTCGCGGAGGTGATGGGTGACCCACAACTGTCCGCACAACTCCTCGCCACACTAATGTTACTATTTGAGCACCGTGGAAGGAATGTGTGCATAAGATTTAGATAGACGCCAAGATTCATTAATGTATGAGACCCTACTACGAGCTACGATCACGACTGATACACGCTTCGATATTTGACTTTAGCAACTTGATGTTTGTGTGAAAGAGTCGTGATCGATAACTCGTGGTAGGGCTCGCTGCGATAATAACCGTATAGTTTTTCATAAGACTGCATAAGAGTTAACATCATCGACAATTATCCCTTAATAAATATAAATAAACATCTTCAAAATTTTTACCAAATTATGAGCATATATTTCCAGCATAAAAATCTTTTAAAATAATACGTCATACTCTTCTCAATTAGATATACATGGCACACTGCTCTGTTTATATATTTATAGATATAATTCATACACTCGATACCTATCAGTTTACCTTGTCACCATAGAATAATTGAATTATATGGATGGATATTCCGTTGGAAGCTTAAAAAGCACTAATACAACAATAGAAACGGTAAGCAATCGACGGATGGACAAACTGAATGATGTTAGAAATCGAACAACGTTGAATAAGAAACTGAATACTGTCGGCGCATTCGATGCCCGTTCGAACATGTTATATATATTTAAACTAGTCGAGAGAACTATCACGAAACGTTGGTCCGGTGGAGTGAGTCGACCATATTTCGGCGCTTCTCCAATGTCTAAGTGTACGGGCTCAGTGAGTGACTGAGCTTGTACGCTAAAGTATAGGATTCGCCGCACAACTGAAGTACAAGCGTAACGGATTCAACTAGAGCGCGCTCACTTGACGCTCGCGTGCCGCGTCTCGGGGTGCAGGCACACGCCCTCCACCGTGAATATCGACACCTCTGCAACAATACAAACTTGCCGTTAAACACCACCACTTACCGTTTTTGAGGCTGCGTGATAAACTTTCACTTCGTTATGTAATAAACTTATAAAGGTAGCAAAGGAAGGCTATTTCACAGCTGTTTCTGATTAGATTTGAGTTAAACTGTTCAAACACGCGAGCCCTTTTTTGTGAGAAAGGGACATTGAACATTTTTGAGGTTAGATTTTATTTTGGAATTCTATTAAATTAATCAAAAGTAACATTAATAGAAATCTTAAATAATCTGGACTTGTAATATTAGTATATTATAGAGTTGCGTATCATAATAAAGGTAAACTACAAAATCATATTCAAATTCAGGGTATTTTCAAAAGTGAAATACGGTGTTCAGAAGCATGGTGTACATAAATACGATGTAGAGAAGTACGGCGGCGGCGGCGAAGAGAAAATACTATGAAAAGAAGTATAGTAAGTATACATAAATACGATGTAGAGAAGTGTGGTGTACCAAAGTACGGTGTATTAAGTGTAGTGTAGATAAGTATTATGTATATAAATGTGGTGTACATAAATATGGTGTACTTAAACGTGGTGTACATAAATGTGGTGTGAAAAAGTATCGTGTGAAGAAGTATGGTGTGAAAAAGTATTGTATGAAGAAGTATGGTGAGAAAAAGTATGGTGTAAAGAAGTATGGTGAGAAGAAGTACGGTGTAAATAAGTATGGTGTGTAGAGGTATGATGTGTAGAGGTATGGTGTATAGAAGTATGGTGTAAAGAAGTATGGTGTGAAGAAGTGTGGTGGTGAGGTATGTGAAGAAATAAAGTGTGATGAAACATGATGTGATTGTTCACGCCATACTTCTTCATACCGTATGTTGTCCGCCGGGTCGGGCTTCAGCAGCGCGGCGCGAGGTACGTCAGAGAGTGTACTCACCATCAGGCAGTTCCCTGAGGCGCGGCGGCAGCGGCGCGAAGTATGCGTGGTGCAGCGCGCGCGCGGCGGGCAGGCGGCGCGCCGGGTCGGGCTGCAGCAGCGCAGCAGCGAGTCGCTCGGCGTCCTTGCCCGCATCCCGTAGGCGCGGAAAGGCAGCGCCCAGCGCGCGCGCGCCCGACACGCCCCAGCGCGACACGTGCGCTCGCAGCCCCGGCAGCCGCGACACGCCCGACCAGCTCTCCTCCGTCGGCGTGCCCACCACCTGGCACACACCATGTCATATATTACCACATTGTTGGCAAAAACCAGGACCCTCTCATTATATGGACTTAACATCTAAAGTAAAATCATAATAACATTGAAATCAAAATATTTGTTGCTACTTTTGCCAGAACCAAAGTGGCCGACAACCATTCGATCGGCTGATGGTGGCATTTATAATTGCAAATTGCCAAATCTTCAAAAGAATAAGGGGAGGTGGAAATCATTACTATCTATATCTATCTGATTCTGAAGCAGAGCTACTTTACTTGTCACTAGGCTCTGGAGTGTAAGCTCCTCTGAAGATAAGTGATGTTCCTAGATACTTTAAATTGATGAAATGTTACCTTAAATATTTTATCTAGCTGGTCGTGTGTGTCCCGTACTCCCGGGAATGTGGGTACTCCGCAGAGCATCTCCACAAATATGCAGCCCACGCCCCACATGTCCAGTGATGTGGAGTACTCTGTGCTGCCCAGCAACACGTCTGTGTACAACACATGATCGTTAGACATAACATTCACTCACTAATGCTGGCCGTGACATTTACTTAACTAATAACATGGCACAGTAACGATAAACACAGGCGATTAAAGTGATATATTCTGAGATCGTAAGAAGTGGAAATTCGTAGTCTCAACCTGTTTGATCAAAATACATAACAGATTCTAATCGATTTTCACATCAAAATTATATCATGAGACAGCAAAACTAAGCCGCTGCGTTCGCGATGCATCTGCGTCAAATATACGTTTACGGGTTTTACTCAGCTCAGAATTGTCCAAAAATACACTGAAATTATGAAGTTCCAAGTTCTGCCTATGGTACTCTACTTAAAGAGAACCTGCCAACACAAAAATAAATCTAATAAAACTAACACATAAACAGAAAAGACTCAGTCACAGAATGTCTACTTCTCAAAATGTCTACAGCTAGCAAAATGTCCATTTCTAAGAATGTCTCTTTCGTAAAATGTCCCTTTCGCAGAATGTCTCTTTCGTAAAATGTTTGCGACCTATATATATTTTGGGAACTGGTCATACTGTGACTGAGCGACAAAAATGTCAAAAATATAAAACTAAAAATCCTTGGCAATCTTATGCCGCATTAATTTAACTGGCCTAAAGAGGATGCTTGAGGTATTAAGACTTTTTCCTTTACATACATCTTACTGCAGAAAGTTAACGATAAATAATAAAACAAACGGAATCATGAAATGCGCATATTATATCGACTGTCACGATGATCCTGTGCCGTAAGTTCGATCTCATACAGACCGATGATCACGATATGGTATCGATGCCAGATTTGTCGAAGTAATCATGGGACGAAAATAAGAGAATAATAATAAGAACATAAATGAGTTGTAAAATACTGAATATATAATTTGATGGTGATTTAAAAGAGTGACCTTGAGTTTCTTGTAGGTATCTTCTCATAGGCTCAATCTTTTGCCTGAACCTTGCAACTAACATAAATGTAAATTCAGTAAATGTAACAAACTCACTAAGCCCTTTGACGTTCATAAGTGTTACTTTGTGACCTAAGTGAATAAATGATTTTTGACTTTGACTTTGACTTAAGGAATTAATATTTTCGATTACATTAGGGCAATTTACCATGAAAACGTATTTTACATACAATAGGTATGATGAAAAAACTATTGCCTTCTATATATAAAGCAACGCATAACATAAAAAAACATACATAATGGCTTTTAAACACTCGAGTCTCTAAGAAGCAAGCAACGTATTACTGGGTCACACGCAAAGCGTACACAACACATTTTACTTTCACACTTTTTCCTCCATATAACCCTCCCATTCCATACAGAAAACGCAGTACGTCTCTCATGAACAACGTCACCTCGGTGCAAAAGGTCGGACATTTGTCACGGGTAATGTGCACATCCCGCTCGCGTGACAAAATTGCGGTACAACAACATTGTGTTAAGTAAACTTTTCGACTAAAAGCGTAGTCTAAATATAACACAGCCATTCTAATACAATGTTGTTTAGAATTACCAGAAACCGTAATAGTTATTTTAGCTAGTGATGGATGAAATTGTTTGAGTGTCTCACTGTCTTTAAGTCATCACGAACGAAAGCTCTTAAGACTAAGTTGGAATGCAATCTCAGCAGATTTACCGTCTACTGAAATTGCATTTGAATTAGGGCCGAATTGCTTTTAGGAACAAAAGTTTTCTGCATTCGGGCAGCAACTTTAAACAAACTCTATGTAGAATTCGTGTAAACAAACCGTCCATATATTTTCATGTTATAACTGGAATGTATTTTTGAGCACCGTTTTAATATTAGCTATTGGTTTGCCGGCACTTCATTAATACGTTATAAATAAAATTATAATTATTATAATCTAAACTAATATTATAAAGCTGAAGAGTTTGTTTGTCTATTTTTTTGTTTGATCGCGCTAATCTCAGGAACTAATTGTTCGATTTGAAAAATTATTTAAGTGTTGAATAGCCTATTTATCGAGGAAGGCTATAGGCAATATAACATCACGCTACGACCCACGGGGGCGGCGCAGTAACGATAAACGCGGGTGAAACTGCGGGAACATATAGTAGTACATCCTAATCCTAATCCTAACTAATATTATAAAAGCGAAAATGAGTTTGTTTGTTACCTTTTCACGCCTAAACCACTGAACCGATCATTCTGATCATTTCGAATCATGATTGAATTCTATTATTACAAGCAGAGTACAACCCGAATTGATTGTCAAATTCTAAATTAACGCGAGCGAAGCCGCGAGCAAAAGCTAGTAATACATAATCCTAACTTGTTTGTTTGTTACGCTTTCACGCCTTAACTTTTCAACCGATCACTATGAAATTTTGCATACAAGTTGACAGAGGAACAGAAAAGGACATAAGATACCTTTCATCCAGAAATAGAACTGCTGCAAATCTGACCTAACCTACATTTACACCAAAAGTTCTCAGACTTTTTTCTCATAGACCACTTTCAAAATTTAGCTGGTTTCAGTGGACCCCCTGCAGCTACATCTCTACCATATTAAAATTCTCGGGACTGAACCTACCACGGTAGGCGGGCTGACCTTCAAATAAATTTTCGTGGACCCCCGCTTGCAAATTGTGAATCCCCAGTCACGCCAACATAGACCCCGTCGAGTCTCCCGTGGACCACTGGGGGTCCACCTGGACCACTTTGGGAACTAATGATTTACACAATCGAAGCCGCGGGCAAAATCTAGTTGACAATAAATCAAATACATAATATATATGTATGTCGCGTGTTACATGTGCGTTTCCAAAACATTTATTGTCATTCTTCGTGTTACACACTCATCCGATCTCACATTGCGTGCATCGCTCGCTTAACATTCCATAGACGTGTGGTATCAAAGAACCTGTTAATACTGCCGAAAGATATAAAATGTTTAGGGCCACTTGCACGACAACTCACAAACTACGTTTAGCACTACATAGATTTAAAACATCGTGACATCTCAGTCACCTTCATACGGATGACTGACGACAGCACGTTTTAAATCTATTTAGTCAGAATCAGAATCAGAAATCATTTATTTGTAGAAACATAGGTTAATACAAAGATGTTACAAATTTTATCTGTCCTCTATGTTCTGTCATTGAGACATACAAATTTAAATGGGTTAGTATCACAAAAGAGAATATAAAAATAAAAATATCGTCAATGTCAAGAAACAAATTCAAAATTACATGACAAATACATAGCAAATTAAATTATAACACTAAAAACAAATATATATATATTACCATTTACAGAGTTAAAATATGATATTCTTATTATATTATACATTATTATCATGTTATTAAAATTGTGTCATTTAAATATTCATTCGTTTTTATGATATAGTGCTAAACGTATTTTGTGAGTTGTCGTGCAAGTGGCCCTTAGAGTATTTATTGTACTTTTTTAAAGACAACTCCTGCACTAGTAATATATCCCGTGTCGGGGGGACTTTGCAAACATTTAAACAACGGACACCAAGAACATCCAGACTCAGGACAACCATTTGTAGATAGATCCCATAATACACGACGCAATGGCATTAGCGAGGTGAACACTTAAACCACGACAGCATCCGTGCAGCTTGTCAACTTCATAATTGCAATGATGCCTATCAGTTTTATCATATTTGAACAGTTTACTACTATCAGTATACCATAACTGTCTTTTATGATGTGTTTCCCTAGGGCAGAGGTTGCCAGACTTTATTTCTCATAGACCACTTTAAAAATTTTGTACGTCGTCTTCGTGGGTCGTAGCGTGATGTTATATAGCCAACACTAAAAGAATTTTTCAATTCGAACCAGTAGTTCCTGAGATTATCAAGTTCAACCAAACAAACAAACTCTTTAGCTTTATAATATTAGTATAGATTTAATAGTTATCCTAATTCCTAAACCAGTGGTCGGCAACCCGCGGCTCGCGAGCCGCATGCGGCTCTTTGACTCCTCGGCTGTGGCTCTGCCATGAAATGTTTAGTGCAGGCACGGAATATTACTTATTATCTTGCTTTATTAGTATGATATCTACCAAATTTTATTTAATTTACTAGTAGTTATACTCAAACTTATGTGACAAAGGCAAGCTCAATATTGTTCTTTCTTTTCTATAATTATGTCTTCTGCTAAACAAAGCTTAAGTTAAAAAATGGGCTCTTTGAATGGATTTCATTTGTGTATTATCTATATTTGGCTCTTTTGGACGACCTTTGCCGACCACTGTCCTAACCTAATATTATAAATGCGAATGGGAGTTTGTTTGTTTCTACGCTTTCATGGTTTAACTACTCGAGCGATCATCATTAAAATTCGCATACATGTTGTGCGGTATGGTTTCATCTAGAGCAGAGGTGCCGAGACTGTTTTTTCAAGACCACTTTCAAAATTTTGCTGGTTCTGGTGGACCCCCTGCAGCAACATTTCTACCATACTTCTTGGCATTCGTATTTATATTGGCGAAGAATCAAAAAATTTTGATCAAATCTCTACGGACTGACATTTTTTTTTAAATCCTCGTTTCTGAACCTACTACGGTAGACGGGCTGAGCTATTTTTCGCTACAACCTATCACGGTAGGGTACCATTGATAGGTGAAATCAAGCCAACATTTTAGTTCTTTACTATCAAAACCAAATAAATTTTCGCTTACGAATTGTGAAACCCCATTTTGTTGTCACGCCAACGTAGACCCCCGTCGAGTCTCTCATGGACCCCTGGGGGTCCACCTGGACCACTTTGGGAACTAAGGATCTAGAGAAATAGTAATATTCCCGATGGATAGTAATTTACTGAGAAAATCTACAATAACGCGAGCGAATCCGTGTGCAAAACCTAGTATCCAATAACACTTTACTGTTGATTGTACCAGGAACTTCATGCCCGGCAGCAAATATAAAAACAAGCATGAGACATATGAGACAAACAAGGCAGTCAATAATTAAGTAGAAAGTTAATAATTGTTATCGTCGTTGTATTAATTGTCACCTGCATTAGACAGCCCACACATTCTTAACGTTATTTCAAAAGTGTTAATAGTGAATAGGAATAAGTGATCAATCAGAAAACAAGATAATCCGCCTATGTGGCGTTCTCCCCTAGCTGACAACAGCCCCACCACTAGAGCTATTAAACTTATAAATGAGTTCCTTCAATGTAGTCCAGATGCCGATATTTTTTTTGATTCCCAAAACATAATTTTGAAACATATTTATATATATCTGAATTTTAAAAAGTAATTTTATACTTCCTAAGTTGATAAAAGGTTGTTTTTGTTGATTGTTGTTACAAATATTATTTTATGTTATTTCTTTTGTTAATCTAAGTGTTTGTTAAGATTGTATGTAATTTGTTGTAATATTATTAGCATAGATATAAGCGATTTAGTGTATACTGTAAGCTTATATTTTTTATGAATAAATAAATAAATATATCTATGGGACAAAGCTAATTTGTGGTTGTAAAAATGGCAGTTTCATTCCGTTAATAGTGAAGTCCCAAACACATTTACATATATTATATGTGGAAATAAAATTAGATTTTGTATTTACTGTCAAAACTAATTAGGAAATCTAAAGTTGAGCGTGTTTTGCATCTCCTTTAAAAGCCGGTTTACGCCTGGAATACCTTTCTACTGTTTGTTTATTGTAAAAATTACATACATACATAGATTCACGCCTGTTTAACAGAGAGGTAGGCAGAGACTAAAGATTTTCATTTGCTACGATCCTGGCACACTTCTCTGGCTTCGTTCATTTTCATAACATTCCTTATACACGCTCGCCTGTTTAAAATTACAACAAAGCCTTATTGAACTAGTTGTAATGGTATAGGTATATTGTGTGTTGGACTCACCTGGTGGTCTATACCAGAGTGTGACGACTTCGTGCGAGTACGTGTGGCTCGGCACTGACTTGGCGCGCGCCAGGCCGAAGTCAGCCAGCTTCAGCTCCCCATGGGAACTTATTAACAAATTCTGAGGCTTCACATCCCTGGACAACAAAAAAAAAATATATATTACCTATGTTGTACATTTTTTAATAATATTTTTAAATAAATGAGAATATACCATCATTACAGGAAACTAGTGCACAAGTCTAAGGGCGCCTTTAAATTTAAGCAGCGCGCGGCTGCAGTGCTGTGGCCACGCGCTGCTTTGTAAATCCATATAAATAAAAACGCGCGACTGGAGCGCTACACCCGCGCTACTGCCGCGCATTAGTTGATCAATAGACTAGTGACGGCTGCGTGGCGGCAGCGTTGCAGCCGCGCTGCCGCCGCGCGGCAAATTTGAAGGCGCCCCTAGACTTTTGCGCTAGTTTCCTGTAATGATGGTATATTCTCATTTGTACCGTTACCAAATAGTACTTACTAAGTACTTACTAAATGTGACAGCTGCATGTTTACAAAAATCCTACATCGTTTTAAGCTAGACAATTACCATTACACAGTTACAGAAAGCGCATCGTCTATTCAGAGCTACAGGATGGCAAGCAAAAACAAGGCGGCCAATTCCTGCGCTACAAAGATGTGCTCAAGCGTCACATGAAGCGCTGCGACCTTGACCCGACGCAGTGGGAGGCAGTGGCAGCGGACAGGCCACTGTGGAGGAGCACTGTGCGCACTAAGGTGTTCGAGTTCGAAAGGCGACAGAAAGAGCGACTCGATGCCAAACGGGACGAGCTCAAGGCCCGACCACCTGCGGCCATATATTACAATTGTCGGAGGGGTGCTGACTTGCAGTGATTGCGGACGCACGTTCACGGTAAAAATTGGTTATGTCAGTCAGCTAAGAGCACACCAACGAAGCTCTCAATAATGAGTTACAAGTTGCCGTGGCCGTATACGGTCTGGACGGTATTATTACAGAACAGTCTACATAAAACCCTCAATCGATAAACCTTGTGAAGATACCCAAGAGTTTGTTGTCTACTATAAAATAAAGTAACAGAGGCTATTAGAAAACTCCACTTTTATGATAATAAACAATGAAGGCGAGTATAATGTTTACTCGTTCGCAGACTAGCGATATTAAAATAGACCACACTCTATAAGTTATGCGCCGGCGAATATCCCCTCAACCAAGAATGTTTAGAAAATTGCATGCATATTTTTCCTGCAAAGTGAATTATGGAGAGACCACAGTGAGGCCGATCTAATGAAATGGTATCAAACATAATTTATATGGAAACTAGTTTCGCCAAAAATATATTATAAAATGGCAATATGATATTTAATATATCATTCAGTGTATCTAAAATATTTTAATTTAAAATATCGTACGTTGAATCATACATCTTGAAATTTAAATGCCGAGCAAATCTTTCGCGATCATAAATCAGGATTAATTGATAATTACGATGACTTGTTTAGCTGTTCAGCAATAACATACAGAACACAGGATTCTAAGCTTATGGCAAGTAAGCCTGTAAGAAACAGGTTTCTAAGCCTCTATCGTTATATAAAAAAGGTGTCACAAACTGTATGCAGTCTGTTAACTACTGAGCTGCATTGCTTTACTAGATATATACCATCAGACCAGTACGGACTGGTCTGATGGTGTACGAGCCAATAACGCTCATACAGCACAATTCATATTTATGCATAGGCAACCAAACAATTAATAAATTAGTCGGAACTAAAACTCGGTCACGCGCTATTGTGTATGTGTCGAATTAATAACTTTACGTAAAGTGCGACTCAGATAACTTAACATTAAACATTAACAACTATTGTTAACTATAACTAATAAACTCATAAACTTATCTAGTGGTTTGATATATCGTGTGTACTACCTATAACAAACTTAACTACAACCGGGATACTGTTAACGACGAGATAACCCCGACAGATGGTATTCCATGGAATACCATTAGCTGTGTTTATTATTATTAAATAGCTGGGATAGCCTAGTACGAGATTGTTGGACTACCACGCAGAGGTGCAGGGTACGAGCCCAATTCACGCACCTGACTTTTCATATAAAATAGCTTATTATTGCTTGCTTTAACTGTGAAGGAAAACGTCGTGAGAAAACCTGCATGCCTGAGAGTGTTCCATAATGTTCTCAAAGATGTGTGGTCTACCAACACGCATTGGGCCAGCGTGGTAAACTATGGCCTAACCCTTCTCACAATGAGAAGAGACCCGTGCCCAGTTTTGTTTTTTTTTTTTGTAAATTCTGCACCATGGCAATCTATCCTAAAACAATAAGCCACTGAGTTGTCTAACAGTCTGGTTTTTATGTTATTTATTCTATGAGAGAGCTTTCGTTAGTAATCGTAGCTCTCGTCTCTCTATGCGAATCTTGTGCTAAGACCGGCGATGTCACATCTTAAACTAAACCGTGCCCAGCTGTGGGACACTTCATACAGGACTAATAATATTATAAGTACAAATAATAAAACGTACCTGTGTAAAACTCTTCTCCTGTGGCAGTATGAGAGCCCCCGCAGCAATTGGAACATGTACAGCCTAACGTTGTGATGATTAAGCCCACCTGGGTGCCTTTCCATATACTGTGATAGATCCGTGTCCTGGCAACAATAAACAAATATTTAGTAAACTATTTTATAAACCACTACCATAGGAAAACTTGTTTAAAAATAGGATAAGCTTCAATATTTTGAGTTAGCCCGACTAGTTACGGGTGTCGGCGTAGTCCATCCTAAGGTTTGACCTGGGGGTGGCGGGCTTTGTGGGCCTGCCCGCCATCCGTTCAGCACCAGGTTCAGCACCAGGTTCAAGAGGCGGCGTGCGTGTTGAACGCGCGCCTCTGTGTTGTGTAGAGGCCTGCCGTTTCATACGGCGGGCCGAAACCTCGGCGGGGTCGCGATCGCATGTGCAAGTGATTCGCGCGGGGTCGCAAACGCATGTGAAAGTGATTTGTGCGGTCCCGCCGACTCTGGTTATGTCGAGGAACACCGTGGTAGGTTTAGTCGGTATTACCGGGATGTCGTCATCTTTTCCCCGGTGAGTCCGACATAACCTCTCTGTCGCCCCGCGGAGAGGTATATACGTCAATGCATTGCCCCACGTAAAAAAAGGGGTTAGACCTACTAATTTCGTGTAAGGAAATCCGTGCGCGACGTGGGTTCAAACCCGAGACCCTCTGCATTGCAGTCTGTTGGTCTCGCCACAAAAACAAAAATGAATGTTGTCATTTCAGCGTAATTACGTACAACATCGCTTGCCATTGTAAAGTGCGTATGTGTGTGTGTGTGCGTGTTCGTAATGACGAACACGCCTTTTACATTAGTGTGAATATACTGTTCACATACCACCCTCATCTGACGGCGCGGCGCCTGGCAATCAATCAACGGACTTTTGTCCGCCAGCCATGTCGTATTGAACATTCTAATGAAGTACATACGCATGTACCTATATGGTCACATGCCTGTTGCCCGAAGGTAAAAGCACATTACAGATTCATGTTGCTACCATCCTAGAATATCGTTATTACTTTTGCCCGTGGCTTCGCTCGCTCGGTAACACTACTTTTTTCTAGATTATTCTGTAACCCTCACGACGTGTATGCGTAATAGCATGATGATCGATCAAATAGTTAAGGCTTGAAAGCGTGATACAGATACAAACAAACTCACATTCGCATTAGTTAAGGATGCTGCGCCCATAGATATATGCCTACTTAGCCCTAAATAACATATATACCAGATACGTATTTTATACATACAGATAGATATACATAAAACGTGTAAGGCAGCGTGAGAAACCTAATGGAAGGTTCTAGAACAAATTATGCTGACTTTTACTTATAATACTTGTTACTGGAAACCCGTGTAAAACATCGAACGTTTAGAACAATTAATGCTGATTGTCACTTTACTTATTAGAATCCTGGATATATGAAACCTGTGCGACCGACATTGATGTACTTAGTTTATAATTTATAATTTAATTAATATTCATTCTGTTCTCGCCATCGACTCTGTAAACACCTTGCTTTCCAAATAAATATATTTTTTTGGAAATTCGGTTTCATTAAACCTTGACTCATTCGTAATATTAGTAAAGATTTCAAATAACAGAAATCTCATCACCAGAAACAAGAAATGGAATCATAAATATTTAAAAACTGCGGGCAAAATAAAACCGTCCTATTCCGAAAACATCCGCTAGCGCCCAGTATATATTTTGACGCAGTCTGTGTTACTGAATCCAAATCGCATACAACCTCGGATTCCATACAGCTTGGCGGACACGATAGTGTTCACTTACTGAAGCCTGTATAATATTTCTGTAAGTATCGGCTAAAAGTAAGCATATCAAACTCACATGTCATCAGCTAAGTTTAAGGTCCATATAAGAACCGACCCTATTATAAACTGAAAAACACATACACAACTGCCATGGTGTTACAGAGAACATCTTAACATAAAACCCAGCAACATTTTGCGTGATCGAACCCAAAACTTCACAAATAACTACAAACATAAGCGCAATCTGTCACGGGACCAGTGGCAGTAACCTACTATAATTGAATAGAAACATGACTAAAGTAATTAGATAGAAAAGAACCAAAATATGCGTTCGAGGCGAAATACTACAAGTCTGAAACCCGGCACCCACGACGCGGCTTTTTTTTTATAGTGACACGGCAAAGTGACTGTAACGGACCTGATGGAAAGCACAATTACAGTCCAGAGACAGCGACGACGAGGAGAAGATAGGTGTCTTCTAGCCGTCGTCAGTGTCAAGCCGGTCTGACCAGATTCTTCTTCACACTACGTTTGAAGGACCCAATGTCATAGAAGGGAGGGAACACATGTGCCGGAAGACCATTCCAAAGTTTTATGGTACAGCATAAGAAGGAATTGCTGAACTTTTTGGTGCGAGACAGGATTGTGCTAACCGTCCATCCGTGGTTACGAAGTCCGGCACGTGTGGTTCTCAAAAGGAAGCGGGAAGGTGGGATGAGGTCAAATAACTCTTCGGAGCATTCGCCATGATAGAGGCGATAGAATACGCTAAAGGACGCAATGTCTCTACGAAGTTGTAGCGGTTCGGTGTCCTTCGTAACCTCCTGGCTGTCGATTATAAGTACGGAATGACGCTGCAGTTAATCTAAGGCATCGAGTAGATACTTAGCGAAACCATTCCAAAGGTGCGAACAATACTCCATGCTGCTACGGACTTGAGACTTGTACAGCAAATACCGCTGTTCAGGAGAAAAGAAACGCCGCACCTTGTTTAGAATCCCGAGTTTGCATGCAGTTGTGGTTATTACACACTCGATGTAATCCCTAGAGTTAAGGTCGTGGCGGATGTCTATGCCTAAGATGTTAAGACTATCCTGCAGTGGCAGCGTGGTGCCCCCGAAGAGTGGGAAGTAGAGAGAATAGGGTTTTCTTAGCATTGCATTTCCATCCGCGGCTGGGACTATCCAGAGGACTTCGGTACCGCCAACTTTTTTCTATTGCTAAAGTTGGGGTGGGCAATCCGTGGGTGCGTAGCAGGTTTCTCTCTTCCCAATTATTTTATTACAACGCCTAATTCCATTCAATAGAAACTTGACTTTTCAAATAAAAGCTCAACGATCTAAATACCACAGATTTCACTTTCAAGTCATTATAAAGACGGAATTCAGTATACAAGCCTAAAAAAAGTTGAAGAAAAAATAAATGGCAATCAAACGCGCCATACTTCAAGATTAAATAGGCCATTATAAATATAATGAGCAATCACTGTCAATATTAAACACTACTTTGAATAAACCGCTATAATAAACGTGAAAATATCGTCATTTTCTTATTGAGACTCACGGAGTCAACATTGTGATCGTAAAATTTTGTAAGGAAATTAGCAACAGTCATAATTATTAACATGATAATAAATTAGATTACAAGTGCTTAAGAGTGTCTTACAATCGTAAAAAAATTAATAGATTAACTAAATTTATATTTGACAAGTACCTACAATCCATTTTTTCGTACTTGTAATTAGTAAATAAATATAATGTAGGTACTCGTAGCAGTAGAGACGTATTTTCATAATTCCCGTCTCTATGTATTGTCTTTCTTTTTATTACTAGCGGTCGCCTAGTGGTCAAAATTTGACCAAAATGCCTAAGCTTGCTACTTTGTTTTCTGTGTTTCTTTATAACATATAAATAAGGTATAGGTAACCATAGTTACAAAGAATTATACGACATCAGACGAACAATGCCGAAATACTACGAACGCGATTCGACTGCGTGTGTCAAATGCATGATTGTGTGCGTGTAGTGTTTTTTCATTATCGCTATTGCTGCTTTTGTTAAATATAAAGAGGTATTAAGCTTCTTAATATGGAAGATAATGTTACCACGTGGACACAATGAGACTTTATAAAGAACTTACTGGTTAAGTCGTAGTGGCTACGCCACGTGTAACATCTATACACGTGTCAGCATATTACTTGCTTCATTTCTCTCCCGAAGCAGCGATAGTTCAGTGGGGAGACCAACAGACTGCAATGCAGAGGGTCTCGGGTTCGAACCCACGTCGCGCACCTCTGACTTTCGGAAGTTATATGACTTTTCGAAATGATGTGCTTATTGACTGACAATTATCGCCTGCTCCGTGCCTCGGAGAGCACGTCGTCGGTCCCGGCTGCCATGAACATCTATGGCTGTCGCTATTGGGAAGTCAGTGTCCTCTAATATCCTGACACTGGTCTAGCCTTAGGGTATCGTTTAGTTTAGTGTTGGATAGCCTTTTTATCGAGGAAGGCTATAGGCTATATAACATCACGCTACGACCCACGGGGGTGGCGCAGTAATGATAAACGCGGGTAAAACCGCGGGCACATCTAACGCTTTCACGCCTTAACTAGTCGACCGATGATCATGAAATTTCGCATTCAAACAGTCAAGACACAAGATACAGCAAAGGTCATAGGACAGCTTTCATCTCGAAATAAAGTACTGTTCTAGAGAATTCTGTAAAAGTAAGGTTAAGCACCAGAGCAGTGATAGCTCAGTGGGGAGACCAACAGACTGCAATGCAGAGGGTCTCGGGTTCGAACCCACGTTGCGCACCTCTGACTTTCGGAAGTTATATGACTTTTCGAAATTATGTGCGTATTGATCGACAATTATCGCCTGCTCCGTGCCTCGGAGAGCACGTTAAGCCGTTGGTCCCGGCTGCCATGAACATCTATGGCAGTCGTTATGGGAGAGTGTCGACACAAAAGATCCCACTGGGTCGACGTGTCGCCGGTCTGCACTGACTGGCCCCCACATAAGATAAGATAACATAAGGTTAAGCACCACTCACCACAAACTCAAACACGAAGGTGAGCGTTTCCCTGGTGTGCACGATGTCGTGAAGCGTCACGATGTTGGCATGCTTTAGCTCCTTCAGCAGTGAGGCCTCGCGGATCGCCGTGAACGGAGCCCCCTCCTCCTCCTGCAGTCTGATCTCTTTCAATGCCACCACTTGCTGCGTTAAACTGGTGAAGGAAACGTACAGTTAGAAGTTTAACTTGACAGTACACTTATATGTAATGCTAATGACTAAAAGCGCCTAAATAAATCTATACTAACATTATAAAGCTGAAGAGTTTGTTTGTTTGAACGCGCTAATCTCAGGAACTAAGGGTTTGAATAAAAAAAATATTTTAGTGTTGGATAGCCTATTTATTGAGGAAGGCTATATAACATCACGCTACGACCCACGAGGGCAGTGCAGTAATGATAAACGCGGGTGAAACCGCGGGAACATCTATGAAGAATAAAAAAAGAACTTATATCTAAGGGATGGGTACTGACGCATCGTATGCATGTCTTAACTAATATTATAAAAATGCAAATGTGAGTTTGTTTATTTGTTACGGTTTCACGTCTTAATCGATCATTATGAAATTTCGTATACATGTTGTCAGGGGAACAGATAAGGACATATGCTACATTTGATAGGTCATTAGTCACTACGCATCATACGCATATAGTGCATAATTAACTGTACGGATGGCGTAGTGGTTTAAATGGTCGCTTCGTCACAGCCACTGGTTCAGTTCCCACACGGGACAAAAACTTATGTAATCCAGTTTGTTTTCTAAACATTTTGATATTAACAGTAAGACCCATTTTCTACCGAAATCTATGATAGGAGTAGCTTAACAGGTTCCCTGTCCGATGAGTCACATATTATACATAACAATAGAATTTCTATTGTGTCTATCACGGGGCAGCGAATGGGTTAAGTCTATTATTCGGTAAATCATCGAATAATAATAACCTTAGGCCATCTCACGCTGACAAGTCTTACCGTAGAATAGTGTGTGAGCAAACACAAGTGCACTCCCTATTCTTTCACTCACGAAGCTTTTTAATTCAAATTCTGCTACCATTTCTACTAAATTAGGAACAGTGTACACGATGCGCCGCTCGGGTTATCTTATCCGAAATAGGAAGATCCAATTTATTTCACTTTAAAATGTCACAGTTATAAGGCCACATAATCAAAATTAATTTTTTTTTTTTTTTTTTTTTTTTTTTATTATCAGAAAAATACCTTAAGACTAATTACATTTGAAATTCGCCAAACATATTGTTTAACGGCGAGATACGCTCTTATCATTAGTACTAATCTACATTACAAAACTATTTTAAAATATAAAGTATGTTAACTATAAGAATAAACATAAAAATAAAATTTCTAAGATAAATATCATAAAACAGGTAATTTCACTTATAATATATGAGTAACAATTATTATTTAACTTTTATGTAGGTATTGTAATATTTTTAGAGTACTTGAGACTGTAAAAGGATATCTTTTAATCTTTTTTTAAGGCAGCCATAACTAATTTTTGGAACCTCTCTTAATATAGGCAAAGAGTGCCTTAGTAGCGAACATTACTGTAAAAATATCTCGGGTTTAATAATCAAATAAAGTGTCATCAGAATTTTCTATCAAGAAAACTTTAGTGAAAATGGCAATATGGTCGCTATTACAAGGATTAAAACCAAGCCAGCGATATATGAGTGCAATACATCTTAGTCTACCCTTTCAGAAACACAAGCGTAAAGATATTGTTTTATTATTATGTTCTTTTAAAGAGCATTAGGAATAATTCCTGTGTTGCAAAACAACGGACTTAAAGAACACTCAGACTAGAAACAACCATTTGTGAATCACACATAGTTTCGTCCCGTGTGGGATTCGAACCCACAACACTCGGCGCAATGGCAGTAGTGAGGCGGCCATTTAAACCGCTACGCCACCCATGCCATTCATCATTGAAATCGGTAACAAATAAACATACTAAAGCAATCAAAACTAAAGAAATGCAGCATAGCATACCGACTATTTCTTAGAAAACCAATAGATATATTATCGCCCCTATTATTGAAAGTAAAACAAACATTATTAACCCACACAGCCGTGTTCAAACCGCACGATTAGCGTAATAAAGTCTACCATACACTATTATACGGCTAGATCACGACTGACTAGT
Organism: Catocala sponsa; assembly: GCA_963564715.1. NCBI lineage: Eukaryota > Metazoa > Arthropoda > Insecta > Lepidoptera > Erebidae > Catocala > Catocala sponsa. Next base: position 24,059,413 of record OY751342.1, read on the forward strand.
TCACACGTACATCTGTGTTTAAATAATTCATTTACAATGCAGCTGCTATGCTTTAATTGCATCGCATGCTCGTCTATTCAAAGTAGAAAGGCTTAGAAAACTGTACAATGAAAATTTATTGCGTCTCAGTTGAGAAGACAATACGTCTATCTGTGTAGTCTCACACTATCTGAAAGGGTAGAAAGAGTGTGTAACACACACACATTTCACTGGTTACATGCATGGTCTATTTTCTGTATTGCCGAAAGGGGCAGACAAAGGTCCATTTGTTTGGGCACCACGTAGGACCACGTAGGGTTACGTAGGGGGCCGAGTCTATTGCCGAGAATATTCCTATTAATATTACGTGTTCATAATAATATCAGCCCTGTATTAAACTGTCCCTCTACTAGGCACGGATCTCTTCTGAGTGTGAGAAGCGTTAGGCCATAGTTCGCTACGCTGGCCCAGTATGGGTTGGCAGACTTCTCATATAGTCGAGAACATTATGGAGAACTCAGACATGCAAGCGATAATTAACTATTTAATATAACTGCATATAACTTCGAAAAGTCAGAGATGCGCGCCTTGGGACTGAACTCGAGACATGTACGTGTTTAATTAATAATCTATGTGTCAATTCTTTTTGATATTTACATTTTTATTTTCAAATATCCTTGTTTGTTAACTGTGGATACTATATTATTATGTTTTTAATGTTGTGCACGGTAGTCATAGACGTAAACACCAGGCTTAAGCAACAATAATGTTAATAATGTGTGTTTGTGTGTATAGAAGAATCTTAAAATGACTAAATAAATTACCGGGCTCAGGTCTAGATTTCATGAACTATGGCTACTAAAAATTTCTTGTCCTAAAAATCCATTATCGCTTTGCCCGAAAATCGAACTCGAGATCTCATGCACAACAGCTGTATTAATTATAACTGTGCCACCAAGGCAGTCACCGACTTAACGACATGGGTGTTAAAACCTAGGATTCAACCTCTTCGTCTTAAATGTAAAAGTAATGAAAAGAAACGACCCCTTATATCTCGGGGGTCTTTTGACCCACAGGGCCCATATTTAAACTCGACCGAGGTACGACCCCAAGCTGTCTGCACACCAAGTTACAAGTCAATCGGTCCAGTGGTTCCGGAGTTATGCCTGTCACTAACACCGATCTGTCACTAACACACAGACCCACATAGTGTTTTCATTAACCTCTGATGAAGACTCAGAGGATAATAAATCGCTGTGCAGCAGACGAGTCAAAGATACCCACTGTAGTAACACTTTACAAATTTGCGAATCGAACGGACATCGAAGTATCAAGTTCCCTAATATTCCACTACCGGAAATAACAATTATGTCAATGAGTCTAGCATTACTTAATCAGGAAAGTAAACTTATTAGTATTCGGAACGTAAGACCTCGTTACGCCGATTACCTAGTCTGATTATGACACTATAATCAGGTTCCCTACCAAGAACAAAAATTGTATGCTCTCACAAAGCTTTGTGTTGCTACTTGAAATATAATTCCAAATTAATGTCGACGCGAAAACACATAGAAATATATTAGGCGAACATAAACAGCGCAGTTAAATTCCTTTCAGTATTTTACTGCAGAAATTGTGGCGCATTTATGGGCTTAGAGAATGTTATGTTAGTTACTGAGTTCTGAACTAATTTGGGAAGATTTAATGACGGCGAAGACGTATGCCAATGGTCCTTGCAGCGATGTCACATTTAGATGCTATTCTTATATCGCTTTATTGAACTTGTCAAACATTTTTTTAAGTTATTACATCCTGATCCTAACTAATATCATAAAATATGCGAATATGAGTTTGTTTGTTACAGTTTCACGCCTTAGCTACTCGACCGATCATCATGAAATTGAAATTTCGCATACTTGTTGGCAGGGTTACAAAACCTTTTCTGTCCATACATAGAGTACCTTGCATCCACAAAAAAGTTCCGTTCTTTCATATATAAACACTAGATGTTCCCGCGATTTCACCCACGTTTATCGTTACTGCCGGTCCCGTGGGTCGTAGCGTGATGTTATACAGCCTATATAGCCTTTCTCGATAAATAGCCTATCCAACACTAAAATAATTTTTCTAATCGAACCAGTAGTTCCTGAGATTAGCGCGTTCAAACAACCAAACTCTTCAGCTTTATAATATTAGTATATTATATATAAACGTTGCTCAACGTTTTGTGTAAGTTGAATAATAGTTTTAAGGTAACTGCGGCTGATCAAAGATTAACCATTGATCGGGGACTTGAGAGCTATTTAGATGAGTTATAGTATTAGCTGGCGATAGCTTTATAAGTAAGGCCGAAAGTTACGTTTCATGCAACGTAATAAATTCCTTTGTACGTGCGTCAGCATTATACGTTCAAGTTTAGTATGTGGTGTTGTAAGGAAACTTTCAAGCGGTATGAATACGACAATTTGGCTAGTTGAACACGCTTATTACCGCTCAACTTAGTGAGGTGAAGCACTTCATTCAATATTCACGAGCAATGAACACAGTAAGTTCCGTTTAACTTGGCCCACTCAACCTGACCCCGCCGCGGAACCACTGAAGTTTAGCATATTAATACGTTAACTAAAATATACTCGAATTTTAACATCACATTAAAATTAACGAAGCAGAATTTTTAAGGTTGAAGCTAGTGATAAAAATTTGCCTATATTGATATATCACGGAAGATTAGGCAAATGTCATTGTGTATTTCGGTCACATTTCGCCAGCTATATGTAGATTAAGAGAAAAATTATAAATAGTTATTTGGTAAAAATAGCCAAAATAATTAGCACGATCATCACTCTTGACGTTTCGTCCAGATTGCACTGGCCGTGGTAATAAGCGATACTTGCGATCAGCTTGAGACTCAACGAATCATATTAGGTACGTAAAACGTTAGTTCCCATTTCCCATAATACAAATTACGCACCGGTTTTAACGTCTAACCAATTCGGGGGAGGCTATTGCCATCTATCAGTCACATTTGACTCGGTGCTGCTGAGGAAAAAGCCAATAAAACCCATTAATCTAATACGAAATATCATGATCGAACATACATATAAGCACTAACTTAATATCACGGAACCAATGAGCCAGAATATCCTCTGAAAATGCTCAAAGACATCCCGTGACGCAAAGTATCTTTGTCGCGTACCTACTGTACAAAGTGGAGTAACAGCGCACTGCTTTACATATCGAGTGACGTCAAAGGCCGATTTCCAAGTGGAAATACAGGAGTCTGTATGACAAGTGTGCTAAAAAGGCGACATTGTTGCGAAAAATCCGACTCGCGAACTCGCGAATAATGGTAAACGCACGAAATAATTCTTCTCGCGCCTGTTTTTTGTCAAAGGAATATGTAGCGGTGTATTATACACCCGTATAGAAAGAAGAAAGAAATAAGAAATAAATCTTGATTGCTATACAGTTGGTCACAATGTGTGTAAAGATATAAAGAAATAACAAAAATAATAAAAGAAGAAATAAAAACACAGTAGTATAAAATACTCTTAATAAACATCTTGACATGTGTATAGGGCTAGTTATGCTTTTAAGCATCACATAAAAAGGTCTATCGGGCCTATTGTCGGACTATGTATGTACTGAGAATTTAGTAATGTAACAAAATATGCCAATAGGTACTTAAGACTGCGCCGAGCTAGTGCGGTGCATATTCAAATCGGCGCGCGGTCGCCATAGTAAAATTGTATGGAGGATTTGAAGTGCTTTTTTGATAAATATGTTTCTTTAATGTCAACCTTATAATATAAATACTATAATTAGTTTTTTACACGGAGTAATTGTAAACACATTCATTGTTATGGTAAATGTATATTTTATATTTGTATTAAACAAATAGTGTTGATTTTATTCACTTAACTGTGACCGCCTGTTTTGGCACATTTCGCTCGGCGCAGTCTTAATATTGAAATTTATCTACACTGTTTCTATCGTGGTCTTTTTGAATCACATCTTTTGGACTCCACGGATGGTGCAGCGGTTTAAGTGGTCGGCTCGCTACTGCTACTGAGCCCATTGTTGTAGGTTCAATTCCCACACGTGATAAACATTTGTGGTTCACATATAGTTAATCCGAGTCTGAGTGTTTTTGTGTCCGTTGTGAAAACATCAACAAAAACTCGCGCCTGTATTTTATGGCTGTATCCAGGAGGGATATGCAGAAACGGATTTCCACTTGCTACAATCCTGACAGACCTCACTTGCTTCATTCACTTTTATTATATGCTTCATGCACGCTCGTCGATTTACGATACTCTAAGACTGGCCTTTCTTGAGAATGTCTCTGATGTTATCAGAGAGCATTCGCGAAGGTCTTCGCTTTCTGGCAAGCCCATTCACATTTGCCTTATATCCTTGTTATTTATATACAAATTGAAATAAAGCGCTATGAAATATGTGTAATTTCAAAGTTTAACATTTGCGTAAACATAAGACAAATCTAAATCCAATAACACTTTGCCCGGCCCAGAAATCTACTTCAGAACTTCACAACCGGTTCAAGCATAGACGCAAACTTAAGCCACGGGAATAACAGGACTCAGGTATTGATCAAATATCAAAAACAAAGTAACAGATAAAAGGGAATATATAATGTTTGAAAGACATACATAGAGCAGGGAATTGATCAAGCTTATATAAGGAAAGATTTGATTAAATAAAGTAGGAAAACTTTTACAATTTCGTCGTAAGATAAAGACTAAAGCCGAACTAATATTGTCACTGGGTAATATATACTTTATCCAAGTTAATAAAATGCTCAAAGGCCTGTATTTCAAAGTTGGCGGATGAACTCTTTACTTAGCGAGTGATAGCGAAGATTTTCTGAATTTGTGACTGAGGGCGGGTGAACGCCAACCGCTGAGATATACTCCTTCGAGTGTATATTTAAATATGAATGTTCATTACAAACGTATAAATATTTATAAGGCTGGTTACTTTTACTGTGGAGTAATTAATATTCGCGAGTCAATTAAGCAATATCCTTGTAAGTGCTAATTTCTTGCTACTTAACTAGATTATCTCAAGATTACTGTTACTTATTTTCAAAAGTCTGACTGCTTTATCGGTTGTATACCGTTTCCATAACCATGTGCTCCTGAATTCAACGCCCGGATATGACATAGATTTATAACATTTTGCTGTAAGTTACTAATCAGCATCTGCATAGAGCCAGAGAAGGCTCCTAGTAGTCAGCAATAGGTTTTATATATAGGACGTAAACATAGTGTGCATTATTTTGGTGTACCTCTGAATCATATCAATTGGTAATGTATATTAAATAACTAGATGTTCCCGCGGTTTCACCCGCGTTTATCGTTACTGCGCCGCCCCCGTGGGTCGTAGCGTGATGGTATATAGCCTTCCTCAATAAATAGGCTACCCAACACTAAAATAATGTTTTAATTCGAACCAGTAGTTCCTGAGATTAGCCCGTTCAAACAAGTAAACAAACTCTTCAGCTTTATAATATTAGAATAGTAACTTCGTATGACTTTAGCCCTGAGGGGTGACATTGGCCCTTAATTGGAAAAAGCTGTTTAATTGGAAGAAGCTGTTTTACTGACAGTTTATAGTGCTATCTATTGATTTCCACGTGTATTTATTCGGCAAAAAGTATGATAGTGGTCTGGTGGGTACTTTAAACTTTTTCCAATTAGGGGCCTTTGTCACTCCTCAGGGCTAAAGTCGTACGACCTTACGGTATAGATTAAAAAAAGATTGATGAAGGCATTATGTATGCCTTTATTATTTCTCTCTTATACAATGTTATTAAATAAACATTGTAAAAACTATAGCATTATTGTTCACAGTACCAAATAGTACCTACATGTTAACAATATGACAAAAATGTGTTGATTTTGACTTGTAAGAACGTATGTAACTGTCACATTTTAGTGCAAATAAATATTATTATATTCTTCTTCTTTCTCTGCATGTTCCGTAAATACCTTTGTTTAAAACTATATAACCTTTATATTCAAGGTTAGAATACAAGACGAAAGTAAAGCAAAATAAAATACTGAACAAACAGACTGCCTGGTAATATATACAAGGTTATTCTTAGTATAGTGAAAACCTCTCAGTAGATGATTGTACTTGTTATTATAAACAACTTTGTTCTAGGACATTGCCAAAATCGCGAAAAGAAATCAGCTGTTCCATACAAAATTGGACTTTGACCGCAGCAAAATGTATGGAACAGCTGATTTTTTTGTCGCTATTACGGCAATATCTCAGAACAAAAGTTGTTCATAATAACAAGTATAATCACCCCCTGAGAGGTTTTCACTTTACTAAGAATAACCTTGTATAGAACAAATATTCACGAAGAACAACGTCGTATATTGTTTAAATAGTACTTCGTTACAATTAACTTGTCTACCCCGGCTTCGCTACTACATTCCCTAAGGTATCGCTCAATTTCCTCGGTAAAGCGCTGCCCTATTTATAAATACATAGATTGCCTTGCTCATTCAGTACCGTTAGCTTGTGGTTTGGCTACTGCTGATCGTGAACCTAGCTTAGGTTTGATATCTGAATAGAAAGGAAGCTATAAATCTTCAGTTCTTTCTTGTTGATTCATGTGGGACAATTTGCAATTGATCGTGAGGTCGTGGTCTAATTTCCTGGTTCCATCGCCTTTCCATTTCTTTTTTGTTAGGTCAGTAATAATAATTATCAGTAGCAACAAGCGATTGGTAGTATTTTATCCCCGTGCCTCGGCAAACACATAAAGCTTTTAAGCCTGCGACTGATTTATTTCCGTCATGTCGGATTACCGTTCCATCGAAACATGAGAGTAAGAGAACAGAATGCACTTAAACTGACGCACGCTATATTATTTACTGCATAGATAGCAAGACTCTTAAGACTAGACTTCTTGACCGAAATTCGATCATGTATGGTACATTGCAGGGATATTATGGAGCTCCGTAACCGTAACCGAAACCACCGGATATCCGAAATAAAAATATATCCGTAACCGTATCCGTTTCACATGTTTCGGATAGAGTCGTATAAGGGCGGAGTCTAAATAATTATTTTAATAGATAAAACTTAAAATTGAGTAGGTATATAATTACTTACCTATATGACTGATTATAATACCAAATGATAACCTAGACTAGATAAAACCTATAAATAAAACCAAATTATTACATACTATTTGTGTTTACAATTTATATTTTATAATTTTACTTCAGTATAATATCCGTCACCGAAACTATCCGAAACTAACGGATAATCCGAAATAATTACATATCCGTAACCGTATCCGAAACTGATATAATTTTATTCCTATATCCATATCCGTATCCAGATCCGAAATATCATATCCATAATACCTCTAGTACATTGCTGTCATATAAATGTGTTTTGTATAGTGTATGTTAAAAAATATGAGGGTACTTACTTGCTATAACCTTTATACACTGTGGCGTAGGAACCCTCACCGAGTTGCTCGAGTTTTATGTAAGCTTCGGATTTCCCGAAGGGAGAGTCACCCTGTTGACAAAAACAAAACATTAGTTTATTAAATACATTCTTTCTTACGTCTATATTGTAGAAGAGGTCAAGTCACCGTCAGCTGAACATAGTTCCTGGCCCACTGCTGCGGCTAATGAGATTTTTTGAGAGAAAATCTTAATAACACTTGCACACATGCTTGAATCGGGAATTGAACCCAAGACGTTATACATAGCCGTCGCCACCGCATCGCCACTAACATGGTAGGTGTAATATTATGGTATACGTTTATCCATTTCCAATTAAATTATTTACGTTACGCGTTCCGTTTGACGGACATAAAGCAGCGACGTGATTTGAATATTTACTTACAGCTATGTAAAATACAAAACTTGATATAAATTGGGCCGTTTAGAAGTAAAATAAAATGTAACAAAAGTTTGCGTTTATGGTTGGGGCCGATTGTGGAAATATATTCGTAAGACGGACAAGGCGTCATTGGCGTTTTAGAGTTTGAAAAATCTCTTATACAACAGCTTTGTCCGTCCGTCTGTCTGTTATACAACTTTCAACTCAAGAACCGTAAGAGCTCGAGGCTCGCGGTCAACGCCATTCGAGTCAGCATAGTCGATATACCCCCGAAATGACTATGACCTTTGACCTCTGAAGGTCTCGTGGTATCACGTGACTTTTGCATATTACTTGAACAATTTTTTCGAACTCTAAGATTTACGGCAATTCATTGCCGTTTCTCACTTGTTTTTAAGGAAATTTATTTATTTATCTTTGGAAGACCAACAGCACATACAACTTTAGAAACAAACACAATAAGACACAAAAGGCCAATTACAGGTCTTCACGAATAAGTAATAAAATACTTAATCAGACATGTGAACATAAAGGTTACATATTAACATTACATAATATTAAAACTAAACATGAATTAAAAGCTATGCTTAGAGAAAAAATCAACGGGTTGCACTCCGGGAGTGCCGGCAGAAGTGAAAACTTGAATATTAACGTTGTGCATTTTTGATATTTTGGAATGGTTAGGGAATAATTTTGCACGAATTTTATCAGAATAAAAGTACTATCATTTATGTGGTAAAATACAATATTCATTTATTGCGCTATCGTACACATGACAATTCAACCTCCGTCTTACGAATTTTCGATCAGGTCTCGTGTCTTGACGCGAGTTTGACAATTCTCCCTCCGTCTTACGAATTTTCGATCAGGTCACGTGTCCTGCCGCGAGTTTAACATTTCTTACCCATCACAAAAAAGTGCACAACGCCGCGAAGTTTTCACTTAAAAAATTAAGACTAAGCGCACCCGTCTCAGTGGTTCCAGTTTACAATTGAATATATCAACGTTACATTCTTTACATTTTTTATTAAGTGAACTGCTCGCTCGCCACATAGACGCATTTTGCCGGTAATTGGTAATATACAGTAGCTGCACGTATGATAACAGTCTACATAAATATATACCTACATTAGGTACTTACAATTACATGTACGATACTCACTTATCCGGTAATTTACGCGTTTTACGAGACGTCGGCAAAGCAACAATGTGATTTCGAGCTTATGAAATAAATTACATAAATTATTGCTTCACGTTTCAGTCGCAGTTATAAACCGAATGCTTTATGAGGTTTATCTATATGTATATTAATACGTAAAGCAAAATCTTTGTAGGTTTAATTAAATAAAATTTGGCACAGTTAAAGTTTATATGGAGAAAGAGGGGCGAATCCTAATATTTTTATAAAATATGCCTAAAAAATACATTAAGATAATGAAAAAACACTACACGCACACAACCATGCATTTGACACACGCAGTCGAATCACGTTCGTAGTATTTCGACATTGTTCGTCTGACGTCGTGCAATTATTTGTAACTATGGTCAGCTATATTTTATTTATATATGTATAACAAAGAAAAAAGAAAACAAAGTAGCAAGATTAGGAATTTTGATCGAAATTTGACCACTAGGCGATCGCTAGTTAAAGATTATTGTTTAACTAATATACAGTGTTATTAAACGTGCTGATGTATGTGTGGGATTACAAGGGATTAATGCTGTTTGGACTTTTACTGTTGCACATTGCTATTATTATTGACATGTTCATTGGAATGGTATGTTTGTAGCACTGGATATTCTGACCATATTGGTGTGAACTTTAGGCTTACTGTCACTTGCAACAGCAGAGGTTCCAATCACACGTTACCGACTCTTTAAAAACGTATTGGTGTGTTATCAGGTGCATGCAAGAGACAAAGATGTCCTCAGCTGACGACACAACGCCTCTTTACGAAACCTACTCGCCGCAGGCACACAAAGTTCGTTTCGTCGATTCTACTAGTCCCTACCAATAAATATCTTAGGCATTAAAAATTATTGTTGTAAAAATATTGTATTTATTACCAGTGCGAATTAAAGTGGAAATTAAATTCCATTCATCACAATCAGTGTGGGCATGGCAGGGCAGAATGGAAGAAATCTACTTTCCCCCACCAGAGGATACAGCTGGCAGGGACGATTAGTTTGGTTACGATTCTTTGTAGGTTGTACCACTGGCGTAGCGTAGTGGGGGCGGCAGGGGCGGCTTGCCCTGGGCGGCGCTTTTAGGGGGCGGCGAAATTTCACAATAAATAATAATCTTTATATTCTGTGCTTGTGTTTGTAATTAAACTCCTCCTAAACGGCTGAACCGATTTTGATAAATTTTTTGTGTGTGTTCAAGTGGATTCGAGAATGGTTTAGACTTGATTTTTTTATTTCCTGTGTACAGGACAACGTCTGTCAGGACAGCTAGTATCTTATAAATATTTAAACTTCATGACGTATGGATAGGTATACAATAAACAATAATGATGACTGTTCTTACGGAAAAGTTCATTATAATTACTGTATACCTATTATAGGTTTTTAAAATGAAAATACGTAAATAAGAGATTTTCTGCCGCCCCGGGCGGCTGACACCCACGCTACGCCGCTGGACTCATTGGACGTAATACCTTAATCTGCTTTAGTCTATTCAAAATTCATTGATTAAGGCATTGAGCTAACATATACTACGCACTTGAGACAACTCAATTAAGACTGCGCCGAGCGTAAGACAGATAATGACAGAGATCGTGCGGCGCATATTCAAATCGGCGCGCGGCCGCCATAGTAAAATTGTATGGAGGATTTGAGGCGCTTTTTTAATAAATAGGTATGTATCTTTATTGTCAACCAATAACTTAAATATTTGGGACGGAAAAATTGTAATATATTAATGTTTCGTTTAAGCTGTAAAATAGGATAGATTTCTACTGTAATAATCTAAAAATCACGTAACACAAGCTTACGTTTTTGCATATTTCGTGCAAATTTACGTAATTTTGTAGGCGAACATATTAATTATTTTAAGTATTTTACACGGAGTAATTATAAACACATTCATTGTTATGGTAAATGTATATTTTATATTTGTATTAAACAAAAAGTGTTTTTATTCAGTTAACTGTGACCGCCTGTTTTGGCACATTTCGCGTAGGCGCAGTCTTAAATGAGTAAGTGCTTCTTAGTGCATGCTCTCCAACTCACTTACTATAAGCCATGCATGCATGCTGACTGCTTGCATAAAACGGGTGACGAATTTCAAGACTTAATTATAATGAATACTTTTTGAGTAATGAGAAACACGTCATGTTACATTTAACGTGACTGAGGGATTCAGGGCATATGGCTCCTTAAGTTGATCGTCGCACAGAAAAATGTGTATACCTTTCACATAATCATAATGGACATGATGGACTAAAATTGTATGTAACATCTTTATACCGTGTTCCTAGCAAATAAAAATAAATAAATAATAATACCTATCTCTTATTTAAAAGTATGTAAACTCCAAGTGATAGAGATTTTCCCGAAGCAGGCGTATTTGAAATGAAAAGAAGCTCTCTAAGTAACGTAAACGTCTGTGAGTGTTCATATCAACAGTGCACTTTGTGGGATTCCCTTGTGCATAGTTTCGATTGCAGAAACAGTTCTTGAAGAGGCTTCTAAACGGACAACATGTTTACTGCAATGTGTGGCTGCAATATTTATTACTATAGGCCGGATAGCTGAGAAACTAAATGCATCGGCCATTACAAATATTTGTTATAATACCAATCCTAACTTCTTCTCCCTAGCTTTTATTATTCCCAAGTCACTTGGGGTCGTCTTTTTAGTCTAACTGGATTTGACTGGATATCAGTTTTTACACGGAGCGACTGCTATCTGACCTCTGCAACCAGAAGGCTAACGATACCCTACGGCTAGACCAATGTCAGAATATTAGAGGGCACTGACTTCCCAATAACGACTGCCATAGATGTTCATGGCAACGAACAGGCACGAGGCACGGAACAGGCGATTATTGTCAATCAATACGCACATAATTTCGAAAAGTCATATAACTTCCGAAAGTCAGAGGTGCGCGACGTGGGTTCGAACCCGAGGCCCTCTGCATTGCAGTCTGTTGGTCTCCCCACTGAGCTATCGCTGCTTAGATACCAATCCAAATTTAGTACTACAAATGCGAATGTGAGTTTATTTGTGTGTTCGTCGCGCTTTTACGTCTTAACTACACGACTAATCGTCATGATATTTCACATACACCGAAATAGGGACCTAACAATTATCTAGAAAAAGAACTGCTATTTACCTAACCTATATTTACGCGAGCGAAACCACGGGCAAAATCGAGTTTAAATAGTAAAATATTTATACTGTTTTACCGGCCACTACATAGCAGCTTCACATTGCAGTATAAATAAAACCTGTTTAAAAGCCCCTTTGGGCTATGACTGTTCCATCATTTCTCAGTACGTATGTCGTAATCAATACATTAAACGCATTACAATATGAATGGACTTTGTCCTATGACTTGATATAATATATGATGATCAAATCATGTCGCCATGATTGCCTCACCCGCGTTACAACGTTTGAATATCATCACAGAAAATCGTACATAAATAATATCACAAGAATAGATAGGTGCAAAATGCCATTTTAGTGATTAATTAGGTAACCGTGACCGACATAGTTTACCATGCTGGTGGACAAATTATACCAGCTAGAAAATCTATACTAATTCTAAGCTAACTAATATTATAAATGTATGTTAGTTTGTTACGCTTTCACGTCTACTCGATCGATCATCATGAACATTTGTATACACTTTGTCAGGAGTACAGAAAAGGACATAGGCCCCAGGCGAGCGCAGCCGCGGGCAAAAGCTAATATTATATAAAAAATGTAGCACTCATTCTTTTGTGTGAAAGAAGTAATCTTTGGTACTTTTAAACAACATATACGCTATATATTTATGAGATGTATATCACAACAAGATTTCGCCATAGATCTCCAAATTACACATTAACTTATTGAGTCGCAGCGATACTCCGGCGACCAGACATAACAATTTATTAATTACTAGATGTTCCCGCGGTTTCACCCGCGTTTATCATTACTGCAACCGCCCCTGTGGGGTCGTAGCGTGATGTTATATAGCTTATAGCCTTCCTCGATAAATAGACTATTCAACACTAAAATAATTTTTCAAATCGAACCAGTAGTTCCTGAGATTAGCGCGTTCAAACAAACAAACAAACTCTTCAGCTTTATAATATTAGTATAGATATCTCGTTTTATAAGACTTGACATGTTAATACCGAAATTAAAATAAATTCAATATTCCTTTCTAAATTTATTTATATTCCACAGGAATGCCACGATTGAAAACCCGGCTTCAGACCGTCTCCTCGAATCAACTAGCTCAGTTTTATGACCGCATAAAGTGCGCTTTACCGCGCCAAAAGCAGTTTATCACTTTACAACTATTAGTCTGTATTGTGAAGTATCGTCTCCCTGGGTGCCGTCTACAGCGCTTCGCTTTCCTCCTTAAGAGGAGCTTTCTTCGTGCACGTTACCTGTCTAAATATTTGACTTGGATAATGCGCTTACACTTGGCTGGATGCATGCCGGCTCGCGTTTCGATGGAATTCTTAACTATTTAAAGTTGTAAGCTGGCAACTTTTTGTTGTTGTCGTGTGATCGCTGCCATTTTTAATTAGCATAATGATTTTTACTGTTTATGGTTTTCACTTGCTTATATGGTATGCGGAAGTTAAGTAATATAAAATATAAATGTGTTCAACGCAGTTGATTTATGACAGGGCGTATGGTGCAGTTTTTAATGGCCATAGGCAATTCGCTGACTGGTCGGAACAAAAGTATGCAAGAAAGACGTACAAATTTTGCAATGTTTATAAAGGATAACAGTTATAAGTGATTGTAGGTAAGCTATAGAGTGCGTGCACTCAAGTGGAAAGTGGAAATTAATATATCTAATTATCAATTTTTAAGTAGATATAGCATATCAAAACCATTTCAGAAATATAATAAAAAGAATAACACATATCTTTTGGAGCAAAAGCTGTCTGCATTTGGCGCAATAGTCCGTGAATCATCTGCGCGGTCTATTTTATTGTACCTATATACCGTAAGCAGCGATATCTCAGTGGGTAGACCAACAGACTGCAGCAATGTAGAGGTTCTTGGGTTCGAACCCACGTCGCGCACCTCAGACTTTCGGAAGTTATATGACTTTTCGAAATTATGATTGATTGACAATTATCGCCTGCTCCGTGCCTCGGAGAGCATGTTAAGCCGTCGGTCCCGGCTGCCTTGAACATCAATGGCAGTCGTTATTGGGAATTCAGTGCCCTCTAATATCCTGACACTGGTCTAGCCTTAGGGTATCGTTAACCTTCGGCTTGCGGAGGTCAGATGGCAGTCGCTCCGTGTAAAAACTGATATCCAGTCAAATCCGGTTAGACTGGAAAGCCGACCCAAGTGACTTGGGAATAATAAAGGCTAGGGAGAAGATACCGTAAGGATTAAAGATATTTCTATAACTTTATTACATTACAACGCAATCCCGATTATCGTTCAGTTCGGTTCGTTAGAGGTTCGAGCCGCACCCATTGCAGACGAGAACTTCTAACACAGGCATTATTATAATAAGCTTGTCTAGACAGGTTAACAAAAGTACTATTAGTATTACTTTAGCTAAGCTAAAGTTTATTAAGGTTACTGCAATCTGTTACACAAACTGCTTGTATACTAGACACCTGACAGCAACAGCATCGCGCCACAATAAATCGCCCGTCTAAACAAACTCTCGAAGTATTCTAAGTGAATTGCAGCGTAAACATAATCCACGGTTATCGTCGACTGAAACACTCGGCTCCGTGCTAAGAAACGTTAATTGGTGTATTTAAAGTGGCCTGCTTCGATCGAGTTAAGTATAATCGATTTAAATCGATCGCCCTTAATTGTATAATGGTGTTCAGACCATAGCTAAAACGGACCGCTTTACTAGTATACTATTTAGGTATTAATTTGATTTTATGTTAATAGGTATAAGCCTCTCTCTACCTGCGGCTTCGCTTACTTGGTTCTAAAGTTCTATTTCACAGGAACTGTGCATTATTGCGAAATAAAAATTAACCTTAATTATTCTTATAAACTATATGTGTGCATAAAATTTAATACGTACATAACATTGATACGTTTCTTAATACGAACACACCTACAAAACTAATCCTAACTAATATTATAAAAGCGAAAATAAGTTTGTTTGTTACATTTCACGTCTAAACCATTAAACCAATCATCCTGAAATTTAGCATATACATATATTTTACAGAAACGGACATAGGGTACCTTTCATCCCGAAAAAAATTACTGTTCTCGAGGAAAACAATAATAACGTTCTTATGATAATAGATGGCGCCACGTGTCTTTCGAATCATGATTGAATTATATTATTACAAGCAAAGTACAACCCGAATTGATTGTCAAATTCTAAATAAACGCGAGCGAAGCCGCGGGCATAAGCTAGTATTATTATAAAAGGATAGTGTGTGTCAGAAAGATGTGGTCATAGCTGAAGCTCGTTATACAGATTCATAAACTTAAATCCGTTAGTTGTCAATTACTTTTTAAAATCCCACGTATTGCCGTCTACTGGGTATAAATCTCAATATCCATGAGTGACAAAATTATCCCTAACGTTGGTTATAAACTGCAGAGATAAAATCTGTAAATCATATAAACTGTGTAAACATGAAGAAGTTCCATGAGACAATACAAATAAGTCTTTCCTCGTTAATAACATAGAGACCAAAATTATAATAACTATTAGCGACCTATCCCGACTTCGCACGGGTAGAACAAAACCTTAACAAATCTTCTTTTCTTCTTTTCGTGTGGTTAGTGGCCAACCTGTTGTCAAGAGTTTTTCAAGCCGCCCGTAGGCCTCTGACATGGCTTAACGACTGCTGTCAATTTGACACCAACCGGGACCGACTTTTTACGCGCCCTCCGCAGCACGGACACGCTCAGATGAAATACCACTAAGCGGTCACCCATCTTTAGACTGACCTCACCCAACGTTGCTTAACATCGTTAATCGTTTACCGATCAGTGAGTGCAACTGGCTATGAGCGTCTCAACAAATTATACACCTAAAACTTCCTCATTAATCACTCTATCTATTGATGAAAACCACATAACCCGTTCAGTACTTTTTGAGTTCATCGCGAACAGACAGATAGACGCGGCGGGGAACTTTGTTTTATAATATATAGTGATTCAAACATTTTCGGACTAATTAGTACCTACATTAAAACAGCTTCTATTTGGTAATTCATATCAGGCTTTCCCTCTAACGCCATACTTGTAATATCAACAGAAGTAGAAGTGAATATTACTAGATATCCCTCGTGAACAGTACTTTTTCTGGATAAATGGTGCCCAAGTCTTTTCTGTATGTCTGACAACGTGTATGACAAATTTCATGATGATCAGTCGAGTAGTTAAGGCGTGACTCACATTCGCAGTTATACTATTAGTTACGATTAAAACAACTATTTTACTCATTGCAAGTATGTAGTAAGTAAGTAAGTAAGAGCGACTTATACAATAAAGATGTAAAACAGTAATAATATCCAGTCTAAAAAGAGCTCTCAATGTTATACACTTGTCTACTAATGAAAGGTCAGCATGATTGACACTAGTACGGATTGAGTTTCAAAAAATCCATCTCACTTGAAATATGGCTTAAAATGTTTGCCTTGGCTAAGAGCCAAGCTCTTGGCATGTTTGATTTTATATTTGGAAGAATTTCGTTTCCAGATCATTATAAATATGTTCTACTAGGCTGTTGAGATGGTGTAGTGGTTTACGTAATAATATCCACTGCTTCAATGCGCTGAGTATTGCTGGTTAGATGCGAGCAAAAAATAAAAAGAAAGAAAGAGAAGATAGTAAAAAATATTTTTATTTTGGCACACAAAAGGGCACATCCAAAACATGAAGTAATAAAATTGTAAAATAAAAAAAATACAAAATAAAAAGCAGAACAATCATAGTAGTGTAACAGTTTCTGAATTTTGTAATAAAGTGTCATATAAACAACGCGATAAAATCCGTATATAGTAGTTTCATTTCAATGAATAACCAAAATATATAAAAAATTCATTCGTAAACATTTTACGTGGCTAAGTACTCCATTACCCAAGCTATAGAGCTAAACTGAGTGTATCTATAATGTCCTCTAGACCGAATTTCGGTCACAGCGGCCAATCTTAATGGAGACTGGCCATCTGCGTAGGAGATATTATAGTGCACAAGCATGTGCGCAAACACAAGTGCACTCTCTGTTCCCTAACCCTCATGATCTACTGGGTCGGATAATCCGACTTGACCGGAGAGAGGTCAGGCGCAGGACCAACGGCTTTACGTGCTTTCTGAGGCTCGGGGGAGTCTAACACCGCCAACTTCCTAACTCCGGGCTCATATTGAGATTTCTTAACAGAAAAAACCAATACGTTTTTTTGTTGGCCCAACCCAGGATTCGAACCCGCACAACAGTCGCATTCACTATTTCTCATGCACAACAGTCGCATTCACTATTTCTGCGCCACGGAGGCAGTGTATCAATAATAACGTGGTTGTATCAACAGAAGAGTACAAACACATTTGCCGGCGCCGTCACAACACGCCAAATTGCAGGCAAAAGGCTTTTTTACACACAAAGTATCACAAATGAGTATGGTACGGGCGGCATTACTCCCCGATCTAATCGCTACATCTATCAACGTCACCAGTGGTCCTTACTCGGCCTATTTGTAAGCTGGCGCCACTACGAACGAACACCCAGTGGCGTTTTATCATTATTCTTTTGCTAGCTACGACTTTATGTAGGTAGCAACTTTTTTTTCTATACTACTAAGATGGCAAACAAGCATACGGCCGACGTGATGGTAAGTGGTCACCGGAGCCTATGGACGCCTGCGACACCAGAGGCATCACTTGTGCCTTGCCGACCCTTTAGGAAAGGAAATGGGAAGGAGAAGAAGCGGGATGGGGTAAAGGTGGTGATTGGGTCTTCGGCACTCTCACTCACCGAACGAAACACAACAGTAGGAATACTGCTATTTCACGTCGATATTCTGTGAGAGGGGTAGTCATTCCCCGGTCGAGACGGCCCCATTCATGCTGAGATCAGCGAGGCTCTACTACTCGCAAATATAGCTACTTGCTGCGCCTTCGCTTGTATATCAATAAAAGTCTATGTTACTCAGAAATAGTCTTCAATTAGTTAAGGATTATTATCATTGGATTAGTTGTTCTAGAGGTTACACTCTTAATACAATTCAATATTACCTCTTTGCAATACATTTATTAATCGTTTAAAATAAAAGTTGCAATCTTAATGACGAATAATTGTTAAATCCTAACTGAATAAGATAAGTTTATTTGTTTGTTCATGTTCATGAATCATAATTTTCGGGAAGATCATAGGGTTTTATCCAGAAAAAATACTGTTGCTAACCTGACCTACATTTAGGCGAGCGAAACCGCAGGCAAATCTAGTCAAGAATATATATCGCCATATTTTCACTGATATTTACAATTACTGTTTGATACGGGTATGCCCTCTAAAAGGTTAAGTTATTTCGAGAGGCTCATATATTTATACTCATAGAGTTTACGAGATGGGCGCCGAAAATATATTAATGTGGACGCACAATCTATTTGTGGAAGGATAAAGGTTATTATCAAAATAGTATACAGTTTTGGTAATAAGTATTTGTTATCTGACCGAAATTAGTTAACAGTACGTGATGACGTAATACATACATACATACATAGATTCACGCCTGTTTCCCAGAGGGGTAGGCAGAGACTACGGATTTCCATTTGCTACGATCCTGACACACTTCTCTGGCTTCATTCACTTTCATCACATTCCTCATACACGCCCGTCGGTTCAAGGAGCTCTTAACCTGGCCTTTGTCCAGAACGCCTCCGATCTGATCGAGAAACGTTCGCCTAGGTTTTCCTCTTGCGACTGTTCCATTCACACTAGCCTTATAAACTTTCTTAGTCAGTCTTTCCTTGTCCATTCTTTCTACATGTCCAAACCAGCTTAACATACCCTTTTCTATTCTTGTAACTATGTCCACTTTCATGCCGCATCTCTCTCTAATCACACTATTTCTTATTCTGTCTTTCAGAGTCACACCACATATGCTTCTCAACGCTCTCATTTCTACAGCATTTATTCTGCTCTCATGCTTCTTGATGACGTAATATCGTCTGTTATTCATAGATATACAGAGTGATTTTGAAATCGTGTTATTCCTTTTAACCACGCATTCTACTGGTGATATAGAATAACCTGACCATATTTCTTTTTATTAGTAATTTTTTTGGAAAAATTGATGTACCGTTTTTTTCGTGTCACACACAATCTTAATATTTTACTAATTTAAAAAAGAATAATATAACAATACCTGATGTCATAAATAATAAGGAGCAATAAAAAGGATAGCCCGTTATTATTTACGACATTAATTAATATGTTATTTCTTTTAATTAGTAAAAAATTAAAATTGCCGCGGATGGTTAAATATGACTATCTGAAACCATTTCACGAAAAAAATCGGTGCATTAATTTCTCCAAAAACATAATTCTAATAAAAAAGAAATATGGTCAGGATTATTCTATATTACCAGTAGACTACGTGGTTAAAAGGAATTACACGATTTCAAAATCACCTGTATCTATAGTATATACATAATATTATATAGGCTGTATTTACCAGCAAGGGTAGGCAAAGGCGTATTATATCCATATATTGCCTTCTACAATTTAGTTTTTTTCTATTAGAGTTCGAGTCTTTTGACGGCTGCCGAACAAAAATACCAGAGATGGTGATTCTGTAGAATTTTTCAATAACGCTTTCCTGGAATTATGTTATCATCATTTCCGCAAAGCGTATTAAACCTTAGACCTTGCAGTTGCTATGCCATGGAAGCGTGACGAAAATAAGGCAACGAAAACAATTAATTTTGTATTAAGGTAGATTCTAGTAGCAGATTATTCCGTAGTCTCTGCCTACCCTCTGGGAAACAGGCGTAAATCTATGTATGTATGTAAAGTAGATTAGAAAAGACCGAATTACTCCAACATTTATTATCTTTTATTGTATTCGTGAATGAATAATTTATCTTTAAAATACACCATAAACCTATTTTACACATGATGAAATAAATAAATGACAACACAATAAAATTGTACATACCCCAAAGGCACTAAACCGCTTGGTGCGTCGGTTGGAGTGGTCGTGTGGGCCCAAGAAGGCCTCCGACTTGGGCCTAGGCGGCCGTTTAGGCCTCATCACCACCCGGGCCTCCTCCCTTGCACCTTCGTCGAGGAGTTTCGAGTCTGAAGACACGGACAACTGTCTCCGTACACGATATTCGCCGTTACCGCCGCCACCGCTCCATTCTAAATAAAAAGAAAATAGCTTTCAAAAGTTGCTGTATTGGCAATTATCTAGTACAAAACAACGAGGAAATTACATTTGAACAATAGAACATGCCATGCGTGAAATACGCGTGGGAAACAATCGGGAAAATCCGCCCCCATTCAGTTAGAAAATCCCGAGTCAATCCCGTTTACGTGCTCTTGTCACGGCCACACAGTCAAAAAGTAATCATGCCTTTGACAAATCTGTTATTTCGACTGGTATTCAATACGTTCCTCCCTCTACCACAGAGGTTCACATAAGATCTTTACGTTCGTCGCAGTAATATGACGATACAATAATCGCAGCACTCTGTTATACATTTTCATTAAAAGCATCGTCAATTGATGAATGAAAATCTCGGAAGAAATTTCGCTCGCAAGCACTTAGTAAGCAAATTAATTCACGAGAAAATAAAAATGCCGCGTTGAATCGACATTGTTTGAAAGAAGCTATTTTTCTCGCGAACGTCAATATTCCGATATCGAGAATTGAAGCATCCTGTAAGCGCGTTAGCGTCACAAAGACGCGGCATCGATGCGATGCGACGTAAACGCGAAACGAATAAATCATTTGCAGACATAGAATCGTTGGAGACGCGAGAAACAAATCGATTATCGAGGCAATCGATCACTATGATTTAAACGAAATCGAGATAAACGATAGTGTCGACTTTTGGCAGAATATATTAAGGCTCTTCCACTAGATTTCACGCGACTCATTTAAATACGAAAAAACAGGGGATTTTAGCTTACGTCGTAAAAACACGTTAAGTACAATGTCATAATGTAAATGAAGAAACATCTAAAAGCATTTGGAATATTTAATAAGTATATTACAAGTGCGGCGGTGACGGGAATGTCAATTTTGCGTGCTCGGTGTAACGCGTATCCAGGGTAATGTACAAGTGGGTCAGTGGGGTGGCTCGGGCGCGGTGCCCCTGCTCGGGGATACAGGGATACGGACCGATCCAAGCAAAACCCAACGATAATTTTATTGGCAGAGTCCCTATTGCCCGCTTCTGTTAATTCGATTCAAATATTGGGATCAACTCAATTTGTAGGAACGAACAATTAAGAAGATAAACATGGGATCGCAATTAAAAGTACCCGTGTTATCAGATTAAGGCTTAAAACTTATCTAAATATTTTTTAAATAAATTTAATTAATCTCTTGGTTATTTTTATTAACACATTTTATTATTAACCCATTCGCTGTCCCGTGATAGACACAATAGAAAATCTATTGTTATGTATCATATGTGATTCATCGGACAGGGAACCTGCTAATCTACAATTTATAGAAACGATAGAGCTATAATTAATATTTTGCTGTTAGCTACAAAATTACTTTAGACAACAAAATATCGTAGCATTTTATCGCGTTGTTTATTTGACACTTTATTACATAACTTAGGAACTGTTACACTACTATTACTATTAAACTTTACTAATTTTTAAGCTAATTAAATTATTGAAACTTAAAACAAACCACAGCTAGACTTCATGAAACTATAAACATAAATATAAATAGTTGTAATAATTTCAATAATTTAATTAGCTTAAAAATTTGTAAAGTTTACTAGTAATAGTAGTGTAACAGATTCTAAATTATGTAATAAAGGATCAAATAAACAACGCGATAAAATCCGTACAGTGAGTTATAAAATACTGAAATTATATTTAACTGACGATTTAAAAGAGTGGCCGTGAGTTTCTTGCAGGTTTCTTCTCATAGGCTCTACCCTTTGCCTGAACCTAGCAACTAACCTAAATGTAGCTTCAGTAACTTAGTAAACTCACTAACCTATATACTTTGACGTTCATAAGTGTTACTTTGTGACCTAAATGAATAAATGATTTTTGACTTTGACTTTAGATAGTAGTTTAATTTCAATGAATAACATTCGCGTAAACAGAAGACAATATTACATCGTAGCATTATAACATTTTCTCAAAATTATAATATATGGCTTTATTCTCATACTTTATCATAGAACATATTACTCATAATAAAATATTAATAAACACGAACCATAGATCACATGTGTAGCATGAAAAGAAAATTGCTAATATTTTCTTCATAAATATTTCAATATACGTGGTCTTTTTACATACAATAATTTATTATGGCAAGAGTGAAAGGAAATACCGATGCTGGCGTATACAAAATGGTCGTTTATCTGTTCCAGGGTAATTTTCCCCGAAGGTTCCGTGTTATAAAATAGTTATATCACCATTACACCGCCATTTAAGGGTCATGTGTCGTATAATCTTGTTTTACGGCCACTGCCTCATGATATCGGTCGAATGCATATTTGATATTTACTACACGTAAGTATGTAACAGCGTTTTTAATATCGCGGTATAAAAATGTTTATTGGATCCTAAATGCTCTTGTCATTTGGGCCACTCCTCGTACAGGAATTTAAGTGGTATTCGCGTAATTAAAATGGACAGGCATCTTTTAGCTATGACATGTGTTATGCACGAAACTGGGGAACAATTAGGTTAATTATTTGGGCTTAGTGTACGCTCGGGTGTGAATATATTCAACAAATGTGAATAGTTACGGTAGGCTAAATGTGTCCATCACACAGCCTGACGGCATTTTTGACGAACAGGCTTACATTGCAGTGAAAATGTTTGCAACGGATTATCTTTTATACTTGTAAATGTTTTATTCAGTATACTAATATTGGCTAGCTGTAAGTTAACGTATATACCTAGTTTGTTTAGGCCTGGTGAATGATAACAATTAATTCTTACTAATATTTTAAATGCGAATAATGTAATATAATAATATTCTACCACATACACACAACACCATCTAGCCCAAACTAAGCAGAGCTTGTACTATGGGTACTAGACAATGGATAAACATACATATATACGTTTTTTTGTGAATACTTACATATTATACATAGAAACACCCAGACCAAGACAAACATCCATGTTCATGCACACAAATCTTTGACTTGTGCGAGAATCGAACCCGCGACCTCAGGCGTGGCAGTCGGTTACACTAACCACTACGCCATCGAGGTGCTTTTTTATTTTACGCTTTCACGCCTTAGCTACTCGATCAATTATCATAAAATGCCGCATACATGCTGTCAGATGTACTGCAAAAGGACATAGGGATTCATCTAGGAAAATACTTCTTTTGAGGGCTAGAAATTTATTGACAAAATCTACATGCAATCTAATGCGAAGTCGCGGGCAAAACCTAGCCTTCAATAAGTAAGTATAAATTTTTTTTTTAGAATGTATACAGCAGAACAGCAGTGTCTGGCCGCCAGCGGGCTACTGTCGCATAAAAAGTGAATATTGAAAGTTACAAGAATTACTTAAGCAGAGAACTCAGTATACTAAAATATCTATAACATAATCTATTGATTATGTTATAGCTTTGCTCCTTGAAAGAAGTAACTAAGTCTTTTTAACTAACTATAGGGAAGGTACAACATTTCTATCAAGGGGAGAATTCGCGCTTTTGATCAAGATATGGTTGGAATTCTTTGGGGACTAAACACACCCGAGTATTTTCCTTTAGGCCGTTAATTCAATATATTTAGTTACGTGTTAAGTCGAAGCGATGTGACCCAATTAGAGAAGTTTACGAATTACGTGAAAACAACACGCTGCTGTAGCGATTCATTTGAAGAATAATACTTTTTTCTGTTATTTCTTTTTTAAAGGCGACGCCCACACTAGGAATAGAAGTACACTTACATATATTGAAGTACCTTTACGATGTACCGTGTACAAAAACAAAATTTTTTTTTTTGTTTTTGTAGGCTGCTCTCGCACTACAAATAATTCCTGTATCGCGGGAGACTTAACAAACATTCAAACAACGGACACAAAGAACACCTAGACTCCGAACAATTATTTGTGGATCACACAATTTTTTGCCTCGTGTAGGGATCGAACCCACAACACTCAGCGCAGTGGCAGTGGCGAGACGACCATTTAAACCACTACGCCATTTAGCAGTCAACTACTATAGTATATCTATACTAATAATATACAGAGACAAGACACCAGCGATAGCTCAGTGGGGAGACCAACAGATTGCAATGCAGAGGGTCTCAAGTTCGAACCCACGTCGCGCACCTCTGACTTTCGAAAGTTATATGACTTTTCGAAATTATGTGCGTATTGATTGATTGACAATTATCGCCTGCTCCGTGCCTCGGAAAGCACGTTGGTCCCGGCTGCCATGAACATCTATGGCAGTCGTTATTGGGAGAGTGTCGACACAAAAGATCCCACTGGGTCGAAGTGTCGTCGGTCTGCACTAACTGGCCCCCACATACGATAAGATAAGATACAGAGACAAGATTTGTTTGTTACAAGTAAATACTGAAACTACTAAACCGATTTTAATAATTCTTTCACGATTAGAAAGCTACTTTATCTCGAAACAACATAGGTTATATAACATCACGCTTCGAGCCACGGAAGCGAAGCAGTAATCACAAACATGGGTGACATCGCAGAGGGCAGATAGCTAATAATAACTTTCATGACCTTAACGAGAATATTTGTTATTCAAACATCATTTGGGGTAAAGGCCGACGTTTTTAGATCACGTCACAATATGAATTAATTAGAGTGAGTTATGGACTCGAGATAAAATAAGACGACTAATTAATTATTTTGCTACTCATCCCGTCAAAGCATTTTTTTCTGAATGGAAATACTAATTAGCAGATTTGAGACGAAATTAATGAATAATTTTTTCGACACGTCCACCCCTATTGCAGATAACATCCATAGGCAACACCCTTAATTTCAATGTGGGTTTCAGGATTTACGTTATTTATGAAGATCACTATACAATCCTTAAATATGACCACACCTGCCTGTTACAAGCTATATGGTTTTTCAACTAATGTAGACTCCATACTAAAAATAATTCCTTTTTAACACGCTGTTATTAGTTTCACTTGTATGTTGTCTGTATGTAACCGACTCGTTTGAGCTCGATTTTGACCCACTTCAAACGGTCAAATTTAATTTAAATGTTGTAGACTTATCGAGGACCGATGACGATACAATATTTAAAAAAAAGTTAAAAGTAAATAGTAGATATAAAAAAAAACGCTTTATTAAAAAAAAACTAAAAAGTAGAAAATAATTTAATAATTTTAATGTAAAAAAGCGTGGGGTGGAGGTTATCAAAATATCTTAGAAAGCATTTTTAGTTCTTTTCACACGCCATGCATATACCTATATAATAATGGCCTCCAGACCGATTTTCGGTCTGCCACGGGGGCAGTTAAATCTAAATATATATAGAGTTATAAATTTACAATATTGGTTTAAGTAGTCGTCTCGTCACTTCCTCTGTGCCGAGTGTTGTGGGTTCAATCCACACACGGTACAAAATTTATCTGATCTACAAAGTGTTGAGTCAGGGCAGTTTTTCATGTTTCTTGTTTGAATAATAGTCCCAAGCGAAAATAATAGATATATCCCTAGGCCCTAGCGCAGAAGTCGTCTTTTTTTTCTGATCATGAAAATATGGCTGTGTCTTCTACTTCTTTGATGAATAACATTAACAAAAATATATTCATGTTTTCTGACCAAATAGGAGTAGGTTTTAGTGGACTAATTAATTCTCATACAGAGACGCCTTGCATAAATATTTGTTCCCCTGGGGCTAGGTTAGGTTCTATAATTGATAAGTTAAAAACTACAAAATTAAATGCAGAATCAACAGTAATATTTCTTTATGGTGACAGCTTATCTGTCACTAAAAAAGAGGCAATCCATTTGACAGAGGTAATAGAATCATTACATTATAAAGTAGGGTGTAACTTTATTCTTTGTGCATTACCATATTCCTATGTACTAACAAATGAACAAAATAGGAATATTGAAAAACTTAATTTACTTTTTTATAACAGTACATGTTACAACAATTATAGTTTATTTTTTGACACTAATAAGTTTATTAGTAAATTTTTATTGACTAAAGATACAATGTATCTATCTTCTTTTTATAAAAAGCAACTTGCTAAATTATTAGCATTTAATATAATATGTAGCGACTCAGGTACCAGTAGGGTAATTAAGGTTTTAGGACATAGTAGTATTTCTACTACAAATTCAAATATTGACACTTCTAGTAGTTTAAACTGTTAGATGAGACAAAGGATAGGCATACACACAGTATTAGACTAATTCATCAGAATATTCAGGGTCTATCCGGCAAGGAGTTAGAATTAGATTTATTTTTTAAACAACATAATATTCAAATATGTTGCATAACGGAACATTGGTTAAGAACTAATCAATTAATATTTAATAACGAATATTATTCAATTGTAAGTGCGTTTGTAAGAAAGAATTCTATACATGGTGGCTCTCTAATATATGTATGTAACAATCTAAAATGTAAAGAACGTAAAGATATAGTAAATCTTTCTATCGAGCGCACTGTTGAACTATCCTGTGTGGAATTAGTCATAGTTTGTGTATACCGACCACCGCAAAGTGATTTTAGTGTATTTGAAACCGTAATAGAGGATATTTTAAAACGCTTGAGTTCTAGTAATAGGCATATAGTAGTGTGTGGTGATTTTAATGTTAATTTACTTGAGCAGTCAGCTGTCTCTTTAAGACTTATTAGTTTATTTAGATCATTTAATTTACAGCATTTATTTTCTGAACCCACTAGGATCACTTCACATTCTGCTACCTGCTTAGATAATGTATTTTGCGACTGCCAATTTCTAAATAGGGCCATATTGAGTGAACTTACATCTGACCACTGTGGGCAAAAGGTAGTATTTCCTGTGAGTACAATTCATAAAGAGAATAAGGTCACATGTAGACCGATGACATCTAATCGCTTAAAGGAATTTAATGATAACATAAGTCTCAAAGTTGTCAATATGGACCTTTCTCTGGATAATCCAGACGAACTATATGAGTCTTTACTTAACATAATTACTTTAGAATATAATAATATTTTTAAATGTAAGACCTTTAGTCAGAATAATAGGATTAAGTTTTGTGACTGGGCAACATCTGGGATATATAAAAGTAGAGCAAAGCTATATGAATTATATGGTATGAAACAATACAATTTCGATCCAAATTTTATTCAATATGTTAAAAATTATTCAAAATTAGTTAAAAAGACTTGTGCCACTGCCAAGTCCCTTTACCTAAAAACTAAAATTCAAAAATCTAAGAATAAAATTAAAACTACATGGAACATTATTAACAATTAAACAGGTCGCAGCAAGGTGCGTGATAATAAATTTGAACTGAATATAAATAATAGCGTAATTTCAAATAATTTGGAAGTAGCCGATACATTCAATAACTACTTCGCAAAAATACCTTTAAACATAACTAGTACCCTTAGGTCTTGCCCAGCTCGAGCAGAATACTTAGTTAGGTGCAACGTGGAAGAGTGCAAGATACTATTTAGTTTTGAGCGTGTACATCCGTATGATATAATTAAAGTATTTAAGTCGCTTAATTCAAAAAAATCTGCTGACTTCTGGGGTATTTCGGTAAAATTAGTTGAAAGTATTATTGTTAATATAGCGCCACACCTAGCCGCAATATTCAACGGATGCATTGATGTGGGCATTTTTCCAAACTTAATGAAATGTAGTAAAATAATACCTTTATTTAAAAATGGTTGCAAAAGTGACCCCAGTAATTTTAGGCCGATTTCAATATTACCTGCTATTAGTAAAATATTTGAGAAGATTATATTACAGCAATTAGAGAGCCACTTCAGTGTAAACAATTTATTTCATGCAGATCAATATGGTTTTAGGAAGGGCCGTTCTACGATAGATGCGGGTGTTACGCTTTTAAAACATATATTCAGTGCCTGGGAGAATTCGCATGATGTCATTGGCGTATTCTGTGATCTCTCTAAAGCCTTTGACTGCGTTGACCATCAAACGCTGTTGCGAAAACTCAGGCATTATGGCATCCGAGATACTGCACTTGACCTAGTTGATTCCTACCTAAGCGATAGACTACAACACGTTGATATCAACGGAAGTAGATCTTCTGGATTACCAGTCACAATGGGCGTGCCACAGGGCTCGATTTTGGGACCCTTTCTGTTTTTAGTGTACGTAAATGATTTGCCGTTCTTTGTTCAGCATTTGTGTGACATTGTTTTATTCGCGGATGACACATCCCTTATTTTTAAGGTAGACCGAAAAGCACCAAATTTACGTG
This sequence comes from Catocala sponsa, assembly GCA_963564715.1. NCBI lineage: Eukaryota > Metazoa > Arthropoda > Insecta > Lepidoptera > Erebidae > Catocala > Catocala sponsa. The sequence continues at coordinate 24,088,076 of OY751342.1, forward strand.
CTGTTAATGATTCACTCGCGGAAGTCCTGGACTGGTTTACGGCGAATAATTTACTACTTAACTCTACAAAAACTAAATGTATCAAGTTTACATTGCCAAACGTAAAGAGTCCTAACGTGAATATAATTTTAAATGATGAAATTATTACTTTAGTTCAATCAACAGTCTTTTTAGGATTAACTTTAGATCATAAAGTTCAGTGGGGCGCTCAAATATCGTGTCTTGTAGGGAAACTTAGCTCAGCCGCATACGCAATTCGGAAAGTAAGACAGCTTACTGATATAGATACTGCAAGACTAGTATATTTCAGTTACTTTCATAGTGTCATGTCCTACGGTATATTATTGTGGGGCAAGGCAGCTGATATTGAGACAATTTTTATTCTTCAAAAGCGTGCAGTACGTAGCATTTATAATTTAGGACCACGAGTTTCCCTGAAAGATCGATTTAAAGAAATTGGCATACTTACTGTTGCGTCGCAATATATATTTGCTAACATTATGTTTATTAAACATAACATTTACTTATATAATAAGAATAGTGATATCCATAACGTAAACACTAGAAATAAGCATAAGTTAGTAGGCCCATATCATCGTTTACATAAAGTTCACAATACATTTGCGGGACTCGGTATACGTTTTTTTAATAAATTACCTATTACTATAATTAATTTACCATTGTTTAAATTTAAAAACGCCGTTAAAAAACAACTTATTCGGAAGGGTTATTATTCAGTCAACGACTACTTAAATGACAAAAACTCATGGAGCTAGTTGCTTGTTGCATACAGGATTCAAAGATCTGTATTACTTATAAGTCAATTTAAGCCTTTGCATAGTCACAAAGTGTAAGTGTATGCGCCATCATGCCATCTTACTGTCTATTTTAGATTTATATTAAATAATATATCTTAGCTCAAATTATTTCCTCTCTATAATATTATTAAGTTATTATTGTTATTATCTTTAGTTTTTTATAGTCAGTAGTATATGGCATAATGGCTGTAACACCTTGTTAATCTGAGTTGTAAAATACTGAAATTATATTTAACTGGCGATTTAAAAGAGTGGCCGTGAGTTTCTTGCAGGTTTCTTCTCATAGGCTCTACCCTTTGCCTGAACCTAGCAACTAACCTAAATGTAGCTTCAGTAACTTAGTAAACTCACTAACCTATATACTTTGACGTTCATAAGTGTTACTTTGTGACCTAAATGAATAAATGATTTTTGACTTTGACTTTGACTTTGACTTTGACAAAAATGAATATAAATAATTCAGGTCAATAGTGAAAAATACAAATCAATTCGAAACCATATTTTTTGAAGTCTCGTCATTTAGCAATTGTAACAGATCAAGCATTCTCGATATACGATCATTATTGTTGGATATGACAGTGTTCAGCGTACCGGATCGCAATGCGAAGAACAAAGTACTTTCGCGTCGGGATCTATTTGTCCCAACTGTCACTTTTTATCTCCCCCCATCGTAAAGAAACAGTTAAAGATGGGAAAATAAGTAACGAGAATTGAAAGGAAACTGTAGGGGGAACGACACATTTGTTTTTATTTGCGTTTACATAAAATTTTCCTGCGAATGTAAATTTATATTTTCTTTGTATGCTACGTGAATTCCATTAAGATATTGCATTATATATAAATATACATGCATTAGTGTCTGCCCGCGGCTTCGCGTGACTACTGCTACTTTTTTTCTGACTTGAAGAATGTCTTTATTAAAACTAGCTTTTGCCCGCAGTTTTGTTCGGTGACAGTATTCTTTTTTATAGGTGAAAGGTATCCTATGTGCTTTTATGCATCCCTGACGTGTATGCGAAATCTCATGATTATCTGTCAAGTACCGTAAAATGGTCCTAATTTGCTCCAAATTCAGGATTTATGAATATTTTTTAAATTATTAATTATAAAATATAGTCAGATTATATAAAGAAGAACATTTTATCTAAGACATTTTTATTGCCAAAACAACATTATTAAGCTTTTTATTATATATATGAAACAATGAATAAGGAGCAAAGATACAAATTGACATGGGTATCTTTGCTCCTAGATACAATTGTCAACCAATCTCAACTGTGAAAGTATTAGGAGCAAATGTACGCTTTCCTGATTACATATTTCCTAATAACATATTAGGCGATAAAACAGAGGAGCATAATTACCCATAGGGGAGCAAAGTAGGACCATTTTACTGTAGTTAAGGAGTGATAGCTTAACAACAAACGAATAAACAAAACCACATTTGCATTTATGTCACCTATTAGTTAGGATTGTGCTATTGTCATTGTGATTTTAATTGCAGTACAGTTAAGTACTCACGTGAAAAGATTATGCATCAGTAATGATTACGCATGGTAATGATGCTGTGTTTGATGTCCTTGACTTAAGTGTGGGAGGATTTGTCTTTATATTAAGGCCACATTGATTGTGTGACTAACAAATGCTTTAAGTGTGTGACGTTGCAAAAATAAATGAAAATGAAAATTCTAAAATGTTTATTTGTCTCAAATCAGTTCCATTGATTATAAATGAGACATCCCCAAGTAAGTAATTGATAATACTTGTGGCGGGGCTATAAAATAGGAAAAATAGTAGCGATAGGTAGTATTTAATCAGTAACTGCCTCCGTGGTGCAGCGGTAGTGAATGTGACTGCTGTGTATGAGGTCTCGGGTTCGAATCCCGGGTCGGGCCAACAAAAAGTTATTGGGTTTATATATTAAGAAATCTCAATAGCAGCCCGGAGTTAGGAAGATGGCGGTGTTAGACACCCCTATGCCTCGGAAAGCACGTAAAGCCGTTGGTCCTGCGCCTGATCTCTCTCCGGTCGTGTCGGATTACCGTTCCATCGGATCTTGAGGATTAGGGAACAGAGAGTGTGTGTTTGCGCACACGCTTGTGCACTATAATATCTCCTGCGCAGATGGCCAGTCTCCGTTCAGATTGGTCGCCGTGACCGAAATTCGGTCTGGAGGACATTATTTGATCAGTAGTACTTTTACTCCATGGCATAAAAAGACATGTATTACTAATTCAAAGCCTTTATTTGTAGCCCCAAGCCTTATAATTTAGTCATTACTGCATGCCTGTATTAAAGACTATTAAGTAAATACTGACATTAATATTTAATCCTACAAGCGACTCTCCTTATTAATAAAATAAATAAAAACACACCTGCAAGAACACATTAAAAAAAACCGTAGACAGCAAGCGATTTTATTTTCTTAACCCATTTCCGATAGCAAAACTTCATTTACTCGTATTTCTTACCGTTTCAGCTACAAGGTATGCCAAAGCAATAGACAAACATACAAGAAAAATAATCTGTCGTAGTAGATTAAAAATAACAAACTAATGAATTTCCAAAATCATTCGAAGAAAATGTATGTATATCGTTTGTTCGAATGTTTCAATTTATAACTTTTTATTGCCACTCATAAATAACATTATCACGTCAAATGAATTTGTTAGAAAGTCGTATATAATTTGTTACTTGTAATTTTTATATCTGTTGCTTCTTTTAATAAGTCGCAATATACACGTCGTATATTATGATATAAATAGAGCAATGCTAATGAGCCAACTATCTGAGATTGTGTGAGATAAACTAGGTTTTAACATCACGCATATATCCAAGAAATATCACACCTAATTTGACCAGTTGTGAATGGCTAAATAAATCTGCTGGTTACTGGAACTTATTTATAAAGTTCTACTAACCAGCTGATACAGCAACTCTAAAATATCATATATACCACAATAACATTGAAGTGTATTTGTTTTTAAATTATTATTTGCAGTTACTTTATCGTAAGCCAGTAAATAACGATAAATAGAAGATCAGATTGTATAATTATAATTATATATTTTTGAAGTGAAAACTTCTTTAGGCGCGTTGAGCACTTCTTGGGTGAACAAAAATCATAGAACTCGCGTCATCGTCACGCTTCGTCATCGTCACGCTTCCACGCTTTCCAATTTTGAATATTAACAATATCTCAGAAGTGGTGCGTCCTACGCAAAAAATAACGAAATTTTGACCCCCTTAATAAACGCTAAGGGGGAGTGTATCAGGAATACGACCCGCCCCAATTTTTGGTTTTTTTGTTTGTTTTTATAAACAAAAAAGAAAAGGTATATTTGAAAACTTTAATTCTTGATCATAAACACTTCTATGAAGAAGTGTTTATGATCAATAATTAAAGCTTTCTCTTCTATCGGCAGTCCCCAAAGGCAGCCCAAATTATTTAAAATTAAATACTCTAATAACGAAATTCCAAACAGTTTGTACGAACCGGGAATCGTATTGACCTGAGGATAGGCATATGCATACACTAGCAGGGTAATCAGAATCAGATATTCAACATAACTAACTATTCTTAATAAGTATAATATAAGACCTCACAATGTCTGTCTGCAGTTAGCACGCGATAATATTATATCGTTTAGTTCACAAAAAAGATTTTAGTCAGTATTTTTATTAAGTATAGAACACGCAAAGTGAACATTAAACGACAATATCCCAAAGGCTGCTGAGTGGCCTTTCGTTCGAAAGGTCATCGGTTCGAATCATTGAACTGTTGAGGTGACCACGTTCTTGTCAGAACATTCACCTTTGCTGAACATTTACATCAGATTTTAAGACCCGTTTTTATGTAAACAGTTTTATGAAAAATATCTTCATGACTAAGACTTTAATATAACGAGTCGTCAGGCATTTATATACTTAAGAATTATATACTTAAGAATTATATACTTAAGGCAGGGGCGTATAGCGACAGTTATATTTGAAGATGACATTTTGAAAAGGCCACATCTGTCTTCTTTACAAAATGTATAAAAGACGCGCCCTTTTTAAAATTAGGTCTTATTTATGTTTACTATAAGCAAGTACCTTAGCGAGCATATTAAACTAAATACCTACAAAGTTATAATAAATTTAATTTTCGTTTTGTTTTATTTATCTAATGTACTTAACTGAAATTAACGCGATCATACTGGGTATATAATAGAGCCTGACATTGCTCCGCCAGGCTGCACATGGAACGCCTGACATGATCACATGACTTAAACACCAAGCGTTCCAAAGAGGCAAGTAAATACATAGCATGATCGTTAGCTTTAGTCTTCCAATAAACCTAGGTGGATGCTAGTTAAATTTCATGCAATCAAATCCTTGAAGAACAACAAAGACTCGAGAATAAAAAGCGAAACCTCGGTTACAAAGCGAAGCTGACTCCAACCTCTCACAAACCTCAATAAATTTTTGATTTACAACCTACTATAAATTTCAATGATCCACTAATATTAATTAATGGGTGAACGTTACCACAAACTCAACATCTTCAACGGCTATCAATCAAGCGCGCATAATTCAAAGGCAGAGGTGGTTCCACGTACACGAGGGAAATGTCAACCGTTATATTCGGTTAATTACTGTTGTGTATCGAACGACGGCTGTCATTTTGTACTCGTTTGTATGTTTAAATACTGAATGAGGGAACGGTTTGATGACTGAATAGTTAATGTTTGTAGCGATCATATCTATAGTTTCGTAGCTGTACAAAGTAATGCATAAGAAACAAGGTACGGATACGGTAAACAAGGTATAGAAACTGTTGTTGTTATAACAATCAAAGAGCATTTACAATACAAAAACGAGCTATACCTAAAAAAGTTCGAATTGCACAAAGAGTAAAGTTACATGGCGTGAATATATTGAAAATCTGTGTATTTTATGTTTATAACATACCAACGGGCTTAATATCGAGAAATATGTTGGTTTGTTTTAAGACTGATAAAGAACAAAGGATAAATATTTCTTTAAATATTTAAATAATTAAAATTTATATATTTATTATTAATAATTAATTTTGAACACAATCCCATTTGTTCATGGATATGAAGTATGGCAGAAGGCCCATTTAATATTAAATAACGAAACAGACATATACACAAATATGTGTTTCTGTGATTGCGACAGTTCTCTTGTGTTTTTGCACACACACATAGACCACGCAAAAATTTCATATTGGAACTTACAGTACTTGATATTATGTAGTTTTAAGATAACCACCAAAACATAGCATACGTACTATTCTCACACTCTTATAATTATTCGATGATTCGATTAAATTATTCGATGCATATCTTACGCCTCGCACTTCTCAGTACTGTGAACGTGCCGATTACAGCAAGATCTATACATCAAAATTCATCGATTTCTACTAAATCAATTCCTTTCGTGACCCGAAGATGTTAACTAACACGTATCGACTTTACAAATTTGGTATTCAATGATAATTGTACATCGATATTAGTTCTCAGTAATGTGCCGACTGTATTTAGCAATCAAACTACATGTTTACGTGTCATGTACAATTTAAATTCTTTCTAAACATACTTAAAATATTGTCTTTTTTTAACAGTTGCATACTAGCTTACTACTTCGACGATGATATTATGTAGTAACTAAAAGCATCACTAGGATATCACTTAGGTACGTATTGGTGACCTGGTTAAAACCTCATATGTCGTTCTTGAAGTATCGCATTCTGTACCTACTTTCTAAAGAAAACAATGACAGATTTATAGTATAAGCGATCTCCTTCTCCCTAGCCTTTATTATTCCCAAGTTACTTGGGGTCGGCTTTCTAGTCTAACCGGATTTGACTGGATATCAGTTTTTACACGGAGCGGCTACCACCTGGCCTCCGCAACCCGAAGGCTAACGATACCCTAAGGCTAGACCAGTGTCAGGATATTAGAGGGCACTGACTTCCCAATAACGACTGCCATAGATGTTCATGGCAGCCGGGACCGACGGCTAACGTGCTCTCCGAGGTACGGAGCAGGCGATAATTGTCAATCAATACGCACATAATTTCGAAAAGTCATATAACTTACGAAAGTCAGAGGTGCACGATGTGGGTTCGAACCTGAGACCCTCTGCATTGCAGTCTGGTGGTCTCCCCATTGAGCTATTTTAGTATAAGCGATCATTGGAGAAAAATCTCTGAAACCGCTTGGTACTCGACCATTTTAGTTATTAACAATTGGGTGAATCCTCTATCGGTTGCGAGCTGTGTGTTAAAAATAACCAGGGTCGAAATCCATACATGGTATCTTCAATCAATTCGACTGACAATTATCAGTACCAAGTGGTTTTTATTCGTCACGTACTAGTCACCGTTGATAAACTTCTCCATGACTGAAATGTGCATATCCGTAAAGGAGTAGACACAGGTTTGTTACACCCATATTTTACCCACAATGTTTTTAGCCCACATGTATTAGGCGGCGAGCTTATTGCCGTCGACATTTCCATTCCAGTAGAATCTTTCTGACAGAAAAATCCAATATCACTTTTGGGAATCAAAACTGGGCTTATGACACAAAACATAAGTGCAAGCTTATGCCACGTGACCAACGAGGCCGTCGTTAAGATACTGATCCAAGCATAATGAAAGTTGACAATATAGCTTGATCAAAATCAATATATACATCTAGTGCAATGTTTAAGATGTCCAAGCAGTTCTACGAAAGAAAAGCTCCTTCTCCTTCCCACTTCCTTTCCTAAAGGGTCGGCAACGCGCAAGTGATGCCTCCGGTGTTGCAGGCGTCTATAAGCTACGGTGACCACTTACCATCAGGTGGGTCGTATGCTTGATTGCCACAATAGTAGAATTAAAAAAAAAATTTGTAACCGCTGATATTATGTACAATTATCATAGTTTCTAAGCTAGAACTATTTGAATTGCACCATAGTTTCACCAAAAATAAAGTTGTAGATTAACACATAGGATACTTTTTATCCCAGAATGCGTTCCCGTGGTATACACGCGGATAAAGGATAAAGCCGAGAGCAGAATCTAGTTATTATAATAAACGTTCATATTCTATTGAAACATACACTTCGACGGGAGCATCAAATGTTGTGCCTGGATGATAACTACGTACGGAATAAAACAACGTAGAATACTGGTCTGGTCCGTTGTTCAAATATTTGTCTGGCATCCTGACACAGGGATTATACGTTACAGCGAAATAAAAAGTAATGCAATAGCAGGTTTAGAGGCAAGTAAACAATAGTATATAACTCAGGTTAGCCAAGATGAAGTGGGAGGGGCAGAAAGGTTTTGGAGTGGTAGCCACAAACCAGAAGACGCAAAAATGTAGGCCCCACAAGGTGAACCGACGACCTGGTAAGGGTCACAGAAAGCGGTTGTATGCGGGCCCAAGATCGGTCTGTGTGAAAAACCTAGGGGAACCTTAAGGAAGGCCTATGTCTAGAAGTGGACGTCTATCGGCTGAGATCATAAAACATTTTTTTTTTTAATGAGAAGAGAAACAATAGAAAAACGTAAAACAAATATGTTTACCCAAACATAAAAGTAAAACATGAGATGGCCTCGTCGGACGTGGAACACTTGTTCCAACGTGACCCCGTGATTGTTTATTCATTCATGATGTTTTATAACATCCCCCTCAGGCTGTGAAACAATAAATTGTTTACATAAACTAGTGGGCGGTGCGGGCTAGTGCGAGCTGACTTTTAGATGTTTGTTGATAGAAGTAGGGTACAGCTTGAAAGGTTATTCAGAAACAAATGGACTTGAATGAAAATATACACATGGTTAAATAAAAACAAGAAAATAAATTAGAAGCAGACCGACAGCCCAGTAAGGCATAATAACGAGAAAAATTAGATGCCTTCTACGATATGCTAGTGTTTAGCTTATCTGGATGCGTTAGTTAAATTAAAAGGCTTGTAATTTCCAATAGAATTGCTAGTAATATTTATTTTTACAAAAAGTATTTTAAGACTGGTAACATCTTGCAGCAACAGCCATTTTACGGGGAATACAATCATATTATATGCAATGTAAATTAAATTTATATAATTTTCCAAAGAGTTTTACACTGAGAGATTAAAAAATATTGTTCATAGAGTAGTCATAATTTTTTTTTAAATGTAAATAATATGTACAACAATTTTGCATGAATATGTTCCAAAAAGCTACGAAGAGTGCACGCATTAATTGCCGCAACGTGTTGCCATACCGCGATAAAACTCATTACTATTTAGCCTCATATTACATCGCCTTACTAACACAACATAATGTTCACGTACATTTTATATTATTTTATAACTAATATTATAAAGCTAAAGAGTTTGTTTGTTTGTTTGAACGCGCTAATCTCAGGAACTACTGGTTCGATTTGAAAAATTCTTTTAGTGTTGGATAACCTATTTATCGAGGAAGGCTATAGGCTATATAACATCACGCTACGACCCACAGGGGTGGCGCAGTAACAATAAACGCGGGTGAAACCGCGAGAAAGTCTAGTTTATAATAAAACAGAGGATTAAAATAGTGCAGCGACGAAAGTTAGTTCACTGCAAGGTGATACCATGCTGCACGATATTGCAATTTAGCCTTACGATGCTCCGGCACAATCTTTACACTACAGCGGGAAACTAGATAAAGTCCTATTATCTCACAACACAATGTTCACCTAAGTTTTATACGATAACAAAGCAGAACGATTAAAACTTTAATATCGTGAAACAAACCGCGTTTAGACGAAAGTTCTGGATTTAATACAGATATTGCTTGTGTTATTTACATAAAAAGTTGTGGATTTCTCCGTGCAGCGGCAGTAGCCGGGTTGTTAGGATACTCCAAACTTGAAAATTGTGTAAACCCTCCGCTTGCGGCCAGGTTTGCCGAATACATTTACTTTGCAAAGTAACACAAAATATTTATTCTACTTGTCAAAATCTTTGGTCTTACTTGATAAAAGCATTACGCAATTAATTAAGCTTTTACATTGAGTTTGTGCTGAATTGTTATATGTTTATTGGGAAATGCTACAGTCGGGATAAATTGGACTCCATATAATATAAGATAAGGAATCTAAACACAGATTAGGAATAACATAAAAAATGTAATGAGAATTAGAAAAGCTGATTACTTTCATGGCTTGACTGTTCCTCTAGCTTTTGCCACGTCTATGAACTGAGCGATTACCTTATTTATATTAGACCTTAGTATATCAGATAGGTTACTGCTGGCTCATAGCACTCAATTAGAAAACATTTGGTTTAGCCACAAAATCCTTCATGGATATGCACATATGTATATACTTCACAAAGAAGCCATTCTACAATCCTAAAGGATTGCAGTGAGAACATGATTAAAAAACAGTAATAGCGACCAAACCCTGGACCAGTCAATGAAGTTAAATTGAACCCCTACAAAATAACAAGGGGAAATTTAGGATGACAAAATTGCAAAATCATCTATCCAGTTTATTAACTGGAAATGCAATCCTCACTTGTTTATGCCTAAGCATAAGTTTGCATTGACAGCCCGTTGTGACGTCACGCATTTGCTACTCGGATCAATGATAAGAAATATGACAATGTGCCCAGTAGACGGCAATAGACTCGACCTAAACATAGCTAGTCAAATGCAGGTGAGATGGTCTATTCAAGGATATAAATGTGTGCGTTTATGTATATGTAGATATAAAACCGAGGGATCCGTATTTTAGAACTTTCAGCGTCAATTTATAACTGTGGGGCCATTTGCAAACCTGTCGTCTACAAAGTCTTCAGCGCCGTGCTTTTTGTATTCAACATCATTTGTTTGAACGGACTAGTTGGTGAAGTATTCTTTTACGACACTCGTGTATAGCTGCTTGTGTATATAGCTAGTTTAATGGCGTAACAATAAAAGTAATTTTATATCAGCATTTTATATACACTGTCCCTTGCACTGCACTTGCATGCAGTGCAAGTTGATAGATTTTAGATATCTCCGAAAAATTTTTGGACAAATACGCACATAACTTCAAAAAGTCAGAGATGCCTTGGGATCGAACTCGAAACCTCTGCGTGGCAATCCAATGATCTTCCAGTACGCTACCGTTGCTTGCCAATTTACGCAATAATATCCCTTTATACTAAACATACCTACTACGTAGAAATTCAGTATGTTCAGCCTGTATGCGTATAATGTTAGCTACATTGCCACAAGATTTTACTCGAAAACGAAAATATATCTGTTGACACAGTACCGATGTATGAATGGCGTGTTCAGACGGCCCTTCGCGGGATATTGACCGAAACGTATATTTACAAGCTCGCCGACGAAGACGCCGCAAGCGTGTGTGCTTCATTTCAACGTGTTTGTATGAACATGCTTAACCGAGCATTGACAAACAAGAAATAGGTCTAGTCTGTATAAATGTTTTCTTTTTACTAGTAAGTATTATAACTATGTATCCCCTTATCATTAGGTAACGGATCGTAGCGCCCTCTTGATGGTGAGCGGTTACAAACAGATATAACTCGCGTTACCATACATACATAGATTCACGCCTGTTTCCCAGAGGGGTAGGCAGAGACTACGGATTTCCATTTGCTACGATCCTGACACACTTCTCTGGCTTCATTCACTTTCATCACATTCCTCATACACGCCCGTCGGTTCAAGGAGCTCTTAACCTGGCCTTTGTTACCGAGTTCGCGTTACCGAGTCTACAAAAAATATGTATCTACGTTGCTAATGTAAGAGACAAATTAATCCTCTGCTGACATGACAGCCGCTCTGTTATCGAGCTAGAATGAATGAAAATGGTTTAAATGCGTCATTTTTGTTCATTACAAGTGTTTTTGTAACATCTTCCTAAAGATTGTCAATCAATTTGCTGATCCTTTACGACGCTTATACGGTAACTAATGTCAAACACACAAGTAAACCATAATAATATATGGCTACCTCACGTAGGCATTACAAAGTTTCTCACTTTGTGTCTTCTGCAAACTATCTATCCAGCTTATAACACCTACTATCCTTTGCTATGCCACGATGTTCCTGCCAGCTATTAGAGATATTTTCTGTATGCCAACAGTTTTCTCAGCATGCATACAGATAAATGTTTAAAATGAAATAGGTAGAAATTTTAACTTGTTTAAAAGCTATCCTTGTTCTTACTTATTGAACAAAGTTTCATCGTCAGACGTTGGTTTACTCATTACACAATACGGAGTATAATAAATTTATCTCAAAGTAAACAAATTAATCAATTATTAAGTTTCACGGATGTCAGTAAAGCTCGAAGAAAACGATAAAAAAGAAGCCAGTCAAAGTAGAAAATTATCGGCGGATAATGAACAGCCCCGTGTATAATAACGATTATATCGATACCGATTTATTCGCAATCGAACACCTCCAAATTCTTAACACGGTGTAAAACAGAATTATGAACTTTTGAGATGTTGTACCCCGTTTCAGTGTGTCGATTAATTTCATCGTGATTAAAGGCGTATAGAACAATTTGCCGCTTAATTTGTCTCGTAATAAACTTGGTAATACCAAATATTGTGAAGGGGAAAGTTTTTATTGGATTTACGGTAAAATATTCTTATCTTCATAGGAGATATCAAACATTTGTTAATGTTTCGTACAATATTAAAGTAAAATGGTAATAATGATATGTTTTAAAATGTGAACCTATTGATAAAATGTTAATGTTAGTGATAAATTAGTAGGGATTATCGTATACTAGCATTTCATTGGATTGAAACTCTATTTGCATCTTTCATTTCACAAATAAGCCTTTAAAACCTTGTCCAAAAACCAAAGGTAATTATAGAAATCATTAAGAGTAATCATTTGTATGCCGGTGTTCTTGTAGAGGATGTAACGACACAACATGATTATTTAGGAACCTAGATTAAGGAACACAAGTAACTTTTTTATTTATTTATCACCTCGCACAAAAACAAAGAATGTTTAACGGGGTTTTTAAGCGATGAGAGATCAATGAAAATATGCTCAATTAGTTGTATAAAGATATTGCAGTTACAACAATACAGGTACCTATATAATTTTGATTTCAACCACAAGCAGAACATGAAAATATTTATGTTGAATAAATATATTTTTTTATTGTTGATAATAAAAAGTGGTTTTATGATATTTAACTTAAGTGTGCTTTACGCAATATTTCGTAGACGAACGGGCGTGAAATGAGTTTCCATCAAAAGATATCGTATTGTAATACCCTATTGTTGCCAGCCCAAATAAAAGGACAAGGAAATGATAGAAATGGCTGCCTCACTACAGATAACAATAAGACGGTGACACGCTTAATGTTTTTATTTTTCTTTATGCTATGCTGTTTATACACATAAACCTACCGATATGAAATGTTTGAGTAGTAGACTTAAAAGAACGTTACTTATATGATTTGCGACCAGTTCCAGAACACAAATTGAATGATTTGTTAATAGATATTATATTTTTTAATGACATAATATATTTTACTCTTGTATTTTACTCTCTATCCCTAAAAATGGAGACTTATATTATGTTTCGTCAGACACTAAAACATTTTTATAAAAACAACTATTTACACTTGTCCAAAATTTAAGTAGCTTTTCGCCAACAACTCACAGGGAGGATACACATTTCGTGACATCACAGGAAAGAACCTTATTCGAACAGGGATTCTGTTTATTAGATAGTTTCTACACAGATTAAGTTATAGGAGTCTAGAAACCATAAATAAAGTTCGTTGTCATATGACACATGAAAACACACTGTACTACGTTATATTTATATACAGTAGGGCGTAAGGTTACGTCAAGATTAAAGACCCGCAATCCGTATGCAGATAGCTGGTTGTTTGAACGTAATTGTGCGTAATAACGCGAATGCAAATTATCGTTAACCGCGGCGTACATTCATGAATGTATCTGGCACAGCTATTAACGAGATTGTGCCCTTATGCAGCTCAACCACAAAGTAGCTAGCGACTAACAAGAGTGCTCGACACGCGTTGACATCTGTTCGAATACATCATTAGTGTGCACTATACTTTAAGCAAGAAAGACGAGCAAGCGTACGATCTTTTTGTGCTTACATTATACTTGCTAACTGCATAGGGCATTCTTCTTCTTCTCGAGTCGGTAGTACAATCTATATATAAAACTCTTCCGTTACTGAGTGACTGACAGACAACGCACAGCCGAAACTACTGAACGCAAGAAGCTGAAATTTGGCATGTATGTTCCTTGAGTACTGTAGGGGTACACTAAGAAGGGATTTTCCGAAATTCCCACGGGATTAGGAATAAATGGATAAAAAAAACATGTGCGGGCGTAGCTGCGGGCATCCTCTAGTTGTTTTATATATTGGGCATTCAATAACAATCAAATTTATATCCGACAAATCACGTATTTAAGTGTCAGAAAAACTACAAGGCACTTAGTAATGAACTAAACGTTTCATGACCATGGTTGCTGAAAACCAACTGAAATGTAGGGAAAAGTGTAAATCTAAATAGTTTAATAATTGAAATAACTTAAATAGTAGTAAAAGTTTCAAAATTATGTAATAATAATGTTTTAAAATAAACAACGGGACAAAATCAGTGTAAAGTCTTTTAATTTCAATGAACTAAACCTCTTTAGAAAGGATTGGTTTCAAATTGCATTAGAGGAAATTAAAATAAGTTCATTATGTAAACATTATTCAATATAAAAACCGAGCATACTCAATATGATTTAGACCTTGCTTATAACGTGTATGTTCAGATGTAAACTGTGCTTGAAAAATGTCGTGTTGAACAATCAAAATAAATGATTTCACACTCGTTTTCAAAATAAAATCGCGGTTATAACTGCTGAACGATAATCGCGATAAGGCTCTTGTTGATGCAAATACTTTTAGCACTGCTTACGTGCATGCCTGGATGTAATATAATCAATAACACAATTACGCTTAAACTTTTGTCTACAGCCAATTATTTGACAAATATTTTTGTCTCTCGCTGAGGTTCACACATGTTTGTTTATATTATTAAAAAGAATTTGTTGACAGAAAACCTTTGTCCGCATTAGACGTATTTTATCTCTTAAAGATTTTATTACATAGGTATTATGATTAAATGGATGGCATAGTGGTTTAAGTGGTCGACTTGCCACTGTTACCACGCCAAGTACTGTCGGTTCGAACCTCACACGGAATAAAAATTTGTGTGAGCTACAAATATTTCCTCCGAGTCTGGATGTTCTTTGTACCCATGTTTAATTGTTTGTACGTCCCCCTAATTACACTATTTATTCCTAATGCGAGATATATCAGAGTAGTAGAGCCTCGCTGATTTCAGCATGAATGGGCCAGCTCGACCGGGGAACGACTACCCTCTCACAGAATATCAACGTGAAATACCAGTATTCCTACTGTTGTTTTATTCGGTGAGTGAGAGTGGCAGACGCCCAATCACCCCTTTCCCCTTTCTCGCTCCTTCTCCTTCCCACTTCCTTTCCTAAAGGGTCGGCAACGCGCAAGTGATGCCTCTGGTGTTACAGGCGTCTACAGGCTATAGTGACCACTTACCATCAGGTGGGCCGTATGCTTGTTTGCCACCCTAGTTGTATAAAAAAAAGATATATCATACTTAATTTTACCAATTTATGAATCACATCTTCGCACCTGACACAAAACCGAGCAATTTAAAGGTTAATAAGCAAGAATACGGATATATAAAGATGCATACAAGTGCGTGCCCATGCATGCACTCTTACAGTTATGTGTGTATCCGCCTTCACAGCTGGTACACTTGCTGAATCATCGAAACAAACGTCTGCAAAATGTGGGCCATTTCGGTACAATCATCACTTTCGAATGTAGACCGAGGAAACAGCTTGCAATAAATCGTATGAACGAATATTTGTCTAAAAATCGTGGCTGGATCCAATTTTATGGCGAGCGATTGCCAACTTAAAAGTTGTAATTAAGTTGTTATCTTATTGACCGATCTTTATCAAAGGAGACCGTCCATATTCAGCTTGTACGTGGACAATCGTTTTATGTACAAAGTAAAATATTAAAAGTTTTGTTTTAATATATAATAAATATTGGTTACCATCCAGTAATAAATTGACATATTTTATTTATATATTATATCAAAATAATACACACAGCTTGGAAGCAATAAGGCAGTATTACTGCAACTGCATAGTCGGCCGAAGGACTGTTGGTTGCTGTGCTCACATAATGTCTGTAATATGGTACCTAAGCTGGGCAAGATATGAAAATGTCACTCCACCAGCCCAGTTTTTGGAAAATAATTTAATAACTTATGAAGGTGATGTACTCGTAAATTAATATTTATTTTAAACTAGCTGACCCGCGCAACTTCGTCTGCTTCACATAAGAGAATTTTCCTAGTTTTTGCAATATTTTTCATTTATGCTCCGCTCCTATTGGTCGTAGCGTGATGTTATATACTATAGCCTTCCTCTATAAATGGGCTATCCAACACTGAAATATTTTTCTAATTTTTACCCATAGTTCCTTAGATTACCGCGTTCAACCAAACAAACAAAATGAGAGTGAAGTCGGCGCGTGAGCGCCCCCGCCTTTTTATAAATGCAGCGGATGGCCGTTTCGCGCGTTAAACAACAATCAACCGTATAGCCGTACCCATACTGGCGCGGCGAGATTTGGAAGTTTTATTTCATCTATATCTTGTGTGTTTATAAACCGATTCCTATATTTTTTTTTATAATATAAATATTAAAGTGTACTTTTTGAATATGGGAATTTGATAAAGATATATCTATGTGAAATACAATATATTTATGTATTTTAATACACTTTGAAGAAATGCCTAACGATTAAACACGTTATTGTGGCTAATTTATAAAAGATAGATATATACTATTAAGGACTTTTTTGTAGATCTTTTGAAGACCATCATCTTTGTAATACATACTTTTGGTGTATGATCAACGTATGCGAGGATAAGAGCTCGAAAGCGCATTTTCGTCCGACTTGCTTCAAATTTATCGTCACTGCTCAGCTCCTATGTGTCTTAGCGTTATGTTATATAGCCTATAACCTGCCCAGGAGTATGGACTACAATCGTACCAAGTTTGGTTAAATCCCTTCAGTAGTTTTTGACCCATGCGTGCACATACAGACAGACAGACAAAAAATTTACTGATTGCATTTTTGTCATCAGTATCGATCACCATTCATCCTCCAATATTAATTTTGAATATATATTCAGTGTACAGAATTGACCTCTCTACAGTTTTATTATAAGTATAGAAGTATAGACAATGTGTTTTATATTGTTATTGAACGAACTTGATACTAAACTTCAAAGAATAATGTTTTCTACTTAGTTTAGGCTACTCAAAATTAATATTATTATTACAATATAAAATTGTTCACGCCCAGGTCAGGGTCCCATACAAGGTGGTCGGTCTCCTGTAGCGTTCACATTGTAAGGGTTACCGAAAAGTTCATGGGTTCATCCAGGAAAAGTGCTGTTCCCGAAGGATAGAAAATTATTGACAAAACCTGCATTAACACGAGCGTAGGCGCGGGCAAAGGTTAGTAATTTTTTAACTAGAACGCTGGCTGAACTTGAACTAACTATATTATACCATTATCGTTATGCACACTCAGCCGTGTTTTTGCAATGAGGTATGATTAAGTTGGGATTAATTTTTTTTATCTGCGTACCTACTGTTATTATGGCGAAACATCAGTAAAACAAGATATAGGTAAACAACAGTTATTTATTTAACGCCTGACGCAGTTACCGTCTACAGGCAGATGTCACTAACCGTCGTAATTTGACCGTGACAAAAACACATATCCCAAAAAATTAAGCTTTATTTTAACTGATACTTCATTAAGAGGACAAACAAATCTTAAGTTATAAACGCGATATGTCTTACCAATCCTAACTAATATTATAAATGAGAATGTGAGTTTGTTTGTCTGTCTGTTTATTTGACACTTTAAAGTGTAAAGTGCATAACAGTATTCCTACTGTGGTGTTTTTTGGTTCGGTGAGTGAGAGTGCCGGAGGCCCAACCACCCTCTTTCCCCCTTCCCGCTCCTTCTCCTTTCCACTTCCTTGCCTAAAGAGTCGGCAACGCGCAAGTGATGCCTCTGGTGTTTCAGGCGTCCATAGGCTACGGTGACCACTTACCATCAGGTGGGCCATATGCTTGTTTGCTACCTTAATTGTATAAAAAAAAGCTTTTTAGATGAACAATACGCCGAAACCTAAAACACCGCATAGTAGGTTAACATTGACTGCCATGTAGCAGATACAATAGAAAATGTATTATTTGCGATCATTATGACAGACATGGCGTTTAAATTTGCTAATATTTAATAATATTATAAATGCAAATGTGAGTTTGTTATCTACTTGTTTGTTTGTTAAGCTTTCACGCCTTAACTACTCGACTTGTCACCATGTAATTTCGCATACACGTTGTCAGAAGTACAGAAACGGATATTTAAGTTTTCTATACTGTCGATAGAGTATCTTTGGTCCAGAAAAAACTATTCCCGAGCAAGCGAAGCCGCGGGAAAAAGCTAGTAAGTCATAATTTAAATTACTGACAGTCTTTAAGGCACTCTAGAAGTTATTCCGCATTTTTCTCGGTCATCCTTCGATAAAAGATAAAAGCGACCGTGACAATGTAACTTTTCCTCGCCGACGTACAAAACCTAGATGGTAACTGAGTTAGCATAAAAAAGATAACAAGCAATAACGTAATATTTACCATAGTGCGGCTCCTTATCGTGTGGTATGTTGCCGTTGGGCTCGAGCCGATCGAGGCACTCTTCCGAATACCCGTTGTATGGCAACTTGCCTCGCCCGCCGCCGTTCTGTTGTCGACCGCGACATTCACTACTGTCGCCGTCTGGCTCGTCTTTTGTTGCTGAAACAATCATAAAAGTCATGTTAACACAAAATTTTAAAATACCTCCACAAATTTCTCTCTATGTCTACGATGTACCAGCTTAACAGCGAAGCTAAAAATTAAATTAAACTTTCCATTGTGTTACTTTCAATGCGTACTTTCGAAAAGCTTAAATGGAAAAATTGTTAAAGTTCCGCAGCAATTCATTTTATCCCATTGACTACCGAAATTCATTCAATGTTTCATGCGGAACGCCCCGCATAAAACCGAAAATTAATTATGTAGGTACATTTGCACAACGTATACTACATAATGGTAGTATTTGCCGACGCTGTTCAAAGCCAAGATCATTAAGGGTTGACAAACGGCACTCGGCTTCAATTGAGAGAAACTTTACAAGAGCCCATTTCGACCAGATGAATTTAATAGCATTGTGAATTTAACAATGTGGCTAACTACAAATATTTCTTTGCAGCGGCAGCTATTAAACGCAGCGACAATAATGACCGTTCGAGGTCTGACAAGAGGCACAAAGAAACGAATTCCTGAGTGAACTTTTACAAACTAGACCTCTCAAATAGGCCTCAGAAACAGTAACGAGAAAAACGGACAGTAATTTGTCTGCATCTAGCGTCTCATTAGTGGAAATGGGAACCAGAGATGGTAAGTACAGATAGAAAGGTCCATCTTGACCTAAAAGTGGAGAATAAAATGTTCAGGCGATAAAAATAAATTCCGCAAAGAGTGCGGAACGGTTCATTTTTGTTCTGTAAATGTATAAAAGTGAATGAATTTAGAAACATGAAATCGCAAGAAATGTGCCGATGTAACAATTCCATCATTGAGTGGTAGTAATATAAATTATGTATTACGGTGTGCCAAATTTCGCCGGGAACGAACTCAATTGTCGTACTTTGAACGAGATCCGTTTTGACAGGTTAATTTATTGAATGGCATCGATGGATATATTGGACATGAAGTGGACAGGGCCCATTATTGTATTTATACGTTCATAATTGAGTGCATTCTTTATTTCGATAATGTTGTAATGGTTTTATTGTACTTGATGTTTTATTTTTACTTACTCAAAACCGAAATGGCGCAGTTCTCAATAATTCAAATGACCTAATTCAATAATTAATCGTTAAATAACTTGGGATGAAGAATTAATTTGAATATAACAAGCTTCGAACTCTCAGCTCTCGGGAGCCACGTTCAAAAGACAGGATATGAAGTGACAACTGCCGCCAAAGGACACCAAACTTTAATTAGCTGCTGCACCTAACTTTTGCTTCAACTTAGTATGACGGTTTCATTATTTTATAAGATATTAATACG
Organism: Catocala sponsa; assembly: GCA_963564715.1. Lineage (NCBI taxonomy): Eukaryota > Metazoa > Arthropoda > Insecta > Lepidoptera > Erebidae > Catocala > Catocala sponsa. Next base: position 24,108,190 of record OY751342.1, read on the forward strand.
AGTTGCCGTACGAAGCAGGAACTTTACCTACAGTACACAACTTATTAACATGTTGTTAGTTGCAGTCAATTAAGTTATAAACTATAAGGAAGGACAGTGTACTACTGTTTTACTTCGAATAAAAAGCATCGGAATAAATTATCAAGGGAGAAATCGGATTAAACATTTAATATGTATAGTCGCGATATTATCTTTGGAACTCACACTACGCAAGGTCACACCTCAGTGGTTATTCATGACAAATTACAAGCTCTATTTGTCAGAACCCCGATTGCAAATTAACAAATTAAACGTACGCCGCTGCCACATTAATTATACATTCTCCACAGTTTCGTGCATCTCCAAAACAAGAAGTAGCCATCTGGCGTCTCAAAGCGATGGCTACGGACACACTTTCTTGACCGAAAGTATAATTCATCATTTTGGCGCCAGTAATAACTTCATACATATATTTAAAAAACCGTTCGATTTAAATACTTAACGAACGCCTTGTTCAGTCTTAAGTTTGTACGTGAATAATGCCAAGAACGTGTGGAACGTGTATAACTTTCATGTAAAATTCGCGTCGAGATTGCCAACACAATCCTGGAACAACGAGGCTTAACTTTTGTCTCAAACGCTCACAATTCACATGCAGCTGCTTTGCCGGGGAGAGAGACAATTTCTATAGCACTATTTTACGTAGACACAAAGTAAGGCGACAACCGGTGCCCCCGGCCCCGAGGCGGTCGAGTTTAATTGAGACGCGGTTGTGCATTCCTCTTGTATAACTCACGTGAAACAATTTTAGTCACACAACTTATTCACTCTACGGCTACGTACAATTCACGGGCTCAACTTCGTGGTGCTCAGCAGATACTAGATGCGAGCGGAAAATTTCTCGCGGAATAACTCACGGGAATCAGATTACGTTATTGAAATAGTAACTGGCGAATGTTCACACGGATAATTCGTGCAAACACTCCATGAATGCAGCGTAAATATGTTAACAAAACAATGGTTATTGGTTTTTTCCGGGTTGGATTATCGTGGGATTAGAAGTGAGTCGGCTAACAGCACGTGCGGGAGCGATAAGCTGCCTCTTATTCATGGCATTGTTGAGAACAATGTGCGCAGTCGTTCGCGGCTTCGTGCCGATGCTAAGGTTCCGTCGTCGTTCGTCTTGATGCAATTAGATAGGTGAGTATTGTTTCCGTATTTTCACCTACTCCAGTTAAGCTAGTAAAACTCTTTATCAGCTTCGACGATCGATCACCACCCCGTGACGGTTAATGATCGCCTGTTATTTGCCAAGTAAGATTGCATTTTCGCCAGAATAAATCTTTGCCAAACTAAATTAATGGTAATAGAAGATGATTGCCAATTTCAAGACAGTTTGAATTAAAGACAGGGTAAATTCACACCACCCTTTACTCGGTGCGGAATTATCTTTCTCATCAAGACAGCTATCTCGCATCAAGTGGCAGTCACGGATGTAATAAAGCGTAGATTTGCTCCCGGCTTGAGCTCCGACCAACAAAACGACTATTCCGACGCCGCTTTACTGCTAGGTACGTTGAATACGAGAGATTCCAGCACACACGCACAATCACAGCTACTTTCTTTTGTAAAACCACGTCTTTGTTTTAAAGCTAAAATTAAACCAAACTTGTAGTGGTGTTACAAGCCTATAATGTCGACGTGACTCATAAAATATAATACCGCGATCACGAGCGTAACTGGGAAACTATTTGACTTGAGGTCATAACACATAACTTAGGTGTTTTACTGTCGCATGGAACAAAGGCAACGTATCGCATACGTAACATGTTTGAAAACGATACATAAACGTAAACTACCGCCTATAAGTTTGTATTAAATCTAATATTTAAAATATTTGTATAAACGTAACCGTTTTGTCTAAATTGCTATTTTCCAGTGTGTATGATTATAAAATTTTATGGTTATATCCCGAAGTTATAGTACTAAACTTGCTAATTCCCGAGCAAATACACTTTGACGGTTGGTAGCGAATATCGTTTCAGCGCAAATGGACGTCGAGCAGCCACAAGACGCTATACCTATAGCATTTAATATCGAAGACGGTGTCCTATTACGGAAATGAATAGCATGACCGACGAAGACCTTGCACACTGCGGTCTCATAAATACTAAAAATACGTATTTCATCGTAATGGCTTTAGTTTACATAAGACAGTTCGACTACACCAGTCTAGCAATTCAAGTGGCAAAATATATTGTGGAACTAAAAACGTACGAAAAATATGAGAGATCGCTTCGCAACCCTAAAATAGTAGGCTGCCTCAACAAAGGATGCTCCTTATGTTATATGTAAGCTCGAGCCCAATTTGTATTCTTGTTGTACATAAAATGTTTATCTTAAAATATTACTATACTAGCATTTGCCCGCGGCTTCGCTCGCGTTAATTTAGAATTTGACAATCAATTCGGGTTGTACTCTGCTTGTAAAATAACTCAATCATGATTCGCAAGACACGTGGCGCCGTCTATTATCATAAGAACGTTATTATTGTTTTCCTCGGGAACAGTAATTTTTTCGGGATGAAAGGTAGCCTATGTCCGTTTCTGTACACCTCACAACGTATATGCAAAATTTCAGGATGATCGGTTCAGTGGTTTAGGCCTGAAAAGGTAAGAAACAAACAAACTCATTTTCGCTTTTATAATATTAGTTAGGATAACAAAAGATACGATCGTAGCCTTACAACAAATAATACGATATAGAAAAGTATCGAGGCTGTGGAAATGGTGATGAAGATATTACACGGTAAACAATTAATATTGTATTGAGTGCAAATCACGGTTAATATTTGGCACATTGTGTGAGCGGTTCGTCACGCGATACACGCCTTTATTAAAATTACACTGCTGTTTTCAATTTAGAAAAAAACGTTAAAATGTACACCTTGCCGTGCTGGCACTTTCGAGATAACAATATTCCCTCAACGGAGGCAACAAAGTGTTCTTAGCAGAAATACGTTGGTTCGTACAGCATAAGAGGCAGGGCGAGTGCCGTAAGAGATTACGTTTTTACTTAGTTTAATATCAAGATGAGTTCCTGCAATATTTTACATTATTTTTGGTATAAACAGCAAACAAGTTGAGTGTTAGGTATTGCATTAGCATGTAAATGACTTCATGTCGGTGAAAAATTTCGAAACGGCTTTTCAATTTATATTGTCTTCTCCCTTGCCTTTATTATTCCCAAGTCACTTGGAGTCGGCTTTCTAGTCTAACCGGATTTAATTGGATATCAGTTTTTACACGGAGCGGCTGCCATCTGACCTACGCAACCCGAAGGCTAACGATACCCTAAGGCTAGACCAGCCTTGATGGCGTAGTGGTTGGTGTAACTGACTGCCGCGCCTGAGTTCGCGGGTTCGATTCCCGCACAAGTCAAACATTTGTGTGCATGAACATGGACGTTTGTCTTGGTCTGGATTTTTCTATGTATAATATGTATGTATTTACAAAAAAAGTATATATGTATGTTTATCCATTGTCTAGTACACATAGTACAAGCTCTGCTTAGTTTGGGCTAGAAGGTGTTGTGTGTATGTGGTAGACTATTAGTGTCAGGATATTAGAGGGCACTGACTTCCCAATAACGACTGCACTAGATGTTCATGGCAGCCGGGACCGACGGCTTAACGTGCTCTCCGAGGCACGGAGCAGGCGATAATTATTGTCAATCAATAAGCACATAATTTCAAAAAGTCATATAACTTCCGAGTCTGAGGTGCGCGACATGGGTTAGAACCCGAGACCCTCTGCATTGCAGTCTGTTGGTCTCGCCACTGAGCTATCGCGGCTATTTTCAATCATTTTGTTGTATACTTCGATTAATAATAAACGACATTTATTTAATTTTATGGTAATGACCACACTACGGTTTATATGCTTATGAAGACTCCATCTAATGAGATGACGAGCCGTCCCGGCGTTTGGCAAAGCACCAACCTTTTGTAGGTATGAAAAACAGGAGTCAGTTTATAAATCAATAACTTTAAGTGATATAAGTATAAGCTCCCCTTGTGGCTATCTAATCATTCTAGATTAAATTCCACATCTAGCAGCCTTTTTACTTGGATCTGTGTAGTGTAGCCGTGTAATACAGAGTATCTCATTCCATCTTTTGATTAAGGCATCTAATATCGGTTCAATATTTCTTTATTTCTAATTAAAGACAATTACATGTCGCTTACATAAGAAAATACAAACAAATGCTTTACACTAATTAGTCCGTTAACACAATACATATTATATTATGTAGGTATCAAAACAAAAACACAGAACAAAAGGTAATATTATAACTAATATCCTTTTCGTATCAGACTTAAGTAGCTACAAATTCAACGTACCTTTCAAAGGCTTGCAGATCTTCCAAAAAGGAGAAATACGTAAAAGTAGAAGGCACTACGTAACAATAAAACTACTAGGTACCCACAAATTAACTCACAGACCAGAAACTTTAAACTATAAACGAGGAAACATTTTTAAAAGAAAATAGGAAATACACAGTCGGAATTTTTTTACTGAGTAGCAAGTTGGCGTTCAAGAAACTAACGAACAGTTAACGTTAATTGATGAGAAGGTGCTACTTCGTAACAGGCTGTCTTTTAGCATTTAAGTAATTTAATAAAAGGGGAAATCTGAAAACAGCGTAGCAGCAAGGCGAAAGCATTAGAGAGCAGTACCAATATGCATTATGTCGGAGGCAGTAAGTTGTTGAAACTTGAGTAGGGTTAGACACACGTCATCATGTCAAAAATGGAGACTCGATTTGGATCTCATTAAAATATGGATTTGCACGCAAATAATCATCTGTCGTTTCTTGTTATTGTCAGCTCGTCACTTCTTACCCTCGATCAAATGAATAATTAAAAGTAACACCCAGCTCTTTAAAGACGTGAATATTCCAGGCAATCTGACATAGCTGGACGATATGAGTTTAAGCTTTACACCTGCGCTGGGAATAACCGAACGCTAACAGAGATTACTCTCATTCTACTTAGTCAGTAGAAATAGAGTAGGCTCTGTTAAAAAGACTAAGTAGTACTTAGTCTATGTCTATTGACTATGACAGGCGCAATACCGTTATTAGATTTTACTGTCAAACACTTGCTTCTAGCAGCTCAGATTCTGAAGTACTACTTGTGAATGCTCTTGGCCCATATCCTATTATGTAGAAAATATTATGACACCTAAGTGAGCCCTTTAGGCATACACAAATATAATGCTTTATATCTAAATATAATATATATTTTATTTAGCTGATAAGTTCCATATTACGCATATTACGGCCTAAACACTTAAAAGGCATTAATACTTGTAATGTATTACAATGTCAGATCTTATATACAATTACGTAAACTTATGTAATGTGCTATTTACTTCGAGATATCTAAAAACCCCACATAGATTAGATAGAAGACGATGAATATCAAAACTGCACAATGATTCAGAATCTAGATTGTTACTTACGCATAACTCCACACATACATAATTATGTATTTATAACTGACACACACGATGTCCTGATTTATAAGCACACAATAACATAAATTAATTAGCAGTTTGATATTAATAAATTAGCATGCAGATCGGTAGATATCATATTAAAGTTCCATACAGTCATAAAATGCGCCTTACAGATCCACAATTCTTGCAAATACTGAGCATTGCTTGACACTAAAATCAAATAACACTTTGATCAGACTAGAAATGGTACTTGTACCTCTACGTTTGTCAGTAAACGTAACCGCAAACTTTTAGCGCTGATCAATGAGAAATTCAACGAGCACAAATGTAGCGTAACTATCTTACTTTGTTATTTTCAGTACCCAGGCGTATTTTATAGGATCTACTATGACGAAGACCAGATTTCCGATTTCTCTGCAAGAGATTTTATGTTTTTTTTTTTACAACTAAGGTGGCAAACAAGCATACGGGCCCACCTGATGGTAAGTGGTTACCGTAGCTTATGGACGCCTGCAACACCAGAGGCATCACTTGCACGTTGCCGATCTTTAAGGAAAGGAAGTGGAAAGGAGGAAAGGGGGTGATTGGGCCTCCGGCACTGTCACTCACCAAACGAATCACAATAGTAGGAATACTGCTATTTCACGTCGATATTCTGTGAGAACCGTCCTTCCCCGGTCGAGTCGGCCCATTCATGCTGAAATCAGCGAGGCTCTACTACTACGTTAAGGACACATTAAAATACCGACAGCCTACCCACTGACCTAACAACATAGTCATAAGTATCACAGAAACATAAAACCTATTCCACAATAAATCCTTCAAACAACCCGAACTAAATATAGAAGTGAAAAATTTCCAACTTGTGGGTGTAAACATGGCTTCTATTTCTATTGGGTGGATTACACGAAGTCGTGTGACGGCGTGTCAAAGTTGACGAGGGTAGCGCGACCTGCGGTCAGCGGTCGGCGCTTTCAGCAATGGCGGCTTATCGCGAATTTGCGATCGCATCGATCCGACCGACTCGATGATTTACCTGGCAACTTGCGAGTTTGATTACACCACAGATGATGTTTGGAACCTCGAGATTACCGTTATTTAAACTTGGAATAGTTGTGCTTTAATAGTATCTGGTTTCTATTTTGAAATTAATTTGATATGGTGGATTGAATATTTACGGGCGAACTTGGCGCGGGTGAAGAAGAAATTTAAGTAGGTACCATGGCCACTAGCCATGCGCCAAATTTTCTATTCCTTTACGATGTAAAGAAATCCAATATCGACTCTATAAAAAAGTACTGGCTAACTCGAAGTACTTATATGAGAAGTCACAAATCGGCTGCCAAATAAACATTTAATTTCTACTCACAGTAACACCAAGAATATTGCTCGAGTGTACCTTTCTTATAATCAGCTCAATGAGCAACTTTTCCCAACATTTCCACACGACGGCACAAAATGAAAATAACAAAAGGAAACTTAGATTTTTCTTTCACCCGTAACTATGGCGACGGCAGCTCCGTTCGACATTGACGTTCACTGAGGCGAGGACAATAAATATTCTAATAAATACTAAAACAAAGACGTCCAGTATTTCACGGTTCAGGTCATCACGTAAAATGCTAACAGAATTAGCTCAGACGTTTAACGGCTTGCGGCATCACAATTGGGTGGCGGGAAAAGGCGTAGGGCGACATTTTGCGCGCTTTCCCCGTCGCCAGCGATGTAGGTCACGCCAACATCTAGACTAGACCTGTTTGCCTTACTTTATCTGGAGTGTGACGGCTCACTTGCCTTTCTACTAATATTACTTTTATTAGGCGGATAAAATGTTTATTTGAACTGAACACATTTTGGGGCACCACTATAAATTTCCACTGACTTGATACCAAATCGCTGGTCCAATATTACAAGGTTCTACGCTACATTTTTCAAAAAAATGTGTTATGAATATTGCATGGTTCTATATGTCATTCCTTTTTGTTTAGACTAATAAAGTAATAGATGGAAGCACTTACCACCTCACGATATTAAATCGCAAATAGTTCTAAGTTACTTTTTAAGTTATTTTTACTGATATGCAAATTTTATACCTCATTTCCCCAAAGTTAAAAAAACATAGAACCTTGTAATAGTGAGCCAGCGGAATGACGACGACTGACTAAAGTCCATGAGACAAAAAACTATCTTCGAAACTAGAATTGTTATTATAAGCTTCCACGTACACTTATACTAATGAAGACATGATAGCATACACCAAAAGGAATCCAATACTAATCTGAAAAGCGCGGCGGTATACAGACATTAATGCCTAGTGTAGCCTTTTTTAATGGCAGCGATTGCTCAGTGGGTAGACCAACAGGCTGCAATGCAGAGGGTCTCGGGTTCGAACCGACGTCACGCACCTCTGACTTTCGGAAGTTATATGACTTTTCGAATTTATGTGCGTATTGATTGACAATTGTCGCCTGCTCCGTGCCTCGGAGAGCACGTTAAGCCGTCGGTCCCGGCTGTCATGAACATCTATGGCAGTCGTTATTGGGAAATCAGTGTCCTTTAATATCCTGAAACAGGTCTAACTTTAGGGTATCGGTAGTCTTCGGGTTGCGGAGGTCAGATGGCAGTCACTCCGTGTAAAAACTGATATCTAGTCAAATCCGGTTAGACTAGAAAGCCGACCCCAAGTGACTTGGGAATAATAAAGGCTAGGGAGAAGAAGTAGCCTTTAAAAAGGACGTATGTTTTTTATACGTACTGTTGGCAACGTAAACACTAGCTTTTTACTTTAACAATAAAGACTCTATCAGATCTCTACGAAACGTAACGTGACGATACTAAGTGCAGTTTCGCAATACAAATGGAAAGTTTAATAGCACTTGATAGATTTTCCTTTACGCATTAAACAGTCAGATAGTCACTGGCCTCGACCATTTGCTACGGGAAAGTGTTTGTATGAAAGTTGCCTTCTTTCATTGTAACATTCAAATTTAACGTTATGGTGATATAAGTGGGAAGTACCTACTTCACTTTTACTCAATAAAACTTAGCATATATGATCGCGAAATATTTATAAATATCGCTTTCTAAATCTAATGAATGGCACTAGCATACAAACATATCATGCCTATATCCCTAAAGGGATGGGCAGAAGTGTATTACACCCACATATCGCTAGTTACAATAGTTTATATTATTATAGTCTAACGGGCACTGTTCCGGACTCCGTACCGCAACGAAGAAACTCTTGACAGAAAAACTTTCAAAACATTTTCGACAAGAGGGAATCAAGTCCAAGACGTCACGCGCAGCAGTTGAATTCACTACGGTTTCGCTACCGTGGCAGTCAAATGACAATTTCGATATGTACAACATATGACTGTCATTACAATTGAAAACCTACACTAATATGATGAAAAAAAAAAGTTTGTAAGTTTAGAAGTAGGAGGTAATATCTGATTATGGAAATTATGTAGTTAAATTTGTGGAAGAATATAGGAGCTAAAAATCATGCATTTGGATAAAACAAGACACAACTAGTGACAAATATATCTAAGACAGATCGCTGAATACGAGAAAACACGATAAGCATAATACAGCCACGTGCAAAAGTATTAGGCACCCCTATTGTTTGTCTCTATCTCAACAATGAGCGCTCGGATAAGGGTTTTATGGTCTTACTATTGCATCGGCGGCATTTTTAAACAAAAATAAAACAATAACAAATATTTATGACACCCAGGTGCAGTTTAAAACAATGTTTTTACAAATTTGCAATTTTAAAGTTTACTCTTTTAGTGTGTTATCAGTGCTTGCAGTGAACAGACACATATCGTACGCAATTGTTGCTACCATATTCCTGAAGACTAATATTCATCGAGTTAATAATGCCTAAAAAAGCAGAACTTAGTGCAGAGCAGCGCCTAAAAATTAAAATTTTACATGAACAAGGCATGTCTCAAGTGAAAATAGCGCGAGAAGTGAAGTGCTCGCGTTGTGCAGTGCAATATGCACTAAATCGCTTCAAAGAGATCGGTACTCATGAGAATAGGCCAAGAACAGGCAGAAGAAAAATAACTACAGATCGTGAAGACCGATTGTTAATTAGGCAGTCTCTACAGGACCGTAAAAAAACTGCTTTGGAGCTCGCTGCAGCTTTATCTGAAGGAAAAAGCAGATCAGTGAGCGCGTGTACTGTGAGAAGAAGGCTTATTGCAGCTGGGTTAAAAGGTTGCAAGGCAAGAAAGAAGCCGTGGCTATCGGAGCACAACAAGAAAAATCGGTTGCAGTGGGCCCTCAGACATAGAGATTGGACAGTGGAGGATTGGTCCAACGTACTGTGGTCAGACGAATCTAACTTTGAGGTATTGTTATTTAATTTATGTATTATACCAAAACACATAGCCGTCTTTGAAATCACGTCCTGCGAGGGAAATATGCAATCTTGAATTAAGTTATTTTTTTGCTTGTTCCATAGGTGTTTGGAACACCCGGTGTTACTTACGTCAGGCGAAGGGTGGGCGAAGAGTACAACCCAGATTGTGTAGTGCCCACTGTTAAACACGGTGGAGGCTCAATAATGATCTGGGGTTGCATGGCTGCCGATGGAGTGGGCGAAATGATGTTGTGTGAGGGGCGAATGAATAGCACCAAATACACAGAAGTTCTGGAAACAGCTCTAGCACCGTCTGTTACACAGATTTTTGGTGATACAAACACCGACGGCGTAAAATTCCAGCAGGACAACGCCACTTCAGCACAAGTCAGCACACACTATGGCATGGATGGCTCAAAATGGAATAGATCTTTTGGACTGGCCGCCACAATCACCGGACCTCAATCCTATTGAACATATTTGGTCTATCTTGAAGAAAACTATCCGTAGACACTCGATAAGCAACAAGCAAACACTACTCGCCGCGTTAAAGCATGAGTGGCAAAAGATATCCCAAGAGAAATGTTTTAAGCTGGTAGAGTCAATGCCAAAAAGAGTGGCTGCTGTCATTAAATCCAAAGGTGGACCGACAAAATATTAATTATTTTATTAAAATAAATCTTAGTAATCATATGTTTTGTTTTCTTTACATTCCCTATGCTCAATCACCCTAAAACTGACATTACTATAGGGTGCCTAATACTTTTGCACGTGGCGGTAGAAGATCCATCCTTGACAGAAATAAGCTCCACGATAAGGCCGAAACATTTCGTCAATTCTATTTCCCCTTCAGAAATGTACTCCCGACGCAATTGGGAAGAAGCCCTAAAGAACCCTTCTACGGTTCCGTACTCGATAAGATTGGGGCTATTCGGCGAATAAACGTCAACAAACAACAATAATACGACAAAGTAAACGTTGAGCGATAAAAAAGTCAATTGGGAGTTCGTCGTGTTGGATGACGCCGATAAGATGATTGTACACAACCTTTTATGTTTGCGGTCATTATTGTCAATACATAACATAACAAATTGTATTTATTATATTATTTTGCTATTACCGTATTAAGCTCTTTATACTCGATCTGAATGTAACATATTAATACAAATATTTGTTTTGTAGGTATTGGACGAAATAAATATAACAACAATATGCTGATGCAAGCAAAACGTTTTTGAGCATTATGACATAAAATTCTCAGTAGTATGATAATTCTGGAAAACGTCGATAAGTGCGACAGAACAAAGTTATTAAAATAAAGGTGCCAGAATCCCGTGCTTGACGTAGGTGGCTGGGGCAATGCATGTATGCATGGTTAAGATAGGCCCTAATCTTTTCTGGTCATATAGTATCATGAACTAGCATTTATAAGAAAGTATGTTATCCATACTTACTGAAAAGTAACGTTGGTAAGTTTTTACGGCTAAACTTTTGACCCGGCTTTAATTATATTTGGTATAAAGATGGCCTGAACCCTGGTGGTGAACATAGGCTAAAAACTAAATACAGAAACCTAAGATGTAAGAATCTCCTATAAACTCGAGCACTGAAGACTCATTAGTTTAACTAAAGACGGTAACTGGCGATTGAGGAATCGTGAATCGAAATCGTACCCTACTTGGGTAAATCTCTTAATAACAGGTAAATGTTTAAGTCGGTTGAAAGGGTTCTCTGAAGCTCTAGTAACGTGTACGTACGGTAGATCTAATGTATGTAATTACATTCTAAGAGGTAGGGCTCACCGGGATCCCTGTTCAAACATGTACGCACTTGTCCATCAGAGGAAGTAGGGCCGTGAAATGGAAAATTGATGTTAAATAACCCGCGTCACGTGAGATTTCCAAGTCGCGCTATCAGTAGGAGTTCCGGCCATCTTTTTCTCTCTTGCGCTAAAGTCACGGCGGCTAATGGTGGTGCGAGTTTTCATAGGGTATACAGTAAACACATTAATAGATCACACCACGCTTACCACTCAACAAGATTCTACAATAAGAAACATACAACTTAAAGAATACTCAACAAAAATATAATGTTTTCTTTTTAGAAAATATGTATATAAAAAAGTGGTCCAGATCGCACACCTAAAACATCCATTAAGTTACTTGCGGTACTAAAATACATTACGTAATGTGCCCGACCTATTTCCCGAGGAGTGAAGGACGGAGGGGCCAACGTCGCAGACGAAAAGGTTAACCTCCACGCAAACGCCTCCTGCACGACTATAAACGGGCAGGTTTACCTAACTATATAGCGCAAGGGTGACATTGGCCCAGAGTACAAATTTACATGGGAGTCATACATGATTACCATAATTAAATTTCATGTAGCCAAATGTTGGTTGCGTAAGACGAGAAATTTTTACAAAATTGGATAGAATAGAAAATACGGTCCTAGGCACTGCAGTGTAGAGTTGTTTTGTGAGAACATTATCAGTAGCTTTGCGGCATCTGGAATTTTACACACAAGACCAAAAAGCAATTTTCATTGCAAAATAAGGAAGTAAGTATTTTAAATAAACTGTTACTTGGATATAGAAAAAATGGGAATGTAGTGAGTAGATCTCGCTATCTCCTTCCGACGGCTGTATTTAAACAGTGGTTACGTCACAGTTTGTATCGTGCATCTTTCTTCTGTCATTTGACAATTACCCCAACTACCAGGTTTGACGTTTCAAACCTGGTAGTTGGGGTAATTGTCAAATGAATATTATTAAATCTACCAAAAATATATAAGATAAAAGCGCACTTTTATCTTATATATTTTTGGTAGATTTAAAAATATTTTTTCTACTTTAAATGGTACTTGTAACTATTTTACGTAAATAATAAAAAATGTGAATCTATTGCGGCCGATTCACGACATTAGTTTCTCCTACTACGGAGGTGTTCTAATCTCCGCTTAGTCTTTGGAAATAAACAGGTGTGATACAATAAGTGCAAAACTGTAGGTATATTAAGGGCGCAATGCGGAAACTGCATCATAAGCAACATAACTTGTTACAACGATAATTAATTTGCAATTTCCTCAATGCAGTGCAAATTAATGACTAACATGAATGTTTGTTCGCATTCTAGTACCACCGCATACGCGAAATCTGGAATTTAATCAAATTTGTCATACAATTAACCGTATCATGAGCAAACAGTGTGATAAGGTAGATAAACATGAGCATCTGCGTTGCCTACAAAAGGCCTACGGTTGGCGGTAAAAAGGCAAATTATTTACACTATCGTATAACTTTATGTTATATCCATGGACGCCTACACAGGTAATATCGATTCAACGAAAGGTCACATACAGGTGCGTGCACAATGTCCAATAACATTATTGGAAACTATTGGACCTAATGCAAATGTGATTTTCTAATTGATGAAGATATCTTTAGTAATATTGGTGTATAGTGTTATTATATACGCGTAATCGTAGGTCTTCTTGGCCGAAGAGGTAGGTGGATGGCTCGTTTCTCGTATCGCAGAATCGCTGAAACATGATTGTATATCTATGTATATGCACGTAACAGCTTTGTACTATAATTGTAGATACAAGTACTTTTCTTTTTCTCATATTATTACGACCCTGAAATAATTCTTTTGGTTCATTCATTCTCAGCACTTTGTTCAGAAAACCTTTATTTAACCTTTTTTCTGGAATTTAATTTAGAGAACGATCACTTAGGTCGTCAACAATGGCTGCATTTTTAGGCATTTTTTCGGTCGTCATTCTACTATCGAATTTGATTATATACTTTCTGTAATCTGTCACGTATGTATGATTAAAATAATAAGTTCCTTATAGTCCACAGCCGGACGAAGGCTGTGTGGTCACCACTTACGAAGCTATGGGTCTGTGGCGTATGGATCTTACCTTCGATGGTACATTATTATTACATTATAGACACGCTCCATTGATTCGGAAACTCGTCTCCTTGATATTGATATCTAGGCATGTATTGAATTTGCTTATTGGCATAACTCTGTTCTATGTATACATATGTAGATAGATTTTATTTATCATGGTAAATACTTATGGTATCTGCGCAAAGTCAAGTGTCTATTTGGTTGTTTGTTAAAATAATATGAAGTTGCCGGTTTGTATGAAGAAAATCGTTAACGTGGTTTTCATCTAGCTAATTCATGAATACTTTTTAAAATAGCCAAACCAGATTATATTTGTTCTTTCATGTATAGATGCTTGTATTTAGGCCAGTATGATTTGTTTTAAATTAACAAAATCATCAACCATCATGTAATCATGGCAAATTTAAACAACGAATACGGACACTAAGCGATGTAACGTTAAATACAAATTGTATAAAAGTTCATTGATATTTATCATTAATAATCATTATTATCAAATAACATATAGTAGATATATTTTTTTAAATATCGTCTTGCTGTTGCTTTTTATATAGAAACCACAAAATTAGATGGAGGACTTAAACGACAATTTCATAGTTAAAGACCTAATATTAAGAAAATAGCGAACCGCATAGATAAGCAATTAGCCTGCTAATTTGATGAGAGAGTAGAATTTAATGACATGCGTGACAACAATAATTGGTGTCAAGAAACTAATAAAGTTTGTCGAGAGAAAGAGGCACGCAAGGAGTCAGGGACAGTCATTAACCCGGGTGTAAACAATTCAGGGCAAACAATCGGCTTGATGATGGGAGGGGACACTTGCAAACAGACGCTATTACCGGAGCAGACGCGCATGACTCACTAAATTAAACGCAACGCAGACAGGCTTCAGTTTCCAACTGACTAACTTTTATTCACAAAGTTAAATTACACCAAAGACTCGCGCATAACTGTCACAAACATCCAAACAACAGTACAACGATACAGCATTTGATGGGTCGCTAAATTTGTACTATCTTCGATAATTAGCCAACCAAATAGGCAAAACAATGAGACAAGTACGATGAACTCAATAAAGTTATATTGTCGTCGATACAATTATTACAAAAGTACTGGTTGTTCTAGGAACTGTTTGTGGAAAATTATAGAAGAAATAAATCAAATACGATAATTCAAGAGTAAAGGGAGTAAGTTATGGAAGCAATAAATTCCGCTGGCCGGCGGCGATCACTTAGCAATTGTGCTTTGTTATCGAGCAGGCGATATACGCATTACGTCTCGTGTGACCTGTTGCCACTGTTCTGTTACCAGCTTTATATGAACTTCGCATTCCGATACATGTACTATAGATGTAAAGATAAGATAACTTGCTTTCCAACAATCTTTACAAAGTAAATGTGAATTAGAGATAACACATTACGATGATTGCTACAAGAGCATTCGTGTTGGATAATGGTGCGGTCATCAAATATGATGTCAGTGCATCGAACCCTACGCACAAGACATTACAAGGTGCTTACGTAATGACCGACCGTTGAGCAACAGACAATTGACTCAATAAAGATGAAAACACTCAAGTGGGCAAGTATCACTATTAATGGAACATTAGGGACACAACGACTCCACACCAATTGTAGGGAATTGAACAGGTCGTAACATATTGTCGTTCTACAAGGAAATTAACAAGCGAAGCAGAACCGTCATGAAATTGTAAAAAGTAAAAAATACAGTCGACGCCTTTACAAAAGTATTTGAATAGGATGAAGACAATAGGGCGGGTCGACAAAAGACCGTTCGTCCAGGCTCCGCGGTTATGATGCAGGGAACACAATACAATGTTCCTGTGCGGTCGAGTGACTCAACATACCCGCATATTGTGATATAATAAGCGGAGAATATTATTACGACATAGTGAAAATGTTTCCCTTTTAAATTTATTGCCTCAGAATCAAGTAACTGTCGGTGCAGTGCGACCATTAAAATTATCTAAACAATTAAAACGTCCGAGCAACGTACGACGTTTTAAGCAAACGTCTACAATTACAAGAACACTGGAAATAGAAACAGTCTGATACGTAAGGTGTCAAAGAACGAATAATGCGCCGTGGAGTCTTCTAGTCGACGCGAACGGTCAGTTAGGGCAAATAGGGCAAAATAACTATTATTATCAATGGACCGTGCGGAAGTCTGCTATCAATCAACGACCAGATAATAGAGATGTTGAACCCCTGACGGGCGCCGGAAGCTAACTATCCGACGCCCCACACTTACTTTTTGGCAAATTCATTACTTTTGGTGATGATACTTTTTACGTTATGAGAATGAAAGTAATGTTTTGTAAAAGTATTATTAGTGTGAATTATTTTCCATCTTGAAAGTTGCTGAGAATGGAATGCAATTTGTTACAGCGTGTGTGAATCAGAACATCTGTATCAAGTGCCAAGCATTCATTGAAGTGTCTCTGCAATGCAGCATAAAAATACGGCGAGTGATAATTAAAATAAAACTCATTAGCATGTTTAATGAATTCTGCACAGTTAGGAGCCGTCGTTGGCAGAGGAGGAGTTCACAGTTGCCTTTTATGGTGCAGTCGTCTAGTGGCGAGTGATTCGCTCGAAGGTCACTCCCGCTGCTCGCTTCCGTTATTACTCGGCCGGGTCTTTTGTTTTTTTAAACACGTTTCGTACGCCATTGACGGTTTGACAACTCAACGATGTAAGTACTTTAATGGAGGTAATTATGATGTTAAGTAGGAAACTATTTTATCAAACGATCGTTTTCTTTACATAAGGCGTGTGTATTCTGAATATTTAGTCTATTGTTGTTTTATATTGGTATGTAAACATGCTCGTTTATACGCTGCTTGGCGAAACACGAAGATAAATCATACGATACATATAACATACGAATGTAAAACATGAGCTGCAGTAATTTTTTCATGTCAAAGATTACAATCGCATACAAATTTCGGAAATATTTTCGGCTATGTTAGTGTCTGTTTTGTTTTATTGTTGGACTTAATACGTTTATGATGTTGTTTTATTATCGAACAATAATATAACTACTGTAACAATGCTATTTGCCCATTACAAACTACTCAATGGCTGGTATCGAAAATATATTTAATCTTACTAGTGATATACGAGCAATAGAGCGTTGAGTCTGTTAAATTAAATGATAAAAACAAAATGGTACCCGATTTTAAGGATCTAAACTGATTTTGAATTAAATTAAAGCTACAAACATCTTATCAATGTATTACCCTCTATTGATCAAATACAATTGAACTGCAAAGACGCACACTATAGAATTAAAAAGAGATTCAACGCATAAAACGTTCCCTCTTCGATTTGTTTGAAACTTGAATACATATGGAGCAGTATTGAATGTTAATTTCTTGAAGTGGAAAAGGATACTGCCTTCGCTTGGAGGCATTCTGGGAGCTTCAATCAAGCGGAGACTCGAGCAGAGTAAAAGGAAACATAGGTTAGCCCCTGGGCATGACGGTAACTGCGCTTGTGTAGCCCGAGGCTACCTCTAATGGACTCAGGGCTTAACTTTTCCAACGTATTACTTCGAGTGTACATTATACTGTTATGTATGTGTGAATGTTATGTAGTTTTGTCGTGAGTCGATTGGGCTTTATATTACATAACAATCGTGATTCATACGGTGTTCGTGTCGCTTGTTTTATTGTACGATATGGCTATTTACGACTACATACATAAACCGTACGTGCGTAGTGATAGTTTACCAACATTACCGTGACGAATGACAGATATAAGCATTATAAATAGAATAGTCAATGCCGGATTAGTGTTGCAGATTTTAGCATACATTTTCAATCAAATCTATCCACCGTTAAACTTTTTTAAATATACACGGCAAAACGGAGTCTTTTGTACGCTCTATCCAATCTATCATAACCACTATCATCAGTCATCGGTTTGCGATCTGGCGTTTGAGAATTGGCAGTTTCCTCTTTAGACTTGAAGAAGGGAATATCAAACTGGTAAAATGGGAGAGATCGTGTTGTCGACCCAGAATTGGTAAACGTAACAGAATACCGAATTGGAAAATGAAGAGACTTCGAATTATTAAATTGGGCAAGATCACCGATTGGTAAATTAAGTGAGGTATGATAGTAAATCGAGAGAACAGTCTAAATCGGTCATTGCTAGACATAAGCTGCTTCCAATTTTCGCCCCACTTGAGTTGAACTATCTATTTTTCGTCCCTAGTCTACCTTAGACATCTTCTTTACATCATCAGACTCCCTGGTTAGAAGCTTAAAGTCCCACCTTATGTATATTTGCAGTCGCCACATACCTTTTTATTTGTCAATGATAAATTATATCTCTATGTTCGAAATCTTATTACTCATTTTATACGATGTATCTTTCAAGCAAAATTAACTGATATTTATATAGAGCAATAAATTCATCAAAGATCTTAAAGAGGACGCCTTAAAGCCGCTAATTACTAATTAAACCAAATAAAATCTGACTACGCGGAACAAATTCCTTAATTAGGCTTTAGGAGCTTGGGAATATTGAGACAGTTATCACAAATAATGACGTACCAGACACCAATAGATATCTCTTATACACTTTGATATGATAATTATTGCGTTAATCATCATTATCAAACAAATATTTATTTTTTATTTTGGGGTCACGTCACGATACAGGCTTGCCTAGTGTGAACCACAGAAGTATTTTTGTTTAACTAGCGGTTGCCAAGTAGTCAACATTTGACCATAATTGATTTAAATTTTAATTCGTTATTATATATACCGCGAAATTGCAATAGTTAAGGTATGCAACCATGGTTACGAAGAGTTGTACGACATCAAACGAACCATGCCGAAATACTACGAACGCGATTCGACTGCGTGTGACAAATGCATGGTTGTGTGCGTGTAGTGCTTTTTTATTAATTTAATGTAGGTATTTCTAAAGCATTTTTTGTAAAAATTTTAGGATTCGCTCCTCCTTCTCCATATAAACTTTAACTGTGCCAAATTTCATACTCCTCTGTCCGCGCAATTTTCTTAAAAAGAGGTACAGAGTTTTTGCTTCACGTATTAATATATAGATTCTGCCAGTGCTTGGCAAATTACTTAATTATATATCGTTTTAGATTGATAAGATTTAATAATTTCTTAAACGTTGCAATTATAATTATAATTTTTCTTTTTATTGCATTCATTATAATACAAGATTATTTGAAAAATAATGCAACAATATGTTTCGTATATAATTGTACATACGTATCTATCATATATCTATCAATATTCACGCTTTTACATGGAGAGGTACAGGGAGTATAGATTTCCATTTGCCATTTGTCTCCATTATCTTACATTGCTTTCTTCTATAATACTCGTCAGTTAAGGGTATTCGTATCTTGTTTTTAATATATTTACCAAGACAACTATAATTGTCGACTAGTATTTATCTTGACAATAACTATCCGTTAACACTTACAAATATAGACATAATCTTACCAAGTAACAAGTAAAACCAACAACGTATTACATTTACAAGTATTTGTTACTTAGCGTTTATTTCTACGTTAAATAACTAAAAATTAAGCGTACATTGCAGTGTGCAAACACGGCATGGAGTGGGTTAGCTTTTAATAATGTAATGTACAAATATCACGCGACTGCTACAAATATTTACTAAATGTAACTAGACAGCGACAGGAGAGAACTATTAGTGTGATGTTCGCAAATATGTTGGACTGACAATTAGTCTAATTAATTTATAATCTAGCCAATCCACCACATATTTTCATATTAATATTACGCTTGTATGTAGTAAAAGTTAAGCAGCGATAGCTCAGTGGGGAAACCAACAGACTACAATGCAGAGGGTCTCGGGTTCGAACCCACGTCGCGCACTTCTGACTTTCGGAAGTTATATGACTTTTCGAAATTATATACGTATTGATTGACAATTATCGCCTGCTCCGTGCCTCGGAGAGCACGTTAAGCCGTCGGTCCCGGCTGCCATGAACATCTGTGGCAGCCGTTATTGGGAAGTCAGTGCCCTCTAATATCCTGACACTGATCTAGCCTTAGGGTATCGTTAGCCTTCGGCTTGCGGAGGTCAGACGGCAATAGCTCCGTGTAAAAACTGATATCCAGTCAAATCCGGTTAGACTAGAAAGCCGACCCCAAGTGACTTGGGAATAATAAAGGCTAAAGAGAAGAGATTTATAATTATTCTCATCACACATTATTTATTTTATACCTTTCAGGTGCAAAACAAAAATGTTACTTACCTACAGAGAGTTAGCAACCTATAATCGTTTATAACACCAGAGTTATCATTATCACACAACAAACGTTCTTTGTGTTTATAATCGAGAGATGTATTAAAATTAGTTGAGTAGGTGCAGAATTTATCTGTCGATTAGAAATATAGGTTACTTCGTATCAGGCATTTACATTATAATAATAAATGTTATCTATTGCCCGACTATAGAGAACTAGGTGCCGCCCACGATTTCGCCTTCCTAGTATATCGCAGAATAGGTATTAGATATAAAGTCTCGCGCTGTCGATATGGCCTGAGATAATAGTGTTGACGCTACATATTAATAACTACTGATGACGCTATTTACTATAGCGTCATCAGTAGTTATTAATATTTAATATACATACATATAATATTGTCTTCTGTTTACGCGAATGTTATTCATTGAAATTTAACTACTATATACGGATTTCATCGCGTTGTTTATTTTATCGCGTTGTTTATTTGACACTTTCTTACAAAATTTTGAAAACTGTTACACTACTATTACTATTAAACTTTACTAATTTTTAAGCTAATTAAATTATTGAAACTATTAAAACTATTTATACTATTACTATACTATTATACTATTTATATTTATGTTTACATTTTCTCCGACGTTTCGGTTGCTTTTCAGCAGCTATGGTCACGGGGAGACTAAGATGGTGATTGTCAAATAAACAACGCGATAAAATTCGTATATAGTAGTTTAATTTCAATACATACCTATATTTTTAAGATACTTATTCGAGAAATCTGCACAGTAAGCTGTCTCTTTTAAAGTTATATCATTTTCATACTCTTATCAAGACAATCAACTGTCAGACTTACGTTTACATGAATCAATTGCACCGAAGGTACCAGTAGTTAAACTGTTCCGCTTTTCACAGTCAATGTGCCGATTTTTAGATCCCCACAAGGGACAATAATTGTATAATCCAAAAGCAGTTGTTCCCGAGCGCGGGTGTTCTTTGTGTACAATGTTTATTATTTGTAAAGAGCGCCGCGATACATGAATTAGAAGTAATGCGGGCGTTATTAAAATAAGAGAACCCACTGAAAATTAACTACTTTATAACCCATAACGTAATGTAATTGGACTCCCTTTTACGCATTTGAACTCCAAGTTGGTCCATTATGTGTTTATAACCCATATAAAGTAGTTAATTTTCATTATTTTCTTATTAAATTAAGGATTAAAAAGCTATTTTCTTATTTTTTTTATTAAAACAGTAATTATATGTTAACGTCCAAGTTTTCATTATCATAAAATTCGACTATCACCATGCTAGTGAATAATGTCCTCCACACCGAACTTCGGCCACGGCGGCCAGTCTAACGGAGACTGGCCAACTACGCAGAAGATATTATAGTCCACAAGTGTGAGCGCAAACACAATCTCTGTTCCCTAACTCTCATGATCCGATGGGACGGCAATCCGACACGACCGGAGAGCGATCAGGCGCAGGACCAACGGCTTTACGTGCTTTCCGAGGCACGGGGGTGTCTAACACCCCAACTTCCTAACACCGGGCTGCTATTGAGATTTCTTAACTGGAAAACCCAATAACTTTTTGTTGGCCCGACCCGGGTTCGAACCTGAGACCTCACAGCAGTCGCATTCACTACCACTGCGCCACGGAGGCAGTGAATATGTAAATACTAAAACAAAGCTTCCTCTAAGGCTCAATCTACACTGTGGCAGTCGGGCCCCACATTATTCGCTAACGCATTGGTCGGTAAAATGGTAATTAAACCTCTTGTACACAACACGGGAAGCAAATTGAATCTGTGTTCTGTTACTAAGTGCCTGAAGTTCGCCAATAAAACTTCTGTAACTTAACGTATAATATATTAAGGTTATGTAACAATGGAATAGACATACAATGATTTCTCTTTTGATAGACAATTTCAATCTATTATGATGATTACTATATTAGTTCTCAATGTCCGGGTCAAACTGAATATTATTTTTTATATTAGTCGTTATTGACTCACTGACTACACACATTTCACAGTGGTTATGATGGTAGCCTGACTCGAGGGTTCTAAATCAGGTGTGTGATCCACAAATAGTTGTTCTTAAACTAGATCGTTTTAACCTCAGGAGTTCTTCTTATCCGTCACTTAAATGTTTACAATGTACTAATCTATATTTATGTGTGTGTATATAAAAATCTCGTGATTGTTTGTGGTCGCACTCCTCCGAAATGGCTCGACCATTTTTCATGAAATTATTAATGTAATAGCTATGAGAGTAGATCGTAAAGTATATTTCATACCACTAGGTGGGTGGCTATAAGGGTGTCCCTAGCCAGAACATTTTTCAATTTTTTTGACAAAAAATTTAATTGCAGGACTTCGTTTGCCGGGTCATCTAGTGTATAATAAGGACACTATACCTAGCAGTACAGAGGTCCCTAAAAACCTACGTATTAGATATAAAATATAAATATTGAGAACCGACGTCAATTTCCACGACACATTTCGTTGAAGTACCCTACTCAACCGAGGCGACCCTTAACGTCGTTTATGTAGTATTTTAAAACAAGTAGGACACAGCAGAATTTTAGCTGAGACCTAATATTTCACTTCCATTGTAACAGGCTAATTTTGGAACTACTTAAACTCTAAAGAAGATCGCAAGAAAACGGAGTAGGTCTCCAAACTCCTGAAGTAGGTGCTGCGCTATGAGCAGTGGATCAAGGAAATAATATTTCCTTTGAGATATTTTCTGAAGTAAAATATAACACATGCGTCTCACCATTGATCTCACTATTTTAAATTATACTAGCGATCCACCCCGGCTTCGCACGGGTAGTACAGATTATACACCTAAACCTTCCTCATGAATCACTCCGTCTATTGGTGAAAAACCGCATGACAATATTATCATGAATGGTAATTTTGTAATTCTAAAGATTTAATTCATTCATTTGTTGTCTGATTTCGAATTGCATTAATTTGGTTAATGATTGTTTAAATCCTGATGAATTTTAATCTCTTACGTAAATGTTTGTATGCCTATTCAAGGTAGATTGTATAAGGATCATAAAAACTGTTAACATCTATATTTCATGTACCTACAATCAATGCAAATAAAATGTATTCTATTCTATTCTAATCCGGTCAGTAGTTTTTGAGTTTATAGCGAACAGACATACAGACAGACAGACGCGGCGGGGGATTTTGTTTTGTAATATTTAGTGATAGTGATAGTTTCGTTTCTCTTAGCAAAAAGAAAGGCAAGACAACACATATTTTGCTTTCACGATAAGATAAAACATATCTATATATATACACTAGATGTGCCTGCGGTTTCACCCGCATTTATAATTACTGCGCCGCCCCCGTGGGTCGAAGCGTGATGTTATATAGCCTATAACCTGCCGCGATAAATAAGCTATCCAACAAAAAAATGAATTTGTCAATTCGAACCAGTAGTTCCTGAGATTAGCGCGTTCAAACAAAGAAACAAACTCCGAAGCTTTATAATATTAGTAGATTCTATGAATTGATGTTACGCAAAGCGATAGTAAATATAACAGTTACAGTAGTAAAATAGATAATGAGGTCGTGCGTATATACCCAAAACGCTGGAGCTAAACGGTTCATTGGAAGGATGTGACGTGCGACTGCTAGGGATCAAAGTACGAGTACATGTTGAGATTTACGCACAACAGATTATACTATTAGATGATCTGTTGATCCCAACTTAATATTGTCTTCTGTTTACGCGAATGTTATTCATTGAAATTAAACTACTATATACGGATTTTATCGCGTTGTTTATTTGACACTTTATTACATAACTAGATGTTCGCGTGGTTTCACCCGCGTTTATCGTTACTGCGCCGCCCCTGTGGGTCGTAGCGTGATGTTATATAGCCTATAGCCTTCCTGGATATAGGCTATCGACCACTAAAAGAATTTTTCAAATCGAATCAGTAGTTCCTGAGATTAGCGCGTTCAAACAAACAAACAAACTCTTCAGCTTTATAATATTAGTATAGATTTAGAAATTGTTACACTACTACTATTAAACTTTACTAATTTGTTTTAAAATATTAAACTATTTTTAATTTACTGCTCATCCAGTTATTAACAAGTTAACAGAAGACGTTGTTTCCCCTTTTAAGCATATTGCGCGTAAGGATTATAAGATTTGGTGAAGTTAAAGGTATATGTAAAAGGAACACAAATGTATAAATCAAAATGTATAAATCATTATTGTTTTCACAAAAGCCACTGATGTAGGGACATCAGTGGCTTTTGTAAAAACGTAATATGCTTTATACAATGTCGGCCTCGATGGCGTAGTGGTTAGTGTAACCGACTGCCACGCCTGAGGTCGCGGGTTCGATTCCCGCACAAGTCAAACATTTCTGTGCATGAACATGGCTGTTTGTCTTGGTCTGGGTGTTTCTATGTATAATATGTATGTATTTACAAACAAAAAGTATATATGTATGTTTATTCATGGTCTAGTACCCATAGTACAAGCTCTGCTTAGTTTGGGCTAGATGGTGTTGTGTGTATGTGATAGAATATTATTATATATTATATTATATAAAATGCAAGTAAATGCAAAACATTAGAGCTTATATTGCATCGGCTAGCGTAATTTATGTACGCGCGGTAAACAAGAGAGACAATAGGTAGGGTTACCAACCGTACTATAATATATAGTATTTTACTATATTTCGAGTCTGCGTACTATATACTGTTGAAGAAATATATAGTATGCTAAAATACTATATTTCAACAACGAAAAACAACAAACCAAAACCTTTATTCAAAAAAACTATCGACGCTTCGTTACTACTGATGCAAAAGCATATACATATATCCGTACATAATACGTTTCGAATCTGTCCGTGATGTCAAATTAACAAGGTACATATTTAAAAACAGTAGATAACAAATAAATGTTTTTCCTTAAAATACTATATTTTTATAAATGTGCTATATTTTGTTATAGCTTATTTTAAAAATACTATATTTCGTCGAAAATATGTTGGCAACCCTAACAATAGGTGAGTTTTTGTTGTGATAATATGAAGAAACGTAATCTAAAATAACACATTATAACGCAAAATGATTAAATTGTTTTATAATGAGTTGCATACCTTAACATGTGTGTAAATACATACATTAATAATAATAATAATAATATTCTATCACATACACACAACGCCATCTAGCCCAAACTAAGCAGAGCTTGTACTATGGGTACTAGACAATGGATAAACATACATATATACTTTTTTTTGTAAATACTTACATATTATACATAGAAACATCCAGAGCAAGACAAACATCCATGTTCATGCACACAAATGTTTGACTTGTGCGGGAATCGAACCCGCGACCTCAGGCGTAGCAGTCAGTTACACTGACCACTACGCCATTGAGGCCGACATTACACTAGTGAGGTGACAATTGCTTTCGAATGACTTTACTTAAAACATTGAGTTTCCGAGTAGCAGTCACTGACCCGTTTTAACAATTTGAAGATCATTCATCATCAGATTAGATCTACGCCTGTCTCTCTCTTTCCCTTTCTCCAATAATGACATCTCTCACTCACGCACGGGTGAGTCAAGACCGGGAGCGGCTCTGAGCGGTCTTCCTGGCTTTGTAACAGTTCAATAGTCGAACAGTCGACTTCCTGCCGACGTCAGAGTGTGCGCTCAATCGTGTCCGTGACACCGTTGTGTGTTGTGACTGATAAGGGACGGACGACCCATACCCATGGGTGCCTAATTCGTGAATCATAATACAATATATACCTCGTTGGCGACCCTAATATTGAATAAGATAAATATTACTGATAATCTTTTACCCGCTCACTAGGGAACAGTAAAAGTACTAGATTCTACCCTATGTCCTTTTTTGTGACCCTGGCAATGTGTACGCGAAATTTTATAATGATCGATCGATCGAGAAAGCGTAACAAACAAACAAACTTAGGTAGGTACATTCACATTTATCTATACTAATATTATAAAGCTGAAGAGTGTGTTTGTTTGTTTGCTTGAACGCGCTAATCTCAGAAACTACTGGTCCGATTTGAAAAAAGTCTTTCAGTGTTGGATAGCCTATTTATCGAGGAAGGCTATAAGCTATATAACATCACGCTACGACCCACGGGGGCGGCGCAGTAAAGATAAACGCGGGTGAAACCGCGGGAACATCTAGTTAGATATATTTAAAAATGCATCCTCAATATTTTTTTATATATTGTTTAGATGATGAATATATCAACTTAGTAACGTATTTTACTAGAACACTTGTTATAAGGAAACTAATAGATATAGCAAGACATGTTTACAATAAAGGCAACAATACTGCAAAAACTAAAAATGTAAATAGGATCTACTTGACATATGAGGCGCGAGTCTTAAACTAAACGACGCATTTCAAGAGATCATTGAAATTTAAACAAAAAAATACTGAAGAAAACAACAATTGTTTGTTGAAACCAAAATAGACGTGTTGGCTTACTTGGCAACGCAGTTGTTTAGATTAGTAAACATAGTATAATATTACTTTTGATCCTCCAATGTCGTTACCTTTGCCAATGATTCATTTAAAAATATGACTTTCGTTTTCAGCACTCAAAACAAGGTACTCAAATCTGATGTTTTATAGGTTTGTGCCAAAATACCGACACGGTAGTCTTCCCTGGATATATAGGAATATTGTACGTTTACATTTCGCTAGCTATGTAGATTAGGTGAGGTCCCACATTATAGAAGACGACCCTATACCATATTATACCAAGCTTGGTTCCATATACCGTGCTGCTACTAAACTCTCCCTAACGGCAAAACTCAAGCTGCCCGACAATAGTATCGGAATCTGAACTTAGCAAACAGCAAAGAGTCGAGCCACATTTCACAATTTTTTTAACTACTACGTATCAGCGCCCCTAACCAAAGGGATCCCATTCGACAAAATTTATTTAATTTCAAAGTCAAAAATCATTTATTCATTTAGATCACAAAGTAACACTTATGACCACAAAGTATATAGGTTAGTGAGTTTACTAAGTTACTGAAGCTACATTTAGGTTAGTTGCAAGGTTCAGGCAAAGGGTTGAGCCTATGAGAAGAAACCTGCAAGAAACTCACGGCACTTTTATATTATACTAGCTGTGATCGCGATTTCACTTGCGTTTATGATTACTGTGCCGCTCCCGTGGGTCGCAGCGTGATGTTATAATTATAGCCTATAACCTTCCTCGATAAATAGGCTATCCAACACTAAAAGATTTTTTTAATTCGAACCAGAGATTAGCGCGTTCAAACAAACAAATTCTTTAGGTTTATAATATTAGTATAGATTTCCTCGGTTAATGATGCTTTGCCTTTAAGTAAATAAATTTCCTTTCTTTCTTTCACATAACCAAACAAAGTAATCATCGCAAAATAAGAAATTCCTAATCGATTACCACAGATACCTAAGGGATGTAGTGAATTAGGTCCCATTTTGCAAAATTTATATATTATATCTCTTCGGTTAATGTTGCTTTTGCCTTAAATAAATTAATTTTCTTTCTTTCTTTCACATATAACCAAACGAAGTAATCATCCCAAAATAAGATACAGAACTTCACAGACACAAATCGATGAAACTTTGATGTTTTAAATACACATACGGAACGAAACGACGATGAGCAGACGTGTCTAGTTTATAACATCAGATACAATCACTTGTTAAATATCATTAGCAGTTGAACAACTGCCAAATGTATGTAGTAATGGTTGAATGATCCGGCACTAGGGGCCAAAATTAACCAACAGTTAAGTGGTAGACGACCCAATTCCATCAGTTTTCGGCAACTATCGATCCCATGGGCGGTGTAAAGAGCTAAACAAACCGGGAAATGAATGCATGCAACTGTGCAAATTTGTCTTAGATTCTCAGAATTCGTATATCCATTTACGGAACTTCGCGGAATGAGTGTTAAAATAATATAGGTTAGTTAAAGCGACTAAAACCTAATGAGTGGAATTACGAAGATATTCTTTCGTTATGAAAAACCTAATTTCAACTTATGTATATTATTTTAAAACTGTTTACGGATTGTGTCTGTAATCTGTATATTGTAGATACTTTTGCAAAACTAATTGAGATCGGATATTTAGAAGACTTTGGATCCAAAACAATGATTATAGTATTTATGTTGACCTGTTCGTTTGTTTGGTCTGGTATCACGTTCAACCAAACAAACAAACTCTTCAGCTTTATGATATTAGTATAGATTCCCTTTATTGTAACTACTTTTAGTCAATGATAACATCAATTAGTCTTCAAAAATAATAGTCGACAAATCCACTCTACGTAATAGACGTCATGGAAAAATATAAACTAGTGATTAAAACTAGTGAAAGTTTCGGATTAACTGTTTGCATTTGAGCTTCCTCATTGAGTAACAATTATTTTTACAGTTCCGTACGGTAATGGTTTCAACGGCACTCTTTTACTAAGCTAACGCTGTCTGTTTGTCTGTCTTTGCAATCTTCAAAGGGTTCTTTTGATCCCTGTTAGGTAGTCGGCGAAATTTTTGCAAAATATTTTTGCAATGGGGGCTATCGTTTTTGTGCTCACCAGGCGGCGCCACTAGCAAGTAAGGTCCTGTCAATACTGACACAGCTGCTGTCAAAAGCTGTATTTCCCGGTAATAATTGTCAGTTTCTATGGTTACTGTTTGAAGTGACTGTAGAGTTTGGCGTCTAGACTTTAAATACAATGGGTCATTTGATAGTTTTTCGCCTATAAAGTCTTTAACTTGAACAACATTAGGTAAACATAACCATGTTTGTTACCCAACTATATTCAATTAGATTCATTGACTTCATGGCCAATGGATCTAACACAATAGAGCAACGTAAGCATTTGTTTACTATTAAAAAAACGTACAGCACTATATCATTACCACTAAGAAATAAAAAAACACATTGATGGCACTACCTTTAATTACCAGGAGTAAAAAATCAAGTCGGTGATGGGAAAAGAAGCACTTTTACGGTTTCACAATAAAAAATCTATGCTATTATTAAAACATTTTTAGGTTTATTGTGTATCTATACTAATATTATAAAGCTGAAGAGTTTGTTTGTTTGTTTGAACGCGCTAATCTCAGAAACTACTGGTTCGATTTGAAAAATTATTTTAGTGTTGGATAGCCCATTTATCGAGGAAGGCTATAGGCTATATAACATCACGTTACGACCAATAGGAGCGGAGCAGCAATGAAAAATGTTGCAAGAACGGGAAAAATTCTCTT
The DNA here is from genome assembly GCA_963564715.1 of Catocala sponsa. Classification (NCBI taxonomy): domain Eukaryota; kingdom Metazoa; phylum Arthropoda; class Insecta; order Lepidoptera; family Erebidae; genus Catocala; species Catocala sponsa. Next base: position 24,137,586 of record OY751342.1, read on the forward strand.
ATGTGAAGCAGACGAAGTTACGCGGGTCAGCTAGTATTATATGTAACTGTGTATTGAAAACACAAGCTTCCAATATTTTTGCAATGCATGCTGTGTTCACTTCTAGTAGCATATAAGCACTAAATTAAAAATATGTATGTCTATTATTATATCCAGTTTTGTGAAAAATATATAGGTACCTATATCCGAATGTCACTATACCTGCTTGTTACGTAGGTACGTCTCGACTTAACCACGGAATTCATCAACTCTTTTCCTATGGAAACAGTTAGGAACCAGGCAATGACCACAACCTCCTTTAAAACTTGACATGACGGGTACCAGCACCCTACCCCACAAGTACTATAAAAGTGAAACGTAAAATGTTTGAATGTTAGTTACTCATCACGCGTAAACAGTTAAATTCGTACGTTTTTTTACTTGGCGAAATTCGTCTGATACCTGCCCCCTCGCCGCAAAGGAGAGGCAAGAGGGTTTTGTCGGGCTCTTCCTAGATTTGCCTACCGACTAAAACCACCAAGGTGTGCCAACATGCTGCTTGTATGGTGGGTGGGGCGCTGGAACAGAAACCGGATCTGGATCTACACATAGTCATTAATTTAACCTTGGTATACCGCTGGGATATTCACGCGAACGGAGCCGGTTGCAGAGCTTGGTATTCTATAAGTGCTTGACAGTCAAATCCAGAGATGAATAAATAACCAGTAAGTAGTGGAATCATACAACTGATGAATTATATATGCGTTTTAAATGAATCGTATTTACATATTTTAACAGCTGTAGCTGATTACAACAAAACCGAATACACGGTAATATTTGCTTAAATGACACATTTAACGCGAAATGAATACTGAGCAGCCGGCAGTTTAGTTAATGCTTTGTTAATTATTACTTCGTACATCGTTGTTAGTGTAAGAACTGTGTTGTTTAACGTGAGCTGAAAAAGTTGCTGAGTAATTTTCTCTGCTAAACTTCATCTTAGTTTGAAACGGCTTTTTTATCATTAGTGTAAATCTTGTTTAATCCATTTCGGCTTAAATGTGCTAACGAGCTTGTGCATAAGCTATATTTGAATACAGGTCATAACAAAGCATCTCATTATCTAATTGACAACCAGCGCCAGGCTTCCTTAGCCTGGCAATGCTGAACTAGTTCCCATTTGGCATACCTAATTTATTTGTATTATATTAGATTTTGCCCGCTACTTCGCTCGCGAAGTGTAAGTTAGGTAACTTGCAGTATTTTTTCTGGATATAAGATCCTTTCTGTTCCCCTGGATCATCATGTAATTTCACACCTTAACTGCTTAAGGCGTAAAAGCGTAACAAACAAGCAAACAAACAAACTCACATTCGCATTTATAACATTAGTTAGGATTTTCTCTCATAATGTTACTTTTGTCTAAATTAATTAATTTACTTCTTTCTATCTCGTAAGCACTGAGGATCTTCTTAAAGTGACGTAGACCCTAGTGTGGAGTTTAAATTTAACTTGCCACACTCATCGTAGGTATAAACTGTAAATGTACTTAGCACTATAAAGTTTCGACTGTTTAGCAAATATGAATCATAATTAACGCTAATTACTGAGTCACTAATGTTTATTAACTGTTTGTACACTAATAGTAGAACAGCTCAAACACATTGCAAAACATGACCAATTTTGCTGAAACCATACCTCGTGATTACAAAAGAAAGTTATTTTTTAAGACTGCGCCGAGCGAAATGTGCCAAAACAGGCGGTCACCGTTAAGTTGATAAAATCAACACTTTTTGTTTAATACAAATATAAAATATACATATACCATAACAATGGATGTGTTTACAATTACTGCGTGTTAAAAACTTTAAATAATTTATATTTTCGCCTACAAAATTACGCAAATTTGCACGAAAAATGCAAAAACGTAAGCTCGTTTTAAGTGATTTTTTAGGTTATAACAATAGAAATCTATCCCATTTTACAGCTTAAACGAAACATAAATAGTTATATTACAATTTGTCCGTCCCAAATATTTAAGTTATTGGTTGACAATAAAGATACATATTTATCAAAAAAGCACTTCAAATCCTCCATACAATTTTACTGTGGCGGCCGCGCGCCGATTTGAATATCGAGCTCTGTCATTCAGTCCAACCGCGTCTTACGCTCGGCGCAGTTTTAATCGCTGCACCGGTATATCCTTGAAGAGCTGGCAAAGACTATTTTTTCGCAAACTATGTTTCTGTTAATTTTAAAGATATGACCCGGTCATTAAGCCTTAGATCACAATCAGCAGTTGTACAAGCGGCCGAGTAAGCCCAACTAGACGTCGAGACAGTCAATCAAAAAATATATATTACAGTTTGTGATCAAGTGGAAAAATATTTAAAGAATGTAAACAAAGTAACAAATATTGCATAAATGACATTAAAATAAAACGAGTTCTTGGCAGGCACACAGTGATATCAGAGATCCCTTTAATGCTTCCTAAGATAAGACTTCTTACTGACGTTTAAATCTCTCGGGAGTAACGGCCCTTTGAGGAAAACGAGTTCATATTTTGAGAAAAGGGCTTCGTACCTATCTTAGGCAACGGGAAAAACAAAACGGATTGTGCTAAGAAAAGATTACCGACCATTTATCTTAGTTAAGGTTAAATCTAAAGGGAATAAATAGATAGTTAGAAAATCTTCTGTGTCTGAACTTACGAACTGATGGTTTACAAAGGCACTTTTTTGGTATCTGAGTAATAAAAATAATTACTGTTGCGACTAATATCGAATTAAAAAACGGAGATCCGATGCTTAGAACATTTTTATAGTAGGTACAAATAGCCAAAATGCGTTTACGATATCCGATTTCGATGTCTATACACGGAAAAGCATTGGGCTTTCTAGACTATATGCTGCAAGCATTGTCTATTTTCTATTATATCCGGTGCGATTACAAGCGGTCAAAATTAACTCATTTCAAAATGCATAGATTAATAACATGAAAAGTTGTGTTTGCTACTAATTTGACTAAATAATCGAAGAATTTAAACACAGCAACGTCATACAAAATTACCATATAAAGCGAGGATCCTTTATACTTATTCTGTGCAACACAAAGGCTTTATAGTCTCAGAAGACACGTTATAACAGAACAAGACACCGTAAAAAGCAACGCGAGTGCGTAACAATAACATCAATAGACATTTATGCACCTCACATTAAAGTATACGAAACAAAAGTCTAAAAATAACGAGAGAGTTTCATAACAAGGCTTCAGTGCTCCGATATCGTGTAATGATCGCATACTTATGTAACACTAGCGGCATACGGTTCCAGTAAGGAAAACGTCGACTTGTTTTCATATTCTGGTATAAATGAGGAAATATTCCCCTTTGTTATAAATGGGTTTGAGCTCGTTCACTTGGCGGTAATCTAATTGTTATTAAGCAGCTGTGAAACAATGTCACTATAGGCCTGACAGCCATCGGAACGCTTCTACCTAATACTAGGCTCATTATTTCTTAGGACAGATATCTCAGCGCGCCATCTATTACCTAATTACTTAAAACAATGGCCAACTATTTCCTCATTACTTAAGACATTGCAAAGAAGTCTGGATAATTTTTTGACTGTGATCGTCCTCATGATCTGGTAACGTTCTGTAGAAGCTTTAGCATTTTACACTTGGTAGACCACTTAAATGGTATCTAATGTTGACATCTATATAACTTGAATGTTATGACAGATAACCAGTTACATCTTGGCGTGCGCGTCATCAGAAGACATCACTGTCAAGTTATGAAGGCGAAAAAAGGAGACAATTTTTGAAGATCGAGCGATGAAGCATGATCAAGAGAAAGGCTGATATTCAATATACAGCACCATTACTACTGTTCCTTATTATTTATTTATATGCACACGTTCCACAACAGTCTACTATTTACATATACCAGTCTTATGTAAAGCAATTGTACACGTAGAAACGATCGAATGAAATTACCACACGAATGCATGTTAAAGTGCTGTGTGGGTGTATAAAGATGTTTATTTGTTGTATTTGCATCGGTTAAGACGTAGACTATAAAACTTAATAGATATGATAACAAAAAAGGGTATTTTGTTTATTTCGGTGATCGTTTCAGTAAGTTTTGCAGCCAAGCAATGCGAAATAGTGCAAATGTACTTGAAAGAGATGGACAAATCACACAATCATCGAATTACTATAAGCAAGGCTCAAGAATTTGTTTATACGGAGGTCCGCAAAGCTATTTCATAGTCGCTTTTCATTTATATTTTAATATTTTTTATATTTGTAAACATGAACGTAACTAGGACAGTAAGAAAGAAAAGACCGTTCTTTGACTAGATCGGAGTCATATTAGGGCAATGTCAGATTAAGAATATCCTAAAACGAGGAGAGTGCATGATGAAAACTAGACCGACTGATCTTTGCAAGTGAAAATCCGTAAAGTCTACATACAATTCCGGAAAACGAATGTGACTGTGTATGTCACATTGTCTCTTTCCAAATACCTTTTCAAAACAAATAAATGATTTTTCTGTCATTCCTATAACATTTCACTGTATACAATAACAATCTAGCTTTATTATACTTTTTAAAAGTCTGCTTTAGTAAACAACGCAATTATATAATATAAATATCTGGACGCTTCTAAAACAACACCAGTTCTTGTTAATCCTTGCAGTTCATTGGCGTTATAGTCGGGCAGAAAGTGTCTTCTATATCAAATCTATTGAGCTCGGCAGTTGAAGTGGGCGAAGACGATTGCACGTCTCAGAACCCGCCTACACTGGTTAAACCAACCTGCGCGCCGTATATAGAAATATTCGTATGTACTATACCAAACGATCTCTATTGTATTCGATTTTGATATGGAAATATACAACAGATATGGACAATAATGAAACCGCATTAAAATAGAATATATCGGAACACGATACGTGATTTAAATAGTTAACATTTGCATTTTCATCTTATTTTATTTATTGAAGGCTTTGCTGGTAACAATGATAATCTCGTTTTGAAAATTACTGTATGGAAATTAAAAACTTTTCACCAGAAATGTTCATCATCATCATCATCAGGCTATAATAGTCCACTGCTGGACAAAGCCCTCCCCCAAAGAGCGCCATAGCGCCCTGTCTTCAGCTTGCCGCATCCAGCATCTGCCTGCAGCCTTTCGCAAATCGTCATCCCACCTGGTCAGAGGGCGTCCTACACTACGTTTGCCGAGTCGCGGTCTCCACTCAAGAATGTTCAATGCTTATTTAATAGTGATAATTATATTAATTCAATGATGTCTTATACAGATTCACGTCTGTGCATGGGTGGGTATACACGTACAGCCGAGAGAAACTGAAGGGGTAGGGGCGGGAGGTGTCGTTATTTTACAATTGTATCTACACTTATATTTACAGCACATCCTAATCCTAACTTCCTAACTAATATTATAATAGTGAAAATGAGTTTGTTTGTTTGTTTATTTGTTACCTTTTCACGCCTAAACCACTGAACCTATCCTCCTGAAAGGAGACCGTCCATATTCGGCTTGCACGTGGACAATCGTCTTATAAACAAAGTAAAATATTAAAAGCTCTATTTAAATATATAATAAATATTGGTTATCATCCAGTAGGTAGTATTAAATTGACATATTTTATTTATATATCATATCAAAATAATACACACAGCCTGGAAGCAATAAGGCAGTATTACTGCAACTGCATAGTCGGCCGAAGGACTGTTAGTTGCTGTGCTCACTTAATGTCTGTAATATGGTACCTAAGCTGGGGAAGATATGAGTCACTTGACCAGCCCAGTTTTTGCAAAATATTTTAATAACTTATGAAGATGATGGTGACACATGAAAATAAACACTGAAAAATTATTTCAGTGTTGGATAGCCTATTTATCGAGGAAGGTTATAGGCTATATAACATCACGCTATGACGCACGGGAGCGGTGCAGTAATCATAAACACGGGTGAAACCGCGGGCACATTCAGTCTATAATATTATGCACTCGCAATACTATTCTTAATATAAATACACGCAGAATAGAGTAGAATAGTCAAACGTAACCAGAAGCGAGTGTACGCCCAATACTGTAACTTTTTTATTTGAATCTCAAATCCGATTCACAGATCAGACAGAATTATTTTAGGCTTCTCTCGCAGCTGCCTCTCCCCCCCCTCCCTAGAGATTCTAAAAAAGCTTCATGTGCTCTCGCCTTTACCTACAATTCACACTTTTCTCATTCTCTATATCAACATGCCCCCCCCCCCCCCCCCTCCCTTTAAGCCCTCGGCTGGCGACGCTCTTGTCTGGTGATAAGTTAAATATAAGCCATAAAAAACTAAGTGTGTATAATTATCGCATTCACCACGAGTACTATTAGAGATATAATTGGACAACAGCATGTTGTTGTGTTGTATTTAAATGTCCAAAATAACTCGCTAATTAAACAGTCACACGTTTAAATTTATATGGCGCTAAAAATACAATACTCATTTAGCGTGTTTTTGAAAAAAACGTGTATGTTAAATCCATTGTATCCGTATTTTTAAGTACGTCATGCTTTGAAGAGACAAAGGTTCCAATTAGACTTTTTCTATAATTATTATAATAATAATAATGATAATAATATATTTATTTGCCAAAAAACACGGTATACAATGATCTTACAATTCAATAAAGCAAATAATTATTATTTTGCCACAGTTACATAGCATGCAAATGTTAGATAATTATGCAACTATTACAATTTAAAATTTAAAAAATCTTTAAGGCTGTAGTTATTATTTGCAGTTAGCCATTTGTATAACTGAATACCAAATTGCCTTGTATTTAACAGTTTAAAGTAATTAGGAATCTTATTAAAAATTCGAATACACAATATTTTACTTATGACGTTTTATGACGTTTTATTAGGCGAAAATAAACGTTACATTTTTCGTGGGGCTTTAAGCTTTAAGATGAGAGTTCAAACCAAAAGTCTAACTTACGGAATAATGGGTTAGCCAATCTGTAGTTTTTGAAGGGCTCTCGCATTGACCGTCACACTGGACTGAGAGCGACGATTCATTTGTCTCCACAACACGGGTTCCTAACTAAGAACTCAAAAGTCACTGAATCTATGACTTAGAAATCGAATTAGAGATCTCACAATCGAAATTCATGCTCACGATTAAGCTGCTAAATAAACATGACAAATAAAAATAAGCGGTTGCAGCAAATATCCGAAATAGACTAAGTATTAATGGGCCATAACGCTAGCTATCAAACTAATCCGAGCATCTGTGTGAATATAAACTAAACCAATACAGATACAAAAGGTATTCCATAAAGCCCTCAACCAAAGACTCCACAATAAAATTCACGCCAACTTTTAGCTTCGTTGCGACGTTCGATAAAATTTCAAACTCACTCGTTCTCCTCGACAAAACAAGTTTTCTCCAAAGTCAAAAACAAAAATGTTAAACACCCTTTCAAATAAGAAATGGTAGAAAGTTTTGAAGCCGCCAATGAAGCTTAAATCGCACTCTCAAAGGCATATAAACAGAATACGAGAAGGGAGCTGTTACTTCACCCTCCGCTCTTATCCAAGTTCTATAAATACATATCTGTGCTAATCTGTACTGTGATGTACGCTTGTGAATCCACTGAGGCAACGCTGATACGATTTCACGGGGAATACCTAGCAAGAAACGTGGGCAGAGATTCTCACTGAATATTATATGTGTAAGGAACGTTAAGAAAATTGTTGCTGCGTAATTCTTTCTTTAGACATTGATGTAGAACGATTCACTCGGAAAGACATGTGCGAATTGAATATTCAAATATTATATTAACCTAGGTCACGGAGTCACACGTTTGAATTTAAAATTAGAATTACGCAGCGACTAACATATCGATGCCTTTGAGAAGAAGCAAGAAATTCATCGCCATTTTAATTTTGCGGGTAGGTATCAAATTTTATTACATTTTACGAATCAGTAAATAGGACTGGGCACATTGAATTCAAACAAATATATATATCGAATGTGCAAAATAATTTTAAATAGCTAAATCTACTTATCTTAAATTACAATGTATTTTGGATAGCGAAGTAGTTTGCGTGGAATTGCCTACTACACCTCATGATAGATAGATACCTCTGCGTTACAGAAAATAACAGTGAAATAACCTTGTGTTATATACTTGTGAATACTACACAGTCAGAAAGGCAGGACCTAAGCAAACCAACAAGTTTGAGATATTTCGGCGAAAGGTCAGGTTAAGAGTACCCTCAAAGCATCGAGCGTGCATGAAAAATGCAACGCGAGTCACGAAATGTAGGTCTACTTTTATCTTTGACATTTATACAATCGTCTATATGGATGTACATCAAAATTGAATGATATGCCTCTTCAAATTAAAACATACCAACTCTAACAAATCATACGTCTTAATAATAACTTTTAAACTTTCGCGTTGCATGATATACTGTTACCTAATGTGAAATAATGTTAATGGCTTGATGTTCAAGCCTAAAAAAGGTAAACATTATGCATGATCGCGTTAATACCCGTTACATATTATATATGTATATATATACATCGTAATGTCTATACTTTCTTCAAGGCAAATAATGTTGCATGAGTTTAATCTGTCTCCAAACTGATCAAAATGCTTGAAGTAGTTTCATAAGCAAACGTACTAAATAGACCTTCTCGTTTATAATACTAGTTTGCATTTAATACACTGTTGCCTAATCTACACATAATTTTCCAGTAGCAAGCTTATTAAAAGCGATTTGATTTGCGCAATTCATTCGCTAAGCGAAAATGTATAATCGGTCGAATATCATGTGGTATCGGCATCCAATGCAACACGTTCCACCGGTAATACAGCAATGGTTACATATGGCGCCACCGGCGATCAATATCTCTATCTATAGACTACACCAGCATTTTAATTAACACAACGATACGCAGTATTAATTAGTATAATTACATACTTGCCTATACATGCTTTGTAGTTTAATTGAATTGTGGGACTTTGTAGTAGAAAGTTAAGGCTGTAATATAACTAGGCAAAGAATTTGTGGTGGATTATTTGCTAGCTAACTGTAATCCACGACCGAACTAGGATTTGTGGTAAAGGCTTACTGTTTCCAATGGAGACTTAAAAAACAAGCAGACAGGTCAGTCGTCCGTTTCCGGAACTACAAACATATCTCTCTCTGTAGAGAGCTTTGAATTTTCTATTGGCAGCAGAAATTCAACACGAGGTTACGTAACTGCCATGTTTTGTAGAGCGTAGGCCTTAGCCATCTGTTCGAAATGTGACCAATTCTACTATTCTCTATATTTCCAAAGGAACAAACTATATCTAATATTAATTAAAATACTAGCCGTACACGCTCCGCCAAGGGTCATCGCTCATGGCGTGTTGTTAGACAACTTTTAAACTTTCTTAATAAATAAGCTTCAAATAATAAAATAATTTCTGAAATCTGACTATTAGTTCTCGAGATTAATGCATTGAAACGATAGTGTTTGCGCAAAATTAACACAAAGCTATACACTCTTTAAATGCGCGCATCCAATCAGTCCTGCTGTCTTTTTAAATAAGTATTGTTAGCATACTCAGCTAGGCAACAGTATGTTACAAACTATTTGCTTAGTGCACCTAAATCTTTATCATTGAATTACTTCTATCTGCCTGGTTCACACGCACAAATCAGTTTATTTGTTCGCATGAGGTTTAATTAGGAATCTCTTAAATACAATCATTTAACATTCGATCACTAAATACGCTTTCAGCATGTGTATGGCCCTTGTATTTTTATTACTTAGTATTATGTAACGACTTTATATACCAAACTTCATAAAAACGTTAACTTACGTCATTAAAAGACATGTTATTGAGTATACATATTATTGTACTACACCAACAACTATTAATAAACTGGCTGATTTTAAGATTATCCAATTATTGCATATTAGGATTTCAATTATCTATAATCCTAACATATCAATGACGAGCTGAATACGTTGCGTATATGTTTTCAATGTCTATATACACGTTACATAGGCATTATCCCCAAGAATATATGTAATTCCGTTTTGCAAATAAATAAAACATCGTCAACTATATTAAATTTAGATCACAAACTGACTGAAGGAACAAAATTGGGCCTTAGCAAAGACTTGTTTAAGAATTACAACCCCCAAGGACCTTTAACAAGGATGCCAACCGTACTTTGTACGTAAGAATATGTTATCAAAGGATCCTAAAGTAAATGTTTAAGTTGGCTGGCTAATTGGATTCTTGTAAAGCGACATTCACATTGCTGAACGAAAGCAGACGGATCGATTTCGTGCACATGTTACACGCCCATGGGCGATGTGAAGTAAAGCATTAGGCAAGGTGTGCTTTTATTTATTCAATGTATAATTATAATTGTGTGGCATTGCTCGTACAATGTTCTAGAAGGTTGAGTTTCATGTATTTAGTGATATTGCTTCATACGAAAGGCAGCCAGATTTTAGCCAACAGATGCTTTGTTTATGCTAGTCAAGCCTCATACCAAATCAATCCACGGCAGTGTTTGCGAACATTGACACAAGGGATGGTAATGACACCCCAACAGCACATTTATCTGTCGTTCCAACATGTTCTTGACTAATATTCTGTTTAGTAGGTACCGCTTTCAAGAAAACTCAAACTTACATAGTATGTGCAGATCACGTATAATAAGTTAAACGCTTACTCTATGCTTAAGAGGAAACACTAAGGGCGAGAGAATTGAAAAATAGGTATTTGTAAAATCTGTTGCTGTCGCGCAGTGCCATGTACAGTATCATGAGCGCGATAGAGACAACTGCAGCTTGGACAGAAAATACCTATTAAAAGTACACAAAATCGGCGTTTCATAGTCCCCAGATTCCTTCTCCAAAACTTGACCGATTTAACTACTTTTTTATTAAAAATTAAAAAATGACTTTGGCCATGTTCCTATGTTTCCTTTTTTTATATAATTTAGTCAAATTTGTTTTCTGGGTGTTTGAACACAGCGGAAAATCTGGTCAATTTTTGGGGTTTTTGAAGGCTCATGTCTCTTTTAATAATTAATTTATGAAAAAAAGGAAAACATAAGGATATGCCAATAGAGCCCATACATTTTTTTGAAAAAAATTATTGCTCTTCTGGCATTAATCCAGGGGAGAAACAGGGGACTACATTTGTATGGAAAAACGGCCCTTGTGTTTCCTCTTAAAAGCATAGAGTTAGCTGTACCTACATATCGCAACCTTAGTATCTGGGGGTGCGCGTACCATCAATAGGAAAACAGTCTGATCCACAGAAATCGAACAGCATTAGGCATTTCTTATTCCTGTTTATCACGTGGACAGTAAAAAATAACACAATATTAATACTTACATAATCTACCAAAGCTAAGCGAGAGGCGCTTTCTTAGCTTTTGCATTTTGCTCATAGCGCCGCCCCTTTTTTCTCTCATTGTCACGCCTGTGGACAAAGAAAAACAAACATTAGTCATATAGGCATTAACCAGCTACGAGGACAGTTCGACTATCCTTCTCCAGAAAAAGACTTAGAGGGAAAACCCTTCCACAGATCGGACGAAGATCACGTAATGGGCAGATGCGCACACGAGAATATCTTGGAAGTGACGAGTCAATTACATCACTGCTGCGTTATTCGTAGGAGTTAATAATGTGTCTACGCTTGCGGTCATGATCACTCATATTCCAGGTGCCTACCGAAATCTCTAAAAGCATTGTTGCATGCGCCAGGGTAAGACAGCCCGTCACTGAGGGTATAATTTTCCTTATTCTCCAAGTCGGGTAGCAGAACGCCTTCCAAGAACAAGCCCAGTAGTTGGAAATAGCCTTGTCCTTCATTACGATTTTAGACATTGCTGCCAAAATATACTTCTACTGCTTAGGATATATACAAACATGTGTCTATATTTGTAGTTATAAAAGGAACTTTGCGGTTAAACTGTAGGTATATCGATTGGACGTGTGGTTAAAACTACTGTTTGCGGTTGTCTATATTGAGACTGTTCGTCTCGGAATAACCGCCGCTTAGTGAGCCGTTGCAAGGTCAGCGTGAGTCAGTGGGGTAGCGTGGCAAAAAATAATAAAATGGTTATGTAAGCGTTTATTCTAATATCATAATGTATTCAAGAACTGTATATGCAGTAAAAACATGAAATATATAAATGTATTTTGTTAAACATTTGAATTGTTTAATTTAAGGTTTTGGAGTTGGCAGCCTGTTTGTTAATACAAGTTTACTAGTGCTACGACACCACCATACATTAAAACATTGTTATTGCAAACGAGATAGCGCTTAACAGACTACAGCTATCTTGTTTTATCAATAAAGGATTATAACCATTGTAGAGGTATCTGTGTTTTATCAATAAAGGATTATAACCATTGTAGAGGTATATTCACCTTAGTATCCTAATCCTAACTAATATTATAAAAGCGAAAATGAGTTTGTTTGTTACCTTTTCACACCTAAAGCACTGAACTGATCATCCTGAAATTTTGCATATACGTTGTCAGGTGTACAGAAACATCGGTTACCTTTCACCCCGAAAAAATTACTGTTCCCGAGGAAAACAATAATAACGTTCTTATGATAATAGATGGCGTCACGTGTCTTTCGAATCATCCATTTAATTATATGATTATATATTATTACAAGCAGAGTACAACCCGAATTGATTTTCAAATTCTAAATTAACGCGAGCGAAGCCGCGGGCAGAAGCTAGTTTATCAATAAAGGGTAAAATTGCAGCGGTAAAATAATACGCAATTATTATTTATTTCAGAAGGAGAATCTAGGTACCATGCATCCTAAAATTACCTATCCAAACTGTTGCAATAAGAAAAGGTTGAAAATACCGGACTTCTCTGACGGTGACCGGCCGCGTCCTAAGACGAAAGTACATGAACATGCAGTATTCGTTTCCGAACACGCAATGTATACGACACGTGTTTCAAATGAGAAACAAATGAGCCCATTAGGCAGTATCATTCATATCGAATCGTCGAAAAATCGTAGCATGCGTAATCAATGTTATCAGTCCATTAGAGTCAGCAGCCTGGATGCCTCTGACGACTAGTCCTAACGTGTATTACTGGTATTCCCATTATAGCACTGCGGAAGACAGATGGCCGTCGTGTCAAGTAACTGCTGATGGTAATCAGTTACATCAGGTTAATATAATTACGGAGAGGATGATGTTAGATTATAACATCTACTTGATACATGTTATATGCTGAAGTTATACCGTTAGGAATCGTAAAGATAAACGCAGCTTGATTTAATTTTAGATTTATGTAGATATGCGTTGAATTTTCTTACGTTTACACGCAAAAGGCGTCAAAAGCAATTCAGATTCATTCATATCAGCTAAAAACCAGATTTCTTACAAAATGTTTAGCTATGATTTATTTGACTGGAAGGCAAATTAAGGTACTTTTAGAAAACATTAAAGGTGAAGGCACAGCAGCGTCCCAAACTGAAGTATCTGGACTGGGCAAGTAGGTTCCTCTATCCTGCAATAGATCACAATCAAACAAACTGTTATTGTGTTTTTGCGCTAAGTAACAGTTTCCAGGCTATTTCAGGATGGGTTGTACTGTCAGCAGTGGATAAATGTAAGCTTAACAAGTCTTATTGTGAAAGGTCCGTTTCCCTATTGGAGAATAATTAAAGTAAAATATATCTACAAGTAGATAAATCCGCCAGCTTTTTCCTCGTGACCAAACTATTTCACCAAACTGATTTGGCTACAAGGAATTCCATTTCCTTGTGGCCAAACTCGTTTCAAAATAGACAAAGTGAGTACAGTTAAATACAAAAAACATAGATTGGGCACTCAAGGTCTGACTATGCCTAATGACTATTTATAGCCAAAATAAAAAACGTAACAAAATAAAAAATTATCAAAGTTTTTCTTGAAAATGACCAATGCTAATTTCATTGTGTAAAAGGTGCAATTGACAGTTTAGAATGAAATCGTATTTTTAATTTTCAATAAATGCCTTCACCCGTGGTGACAATACCGTAATGACCTCTTCCATTTCAGAAATAATATTCAATAACCTCATCAATGTCAAAGGCCGCCTTTTTTTCGTTGCGTTATTAAGCAAAGCTCTCAACAACATTATTAGTTCGATGTCGCTCTCCATACACACACCGCAAGGAAATCATCGCCTTTGAGACAGGTACATAGTTTTGATATTTAGTCATATTTTGCATTTTGCGACTTTCCGCTTTTATATATTCATAACCTTTTTTTATTAATTCTTTGGGTAGTAGAGGCAGAGAAGTACACAGGCCCACAATTCGCGTTTCTCGTTTTTTCTTTGTGTAATTTTTCTGCCATTTTCCAGAGGCTATTTGTGAAATGATAATAACAGTTTACTATTTTGATATGTTGAAAAAAATCCTTGACGGCGTTAATCGCTGCTGTTTCAAAATCAAGATGTATTTTTTGTTGGAACCCAATCTTCAACTTGAGGTTTTATCATTGCAAATAATGCCTTGTATGACGCCTCTTTTTGTCGCTCATTAAAGCATACAGAATGGGCCGAAAATTTGTTTCTGAAGAGGAGTTGCCAAAGTCCCCATGCATTGTATATAGTTGCTGAAAAGGTTCGGGACAGCTAAAGAAGGTGCCATCAACAAAAATTTATTTTGCTTTTTTAAGATTTTTGCCATCTTCAGTACAAAAAACTAAAATACGGCATATCCCATTTATGTACTCGCACAAAATAAGAGATCTATGCAGCTTAGGAATAGATACGTCTTCAACAGATTTAAAAACGCTTTTTTTTCGGCTGGAGGACAAAGCCGTTTTAACATTTTTTAAATCCGGCAAAGCTGTTACTTTATCTAGCCTAGGTCCTTGTAATGGCTTCTTGGCATCATTAAATATTTGCGGAATTGGTATATCTGTTCGCATAGCCTTATCCCTCATCTCCTTAACAGCCTTAGTTTGGCTTACACGAATGCTGAACAGATTTTATTATTTTTCAATTATCCTTCAGTAGACAAATGGTATATATTAAATGCAAGTATTAAAATACAAATACTAATCCTTACTATGAAGCGAAGTATGTGCCGTTTTTTTCAAAAAGATCTTAAGATTATGGTCAATGAATTTTAGTTGGTATGCAATTTGATTAATGAAATATATACAACCTCTCATTGCCAAGATGTACTAAATTTTGAATAAAATAATAACCAAATTTCTATATTTACTGCAAGAGTAATTGAACCTCGACATTTTACTTTTTTAATGCGGCTGCAGTTCCATTTCGTATTTCCATTTTTATATGTACGTAGTTTCTGATATTGATGCCCATCGAAAAGCAGAACCTGACCCTTTTTACACTTTATAAATTCCAAGTCATCCATTTTTAAACGTCCAAATGAAACTATATTTATTGTATATAAATCAATTTGAAAACATTCAAACTACGTAAAAGATTGACGTTGTCATAACTATATTTTTCTTACCGTCAAGTACCTATATAGACAATCTAAAGTCATTCTAAGTGGCCATTATCAATTAAAAATGAATACGTAAGAGGTAGTCTAAAAGTGGAGTCCATAGACGAGAAGATGAAAGGAAATCGTTTGGCTTGGTATGGACATGTTATGCGAAGAGATGATACGTACATATGTAGGTTAGCAAGTGATGAATATGAGGGTAGAGGGGCGAAAAGGGAGAGGAAGGCCAAGGAAAAGATGGATGGACTGTGTGAGAATGGATATGAAAAGGAAAGGGGTAAATGATCAGATGATGGGTGACTGAGAAGTATAGAAGCGAAGGACATACTGCGCCGACCCCAAATAAATTGGGTCCAGGGCAAGAGGATGATGATCCTCAACGATGGCGAGTGAACTTTGACTATTTTGAAACGAGTTTGGCCACGACGAAATGGAATTCCTCGTAGCCAAATCAATTTGGCGAAATAGTTTGGCCACGAGGAAAAGGGAGTCAGTTACGGGTTTAACGTAGCAGTAGTTATTCACAAGTACATCAGCGCTCATTACGCAAGCATCATTAATGATAATATCACAGCGATAATAAAATTAACCATATCAAACGAGGTAAGCAGAGGTTTAAGATTATCACAAAGGCTTATGACGTCTTAACATTATCATAATATTGCAATTTGTGATTATTTTCACCAATCAGGATTCAAAGTCCGAGATTCACTTGACTGCTTATTACCACACCGTTAGGAGCGAGTAATTTAATTAGCATTATAGTTGCGTACACTTTTTAACTTATGGCTTTGGTATAAAACGTGGATAATATGCGTAAGTTCAGGCGCTTGTGCAGGCTATATTATTATGTATCTTGTAAACTTCCAACGAGAGGCACCCGTTTCTATAATGGATGAATGGGTTAGGCAGACGTGTATTACTCTCTGATTTCGAAAGGTTCTTTGCTTCAGAAATAAAAAGGGTTAGCGCACAGCGAAGTTTTCTGTAAAACCAGAAGCAGTGACTATACTTTAAGAGCTACTTCTAACGAAGTGAAGCGGGCGGTTAAATGAATCTGACTTTGTCCTGTGTTGGGGTTTCCAGAAGTCCTAAAGGAACTGTGCTGTGACGTCAGTAGAACTGATAATGCCTGTAGGCTTTTTGCCTGACGGTGAGGCTACTTCTTACAAACTCGGCAATACTCAAACGGCAGCTTTAGTCATACTAGGTATCCATAGGCGGTAATGGCTGACCATAAAACAATTTACATGTTTATTTATCAACTTAGTAGTGAAAACCAAGTATACTTTGTATGGATCCATTTCATGGATAAGCAAAACGCATCCCTACACATAGCGCAGCGTCGAGGGTAATAAGCGTGAAGACTAGCGGTTAATCATACGAGCTACGAGACTAAACACGCTATATCACCGATAGGGATGCCAACTTTTTAATTGAAAGCACTTTATATTCGTCTCCGACGACGCGAAGTATAAAAAAATTGTTAAATCACACAGAATCTGACTAGACGCCTTTGTAACCCTCGAAAATAAGGCAATGGTTTGTGACACTCACATTTCTAGCCAGCTTATATTTTGGACCGTGGCATAATTAGTTTCCACCTGCCGTCCATAGTCTCGGATTATTTTGCAGGGTCAAGCAAAATGTTATAGGGATTTCCTGCTATGAAATTCTATGCAACAACATAGTCTGAAAATGTGACTAGTAGACGACAAATATATTTGGCAAAATATGGTTTATAAAACATCTCTGTCAAGAATATATAAGTGTGAATGTATATATTTATTAAGACTTCTGGTATAACAGAATGAGCAACCCTAATCAAAGATGAACATAGCGACCAACGGCACTTGTCTTAACTCTTATAAGTAACGATCGCGTGAGTTCCTGCACGTTCTAATTAACTTTGTTACCCTGTACTGCGGAGTCTGAGGTAGGCAGACAATATTACAGTAAGATTTATGTATACCCACTAGTACCTTTAGCAAATAGTTGAAAATCTGGGGCCTCTTTGTTTCGGTATAGTAACGTATACTCACCGGACACTTGTTGTGAATGGTTAGATACCGATTCTATTTATATCGGATGAGTTATTGTTTAGCTAAACACAAATGTTACAAAGGCTTTTTTATACTTAGTGGGAGCAAATAAAATCTATTTAAGTTTTGATTTACAACGATTGAGAAAACTAATTACCAAGTTGTGTTTACTATCTGAAAGATATTTAATGGTTTTCTAATGAGCTATGTTCTCAGCATATAATTGCTAATTACTAAAAGCATTAGATACAGTAATACCATTTTGATTAATACATGAATCTATTTTTATGACTTTGATAGTAGATAATTAGACTTAATTAGACTTATGAGTCATGCAATCTAAATATAAATAATCAATAAGCCTTGTATTATATACAAAAGCCATAAATTCTACAAAGATTACAAGTAAAATTTCTATAAAAATATTTAATTATAATATAAGCAACAATAGCCTAGTGGGCAACAGTTGGACTGCTACGCAGCGGTCTCGAGTTCGAACCCAAGGCGCGCATCTCTGACTTTTCGAAGTTATGTGCGTATTAAATAATTAATTATCGCTCGCTTTAACAGTGAAGGAAAACATCGTGAGAAAACCTGCATGTCTGAAAGTTCTCCATAATGTTCTCGAAGATATGTGAAGTCTGCCAACCGGCACTGAGCCAGCGTGGTGGATTATGGCCGAACCCTTCTCATAGTGAGAAGAGGCCCGTGTCCAGCAGTGGGACAGTTTAATACAGGGCTGATATTATTATTGTTATAATATAAGGGACGGAAGTTCAGTTCTATCAGAAAGGTTATCATTAAAAGAGCTAGCAAAATAGTGGAACTAGCAAAAGCAGCTTCAAAGTATATTATTAAAACATTCGAAAATACATTACGACTAATTAGAAATAATACATTTTCTAATGAGGTTTTAAGTCGTCAAGACTAACGTTACTACTTATCACGTGTACGTTACGTCTCTTAAATAAAATCACACATATATGTTACACGCTGAACAATCCCATAATTACCTTAAAATCGAACATATCTTAGGATCATTTCAATATGTTTTCACGTTTAGACAAAACAAAATATCCCATAAACAGAAACCACTTTAGAACTCATACAGAGAAACATGTAAATTGCATTCGAAACTATCTTCAAGTAAAAACAATGAATATTTTATCACCTCAGACGTCGTTTCACATCATCATAGTCCAACTGACGCAACAACACACCTTGAAATCACATTGATGAATGCTAAACTGGATAAACATTTTAAGATCTATTACAAATGACTACAGATAAATATTATTTCGAACCTGAAATGCTTCTTAACCTAGGCTAATATTATTAACTTTTCCTTTATTTTAGAATTTAGTTTTATATGGACAGTGACATATGGCATAATGACTGCAATACCTGGCACATAAATGAGTTGTAAAATACTGAAATTATAATTTGATGGTGATTTAAAAGAGTGGCCTTGAGTTTCTTGCAGGTATCTTCTCATAGGCTCAACCTTTTGCCTGAACCTTCCAACTAACATAAATGTAAATTCAGTAAATGTAACAAACTCACTAACCCCTTTGA
This sequence comes from Catocala sponsa, assembly GCA_963564715.1. Classification (NCBI taxonomy): domain Eukaryota; kingdom Metazoa; phylum Arthropoda; class Insecta; order Lepidoptera; family Erebidae; genus Catocala; species Catocala sponsa. The sequence goes on from OY751342.1 coordinate 24,156,745, forward strand.
CGTTCATAAGTGTTACTTTGTGACCTAATTGAATAAACGATTTTTGACTTTGACTAAGATGGCATATCATGCACTGTTCATTGATCCTGTGACTAAATCCATGTCTGACATATCACATACCGATTTACCATTCTTCTTCGTTCTTTTATTGTAATCTTAATATTTAGATCGGCTTTCAAGTATATCCAAATTTAGCTAAATATAAGATTTTTCGCGGTACTTCTGTTCTGACCTCTACAACCTAAATATAAGTATAAAACTATTCAGATTTAGCGATGATTTCAACACAAGCATATTAGTGCAACCATGATTATAGTATATCGAACTACCGTATAGACTCTGTACTTTATGCACCTTCACAAGCAATAGTTAAAGTTTGAGGCAAATCTTCGTCGTGATGTTTTCTTCACCGATGTGAGAGTAAGTTTGGTTTGCTTCCTGTACTATTAAGCTGATAATAAGCATACGACTAGGTGGTTACCATGCTTGTTATCGTAGCTTATGTATTCTTTCAACATCTGAAATGATATTGGCGCGTCAATAAACTCAAAAAAATACAAGTGACAAAGATTGGTTTCCTACTGGCCGCACAACGCCTCCAAAATAAGCTATAGAATGCTACTCACAGCGAGAAGTCAACACAAGATATTATTTTGATAAAATATCGCTCTTTTCAAACCTAATCCTAACTAATATTATAAATGCGAAAATGAGTTTGTTTGTTTGTTACGCTTTGACGCCTTAACTACTCAACCGATCAACATGAAATTTTGCATACACGTTGTCAGGGGTACAGAATTGGACATAGGTTACCTTTCATCCAGAAAAAAAACTGTTGCAAACCCATAACCTAACCTAACCTACATTGACGCGAGCGAAGCCGCGGGTAAAAAATAATATAGTATAAATCTTTAGTTTCCAGAACGGACAATCAAACCAAAACTAAGCAATTGATTATTTCTAAATTGTCAAGAAAAGAAGGTCTTTCATAACATAAACAATGGCTCTATAATTATTAACCAGATTGCAGACTCAATTTCATTAATTAAGTATATTGCGAAGCAGCTCTCGTAAATCAGCCGAAGAACAAGTAATTATCCATCTTATCTATTATTTTTATGACTCATCGAACTCAATAAATGTTATAGAAGCAATCAGTAATGGTGACAAACTGTTTTATTTACTGAGGCGTGTAATCAGATTTATAGAAAAGCAGAATAAGTCTAGTGTAGCCGTTTGAAAGTGCACGTCTAGTCGATGAGACATGAGCAAACAAAACAGAATCGGCTCGTTCAATGCTCCCGAGACCGAACGTTATCGCGCACAATATCACGACAACTACTACGAAATTACACTATTGGTGTCGTAAAACGACTTTTCCAACTTTGACGTAGGAAGACATTTTGTTTGTAATGATGGAGCGCATGCTCATTGATAGTGTGCCAACTGCGGGCGCCGCACGGTCGACGCCGCAACGCCGCCACGCCTCGACATCTTTAATAACAACATTGTCAACACGATGCTTTTCATTCTGATGTTTTTATCAAATCCAACTGTTTTTGCCTAGTTTAAGTACGTTAGCTGAGATTTCAATAAGCACGAACATTTTACATCAAAGCTTGTTGATACTTCATATCGATCGTCGCTTTGATAACCACTCCTATCTATCAAATTAAAACAAGTTTATATTCAAGAATTATATCTGGTTTCCTTCAGTGATTTGGCTCGAGCCCAGTGCAAGTCCAAGCCGCAGTCCGCAGTGATTGAGCTTTATCAAAGAGACGAAGCATATTCGCTCTCACTGCACTAACCTAGAAATCGAATTACTTTACGAACACCAACTATACCACGTACTCACTCAAATAATATAGACGAATTTTATTAACCTGGTAAATGGCAAATTTTATAGATCCGCTTGGCTTTTCAAATTATTGGATATGTCGCAGTCTTTGCTGTGAAAACGGATTTAATAGTACTTGTAAATCACCGCGATATTACTCCTCTAGAGACATCGATTCGCCTGCGACCAGATTATACAGCATGAGTGCGGAACAAATTTACTATCACAATGTTTGCTCATGTGGGACATAATAAGTTTTACCTGTCCGAAAACACGACTAACTATGTTGATTTGGTTTGGTACGAGTATATTACGGCGTGTTGATTTATGATCGTGTTGTCACCCGATAAGATTCAATATTGTATGACGGAACGGGGTTAAATTCGGCGTCAGTCAACACCATAGGGCTACAGGCTGCTCAAACAGAACCACCATAGACAAACATTCACGATGTCAACGCTATCTAATCTGGCAAGCGCCAGGAACAATATGCATAGCGTGGGCTAAACACACGGTTCAGATATATTGCGTTACATCACGCAGACATGCTCGGTAAGCACGTGCAACAGTTAAAACTAGTTAAAATTTAATCATCGATAGTTAGCATGCCTATCTAACTGATCGGTAATCGTAATTATGTGAAAATGTTGATGCAACTGACATACAATGCACGTAACGAAGAGTCGACATATTCCTCATATTTGAAATGCCAAAAGCTCCCAGCATCCAACATTACGATAAATATTAAACTGTTGTTCACGTACATTAATATATTAAAATATAATCCAAGCTCATATCGTATTTCACTTACCGTGAACATTTTAGCTGCCAATTGAAGACTATTATCCATTATTAATGATGTTAAAAGCTCTCATAACGTTTCGGTAAAAGTCGTTTATGAACGAATTTACGATTCATAAATCAACCGCAGTGTAAGTACAGTCCCGTTTGCCGCAACATCCTGGGAGGAGAATTAGGCCGAGATCCGATACTGTGCTCTATGACAGCTGCATGCCGTATTGAATGAAATACGACTTATTCGGATACACTCGCATACATCGACGGCTTCGTTAGAACCGCCTAAGGAGCAGTAACTGTACTTACACCAATCGTAGAGGCACAATTCTGAGAAGGGTTATATTCAAACTGTAGGAAATATATGATGGCAAACTGTGTTTACATAGGACAGTCGTAAAGTTTGCTTCGGTCCATAAAATTTATTTCCAAGAAAGGGGGGACGAATCGGTGACATATGACAAAATGTCTGTGTGTGTGACGAAGGCCTAAAAAGGATTTTTGCATAAAATATTGATAGTGATATTCACGTTATTCGCGCAATCTGTATTTATATTTATAGTGAAATACCATAAGTTTAGTTTCCATAAAGAAATGGGTAAACAAATTATAGTGAGTTAACAACAGTTCCGCATGCCGGGACTGTCCAATGAACTCATTCCTGGCGCCCACGCCCTGACGTCCACGCCCGTCCGCATTACTATGCGACAAATATCAGAATAGCCCTGCAAATACATTTTATTTCACACAATTCATACAGAAATAGTGGCGAAGCTAAATGTGGCTTTATCGTCAACAATAATTACTTTGTCTTCATTATTATAAAAAAATGTCACGAATCCTACTAATATCATAAATGTGAAAGTTTGTGAAGCTGCTTGTATGCTTGTTATTCTGTCACGCGTAAACATTTAACCGGATATGGATGAAACTTAGCAGATAAATAGACCATATCCTTGATTAGCACATAGAACTTATGCGATAATACTTGTTGAATAATAATTCAAAAGAGAAACTATGAGAACTATCCAATAGATGGCGCTGTCCAATAACTTTACCAATTTTCGCTCAAACTAAACCGCGAAAAGTATCTAGTATATAATACTACTTACTAAATGATGACATCAGATATTACTCAAGCGTATATTTAATTCTTAAGGCTTTATATTTTGTTTCCATACGCGGAATTGAATGACCGACATATCTGGAAATAAATACCTAAAACATTCACTACCATTTTGATATGACCGAGGACATGTGTGAAGTAACGCTTATAAGAAAATAATGTTGAACGTTGAAGACAAGCGTGGGCGTATACACCTACATGTGGACCGTGAGGTTTTATTCACATTACTGTGTTGCAACACTAAATAAACTGTGATAGGCTATCGGAGCATCGACAAATAATACATAGTCGGATGTACGATAAGCGGTACACATTGATTCATATTCAATATAAGCGATAACGGGCAATGTTTGGTCGCACTTATATCATCGACAACATGGCCAACTCGTATCAGCATTTTTACCTGATACTGAATTTATTAACATCACTCGAATATCGAAGCCTATTTTTAGGATAGTTTGTTGAAAACATAATCCTAAAAAGGCAAAACACTATGTGGAAAATAGTGAAGCTCGCACTCTATTCTATTGATTCCAGGTAGGTGAATTCCATTTTAAAAAAGAATTTACAAAGTGCACTCTACTTCCAAAAATATTATGCGTTAGTAGATGTCACTATAACGAATATTATGAAACACACCAACTGTCAAACAGCCTGAAGACACTGTCTCATTGATTGTTTGAACAACATTATTATGTAAACTAACGCAGACATATTTACAAACAATCTTGACACAAGCTCAAGCCACAAAGGGAGGGCTGCAAGAGCTCTTTATTTTTATTGAGTAACAAAATATCGAACCGATTTTTTTAAGACTTCTTCCTATAACATGTCATTCTGTCGCGGAGATCTTTACAAACATTAAAACAACGGACGCAAAGAACAACCGAAATTAGAGAAACTATTATAATTTTCCTTTCTCCTGTATGAGGGTAGAATCGCTATCTGTATTGATCTAGGTAGTGATAGTGATGTTCGTCTTAAGCCAATATGTGCAGAATCAGTTTAAATAGTTCAATCGATGGTCTAAATAATGTGGATGCAACGAATGTGACAAAAGGTAGTGAGTACTACGGGGTATCGCAGCTCGAACGTGCGAAAGTCGTTCGTCGACCTTGCCGTGAGCGTCGCGGGTCGTATTGCCAAGCCCGGCCGCGTGCCATTCCGCCTACTGCACACGATTGTATGCCGCACACTTACCGAGCTGTCTTAACACCGTCCATAAAAACTAACAAAATAAATAATAACAACAAGAATGACCGAGGGAAGTGAGATGACTCACGGCAGATACTATTTCTGCGTGTGATCTCTTCAGACCTTTGAATAGAATCAGTAAACACCATTACTTACTTAAGTAAATTATGCGCGTATAATCTCAAAAATACACGGTTTCAAATATGCCTGTTTGTTTATTACATATATTGCCTTCTAGCTAGAGCTTCGTCTGTCAAATGAATAACCCTTAACAAGATTTATACATACATATTTTATTGAGAAAGTATAGGCCTCGACGATTGCCTATCATATTAGTAGGATTCACAACACAATCATGACTCTAGACCACGAGGTCCGACTGCGATGCCTTTGAGCTTTGGCCTTGCGTTGTGTTTGTGCTTTTCACTTCAATGCGGTAATCGACCAAAGTGAAACGGAAGGTTGTTTCCCGAATTAAGCACAATATTACTTCGAGTTCACAAAACAGAGACCATAGCTAGACTATGTATCTGACACAAGCGAGCCTATTTCGAACGCACTGGATCTAAAGCGCAATAGCGTTGTAATACGCCTCTCAACAGTTCTGCTAAATACGCGTATAGCGGTAATATATCAATGAACAAAATAAAAACATGATTGAGCACTATTACTCGAAACGATGCTGGCTAAAAATAGAAGTAAAGCCGATCAATTATAACAAAGAATCTGCTGCACGGAGCTACACACATGCCTTCATATCAAAACGAAGTAGACACGCCAGCTAAACTCGATCAATCAACAACTCCAAAACGATATTTACTATTTCATTTTACTGTAATTATCTTAAGCAATTTAATCAGGAAATCACACGCGAATAAGTAAATTAAAGACCTTGAATAAATCGTAGGTATTGAGAACTGTTTTAAATAAATGTGGTGAGAAATTACAGTTATAAGTGTAACAGTGTCTGCCCTCGGTTTCGGCTACAGGGATTTCTTGTATACAACTGTATAAAAATAAACTTGGGCGGCCGTGACGCTTTATATAACTGAAAAATATCAATTAAATATAAACTATAATAGAATAGTTAAGTGTTTATTTTCTATTAATTTATTAGAAAATATACTATTATTTCTACATGTAGTGACAATTTAACCGAATGGAAAATATTATAGGTAAATATGGAATTAAATAGAATATTATATGCTGCAAAAGATCGCTGCCATCACTAGTTAGTGACGTAACAAGACTAACAAATTAGTAACGCCTTAGCAGTTGACAATATACACAAATAAAAACAATTATTTTTTAACTATTTCATTTGTGTCTTTTAGTGTATTATAAATGTTATTCGTTATATTATAAAGCCGAATATATACCAATTAATGTTCAGAGTTAATTACATTTTGCTTGTACAAACTTTCAAAGTGCGATTTTTATTTATTCTGACCGCGTAATATAAACAAATATAAGTTTTGATTACATTATTACGAAACATGTGCTGTAACGCCTCTTTAAACTTTAATAATTACTTGCAGATGAACAACTATATATTCTGTCAAATCTAGCGCCAGTAGGGCAGATGTACTGAAAGAGGTTTTGAACCGAAGCCAAGAATACGAATCTAGTAGGCACTGAGCACGTACCGATGCAAAACATTACACGAATGCATTTACATACATACTGAATAACTCCGATGGAGGGTAGGCAGAGAAGTATTACACCTACACTTCACCAACTTTTGTTCTTAGATACCTCGTTGTAGTGTGAGCCTATTGCTACCAACCAGGTTACAGACTCCAAACAAGGAACAGTAGCAACTATATGTATAAATAACTAGATGTGTCCGCGGTTTCACCCGCGTTTAAGATTACTGCGCCGCCCCCGTGGCGTGATGTTATATAGCCTATAACCTTCCTTGTTAAATAAGCTATCCAACAAACAAAAATTTTTCAATTCGTACCAGTAGTTCCTGAGATTAGCGCGTTTAAACAAACAAACAAACTCTTCAGCTTTATAATATTAGTATAGATAGGTGAGGAAAATAGTTAACCTTTGATTGAAAACAAAAGCCACAACCTGCAAAACAAAATACCCAGAACTAGTTCTTCATTACATTCACAGGAAAATTATTATGACGTTACAATATGGCACAATAGTACATTTATAATAGTAATGAGAAACACATGACGTAGGGATGGAATACCTACTCAAAAAGAAAACAACCTAAATAATATAAATCTTAAATGTTTTGAACATACCACGGCAACTGAATCACAGGCTTACTTTGTGCAATGCGTAAAAGGTTTTGACATTGATCATTGGTTGAAATTGAACTACTATATACGGATTTTATCGCGTTGTTTATTTGACACTTTATTATAAAATTTTTAAAACTGTTACACTACTATTACTATTAAACTTTACTAAAGTTTTAAGCTAATTAAATTATTGAAACTATTAAAACTATTTATACTATTACTATACTATTATACTACTTATATTTGTGTTTACAATTGCCCCGACGTTTCGGTTGCTTTTCAGCAGCCATGGTCACGGGGAGACTCCCCATGATCAAAGTTTAATAGTAATAGTAGTGTAACAGTTTTCAAAATTCTGTAATAAAGTGTCAAATAAACAACGCGATAAAATCCGTATATAGTAGTTTAATTTCAATGAACAACATTCGCGTAAACAGAAGACAATACTATATTGATCATTGGTAAATAATTTATAGGTAAAAATGTTGAGGCAGAGGATTTAACTGTCTTCACGCGACCATGAGTACTAAAAGTAATGAAAGCAAAGCAAATTTACTAATAAAATAGACTGTGATATAAAACTATAGCGAGACTCTGTCTCTGCATTGTACATAAAATTATTTTAAAAACCTAATTGGAATTGACTGTAGTTTAGAGAGATCGGAATACAAAACAATCACTTGTAAAACTGTTGTATATATTATATTATCTGTTTATCTGCTACTAACATCTCGACCTATCCGTAGAATAAGGTTACATATGAATATGTCATCGAATTGGGTTTTCTGTAGTTCTAAATCTAAGCTGACCTATATATGTTACTAGTAAAATCGTTTTTTTTTATGTTATGTGGTTTCAAAGATAGCAGTCGAATAAAAGCACATGTGATTTATTTCTCCAAAAAATAAGGTACCTGGAGTATAAATACCTTTATGCAGAAGTAACTTTATTCTACGTATAGGTCGATCTGTTTAATTTTGATGCGATATTCACAGTTAGGTAATCAAGATTGAAAACGCTTCTAATTCATTCACAAATACATAAAAATAAAATTAACGCGCGAGGTCAAATCTAGGTCTTCCAGCTACTCAGTCAACGTGATGAATCATTGGTTCGGCGCTCGAGTAACACCACATTACGCGTTGACCTAATGATTCACGCTATAGAAACTCAGTGATGATTCCTTTCAATCACTGTATAATTTTGTTTATTCCTCAAACATTACTCATTGAGCACACTTGTTTTCAGGTAAACACGGAAACGGATTGAACAAAAACATTCCGAGCAAGTACGTCGCTTAGTAAAACAAATCTTAGAGTACTCTACTAAAGAATGGATTTTTTCTTACCGGTCTGTGAAGATTTCGTTTATTTAATGAACTGTGTAAATAATATCACGACCAGTTGGCACCAGATTTATCTCGTTACTGACACACTAAACCAGACAGAAAACGACGAGACTTCTTAAAACCTTGCTCATGTGTATTATTTTTCTTATATTATGTGGGAACTTATCATTATTTACACACAATTTCGTAAAATGTTACGAAATCTACACAAAGATTATATTGTTTTCAATTTTCAATCTCAACGTGAGTTTTCAGAACTAACAGATAAAAATGAGTTGTTAGCAAACATGTTATACTATAAAGCTTATGAAGACTAACAAACTCCTTTACAATTGGATTTAACTTATTATTTACTATTCATATCTGTTACGATACCGTACGTAACAATAATAAAAAAGGCCTTTATTACACACAAAATGCTTTACCTGAACTTGAAAGAAACGTCAAAGAACGTACGTCCACAGTAGAGATGGTATGAGATTAGGATTGGAAATCCCGAAACAGGTACATTTTATTTGTACCAGCACGTCGTCTTACGATTAAGCGTGTGTGATACTTTGTGTTTAATAAAAGATACAACTTTTACATTGGTGTGATGTTTCGTTGATAAACTGCTAACATACGGTACAGCTATTAGAGGAATAGTAATAAGCATAGAAACAATTGTCATTCATAAACCTATATAGCACGCCATTAGAGACAAGGTGACGACCATACAATGGAGGCACAATAAAACCGAACGACCCATTCTTGGTCGTTGAGACCATAACTATAATAGAAGATGAAAAAATCGTTGGCACCACAGAGGAACGAAATCAGTACAACAGACGTCACACTTGGTACGCGCAAAGAATATTAATTCAATAGATTTTAATTTCTGATTGCGTTCTAGGTGGAGTTACCAAATGTACAGGATTCGTCCTGTCCGTTTTTGTAAGACGAATCAGAAGATTTTAAGCGGTTTGGGAACTTCAGCACTCCTTACATGGTAATGTCTAGCGAAACTAACCTGGGTACCAATTAGAAGAACTATTGTAGCGCCCTCATCGAATTAAATTTTGGCACTCTGGCTGTGGATTAACAAATTCGCATTCATATATTATGTAACTTAATTATTTGGTTAAATAATATATTCCTATACAACAACGTCAAGTATATTTTTTTAAATCTTTGTTATATTATTCACATAGCCTACAAAGTTTTTTTGCCGGCGTAAATACCTATCTTTAATTAGTCGAAATTGCCACACTCAGCAGACTTTTTTGCAATAGACCATTTATCTAGAATATACAATTAAAGTATGGTAACCCTATTTGCAAGTGCATTGGGGACTCAACCTTTGATTAAATTTGAATCGGCCGCTGCCTCAATCGATACCTGATAAGAATTGCTTAAAGAAAATAATGCTAATGCGTATTGAAACGTCAACGACCGCCGAACTATTTTCAAGGTACTACATCATCGACATACGCTTATGAAATTCGATTTTGGGCACGAAAAAACCTAGCCTTATAAATAATCCAGCCATTACCACTGGTTATAGGCCCTTCTAGGACAATAACAAATAATGTAGCAACGCTCTTCTCTCTAAAAACTTAAGGTCAATCTGCATTATGCCTTTATTATACCAGCTAATGTTTAGGTCCCTAATAATAAAGACCAAGCCTAATCAACTTGACGCGAGAAAACCCTATGGCCCTTAGCCCTTAAATATTCCATTTACATGTCTTAATCTTACGTCTGTAAGATTAAGACATGTAAATGGAATATTTTGATTTATTGGGGATAGGGTACATCGATTCCCGATTGTTTTTATAGATTTTTTAGTCAAGTAACATCTAACAATCTCGCGTAGTTTCCAGAAATCTGCAATAGATTTCAACGTCTTATATGCGACTTAAACTAAAATGCAAATGTACCACTTAATCATTAAAGGAAAAATGTAAAATGTCTAGAAGCACCTAAACTTGCATACTAAAATATTGTTGCTTATATTCATCAATCATCATAAAAGTAATAAACATATTCAAAAGTATTCACACACCGGCTGAGATCTAGATATTGCAACCTTATCAACAACAAAGGAGTCCATTGAGCCGCGAGAGGCGAGTGCACAACGACGCGACCTCGAACCTGTGACCCTGCACACAATGCGAACAATTGTAATGTAAATGCGGATTTAAACCGTTGTGCCACTCGTGCTGTGGTACCGATTGTTGTCGAAGTTCGCACACCGAACACCACGTAACTCGTTCCACGTGGAAAATATACGGGATACAGTAAATATATGCGTGATACGTCATTGAATAGCACGTTACAATTGTGTCTTTCTTATGGTGTGCTATATAGTAATAGATCGATGCAAATCAGCAGTCATGTGTCAATCCACACGACTGACACATTGAGAAAATAGTTTGAAGATTTACACCTAGATTGCATTTCATTAAACAAACATCTATTGACAGAAACTATAACAAATGTTTATCAAGTAATAAAATTACTTACGGTAGATTCCTTTGTAATGAAAGTTCTGCAGGACTACCGGCGAAAACGGCAATAAATTTGCAGTGATCAGTAATAAATTCCGATCTAATAATAGTAAAAGTAATAATAAAAATACGTCTCCATTGCCTCACAATGTAGCGCTCTCTGTTAACAAATAGATTTATGTAATAAATTACCATATGTTCTTGTAAATTTAATTTTGCTAGCAACATGAAATATTTAAATAGTTATTAATTTTTATTATTAGTTTTTATGGTTGCCGTGTTGTACAATACTAATAAAATAAACGTTTACAGCCCAAAATATATAATAATAATTATAGTTATTTAAATAAAACCTAGTAACAAAAAGGACCAAGGTCAAACTAGCTAACGGGCCAGCATTACAAACTCTATTTAACCCAAAAAGTTGCCAGCCCTAATAGTGAGAGTAGTTCTAAACGCGACCGTAGCCAGCATAACTTGCGACTATTACATCATCAAGGTAACACAAGGCCTAAAGCTTGTTTTCATTGAAACAAACTCACCAAAGCTTGCAAAGCAAATACGTTTGGTACAAACTTAAATACTTCGATATTTGCATTTTCTCATCAACGCCATGTATAATTCAACTCATGCATCAGGCTATTACACACGTTTCGCATTAGTTCCCAGATGTGGAAAGTTACCAGTGAAATCGAAAAGTATTATTCCCATCTTGAATTATAAAATGCAACGAGTTATATTAAAGCAAAGATATTGTAAATAACTCAATACTTTAGCCATGTTGCGACTGTGAGGTCGTGGGTTTGATCTGCGATTGTTTACCCAGCGTGATCCCACGGTCTAACACGAACTATTGGCTTAGCTACAGGGATTAACAAGAACACTGATTGACATACCAAGTTGATAGAAGGTATATATCCTCTACACTAACAAATTTCCCATCTCCTCCTTATATGAGAGTAAATAACCTAATCCGTGTAATAGATTGACTGGTTCCATGTTGACTTTTAATTTCTTATTTCGACTGTCATAGGTTTATGACAGCTGTCAGTTGCAACATTACTTGGTCTATGGTATTAGATGGGTTAGCCTTCTTACATATCTAGACTAAGTTGTTTTGTAGGATGTAAAGACTAAGAGCCCTAGTAACTAGTTATAGTATATAGCTTTGTTTCTGCCGTTCATATGATACGACAGAAACAAAGCTGAATAACCATAATGCCATAACACGAACGCGCGTATTTTCTTCTCAAAAGATATTTTTAGCCGGCAGTAAAAACTCTCAAGAATGTGTAATAAAATACTGTCATAATTATAACAGAGACTTATTTTTATACTTCTCAAAGCATTTCTGAAACATAACCGGCGGAAAATTGGATGATATATCGCTAAAAATGAAGAATTACGAGCGAGTGGGACAGAACTCTTGACTAAAGGCAAGAAAGCGAAACATCGAAACACATTATGCGTTGTTAGGAGAGATTATTAATTATCACGCGAGCAAATAATTATAATAAGCGAGTTTCTTTATTAACTGTTACTAAGACAGATTATTTCGTACTATACACAGACGTACGTAATCTTATGCCATGTACAATAGAGCAGATTTTACACCATTTAAAGCGGACCAGATTAGGAAAATACTGTCACAAGATAGCAGATCTGTGGAATTAACTTGTGTCCTATTCTTGCAATGAGTAAATACAGAGAAATAAAGCTCATTATGGAAGTGTCGTGCGGTCAGCGAATAGTGGCAAACCACATTTTTGACTAGGTTAACAAGGGGAAAGTATACTTCTACAGAAACAAGTGTCTATAGGCTCAGTAATCGTTCACTATTAAACGCCCTATACCCTTATAGGTGAGTAACTAAAATAGCCACATATTTATATAATAATATTACGTTGCTACTACAATTATGATAAGATTACTCTTCGACGATCGTTCATTATATTGTCTTATCTGGATGATGATATTATAATAGGAACGTAAAGTCATTTACTTAGCCTAAATACGTCACATAGCGAAGCGAGAATACCCACCTGACGACTCAAAATCCTTAGCATGCGTGAAAAATAAAACTCAAATACCAGACGTGGAATGGCGCCTGAATAATGATTTAAAATAGAAGCGAGTCAATGGCGACCTATGCTACATTATCCGTATACAATAAGGCCGTTGGCGCAGCATTATGAACAAATCACGATGTAGAAACATTGCGTTGATTTACAGCACAATCTACAGCCTGTCCCCGGCCGTGCGCTATCTCAAATGCAACGTGCATTGGAACAAGGCAATTTCGTGACTAGAGCAGATATAAAGTATATTAATGCAAGTGGTACAATAGTTTCCATATCATTGTCGGTTGCCGGCGGCTCGACGAGGCGTGGCCGACTCGACGCCGCTGCGTGTCCACCCGACCATTGCCACTCTCCCCTATACACTTAGTATTATGGGATTAGAGCGTTTAGAAATCGCAGGGGGATTACTGGTATATATACTGTATAACGGATGTTAGCGTGTTTTCGATATATTCTGTCATTTCCGTCGACCTTCTCGATACGATGATTCACGTTATTAAATTGTAAAATTCTCTTGTAATTTATCTAACTTTACATGTAATATAACATCTTTTGTAATACGAAACGTCACGCAATATAATAATTCCAGCAGAAGGCCGCAGACAATTTCCTTTTGATTTCTTGATATTTTTCGAAGACGGGATAACAAAATAAAACAAAGGCGGATACACACATCGAGGTATCGACCCTACTTTACATAAACCACGTAAAACCGAAGTTATAAGAGTCTGAAACAGTTGAGGCTCAAACGCAATGGAATATTGTTGAGACATTTCAATAGTGGTTTCCATATTATGTCGTTATATGTTCCACACTATTGTATAATGTAGGGACGTTGTTAACATTCCATATACAAGGCTATAGATAAACATTTATATAAAGTTTAAAACAGACGATCACGAGTTTATAATGATTGTAGTAAACGTAAAACTAACTGTACAGAAGATGAAGCACGAACGGAGGGAAGGTTTTGCCGTCCATCTTGAAAATTGCCTATAATTACTCCTAACAACTTCCTAGAATAACGTAAACACGCGTCACGGATAAACTCACCGTACGAACTTACACGCCAGGGTGACCACGCATGACCTGTTACAAACTCGGAAGGTCTCATGGGACCGACAACTTCTAACCTAACGTTCACCTCGCACGATTAAGTCACAGTTACCAATTCATGTATAATCGAACCGTTGTGTACAACTAAAACAAAGGAATTTAATTGAAAACAAAGATTAGTTGGTATTCTAAGAGGCCGTTTCAATTGAATGCGCTTTTTGCATGTTATCGACGTACGTTTTGTACCATATTATTCTGTAAACGGTGTTATTTAAATTTGCGTGCGGTTTGTTTTAAATTTGCATATGTGATTTCTGGGTAGCGCTTTGACAGATGCAAAATGTTATTAGTGGAACGTAGTCAATTTATTTTAACAAGAGCATTCGAACTTCATCATAGCACACCGAACGGTGTCACGAAATAGGTATAATAAAATTTTGTAATATTAGACCCTGGGCGTAAAAAACGGCTCCGCATGCAACCCTTTTTGGGACGTTAAAAACTTATCTAAGAATGCAAAAGTTTTACAATATTTTTCAAGGATGCGCAGCAAAGTCGACGTAAGAATTTTAAGAAAAATGGGCATGTACAAAGTCTGAACAGCACAAGTTATAGATAGATATGACAGTAATGATATACACTGCAGGACAACAGTTTAAGACCAGCTTAATTAAAGTAGGAAAATAAAATAAAACTCAAAAATTAAGTGTTTTAAGTAGGTAACTTGTTTAGTCATCTTATAAAACAGTGATTAATAGACAATATACTTTAAATCCGTGAAAAAATATCAATAATCCATGCTGAAAGGGCTATAGTTGGCTAAACTGATTTTTCATTAAAAAGCCCTCATTTACATTGTATGACTTTTTTCACGTCTCAGCATACGAACAATCAATTTATTGATGGTGTCTTCTGATATATTGCTCTAACTTTCGCATAAAGCATTCCACATGTCTTCTTGCGCTCTTCCCACAAAAGTTCGATTGGATTGATATCCGGGCTCTAAGGAGGTCACACCATGTTTTTTAAAACCCCTTGTGCCTCTTTCTCTTCTAAATATCCCCTGCATAATTTTGAGCTATGCTTTGAATAATTATCTTGTTGGAAAATGAATCCATCTCCAATTAATCGCAACCCGGAAGGAACGGCATTTTGTTCTAAAATTTGTTTGTACTGCTCCTTTTTCAAAATTCCTTCAATTCTGATCAAGTCGCCAGTTCCTTGGCTAGAAAAGCAACTCTAGACTATAATTGAACCACTACCATGCTTGACTGTTGGGACTATACAGTCTGACATCATCTTTTCTTGGGCGCTACGTCGAACATAAATTCTTCGTTTTGAACTGAATAGTTCAAACTTAGATTCATCAGTCCAGAGAACTTTTTTTAAAATCTTCTTCAGTCCAATCTCGCTGGATAAGAGCCCACTGCATCCGTTTTTCTTGTTTTGTGGTCTTAACAGAGGTTTTCGAACGGCAACGCGACCATACAACTTCGCATCTCTCAATCGCCGTTTTACTGGTAGTCAATGATAAAGGTTTAATTCGGGTTTTGTTCACTTCAACGCGGATTTCTGGTACTGTTAGGCGTCTATTTCGCTTGCTGGTAACAACGATGAAATTATCTTCACTAGAAGTGGTAGCTTTCGGTCTTCCCGAGCGTAGACTATCTTGATTACTGCCTGTCTCTCTGTATCGAGTTATTGTTCCATGAACACAAGTCTTCGATAACTTCAGTTATGATGCAATCTCACGTTCGGATTTGCCTTCGTTATGTAAAACAACGATGGCAGAACGCACTTCACTACTAATTTCGCGCGCTTTTCTCATTTTAAGATGTCTTGACTGTAGAAACCACAAGTTTAGACTAATTGAAATTGTTTGTGAACAAACCCAAGAAACCTCAGGTAATAAGTCGGAAACATGTGTTTTCGGAAACTAAATAATCCTTATTATTGACTAATGCGAAAGAAAAGCAAAGTAATTAGTAATGAGCACATTATAAAAATATTACCACGACTCTACTACCTGGCTCTTGCGTAGCGTTTGTCGGTGTTTGAAAACAATAGATATTTACTGTCTAATTTAAAGTAAACAAGAGAATGACTTCTTAAGATATTCGGTATTAACAATAGAATATGCAGCTGTGCATTTTTTATTTATCTTACGGGCTTTTATTACTATAAATAGATGATTGTCGTTTAAGTGCGGTCTTAAACTTTTGGCCGGCAAGGTACGTGGAACACACAGTCAACAGTTGACAAAAACAGTCAATGCTTACAACAGAGATATAGTCAACACATGTGTGTCGAATGCAACTGTGCAAGTTCTTATTAACGGTCGGTAAAGAGACAAAAACTAGTCGTGCCGGGAACTCGGCAAGGTAGCGGCCATTGGGAACGGTATGCGAGAATCTTTAGAAACACTAGCGATTATAGACGTTCTCTCATACACGCGCAACCTTCATGCAATAGAAAAGTTACAGTTTTCTGGCATTCGTTGGAAGCGCATTGCAGTATAAAAGTTTATCGAGTTGCAAGGCCGGACGAATCATTTATTGCAACCGATAAAATTATAATAAATTATGTTCGAGTATATTTTTACGTTCGCTTCTCAACATGAGTTTTCAACCTTTTTGGAATTAAACGCTGATAAGTAAAAGCTCCTGATTGAATTACAAGCTACAGGCCAGGAGTTAATCGTTATTTCATCCTGGCGGTCGTCGACCCGGGGCGCCGGCCGATCGCACCTGCGAGCTGCGTATGCGACTCACTGCCGGATAAGGCGGATGCCTCCAAGGCCGCAAGCTTTTAGCTTCTGACTCAGCCAACTTTTGTAGTCCTAGCAGGACGAGTTTTGTTCACTTCCGGAGTCAACATCGGTAATAATGGCTTTTATAATAGTGAGCGGTCGTGCCAGTTTTAGATTCCCCTTTTGACAGATAACACAGTAATGAACGAAACGTTGTTTGCAGAAAAGAAAGTATACTTTCACGAACATTTGGGCCGGCAATACCATAGACAGGTAACAAAATACAGCGAAATAATTAATTCAGTTTCTATACTAACAAAGTGTTAGCGTTAATAGAAAAACACGGCGATTTGAAATCTGCTATTGCTCACCGGCAAACGTCTGCAATATTGTAGCTTCAATAAATTAGGATTAAAAAGTAAAACTGGTGGCAAGTTTGGCCTTCATAAATTATGATTCTTGCTTTTATTAGTGTTGCTGTATTACTATCGAAATAGTGCATAAAAACTGTTTTAACTTTGATAACAGAGCTACAGTAGGTAACAAATCACTGTTATTTCAAATGCAACGCATAAAATTTTAAATCAAAACACAATGTTATGTGGGCTCGGAACGGTGATAATGGTTTACAAATATTACATTTATTTACGTAACATGAAAAGTGCATTACATAAACAAAACAATAAACATGTGTACGCTTATTTAAAATGCGTAGGTACGGTAAGTGCAGTTTGACACGTAATACTTGTAATAAGATAAACACGCATCGGGTGTTTGAATCACCATAAGTGCACCACACTTCGCATAAAACGGGTATACGTGCTCAGTACTAGACAGCTACCTACCTAAGATATTGTTATACAATTTGCACTGCACAAGACCAGTTGCCAAACAAAAGAATCACAATGAATGTTATGAATTATGACCGACTTATAACAATCACGGTGCTTCATCACATATGACAATATATAACGATTAAGTTACACACACTGTTTTGTTGTCTAATAATAACATATTGGATAGAATACTTATATCTATGTCTTAATTTCAACACTTAGTGGTTTATTACCTTCGGAAATCGTAGGTAGCACGTTGACAAAGTTGATAATTCCGACGCCTGTTAGCTGACTCATTCACCAAAACTAAGTTAAAACGAACACTCGAAATTAACGTCTGCCCACTAAAGGCAATTGTGAGTAAAAACAAACAAAAACCGAAACGGTAACACACTTGACACCTTATCACGTAGCCCACATAGATAAGTGGTAAATTAAGTTTTTGGCACTTCAGATTTTTGCAATCATGTCGGCGCGCGGCGTTGTTCCACAAAAATATAAAGTACGGTAAAAATTAGAAATTACTACAGTGGTTGACCACTGAGCACAATTTTTCCATAATAAGCGAGAGAAATGGTAAACTATCACATGAGAGCGGCCTAGATTTTATAATGCGTAATCGCGACGGATGCGCATACGCCGTGCTCACGGTGCGAAGCGCCGGGGCCTACTGGCCGGCCAGACAGACAAGCCAACGCCCGTTCACCAGTTCACCTACTCTTATCTTGCGATGACTGTGTATGTGGTGGTTCTTGCTTGTTCCGCGCCGCACTAACTTGACTGGTTACTTATACTGCATCGTATGTACTTTATGTATTGCAACTCGGCCGCAGCGCCTCCGATACATTCCGAGAAAAGGTACGAAAATGTCATTTAAAATAAATACTTTACCTCGTTTTCTTTTACGGTGTTTATTAATCACGACGCCGATAAAAATAAAAGAATTTGTACGTAAAGATAAATCGCTTGATTAAGGTATTGCGAATCGATTAAATATTGCAACCTGTAAGTGCAGAGAGTAACTGTTATAAAATAAATAAATAAATAAATTTATGCGACTTTCTCGGGCTCTACATTAATGCAAGTATTTTATAAGAATTGACCCAGAATGTTCAGGATTTAACATAAGTTCGACGAGAATTATTTAATTTTATTTGTAAGATGTATTATAATAATATAATAGGTGGTCACAGTCACTCCATCAGGTGGAGTGTGGTCATTTTGACGAGCACAATAAAAAAAATAATGATATAATATTCTACACATACACACAACACCATCTAGCCCAAACTAAGCAGAGCTTGTACTATGAATACTAGACAATCGATAAACATACATATATACTTTCTTTTTTGTAAATACATACATATTAATGTAAGACAAACATCAGTGTTCATGCACATAAATGTTTGACTTGTGCGGGAATCGAACCCGCGACCTCAGGCGTGGCAGTCGGTTACACTAACCACTACGCCATCGAGGCCGAAAAAAACTAAATCTATCTATTATTATATCGATATGCCTGTAAAAGATTTTGTATACGTAATTATAAACTAATTAAAGTTTTTATACAATCATGTTTTATTTTTTACCGAGAACGGATATTAAGTCATCGATTTCTAGTATTTTATCAACTACTATTGCAATAAACGTGACTTAACTAGAATTAGTAACACAATACCAAAGAATGCTTGACTGTTTCTTACTAAACGTACGATTATAAATTAGACTCATTAAAAAGACAAATTGTTCTACCAAAATTATATGGTTACAACTATTTTTGTCTTGCTCCCACTGGCATGAAATGTGACGAGCCGAATCTACAGAAAAGTAAGAAGTATGTTGTATACCTACTTAATAGGTTGTCTCTATATAAGTATTTTATAAAATGTGTCTAAATATCATTTGCACGAAAACTAATTAATCTTCGAAACTATTTTTGTTATTTCACATTTTTGCGGCCTGTTAATGGAATCTATTAAGTTCATTAAAATCTATAGTATTCTGAAAATATCGTTTTAATAGGTTTGTAGAACATGTAATCTTATCATCAACAAAGCTTTAAGTTAACTCCACCATCACGAGGTCAATAGATGACCAGAGATCAATAGCTCTATTATAAATTATTAATTATTAAATACCATTTATCTTTATCACAAATCGCTATGACGAGGTCGCGGAATGAACTGGCCGATAGATTAAATGTTAATTTATGACAATAAGGAAAACTTATGAACGTAAAGCGACAGCTTCGTACGTAATTGGTGTTTAGTAATTTTTATTATCACTATTATGATGACTAATAGAGTGGGAAGTGAAAGGATTTGTCAGTAACAAACGATTTTCACTGCGTTTATTTTTATAGCGTCTTATGTGATGTGCCGTATTAAAGACGTAATGTAATCCACCCTTTCTATAAAAAACGTGATGTAACAAATCAGGTTTTGAAGCATTCTCGATTTAAATGATATGATACAAAGCTAAGTAATTTCAAACAGGCGACTTTTCATATTCGTAAAGATTATTTTATCTATAATCTCGCGTGCTAAGTACACCTTTAAGAATAGACTGTTACCTATTCTCTAAGTAAACACGTTTAAATTGTAGTTAGTTATTATAATTTTATATACACAACATCATAACTGTATTTTGGTTTAGACAGAGATGCGTCATATCCATATTTCAACATTTTAAGTTAGACCTCACGTAATAGGTCTATCGCTGCCAAGCGGGCACTGTTCCAGAGACCATGCTTCGAAGGCTTTTTTTAATAGACTTAGATATTAGGTACACATAACGATGACTTAGTCATACCTTTAAAGCAATAAGAAAATAAATTATATTATCCTTACTAATATCATAAATGCAAATGTGAGTTTGTTTGTTACGTTTTCACGCCTTTACTACTCGACTGGTTATCATTAAATTTGTCAGGGGCTACAGAAATGGATATAGAGTACCTTTCTACAGAAAAAATACTCCCGAGAGATAGAAATTTATTAGCAAAATGTACATTAACGCAAACGAAGACTCGGGCAAAAACTAGTATAGAAATATTTAAATATAGTAGACGTATTCATGTACACTATCGTATAAAAGAAAATATTACTTTTAAGAACTATAATTTTATACATTGCGTTTTAAATAAAATTGTTTATACTGATCAGATATCTAAGAGTTAAAAGATTGAATCTATACCATGCAACCCAAAACAAAAGAAAATCCTTGTTTTCCTTTTAACTTTAGGGTCCGCCCACGCTACCTGAAATTCGTTCACAACCGAGTAGGAAACATCGGACAAAAACAAAAGCAACCAAATGGATTCGTACAAATAAATATGTCATTCAACGTGTACGATATAATCAAAATAAAGTAGCGATAGCTCATTGGGGAGACCAACAGACTGCAATGCAGAGAGTCTCGGGTTCGAACCCACGTCGCGCACCTCTGACTTTCGGAAGTTATATGACAATTATCGCCTGCTCCGTGCCTCGGAAAGCACGTTAAGCCGTTGGTCCCGGCTGCCATGAATATCTATGGCAGTCGTTATTGGGAGAGTGTCGACACAAAAGATCCCACTGGGTCGAAGTGTCGCCGGTCTGTACTGACTGGCCCCCACATAAGATAATATAATCAAACTAAACATAATTCTCACCTTAAAAAGGAGAGAAAATTATGTAAACATTTAATTTTGTACGTGAAGAATGTGATGATAGAGAATGAAGTAAAGAATACATTTGTTGTTTCTGTCTACCCTTTGGGGAAAAGACATAACTCTACGTATGTGAGTAATATCAATTATCGAATAAGCATTGAAGGTAGTTTTAATCTGCACCGCAATAGGAAACCATAAAAACGCAGTCTGACGATAGAATATTAAGGAAATGTCAAAAAGCTCGTAAAATTCAGATTCGATTAGCTCACATATCAGATCGTAACATTAAATCGACCGTCGCTTATATAACGTTTATATTGATGCACCCACTCATGTTGCTCGGAACTGTTTACCTACCTCATAGAAGCCGTAAAGTTCGGCATATTGTATAATACCCTGCGGTTCGTACTTTCTGAAGTACTTTGGTATACTTACCAGTCGACATTATGGTCTAGTGTCGAGTGAATGGCATTTATTGGGCACATTTCCAGCGTTTTCTACTGTATTTTTCACAACTTCAACAATCCAGTAAATGTTGAATCCTACTAGGGCTGTCAATCCACCGGAGCTTTGAACAGTACAACGCTGACGGGTCCTGCAGCCGACCATCTCTGCGACAAATTACACCAATAACTCGACTCGACTACCCTTAGTAAAGTTCTTCTGGTAAAGACTTTTTTCGTCGATTTTTATGAACCGATGAGGAAAATTTTTATCAGGTTAATGGTTAGGGCCATTTATTATATACTAGATGTTCCCGCGGTTTCACCCGCGTTTATCGTTACTACGCCGCCCCCGTGGGTCGTAGCGTGATGTTATATAGCCTATAGCCTTCCGCGATAAATAGGCTATCCAATACTAAAAGAATTTTTCAAATCGAACCAGTAGTAATCACGCAGAATAAACCAGGAGAAACATCGTTTGTACTATGTCTGTAATGGGTAATTATTTTGCTGTAATGTTATTTTAAAACTGCGATATCTCTTAAGATATTAATTGAAATCGAATGATGTAAAGGGCAATTTTGTTTTAAATTAAATACTTGTGATGAATAACGTATTTATTTGGATAAGGATTAATATAATGTTTATAATAATACCTTCGCAAATAATGCATTATTTTAGAACAAATTTGGTTAGCATAAAAATGGTTATAGTGAGCCAACCTTAAAAGATAGACATATGCTGTCGCGGCCTTTTTTTTAGAACTTTTAAAGGGGAACAATTCTGTCATACATGATTTTTGCGAAACTCAACTGTTTACGCAGCGCACGCAGCGGAAGCTCTCAAAAGGAAAAAATACCTTCCGATTTTGAAACAATCTTTATTGGTGCTCCGCTCCTATTGATCTTAGCGTGATGATATATAGCCTATAGCCTTCCTCGATAAATGGGCTATCTAACACTGAAAAAATTTTTCAAATCGGACCAGTAGTTCCTGAGATTAGCGCGTTCAAGCAAACAAACAAACAAACTCTTCAGCTTTATAATGGTTAGGGCCATTTATTATATATTTTATAGAAATTTATTATAAAGTTACTGAACCTGGAAATTATTTGAATGAATTTGAATTTAATGTATTATTTATGAGCACCAGATCACCAGATTTATCTTTATGAAAGATGCCAGCCCTAAAACAAAACGAGGCGACTCAATCTTGCAGATTTCAGCAGACCCATAAACCAATACTAAAATCTACGTTAGTTGCCAAAAAATCAAACGGCCATGTCGTATGCATAAAATATACCGATGTTTGAGTATTGGCATCTTCTTGTAATGCTATAAATACAGAATTGTGCATTAACATTATTATTTTTTAACATCGGCATGACGAAACATCGTTCTGCTCAATAAAACCCAACGGTCTTAGACAAGATTTTGGCAAAACCAGTAAGTTTGTGGCGCAGATTCGTCACGGAACAAAAACCGTCGAAATTCGTAGCAAGATGATTTCATACATAGCTTGACTGTAATAAATAATTCCATGTGAAAAGTAGTAGTAATAAGTCGTTATATCGATTGGAGATGTAAACGTTTCAAGGTATCGTTAAAATTTCATGACACGTAGAAATAACGACTGCTAAAGCTGTATTTACGAAACATATTACATAGCAAGTTTATTTATTTTTATGTGAATGGCTAAATTCATATTTAATATAATTCTATATCATACCTATTATCGTGGATATCAAAGCTATATAATTTATTTATAAGAAATTCAAATATTTACATATAACCACAATTCTTTAAAAATAACTTATACCTAAAATATTATAAAAGAGAAAAAAAAGAAAACTAAATCCTAATAGGCGTCATAAAATTCCTTCGCATCACAGTCGACCAGTAGTGTGCCCAGAAGACTGGCAGCATTGCCACGTTGAATGGCAATGGTTATCATGCAATGATTCTCTATTAAATATGAATTGAATAATTTATATACGAGTCGGATAAAACATAAAACTGATGGAGTTTCAAAAACTTTTATGAATTTAGTATAATTATCAATATGTATAGTTTCGGCAAGCTGCTTCTTGCAGTTAGCAACTGGACATAGATACCTTCGTCAAGAAACGTCAGAAATCACAATTTATGTACTTGATACAAAATAGTATCCAAAAATACATTTCTTTCTAATCCATTTCGTTAGTTTGAAACAAAGAAATCTAATTTAGTTTCACAATAACAGATTACCTAATTACATTTTTGTTAAAACGATTCTCGAAACGTAATTAAACAACAAAGACTTTTACGATCAGGGTTCATGATAAACAGATAAAATCATTGCTAATAGTTCTTCTATACTCTATTATTAACATTTGGTTATTTCCAAAATTATATATCGGCTTTCTAATCAATCATTATTAATAACGGTAAGGCCCGAGCATAGTTAAAGCTATAAGTACCTCTATACGTTTCCATAATCATAATTTAACTATACATCAAAAGAACACCGTACCTGTAGCATAAACAACTTAAACATAAAATAAGTTTACGAGTCTATAAAAGCGTGTGCTACTCACTTCTTTTCGAAGTGCCGAACCCATCCTCGTGGCCGTTGCACGTCCTATCTTCATCGTATTCGTAAACCTTGAAACTTTCGAACGAATACAGCTTGGCGGCTTTTATTATCTGCTTATTAACAAAAACGTCCTTGACTCAAATAATAGTCGTTGTATCAAACCGACCGGATCAACTAATTACCATACGATGAATCGTTGACGCACTGTTCATACACACCACACGATCCCTAAAACGGATAAGTATCAGTTCCAAAAACGTCTCACTGTTCTCCGATAACGTCAAAGCGAACTTTCGTCACCTCGTTACACCACCTCGGGGTTGGAAATGTTTACAATCACCTCGATAACTTTACTAAGACGGTAGCAAGCTTACGCACATTGCTATTGTCACAACGGAACAATGGAATCGACGGCAGTTTTAAATCACAACAGGATTGTTCGGAATTCAAAGAAGTTAGAAGTTCGCGATCGTACGGGCTCAGGGAGCTCAGTAGGGCGGGAGCGCTCGTGAGGGCGACCGCGTGTCGTCTGGCTGGGCTGCAGTGCCCCTGCCCGCCGCGCCGGCGCCCGGAACTGTGTCAGCAGACGCGGCGCCCAGAGCACCCCGGCACCCCGGCCTTTCGTGAATACACCTCTCTCTATGTTTGACGCATCAATACATTCGTTGCCGTAGGAATGCCAAACTAAAATTACGACGATGTTATCTGCACACGATTGAAATGATCAAAAGTTCATCTAGATTATCGCGTAATAATTAAGTTCAACTAGATTGTTATTCAGTTTACAATGTTTGCCAAACAAAATAGAATACTTAGCACGAAATCGATGACGGCGATAATGGCAGCCGTTAAGTCGATTAATTGCCTAATAGCCCGTGCTCATACAACACTTCGACGTTGCTGTAAATTCCGATTTTGCCGCCTAAAATATCATATTATTTATGACTCCAGCGTAAGCCGAATATCTAGTGGCGGATACAACGGCCATTGTCGATAACGTAGGAGTTTTCGCGCCATTCTCTTCCTACCCTCCCAGTTATTACTTTTCTATTTTTAGATTAACAACGATTTCTATTTATGAGGAGTAGCTATATGCTTTTTAAGGTTAATTTAAGAAGGTCTGGTACGTCACGTTGATGTTGTTACAGTAGCTTTGTTAACCAAATCGGAATCCCGTTTTAATGACATGCAATTAGCTATCCGATGTTGAGAGCTGGGCGCGGTAATCCTAACTAATATTATAAAAGCGAAAATGAGATTGTTTGTTTGTTACCTTTTCACACCTAAACCACTGAACCGATCATCGTGAAATTTTGCATATACGTTGTCAGGTGTACAGAAACGGACATAGGCTACCATTCATCCCGAAAAAAATTACTGTTCCCGAGAAAAAACAATAATAACGTTCTTATGATAATAGATGGCGCCACGTGTCTTTCGAATCATGATTGAATTATATTATTACAAGCAGAGTACAACCCGAATTGATTGTCAAATTCTAAATTAACGCGAGCGAAGCCGCGGGCAAAAGCTAGTTATATAAATATCTTTAACTGTATATATGAATGTAATTGTAACGGATACTGCCTAACTCTTCAGAGGATATAAGAATACTGCTAAGTATGCTTAACTTCATACTTCCTATCATACCTACATTTCTAAGTGTGATGCCAAGTAATAACACCTATGTATATTATAACAACATTGACGTAGACTATTCACAGCATAACATAACGTCATCCCCATATTCCTATATTAAACGGTCAAGCTGAGATGTGTCATACATAGTATCGTTCCAAACGAATTTCCGAATTAAGTATCAATACTAAAATGTTCGTTTATTTTATCCCACGTATATACACGACACACGTGTTAGGATTATGAATGTTCACGAAAGTCTCTTTGAAGGAACATTAAACAAACGACCGCCTTCCGATAGTAAGTAGTATTTCAAATTTAATATATCCCGCAGTTTATAGGTAAACCATAAAAATGACAATATGGTATTCGAGAAACTTCCACAGTCGTAACCGTAACGAGATCATTGGAAAGGCATAAAAGAAGTGAGTCTACTGTTATTTTATAGACCAATGTTGCCGATTCGAAGCAACGACGGGTAATAATTGTACTAATAGCAGCAATTAATAAATTCAAACAAACCTTTTACAATCCACGAACGCCTTTAGAAATGTAGCAGCTTATTTAAAAAGAAATAAGTTGTTCGTAACTAAATGTTATTGTTCTAAATGTGCCTTTTTATAGTTAACTAGAGGATGCCCGCAGCTTCGCCCGCACATGTTTTTTTATTTATCCATTTCTTCCCAATCGCGTGAGAATTTCGGGAAATCCCTTCTTAGTGCACCCCTACAGTACCCAAGGAACATACATGTCAAATTTACCAGCTTCTTGCGCCCAATAGTTTCGGCTGTGCGTTGTCTGTCAGTCACTCAGTAACGGAAGAGTTTTATATATATAGATTGGAGGTTGGATACAAGTTGTGCCAACAACAACCTATTAGATTCAAGATAAAGTAGCAAGAATTAAATTTATTTTTGCTAACCACATACATAATGGCGCTATTATTCAACACTATCGATAGATTTATTTTTGTAAACCACATACTTAATGACGCTATTTTTCAACACTATCGAATTGAATATTTTAGCATTCCTCTAAATCTTACTGATCAATATAATATATACATATTATTATATTTCTTTGATATCTTGGTTAATTCTCAGGCCACAAGACCAAAACATAATGCTTTTTGTAATGTCTGTTTACAATTAAAGAGTTACAGAAAAATTGCAACAAAATATGACATTTTGTAATCTAAATAGAGATAAATAGTACGAAAAGCTTCACACATGTTAGCTTTTAAGTCAAACACAGGACAGGACGAGACTGAAGATAGAAACCCTTTTTTTTTGTTATAATTGAAGTAATACTAGCAAGCTATTATTAAACAATATCTCGATTTATAAATTACTTTTTGAAGTTATAGTTCTCCACTCGTATACAAAGTCAACCAACCGAAGCGCCCAGAGCGATACTACAAAGAGAAATTATGTCTTCAAACGAATATTCTCAAAGAAAAATAAATTAAATAGACAGGACCATTGTAACAGATGTGTGTATAGTACTTACACTTCAATGGAATAGCTTATAATCAGCGTAGTTACTTAGAGGACAAGCGTATTTCTAGAGAAGTTGGGACGGATACGTTGAATAGTCTGTAATTCTATACGTGGTCCATTGTTGCCGGCTCAGCATAGACGATGTCATGTCTAGGCTATTCATTATCTATACAACCATAAAGTTAGTGGTCTTTCTGTATATGTTTAGTGTTTGTCCATTTATTTTTAACTGTGAACGATAGTCCTTAATGGTTGGAACTGTTGAATTGAATGATTACTTTGTACTATTTTGGACTAATGACCTATTCATAATAAAAATTATATCATGAGCGTAGGTAGTTGAATGGTTAAGGAATCTTGCGATCAATAAGGTCGTGACTCCAATTCTTTTATTTATTTATGTAGGTACACAGCCGGACTTAATGCCTAAAGCATTTTCTACCAGTCAGCGTTAAGGTGATGAAGGCACATAATATTCGTGTTCACCGTTTTACGGAAAAACCTTTGACATAACTGGAATAGCAAACAAGAATACTAATAATTTGTAACCCAAATCCATACTAATATATTATTATTATGAATGCAAAAACAATTTCATCTGTATGTTACGATTTCACGGTAAAATTGCATTCATTTTGTTATAATAGGTGTCAAGATAGTTTGATCCCCGGGTAAGGAAATAGGCCACTAGCTAAACACGTATGAAGTCAGCAAGTTGCTAACAATCGTCAAGAATAGAAAGTACGTAGAAAATATTCACTATAGTAGTTCAAAATGTTGCGCATTGTGTCGAAGGAAGGCAAGTTTTCCGTGTTTATAAAACAGTCCAGTAAACCAGTGCGATTTAAGACCTAATTGCAAGCCAAATGTCGTTATTCCTACCGCGTTCAATACTACAAACATCGTAGCGGCAAACAGGATATAAGACAAGCAAATTGGAAAGCTGCAACCTGCCAAATGATTAAGATAAATTTTAATAGAGCCAAGATACTAACCTGGATATTTGAACTATAAAAACAATGAATTAATTCTGCGGCTAAATTATTGTGTTATCTTCAGCGGCAAGCTCTTTCCATCTGTTATCGCGCACACAGATCGACCTTTGACATTTAGAAGCGAGTATTACAGGCCACCAACCTGGGAAATGTTATTTCGAACTGGGACAAACGCAGTGTTTACGCTACCAAGTAAATGTCGTCTTATTTCACTCGTAAAATTTGTATTCGACATTCCAGAACCGAGCGCAGAGGTAAGTTCGATATTTAACGGCGTATCACAAAGCTCTCTGTGTAAAATATTTCGTGTTCGCTCGCGCCCACCTAACTCCGAAGTTACAAATACTGGCAGATATATACACGTAGCTTGACGCCTGTACATAGATACAAGGTCTTACGATTATATGCCCCAAGGGGTAGGCACAGGTGTATTACGCGCCGGCATTTTACATCTCACTTTATGGTTAGCCTAAGAAGACCGTTAGATGGCCACACAGAGGTCTCCAGTTGGATCCCAAGGCTTTTTAAGTTATGTGCGAATTAAACAGTTAATGATTCATTGAAATTAAACTACTATATACGGATTTTATCGTGTTGTTTATCTGACACTTTATTACAAAATTTTGAAAACTGTTACACTACTATAAGGGCCTTTTCATTGTCATGCGTGTTTGCGCCCGCGTGCAGGCCAGGCGCGCATGCGTGTTGCGGGCCGCACGCAGAGCAGATATTTTGCGACCCGCCGCCCGCGCCCGTGCGTGTTGCGCGCGTGACAATAAAAACATGTATGATACGATAGGTTGCGGGCAGCACGCATGCGTGCCTGGCCTGCATGCGGGCGCAAACACGCATGACAATGAAAAGGCCCTTACTATTAAACTATACAAATTTTTAAGCTAATTAACCGAAACGTCGGGGAAAGTGTAAACATAAATAGTATAATAGTATAGTAATAGTATAGCAATAGTATAAATAATTTTAATAGTTTCAATAATTTAATTAGCTTCAAAATTTGTAAAGTTTAAATAGTAATAGTAGTGTAACAGTTTTCAAAATTTTGTAATAAAGTGTCAAATAAACAACACGATAAAATCCGTATATATTATAGTAGTTTAATTTCAATGAATAACATTCGCGTAAACAGAAGACAATATCAGTTAATGATTGCTCGCTTTAAACGCTGAAGGTAAACATCGTGAGGAAACCAACCTGAATGTCTGAGAGTTCTTCATAATGTTCTCGAACCCACACTGGACCAGAGTGGTTCACTATGGCCTAAGCCTTCTCACACTGGGAAGAAGCCCCTAGCAGTGGGGCATACAGGGCTGATATTATATATTACAGTTTTTAGGTTCCATATGATAAATCGCGAGCTTTTTAGCGTCTAGCAGGCACAGTTCCAGACTCCCTGCTTTTACTAAGAATTGGTTGACAGAAAAACCCAATAAATCAACCTACAAACAACCAAAGCCGCTAACGGCACTTTTTCATATAAAAACCCAATAACACTTCCTGGAATTATACCTACGATGTACAATAAATCGAAGAGTAAACCTATGCTACTGGATCAAAGAAGCAATCACAAAAATATATCCATGCCAGCTAAAACTAGCTACCGCGGTCACGTTACTATTACACTATAGCCTTTTCTCTAGGTTTTAAAACTATCTACATATCAAATGTTATCAAAATCGGTTTAGAGGTTTACACTCGTGTCTGAAAGGCTTAACAATGACGTGACAAAATAAAACTCATGTCAAGTGATCAGATTGGCTGTTGCTAATTCAATCAGCTGATCACAGCAGATGACATGCTTTTAAGCGTATGTTTACAAAGTTTTGTGTTGATCTACCTTTTAGTAACCAGGTGTTTGTCATGAAAATTAACAACCAAATTTATGAAATCACTGGCTTTTGCCCGCGGCTTCGCTTGCATAAAAGTAGGTTAAGCTAGACTATGTTAGTAACACTACTAATTTTTAAATAAAATGTAGCCTATGTTACTCGGTCATAATATAGCTTTCGAATGGTGAAAGTTTTTTTTAAATCGCTTACATTATTTTTGAGTCAAATCCAAACAAATAAACAAAAAATCAAATCATTCCTCTTTATATTAGTAGATATAGATATTACGACCATATAATTTTTACCACAAAAGGTTGGAATATTTACACAATTTGTGTGCTGTATAAAATAAGCTAATACCTTAACTCCAAACCTGTACCCCCTATGCCATGCAAGGTCGACAAGTGTACCAGCAACTGTCCTACCGCGACAGGTGCCGAGAAAACCGCAAGCAAATCAGGTGGGGACCGAAATCTTTAGACACAAAGGGAACGAGTTATACCGGTAGGATATAGACCACCTTTTTTAACCCAGCTGTTGACTTGTTTAGGGGCCTTTAATATAGTAGAACATTATACATTCAGAAACTTTATTTGAGAGGTTAAGTGTAATAAATTATGTGTCCGATTTTATTGCATACTAGAAGTTCCTGCGGTTTCACCCGCGTTTATCGTTACTGCGCCGCCCCCGTGGGTCGTAGCGTGATGTTATATAGGCTATAGTCTTCCTCGATAAATAGACTATGTAACACGAAAATGTTTTTTTAAATCGAACCCGTAGTTCCTGAGATTAGCGCGTTCAAACAAACAAACTCTTCAGCTTTATAATATTAGTATAGATTACGTTTTTGGTAACTTAGGTTTTTAGTACTAAAATGTGAGGAATTTGAATACGTTGACTTGCGCGGCGGGGGTAAAAACGACTGCTGTGCATGAGGCCTCAAGTTCTATTACTGGGACGGACAGTGTTACCGTGTTTTTCATTTCAGTAAAGATGTTTTTTTGAACGTCTACTTCGGCACTTTGACTAGGTCCTGTGTCGCGATAGACATTACAAACATTGATGGCGCAGTGGTATAAGTGGTCGCACCGCCGCCACTGCGCCGAGTGTTGTGGGTTCGAATCCCACACGGGACAGAAATTTGTGTGACCCACTAAATATGGTTGTTCCGAGTCCGAGTGTTCTTTGTGTCTCTCCCCAAGTCCCTCGCGACACAGGAATAATTCCTAGTGCGGGAGTTGTATTTTTAAACAAGTATCGAACCCACAACATTCAGCGCAGTGTCAGTAGCGAGGCGACCACTTAAATAACTAGGTCATCGGTGCACTCAGTAGCAGAACGGCGTCTGGTAACTACACGTAAATACACTTGCCACCTTATTACCTTTGACCATAGTTAGCAAAATGTGTTTATATATACATGTATATGATATACTTCTGTCTACCCCACAGGGGACAGAGGCGTGGGGCTATGTATGTATGAATAATGTCATCCAGACCGAATTACGGACACGACGGCCAATCTTAACAGAACTAGCCATCTGCGCAGGAGATATTATAGTGCACAAGCGTGTGCGCAAACACAAGTGCACTCACAGCTCCCTAACTCTCATTATCCGATGAGACGGTAATCCGACGCGACCGGAGAGAGATCAGGCGCAGGACCAACGGCTTTACGTGCTTTCCGAGGCACAGGGGTGTCTAACACCGCCAACTTCCTAACTCCGGGCTGCTATTCAGAATTCTTAACAGAAAACCATTAACTTTTTGTTGGCTCCACCCGGGATTCGAACCCGAGACCTCATGCACAACAGTCGCATTCACTACCGCTGTGCCACGGAGTACAGAGAGCACGAACACGTGTTATATGTGATTAAAGAGAACGGTTTAGAAAGCCGGTTCGCTAATATTAATTATTAGGGTACGGTGGTTTCCACTACTAATTGCTAATGGTTACTGCGCCGCATAATGGACTGAAAATCGAATGTCATAGTCATCTAAATTTTTTTTTTTTTTTTGCTTTTGGTAAGCTTCTCATGCCTTCAGCAGTCATAGATATATATAAGGAATATAATTTCATTGATAAACAAAATTAACAAAAGAAAAATTATTTTTTTTTATGGACCCAAAGTAATAAATCCAGATATCTTCATAACCGCTGTCTCAAAACCGTTATATCGTTACACGTGGCTGTTGTACAAATTATTTGAATTTTTTTGGTATATTTTATATAACCGTGACAACAGCGGTTTTTTTATAAAAAATATAAATGTTATATACAAAATGCCATGCTCCGGTCTATTATCTAACGTCCTGTAAAATGTAAATGTAAAATTGCAGTTCTAGCGCTTATAAGTCTTTACCTCGCAAGAACGTACATGTGTGTATGCATAAAATTTTGTAAGCAGATAAATATCAACAGACTGAATTTAATTATCGTGTTGCTGCACACACGTAATGAAAGTTTGCAATCTTAGACGCTGACCTTTTGATCTCTCGCTTTGTTACTTCGTGTTTCTTTGTACAGACATATTTAAATACTGTTTTATATTAATTTGTATACTGCCTTTATACTAGTTCTATAAAAGCTATATTTTATCTTTGTAATGCTTTTCGAGACTAGAGAACATCAAGGTTATTTCAATATTCAGTATACTATAAACCCTGTATATAAACTATCCCACAGCTGGGCGTGGGAATCTCCTCAGTCTAAGGCGGATAAAGGCATAATCTAGCACTCTAACCTAGTACGGCTCAGCAGTCTACACACTTTGAGAACATAATGGAGAAGTCTCACGCATGCAGGATTCCTCACGATGTTGTCTTTCACCATCAAAGCAAGCACAATTGGTAGTGCAGCTCAAAATAAGATTGTGTTATAACAATATGTACAATTACATTCAAATATTCGAATCTATCGACAAGTGCGTCCGCTGCGACGTATGAAAACTAGGTGTCGCGTTGTGCTGATATAGTTTCGAAAATCGTTCGAATGAATTCCTTCAATAATAAATTGGGAGATGGATGGATGTTTGCTATACAATTAGGCGTAAACCGTTCAATAGATTCAGATAAAACGAGACACAGATAGCTGATGCCTAGATGATCACATAGGATACTTTTTAATCCCAGTATGTATCCGTGGCATTCACAATGCGATTTCGCAGGCAGAAGCTAGTTGAATATAATTTATCGACTGTCGGCTTCATCAATTAATCGTAACTTGATAGCTAACAAAAAGATATCCTATACCATCAAAAATTACCACTTTGAATTTGCGGGTCGACTACCTGCATACCCGAGGGTTAAATTGTAGTTACCGGATACGTTTACCGTTAACTTATTACGAAATACTATAACTGATTTGAAATCCTTTACACGTTCCATTGAGGTTTTCTACGAAACGACAAGTTAGGAAGAGATAACCGCGAAGATAACCGGTCGCCCCTTTATGCTAATTTCGATGCTAAAACCGATCGCGATATCGAGTCAAGATCGATATGTCAGTAGACACGCGAGAAGCAAATCAAATGGCGGTTACCTTGACCCCGTTACTAGTAAATGGGTACCCCGGCATTTAAGAATTGTTTAACACGAAATGAGCGGGAGACGAACCGCGCTTTTTTTTTTAATAATGCAAGTGTCGTCCTTTCCATCTGCCAATTGACAAACATGTGAGACTGCTTGGCTGATTAAAAATATGTAGGTATAATAGTAATTTGGTTTTTATATTAATTGTTAATTAAAATGGTAGTACAACAATAAAAGTCCTTAGTATAGTTTGTTTTGTACATGACTATACCATTGTTAAATAAGATTAAATTTAGTGGAAATACAATAATTAATTAGGAAGATAAGTACCTATTAAAGTAATATCTTACACTTTTATGTTATAATAAAAATATTATTATGTGTAATTATATAAATAAAATTTATATACATTTAAGTTAATTCTTATAGTAACCACATAATATAATTAAATTAATATCTAATCTAATGTTTATTTAAAAAATATGTTAAATAAAGTAGGAAAATAAGGAGGAAACAAATTGTATTTAAAGTTTATGTTATAATAAATCGGTTCAATCCAATTTAATACAAAATTTACAAGTGCTGTGTAATAATGGATGTTACTTTCAAACTCACTTTATATTATTGATTAGGTAAACATCACATGACAGTAAATAAGTGAATGTTTACATAAATAGAACATTTTGCATACACATTGTGGCTCTTTACCTTTTCAGAATATTATGTACTTATTTATTAGTGAAATAAATGATACTAATGAATAAGTAATGTAGTAATATCACATGATTCTAAAGTATTTAGCACATATAATATATCATAATCAGGATTTCAATTTAGATATCACTCATGTGACTGAATGCTATTAATTTGCTCATCATACATGTGATATTTGAGATATTGATTCACACTTTTAAAAGCTGGAATTATATGAATGTTTAGATATAAAGGGTATTATATAAAGTTACATATGCTTAAGTAACAAGAATAGACAGCAATTTTAACAAAAATGTAAATAGCAATAGCCAGTATAAGAAAATAAGTAAATAAACAACAAAATTGCTTGACATTAGTACCTAGTTATATTTCTTAACAAACAATATAGAAAATGTGAATAAATAAATAATCATAGAACTGTTTATTAAGTTTGCAATGGACTGTATATTCAGTCATGCATTTTTTATTTCAAACAGTACAACTACAATCTTAATATTTTTTCACTCACTTGTGCAAAGGTAAGGTTTTCATAGAGGATGGAACAATAATTTGGAAACATGTTGGTTGTGTAAAAAAAAGCACTTCATGTTCCGCTATGACCTAAATATTCAAAACGTGAATCGGACGTTATTCGCGTGCGTTATATTTTGAAAGTCTAGCTTGCGAGACATACGTACCTATTTAATAACAATACAAAGTGGCACGAGAACATTGATAAGTATGCTTACCGCTTAAAATACGATTACAAACGGTAACCGCCTAACACTTGCCTTATATATTGCATTTACTCATATAAACGTATTCATATTATTTTGTTCGGCATTCGCCTCTTGTACATTACTAAACTTAGAAAAGTAATATCAAACTTTTAGCATAATCAACAAAACAAAAGGTCAGTGGCTAAAATCAACCTCGACTCAAATTACACTGGTACACCACGTACACACACCAGTACAAATATTATGTTTTATTACCCAAATAATACATAACAATTTACATTGTGTGACAACCAAACTTACCATCTTTGACGTTCTTCGAAGATTGTGACGATGACACACCGGGGATAGTTTTATCA
This sequence comes from Catocala sponsa, assembly GCA_963564715.1. Lineage (NCBI taxonomy): Eukaryota > Metazoa > Arthropoda > Insecta > Lepidoptera > Erebidae > Catocala > Catocala sponsa. Next base: position 24,192,487 of record OY751342.1, read on the forward strand.
GCAGCACAGTACATTGTTATTATTTCCACACGTTGGGGCTAATGGGTCACTCTCACCTAATAAAAATGTACATATTACTATAAAGGCGATTTGATAACACAATACATTAGTACTAACGCGAAACGCGGCGGCCATTCCACATTCCGGTTGTAAATATTCGCGTCATAGACAATCTTACAGAATTCCACAGAAGAAAATATTAGGAGAGTTAGGCCCTCGGACCAAGTAGTACTGTTACTGTGTGATAATTTGTCCGAGGTTAGGCCATACATATTGTAATGTATTTATTTGTAATTTGGACTGAGTGTACAAAAAGTCTGATAATAAATATAGCTTAGGTATAAAGTTGCCATAATTTTGGTATAATGAATATTTCAGTAATGGAATACTATTACTGTGTACTTAGATACAGTACTTTCAATTAATTAAAGTACTTGCGTAACAAAGTACCTATACAAAACAAATTTTATTTTCGATTTTTATTTACTTATTGACGTTTATCCAGTTTGTAATTTATCTTCTAGTAGCATTATTTCCTTTTAATAACTTAACTATTATAAATAGATAACTAAACTTCTAGGCAATAATCTGGAAACCGCTAAAGAGACTGTCAGTCCGTCTAGCATCTTAGAAACAAAATTGTGCACAATAGAACCACGCCAGCGCCACTGAAACAAACTTGAATCCACATCGTGGTTTTTTATATGATTTCAACTTCAACTTCAACTTTTCTCAGTGTCGAATGGCTCCATCGAATAGGTAGCGATGATTCTGCCAACGTCAGGGTGGAAAGAAATAATAAAAATAAAAATAAATAAGTGATTATATGATTGAATAGTCTGGTAATACAACATTTTTCTGTCACTGATCACTGTTATTTTATCTGTTATCACTAATGTCAGACACGTCAATTAAACGTCAAACGGTCAAAGCATCAAAGAATTATTTCAGTTTCAGATCAGAATTTTTGAGTTGATTAATTGATAACGTTGTCCATTGAAGTTTTATTTTGAAATATGATGCAACATCAGTACTGGGTAACAAAAAAGACTGTGTTAAAAAAATTTGGTACTAAAGAAGATGAGTGTATTGTTGCTTCCGACGCCGAGCTTGATGCCAAATTGGAATTATTTCGATCAATATCAGACAGCTGCTTACAATTACAGCGAGTGTTAGACCAATATCAAGAAAGAGTGTGTATTTTGGCTCAAGAGGAAAATGCTTTAGGAAAATTCTTACGGGATGCTGGGAAAAATACAGATGCTTCCGGTAAACACATGGTAACTGCGGGTAAAGCGATTTCGTATTCCGGGCAGCAGCGGCTATCAGTGCGGGGACCGTTGTTGCGGCTTTATCACGAAGTGGAGACATTTCGAGGTCGCGCTGTGAGTGATATGCGGGCAACGGTATCTGCTATGGAAAAAGCTCGTATCGAGTACCGCGCAGCACTGAGCTGGATGAAATCAACCAGCGCTCAACTAGATCCCGACACCGGACGCGGCCTTGATAACTTCCGGAAGGCACAGCGACAAGTACGCGAGAGTAAAAAGCTGTTTGATAAATTGACACTTGATGTCTTGCAGAAGGTAAAAAATCAGTTATATAATTTTTCTAAGTCTTAAATAAAAATTCGTTGATATTGTCTAACAAATGATTTTTTTATTGATTACTTTGGTGGTATAGGTATTTATGTATATAATTGCACTATACCTGCTTCATTCTAGAATCTATTCAAGATGTTGTTACTTAATTGTACAAACTACTAACAGCGCAGCTCTGTCCACACCACATTTTATGGTTTATGCATGATTGATTAACAAACTACCTACCTACATAACATAGTTTTTTTCTTTTTAATGGACTACACCAATGCCATTCTACATGTACAAAACATCTTACTATATCAACTAAGTTAGTTACCTAATAAAAAGAATATAAAACTTTAGCATCATCACAAACACGATTGGCTGAAATGCCATTAAATAAACTTAGATTGTATCCTGACAGAATGTAGCCCAGCTTGTATACCAGTATGTATTCCTAAGCTTAAAGCAGCGGTCAGAAACTAGTTTGCAATAATCAGTACACCTTTTCGTATTATACATTTTGATAAGCTATACTAACTATAGTACTAGTTACTTAATTATATTTATTTTCAATCTTGTACCTTTATAAAATGTAATAATATTTTTATAATACTACACATATTAAGCAGATTGGAGTTAAGAACAACAAAGACAAATCCAAAACAAAATTTGTTTTTTATTACATTTGCGTGACAAAATGCTGAGCTCAGTGTGATTGATCCAAAAACGTCACAATATTTTTTTTAAAAGCCATTTGGTAGTTTGTCCTTCAAATTAGTAGTATTCTTGTAAACTCCTCAAGTTAAGCTAGTGTGCATTGGGAGCGGGTTTACATTGGTTGTGCAGTGAGCATTAGGGTGGTACCAATATAAAATTTTAGTAAATAATATTTATTGTTTATTTGATCTGTTTATATCAGTTAAAACTAGCTCCGTATTTTGATACTATTGTTATTATTGCAATAAAATCTTCTAACAAAGTAATATAATAATATCTACACATTTCCTTACTTACTTACAGATCGACTTACTAGCTGCAGCAAGATGCAACATGTTCTCCCATGTCTTATCGAACTACCAGGGATCCTTCGTAACATTTGCTACAAAAGTAGCTCAAACATTAGTGGCAACAGCTGACACTATGAACTCTGCTCCCCAATATGAGTTCTGTATACTAAAAGAACTGTCTCAGAGCTTGGGTGAGGGTGACTCCAAACAGGAAGTTGTTCTGCAGGATAAGGATCAGATGTTATTCTTTCAGGTAAAACATTTGTACCTTTACAATTATTATTATATTAACACCAATTTATCACTGTGCAAGTGTGCAAAAACAAACCATGTAAAGCCATAATGACCTTGGAACACGACACACATATTGACCAATGTGCAGTAAGCACAAACAATAATATAAAAGTGCTGCAGTGCACTCTTCACACCACACCATATTCTGAAGTCATATTTTTTTCTGGTACCACACCAAAGTCGATGTGCAAGTGGTCGAACTAGCATACCGGTAATAATAATAATGATCGGCGCACTGTGCGCCATATGTTAAATGGTCTTTGTACTTTGTATCAGTAGGGTCAATATTGATATGTAATATGAAATTCAGGTACCATAAAACCATGAAAATAGACACAAGAGAAATCAATCAGAGGGACACAAAAAGCAAGGTTTAAAAAACACAATAGGATATCTATCCCATTGAAACCTATACATAAATGTAATAATTAAACTAATTCTATACAACCAACAATATAATTACTACTAAGAAATTGTTATTTATTTTGTAGGATGAATATAAAGATGACAATCTTGACAGTGGCAAGACAACTGAACAAACCAAAACTGACAACGAAACTGAAAAACAACCGTCCATTGAGAAACAAAAGCCAGGCTCTTCTCTTAATCTGATAGATACAAGTTGTCTAGAATCTGAACAAGCCAGCGGCAACACTAGCATACTTTCCGACTTAGCAGGATTATGCATGGATGGTGGTGATATGCCTGCGAATTTCGGATCATTTATGCCTTCTCAACTGTTACAGGTAAGACATAAATACTTTATCTAATTCTATTCATTAAAAGATATTGTTACTCTTTTTATAAAAATAACTTAGTCCTTAATGGTTATTTCTCTACAAAGGATGAAAGACTTCACTAAGAATTTGTAACTGAACCTGTTGAGATGCAACGGCACATAAACAACCAGACAAAATACTTTTTAGTTATGAATGGCATTCCAAGCCTTGGCAGCTTAATGGAGAGATCCATATCTTCATATTATATAACAGCTTTGTTAGGACTAAGTTAGAGTATTGCAGCACTGTTTGGAATCCTAGCTACCACGTGCACATTAGTAGAATAGAGCGCACTCAGAAGGGTCTGCTGCGTCATCTAGCGTTTCGGACAGGTGTTATGAGGTCCACAAGCTCTTATGTCGAACGACTCAAATTTTTTAAAATGATTTCTTTAGAAACACGTCGTAATATTTCTGATTTGCTATTTTTATATAAGTTGCTCAACAACAAAATTGACTGTTCACATTTGTTGGAAAAAATATGTGTCAATGTACCCTCTAGACTCCCTCGTTATCCGTGCTCGCTGTTCAGAGCTCCTCGACAGCGAACTAATCTTGGGAAACATTCACCGGTTGTTAGGATGGTTGATCAGTATAACGAAGTATCAGGTGCCTCGGCAGACATAGACATCTTTAGCAATTCACTTGCAACTTTCAAACATCTAGCTCTTAATTATTTTACAAGAAGGTTCGAAGATCCCTTAATTATTAATGCGCCTTAATTATTAATTATTATTCATTATTTATTAAGTAGGTATACATTTGACACTTGATATAATTTTGTGTTTAAATTTTATTATATATTTTGATTAATTATTTAAATTTTTAATATATTTTATTATAATTATATTTTCTACGTAATTATTAATTTTCTTATCCATTACTTTCATAATTTAATTATTTCATTGACTTTCACAGTGTTTTAAGTATTGTAAATTTTATATAATTTTCTATTAATTTTCTTTTAATCGATGTATACTTGTAATTACTATAATTGACATTGTTGTATTTTCGTTATAATTATATTATTGTTCTTTATATTGCATGCTGTGATCTCCTGTTATTGAGGAAACACATGTCCTATTTAAGTGTGCACGTGCCTTGTATTAAAAGTGTATTTCTTGTTGGAGATTCAAAATAAAATAAAATAAAACACAATACTCGCAAACCCGGTAGTTAAAATACTTGACAAAAAAACCAAATAACTGGCCTGACCTGGCGTCCTATGAATTAGTTACTAGAATAATAAGAATGTTTTATGAATTAGTTACTAGTCTAATGAAATATTAAACATTGGCAGAGAAAAAAGTTGACAACTAGTCACAGTCTACAGTTAAACATGGCTTTCTCTAACATTTGCCAAAACCGCCATGGTTGGCAGGTAATAAGTTTTGTCATTTCATTATGTAGTTCTGTAATGCTGTAGCCTGACATTATACCATATCAATCCAAACAATTATCTATCTATATGTAATTATGTACATGAAATTGTAACAACACACTTATGAATGCTTGTAAAATCACCTGCGACACTTGAATTATTCATAGTGTGAGAGATGTCTTAAAAAAACCCGCATAAATAGTGACAAAGGCAACAAAAGATTTTGTGATGCACAAATGGTTGTTTCGCATCTAGGTATTGTTTGTTTATTTTTAATTTGTAAGGTTGCCCCCATAATACAGAAAATTCATCCTGTCGTAACATTGTCTTCTTAACATGCCTTCAATTAAAAAGTTGAGTAATCAATATTATGTTTACATTGCAGACTTAGTTAGCTTTAGTTTATTCTATTGTATTTGATAATTATTATGTTGTTTAGTTAAACAATAGATTTTGTTTCGTTTAGATTTATATTTAATACCTTTCTTGCTTATAATAATTGTATTATGACTATCTTAGCTATATTGATCAATTTTTGTAACTGAGGACCCTGCCTACCTGTGACACAGTTTCTAACTAGTACAGGAGACAAGCGACCTTTTACACAAAATTTCAGAATCATTAGTCTTAAGTTTTATTTGTGCAATTATGTATAAGGGATGAGACAAACATGGCGTGCAAACACATTCACAAAAAAAAACTTGAAAGTAACTATACCTGAAACAGTAATTTTAGAATTTCCTCTATTGGTTTGTCTGTGTGTCTTATGTAGTGATTTTGCTTTATTGTCGATATCTCATTACAATCAGGTGATATAATGGTCAAATTGGAAAGCCAGGCTTTCAGCATTGTGGGTGTGCAATGAGTCATCAAAAAACGATTTTGTTTATTTTATTTATATTTACAAACAGAATAAACACAATAATAGAACATGGTCACATGAGGTAGACGTCAACAAATATTAGCACTTAGGCTAATGACTTTGTTGGCTATTACAATTTACATATAAGTGTCACATGTAATTGTAACAACACATTGTTACTAAGCATACATATTTTCGATTCTTTAGGTATGTATAATAATAATAATATTCTATCACATACACACCACCATCTAGCCCAAACTAAGCAGAGCTTGTCTAGTACAATGGATAAACATACATATATACTTTTTTTTGTAAATACATATTATACATAGAAACACCCAGAGCAAGACAAACATCCATGTTCATGCACACAAATGTTTGACTTGTGCGGGAATCGAACCCGCGACCTCAGTCGTGGCAGTCGGTTACACTAACACTACCATCAAGGCGGACTGTATTAAACACCCCTCAAAAGAGGTTTAACAAAATAAATAAAGTATCATATTTATTGTCTGTACATGACCAACAGGTAAACGTAATTCACATTAGTAAATGTAACTTTCAATCTCATAATTATGTATTACTTTGTTACCTATATGAATGAACATGTTTTTAATTTGGTCTACTTTTCCTTTTTAACACGCTTTTATTAGTTTCATATGTATGTATGTCTGTATGTAACCGACTCCTTTGAGCTCGATTTTGACCCACTTCAAACGGTCAGATTTCATTTAAACATTGTAGACTTATCGAGGACCGATGACATTACAATAATTTAAAAAAAAATAGTTTAAAAATACTAAAAAAAACACGCATTATTAAAAAGAACAAACTAAAAAGTAGAATTTAATAATTATAATGTAAAAAAGCGTGGGGTGGAGGTTATCAAAATATCTTAGAAAGCACCCCACGCTTTTTTACATTCAAATTATTAAATTATTTTCTACTTTTTAGTTTGTTTTTTTAATAAAGCGACTTTTTTTAGTTTTTTTAAAGTATTATATATTTGGTCTACCAAAGATAAATGTTTGACATTACTACTATGTAGCTTCTGCAGCAGCACACAATTTCACAGCAGTTGCAGTTATTACCACTGCATTATGGAAGCAGTCATTGTAATAATAATACACTTTGCATTAAATAAAATCAATACAACACATTGACTATATTGGCTTGTGTATGTCTACTGTGCCTCGCTGATTAGATAGCATATTGGTTATTTAATACAGTTGACTTTTATACTGACACCCAGTGACTAAACTACTAATAAACAATTTATCAAAATCAAACTTATATCAAGTTATTTGACTGATTGTTCTGATAAGTCAAAGTCACACCTAGCAGTTGACCTGTGTTTGACTATCTGTAAACAAATCGTGTTGATCTACCTTTCAGAGACTGGGGTGTTAGTCTTTGTGTCTGGTGTCTGAAAACCGTACATATACTCAGTCTGTAAACTCTTGAAGGTTTAGGCAGAGGTGTAGAAACCACACATGTTACCAGCCATATTTAGGTCCTAGTTGTCAAACTGTAAAAGTCCATCGAGCAGTTCTTTATAGAATCCTTACTAATATTATAAATTCGAAAGTAACTCTGTCTGTCTGTCTGTTACCTTTTCACGGCTAAACCACTCAACCGATTTAGATGAAATTTGGCACAGATATAGTTTAAAACCTGGGGAAGGACATAGACTACTTTTTATTGATGTAGGTACCACGCGGGCGGAGCCACGCGCAAAAGCTAGTATATTATAATAGTACATATAGTACGAAAGTTATCACAAAACCCAGCATCGTGAAATTCCCTCAATATATAAGAAATCCTTATTGAATACACAGCCAAATTAGTTTGTTTAATAAAATGTACTTATTTCTTTTACAGAGCTCATCCAGCATCCTCCAAGGCCCTATGAATCCTACAAGCAACAACAATAACCAGCTACCTACAACACCGCAGCAACAATCATCGAAGCCTATCTCCGCCACCGGTATACCCAAGAAAGATGACAAGGCAGCTTGGTTTAAATTATTCGCTGAACTCGATCCCCTAGCCAATCCTGACAGCCTGCTTGGTACTAACACTAACCAGAGTCACGCAGCTTAAACTTGCATGAACTGGAATTTACTAATAGACAGTACGTCGTCATATGTTAAGAATTTTAACTGACAGTCGTATTGTCTATTTGTAAGGCTCTTGAATCTTGTTGAGTAGCACACATGGGTCATTGGTGACAGTCTCGTGATAGAGATTGCTCGTTTAAATATTTTAGAATTCATTTTAATCGCTCTTGGGACTAATGATTACTTTGATTTATATAAGTAATTACAAAAGCAAATGCCTACAGATCCATTAAATTGCATCATGTTTTTGTACCTATTGAAAGTGTTTTATTACTATAATTTTTCAATTTGGAAAAGAGAGAAGTGTATTTATTTAATTATACATATAAAATCTTTACTATTTCAAAGCTACATTTTCTCATTCTAGTAATTATTTTACTAGAAGCTTAAATATTGCAAGGTTACGAGCACTATTCGTTTAAATTGAAACCTCAATAATTGATCGAGTTTGCCGCCAATTGATCTGTGTGTCTATGGTCTCAAATGTATCCACTAGTAGCTATAGCTAAACACTATATTGCTCTTTGGAAAATGTAATCCAAGTTTAACATCACAAACGTAGTTTAATCGATTATATCTTTAGTTAAAATGATCTGTAAGAAGAAGTATTTTTAGTATTGACACTGAAGTCATTTAAATGTCTCGAAAAAGTATGTACAGTATGTGATAACCAGGCGTAAATGGTAAAATGAGGACGACTTTTATTAGTATAAAATATTGGCGACGATAAATTATAATTCCTATATTTGTTTTTAAATATGTCTTCTACTGGTACAGTGAATGTATTACATGAGATGTGCTCACTAGCTTACACTATTTGTAATCATATTTTATGTACATTTTATATATTGTAATGTACTCTATATATAATTCACGGAACTCGATTTGTCTATGCGAATAGAAACTTTATAATCGAACATTTATTATATTTTGATGTATCATAGCCTCACGCCAAATAAAAAAGAATAAACATTTTTATTTGGTCTGAGATCGTAGCTATAAGTTGTATTCCTTTTTGTCATCGGATTAGAATATTATGACTTAATCATGTACTTAATTTTATGACCAAAGATAAGTATTATTCATATATATATACATACATTCCAGAAAATGTGTTTTATAGTTAATTATATTAGTAATTAATATTGTTTAGAAATGCTGCAAGAAAACAATAACATCATTATACCTTTTAATTTGCCATGTTGGAATAGAGCTTGTACAAAAAGAAGTCACTTTTTATGAACTAGTTGCTTGTGTCTAATATGCTTTTTTACCGCCAGCACCGATTGTTTTCTGAGTAGGTTTATCTAAACCTAGCATGTGTGGTGTGTATGAGCTTTTACAAGTTTATTTAACTTTTTTACCGCATAAATGCGACACATATGTCCGTGCCTCTACCGTCGGTGTCGTATTTCTGCGACAGAGAACATGCACGATACTTTTGTTTTATTTTCGTTCTATCAACTGCGTGGTACAACTATCTGGTGTGGGGGCCAGTCAGTACAGACCGACGACACTTCGACCCAGTGGGATCTTTTATGTCAGGTGGTACAACTAAAACCATTATTGAATAATGGTTTGAATTTGATATATGATTTTCAACATTTACTTAAAATTCTGTATTTCTGCACCTCCCTAATTATTGTAGGTATTATTTAATCGATTTGTAGCCGGGCGCTAGGGGCACGGCAATCGATATTTAGCTAAGCGCTTAAAAGTTTAATGTATCAGCATAGCTTGTGTCAAAGGATCCTACGTGACGGTCCTGGTTAACAACAGCCTGCATTACCCAGATTATGTAAGGTATTTGATTGTTAGTTAACTATAAAGATGTGTGTTTCCTTAACCAGTCTTTATGGTTGGAAAGGGGCTAAGTTGAGGACCACTTATGTCATTAATATTAAAATAATTTAATTACATTTGAATGTAACTATCTATCTTAATTTTCTAGGAGTATACTAGACAATAAATATAAATGTAATAGATACTGAAAATGAATTTTCACCGAAAAAGTTATGAAGCTCTTTTTTTGTTAAGTACTGAAATTGAAGTACAAATGTGTATTTTTTAATAAAACCAACAGCGTTTTGGAGTATTTTAGCCAAAGATTGTACCAATTATCTAGTCATTAAATTTGAAGTTATTGTTTATTTACTTCAAATATTTGTATGCTTTACACATTCCATGACTTATATATTTACTTAATTGTTATTTTAATGTAGCTCTTCATATTTTATTTACTTAGTTGCAGTGTTATGTTATATGCATTCCATTTTTGATCAATTAAAAGTTAACTGTACAACTTTATTTTATTTCATATATAATTTAAAAAAGAAACATGCTGTGTAATTCTTTCACTATTTAAAATATACATTATTACAGACACTATCTCGCGGTCTGCTAGCTAGTTTTAAATATGTCTGTGAATTTGTATATTTAAATAAGTGAATTGTGTGAAACACATGTATTTGTGTTTGCACACATAATTATTTATGTACATTGTGTTTAACACAATGTCGGCTACACGCATAACAACATTGCACAGTCTCTCTTTTAGTAATGCTCAGCTGCGTCAGTCTTGTGAATGACTGCCATCGGACATCAGCGTATAGGTATGTAGGTATAAGAGGGAGCCGGTCAACTCGTGACCACGATCGATGCAAGTCGGTCGAAACGTCGGGCAATCAATAGGTACCTATTTATTACCTTTTTTTCGCGATCATTATATTCAGTAAGAGCCAGGTAGGCCGTGCCAACCTCGGGATATTAAACACCAAAATTTTTTTTTTACATTACATGTTCATCACTGTTTAGGAGCCAGGACACACTGGAAAATAAACTAAGATACGCCCTTGAATGCCCTCGACTAGACAAGTGGTAAGGTGAGTAAAGTATTTTCCACGCCCGTCTTACTCTGTAGGTATCAGTGGAATTATTACCAGACTGAATTAACGAATTGTGTATTTCATTCACGGTTATGGCAATGCGTATGCGTAAAATGAGTAGATACTACTCTAGGCAAAGACGCATAATGTAATTAAATCTCTATAGATCGATACCTGTTAACAAGAACTAATTTATTTCGTTGGTGATTATTGTTGTTGAACGAAATAAAATAACGTCAATACGAACTAATAAAAAAAGCATTCGGTGTCAAATTCAGTTAACTGTCAACTTTAACAGCTGGCTGACCCATGCCCAGCCAGTACGAAATATCAAATATTGTTGTGTAAGAAATATAATAAATTAAAATTGGAATCCTAATTTATTTTATCCAGCATTAACGGAACGGGTAATAAATAAAAATTATGTTGAATTCAAGTAAGTGTCCCTTTGGTATTACATATCTTAGAAAAAAAAGAGTAACAAATACATATTAAAATTTTATTCAATTTTCTCTTCTCTGTTTTTAGTATTCCGCGGTCTTTTGGGTACGGAGGAACCTCCTACTAAAGTTCTGGAAGTGCGATCGGAAAACTACGTATCAAGGCCAATACATTATAGAGAAGATTCAATGTTATTGTATGGCCCAAAGGCAGATGCAAAAAGTTCCAAAGAAAAATATTATGAAATAATACTTCATAAGCCATTTACTGAGAGCTTACATCAGATGTACAGGTATGGCATGTAATTATGATTATGTATTATGAGTCACTGATTTTTTCATGATTGCTAATGTTAGTAATGTTTGTTTTGGCATAGACATTCAATTGTAATGTAGTTGGTAGTTGCGAAGTTATGGATATGAAAGCTATTATGTTTCTGTGTATGCAATCTTTATTTAAAGCTGATCTATTGAGTATGAACAATATAATGCCTCATCAAATGATTTTCTATTCCAAATGTGTGCCGCAATTGGTCAGGTACTATTTTAGTGATTGGGTAATGGTCTTTCAGTTATAAGTTAGTTTGGACTATGGATGCTCTCAATATATGAGGTATAACTAGAGTGTACACAGTCCTCTTTTAATTGGTAGTTACATAATGGACACACCTTATTGTCCCCATTTTTATCACCTATTCTGATGCTGTGCGTAGGTTTCCTCATATTGGATTCGCCTATGGGACGACTGGATGACTATTAAGGGGCTCATAATTACGTCCCTTGTATTGGTGAATTATATGGTTATAAGATTTATATATTTTATGGAAAATAATCCCCAAAGCATATCTATTGTAAAGATGGATTGTAGACAATCTAAAGAATTAGAAATTAGATAACAATTTTTAGCTCCCTGTAGTATTTTGCATTCCCTTCATGCACATCATACTGCATGATGAAATTCTTATACATGTTATTTGACAGTTTTTGGATGAAAGCTCTTCTTTGACAATAATGATGTCTATAAAAATAATAAATTTAGATGTTCATCATATATTGGAATATAATATTTAATTACAATTTTAAGCAAGTCACCAATCACAACTTTTTTGTAGTTATTATAATGCTTTAGTTGATGTTGTCTTCATCTTGCTTGCCATTTATGAGAAATTAATTGAGTGTTTATTAATCTTGTACCCTGGATAACTTGGTGTCTTATCTCAATGTATGATGTTTGTAAAACCTCCTGTGGCATAGAAAATATCCCAACTAGTCTTAATAACATATATTTATCTTATAATTAATATTTTATGTATTTGTAGCATTAACTCATAACAATCATCAATTACACAACTCAATAATAAAGACATCATATACTCTAAATATCTATATCTATATCTATGCTAAATGTTCAACAATGTAGATTGAACATTTAGTTAAATGATCAACTAGAATAATGTTCCTGTAGGAACATTATCTTTTTGTTACTTAAACTCCATAAAATTATTGTTTAAGTAATACTTAAGTAGAGTTTGTTTCGTTCTCAACATGTAATTCTCAATTGAGAACCAAGGGGGCATAGGGTGTTGCGTTTCTAAAACTTGAGGAATTGCATTCCATCCATAAAGGGCGAGACGAGACAGAGACTGTGTCAATAATTATAGGCTCATATCAATACAACTCACTTTTAAAAGCTTAGGAATACTATAGTTTTAGAATAATAAGTGGCTAGTGGCATATGTTGAATCGGATAAACTCAACTTCCGATAGGTAGTCAACAAATAAAGCTGTGCATGAACTGGTTAATAAATATTTCTATCAAAAAGAGTTGCAGACTATCTCATTAACCAGTTCCAAGGGGTAAAGGTTGATGATGGTTATAGCGGTGATCTTGCCCTTCACCCACCGAGTTCCGCTAGGCGGTAAATGTGGTCCTACATGTTTCTTGACCAACACTAATAGCCTCAGCAACCTCAAACTGCATAATGTAGGATCACTTTTCCTAACGATACAGTCCTTCTTCTTTACGCGGGTGTGTGTGAGAAAGTATTGTCATATGCTCCGAAGGGATTGGACACAGTATTTTAATAGCTATAAGTTATTGAAATACTGTGTCAAATCACTTTGCAGCATATGACAGTACCTTTACAATAGAATACTTTATAAGTTTACCCTTCATGTAAACAAGTCTATGCATCCCTTCTTCATAAACCAAAGTAAGGAAATAGACCCAACACTAAACATCAGATATCACACCAGCAAATACAAACTCCTGCACAAAATATTAGCAAACTTCACTTACTTTTCAGTGCAAAGAGAAGGTCGCCTGTTAGCTTCAAACCTTAGATTACAACACCATAGAAGAGCTCATACACTTTATTATTTAGAGGAAGTTCTCAGACACTTACACACACACACACACACACACACACACACACACACACACACACACACACACACACACACACACACACACACACACACACACACACACACACACACACACACACACACACACACACACACACACACACACACACACACACACACACACACACACACACACACACACACACACACACACACACACACACACACACACACACACACACACACACACACACACACACACACACACACACACACACACACACACACACACACACACACACACACACACACACACACACACACACACACACACACACACACACACACACACACACACACACACACACACACACACACACACACACACACACACACACACACACACACACACACACACACACACACACACACACACACACACACACACACACACACACACACACACACACACACACACACACACACACACACACACACACACACACACACACACACACACACACACACACACACACACACACACACACACACACACACACACACACACACACACACACACACACACACACACACACACACACACACACACACACACACACACACACACACACACACACACACACACACACACACACACACACACACACACACACACACACACACACACACACACACACACACACACACTTTTAAATATACTTATGTAATGTACTAATGTAAACTTGTCCGTCTAACTTGTAAGGCTGGAGACTTGTACATAGATTAATCTTAGTATAGGCCTTAGGGTTCACGACACATGTTATGCATGTCCTATACCTAAAACTTAAGAATGTGTGCAAAGAAAATAAACGATATTTGTATTGTATAACATAAATATTGCCCAGAACTGTGTCTACATGTAAAGTCAGATGTGACAAACATTTACTTTTTATTTACAGTTTATTTCGCTCACCGAGATTGGAGGATGCAGAAGAAAAGTTCATTGTTTACAAAGAAAGGATACCAGTATTCATCAAGATAACCAGAGAAGTATGTTCATGATAGTTATCTGATTTCAAATTTAATATTCCAAGCAGTATTTTTGTTCTTACAATCTATGCCCTGCGGTCTACCTCATGTTTATAATTACTGCAACTCTACTGTGCTCGTATGATGTTATAATTATAGCATAATATATTACTTATAAAGGAAGTATCTTTCAAATTTTTAAAAGACATAATAGTCGGTTCATTAGTTTCAGGATTTATTGATTACAAACAAACAATTCTTTCCTCTTTATAATAGTAGAGTAAATAAAAACAATCAAATGTTTGTTTGTACGTTTGTTACTCTTGCACGCCTTAACTATTCGAACTATCATCATGAATTTCACATACACGTTGTCAAGGGTACAGAAAATAATATAGAATACCTATCATCCAGAAAAAAGTACTGTTCCCGAACGAACAAAGCCGCGGGCAAAAGCTATTATCAAATATTAGTAATCATTTTCGGTAGAAAACATAGTCTTAGAATTTCTAGATGCAGTTAACTATATAAATTGAAACATTACAGTGTACAGTGGCAATATTACAAAAGCTTTGTGACACATTGTCACAACACCAGTCTTGGACAATTGCACACATGGTTGCCCATTTCGGTCTGATGGATCTCTTTAATGATCAAGAAGTCCAGAAGCATATTGATGACATAGACCCTTCGACTGGAGCCACACCACTCATGGTAAATATTGACAAACATTTTTGGTCATTTTCCAGGTTACAGCAACAGGTAAAAAATTTGTGGTTAATAACCAGGTCAAAATCTTAGTGGTTATGTTCAAGGTCATTAAGAGGTCAAGTATTGGTGATTCAGTTTACACTACTTATTGAAATTAAACTACTTTATACAAATGTTTTCATCATCATCATCATGTCAGCCAAAAGACGTCCACTGCTGGACATAGGCCTCCCCCAAGGTTTTCCACACAGACCGGTCTTGGGCCACCCGTATCCAACCGCTTCCCGCACATGTTTTAGTGTTGCTTAATTTAAAAACACTATTATTACATACTTTTAAAACTATTAAACTACCACTATTAAACTTAACTACTTCTTTAAGCTATTAAATTATACAACTATTTTAGATTTTCACTTTCTCCTACGTTTCGGTTGCTTTTCAGCAACCATAATCACGGGAAGACTGCTGACCTGGGTTTCAAAATTATGTAGGTACTTACCAATAGTTCTTTTGGTTTTATGGCGGCTGTACACACTCGCCGAGACACCCCGAGACAGGCCGAGAGCGAGAATGTACATGGTGCTCTCGTCTTGTCTCGCTCTCTCGCGCCTCGCCTCGGTCGGCCTCGGTCGCTTGTCGGTTTTTTGCGCCCGAGTCAAAAGATCTCGTTGGAGTACTATCAAATGGAACCATTTTCCATGGTGTTTCTGAAATATAAATATATACAATTACTAGTAATATAGGTATTCACACATTAACTTACCGTGTTTGTTCTTAAGTTTTAAATATATATCTAGGTACCTGTTTCTATTGCGGTGCATAGTAACCATCCACCATCTTCTTCTTCGCCATGTGTTAAGAATTTTCTTTATGTAGTAAATTTGTAAGAAATTATAATAGCTCACAGCACAAAGACAAACAGCAGCAGCAATTTCTACGTCCATTACTGCGGGAATCTTCAGTACGAATGAAAAAACGAGTGTGTACAGGTATGCTCTCGTCGAGAGCCTCATCGCCCGAAGCTCTCGGCGAGATATTTCTCGACGAGTGTGTACAGCCGCCATTAAATAAACCCCTTTAAAATCTGTATAAAGTCCTTTAATTTCAATGTATAACATTGATATAAACGTAAGACAATATTTGACGACGTTGGAACCAGAGTTATCTAAGTAACATTTATATCTATAATGAGGTTATAACACAATGGCATAGAAAAATCATAATTCTTCTAAGCCACACTGATCTATGTACCTATTCAGTACTTTTTCCCTCGAGTCCACAACTTCGAAGCACAGTAGGTATTGGTGCGGTCTGCAAAGTGAAGGCATGCCACACAGTCTAAGTAGTCAGATGCTTTAAATAACTCTGGTTCCAACGTCGTCATTTGCTCTACTTACTTACTTGATTAAATATAAGTGGTTAATTAAGTTTTCATCTGTCATGGTTATTATGTTTTTACAGTTTTATTGTTCAGTAGCATGATTATTACAAGTTTGCAAAGATCGTTACTTAAACATATGAGAGTAATGTATGGAGCTAATGTAGACTTTTTTGATTGCATGAAAATATTGACTTAAGACTGCGCCGAGCGTAAGACAGATAATGACAGAGTTCGTGCGGCGCATATTCAAATCGGCGCGCAGCCGCCATAGTAAAATTGTATGGAGGATTTGAAGTGCTTTTTTGATAAATATATACCAATAACTTAAATATTTTGGGACAGACAAATTGTAATATAACTACATATTTGTTTCGTTTAAGCTGTAAAATAGGATAGATTTCTACTGTTATCTAAAAATCACGTAACACGAACTTACGGTTTTGCATTTTTCGTGCAAATTCACGTAACTTTGTAGGTGAAAATATTAATTATTTTAAGTTTTTTACACAGAGTTATTGTAAACACATTCATTGTTGTGATAAATGTATATTTTATATTTTTATTAAACAAAAAGTGTTGATTTTATTCACTTAACTGTGACCGCCAGTTTTGGCACATTTTGCTCGGCGCAGTCTTAAGTGTCTGTCTGTAATATTAATTGCTATGTTTATTATCTAGTTTTATTTGGTGTGACATAGAAGAAGATTATTTAAAATTCCCCCGAACAGGTTCTCTTACGCCTCTCTCTCAAAGACGTCTTGAGGGGTAAGCACCCGTGTATTGCACTCACATTTTGCACTTAGAACTTAATAATCTTAGAACTTACGTAATCGGGACGAGTCCATTGGGATATTGGGAACGGTTCCGGACTCCGTGCTGAAATATTTTAAAACCGTGGGAGAGCCACGCTTCGGCACGAATGGGCCGGCTCGACCGGAGGGATACCACGGCCTCACAGAAAACCCGCGTGAAATAGCGCGCTTTGTGTTTCGTCGAGTGAGAGAGGGTACAGGAGGCCCAACCTCCCTTCCGTGGGGAGGGAGAGGGATTGGGGGCAAATTTAAAAGGCTGGCAACGTATTTGTGACTCCTCTAGTGTTATTGTCCATGGGCGGCGGTAATCGCTTACCATCAGGCGACCCGTCTGCTCGTTTGCCTCCAATACCATAAACAAAAACATTTTGTTCAACCCCGGGAATCGACCCAGAGACCTCATGAACAATAAAATAAATAATAAAAAAATAAAAATAATTTATTACCAAAAGAGTACAATATTTCACATAGAATCCATTGGCCCCACACTAGGCAAGCCTGTCCTGTGGATGCCTTATTCCGATTACAATAATTCAAATTGAAATACAATTATATTATATAAATAGTAGCATACATTTTGCTTTACCCATCTCCCATGATAATATTAAGTTCAGCCCTACATATAAACTGTCTCACTGGTTGGCACTAGCTTCTTTTCAGTTTGAAAAGGTTAGGCCATAGTCCGCCACACTGATGTAGTCATTAGGCTATTGCTACTATTATGTACTTCATATTGCAAATATTGCAGATTGTTTATGCCTAACAACTATTGTCGTGGTAGAGAGCATCGATTGCTGGCGGATCCAGCGAGCCGTACTGTGATACACTGTAACTCACCCATATCTCAGTCACTAAAGCAGCTTAGCGCTCTCTTGGACTTTAACCCAGAAGTTGATATTTTTGCGGATGAATGGAAAGTGTTATTATTAGAATGTATGAGGTACTGTGAGCAGAATGCATGAATGCTAAATTTTAAAGTTATATATTATATTATTAGTGTAATTGGCGCAAGTCGTTCTATTTGATGTAAATAAATAAATAAATTGCTGTTTGTTTTTAGGTGGCAGTGAAAGCGTGTAACGTACGAATGGTACAGAGTCTGGTTTCGTTGAAGAGCTCCCTGGACGTGATCGACCTTGAAGGCAACACCGTGTTCCACTACGCAGCAGCCAGTAACAAGGAGATTATTAACGTAAGTTATCAACTTTATAATGATTAAAATTAAAGGTGGTAGGTACAAACTATGAATATCACTGGTTCGATATATCCACAATTGTAATCGTATAATATTCGAATGTATTTGCGATTAATTAATTCAATTTCGATTATTTTAAAAGTAATCGAATGATTAGTGATTAGTTGAAGTAAGTAGTGGAAGGAAAAAGAGCGAGGGGCCGCAGCCCAATGCGTTGGTCCGACCAAATTCGCACCACACTCGACTGCACTATCTACGATGCTCTCCGAGTGGCCGGAGATAGATCAAGATGGCGTAACATGGTGAGAAGATTAATGGATGGAGGAGGTCACGACCCTCAGACATGAGGAATACGAATACGAGTGACGGAGGAGGAGTGATTAGTTACGATTAGTTTATTCGAATCTGCTTAAATTATATTGATCTGTGATTCTTATACGAATAAAACTGATTATATTGTGCGTAAACTATTGTAGACACTTCAGTCTATTTCGCGGAAGGGTAGCCAACACTACGGATTTTTATTTGCTGTACAGTAATACCTCGAGTTACACTACCCCGACGTACGCGAATTCGGCGTTACGCGATTTTCAAATCTCGTCGATTCGACTTTTGTTTAACCATCGCACAACTCTCAAAGATCGATTTTTGGGGATCGATTGAGGGAATATTGCGGGAGAAATAGCTTTTGAGTCGTCAATCTACTTACTTAAATTTTATGAAGACTTCTTCATCACCATAACGGCAGTTGGCGATTTTATATTTGTAAAATGCAATATGTATTTATATGCTAAACCCCAACTTACGCGAATTCGACTTACGCGGTTATCGCTCAGTCCCACCTATCGCGTAAGTTCGGGATATCTTTACATATATATAATTCTTCTGTACGTGTATTGACAGTGATCTCCTCCTAAACGGCTGGATCGATTTGAATGAAACTTTTTGTGTGTGTTCAAGTGGATTCGAGGATGGTTTAGATATGCTATTTTTTTCTTTTTTTCTCTCTTTTGTACAGGACAACGTCTGTTGGGACAGCTAATTACTGTATATATCTCTTCTCTCTTACTGCATTATCTCTAAAATAGGCTAGTGCATTGTCGAATATCGATGCGAATCTTGTATAACAGTAAAAATAATAAGAAAGGACGACTATAACAAGCTTACGTAGATGGGCAGTTTTGAGAAGATGATGTGCTATTACCAGGGAACATTGTGATTCTTGTCCCTTACACTGGTATAGGAATCCCTTTTATTAAGGGTTATCAGTGTAGTTTTTGGTAACCATTTACCATCAAGTAGGTCATACGGCTCTTTGCTACATTAGTTGTATGAAAAAACGGTGGTAGTAAAATTATGCCAAATGTGACAAAAAAGTAAAATATTGCCAAGACGGCCAGAACACAACGAGACGACAGATATATCTTTATATCAGCTTCATCAATCATTTATAGTATACTAGCTTTTGCCCGCAGCTTCGCTCGCGTTAATTTAGAATTTGACAATCAATTCAGGTTGCACTCTGCTTGTATTAATATAATTCAATCATGATTTGAAAGACACGTGGCGCCATCTATTATCATAAGAACTTTATTGTAGTTTTCTTCGGGAACAGTAATTTTTTTCGGGATGAAAGGTAGCTTATGTCCGTTTCTGTACACCTGACAACGTATATGCAAAATTTCAGGATGATCGGTTCAGTGGTTTAGGCGTGAAAAGGTAACAAACAAACAAACTCATTTTCGCTTTTATAATATTAGGAAGGATTATATCAATGACTGATAAAGCAATACCGCGAGAGATAGCCTTCAGTTTAGTATAAGAGATTCCCCGAAAATACTCAAAGTTCATTAGTCTTTTGAACGAATTAAAAAATCAAGATAATATTTAATGTCTTTACATTTGCGGGGATTCACGAAGATTATAATGCTCTATATATATATATAAAGGAAGATGTCCTGACTGACTGACTTAGAGACAACGCACAGCCTAAACCGCTGGTCGTAGGACCTTGAAATTTGGAGAGCATGTGTGTTTTAATTTGTAGGGGTGTACTAAGAAAGGATTTTTTGAAATTCTACCCCTAAGGGGGTGAAATAGGGGGGTAAAGTTTGTAACGAAATTTTCTCATTTCTGGACTTAGCAGTATGAAAATTGGTACATAAGTTTTCGATTACAATTAAAAAATATCTGTGTAGGTGAAATGGATAAAAGTCTCCCCTAAAGGGGCGGAATGGGGGATAAAGCTTGTATGAAAATTTTCTCACTTCTGGACGAGTACGACCCGAATTGATTGTCAAATTCTAAATTAACGCGAGCGAAGCCGCGAGCAAAAGCTAGTGTCGGAATATTTGGGTTGGTATGGTGTCCTAGATCTCTGACGTGGACGTCCAATGGTTGGTGTATGTCCAACGACTGTTGCGCATAAGATCTTGGATTCGAATCCCAGGTTAGGGCAACAAAATAGTTATTGGGATTTTCAGTTAAGAAATCTTAATGGCAGCCAGGAGTTAGGGAGACGGCGGTGCTGTTGTTGAGCTAGGTTCTGTGGAAATATGTGTGATAAGATAGACCAAAGTGGTTAACTGTTTGTCATTTTTTTATGTAAGCATATTAACATGCAATGAAAGTTGAAGCATGTAAAGCGTGTAGTACTCTTACATTTTATTGGCTGTTGTATCAGTCCGCATCTAATAGGAGTGAGCGTGTTGGCCTCTACCGGACTCAGTACCAGTCTCAAGGCTGCTGCTGATTACCTACGAGATTTTTTTGACGTGACAACGTCTAATAAATCGATGAACGCCGGCTGCACGCACGAAAAAGAATGACTGATTGTCCCGTTACGCTCATTGTAACGTTTTCATCAATGTTTTGTTATGACGTTATCACGTTAAACTATCGTCCGTAAACCGACTTTACAGACAACCAACTTTTTTGACGTGACAACGTCTAATAAATCGATGAACGCCGGCTGCACGCACGAAAAAGGATGATTCATTGTCCCGTTACGATCATTGTCCCGTTAGGCTCATTGTCCCGTTACGCTCATTGTAACGTTACGGGAAATAAATTTTGTTATGACGTTGTCACGTTCAACTATCGTCCGTAAACTGACTTTACAGACAACCAATTATTTTTTTTTCTTGACAGGAAAACCCAAATACACTGCCTAATCCGAGTAAAGAACCCTGGACCTCACGCATAATAGTCTCACTCACTATCACTGTAACAATTAATAGTATTCATCAATACACTAATTATCATTTATTAGTGCATAAGTCCAACATCTAATTATAAGTGCCAGTGACTAACGAATGAACATCACAACGTTCCCACTACGTATGGCGAAGGTCAAACCGCGGTATTGATCCTTATTAAATAAATAATACGTTTCAATGGCCTTACTATTCTACATAATGTTTCTGAGTAGGAAAATTTTGTGGCGTGGAAAATATTATAAATATTAGACTAGAATTCTTCCACATAAATGTCTGGTGTTGTAACAAAAACACATAGAATTACGAGTTATTTTATAGTACACTAGAGGATGCCCGCAGCTACGCCCGCACATGTTTTTTTATTTATCCATTTCTTCCCAATCCCGTGAGAATTTCGGGAAATCCCTTATTAGTGCACCCCTACAGTACTCAAGGAACATACATGCCAAATTTCAGCTTCTTGCGTTCAGTAGTTTCGGCTGTGCGTTGTCTGTCAGTCACTCAGTAACGGAAGAATTACCTATAGATTTATATAATTATTTTTATGGTGAAGAATAACATGAAGCAACCTGTCTATTTGGTAGCCTACCTAACTTCCTAACTAATATTATTAAATACGAATGTGAGTTTGTTTGTTACGCTTTTTCGCCTAACTACTCAACCGATCATCGTGAGAGTGAGTTCGCATACTTATTGTCAGGGGTACAGAAAAGGACATAGGATACTTTTCATCTCGAACTGTTTCCTAGCGAGCGATGCCGCGGGCAAAAGCTAGTATTTCAGTAAATTTATGATGTGCACAATTGCATTCAAATAATTCATACTTCCCAATCCAGTCTCCTGCCTATTTCCTCGGAGAGGTAGGCAAATGTCAATTAAACACCCACTTTTCGCCAAGTACCTATGGGTTTGAAGCCCACGTAATATGGCCCGAGCCTATTGCTTTTTCTAGGGCGGTACTAGACGTTGCCCTGCTAATGTCAATATTATGACAGAAAACCCATCAACACTTTGCCAAACTGGGCATCGAACTCGTGAAGTCAAGTACTCACTACTGCTGTGTTACCGAGGCTCTCGTATTTTGAATACAGCTGATTACGACGCGATATGTACTTACTAAAGGGATTAAATATAATGATCAGCAAAAATACTAATTGGTCAGCAAATATTGCACAGCATAACGAGCATCTATACGCCTCAAATCACTGCATTCCTTCTCGGAAGTGTTAGGTTCCTTTTTTAAACCCACCCAAATATAGGAGCCCCGCTTCATGGGGCTCCGTCGACTTAGTTTGATCTCTTTAAAGTTTGCTGGCCATGAGTTGCTGATCAATTAGCTTTTTTGCTGCGCAATTATTATTTTTTTGTGCAGTTAAATACTACCCATTACTAATACTTATTAGTAGCGTAGACTAAAACAATAATATTTCGTTATTTGTTTTTAAAGTCTGTTTATAAGTTGTTATTAATGTCTCCGTTTGCAACCTATAAGTATTTATTGCACATCAAATAAACAAAATATATACACAAATTATTTACAAGACATACCTATTAACTAAAGAGAAAAATAAAACAACAAAATTAAAAAGCGTCATAATATTCCTCCGCATCGTCGTCAATTGGCAACGTGCCCAGGAGACTGGCAGCATTGCCACGTTGGATGGCAATACTTATTCTTTGTGCAAAGAAAAGACCAGCCCTCTGGTCACGTGAAGCGCCAATCAGCCGCTTAGCTAGGTCTCTATAAACAGACCTAGCACTTGGACCCCATGGCCCCAGCGTTTCGACACCAAACGGCTCAAATATGTACTCACCAATAAGGTTTTAATATTTGCGCCGTTTGAGCGTCTCCGCTGATGCAGCAGCAGCACCAGCACAACCCGCTGTGCTGTCTGCAATTAATGTCTTAAATTGTAATAACACTTATTACTGTAACTAGCATAGGTAATGCCATTAAATAAAAAATAAATAAACTAGGCTGTCCTATTGAAATTAAACTACTATATACGGATTTTATCGCGTTGTTTATTTGACACTTTATTACATAATTTTAAAAAACTGTTACACTACTATTACTATTAAACTTTACTATTTTTTAAGCTAATTAAATTATTGAAACTATTATAACCTTTAAATCCGTATATAGTAGTTTAATTTCAATGAATAACATTCGCGTAAACAGAAGACAATATTAGGCTGTCCTATGTTGACAGGCACTAGCAAGCAAGAGTCCAACGTCGCTGAACGTGTACAACAAGCAAGGCTACACACCGCTGCATACGGCGTGTTTGGCCAACGCGCCCGACTGCGTGCGCGCACTCATGCTAGCCGGCGCAGACGTCAACCTCTCCGCTGCTAAGCGATCTGCTAGCATACTACCAGGTATATTTATAAGTCGAAGTAAGACTTAAACTAGATTTTTAGGAGTACAATGTTTATTTACATTTTTTTTTATACAACTAAGGTTGCAAACAAGCATACGGCCCACCTGATGGTAAGTGGTCACCGTAGCCTATGGAAGCCTGCAACACCAGAGGCATCACTTGCGCGTTGCCGACCCTTTAGGAAAAGACGTGGGAAGGAAAGGGAGCGGGAAGGGGTGATTAGGCCTCCGGTACTCTCACTCACCGAACGAAACACAACAGTAGGACTACTGCTATTCCACGTCGATATTCTGTGAGAGGGTAGTCCTTCCCCAGTCGAGCCGGCCCATTCATGCTGAAATCAGCGAGGCTCTACTATTCAATACAATGACATATAGGATTACAACGTTTTATTAACATGTATAAAAGCTACAAACATAATATACAACTTAACTAATACTAGCGACTTGCCCCGGCTTCGCACGGGTAGTACATTTGTACTTAACAAATTATACACCTAAACCCTCCTCGCGAATCAAATCGCGTGAAAAGCCATTCAGTATTTTTTGAGTTTATCACAGACAGACAGACAGACGCAGCGGGGGACTTTGTTTTATAATATGTAGTGATTAACAAATCTTACTTATAAGTTAAACAAAATAAAAAGGAATAGCGCAAAATATACAACTGCGAACAAAAAAAACAAGTGAGAAACGGTAATGAATTGCCGTAAATCATCATCATCATCATCATCAGACTATAATAGTCCACTGCTGGACATAACCCTCCCCCAAAGAGCGCCATAGCGCCCTGTCTTCAGCTTGCCGCATCCAGCATTTGCCTGCAGTCTTTCACAGATTGTCATCCCACCTGGTCGGAGGGCGTCCTACAATACGTTTCCCGAGTCGCGGTCTCCACTCAAGATCGCAAGTGGTATCACGTGACCTTAAGGTCAGAGCTCAAAGGTCATAGTCATTTCGGGGTATATCGACTATGCTGAGTCGAATGGCGTTGACCGCGTCTCTAGCTCTTACGGTTCTTGAGTTGAAAGTTTTATAACAGACAGACGGACAGACAATGCTGTGGTATAAAGTTTTTTTAAACTGTTAAAGGAAAAGAACTGCTTTGATTTTTATAATGAATGATGTTCAGTATTACGATGAATATGAAAGCCCAATCCAATTCACAATGGACCAATAACTGCACGGATGGATGGAGAAGTGATATAAGTGGTTGCCTCGCCATTACCACTGCATCGAGTGTAGTGGGTTCTATCCCCACACGGGATCAAAAAAATTGTGATTCACAAATTTTTTTATACTACTGAGTCTGAGTGTACCGAGTATGTGTCTTCTTTGTGTCCGTTGTTTGAATGTCAGTGACGTTCCTTGCGACATACGATTTATTTCTAATGCGAAAATTGTCTTTTTTTCCTAAACTGACAGTGATACTTTCTTCGCTTTTTGTTTTCTAAGATAGAATGTCATATTCGATGAAGCTGCTAATAGTGCCAATTCTGTTGTCACAAAATTCTCGTAAACTTAACTAAAAATCACAAAAAAAAATTTTTAGTTCTGTCACTTTTATCGATTTCAGAATACGAGATGTCATTTGAGAGGACTAAACTAAATTTTAGTGATTTTTAGTTAAGCTTAGAGAATTTTGTGACAACAGAATTGGCACCATTGTATATTTTATTTGTACTATCTGTTTCAATGTAATCAAATCCAAATTTAAATTTTGATGTTTTGTTGACACAGTTTGTCGTATATTTACTGATAAGTAATCGCTCATTTCCTCATAGACAGTTGTCTCTAACATACTACTACAGATAAATAAATAGTGTTTTAAAATAAACATTGCGTATTTACGTTATTGTAACAAGATAATAATTAGAACAAGTCCAACTGAACACGCGATGTTTTATTATCGATAAATCTATACTAATATTATAGCTGAAGAGTTTGTTTGAACGCGATAATCTCAGGAACTACTGGTCCGAATTGAAAAATTATTTTAGTGTTGAATAGCTCATTTATCGAGGAAGGCTATATAACATCACGCTACGACCCACGGGGGCAGCGCAGTAACGATAAACGCGGGTGAAACCGCGGACACATGTAGTATAATATGTATATACTCATTTACATTACTTGTTCATCTCTATAGTAATGTGAAAAAGTGTAGTAGGTACTTCACTATCGGTAAAGTAAGGATTGCGATGTCACTTTGGCAATATCAGCAATTGGGATGATAGCCTTCACCCCTGCTTATCATTGCGTAGCGTGAACTCACTTTATAGGCAAAATAAGAACAAGGAATTCCTATATATTTTACTAGATGTGCCCGCGGTTTCACCCGCGTTTATGATTAAGAAAGAAAATACATTTATTTGCAGCAGATTATGCACTACATAGTTAATAATAATCTAATCTAATCTCAGGAACTATTAGTTCGATTTGAAAAATTCTTTTAGTGTTAGATAGCCTATTTATCGAGGAAGGCTATAGGCTATGTAACATCACGCTACCACCCACGGGGGCGGCGCAGTAACGATAAACGCTGGTGAAACCGCGGGAACATCTAGTTTGTGGAATAAACTGGCTAAGTATACTGCTTATATTCATTTGTCCTTGACATATACATGAGCAAAGCGACCCTAGGAATTTAATATTCCTTTGCCGCCGTTCTGCGAACATTTTGACCCAGTCACAACTTGCTGGTAAGGTATGTGACTAAACATTGCCAAATTGCGCAGAAGAAACATTGCCTTAAGGAAAATTTAGTTTGAAGTGTTTTCAGGTAATGTGACGTATCACAATTATGTGGTAAAGATTAATAACCATGGGAACTATATATCGAGTTTATGTTTATTACTGTAGTATAATATATATTCAGTCTTTTCTAGTCTAGCGTTGGACATAGTCGTATCTAGAGTTGCTCTACAGTTTAAAGTCCGTGTTTTTTATTTATAATTTTATTTTTTATTTAAATGTATAATTGAATAGTTCGATATTAAACGTGATACAATGTGGATGGTTGATGAGTTGGGTAGTAAGTACTTGTTATGTTGTTTTGAAAATTGTGTGATAAATTATTTGAGTAATTTAACTTTTTAGTAAAGAGATCCTTAGTAAAAATTTACGCTTTTGTGCCATAGAGTACGCAATTGAGGGAAACTTCTTTGGTGAACAGTGCTCTTTGTTTCCAACCCATTTGTGTCAATCGGTCCTTAAAGTGAACTATATTTTAGTAGTATGAAATAACTCAAATAACATGTCGTTTAATGCCCGTATTTAAGCCCAATAAGAAAGAAAGAAAGAAAAATATTTATTCTGGCACACGCAAAATACTAAGAAATAAAAAAAAACAAAAAGTACACAAATTACAAAATTAAAAAACAAAGAAATAAAGAAACTAGAATGATAAAAACTAACACTGTAATTTAATTTAAAATCAATTATATTATACGTCTTCCTATTCTTTCACAGACATATTACTAATGTACAATAATAATATTCTTTTAATATTGTTCTTAGTCAAATTATTCCCAAATTGTAATTTGCTTGTAATTTTTTTTTTATAATAATATTCTATCGCATACACACAACACCATCTAGCCCAAACTAAGCAGAGCTTGTACCATGGGTACTAGACAATGGATAAACATACATATATAACAACTTTTTTTTTGTAATTACACACATATTATACATAGAAACACCCAGACCAAGACAAACATTCATGTTCATGCACAAAAATGTTTGAATTGTGCGGGAATCGAACCCGCGACCTCAGGCGTGGCAGTCGGATATACTAACCACTACGCCATCGAAGCCGTCTAATATTTGTCCTTAATTAATGCCGCGTGTGGCACCGATGCATAGTTCTTTTGCTATTGACTTGTTTACAGATTACAGGAACGCCTTTAAAATGAGTACTATATTTCATACCTTTTTTGCGGCTTTTCTTAGGAATTCTTCTCAGGTTAAGCATTTAATCACATGCTTGTAAATAGCATTAGCAGGGAACTTTAGGAGCTATTATCACTTTTATCATCATGCACGAAACAAGTAATCTCATACAACGTTCACAATACACACTTCACAGATCTCTTAATCTTATAATTATGTATGATGCCAAGACTACAATATAATATACGGGTATGATGTATCTACATTTTAGACAAATAAATATATAGTGCCAGAAACATCTTTTCAGACATGAGGCCATCTTATGACGCTCATTACGTCATGAGCGTCGTTCTTTTTTTTTTTACACAATTACATATAAGTACATATTCATAACTAGTATTTATTTACTTTATACCTACTTACCTATTATCTATTATTTCTTTATTTTGAGTGCACTATTGGCGGACCAAACGTCAATAATTGTGGTGTTCGCTGAAAATCAGCGCTGTGTAGTGCTTGCAGCAATGCAAGTGCCACAGCATTATGCTGAGCGCATCACCGTTGTTTTTGTGCCGTCGGATAGGACGTGTATCTGCACATAAACAATTTATTTGTTTTTAAAATTTCTTTATACTTCCATATTTTTATTTACTTTTTGTTATACCCGCATTCTATAATAATTGATGATGCATGTCATGATGGTACAAAGATAAAAATCTTTTCATTTTCATTTTTCATTTATTAGGAAACCATATAACATAACAATAAACTTGCTCCTTCCAGGCATTGTCGGAGACCTTCTCCAAGACAACCAACCGAAGCTATACCAGCAGGACATGAAACATGGCGGCACACCGCTTCATTGGGCAATATCCCGCGAAGTTATAGAAGCGCTAGTAGACAAACATTGTGACATTAACGCGACCAACTTCGATGGCAGAACCGCATTACACATCATGGTGTTACGGGGCCGGCTGGAATGTGCCATAGCCTTACTATCCCGAGGGGCTGAACATTCTATGGGAGATAACGAAGGCAATACACCACTGCATCTGGCAGTCAAACAGACGAACATAGCGATCGTGCAAGCGCTGGTTGTATTTGGAGCGGATTTGGAAGCGAAGAATAATATGGGGAATTCGCCTCGGCATGTCGTGCCGACTGAGATGTCTAACAGTAATTATGATAAGATATTGTATGTCCTGCATGCGGTTGGTGCTAAAAGGTAAGTTAATTATGCGAAAATGTAATTTAAAGATGTGGTTGTATTTTGGAATTATGTGAAAATATTCATTGAATAAGCTACGAAAATCGGTTCAAAATAAAATGGACTAAAATCATATGGACACATAACTAGGCCAATTGAGTTTATTTAGTTATAAAGTCGAGGGTTTTAAGAAAGCTACCTAAGATATATACATATCTCTTAATTACAAGACTAAACAAACTAAATTTATAAGTATATTTAATTACAAAATAATCATTTTAGGCATTAATTAAACAATTTTCACAGATTTTATTATTTCTCATTGACATACAAATCCTGAGTTTTCGTTGAATGACGTTAATTGAGATGAGCTTTATGTCAAAATTTTAAGGGATTAAATATAATGACCACCAAAAAAAAATTATTGCGCAGCAAAATATGCTTACTAAAATATATCATAACGAGCACATATACGCCTCAAATCACTGCTTTCCGTCTCGGAAGCGTTAGGTTATGTTTGGTTCCTTTTTAAACCCACCCAAAAATAGGAGCCCCGCGAATACTCATTTTGATCTCTTTAAATATATTTTGCTGTGCAATTTGGTGATCATTTACTATTTTTGACTGTTATATTTTACTATATCTGGTGATAAACTAAACATAAGCCAAATTATAACATCAATTCTATTAGAATTAGGTTACTTTTTAATAGCGATCTATTTATATCGTTAAATACGACTATACCACCATATACTAACTTTTAATACTATACATGCAATATCCAAGCATACTTATCAAAACATACACTTCTACTAAGAGCCATGTTCCTCCAGGTGTACTCCTGAAGTGCCGGGTTGCGGCCCCAGCTGTTCGCACCGCGGGGACTACAACGGCATGCCGCCGGCGCTGGTAGCGCGTGCAGCCACCCGCGACCTCGTCGACCAGATGCTGGCCGTCGCCGCCATGGAGAGAGCCGCCTGCCTCGACCCTAGTCAGAAGCAGGGAAGGTAGGCTCTATGTGTCCTTAACCCCTATTTACCCCTCAGCTGATGTCCCCAGCGGGCGCCTCTTTTGGGATTCCATGGGATTTAGCACCAACTAGAGCAGATCTGCCTGTAGAAGCCTAATCCAACTGTCAAGATTAGTCTTATAAAGCATTATTGAATTGTGTTCCGTCTGGGAATCTGGTTTCTAGTTTCTTTAAGGAGGCGGTATACGTTCTGCTGAGAATCAGTAATCTTTTCTACTTGTTCTGTTTTCTTTCAATACTGAATCAGTTTTCCGGACACTGTTCCAAACTCCATGTTGCTTCTGAGAATTTCTTGAGAGGGAAACCTTCAACACTGGGCGGGAACCAAGACCTCATCACAGCAGTCTCATGCACTACCACTGCGCCATCGAGTTGCTGCTCAAAATCACTGCCAGAACCGGGAATCGAATCTCAGAACTCATGCACAGCAGTCACATTTAATACCGCTGCTCTGAAGCAGTTCTCATCTTACTAGTTTAAAAAACTTAGTCATGCCTCAGTGGCGCAGCGGTAGTGAATGCGATTGCTGTGCATGAGGTCTCGGGTTCGAGTCCCGGGTTGGGCCAACAAAAAGTTATTTATTATACCCGGAGTTAGGAAGTTGGCGGTGTTAGACACCCCCGTGCCTCGGAAAGCACGTAAAGCCGTTGGTCCTGCGCCAGATCTCTCTCCGGTCGTGTCGGATTATCCGACCCATCGGATCATGAGAGTTAGGGAACAGAGAGCGCACTTGTGTGTGCGCACATACTTGTGCACTATAATATCTCCTGCGCAGATGGCCAGTCTCCGTTAAGATTGGCCGCCACGACCAAAAATACTTAATAGTTTTAGTTTATTCTTAAGTTCTGCTATATATTTTCAGGTTACTCTGCTTAGATGGCGGTGGCATCCGAGGCCTAGTGTTAGTCCAACTTCTGATAAACTTAGAAGAGGCTGTTGGGAAACCCATTATATACTGCTTCGACTGGGTGGCCGGCACCAGTACTGGGGGCATCCTAGCTTTGGCCCTAGCCAGTGGCAAGACGCTAAGAGAATGCCAAAGATTATACTTCAGGATGAAGGAATTTGCTTTCGTTGGTATGAGACCATATCCTTCTGAAGCATTGGAGACTATTCTGAAGGAATGTTTAGGTTAGTAAACGATTTGCTTTTAAATTAAGCAGCGATAGCTTAGTAGAAGTCTAGAAGACCGTTGGAGTGCCACGCAGAGGTCACCAGTTGGATCCCAGGGCGCGCATATCTACCATTTCGAAGTTATGTGCGTATTAAATAGCTAATTATCGCTTTAACCGTGAAGGAAAACATCTTGAGGAAACTGTCTAAGAGTTCTCCACATTATCGAAGATATGTAAAGTCTGCCAACCCACACTGGGCTAGTGTGGTGGACTATGGTCTAACCCTTCTTATACCCAGAAGGACCCGTGCTCAGCAGGAGAGCTTGGACAGTTTAATGCAGGACTGACATTATTATATACTAGCTGTTGCCCGCGGCTTCGCTCGCGTTAATTTTGAATTGGACAATCAATTCGGGTTGTACTCTGCTTGTAATAATATAATTCAATCATGATTCGAAAGACACGTGGCGCCATCTATTATCATAAGAACGTTAGTATTGTTTTCCTCGGGAACAGTAATTTTTTTCGGGATGAAAGGTAGCCTATGTCCGTTTCTGTACACCAGACAACGTATATGCAAAATTTCAGGATGATCGGTTCAGTGGTTTAGGCGTGAAAAGGTAACAAACAAACAAACTCATTTTCGCTTTTATAATATTAGTTAGGATTAGGAAGGATTATTTTTTAAAACAGATGCGTTTAGCTGCGGTTTATCATGTTATTTTTGCCTTCTGTGACCCGGCCAAGAAATAAAGTCGTTTGAAACGTCAGTTGGAGTAAAGCGTAAAGATTAAATGTGAAAATATTTGCTCGACCCTGACCTTCGTAACGCTAAATGAATTTTCTTTGAGTGAATATCAAAGATATTTTTTGCTTAAATATAAGTCAATGTTTCAAATATTGCGATTTGTTTGTAGTTTGAATGATTAAATTTTTACTGGTAATTACTTTGCTTTGCTCTTCAGCAGTATATTTTCTGGATGAAAGGTATTCATTTTCTGTACCCTGCCCAGGTACACCCAGTATCTTAATATTTTGTATGTTTGTAAAAATAGGAACAGAAACGGTAATGGCGGACATCGAACATCCAAAGCTAATGATCCTCGCTGTGTTGGCTGATAGGAAACCCGTGGACCTGCACATATTCAGGAATTACAAGTCGGCCCAGGAAATACTCGATGAACACAATGGAACTACAAGTAAGTCATATTTAATAGCCAAAGTCACTTATTCATTTAGGTCACAATGTAACAGTTATGAACGTCAATGTTTACGAGTTAGTGAATTGTGTGAAGTGACTGAACAGCAAAGAGTTAAGCTCAAATATATTATATACTAGCTGTTACCCGCGATTTCATCCACGTGTACATTAACAAACACCATTTAATATTTAATCGCGAAACCCATTTATTTTTCTAAAATAAATTGAGCCTTAGTTAGACTAGCTAGTTAGTTACATTAGCTATCTGCCAGTAAAAGTCTCGTCAAAATCAGTCCAGCCGTTTCAGAGATTAGCCAGAACAAACAGACAGATATACAAAAGTTTATATAGAAGAAAGAAAGTAAGAAATATTTTTTATTTTGGCACACAAAAGAGCACACCCAAAACATGAAGAAATAAAATTAAAAAAAATACAATATAAAAAGCAGAACAAAACGTAACTAAAAAAAATAAATAAAACAAATACTAATAGGTACTAACGCTATAATTCAATCAAATATTCACAAATCGCACGCTTACTGCTTACAAAACGATCACACTGTCCGTTTGTCACTGCGGCGCATTCACGACTGGCCGTGTACCGAGTGTATACCGACCTCGAGGCGCGTAGCTATGACTCGCGTTCCGACCGTTTGTATGAAGATAGAATACTGTTAGTTAATATTACCTTGTCCAAATCGTTAAATGGTCGCACAATCGAATATACAGTTCAATGGTAGCGTATGTGTCAGGTCCGCAAGCAGAGGCCGGAGACCAGGCGGCAGTAGTATCGTTGGCGGCGCCGCCCCCACCCGCCGAACAGCTCGTGTGGCAGGCGGCGAGGGCCTCGGGGGCTGCGCCCTCCTACTTCAGGGCTTCCGGCAGGTACGTGGAAGACTTATAGCATGAACTATGACGTACCTATTGGTAAAGGGTGACTACAAAAACGTTAGGGTTAATGTGTTTAGAAATAAGGGTCAGCTCCGACGGACGGAGTGACGGCGAAGAGACTAATTCAGTAACAATTTAAATTCAACCTGAAGTGCTTCAGAATACGACTGTATTTGGTACAACGAAATAAAATGAACGCGCTTTGAGTCGCTAGCCGTCATTTTATTTCGTTGTACCAAATGGGTCGCGTAGTAACGCGACTAATCTTTATAATATAATAATATTCTATCACATACACACAACACCATCTAGCCCAAACTAAGCAGAGCTTGTACTATGAGTACTAAACAATGGATAAACATACATATATCCTTTTTTTTGTAAATACATACATATTATATATAGAAACACCCAGACCGAGACAAACATCCACGTTCATGCACACAAATGTTTGACTTGCGCGGGAAATGAACCCGCGACCTCAGGCGTGACCGTCGGTTACACTAACCACTACGCCATCGAGGCCGCCGTTTATGGTTTCTAAATAATAATGATAGAGGCGCCGGACTAATTTCGACACCTCGGACTATAACCGAGATTTTCCTTTTAGTAAGCTCAAGCGCTCTTTGGGGGAGGGCTATGTCCAGCAGTGGACTATTATAGCCTGATGATGATGATGATGAAGCTCAATCATAATTTGCCCGACCCCTTAAATCAAAAAATCAGATGCAATGATTAATGATTTCAAAATGTCTTGTCTTAAGGTACTTAGACGGAGGTCTGATGGGCAACAACCCTACCCTGGACGTGTTGACTGAGCTGACAGAGCTGAACCTCGCGCTGCGAGCCACCGGACAAGAAGACGCTGCGAAGAAAACCAACTTGAAAGTCGTCGTTTCTTGTGGGACAGGTTAGTGATTACTGCGGCTGCTGTTGCATAAGGTTTTCAATCTGTTTCCCGAGATTAATTTTTAATAGCGAGCTGGACTAGGTCGTAGCGGATTGCCGTCTCATTTGATTATGAGACTGAGGCGACTTGTGCACTATAATGCCTCCGTGGCGCAGCAGTCGTGAATGCGACTGCTGTGCATGAGGTCTCGGGTTCGAATGCTGTTTCGGGCCAACAAAAATTTATTGTTTTTTTTGTAAAGAAATCTCAATAGCAGCCCGGAGTTAGGAAGTTGGCGGTGTTAGACACCCCCGTGCCTCGGAAAGCACGTAAAGCCGTTGGTATTGCGCCTGATCTCTCTCCGGTCGTGTCGGATTACCGTCCCATCGGATCATGAGAGTTAAGGAACAGAGAGTGCACTTGTGTTTGCGCACACACTTCTGCGCAGACGGCCAGTCTCCGTTAAGATTGGCCGCCGTGGCCGAAATTCGTTCTGGAGGCCATTATTATTATCTTCTGTGCAAATAGTATAGTTTACATTACGATTGGCCTCCCTGGCCAGAATTCTCTCTGAAAGATATTATATTTCGCTGGCTCACTATTACAAGGTTCTATGTCATTTTTTTAACTTTGGGGAAATGAGGTTTAAAATTTGCACATCAGTAAAAACAGCTTAAAAAGTAACTTAGAACTATTTGCGATTTAATATTGTGAGGTGGTAAGTGCTTCCATCTATTACTATATTAGTCTAAACAAAAAGGAATGACATATTCTATATGTCATTCCTTTTAGTTTAATGCAATATTCATAACAATTATTTTTCAAAAATTTATCATAGAACCTTTTAATATTGGACCAGCGATTTGTTTATTTTTAAGTGAGACCTGTCTACTCTGTGATACATATATGAAACCGAGGGATTAGTGTAGCTGTAGTCATATTTCGCCACCTATGTTTCTAGGTATTTTAAAATAGGATTTTAAATATTCGTTTTCTCGTTTTGCAGGTCTCATACCCGTAACGAAATTAAAAGATATAGACGTGTTCAAGCCTGAGAGTCTGTGGGACACCGCCAGGCTCGCCTGGGGCTTGAGCGCTATTGGTGGACTTCTCGTTGATCAGGTAATTTATTAGCAATGACTACTAACCATAAACATCAATGAAGGTCTAGGCTGCTTTGTTTTAAGATTCTTCTGTGAGCGAATTCAGTAACAAACAAAACAAGAATGGGCTTAGGACCAAGCCTTGATGCGCGAGGGAGTATCCTCGCGGACTGGGGTTGATTGAGTGTTCCCAACACTCGACCTTACTAGTGATTTTGCATCTTTGTACATGTCAGCGCTAATATTTATGTACTTTTCGGGTACTCTGAGAAAAGGCTCGTGCTCACTGCCCAGTAGGCAGTGCGGCAGTTTAATACAGGACTGATATATTTATGCATCACTTTTGTGCAGGTTTAGCAGTTTAGTTTAGCAGCGATAGCTCAGTGGAGAGACCAACAGACTGCAATACAGAGGGTCTCGGGTTCGAACCCACGTTGCGCACCTCTGACATTCGGAAGTTATATGACTTTTCGAAATTATGTGCGTATTGATTGACAATTATCGGCTGCTCCGTGCCTCAGAGAGCACATTAAGCCGTCGGTCCCGGCTGCCATGAACATCTATGGCAGTCGTTATTGGGAAGTCAGTGGCTTCTAATATCCTGACACTGGTCTAGCTTTAGAGTATCGTTAGCCATCCGGTTGCGGCGGTCAGGTGGCAGGCAGCCGCTCCGTATAAAAACTGATATCCAGTCAAATCCGGTTAGACTAGAAAACCGACCCCAAGTGACTTGGGAATAATAAAGGCAGAAAAAAAAGAAGAAGACTTTTGTGTAGGTTTACGGCTTTTGGTTAATTCTGTATTCTGAGGGTAATACTTAACTTCCAGGCGACACAATCGGACGGTCGCGTGGTAGAGCGGGCCCGCGCTTGGTGCGCGGGGCTTGGCGTGCCGTACTACCGCTTCGCGCCGCAAATGTCGCGCGACGTGGCCATGGACGAGCGCGCGGATGACACGCTCGTGACCATGCTGTGGGAGGCGCACGCCTACATGCACAGCCACCGCGACCGCGTCGCCGAGCTGGCCGCGCTGCTCACCGATCAAGGAGATGGTGAGCGAGACACCTACTGTTATGTATTCTTAGTTCATACGGCGCTCATAGCCAGTTGCACTCACTGATCGGTAAACGATTAGCGAGGTTAAGCAACGTTGGTTGCAGTCAGTCTATAGATGGGTGACCGCTTAGTGGTATTTCATCTGAGCGTCTCCGTGCTTCGGAAGGCACGTAAAAAGTCGGTCCCGGTTGTTGTCAAATTGACAGCAGTCGTTAAGCCATGTCAGAGGCCTCCGGGCTTGAACAACTCTTGACGATAGGTTGGCCACTAACCACACGAAAAGAAGAAGAATATCCATGATATGTCACATAGTGCTTGCCGCAAACACAACGTACTAGCAACCCGCGCAAAAAGGCAGGAAGGGGAGGACAGGTGTACCGCTGATGCGGCGGTGCGGAGCCGCAACGCATCTTGTAAACAGAGTGTTCAATCTGTATATTAGAGTGTGTTTTACACAAACATTCCGCCTGATATTTTTAGACTAATATGCTACATGCACATGAGGCATGAACTCATCCAAGCTCACACAGAAAGCAGTAACCATTAATCTGTTTAGAGGACTAAGGGCAAGAGAATTGAAAAATAGGTATTTGTAAAATCTATTGCTGTCGCGCAATGCCATGTATAGTATCATGAGTGCGATAGAGACAACTGCAGCTTGGACCGAAAATACATATAAAAAGTACACAAAATCAATGTTTCGTAGTCCCCTGATTACCTTTACCAAAACTTGACCGATTTAACTACTTTTTTCATTAAAAATAAAAGAAAGACTTTGGTCGTGTTCCTATGTTTTCCTTGTTTTATATAATCTAGTCAAATTTGTTTTCTGGATGTTTGAACACAGCGGAAAATCTGGTAAATTTTTGAGGTCTTTGAAGGGTCATGTCTCTTTTAATAATTAATTTATGAAAAAAAGGAAAACATATGCCAATAGAACCCATACATTTATAGGAAAAAATTATTGATCTACTGGCATCATCCAGGGAAGAAACAGGGGACTACGTTTGTATGGAAAAACGGCCCTTGTGCTTCCTCTTAATGATTACTGCGTTCTGTACTAATTAATTATTTACCTATAAAACTAAGTTAACAATCTACGAAGACACTAAATAATGTTGATTTAATAATAATATTTCGCATTGACAAATTGATTACTCCTGTAAATTTCAATAGAATACTCTATGCGGTTAGGACTGCTATCAGAATAGATAAAATTTTAACATGCAAATATAATTACTGTTATCGTATATTACAACTCACCCTGTAAACATCTTGACAGCTTTTTAATTTCGTTTGTTTCAGTTGCCGCCGCGAAATAAGCAACTGCGCATGACACACACACCAACATACACAGGCTGACGTGAGTACGTGCTTCTGCATAATAAAAACGCTACCGAGATAATAAACAACTTATAGTTGTCACATAATTAATATGTAAGTCATATAAACTTGGCAGGGTTTAGTTATATAAATACATTAGTTGTATGTATATATTTGTACTTTATTTTGTATCTGACAATGGATCGCTTACTGTACTGTATCAGCCATGAGTTTGAAGTAGGGATATTGCGAATATTCGCTTCCGTAATTGCGGCGCTTCTGCATCGATTTGAACATCTGCATTCGCATCCGCAGTAATCGACGCGGATGTTTATGCGGATCCAGATATAGCGCAGGTTGAGACAAGAAAGTAAATGGGTAGGCCGATGAATGGCGCAATGATTTTTCAAGTGAAGATGAGAATCAAGAAACACCAGAAAATGGTATGGCTAAATTTATGAATCTTTGCAAAACAGGCTTGAACCTGCAAAGGTGATATTAGATACTTTTTATTAAATAAGATGCACAATTTTCATCAACATCCGCAATTGCGAAGCTTCCGCATCGATTTGTACATTCGCATTCGCGGATGTGAGCCTTTAAATATCCCTATCCGCATCCGCGGATGTCAAAAAATGTGCATCCGCATCATCCCTGGTTTGAACGCAGCACATAGTAGTGGGACATTGCTATTAAACAGTTAATCACAACATATAGACAGCCTTACTTATAAACCAGTCTCAAATATTTAAGAAATCGCGAAGTATTCATTAGCGACTAATCAGAAAAATCACTTAACCAATACTCAACGTTGAATGTTCGTTGAATAATGGTTAAGTCACAGTTGATCAAAAGTTAATCATTGATCAAGGAGTTGAAGGTGTTCAGTTGAGAGGCAGCTAAGTATTAGTTATAAATATTTTTATAAGTGAGGCTGTGTTTTCTTGTAAGTTCGGTTCAATTCAAATGTATTAAAATAGATATTTTGTAATGTCCTGTTCTCATATAAAATATGCATAATATTAGTTATATTTTAACATTCGCTGTGTAATAACTGATATAAATAAAGCACTTTATTATCTTCTACGATGCTTCGTGTTGCTGTATGTTAGCTCAACGATTTAAATAATTATTAATTATATAAATAGTAGTCAATAATTAATTGTCAAAGTAGAGGTAAGATCTCCATTCGACTTGACCTGCGGTTATTTGCTTGTAAACTGTTGTATCCATGACCATAAATTAAACTAATTAGATTTGGTGGAAAGTAAACATTTAACTCTTGTATTTAACCTTTTGATAAAATATTCACTTTTGTTATATCTTACAACGGGAGAGGTTTACATTTTTAAACGATTAACATTTTTTTACTGCCGTTATGTGTAATTCATGACGGTAGTTATAAAAACGTCTCATATTTCTTGGGTCGTACCACAAACTTTTATAACATCATTAATGCGTCCGCGAGAACGGTGTGAAGCTATGTGTAACGCGCGGTCTCGTTCTGTCATACGCAATAACAATGCTAGAGCTTACGGGGCTCTCTATGAAATTAATGAAACTTTTTGGGCAAATAAATTACGGCTTGTTTGCCATTTACTTATACCTAAATACGTCACAAAGATAAATGTAATTCTTTGTTAACTAATAGACTTAATTATTTAAATACTATGTATATGTATAAAGTGAATTTCTGTTGAATTTAACGTGTTGTTAGTAATTTATAAACTATTTAAATAAAGTTAATATATTACTGTATCTATTAATTAATTTAAAAACGTTTTTCTTTAGTATATACAGCAAGAATTTTAAGAGAGCGATTTATTCTGACCAATAAGTGCGCGCGCGATTTAATACGCGCACTAGTATCTTCCACGCGCTATAAATCGGTATATCTTATTTATTTGCCGATCGATTTAAACGAACCAAACACTGAATAATAACCCAAAAACTCAAGCTCATACATCACTGAAAAGTTATGAAATTATTGTCAAACACACAGAATAAGTCCATTTATAATCAAACTTCAGTATACGTCGTTTTAAATAAATAAAATTACTTAAAATCATAATTATTGTTCTGCTGATAAACATGTTTCTTACAATCTTATGGATAAGTAACACAAAATGAAAAATGG
Organism: Catocala sponsa; assembly: GCA_963564715.1. NCBI lineage: Eukaryota > Metazoa > Arthropoda > Insecta > Lepidoptera > Erebidae > Catocala > Catocala sponsa. The sequence continues at coordinate 24,232,784 of OY751342.1, forward strand.
TTAGTTCTAATTTTTATTTAGTATTTTTATAAGAAAGTTACTTATTCACAATCCTAGCCGAAGATTATATAATAAAGTCCAACATTTTCTTTAAGTAGTTGTCAAATAAAGGATGCAAGATACACATCGTCATGTAATCACTATTTAAGTGCCGGCGAGCGAGGGCGATAGCTTTCTATTCTTCTATTCCCATGGCAAATACCAAACATAGTCCATTACATTATCGTAATAATTTTATTCCTTTACCATGCAGGTAATACTAGAAATAATTTATAGATGCAATGTTACACAACTCACAAAGATTCCTATGTAGATTTATAAGTAATAATATTTATGATATCATCACAATCATCTGTGTTGCCATCCGTGGTATTTTTGTTGCGAAATTCTGTTGCACATATAAATAGCAATAATTCTTAACCTTTTAACCGCCACAGCATAAAAGTAGCGTCGTGCCCCCTACGCCAGGAGATGATTAATGTAGTTTTAAATAATAGGTAAAAGGAACACAACAAACATATTTTTTTATGTTTATTTTGAACTGTAAAATAGTCGTATTTTCGACGTGCCATGTCGTCGGGGGCGTCGTGAGCACGGTTTAATATGACGTGGATGGACGTCCGTGGCGGTCAAAAGGTTAACTGGTATTTATATAAGTTATTGATGTCCTTATATAGAACGTATTAGGACTAATTGCCTTGTTAGTTGTCTCGTCTATAGCAATAACTTTACTATATTCTATATACAAACTAGAGCCATGATTAAATGCATTTCGAATATTATTTATGTTTAAAATACTATTAACATATAAGTAAAATAAATAGAGATAATTAATATTGTTTACTGTGTAGAAACGATGAGTCGACAAGCAATACTTTCGAAAGTATAATTTCGAAATATAATTGTATTTTGCGATTTACGAAATAGAGAAGAGACATGTATGAATTAAATTGTTTTAGTCTCTTACTAGTAGCCCACGAAAAATATATGTTGCAAATGTAGCAAATAAAATGCATTTATAAAGAATATAATCTATTTGTAGCAAAGTCTTATATTAAGTCTTGAGTTTTGCAATTTATTTTCAAACACTTATTAAAGAAATACGATTGTTCAAAGGGTCTACAGTTCAAATGACCGACTTATCGGCTGTTTCTTAGGATTTTCCCTAATTTACATAATATTTTCCTAATGTTTCTTTTCTAAACTATCCCTGATATCCCTTGGTTTTCTTTGCCTCAATGGCAAAGAGAACAAAAAAGAAACATTGTAATCAATAGTACCATTTTTGTGTTTTTGAGACTAACGCACGGCAATTAATTTTTATCATCTAATTGATTTTTATACATCGTAAATTGTTGTTTGGCGATAGAGATACTTATCGTTTCCGCACTTTAAAATACGTACGTAACAAAATGTATGCTTTCGTGTTAAACAAATGATTGTCTTCACTAATTATAAAAACTTAGGACATTATGAATATAAATAAAATATATTTGTGTATTACTAGCTTGGTGAGATTAATACCTTTATAATGAGCCTACCAAAATATACCTAATATTAAACAAATTAAAAATTAAACAAAAATATATTCTTTTTATTTATGAGAAGCATACTTGTATGTAAACTTACAATATTCTCTACTCATAAGTTACACAATAATATGTAGCTTTTACACAAGTACAACCACAGCTAATACTAAATACGCATAGAAAATGTATGCTTCTTAGTTATTAAACCTACGAATTGGGTACCTATCCATTGGTATAACTTACCTCGGTGTATGAAGTACGTAAAATAAAAGAAATAGATTTAGACAATGTCAACTGTCTTTTTGTGTGTAACTCCCTAAAAGTTGTTACTTATTTTTAACGCAATGTGAGAACATTGATACGCAAAAGGTGTTAAAAGCGAATAATTTATTACTAGTCCTAATAAAGCCTTGACAAAAAAGGATATAGGGCAAACCAAACTATAAAACAAAAACCTTAGAAGTTTAATCCTTAGTTTCTTTAACATTGATACTGATATAAAAATTCAAAGATGGCGGCAAATGTAGTTCCATTAATCACCACCTTAGGATCAATTCAGATCAGGCGGAAAAATGCTCGAGCATCTTTTAAGTGGTAATTCAATATCAACCTTATTCCATTTAGATATACCTAAAATTAGCATGCAACATTACAATCTTATCCAATAAACAGTTGTCCCATGATTCATAAAAAAAAAAGTTACCGTTGCGCGTACGTGACCCCTACGGAGAAGTCAAGAAAACTAGTTATGATTTATCGCGAAAAATTCCAAATATTTTTGACTCCCCCGTAGGGGTCACGGACGCGCAACGACGTTAACGTCCATGACTCCACCGTAGGAATCATGGACGTTTTAGAAGTTAAGCGTTATCTAAATGGAATAAGGTTGATATTTATTACCACTTGAAAAATGCTCGAGCATTTTGCCGCCTGATCTGAATTGACCCTTATAGTGCATTAATGACATTTTATTACCTACTTCAATTATACATGCTTTATATACCTAAGTTCTTTGCTTTAAGTCTCACATATTGCGTTTACATTATGTGTAATATGTGACCATGCATGCTATGGATTGTATTGAATTATTTACTACAATCCTTTCTTTAATATTGTGCAATAATCTCACATCACATAAATGCAATAATTGCACTGCAATGGAAATAAATTTTAAATGCACGAATTTACGTTCTTATACATTAGATGCGAGCTATAATCATAGGTGGCTGTAAACTTTTTTATGTGTGTCTTGTAATTTGTTTGTTGCAACTGTAATATTACGTAATATGTTATAGATTTAATGTTAGCATAATTAATTTGTTAGTTAGCACTGTGGTGGTGTAATTCTCAACTCTAGGATATCTTGTGTAAGTATTTATACGAATGTGATAATAGTCGGATTATACTTTGTTTTTATTTATTAAATAAATGGATGTTATCAAGCGATATTGGGTTTTATTACAATAAAACAATAGTGTTTATGCAAGCTCTTTTTATTTCTAATAAATCACCTTAATCACAATAGTAAACTAATGTATGCTTATACAAAGACTCAATAATATCACATTTCTCATGTGGATATTATTAATCCACGACTAAAACTAACAACTAAAAATTAATTCTAAATTGTCTAATTACTTAGCTAAGTACCACCAATATAGGCCAAATGAAGTAAAAGGCTGCCTTTTATCATTTATATAAGTAGATGCACAAAGTACACGTTAAGGTAGTAACACATTTAAGTACAGACATTGAAAATAAGTACAAAAAATTAATGAAGCTTTTTTTGCTCAAAATATGATAATAATTTAAAATTTCTGAAGCTAAGTACATAATTCGTATGAGATTCTAAATGTCGCAAGCTAACCACAGTCAATATCACAACACAAATACAACCAAAACCATTTAAACAATACACTATAAGCTTATGACTGCACATGCTGTTAAATAATTTAGATATAATTTATATTGAGGTACTTCGATAAATATATTTAGAATTACCTATAGGAACGCAAAATCTTATTCTAACGTTCTAAACAGTAACACTGGTTACATAGTTTAGAACAATATGAAGCGCTTAGTGCCGGACTGACAACTCAGCGGCGCATCACTAACATCTTCTGTATAAATATATTTTTATACTATGCAGTCCGTTATTAAAACTTTAAAAGGGTCGTATAATGCAGGAGGTCCGTACTAAGGCAAGTCGAGACATGAGGCACCGCGCTTTGAAACAAGATATAAATTAAACTATTTCAATTGCTCAAAAGCACTGAGGCCACAATTAAAAAAATAGTCGCACTGCATCTATGGCGCGATTTGACAATTGGCATAATTATATCTTAACTAGTGTATGGGCCCTTAGGTAAGTGTTTTTAAGCAGGTGACATAATTTAATTCATTTATACAACGATTTATTAACTAATTAAACAATGTTGGTTGTGGAGGTAACCAATTGCCTGACTGAGATGTTTTTTATTATTGTGTTTAAAATTTTGTATATAAAACTGAAAATATAAGATTCACCTCTAAGTACAATTAATTATGCCCCTTGTTTTGTTACAAGCATTGTGAACAGTCAGCATGTCTTCATTGTATTTTCACATTATTGGAAGAACACATTTACTGCAACCTAAAACAGATGACGACAATGTTTTGAACAAAAAAACGGTATTTTATAAATAATAACATTAACCGTTCATTGTATTGCAATAATCGTTTTTTATCCACCTATTTCACTATGATCTTTTTTTAATTATTTTCAATGAAATTAATATAATGACATGTCGAAAATGATCAAAAAATAATTAAATTATTAAATAACAATATGGATAGTTAATTTATAAATTTGGTAACAGTACCTACTTTAAAAATTAGTAACAAAAATCTGTACATCAGTACACTATTTTTATAAATGCTACATCATGATCTGAGAGACAATTTTACGTTATGATTATCTACTGGTAACATTTGGCTAAAATAATTCATAGGGAAGAAATAAATCGGGGAAGAAAAGGAATACAAAAACTTTGGCACAAATTTACTACGAAATAAGATTAACCAAGATAAGTAGATAGGATTTTATAAAAGGCATTTGGATTTATAAATAAATGAAAATAACGAAAAATATACTCAAATGTCTACCATTTTAGAATTGAGACTGAAGTTGGCATGCTTTGGCCAAACCGAAACATCGATATGTTGGATTAATCGTATATTACAAGTAAAGCACTATTGAAAAAGGCACCTTGTGAATCTATAAGTAGTAAACAAAAACAACAATAGCCACCAAAGCACGGAAATTTCAGTACGATCCTTAAGGTTTACGTATTCACGATATGCCTGATCCCACTAAAGCCCAAATAAATTAATAACACCTAAAATCTAGTTTCTCTCGCACTCAGATTTTAGCAATCATACACAGCCCTTTGACATCATACAAAGATTAATGTAATCGTTTGCACGCGTCCTATCGCACTCCTTAATCAAATATCACAATATGTAAACCTTTGGCACAATATAATAAAGAACATTCGCCACCACAAGAACAATCAACGTAATAATATATACTGGTAAATAATTACATAATCTGTATTGCGACACATTGAGATACTTTAAAGTATTGTTGTCTTATTTCACCTCTCATAATTTTAAATGGTGCATCTCAAGCAATTGTTTTCATGCGGTATAAATAGAGCAATAAAATGCATTTTGGCAGCCAGTCTGCACAACAACAAAAAATGTTAATCACCCACGTAATGTATAACTTGTTTGGCAGTGCATATTATCTATAGGTTTTTATCATGCTTGTGCCTTGTGCATAGTGCCTAAAAATAATTTATGGAATAATTCCTTATCGATATTGTGCCTTAGTTGTATCAAAGTATTGTACGTCACGCAGGAAATTATAGCGGCAATTTAATATGGGTCGTCAGGATATTCCATATTAGCAATTAGGTTTTTCTTCTCCTCTTTGCCAGGCTTAGAATCTAGAAGCGTTGGTCTTATCGTTGATCTTGGCTCAAAACATGGCTGTAACAAAAATAACACAGTATATTAATACTTAAATTTATATGACTTTCATTTTTAAAGAAAGCATTCACCCTTAGTACTTTATTTGTGCTAAGATGTGAAGGTATTTCACCATGCATTTCTAATGTTTAAGTTCAGAAATTGTAATGAAGTAAAGAAAGAAAATGTCCTCCGTTGTGTGCTATGCATACGCATTAATTAGTATTTGGTATATTCTATCCCTCCCTCGACATAATGAATAATAAATTACTGCAAGTTTGTTAAATGTTAATGTAGTTTTGTGATAAACATATGTTTTATTAAGATTGGAAACGGTTTTAGTTGGTTAGTGTCAGTCAGAGTTCAATAAAATGCATTATAACTACGTGCGTTCAAACATAGCGTGAATTGTTAAAATATTAATAGATCAGACAGCATTTTAAAATCTTATTCAATTCATTCAAGTCACAAAGTAACACATATGAATGTCAAGAAAGAATTATCTATAAAAATTAAGACATTAAATAAATATATATTTAAAACGGATGAATGATTCTGGTGTAAAATATTAAAATGTAGAAAGCTCCGTTGGGTTAATAAGCACTGCAGGTGCGCCCAAAGCATGCCGGGCGTAAGCTAAAGGTAAGATCAAAATGTGAACCTTATTAGACGGCTCAAAGGCCCAAGCTCATGGTTGACGACTTGCCCAAGCATTATCAACCTGTATGGAAAGTGCATTGGCTCGTTATAATATCTATTTGCTAAACATCTTGGTTATTTTCTAGTGATGTTAGGCATAGTATTAACTAAGTATTTGACGACGTCTGGCCAGGTATATTGTGTCTGGCTGCTACGTTCATAATGACATATGTAAATGGAACACATGGGAATGCATTACTTGCAATGACATCTATATGACGCATGTGCGATTTTCTTTAAAACTATTTTATAACATTAAATTGAAATTGTACATCTTTATTTTTCTTTATTATATAATTGGGGTGTATAATTATGTATATGTAATTGTTTATTGAATAAAAACATCTTTCTGTAATGTTTAAAAATTAATCTATGTAACGACGTCACAGTTATGAACGTCAAAATTACATTATTGTTGTCTATAGAGCCGTAGAAATGAAAGCAGAGCCGTGGGAATTACATAAACAATTAATAGTAGGTGCCAAAATATACACAGGTACGTGCAAACAGACCACAAACAAATATCTAGGAAGTCTAGAGAGGCAACCATAAGTATGGCCCCTTATTGTTACCTACCTCCCTTGTGTTATATTATATGTGTGTATATAATTCGAATAATTTTGAAAACTAATAAATTTAGATAAGGTTACCCTGATACGGACTCATCTTTCAATCTAATTATTTATACATTTAGCTATTTTAATCACATTCTGTTTTAGAGACTTGTGTGTTTATAATAGGTTATCTCTGTGTGAATAGGACAGCTTTTCATTCAAGTCGGCGGTAGACATAGACCTTAGCATTGTCAGATCGGTCTACACAAGAAATCCTTGGCGATAGTAGTCCTCTGTTCCAATTATCTTTTTAAAGATTGAAACCAGTAAATGTTGTATAAATACTATGTCTATTGTCTTAAATTAAGCAAAATAATTATAACACAACGTAAATTTGCTTTTGTTGCTATTAGAATAAATTATTAAATAGTAATATTATAACAGAATCACACCTGTGATAGGTGTGACCTTTATATGATACATTTATTTATAATTTATTTTGTTGTGTGTTTTTGTATAAATTGGAAGATTTAAATAAAATTGTGAAATAATTGTGTAACATCGTATTAAAACAACTCATTTATATCGTCGTGTTTAAATATTTTTGGGTACCTGTCCAATAACTATACATATTTTTGGGACCAAGAACTTACTAAGTAAATACCTTCTTAGTATCCTAGACGTATCTTACGCCTAGGAAGGGACTAAGAATTTAAAAATGTATAAAACCCGTACCTTACTTAATTAATTTAGGTACCAAAGTGCCATTCAAATCAAAACAAAATTTCATTCAAACACACATTCTCATGCATGTTGGGTTGCCATGAAACATTACTTTCACTATATTTCCAGGATAACAAAACTAAACTCGATATATTTTCTTTCGAATCAACCGACTGGAATAAAAATTTTGTGAAATAAACTCAAAATGTAATTCAATCATGACTCGAAACAAAATATTACCTCGTTTTTATATAATTCCACATGCAAATGAAAACTTATGAAATATCAACCAGTCTAATCATTCGAAAATTATACCAACAACAAGCAATCCGACACTAGCGGTTGAGTTGTGTCTATGCCACGAGACCCAGTCTACACAAATGGAAAGTGTGTCCACAATGAATGTGTATAGTAAACATTTTCGTCAAACAGACTCTTTTGTCTGTCAATAATGAGCGTCTGCTAAATAAACTAAGCATTAATACTCTGTTGATAGATTTCTGTGCACTCGTTGTATAACAACATGTAATTTTACGCACGTAAAACATGAGACTAAATAAAGTTCATGCTACTACTGATATTTAAATAAATAAGAAGAAATGTAACTGGGTAAATGTGATGTAATTGTAGGTGTAATAACATAACGTTGACAAATAAATTAACTTATACATTTAAGCAGACAATAGGCGAATAATCGATTTTTAGGCGATTAAAATCGATGTTTAGTTCAGCCGTAATTGATACCGGCACTATTTTGTAAATTTATACAAAATACTGTCGAATCGAATAGATTCATATCTCATAGTGGCAAGATTGAATTAGATAGAAGAGTTATGAAAATCAAATCCCTATGCAACCAGCAAAACGGGACAGAAAACCGGATCACAAAATAGCTAAAAAACTACAGTTACACAGGCCAGCTCAATACAATACGCGAAAACAGACGCATTTACTCAAACACAAGTAGGTTAGATGTCAATATGATATTTGACTCAATTATATTATTATTTTTGAAGTGAAAACTTTAGGCGCTTCTTGGGTGAACAAAAATCATGGAACTCGCGTCATCGTCACGCTTCCACGCTTTATAATTTTTTTTTTTTAGAATAATAACAATATCTCAGAAATAGTGCGTCCTACGCAAAAAATAACGAAATATTGACCCCCTTAATAGCCCCTAAGAGAGTATCAGGAACCAGCATCCAACCCGTCTTTTTTTTGTTCATAAAGAAGTATTTATGATTAAGGATTAAAGTTTTCATTTCTATCGCCAGTCTCCAAAGACTGCCCTAATTTCTTTTTAAACTTTCTCGTTGCTCGATATATATATATATATATATATATATAATAAGTAACGGGTATTAACGCGATCATGCATAATGTTTACCTTTTTTATGCTTGACGTTTCGACCAGGTTACACCGGCCGTGGTCACATATATTATTATTTTAATAAAAATAATGCTATCAAAAATCTAAAAATCAAAGACTTTGAAATCATTCGATAAATACAGTAAAAAAAAATATTTTAAAAATTGATTGGCTACTTTTCAAACCAATAAAGAATGTACACGTTGTGACGTACACGCTATTTAAGAACAGGCGTACGAGTGAGATAACAAGATAACCCCATTACGTCTTCACTTTTGTCGTACCCAATTCTAAAATATTATTTGATTCCATATTTTGTCACCAATTTTATTATTGTTTTTACAAAACGTTTTTCTTCTAATGCTGTTGTGTTTATAACAACGTATAAAATCATCATTTAGCTATTTTTGCGTGTTGTATAGAGCTGTCCATCTGTATGTATGTAATTTGTGATCGTGTGTAGGATGCTTAGTGTGGTAAACACTTACCGTCTCGCAAATGTTCATGTTACAGCAGTTCTCAATGGTGATCTCGCATTGGTCGGGGCGCGCGGTCATCGGCGTTACGTTTTTGTTCACAATTATACGCTTCTTTATTCTGTAACAAATAATATGAAATGTTATTTATGTGCATATTGTTTAATATACATATATATCGCACGCCGTAGAGTAGGCTAAGGTAGCTATACGTCCATATGGCGTCAGATATAGTTGTATATACCTATACTAAATGTGCTCGCGGTTTTACCCGCATTTATCGTTACTGCGCCGCCCCCGTAGGTCGCAGCGTGATGTTATATACCCTATAACCTTCCTCGATAAATAAACTATCCAATAAAAAAATTCAATTCGAGCTTGTAGGTAGTTCCTGAGATTATGGCGTTCAAACAAACAAACTCTTCAGCTTTATAATATTAGTATAGATGTACGTAACAGAGATCGAACATTTTGACGTATACCAGTTCTTTTGAAAATTAGTAATACCTGCCGCAGGATAACTTGACATCTGCCCAATATACTATCGTTAGGTATCTATCAAATATCTATCAAATACGTACGACGTAAATACGTAATGACGTCACAAGGCATAAGTCCCTGTCTAAATGGTTTAAGTTTCGAATTAGCAATATAAAAACGCCTATCTTTCACTTTTCAAGGTTTTTATTTTCACTAAATTTTATTTTGAAACCTAGTCATGAAATATTTTGACACCGACTTCAACACCGACATTCAAGTTTGAAATAAAAACTGCGTCAGTTACATGCGACTTCTGTGCATAATATCTTGGGATCAATTCCCGGGTCTATCAAGGTTTTAATGGGTTTTTTTTTTCAAGAGATATTTATCCAGTACTGTGCACGATAGAAGGCAATTAGCGTGGATACTGAGCCTCGATGATTTCAGCATGAATGGGCCGGCTCGACCGGGGAAGGACTACCCTCTCACAGAAAATCGACGTGAAATACCAGTATTCCTACTGTTGTTTCGTTCGGTGAGTGAATGCCGAAGGCCCAATCACCCCCTTCCCCCCATCCCGCTCCTTCTCCTTCCCATTTCCTTTCCTAAAGGGTCGGCAACGCGCAAGTGATGGCTCTGGTGTCGCAGGCGTCCACTAGGGCGACCACTTACCATCAGGTGGTATGCTTGTTTGCCACCTTAGGTGTATAAAAAAAAACTTCGTGCATGATGAATAAGATTTTTGCTAACACCGTAGCTGGCGGAATGGGGTGTAGGGTGTACTTTTGCCTAATCTTTCAAAGTAAATACGCGTGAGAGAAACTTTGAAATATATACCTTGGTCGTCTCTTGAGCTGAAGAATCTTAGTGATGAGCACCACACACACCAGGCAGAGTACTCCGATTAGGATTCCTAGAGCCAGGATAAGAGGGTCTCGAACAGAGTCCCAGCCCGTGCAATTGGAGATGTTATCATCAGGTACTTGGTTGAAGGGGTCGACTGGAGCTGAGGATCTTGATGCGTTTTGTATGTGGGTGTCTTCTAGGACAGGTAGAACTCCTGAGGTGTTTTGGCTTATGATGTTCGAGCAACTGGAATAATGAAAATATTATGTTTAGTATATGTGCTGTTTATTAGAAGTATGAATTTCTTTACATTTTACATATATAGATCCATGCCTATTTGCCAGAGGGGTAGGCAGAGACTACGGATTTCCATTTGTTACGATCCTGACACACTTCTCTGGCTTCCTTCACTTTCATCACATTCCTCATACACGCCCGTCGGTTCAAGGTGCTCTTAACCTGGCCTTTGTCCAGAACGCCTCCGATCTGATCGAGAAACGTTCGCCTAGGTTTTTCCCTTGCGACTGTTCTATTCACGCTAGCCTTATAAACTCTCTTAGTCAGTCTTTCCTCGTCCATTCTTTCTACATGCCCACTTTACATTGTAGTATGTTTTATTTAGTACTCTCGATTAAGAAATCTTGCGTTTTCTGTCCTTACTACATGACCAACATTTTTAAAACTGCATATGTTTTGAAACGTTAAATTAGTCTAGTAAATATTAGGTACTTCGTTACACTTGATATAGGCGTTCCCTGAAATATCACAGTGGATTTTAAATGATTAAGCTAATTATCACAAAGAATTCTCAGGGCCACTTGCACGACAACTCACAAAATACGTTTAGCACTAAATAGATTTAAAACATCGTGGCATCTCAGTCACCTTCACACGGATGACTGCGACAGCACGATGTTTTAAATCTATTTAGTGCTAAACGTATTTTGTGAGTTGTCGTGCAAGTGGCCCTAGGACTCAGAAAAAAATTTTTAAAATTTTTTTTTTATTGCCTTTATTGGCAGACGAGCAAGTGGCCCACCTGATGGAAAGTGGTAACCGCTGCTCATGGACTTTAGCAATGTCAGGACACAGCAGAGCCGCTGCCTACCGTGAAAGAAGAACTCTCTTTGAACCTCGTTTGAAGAAGGACATATCATAGCGCTCGGGAAACACCGAAGCTGGCAGTTCATTCCAGAGCTTGCACATACGTGGGTCAACTTGTTTTGTTCCGTGACGCATTACCTGTCTGGCTGGCTATTCAAACCACTGCACCGTGCAGTCAAATTAAAACGTGTGATCCATATAATATGTAGTTATTCAGAACTGAGTGTTTATTGTGTCTGCTTTCTTAATATTTTAAAACCCCGTGATATAAAAGCTGTTTTCATTTTATACATTAATTTAGAAAATATAAAATGCGTGTAGGTTTTATCTTATAATGAAACCGAAAAATACTAGTTTCCATTACTAATTATGTTTTTTTAGGTTTAACCTAAAAAAAACAACAACTATATTTTCTAAATTTATGTATAAAGTGAAAACAGCTTTTCCTATGTACAGTGAAAGGTAAATAATAATAGTACTATTAAAATATTCATAATATAATACAATGTTTTTAATCTAACCATTGTTTTTCGGTCTATTTGACAAACGATAGCAAAGTTTGCAATGTTTTCGACCAAACGTTCACTCGATCAAATGTAAAAATATCAATGGTTCGTTCGACCAAATCTCTTTAATCAATTGTTTAGTCGATCAACTAAAGAAAGACCAATAGTTCTTTCGAGCTTGTGTTAAACGATCAAACGAATTTTGGCCTCCAGTGGTAAACTCCCATACTGAAGTATTATAACAATAAAATCGAAATATTAGCCTTGTATGTAACTTGTCCCGCTGCTGGGAACGTTCCTCTTCTCAGTGTGAGAAGGGTTAGGCCGCAGTCCATCACGCTGATCCAGTGCGGGTGGACAGATTTCACATATCTTCGAGAACATTACGGAGAACTCTTAGACATGCAGGTTTCCTCACGATGCTTTTCTTTACCGATAACATTACAACACATAACTTCGAAAAGAGGTGAGTGCCTTAGAATCTAACTAGAGACCTACGCCTGGTAGTCCAACAGCCTCCCATTAGGCAACCGCCTAGCAGTATTGCAGATGATTAAATCGTCGCCTGTGTATTTAGAACACTTACTTGCATACTGCACTTTCATTAACAGCCACTGGGATGGTAGGCTCTGTCGTGGTGGTAATGACCTTGAGGGTCTCGCACCTTGCGCCCTCGTAGTCTACGAGACAGTGACACACAGGCTCATCCTGCTTGTTTAGGTAGCAAGTGCCATGGTTCAAACAGTGGCCTTGACACGCATAGGTGTCACACCTCGGTCCGCTATAGCCGGGTGCACATCTAAAAATTAAAGAAAATACTTAATACATACATATTGGTGCCAATTCTGTTGTCACAAAATTCTCTAAACTTAATTGAAAATCACTAAAATTTAGTTTAGTCCTGTCAAACGACATGTCGTATTCTAAAATCGTTAAAAGTGACAGGACTAAACTAAATTTTAGTGATTTTTAGTTAAGTTTCGAGAATTTTGTGACAACAGAATTGGCACCATTATTTTGCCTCTGTCTTCGAAGAGGTAGTCAGATTTTCAAAACGTAATAAATAATAATGTATTAATATATTTAAAAATAATACGGAACAACCCCTCTTTCCCTTTCCTAATAGAACTAGTATGCTGTGCCCGACAGGTAGGGTTGCCACCTTTATTTTGAACGAATAGAGTACATTTACTATCCGAGGTAAAAAAAGTACAAGATCTGAAAATAAAGTATTATTCATTTAACCAGCTTATTAGTTGCCATATTTTTGTTGATGCTACTAACATCTAAGAAATATTTATTATCAAGGAACGTCTTAACCGGATCTTTACAGTCTATAATAAGATAGATAAACAATTGTTTTAATTCAATTTAGGGAACCTATAGCGTTGCTTTTAGTAAACAATTAAATAAAACCTGTAAATGGCTACATAGGTAAAATAAAGTATTCTCACGTACTTTATTTTCCTAATAAAGTATAAAGTACGTTTACCCGAAATAACGTACAATACTTTATTATAAAGTGGCAACCCTACCGACAGGGTCCATAATAATTAATACATATAGCTTTAAGTTTACCATCTATTATATCAATCAATAATTGAATTGAAGTCTATTATAATTATATTCTGCCATCTGCGATTTTATACGTCTTACAGACCCCGTGCAGCTACTGAAAATTTCTTGACAGAAAGTCCAATACGTCGACCGAACCGGGTATCGAACCCAAGATCTTATGCACGGTAGTCATATTGACTGCATACTGCTCTATAATAATATTTATCACTAGATGTTCCCGCGGTTTCACCCGTGTTTATCATTACTGCGCCGCCCCCGTGGGTCGTAGCGTGATGTTATATAGCCTATAGCCTTCCTCGATAAATAGGCTATCCAACACTAATTTCAAATCGAACCAGTTGTTCCTGAGATTAGCGCGTTCAAACAAACAAATTATATATACGCGAATGTTATACATTAACATTAATCTTTATCATATTTTTAGATGGGTTACTTCTTGAAGCGAGCTTCAATCAATATGTACTTCAAGTCGCCAACGAAGATAAGTATTGTTTACAGAAGATGCAGGGGTCTAACGCTCGATGGAGTCTCCTTTGTGTAAACGCGTGTAACAAGGGACCAACGACTACTTGAGATTTGAAGACCTACTTTTAAAAGTAGTGTTTTTAAATAAACTGTAAAAAAATCCTTATAATTTAGTTTATTTTCAATACATACTATTCTGATAAAATTTAGACTGCAAAATGACGTAAAGCGCCTGTTTTTGTTTCGCCATAAAATATTTTAGAAACTAGTAGCAAATTTAAGCCTCGCCGCAGTAAGTAATTCATTTCGTCAATGTATAGACGTCTATATTATAAAACGACAAAATGAGGGTAGGTGCTAAAACCCGCACTTCACGAAGACGTCGCTGAGCTCACACCACTCACCAGTCAACCCGCGACCACGATCGGTCAAGTCGGTCGAAACGTCAATTAATAAATAAGTATTTATTTTATTACCTTCATAATAACCAGCGCGATTAAGACTCGTTTTCGAATATTATTTAAAAAGTTTTAAAACCTAAACAAATAAAAGACGATAACATTTAGCGACCAAGTGAGGTTAGTTGGCGAAACCTGGACTTTACGAAAGCGCCGCGAAGCTGACCAGTCGACCTGCGACAACGATCGATGCAAGTTGATCGAAACATCGGGCAATAAATAGCTATTTATTACCATTTTATAATAACTGAAGCAACTGAGACTGGTTGCATAATATTAAATAAAGAGGTTTAGAAACTAATTTACCTGCAACTTGGCTCGCCATTGCTAGTTAAACTGCAGTCCCCATGTAGACAGTAGTTGTGGCAGACTGAAGTGTCGCATCTTTCACCGGTGTAGCCAGGAGAACAATTACACGTAGTGGAGGTCCCGTCCCTACTCCCGTGGACACAGAACAGGCCCGCGTCAGTCCGAATTTTGAACGACGTGTTAGGTATAGAACTGTTCGTCGATAGATTCGCCATCGCATCACAATCAGTCCGTCCCTCAATCTGATCTTCAATATGATAATTAAAAGCGATGTTCAAAGGCATCTCATTATGGAACTCTATGTACTTCGTCGGCTCAGCATTGGGGGGAGGGTTCTTTGGAAGTTGCCAGATAGCCCTGTAATCCAAGTCTACCCAGAAAATGGAATCTTTAGAAATGGTCAGATCGTTCGGCTGATGATTTGTTCCAGAATACAACTTGACTCTGTTTTTCCCATCCAAGTCTGCACTTTCTATCGAGTAATGTATGCCTTCCCTGTCGTCAGCCCAGTATAGTTTCTGCGTCCTCTGGTCTACAGCAATGCTGACTGGCATGTACATGTCACTAGATACGATTACTTCTCGGCCGCTGCCATCGAAACGAGCCCTTTCAATCGTGGGTTTGGAAATATTTGTATTGGTCCAATAAACGTACCTGCAATTCGTAAATCATTATGAGTTAACTGTGCTATTCAAGTAGTGTTGTTTTCGTTTTAATTTGGTAAATGATATTAATAACGCACCCTCTACAACTGTCGACAGCAATAGCTCGTGGGATATCGTTTGTGGAGAGGAACAGTTTACCATAATCGTCATTCCTGGCGTCAGGTTGTAAAGATATTGAATATATACTCCCTTCGCTCGTCCAAAAGAGTATTTTATTAACTGGATCGACAGCCAATCCGTGTATGTTTGCGTACGATGTTTTTCGTACTACAGGTTGGTATTTCTTTGTTGCTATGTAATAAGTAAATATGGACGCATTGTCGTTCTGTTTGTCGGCGTATAGCAGCATATTATGAACAGCATCGTAAACTAATGCTGACAGGTCTCGGAACGGCACAGCTGCTTCTGTGTTCGTTTTTGTTTCATTGGTATAAAATTCTATTTGATTTCTTGTGGTTACGGCAATATCTGTAACAAGAAAAAAAAGTCGTTAGTAGATGTTTTTTGTTGCAAGTATAAATATACAAATATCATTTTGACAATTGGCGTCATCTTGCGAAATTCTTTGCGTTCTCGAAAGTGATACAAATAAAAAAGAAATATTGCAGAGATTACATTGAAAATTGTTAAAAAATCTATTCGTGAATCTAGACAAAATACGTTATGTAATATAATTATTAACTGCAAGTTGCCAACTCGGGCATATTTGGCAGCGCTGCAGCGCTTTCGTCCCGTGACCAATAAAACACCGCATTGTAGAGGTTAGTTACATCTTACGTAATGACTAAACGTCTGGTCGGAAGTCTCGTGACTCAGTTTTGATGAGAGAATATAATTACAGCACTATGCATCATATTTGTTTCCATGGCCACTAAAGGCTATATTTTTATCGGTGCTGTTGTGCGTCAGAGAACGCGTCACTTGTGTTTGTAAACATTGCAACAATGTATGTGCAGCTGGAATGACTAGATTTAATTATACCATTTGATGGTATTGGTAATGCATTGTAAAACGACGTTATTTTGCTATAATATCCTGCGTAGAATTTCGTAAAATGTACATAAAAAATATACACTCTTAATCTATGGAATCGCAACTTGACAGATTAATCTGTCAAGTTGTATCGCTGCTACTCAATAGGTTAAAATAAGTACTACTTTTTATACAATATCATATCTAAGACAAATATATAAATTTCAGTCTTAACAACTTGTTATTAACTAAAAACCTGTTTTTCTTGAAACGCCTTTAACATTTTGTAATTTTCATATCATTTGTGTTGGTATTTGCATCGTTTATATATATTTTAATCATATTTAACGTAATAACACTAAAACCCGTAGCAGCGGTTAATTTTGCACTATAAAATTGCGTTTTGTCGCAAATGGAGGTTTTTATTTGACATTGAAGCACAGCGTTATTAAAATCTAAAATATTGAATTGCTTCATGGTTTACAAACCCGATTTGAAACAGTTTCTAAGTGTTTCTAATGAGTAATCAAATATACAGTCACGTAAAAACGTGGACAACAATATAAGTAAACATCTAAATATAGATTAAATAAATAATTGTATTTTAACGTCAGAGTAGATATTTCGTGTGTGGGTTTGCCTTAGCAGTAACAATGCACAGATATTTAAAAAGTAAGTTACGTCATGATTTGACCAAATAATACACAAGTTTTTTTTGTCAGAGGCTTCTCCCGCTCTAGGAATATATCCTGTGATGCGGTGAACTTTACAAACATTCAAACATGGGGCACAAAGAAGACCTAGACTTTAAACGACAATTTGTGGCTCACACATTTTTTTGTTTCCTTTGGGGTTCAAACCCAGCGCAGTGTCCATTGGTGAGGCGACCATTTAAACCGCTACGTCAACCGTGCAGTCTATAATAAGTGTTTTTATTTTGGCCTCACTGTGACGTTACAAATATGAATGTTCTAGACGTCCGTTTCACGTCACCGCACTTCGCGTACGTGAGGTTTTATCGCTTCGGTAATTTAGTCTCTAAGATACATAGGTCTTTAGTGATTTACCATGTTTATGGGACTTTGAATGTATTTTATAGGCTTATTCCCGTGCACTTCAAATCTATTGTTCTCTAAAATTCATTTTTCCATTAAGGAACTCCAAAGATATTTATATGAAAATAATAAATAAAAGCCACATTTACCAATTTCATTCCCTACAGCTCCAAAACATTCTCTAGGTACTTTGAGATTTTATTTCTTATCAAAAACTAATATTATATTATTACAGGTTTGAATTCTGCTAACCATAGGTACAGTTTGTTGTGGAGCTGTCGAGAACACACTAGTAAGTTGGTCTTTATTTAATTATTTGTAAGTAATATAATTTGGAGCTCATAGAAATAAATATATGGAGATCAGAGGATTTAAAGAAATCATTTTTCATAAGCTTTTGGAGCCCTTGGGAACGATTTTACAAAATAATTAGTCTTGGAGCGCTTGAGAGCAAAATAGCGGAGCGGGTGGGAATAAGCCATTTTATAGTATTACTAGTCTCAACGGTTAAGAGAAACAGTCGACGGGTATTAGGTCTGATGCTAATATTCACAGTAATTATTAAGTATCTGTCTGACTATACATATCGCTTGTTTTAACAGTGAAGGAAAACATTGTGAGGAAACCTGCAAGTCTGAAAGCTCTCCATAATGTTCTCGAAGAAATGTGAAGTTTGCCAACCTGCACTGGGCAATCGTGGTGGGCTATGGCCTAAACCATCTCACGCTGAGAGGAAGCCCTTGCCCAGCAGTAGGACAGTTCATATACAAGGCTGATCTTATATATTATAGAATAACACCTGTTTCACAGAGGGAGGAGGAGGGTCAAACAGTAGATTTCTGAATGCGACGTCTAAAAAAAGAATTTTGAGAATACGTCTACAAATGGGCGAGAAATCGGTGATCATACATAAAAAAATTTAAAAAAGTACATTCAGTCGAATGTAGAACCTCCTACTTTTTTGAAGTCTGTTAAAAACGGAGGTACCTAATAGTCAGAGAGCTATCCTTTAACTTTTGAATAGATAGAACTTCCTATTTAAAGGCGTTTTATAATTTATTTTCTAACTCAAATAAATAAATAAAATGTTATTTTAAATACTTTTAAATAATCGCAGTTCTAGCTATTCAACAGAGCATGCCACGTGCATAGGTTAGAAATTAGCTCACGTTAGGTAATTCGTGACCTTGCACGTACGAATAGTACTAAAGTAAAGATTCGTTAATAATTTCGGCAAGTGTTTAGAACTTTTGGCAACATTTTAGATTTAATTTTGTTGTTTGATTAATAACAATACTAAAATATCATATACCTATATCCATGTAAGTACATCAAACTTTGTCTTAACCAATAAGTTAAGACATAGATTGATAGGCCACCACCGGTGTCACATAGTTTGATCGACGACTCTATTGAGTCGCAGCGGCACACCAGTGGCCTGACTATAGATTTTTAATTATCTGGTATTCTAAGATGTGACAGATTAAGGACCCAGGTCAATAAAACTCTGTAGGTATATATTTCAATGAATCTCGTATCTTTAAAAATGTATACCTATCCTATGTAAAATTATTTAATTGCAGGTTTATATGGGGCCTTATATAATTGTGCAGACTATATATACTAGACTCCTTAAGTATCGGAGGAACTTTTACAAACATGTAAACAACGAATGACAGAGCTCGATATTCAAATCGGCGCGCGGCCGCCATAGTAAAATTGTATGGAGGATTTGAAGTGCTTTTTTGATATATATGTATCTTTATTGTCAACCAATAACTTAAATATTTGGGTCGGACAAATTGTAATATAACTATTTATGTTTCGTTTAAGCTGTAAAATAGGATAGATTTCTACTGTTATAATCTAAAATTCACATAACACGAGCTTACGGTTTTTGCATTTTTCGTGCAAATTTATAGGCGTAATTTTGTAGGCAAAAATATTAATTATTTTAAATTATTTACACGGAGTAATTGTAAACACATTCGTTGTTATGGTAAATATATATTTTATATTTGTATTAAACAAAAAGTGTTGATTTTATTCACTTAACTGTGACCGCCTGTTTTGGCACATTGCGCTCGGCGCAGTCTTAAACCATTGCACCATCCGTGCGGTCAACGTTCCCGCGTTAGGGATAAAACATGTGTTACGTGATCTTTAACAAACATATCGTACATATATTTGTTAAACAAGCAGAAAGAATAGTACTCACACTCGGAAGAACTATGCATACCTAGCTCACAAATTGTCCCGTGTGTGCGTCGAACTCACAACTCTCGACGCAGTGAATGTGACGATGCAACCACTTAAACCACCAGCCCATCCGTGCAGTCAGTTTTATTAACTAAATCATTAGTTCCCAAAGTGGTCCAGGTGGACCCCCAGGGGTCCACAAGAGACTCGACGGGGGTCTACGTTGGCGTGACAAAGAAATAGGGGTGCACAATTCGTAAGCGGGGGGCTCCACGAAAATTTATTTGCTTTCGATAATGAAGAACTAAAATGTTGGCTTGACTTCACCGACTGTTCGACAAGCTCAGCATATGTTTTTCGATTTTTCGGTAGAGACTACAGATTTGATCAAATTTTTTACTTGTATGAACTTCTTTAGTTGCAGGGGGTTCACCGGAACCAGCTAAATTTTTAAAGTGGTCCTATGAGAAAAAAGTCTGGGAACGTCTGAACTAAATGAAGACCTCTAATTCTGTAGCGTTAGGTATTCAAATCACCGCGACACGTAGTACTTTTATTCAGGGTCGTATTTAAAGTTACACAATGCAATATAATTAATTACGTTTGGCTGATTTTGTAAAAGAAAGAAACGAACAGCCTTGGTTTACAAAGTCTTCATTGACACAAAAAATAAGTTATTATCTAGACGCAAAATATAATGTCTTTGAAAAATTTACATCCCTGACCCTTTTAATTACTTTTGAATAGAATAAAATGATTTATTTTTAAAATATAACATAAATGGAATTAAGTTCCTAAAAAATATGTGTGCTTAATGATGAAGGCAGTTTTAACGTAATATCATTGTTTCGGCTCTATGTTTTGCCATACATTTTAAAAATGACAAAGTTATTTATAATCTAAATTTTAGAAATTGCCTTGTTGGTTTTTTTAACTTCTTGAGCGTCAAGGGGAAATACGGAAAAAAAATAAAAAATTCATTGTGCAAACAATACATAAACGGACAAACGTATGTCCGCTCGACAGTTGACGGGTTAATATCCCCCACTTTATGCATTACAGACGTACACCTACTCCTGATCTAAGCAAAATAGCTCTTAGCTGAAGGGTTTATCAAAAATATAAATCGTTTGGAACCCAAAATTGATAATACCTACTCATATCCTTTATAATTAATAAATACAAAGTCTATGAACATTAACAAAATAATTATTATGACCTATGAACTTCATTGATATCATTGATCTTTTTTATATTTAGCATAATAAAATAGGTTTACATAATTTTGACTAAAAATTGAGTCTTGTTTGTAATAAGATTACATTATTGCTAGTTGTTTCCTCAAGTCACGTTAATTTGCCATCGGTTCTATTGATTAGTTATCAAGTTCATGACCAAAGTTCGTCTATCTAAACGATCTGGGTGACAGGTCATCTGACTGGCATTGCAAAACAAATAGTTTCTTTATTGAACTAATTTTGTATATAGGCACTAATGTTTTTGTCCATTGCCATTCAATACCCATATAGGCTTAAAAAAATAAGAGATATATTTTTACATGCAGAACAAATAGCTATTAAATTCTCTTTTAGCTTTAAAAAGTTTGAATAAAGACATGTTTTTAAAAACAGAATAGTCAGTTTGTTAGTGATAGTGAACACGGATAAAAATCCTCATAGGCAAAAGTATAAACTTACTTATTATAAGTTAAAATAGTTTTTATTGACTAATTATATTTAATTAGCTTTTGCCTGCGGCTTCGCTCGCGTTAATTTAGATTTTGACAATCAATTCAGGTTATACTCTGCTTGTAATAATATAATTCAATCATGATTCGAATGTCACGTGGCGCCATCTATTATCATAAGAACGTTGTTGTTGTTTTCCTCGGGAACAGTAATTTTTTTCGGGATGAAAGGTAGCCTATGTCCGTTTCCGTACACCTGACAATGTATATGCAAAATTTCAAAATGATCGGTTCAGTGGTTTAGGCCTGAAAAGGTAACAAACAAACAAACTCATTTTCGCTTTTATAATATTAATTAGGATATCTATTGAAAGTGTGTAATCAGATGGTGAGTTTGGTAAGTCAAATGAACAACCGTAAGACTTACTGTATCTTTTTATAACTGCACTAATATTATTTAGAGAAAAGATTTGTATTCTGTTTGTAATGAAAAAACTTAAAAACTACTAGACCGATTATAAAAAATCTTTCAACATTAGATAGCAACTTTATTCAAAAGTATCAAAGCATCTAGCTACGAGCTACGGGAGGGCAGCAGTAATCATAAAGGTAGGTGAAACCGCGGTAGACAGCTAATAAAATCTAAATCCAATGCTTATATTAACCGTTATGGCTAACCGTGTTTTCTGATAAAAGCCTTTAGAAACTCATCTTATGAATAGGTTTTTTATACAAATGATAAACACTTAAACCTTTATTCCGTTTACTAGATGTACCGGCGCACAGTGTTTATTTTGCCCCAAAAAAGTGACATCGGCCTTTTATTGAATTTTCCTAATTAATAGTTCATTATTAATGCATGAGTAGAACTCCCAAGGGTCAAATTCGTAAGCTCTATTTTTAAAAAAACCTTAAAGTTTTCGTGGCCTTAAAGTTTAAAACACACAAAATAATTCGTACAAAAATACCTATATATAATTGAGTTTTGTTTGCATTGAGGATTTATGAAGCATTTCTAGGAGCATATCCCGTTTTTATTTAATCAAAAATGATCATAGAGTCAACAAAAAGAAATGTTTTACTGAAATCAGTATTTATTTTTTATTATTTTTTCTAGGTCGAAGTAGAACCTCTATCTAGTACGAATAGATTCCTTATAATAAGGTTTATCACCCACAAAAATATGGTTACGCATTATATCACGCATACTTAAAATATTTTGTGTTCGGTATAGGAAGTGAGATTGAAATATATTGTGTATATACAATCAAAGTAGTGTATTTTTATCGAAGTTAAAACATTGATTTATTGTGTCATGAACTGATAACATTCTTAAGTATAAAACCTAATCATAAAATGCAAAAAATGCTCATAAATCATGAACAAAAAGACGTCAATGAATCTTTTGATTCCACCATCACGGGTGGTCGGGTCGTCGCCATATTAAAGATTCCGTATCATTGATATGTATATACTTAAACTACTTATATAAATAAAGCATGAATATTGAATACTTTATTTAATATATAAAGTAATATAAAGTATAATTGTATGATGTATATAATTGTATGATCTTTTGAAGGCAATTTATAGATTTGTGAGAATTTTCTTAAAGACTCCAGTAATTATTCTCTGATAACGTGATACCGTAATAAAACTAAACTTAAAAAGAATTATTTTAAATACTTTTAAGATATTTTAATAATAAAGTATAAATAATAAAATACATATATTTAGTGTATATATACTAATAAACAAAATGGAGAAGATTTCGAATTGTATTTTAAGAGGGCAGGGATAATATAGAATGTTATCTTAATTATGATCTTGCCGGTTGCATTACAGATTATTTGGGAATGCATGTCAGATGATGGCAGTGATGTAGGTACCGCATACTACTCACGAAGCTGTCGTTAATGTATTTTCGTTTAAAACTGACCGTGACAATGCTCATTCGTATATTCGACCATGTAGGCAGTTTATTTTTGACATCTACTACCGGACGATTATATTTTTATTATTATTGTTTTATAAAGACATCTTCCGCGCTAGGAATATCGCCTGTACTGTGAAGAACTTAAACGGACTAGGAACGACCATTAGTGGACCACACAACATTTTTATCACCGTCAATATGAACCTGGTACTCAGCATAGAGGCAGTGTCGCGGCCGCTATTTATACTACGCCATTCATGAAGTCAATACTAGAAATATTAGTATATACAATTAATATTATATCTGTACCAATATTATACGAAGGAAAAAATTGTATTTTATTATGAATTGTTGTATTTAATTATGAGTTATGAATAAACTCAAAAACTTCTGCACCGATTTTAAAAATTGTTTCATTCTTTCTTCTCCCTGTAATTTAACACGTTCGCTGTCAGCTAAAGTGCGACAAGCGACACATATTATTTATCCTATAGAAGAAATAACATAACAATAACTGATGTTGTAAATAATAAGCGGCAATAAAAAGGACCGCCCGTTATTATTTACGACATTAATTATTATTATTGATATGTTTTTTTTTTAATTAGTAAAAAATTAAAATTTCCTCGGCCGGGTGGTTAACATATCTATCTGAAACCATTTCACGAAAAAACGGTACATTCATTTTTCCAAAAAAATAATTCTAGTAAAAAAAAATATGGTCAGGGTTATTCTATACCACCAGTAGAATGCGTGGTTAAAAGGAATTACACGATTTTGAAATGTATTGTCCTTTCTTCATTTCAGATACGACCACGTAAAGTACTGGTTATGTTAATGAATATAATTATTATTATGAAACGTCTGACGTCAACGGCACTTAATTTATTAAGTACTTATTTATTTTTATGTTCTGTTGCACTCAACCGACTGCGGTCGGCGTCAGAGGAAGTAAAACCATAGATTAAATATACAAATATAAACGCTTTTTAGGGTTCCGGACCCAAAGGGTAAAACGGTACCCTATTACTAAGACTCCGCTGTCCGTCTGCCTGTCCGTCTGTCACCAGGCTGTATCTCATGAATCGTGATAGTTAGACAGTTGAAAATTTCACAGATGATGTATTTCTGTTGCTGCTATAACAGCAAATACTAAAAAACAAAACAAAATAAATATTTAAGGGGCTCCCATACAACAAATGTGATTTTTTTGCCGTTTTTATAGTTAATGGTACGGAACCCTTCGTGTGCGAGTCCGACTCGCACTTGGCCAGTTTTTTTAATTTAATTTCGATTACTGATGAAGTTCCTTGCATTGTCTCGTTATTTCCTAGAATTTATAACTGCTACATACATAGTCTTACGGTGCATTGTATTCCTGAAGTGTGCAGGCGTTTTACACTTAAATTTTACAAACTATGGATTAAGGTTTTACGTAATAGGGCTTATTGCACGCCCATGTAGACAACAAAACATAGATCTAAACTCCTGGCTTCTACAAAGAACATCGTTTTTACAGGAAATCAAATGTGGTCAACAAAAAAATAAAAGATCTATATGCTTACTTTAATACTTAGAACTCTGCGCGTGGCTGGTTCACTGGAAATCTCCGAGTGCAAATTAACAATAGCGTGAGGTGTGTGAACGCGGCTACGACATGACAGCGGCGCGCGCGCATGTGAATTGTGACGTCACGATATCACTAGGGCTGCCTCTTACATATTCATATTTCTTTGAATATTTTATTATGTATATAAATAGACTTTGTGGTTAGTTTAGAGTTTACTGGAATTAAACAAGTGACTCGGCTAAACAGGAAATTTTACATACATCACGCCTACGTCCCCAAGTGATAAGGTAGAGGTATAGGAAAACTAAATTTTACCTGTGGGTGGATTATTCGTAATGAAATTGTTACAGTACTATACTAAAATTCTAGATTTAACTATTAACGCTATACATCTCGGCTATAGACTGCGGAACCTTACAATTACCAGTTACACAAGAACTAAGATACATAATTATCTTAGGAAGGAGAATTTTGAGAATATTATATGTAACGGCCTCAATGGCGTAGTGGTTAGTGTAACCGACTGCCACGCCTGAGGTCGCGGGTTCGATTCCCGCACAAGTCAAACATTTGTGTGCATGAACATGGATGTTTGTCTTGGTCTGGCTGTTTCTATGTATAATACGTATGTATTTACAACAAAAAAAAGTATATATGTATGTTTATCCATTGTGTAGCACATGGGTACTAGACCATGGATAAACATACATATAAACTATGGAGTACAAGCTCTGCTTAGTTTGGACTAGGTGGTGTTGTGTGTATGTGATAGAATATATTATAACTTCATATCATGCTGATGGATTGAGTCCGAAATAGAACTGAACGAGAGCGAGTTTTAAATGAATTCAAGTTAAATGGATTAGATATTGGGTTACTGCAATCTATATTGGGTGTATCGTCTTCTGAGGCTGCTAAAAAGATGTGTAATGTGTGATAGCAGTACTTGATTTGTAAATTTTATTAACTTGTACCTGTTAGTTTGTTATACTGAATAGCATTTATGTTAAAATGATTTAACTTATGTTGAAAGGTATGATGGACTTAATATGTCTGGTGAAAGAAATAATATTTAAAAAAGAAACTTCTTATCATTTCAATATTTTTATGTTGAGATGAAAACTTACTATATTAAAAACAAACTTTTGGCCCCGGCTTCGCTAGCTAATGAACAGAACTCTCTGGATGAAAATACCCTAGGTCCCTTTCTGTACCCCAGAGAACATGTATGCGAAATTTCATGTTGATCGGTCGAGTATAAGGCGTAAAAGCGTAAAAACAAACTCACAATTGCATTTACAATAACATATTAGTTTGCATAATAAATACTAAAAAGAAAATAAAATACTTTATACCTACGGATTTTATCGCGCTGTTAAAATCCGTATAAAACAGTTTATTTTAGTGTATTACATTCGCGTAAACATAAAAGAAAAGAAATCATTGAGCTTCGACTTTCTAACGTCTCTTTAAGAATAAAGGTAGTAAGTAATCTTTATAAAAAGGAAACGTGTTTCAATTTGTTTGTCTTTGAATAAGCCTTGTTGAAAGCCAAGCTAAGAAAAAAAAGGAATTTGAATTGTTGCTCAATATGATGTGTCACGTGAGGAATATCACAAGCAAAAACATATTTTGCGGTCATGCAATCAGTTGCTACCTAATGTTAGTACAAAATATTATATTTGCCTATTTGTTTGACTCGGCATGACAATAACCTAATTTAATAACGCTTAGTATCAAAAACATGCATTGTTTTAGGTACGGGTAGTAAAAGACAGTATCTGTTTGATACAAATAATGATCTCGTGTATAATCCCAACTAATATTATAAAAGCGAAAATGAGTTGTTTGTTTGTTACCTTTTCACGCCTTAACCACTGAACTGATCATCCTGAAATTTTGCATATACGTTGTCAGGTGTACAGAAACGGACATAAGCTACCTTTCATCCTGAAAAAAAATACTGTTCCCGAGGAAAACAACAATAACGTTCTTATGATAATATATGGTGCCACGTGTCTTTCGAATCATGATTGAATGATATTATTACAAGCAGAGTACAACCCGAATTGATTGTCAAATTCTAAATTAACGCGAGCGAAGCCGGGGGCAAAAGCTAGTAATTAATAACTATTAATAAAATATAATATCAACCATGTTTATAAATTGTCCCACTGCTGGGCACAAACCTCTTCTCATTAAGAGAAGGGTTACGAAAGAGGTCAGGTGCGAGAACATTATGTGGAACTCGTTAACTTGCAGCTTTCCTAATAACCTTTACCTTTAAATAAAACGGTAATTAACTATTTAAAGTATATGTAATTTTAAGTCAAAGCCTTAGGATCGAACTCGAAATCTGTGCGTGGCAGTCCAACAGCCTCCATTAGACTATCGCTGTTATCTTGAATAATCCTTATCTCCATCTATACTAACATTATAAAGCTGAAGAGTTTGTTTGTTTGCTTGAACGCGCTAATCTCAGGAACTACTGGTTCGATTTGAAAAAATCTTTTAGTGTTGGATAGCCTATTTATGGAGGAAGGCTATAGGCTATATAACATCACGTTACGACCCACGGGGGCGGCGCAGTAACGATAAACGCGGGTGAAACCGCGCGAACATCTAGTAATATATAAGAACACTTCTTGGAAACGTCAAATATCTTATACCTACGTATATCAACAATAAATTATGATAATAAAAAGGAAAGAAAATATAGTACTTATTCAAAAATCTGATCGAGATGTAGACCTTCCATTAGGAGAAGCAAGAAACTCGTGGCCACTCTTGCAATTGTCATCAACAATACAAATCAATTTATTTACTTCATTTTTCGTAGAGCTGCTATTCCTGCAACTCGATATTGCAGTATAGTTTTTTGGATCTTGCTATCACGTCTGCTATTTTCAACTCCGTACTGAGAATGTTTTGATAGGAGAACTTAATAATACATTACCTGCCGGCCCGAATTGAACTCAAGATCTCTCATCCCTTGCACCACCGAGGTAGTCAGCAACTTCATTTTTCTTGACAATCCTGCAATCGGCGGGGCCGCGCGAATTATTTTTACATGCAGTCACGACCCCGCCGAGGTTTCGCACTACGCAACAAGGCTACCCTTTGGGCACCACTACATTTAACTCCTACTGTCCCCCCTTAAGGGACGGACGGACACACGACAGGGAGGCGCGCGTGAGAAATGTAGTCAGCAACTAGACTAACCTATACAAAAAGGTAGCCAAGGCTATAATAATCTGGTTGAACTATAAAGCAAGTCAGTTCGCTGGTGTCAAGGTACAGCGCACATGTAATACAGCGGCACAACCCTGAAACACTAAACGATGCTGATTTTCACGGATTATGAACTGATAACATCCTTAGTATTAAAGGTATTAAAGAAAATAACGATCTTTAAAGCCAATTCTTATTTGGTAATCTAAGTTTGAATGTTTAATTTTTTTCCATTTTATTGTTTTACTAGATGTGCCTGCGATTTCACTCGCGTTTGTGGTTATTGCGCCGCCCCCGTGGGTCGTAGCGTGATGTTATATAGCCTATAGTCTTCCTCGATAAATGAGCTATCCAACACTAAAAGAATTTTTCTATTCGACACAGTAGTTCCTGAGATTAGCGCGTTTAAACAAACAAAAAAACTCTAAAAGACGCATCAGTAGTGAATGTGACTGCTGTGCATGAGGTCTCAGGTTTGATGTTCAGTAGGAAACGTTTCTCTGTCTAAAAATGTTTAGTAGTAGAACGAAGTCTGGTATTGTGCCCGGGAAACGGTACTATGCTACAACCCTAGCTGGGAAAAGTAGTTGTGTAATATGCAGTATTTATTTATCCATCGTGTACTAAATAGGTAGGCTTATGATTGAAAAGAAGTTATTTACTTAGAATCGCTTTTTCAATGTCTAAAACCTATTGGCAAATAAATTAAAATACAATAAATTCTAATCCTAGAAAACAGTCATTTTCAAGAGCGGGGGTAACTGGTAATGGGTAACTGCTTACTCTATATAAATCTAGCAGTCTTTAACTTTTTTTTTATAGACAATCGCTCTATTTAAGTATTTTTCTGATGTCTTGAAGCCTTTACAAATGTTCAAACAACAGACACAAAAACACTCGCACTCGAACAAGTGAACCATTTTTTTTGATCATACAAATTTTTGTTACTTGTACAGATGGAACCCACAACAGTCGGTGCACTGGCTGTGGAGCTGGATCACTGAACCCACTGCACTATTTGTACAGTTAAATAATTGTTATGAACATTATTCTTCGTAAATCATTTACTATCATTCTGATATTAAATTATTTACATTATATAAACGCAATAATTGTTATGAACATTATTCTTCGTAAATCATTTACTATCATTTTGATAATATTTATTTATTTACGCAACGAAACGCAGTACGCTCAAATCGCGCCATTTTTATCAGAAAATAAGAATTCGTGATAAAGTAAGTAAATAATTACATTTAAGTGTAATTACAATGTTGTTCTGTTGTAGTGCTAATTTACTAAATGAAATACTTAACACGTCAATATTGCGTGGTTAAAGCAATTATAACTAATTTCGTTTTTGAAAATGATTGCTGAATTCATACATAGTCCTATTTGGAGGCACTGGATAAGGATGCATATTCT
This sequence comes from Catocala sponsa, assembly GCA_963564715.1. Classification (NCBI taxonomy): domain Eukaryota; kingdom Metazoa; phylum Arthropoda; class Insecta; order Lepidoptera; family Erebidae; genus Catocala; species Catocala sponsa. The sequence continues at coordinate 24,262,631 of OY751342.1, forward strand.
GTAGGGCACTTGTTTTATTTTTTACTAGCTTTTGCCCGCGGCTTCGCTCGCGTTAATTTAGAATTTGACAATGAATTCGGGTTGTACTCTGACTGTAATAATATAATTCAATCATGATTCGAAAGACACGTGGCGTTATCTATTAATTATCATAAGAATGTTATTGTTGTTTTCCTCGGAAACAGTATTTTTTTTCGGGATGAAAGGTAGCCTATGTCCGTTCCTGTACACCTGACAACGTATATGCAAAATTTCAGGAAGATCGGTTCAGTGCTTTAGGCGTGAAAAGGTAACAAACAAACAAACTCATTTTCGCTTTTATAATATTAGTTAGGATTGTATTTTATCTTTTTATTTTGTTTTGTTGTATGTGTGTGTAAATTACTAACATAGTTTTAAGTTATCATATCCTGTTAACACTCTCTGGACCGAATATTCTGAAAATAAATGTTTTGAATGTTTGAATGTATGTTTTTGTAATTAGCTATATATGAAGTTTTTTCACAGACGTCGGTTTCATTGCTAAGTTTTCCACTTCATTAGTATTATTTTATAGTTCATTTAAAATCGATATCTAATCTAAAGACTGCACGGATGGCATAGTGGTTTAAGTGGTCGCCTCGCCAGTGCCTCTGCGCCGAGTGTTGTGAGTTCGAATCCCATATGAAACAAAAAATTGTGTGATCCACAAATGGTTGTTCCAAGTCTGGGTTTTCATTGTGTCAGGTATCTGAATGTTTGTAAAGTACCCCGCGACACAGGATTTACACCTGGTACGGGAGTTGTCTTTTTTAAAACGTAAACTATAAAAAATTCAAACCTTTTCTGATTAGCAGATTATCACAAATAATTTGAAAATAATGAATTTTTCAAACGTCAGTTTCATTGCTATGTTTTCAAGTTCATTAGTAATATTAGCTTCTAGGGCTCATTAAAATCGATATCTAACCTAAAACTCAATCCACCGGTTTCTAAATAACAGATTACTACAAATAATATACAGTCAAACGTATGTCATGCTGTGATTGACTGATTGAAATGAGTTTGACTTTGACGCGTCGTTGATTAGTCGTTTGCGTTTGCAAATAATACTACATGCACCCAGTTTCTAAACGAGTATTCAACGACTCTTCAAAATCTAATTAAAAATGAAAAATGATTGAATACACAAGTTGTGTATTCAATCATTTTCTTATATTTATATGCGTGTTAAATTAATTAATTATCGCTTGCTTTAACGGTGATGGAAAACATCGTGAGGGAACCTGCATGTCTGAGAGTTCTCCATAATGTTCTCGAAGATATGTGAAGCCTGCCAACCCGCAATAGGCCATCGTGGTGGACTATGGCCTAACCCTTCTCACACAGAGAAGAGGCTCGTGCCCAGCAGTGGGACAGTTTAATACAGGGCTGATATTATTATATTCTTAGTATCCAAACATAAGATTACCAATAATTATTCATGGAAAATCTCAGTTTTTTGTATTACATCAAATTGTACATTGCCAATCTTTATTGTATATTTAAAAGAATTATATATGCATATATTTTATACTTAGTTTTGCCCGTGGCTTCGCTCGCGTAGGTAAATGTAGGTTATGTCAATTTTCTACCCTCAGAAACAGTTTTCTGGATAAAAGGCCCTTTTCTGTACTCTGTCAAGGTGTATGCAAAATTTCATGATTATCGGTCGAGTAGTTAAGGTGTAAAAGCTTAACAAACAAATAAACTCACATTCGCATTTATAATGATTAATGAATTATAATATGTCTTGTTAGTATAGACATCTACATTTATTTCGTACCTATACAATAGAAAACTGGTCAAGGAAGTATTTAATTATTTATGTTTCCTCAGGAGGTTCCGAGAAATATTTAAATTTGCTTATACAAGCAAATCGTTATTATTCCTGATAGTAAAGTATAATAAATCATTTTTATGGGCTACAATATATTGTAATGCAAATAAAAGTAATATTATGTTAAACAAAAATGTGATAGTGTATATAGTACCTATACATTATATTGCAGGTAGTAGAGCCTCGCTGATTTCAGCATGAATGGGCCGGCTTGACCGGGGAAGGACTACCCTCTCACAGAATATCGACGTGAAATACCAGTATTCCTACTGTTGTGTTTCGTTCGGCGAGTGAGAGTGCCGGAGCCGCCGGAGGCCCCATCACCCTCTTTCCCCCATCCCGCTCCTTCTCCTTCCCACTTCCTTTCCTAATGGGTTGGCAACGCGCAAGAGATGCCTCTGGTGTTGCAGGCGTCTATAGGCCACGGTGACCACTTACCATCAGGTGGGCCGTATGCTTGTTTGACACCTTAGTTGTAAAAAAATAACCATAAATAACTGTGTCCCGCGGTTTCGGCCACTTTTATGATTACTACTCCGCTTCCGTGGCACGTAGCGTGATGTTATATAGCCTATATTATTTCTGAATAACGTAGCTTTCTAATGGTGAAAGAATGATTAAAATCGGTTAAGTCATTGCAAAGTTCATCGACCAACAAATAAATCTTTCTTTTTTATAATATGTACTAGCTTTTGCCCGCGGCTTCACTCGCATTAATTTAGAATTTGACAATCAATTCGGGTCGTACTCTGCTTGTAATAATATAATTCAATCATGATTCGAAAGACACGTGGCGCCATCTATTATCATAAGAACGTTATTGTTGTTTTCATCGGGAACAGTATTTTTTTCGGGATGAAAGGTAGCCCATGTCCGTTTCTGTACACTTGACAACGTATATGCAAAATTTCAGGATGATCGGTTCAGTGGTTTAGGCGTGAAAAGGTAACAAACAAACAAACAAACTCATTTTCGCTTTTATAATATTAGTTAGGACTAAGATTAGTATTGAAAGAGAATGGTAGTAAGTAAACATTTTTAAACTTTCGTGACTTGTACACATAATACAATATAAGAAAACGGTAGCTTTAAATTTTTAAAAAGGTTTTTTATAGACCAAGTACGGGTAAATGCCATAACCCACTCTTAACGAAGGTGCCTTTGAGCTCACACCAGTCAATCCGTGACCACGATCGATGCAAGTCGGTCGAAACGTCAGGAAATAAATATGTATTTATACCTTTAAATAATAAGTCAAAATTATTTTTTATTTTATTTTATTACAAACTTAATATTGTCTTCTGTTTACGCGAATGTTATTCATTGAAATTAAACTACTATATAGTAGTTTATTACAAACTGTTAATTAACGAGACGAGAAAGAATAGACGAGAAAAGACTGACTAAGAAATTTTATATGGCTAGTGTGAATGGAACAGTCGCAAGAGGAAGACCTAGGCGAACGTTTCTCGATCAGATCGAAGACGTTCTGGATAAAGGCCAGATTAAGAGCACCTTAAACCGGCGAGCGTGTATGAGGAATGTGATGAAAGCGAATGAAGCCAGAGAAGTTTGTCAGGATCGTAGCAAATGGAAATCCGTAATTTCTGCCTACCCCTCTGGGAAACAGGCGTAAATCTATGTTATGCTTAGATTTGATCAAATGTATGCTTGTCATGTTGTTTACATTTTACAATTACAATAAACAGTCGCAGGCTTGTTTTCTTTTTGCCTTTGTTATGCGCATGTTATATATGTGACAGAGAAACTTCCTTCATTCCCATGTGACAGCGTTCAAATCATTATTTGACTAGCGGTCGCCTAGTGGTTAAAAGACATTTCACAAAATTACGCAAGTGAAGTTTAGGTAAATGCCGACTCCCGAGCGATCGAGACAGTACGATGCGTCTAGGAGCGTCGTGGTATAGTGCGACCGTGTCTACACTTACGTTTTGATACTTTTCTTGGTATCTATTGCTTGAATTGTATTAAACATACTTTTGCAATATGTAAGTTTTCAAAACAAATAACGTATTTGTATTAATTATAGATAAATATTTTTATTTTTTTGATAAAGATACAACTCCCTCCCGCATTAGGACTAAATTTTCACGCGCCTTACGAATAAAACCTATGACGTGATTTCGATCAAATAAAGTAATAGGTCGATGCGTGATACAAATAATTATCTCATTCACATATTTATCGATTTAATAGCTAGTAACGATTCAAACCGATATAGTAATAGGTATGTCGCGACATTGGACTATAAAAAAATCTTCAGATATTGATGACATGATGACATATCGTGATACGAACAATTATTCACCGCCGATTTATCGATGCAATCGCAGCTAGTATCGACTCAAATCGATAAAATGTCGTGCTATTGGACTATAAAAACATCTTCGGAAATTGATGACGTATAAAATACCGTACACGGCGAACTGTAAACTGTTTCATTTTAATATTACAAGGAGTCTTGTCATTACATGTGCTAGAAAGAGATAAAGCTATACAACCTATATCGCTTTTCATTCTAACTGCGAATCCTTTCAGAGACAGTTTGAACGCCCCTGAGAGACGTCAATCAATTTCATAGCAAAAAACAAAAAGGTAAAATTAAAAATTTAAATTATTCCACGCTTGGTGCGTTTACAGAAATGCAATTTATTAAAAATGAAGTATAAGGTGTAATACATAAATTGCAACATGTATTTTTTACAAATTAAACACATAAGTAGCGTGTAAGTATTGCATTGTAGGTTTTAAAAAACTCTAAAGTTCAATTTAGGTACTGTATTGATTATTATTTTATGGTACATACATATGGTATATTGCGTGAAATGCCGAGATATATAGCTCTATACATTAGTCAGGTATTTTAGTATTGGTTTATTGGTTTTAAGTTCTGAAACGTCTATGACTCCACCGTAGGAGTCATGGACGTTTCACAACTTAAAACCAGTGACGATGACGTCGTTGCGCGTCCGTGACCCCTACGGGGAAGTCAAAAATCTTTGGTATTTTTTTCGCGAACAATCACGAGTTTTCTTGACTCCCCCGTAGGGGTCACGGACGCGCAACGGTAGTATATTGTTTTTTGTGAGGCATAGGACATTCCAATGGAAAAAAATACAGACGAATTGAGAACCTCCTTCTTTTTTTTAAGTCGGTTAAATAGACAACTCTTGCACTAGGTATAATTCCTGTGTCGCGGGGGACTTTCCAGACATTTAAACAACGGACACAAAGAACATCCAGACTCCAAACAGCTATTTCTGGATCACACAAACATCGGTCCCGTGTGGGATTCCAAGCAAGCTTGCCAACCATACGAGGTTCCTCGTACAAATACGAGATATGCGGTATCCCGTACGAGGACACTGTCAGCCTCGTACGAGATTTTGATATAGTAAAATAATAATATGATTTCACATTGCAGGCAACATTTTGTAGCATAAATGGGAGGTAATAATACGCAGGCAATAATACGAAGCCAACCACAGACAAAGAGTTTGTAAACTTAAAAAACTTGCAATTGATTATTTCATAACGTTAATCGTTCTAAGTTCAATCGTTTGATATGCCTATTTTTTAGTTTTATCTCTTTTTAGATGCATTAATGAATGTACGAGGTTTGAGAACCAAAATACGAGGGTTTTGCCTGCTTCTGTATGAGGAATAAAGTTCTAACGTTGGCAATGGCAACCCTGATTCCAAGTAGCAGTAGCGAGGCAGCCTCTTAAACCATCAGTGCAGTCAAAGTAAAAATTTACTAAACTACCTCGCAGGATTTCGAATTTTAGTTACGGAATATTTTTATTTTTTAATTTAATTTTATTTAGGGTTTTCTTTTTAAAAAAACATATCAAACTCATTGTACATATACAATAACATAACTAATTTAAAAAAAAGGCTATTGAGGAAGTCGATGCTGAGTCCGCGGTATTAGCCGGTAAAATGCTGACATTATTTCCGAGGTAGGATAACTCAAAGCACTTTGTAAACTTCCTACATCCAACCTATTAATACCAAACTTTCTCATCATCGACTCCCTCTCGACCTCACTTCTGACACACTCCATCAGCAAATGTTGCACATCTTCAACCCTATTCACGGAATATTAGAATGAACTCAATTGAAATGACTAAGTGCTAATAAATAGTTTTAATAGTTTAAATAATTTAATTAGCTTAAAAATTGGTAAAGTTTAATAGTAATAGTAGTGTAACAGTTTTTAAATTATGTAATAAAGTGTCAAATAAACAACGCGATAAAATCCATATGCCTATCTATAGTAGTTTAATTTCAATGAATAACATTCGCGTAAACAGAAGACAATATTATTTTCAACCAAATTAGATCATGTCACAAATAGATTGTAAGGAATAAACACGTAAGATTAAAAACGAAACACAAATGTTTAATTTCATTCAATGTCGTGATCATTTCAGATTCGGTGTGTCTGCCAAGGAATGCGTTACGAACTAACGACGGTATTTACTGCCTCTTGACCTTTGCCTTACTCCGTTTATGTGAAAAACTGAATTTAGATACACGCGACCATAAATTTTATTGTTCGTAATATTATGGTTCTATGCAAATAAGAGATTTACTTACAACATGTGGGAGTGATGTAATCTATGCTCTAATATTATAAAGCTGAAGAGTTTCTTTGGTTGGTTGAACGCGCTAATCTCAGGAACTACTGGTTCGAATTGAAACATTCTATTAGTGTTGGATAGCCCATTTATCGAGGAAGGCTATAGGCTATATAACATCACGCTACGACCCACAGGGGCGGCGCAGTAATCATTAACGCGGGTGAAACCACGGCACCACCTATAAATTATATATGGCAACATTATGTTTATAATTGGCGAAATTTTGAGGCAGTGGCGTTACCAATATCAAAAAACATATATAATAGTTTTTATTTATTATTCGGCTTGAAAATAAAGGTGGGATATTAAGTTCTTGCAAAGATAGTTAGGCACCACTGTACTTAACCTGTCGGCGTGCAAATTATAAAATGTTAAGTCAGATAATACTTACAACTATTCAATCAATCAAAATACTGTCTTAAATTACCTATACTAACGTATTATTATAGTTTATCACATAAATATTCACCTACAAAGTAATAACATAAGTTCAAGGTAATAAATCTAAAAGTTCAAAGAAGATTTAATGTTTATATTTCTTATTAAAAGGTCAAGTTAAAAGCGAAGTACCTACAGAGACGAATGGCGTCTGTTTCACAAGGCAATGACCTATAAAGATAATAGATTTTATAATTTATCAGAAAATAGGGCAAAATGTTTTCATTTTGGCTTATTTTCTAGTGTACAAAGTATTTTTATTAATGTTTTGTTTTATAATAAATTTTTATCTTACGCCTATTGCTGTATGATACATAAAAATAAGTCTAGTAATAGGTATAAAATAATTCTTATAATAACAATGACTGTATATATTTTTCAAGAAGTGTATTTATCTTTAGATATTGCTATCATTTTAGTTTAGAATAGATTTTATCATAAGTCAATTATTATCATCAATCATTTTGAAAAGTAGGTCGCGATTGACCAAATTCTTACCGATAATAGATAGGTATATATACTACATTATTAATTAAAAAAAATATAATAATAATAATAGATACTCACGTGACTCATGTTGGAGAACTAACGTAAAAATGATAAGGATACCAAAATGTTTCTGATTTTTTTAAGATATAACCCATTGAGTTATTAAATACTAGCTTTTGCTCGCGGCTTCGCTCGCGTAAAAGCAGGTTAGATTCCAGCAAGAAAAAAAAATTACCGTACTGCTTTTTTAAAATAAAATATAACCTTTCTTACTTGGTGATAACACTGATAACATAGCTTTTCTAATGGTGAAATATTTTTTTTAAACCGGCTCTGTAGTTTTTGAGATAAATCTTTACAACAAATAAACAAACAATGAAATCTTTCCTCTTTATAATATTAGTATAGACTACGTAGGAGACACCTCAAGTCAATTCTGTTGTCTGTAACAGCACAAAAGAAATACGTATTCTTTTGTGGTAACAGTCTGAGCCAGGCGATAACTGAAATGACACGTTTCAGTGCAATATTCAGCAGTAGCGTAATATATAGGTACTTACATGATGGCATGCGTAAGGCCTGGTTCTTCCTACATTATATCTAGAAATTTTATTTATTTCATACATACATACATACATAGATTCACGCCTGTTTCCCAGAGGGGTAGGCAGAGACTACGGATTTCCATTTGCTACGATCCTGACACACTTCTCTGGCTTCATTCACTTTCATCACATTCCTCATACACGCCCGTCGGTTCAAGGAGCTCTTAACCTGGCCTTTATTTATTTCATTATTTATTTAATCTTAGGAAGGCTTACAGACTAATATAATTCTAAAAAGTATACATTTACTGGGTACACATGTTGCTAATAACAAGCCTCCACATATGAATAAATATGGTTTTGGCTACGGACAGTTACATTTTGAGATCCTTATTTTTCATAGAATTTGTCAATGATCATGGCCATCCTGTGGCCATTAACACGAAAAGAAGAAGAAGTAGCTTTATGAAGTTAAGTTAGCGGGGTTTAGTGGTGTAGGTAATTAGGTATATTTTTATCACATATTTACACAACTTTATAGGACTTGACCCCAAAAAAGCTGCACTCAGTCTTATGGTAAACAGTTAGTGATGGAGGATGATTCATAGCAACAGACAAAGACACCATAACATTTATGTATCATCAAATTTTTTTTCTAAAATTACGCTCATGAAAAGCTGTATAGATATTACATACAATGTATGTTCAATAACAGTATATTATCGTGCATTCGATCAGAGTTTATCAGTGAGCTAATAAAAAGACAACAAGCGACTCGTCACGTCTTCCATAACCAATCAGGTGTCTCATAAAACCGATAACACATAGTTAAATCAGGGAAACTCGTGTTACTTTGATAACATACCAGTGTTAATATGATACGAAATTTAATTAAAAATTCCTTACTGACAATGAGGATTATGATAAAATTGGTGATTATCTGATTAGTTTATTTTTTGTGTTCCAATTTGGTACCTATAGGTATAGTATCGTTGATCCAGTAAGATAAGTTTGTGCCTTAAACGTCAACCGATTCGGTTGTTCTTTTTTTAAAAAGATAGTACTATTATTTTTTGGAAGAGATATATATGTACATAATATATATATTATATACTAGCTGTCCAGACAGACGTTGTACTGTACACAAGAAAAGAAAAATAAAAAACTAAATCTAAACCATTCTCGAATCCACTTGAACACACATAAAAACTTTCATCAAAATCGGTCCAGCCGTTTCATAGTTTAATTACAAACACAGGTACAGAAGATCTATATATATAAAGATATAGACAATGCTTCCTGTATTGCTTTCAAACATTCGCGCTATTCTTTTTCTCCTAACTATAGACAATTAGACCGCTAGTTTTTCTAAATAGTAAACTAGAAAGTATTTTTATTTTTCGATAATGTAGAGTGTAGACAATGCTGCCTTTAGTTTTTCAATAGCTATTTAATTTTCATGCTTCTTATTTCAAAACGATAAAGTATCTACGCGTTAGAAATTCCAGACACGGCACCACTATTTTATGGAATACACTTTTGCCCCCATGGAGACTAGATGTACTCATACATTAGAGTAGTAGCCATATTGCCAGTGCCAGGATCACCACTGTTTCATGAATGCAGTCAAATGCTGAGCCTAAATAGATTTATCTGACTAGAAGTCGCGCTTGTTTCTGACCTGGCACTTCATTTCTTCAGATCTAGGACTTTATAGGAAGCAGCGATATTACATACGCTTCAAGTCCAACAGAATAATCAGTGACACACGATACAATAATAGGTAATTGTGACAATATATCTATATTACTTGTACACCTAGATGAATTTATTGCGGTATGACAAGGACAAGTGACAATTTACCATGACGTACTCCAGTTCCGTGTTACTAAGTAATAAGTATCCGCTATGGTTTAATATGCGTATAAATATCTGATCCGTTTGAATGTATTAATTGGTAAACAAGTTATTGAACGTCAATAGTTTGTCATTACATTCAAAAATAATAATACTTTGGGCGTCCGGTTTCCATAATAAATTCAATTTCCTGTGTTGATAATGTTAATATTTTTTTATTCCTATGTTATTAACTGTCTAAGTTGCGCAGCGGTTATGAAAGCAACTGCTATGTTGAGGTTTCGGGTTCAATATCCGGGTCAGGCAATATTCTCTGTGAATCAATTCTCAGTACCAGCAATAAGTCTGGAGCTATGCCTGGTGTACGAAAATAAGCTCGCACCGTATTACGTGGGATCCAAAACCATATCTGACGAAATATGACCCTCATCTCTGCCTACCTCTTATATGAGAATATAGGCGTGATACATATATACTTATGTATTAACTAGCTAGTTAATTAGCTATGGTAACAGTTAACCATGAAGCGGTAAGTACGCTTATTTGTCGCTTAACTAGTAAGTATAAATAAATCCACGCATCAACACGTGATTTCTCGCATTGATTGCATTACAATCGATATCACTCAAGTCCATTTACGGCATTAATATCGCCGTCCACTCGACTGGATAATGCTCTCGAAGCCGACAGATAAGCTATCCATAGATAGCTATTCATATAATACCAGCTATCTAGAGATTTGATATTGATTTAACACTTAGAGCTTAACATATAGACCGTATTAAATATTAAATGGTGCATGGCCTCTACATATAAAAAAAACAATATTAAAAAAGAATAATAAGTTATAACTTATAACAGATTTGAAATTCGAATATAGAAGACATGACGTAGTTCACAATAGTAAAGTACCTAGGTATTTAAAAAAATAAAAAAGTTCTCTGTATCGTCTGTTTACGTAAGAAATGAAAAAGTGTCATGACGTCAAGAATAATATATAAATAATATTATATAATATAATTATAAAGAAAAGAAAGATATCATGTTACTAGTGCACGTAAAGTGGAGACTCAAATACGTTGACATTGGGACGTTTTTCTATAGTTTTTAGTATTTTTCCATTAGTTCAATATATCAACACAAGCGTTCTTATTAAAAATAAAATATTCTGGACCCATATTTTCGACGTCCATTACTATGGAAATAATATATCTATACTAATATTATAAAGAGAAAATGTTTGATTTTTATTTGTAACAATTATTTCACCGTTAGAAAGCTGTATTATCATCAATACACACATAGTTTCACGCCTGTTTCCCAGAGGGGTAGGCAGAGACTACGGATTTCCATTTGCTACGATTCTCATACACTTCTCAGTAACATAATAATATTATGTAGGCAATATTTTATTTAATAAAATAGTACTAATATAATCTACTTTTACGCGAGCGAAGCCGCGGTCAAAACCTAATCTAGTATAAAATAAAATAATGCAGTTCAATATCGGATTTACATGAATTAAATAAGTTAAGGAAAGTTTATAATAATTTCAAATCACAATATGTGTTACCCATTTATTTTCCGTATAGGTACCCAATTACCCATAGATTATGTCATGGTGTACGTGACACGGGGCACGTCTGCAAACAGCTAGGCTTCATCTTTCATGCTTTTGTTGTTGCTAAGTACCTATTCAATTACGTCGGGTCAACGAAGTGGGTCCGCCATAAAGTGCTTCGTAACGAAATTGACTACTGTTTTGAAGATTAGTGTCGGTTTTCATGGAGTGTGCTACGGTCTATTTTATGTACCGTTGTTGCTTACTTATTAAAAAGTATATAAATAGGCTTACGCTTACATATCTCCGAAGGGGTAAGCAGACTTATTAGGTTTGAGAAGAGCAGCGATAGCTCAGTGGGGAGACCAACAGACTGCAATGCAGAGGGTCTCGGGTTCGAACCCACGTCGCGCACCTCTGACTTTCGGAAGTTATATGACTTTTCGAAATTATGTGCGTATTGATTGACAATTATCGCCGGCTCCGTGCCTCGGAGAGCACGTTAAGCCGTTGGTCCCGGCTGCCATGAACATCTATGGCAGTCGTTATTGGGAGAGTGTCGACACAAAAGATCCCTCTGGGTCGAAGTGTCGCCGGTCTGCACTGACTGGCCCCAAGATAAGATAAGATAAGTCGGGTTTCAAATTACTAGTATTCTTTATTCTTGTTAAACCCTTCAGCTAAGCTACAATACTAGTATTAGTAGTGGGTTCACGTCAAAAGTGCAATGGGTGGGGTTCGAACCCGCGACCGCCGCAACCTGATTGGACCTGAGAACTCAAAATCGATGCTAATATGAGCGCAAACTTATGTCGCGGTATGAAATATCCTTACTTAATATTATAAATTCGAAAGTAACTCTGTCTGTCTGTCTGTTACCTTTTCACGGCTAAACTACTTAACCGATTTAGATGATATTTGGTACAGATATAGTTTAAAACCTGGGGAAGGACATAGGCTACTCTTTATTCATATGGGTTCCACGTGGGCGGAGCCGCGCGCAAAAGCTAGTACATAATAAATAAGGCTTTCTTATAATTCATACACAGATAGTAATGAAACTGCCTTTTTCCACCTCTTTCTACCACTTTTTATAGATAGAAGTGTTCAACACCCAGTTTTCCTCAGCTATGATTTTAGGTCCCATAATAGAGGGCGACCATATTACTGTCTGCCTTGTCAGACTCCTACTACTGAGATGGACAGAAAACCCAATAACTTTTTGCCTGACCTGGAAATCGAATCCGAAACCTTAAGCAAAGCAGTCATATTGGCTACCATGGCATCTGTATCTATGCTAATATTATAAAGCTGAAGAGTTTGTTTCTTTGAACGCGATAATCTCAGAAACTACTGGTTCGATTTGAAAAATTATTTTAGTGTTGGATAGCCTACTTATCGAGGAAGGCTATAAGCTATATTACATCACGCTACAACCCACGGGGGCGGCGCAGTAACGATAAACGCGGGTGAAACCGCGGGAACATTTAGTTCCATAATATGCATTCACAGTAGAAAAATAACGCATGTGTATTTGTTGCATTGAATTATAAATTTATAACTCAGTACGACCTTTACAAAGTGTGTACTTTTATCGTTAGGTATTATCCATATTAATGTATTATATATACAAATGTATTGTATAAATAGTTGTTATTGTTTGCACTTTTGTAGAAATTATAAATAATTGCAATATTCTTTATTGACGTCATAACGTGTCTGAATGTCATTTATTTTGCAAGCGCCATGACACTTTGAATTGAAGTTAAAACTTATTTGTCATAACTTTTTTATATTTGTATCGCGTTGAGGTTTGATTGGTCACCTCGCTATTGCCACTGTTATGTTGTAAGTTCGATGACACATGACAAAAAAAAATGTAATCCATAAATAATTGTCTGGTTGTTTTTTTGTACATTGTTTGAATGTTTATATAGTCCCGCGCGATACAAATCTATTCTTAGTGCGGCAGTGGTTCTTTTCAGCTTTATAATATAAGTATAGATATAGGAAAATAGCCACTAATAAGAGCAGAGAGAAGAGTTTATTTAACAATACTGTAACTGTACTTCCCGTAACCATTATTCCCGAGAGTAATGGAGTATTCCGCTTTCGGCACCAATAGGTATTTTATACCACATTCGGCATTAAGCAAAAATACCTATTGGTGCTGAAAGTGGAATAGCTTAGGTGCCGAAACCATAGGTGCCGGAAAAATTGGTGCCGAAAGCGGAATACTCCAGAGTAATAGTAAAATCAAAATTAACAACGCGCTTGATATATTACAAATTATTATATTATTTTATCACAGTTTAATAATAGAAGAATTAATTAAAAACTAATATTATTAACGCGGAAGTGTGTTTGTTTGTTACGCTTTCACGCCGTAACTACTCGACCGATCAATATGAAATGTCGCATACACGCTGTCAGGGGTACAGATAAGGACGTAGGATTCATTTCATCCAGAAAATAACTAGTGATAATATAATTTTTTATTTCAGATACATTTATTATACCCAAACCCATATATTATCAAAACCGTTACATTTAAAAAATAATTACTGGGTTAATCTACACAAATAAATAAAATTGAAGTATCTGTTTGTAATGTCAAAATAACAGCTTTTTATCTAATGCATATGAAAGTACATAAGATACCTATACGATACGATCTATTTTTAAAATTTTTGTCTGTCTGTTTGTGCCGGCTAATCTCTAAAACGGCTGAACCGATTTTGACGGGACTTTCACTGGCAGATAGCTGATGTTATAAGGAGTAACATAGGCTACTTTGATTTTAGAAAAAAAATAGGGTTCCGCGGAGACAAACACTTTTTAGTTAAAATCTACGCGGACGAAGTCGCAGATAACAACTAGTTAAAAATATAAATTAACATACGGGATTATGTAGAAGAATAGTACATAACACCTTTAGGTCAATGACCGACATTGTTTAGTTGTTACGAAATCAATAAAATATTGGTCAATGAAAATGCCCGTCCTAAATGTAAGTATCTATTTGTATGATTATCTAAATAACTATTAATTTATCTATACTAATATTATAAAGCTAAAGAGTTTGTTTGTTTGTTTGAACGCGCTAATCTCAGGAACTACTGGTTCAAATTGAAAATTATTTTTGTGTTGTACCTATAGCCTATTTATCTAGGAAGGCTATATAACATCACGCAACGACCCACGGGGGCGGCGCAGTAACCATAAACATAGGTGAAACCGCGGGCACAGCTAGTTTTATATAAGTTACGTACGTACTACACAAACATTGCGTGGCGGGTTCCTCTCTAACCAAGTATGACACTTTGCCCGACTCGGGCTTCGAACCTAAGACCTCATGCACAGTCGTATTAGCTACCTGTGCGCCACCTATGTGAGTGCACACGTATTAAAATACATTGTAACTAACATCGGCATGTAGGTTTATCAGGTCACGTGTTGAAACCATTTCCTGAATATGTTTACTTAAGAAAATTGCCTGTTAGCATTATTAACTCAACTAATTAATAACACTAAATGCTTATATTATTATTATTTAATATGAATATATAGGCTAATCTATACTAATATTATAAAGCTGAAGAGTTTGTTTGTTTGAACACGCTAATCTCAGGAACTACTGGTTCGAATTGAAAAATTATTTTAGTGTTGGATAGCCTATATGACGGCCTCGATGGCGTAGTGGTTAGTGTAACCGACGGCCACGCCTAAGGTCGCGGGTTCGATTCCCGCACAAGTCAAACATTTGTGTGCATGAACATGGATCTTTGTCTCGGTCTGGGTGTTTCTATATACAATATGTATGTATTTACAAAAAAAGGTATATATGTATGTTTATCCATTGTCTAGTACCCATATTACAAGCTCTGCTTAGTTTGGGCTAGATGGTGTTGTGTGTATGTGGTAGAATATTATTATATTATTATTATTATATTTATTGAGGAAGGCTATAGACTATATAACATCACGCTACGACCCACGGGGGCGGCGCAGTAACGATAAACGCGGGTGAAACCGCGGGAACATCTAGTGGGATATAATTATGTATTACGTCTTAATTTTTGTTCTATGAACCCATAATGTCCTACTACAGGATAAAGGCCTCTTCACTTCTTCTCCGTCTCTATTCAAAATCACACCGGACGGATTATTATTTTAAACAATTTTTCGATGTTTCTGTGCTCTTATGAGATCGTGTTTAATTAACGGGCAATACAAAGTTGTTTCGGTTTTCTGTTAGATATGAGAATTTGACCATGGCAGCTA
Organism: Catocala sponsa; assembly: GCA_963564715.1. Lineage (NCBI taxonomy): Eukaryota > Metazoa > Arthropoda > Insecta > Lepidoptera > Erebidae > Catocala > Catocala sponsa. The sequence continues at coordinate 24,278,330 of OY751342.1, forward strand.
ATGGAATAAGTTATGTAGTTTGATACCAAAGAGGGGTCTCCCCGTGACCATGGCTGCTGAAAAGCAACCGAAACGTCGGGGAAAGTGTAAACGAATATAAATAGTATAATAGTATAGTAATAGTATAAATAGTTTTAATAGCTTCAATAATTTAATTAGCTTAAAAAATTTGTAAAGTTTAATAGTAATAGTAGTGTATACAGTTTCTAAATTTTGTAATAAAGTGTCAAATAAACAACGCGATAAAATCCGTATATAGTAGTTTAATTTCAATGAATAACATTCGCGTAAACAGAAGACAATATTAAGGGGTAACAAAGTTTATCAAAAAAATCAATATCGCTCCTTCTACGTGTGACCTTTGATGCTACTATACTAAACTATATACATATATGTTATTATGTAAGACATACAATTATGTATATATACAGCGTCATTGCTTTATAAATATTTACACTATGATGAAGCTAAATAAAAGGTACCGTTTATATAATTGATAAATAAATAGGTATATAGCCTATTTTTGTATACTTGTCCCAATTGGCGAACAATGGGCTCATTAAAAATCATTCAGTGTTTGCTTTCATTTAGATTCGTTCTTTTCATACTAAAACTAGATGTTCCCGCGGTTTTACCCGCGTTTATCGTTACTGCGCCGCCCTCGTGGGTCGTAGCGTGATGTTATATAGCCTATAGCTTTCCTCGATAAATAGGCTATCCAACACTAAAATAATTTTTCAAATCGAACCAGTAGTTCCTGATATTAGCGCGTTCAAACAAACAAAAAACTCTTCAGCTTTATAATATTAGTATAGATAGAGATGACGAAAAAATCCTAACCAATATTTTAAATGAAAATGTGAGCTTGTTTGCTAGTTACTCGACCGATTATTATGAAATTTCGCGTACCTATTGTCAGGGGTACAGAAAAGAACATAGGATACCTTTGATTCAGAAAAAAAAACAACGGGTTGCACTCCAGTAGTGCTGGCAGAAGTGAAAATTTGAATATTAACGTTGTGCATTTTTGATATTTTGAAATGGTTAGGGAATAATTTTGCACGAATTGCTTTAATTATCAGTATAAAAGTACTATAATTTATTTGGTAAAATACAATATTCATTTATTGCGCTATCGTACACAAACATGACAGTTCTACGTCCGTCTTACGAATTTTTGATCAGGTCACGTGTCCTGACGCGAGTTTGAAAATTCTCCCTCCGTCTTACGAATTTTCGATCAGGTCACGTGTCCTGCCGCGAGTTTAACATTTTTTACCCATCACAAAAAAGTGCACAACGCCGCTAAAGAAGTTTTCAATTCAAAATACTGTCCCGTGGGAAACCGCGGACAAATATTAGTATGGATGTAAAATATAATTGGATAGGACTACCTGTTGATAGTTCTAATGTCTATCTTATTAGATAGACATGTGGTTCTATAGCTGTTTTGTACATGGTGGGTAATATACATGTAGCTATATAGATTATAGGAAAGAATATCAGGTCACTGTTTACTGTTAATAAGCCGGAAAAGTAGTCCGTTTTCCTGGCTAATTAAGAAACTAATAGGACTACATACTTCCCGAATGCAAGGAGCATAAACAATGTTTTAATTAAAAGTAACTATAAACTAGCCATGAAACCGTTTTTTATATAACCAGTGAACTACTACCATCTTATCTTATCTTATATGGGGGCCAGTCAGTGCAGACCGGCGACACTTCGACCCAGTTCGATCTTTTGTGTCGACACTCTCCCAATAACGACTGCCATAGATGTTCATGGCAGCCGGGACCAACGGTTTATTAACGTGCCTTCCGAGGCACGGAGCAGACGATAATTGTCAATCAATACGCACATAATTTCGAAAAGTCATATAACTTCCGAAAAGGTAACTACCAACAAATAGGTCAATAATTTTAGCGACAAAATATTATAAAAATTACAAAATGTCATTTTATATCTACCGTGATACGTGTACTCGAATCGCAATAATTTCGAGCTAAGCAATGTTTTCCGATGCCAATTACGACGCTATTAATACTTTTTAAAACAATGTATTTTAATCTACATTTCTTATAAGTTGTTTTTAATAATTATAAACTGATGATTATTTTAACATTATAAAGTAAACATTTTCGTATCAGTAAAACTCTTAATTACTACAACATTGTAAAAGTAAATAGCAACTTAATCAACAGTGTAAAAACTAGACTCTGAAAAATTCATAAATTAAGCCAAATAATTAATTAAAAAGTTAAACAACGAAATACTATGTAACAAGCACATCAGTTGTTTACATTTCTTAAATGGTTAGGTATTTGTATCTCTAGTAAAATTGCAGTACTTTGTAAGACTGTGTTAACAGTATGCTTGCGAGTAATTCCGCTGGAGTAAGGGACGCTGGTTAAGACAAGATGCCCGAGACGAGGTTGTACCATGTTTAAAGAGTAGCCCTAAACGAGAATTGATGTAAGACAGACCTCTGTTCATCAATAAAGATCTTATAGATTTACTAGCATTATGGCGGCGTACCCCGCGTGGTTCCTACATCAATAAAAAGTAGTCTACGTTCTTTCCCAGGTTTTAAACTAGCTCTGTATCAAACTTCGTCCAAATCGGTTGAGTGGTTTAGGCGTGAATAGGTAACAGACAGACAGAGTTACTTTCGAATTTATATTATCTTATCTTATGTGGGCGCCAGTCAGTGCAGACCGGCGACACTTCGACCCAGTGGGATCTTTTATGTCGACACTCTCCTAATAACGACTGCCATAGATGTTCATGGCAGCCGGGACCAACGGCTTAACGTGCTTTCCGAGGTACGGAGCAGGCGATTATTGTCAATCAATACGCACATAATTTCGAAAAGTCATATAACTTCCGAAAGTCAGAGGTGCGCGACGTGGGTTCGAACCCGAGACCCTCTGCATTGCAGTCTATTGGTCTCCCCACTGAGCTATCGCTGCTATTGATATTAAGTAAGATATTAATTCCTTGCTCTGTGATTTCTTTTCCTGAATCTTAACTACAGCTTAACATCCCGATCCTACATTTTCATTATGCGTTTGTATGTACTAAACATCGCCTACCAGCTTAGTGAAACATAATATTTCTTTTTTACGATAGCATGAATTTAATTTTACTATGGACGCAACTTAAATTGTAATAAATCAATAGTACAATTTAAACTATCGACTTTTATGTAGTTCTATTTACTTTAGCCTTTATTATTGCAATATTTTAATGTAATAACTTAAGTATCAAAGTCACATCATTGATAAGGGACTCAAGTTTACAAAGTAACGCATAACATCAAAGTGTCTTGAGTTTAATAAGTTACTGTAGTTTCGTTTACGTTAGTTGCTATCTGAAAAAAAATCAACGGGTTGCACGCCGGGAGTACCGGCAGAAGTGAAAACCTGAATATTAACGTTGTGCATTTTTGATATTTTGGAATGGTTAGGGAATAATTTTGCACGAATTGCTTTAATTATCAGTATAAAAGTACTATCATTTATGTGGTAAAATACAATATACATTTATTGCGCTATCGTATACAAACATGACAATTCTCCCTCCGTCTTACGAATTTTCGATCAGGTCACGTGTCCTGACGCGAGTTTGACAATTCTCCCTCCGTCTTACGAATTTTCGATCAGGTCAAGTGTCCTGACGCGAGTTTAACATTTTTTACCCATCACAAAAAAGTGCACAACGCCGCTAAAGAAGTTTTCACTTCAAAAACCTCATGACCACTTTTTCTCTATCTGTATCTACAAAAGAGAAATATACTGGCTAACCAAAAATGTCTGGAAGTGTATCGCCGCGGTCGCATTGCCACCGATGGCGAACTTAGAATCCCACACGGGTCAATATTTTCTGTGGTCCACAAATTATTGTTCGGACTATGAGATGTATTACTTTTAATTATCTAATTGTATGTATAATAATAATTTTCGGACACAGGTCTATAAAAACAATAACGCAAACCCAGTACGACAGCTGTCTTTAAAATAAATTTGTCAATATCCCGGTCGAGTAGGTAAACCCTGAAAGCGTAACAAACAAACAAACTCACATTCGCATTTATAACATTAGTTAATGCTCTGAATACATAGCTGTGCCCGCGGTTTCACCCGCGTTTATAGTTACTGCGCTGACCCCGTGGGTGGTTCGAGATGTTATTATAGCCTATAGCCTTCCTCGATAAATAGGCTATCCAACACTAAAATAATTTTAAATTCGATCCAGTAGTTCCTGAGATTAGCGTGTTTAACCAAACAAACAAATAAACAAACTCTTCAGCTTTATAATATTAGTAAGCATAGATATTATAAATGCGAATGGTAGTTTGTTTGTTTGTTACGCGTTCACGCCTTATCTATTCGACTGCTCATCATGAAACTTCGCATACACTTTTTTCTTTTTTTTAACTACTAAAGTGGCAAACAAGCATACGGCCCACCTGATGGTAAGTGGTCACCGTAGCCTATGGACGCCTGCAACAGCAGAGGCATCACTTGCACGTTGCCGACCTTGTAATAACCTCTTAACGCCCCTTTTTGAAGAACCCCATGCTGTAGTCTTGTGGGAAAACCTCGGCAGGGAGTTCATTCTACAACCTGAGCGTCCGCGGGAGAAGATTCCTTTGGAACCGCTTAGTGCGGCACCAATTAGGTTGTAAGGTGTGAGAATGAAATCCCTGCCGATGGCGATGATAAAAAGTAGCCGAGTACGTTGTCAGCGATACAGAAAATAGACATAGGCTATCCAAAACAAAAAGTCCTATTCCCGAAGGCTAGACTTTATTGACAAAATCTACACGAACGCAAGCGAAACTGTGAGCAAAATCTAGATACATATAAATAAAGGGAACTTTTATCACTTTCCTTAAGGAAAGTGATAAAACTGGTTATAATTAACTTATTATGACGTGATATATAAGGTCCCGGTATTCCCTAAAGATATGATATGTTTGTGCAGTAATCCTTGACCACTATCAACCAATATGAATGCTACTTTTATCTCTAAAGCTGACCTGTGCCATTGTCCGGGTCAAAAACGTTTAAGATAAAGAACTTACCTATCAGACATGCACCGAATGAAACATGACATAGCCATCATGCCAATGAATGCTATTGATAGATACTTTACTTATAAATAACTATTTCGAATAACCAGAGATTTATATTATAAATGCGCCTTTCTGGTCTGTCGGCCTCGATGGCGTAGTCGTTAGTGTAACCGACTGCCACGCCTGAGGTCGCGGGTTCGATTTCCGCACAAGTCAACCATTCGTGTGCATGAACATGATGTTTGTCTTGGTCTGGGTGTGTCTATTTACAAAAAAAAAGTATATATATGTATGTTTATCCATTGTCTAGTACCCATAGTACAAGCTCTGCTTAGTTTGGGCTAGATGATATTGTGTGTATGTGATAGAATATTATTATTATAAAGTTAAGCTGTCATCCGACACAATGCCAATAAAATTACAAACATCGTATTACTAGATTTTGTCCGCGACTTCACTCGCGTAAATGTTAAATTAGATTAATAACAATACTTCTTCTGGATGAAAGGTACTCTTGCCTTTTTCTATTCTTCTGACAATATGTATGCGAAATTTCATGATGTTTGGTCTAGTAGTCTGATTTCAGCATGAATGGGTCGGCTCGACCGGGGAAGGACTACCCTCTCACAGAATATCAACATGAAATAGCAGTATTCCTACTGTTGTATTTTGTTCAGTGAGTGAGTGTGCCGGAGGCCCAATTACTCTCTTGCCCGTTTCCCGCTCCTTCTACATCCTACTTCCTTTCTCGCCCAAACGATCGGCAACGCGCAAGTGATGCCTCTGGTATTGCAAGCGTCCATAGCCTATGGTGACTACTTACGATCAGGTGGGCCGTATGCTTGTTTGCCACCTTAGTAGTATATAAAAATTGGTCTGTAATGTCGGTTTACGAACGATAGCTCGTGACAACGTCATAACAAAATTTATTTTCCGGAACGTTACAATGAGCAAAACGGGACAATGAGTGTAACGGGACAATGAGCGTAACGGGACAAGTGTCAAATAAACAACGCGATAAAATCCGTATATAGTAGTTTAATTTCAATGAATAACATTCGCGTAAACAGAAGACAATATTAAGAAATTTTGCAGTTATGTATATTGCGGTGTCTTTGCAAGTATTGAAACAACGGACATAAAAACCACCCAGGCTTAGAACTCTTAGCGTGTTAATTTGTGTCCCGTGATAAATGCGAACCTAGTTGGCACACTGGCAGTAGTTTCACAACCACTTAGGCCCGACTCCTATACCCAAGAAACGAATCGCTTTAGCTACGGATAGTTAAATATTGACATATTTTTCATAGAATATGTGTCTAAAATTAAGTGCCAGTAGTAAAACGATGCGTAAAAGTATAGCAGCGATAGCTCAGTGGGGAGAACAACAGACTGCAATGCAGAGGGTCTCGGGTTCGAACCCACGTCGCGCACCTCTGACTTTCGAAAGTTATATGACTTTTCGAAATTATGTGCGTATTGATTGACAATTATCGCCTGCTCCGTGCCTCGGAGAGCGCGTTAAGCCGTCGGTCTCGGCTGCCATGAATATCTATGGCAGTCATTATTGGGAAAGTCAGTGCCCTCTAATATCCTGACACTGGTCTAGCCTTAGGGTATCGTTAGCCTTCGGGTTTCGGAGGTCAGGTGGCGGCCGTTGCGTGTAAAAACTGATATCCAGTCAAATCGGTTAGACTAGAAAGCCGACCCTAAGTGACTTGGGAATAATAAAGGCGAGGCGCGAGGAAGAAGAAGTAAAACGATGCGTTTCGTAAATATAGGAGCCGGGCTTAAGCCACTACGTCATCATCATAATAATTTCAACCGAAAGACGTCCACTGCTGGACATAGGCCTCCTCCAAAGTTTCCCACACAGACCGGTCTTGGGCCACCAGCATCCAACCGCTTCCCGCGACCCTTACCAGGTCGTCGGTCCACTACGCCATACATGGCTTTAAATACTAAGCTTCAATAAACATAGCTTTAGTGGTACTGGGTGAAAGTAGCCGAAAGTAACATGTGTTACGATCGCTCACTCAAGCCTGTCTTATGAATGTCAATACATTCATTTGGCAAGGGTAATGTTTCCGTGACAATTCAAAGGTTAACCTCGAAAACATACGTTTTTTTTTGCCTCTTTCATTTATTCATCAGTAATTTTTGCAGTAACTATAAATGAGAATACTGATGTCAGAAATAAGAGCAACGTTATATATTGAAATTAAACTACTTTATTTGACACTTTATTACAAAATTTTGAAAAACTGTTACACTACTATAATTACTATTAAACTTTACTAATTTTTAAGCTAATTAAATTATTGAAATTATTAAAACTATTACTATACTATTATTCTATTTATATTTATGTTTACACTTTTCCCGATGTTTGGGTTGCTTTTCACCAGCCATGGTCACGGGGAGACTAAGATGGTAGTTCTCTATATGTTCCAGTGTAGTTATTTCAAAGTACCCGAACATAATTTAATCATGGGTGATTCTATTTACGCAGAATGAGCTCAAAGTATCATGAAGTCTAGCTGTGGTTTGCTTCTTCTTGGATTTGACTATTTGAATTACTGGATCCCAAGCTGGTGGTACATTCCAACCATCTTTGGCAATCTCCATTGGCAATCTCACTTTTATTATTTGTACCGAACTCGCAACCACACGCCCGGACTATTTATTTCTAAATACCTACATCGGGTTTTTTATTAATATAAATTAACTTTAAAATCTATTATGTTCTCATGTAAGTGACATGTATGTGTTTTATTGAGAAATAAAGATGTTTAAACCGAATTAAAATACTTAATAATATGTTCATGTAAGTGCAAATGTTTTTACTTCTCAAAGTAAAAACACTTGCACTTATTTGTGCAGAAAAATATTTTTCACATGACGATCGTTATCAATGTGATTAAAGACTCAAAATGAACACGTGACGACCGATCTCATTGTAATGATAAGATTACATTATCACAAGTAATTTGATAAACAGACCTTTATTAGATTTTTATCACTGCATTTTTGAATATTGCTATTATTTTTGATAAAAATACACACGCCATGTGAAATTACAGCTATAGTAATATACATATCTAATTAAACACAATATGTTTTATTCTAATCAATATAAGTTTTAATTTTACCTCAAGTTTATTTTATAAACTTATTTATATTGTAGTTATTCATGTTTTCCTTGTTCAGTTACCAAAAACATAATTTTATACAATACTAGTTTTCACCCTCGGCTTCGCTCGCGTAAATGTAGGTTAGGTGAGGTTAGGTTTGCAACAGTTATTTTTTCTGGATGAAAGGTACCCTATGTCCTATTCAGTACCCCTGACAACGTGTATGTAAAATTTCATGTTGATCGGTTGAGTAGTTAAGGCGTGAAAGCGTAACAAACAAACAAACAAACTCATTTTCGCATTTATAATATTAGTTAGGATTTAATGCATGTTTTTTGCATTTTTATGTGTACATGCTTAATTAAACACATTATATATTAAGTAATCTAATCAATATAAATTTAATTTTACCTCAAGTTTATTCTATACATTTATTTAAGTATATTGTATGCTTGTTTTCCTTGTTCAGTTACCAAAAACATAATTTTATACAATACTAGCTTTTGCGCGCGGCTCCGCCCGCGTGGTACCTACATCAATAAAAAGCCTATGTCCTTTCCCAGGTTTTAAACTATATTTGTACCAAATTTCATCTAAATCGGTTGAGTGGTTTCGCTGTGAAAAAGTAACAGACAGATAGACAGATAGACAGAGTTACTTTCGAATTTATAATATTAGTAAGGATTTAATTAATGGATGTTTATACACCGGATAGTGTGTCACATTATAAAGTAAATAGTATCAAGCTATTATATTTATGAAGGGTAGTCAGATATCAGCCTCAAATTTTGCCTGTTATGTTTCAATCTGTATGATAGATGGTAAGGTTATTGACGCTTATCAGACATAGTTGCCGAACTTTGAACGGAATGTGGATGCCGTACTGCTATTGTACTGAGTACGTGCGACGAATATCTTGTTAAAAACTCCAATAAAACATGGCTTAGCTTGGTCACGAACCCGGACCATCAGGCATTCACACTTAAAAGCCATCAAAGCAGCGATTCGGGTCATTGATAAAATAAACTCTGGCATTTAATATTTAAACTGACTTGGCTGTATTATGTATGCTTTATTTTAGAGGTAAGCTAATGTTATTTTTATTGCATTAAGATATATACAAGTACAATTAATTAGCACTCGACAAACAAAGTAGAACGGCCTCCGAATTTTTCCAATAAGCGTAATCGATTAAGACTATAATTAAACCAATTATTGTGACACTGACAATCGAGAAGCATCACGAAACGTCCCAATTTTAGAAATCCGTGTGTAATTATTTCACTGGCAACCTTTGCCTTTTATTGTCATTGGAACAATGATACCAGCGGCAAGTGGAGCACGGCCAGTGCACAACACAAGTCTGTCCGATTTACTTTTAAAAAGTCTGAGTTTGTACTTGTGCCAATTTTTTATGTAACAGATATTTTGCATGGCCGTTGTTTGTCTAAAATATGTAACGAGATTCGGTAGATACTGAAGGCGTTCGGTTAGATTCGGTAAATTACGATGGCAACCGAATGTTTACGATTGCAATTGGACATGCGAAAGACACATTTACTGAGCTCACTGCCAGCAAATTCACTTGTATATTATTTTCGTATTTAGATGGGTAACTGTAAATCTTCGTTCAAGTGCACCGTGTAACTAAAAAAATGGTCGCTTTTGTAAAGTAATTTTAAAGAGAATAGATAGATGCGTTGTTTGGCGAAGTTTAAATCTATACTAATATTATAAAGCTGAAGAGTTTGTTTGGTTGAACGCGCTAATCTCAGTAACTACTGGTTCGATTTGAAAAATTATTTTAGTGTTGGATAGCCTATTTATCGAGGAGGGCTATAGGCTATATAACATCACGCTACGACTCACGGGGGCGGCGCAGTAACCATAAACGCGGGTGAAACCGCGGCATCATCTAGTAAATTATATAGCAACAATGTTTTGGTTGTTGGAGAGAAAATAAAGATTATTAACGTTCATGATACAAAAATAGATAGCCGTTATTGAAATACAAACATTTTTATACGTATACAAATTGGTTCTGGGTTACTGGGTCCCTATACAAAATGTGAAGCACATACCCCCAGATTATTAGATAGTGAAATTAAAAATAAAAGTTTTCTATTTTCAAATAATTATGCCTATGCTCTTCAAAAAAAAAAAAAATGTAAGAAGTACGTCTTACTTTAAATCAAAATATTTAATCAAACCTAAATAATATTATACAATCATATAATTATGTTCAATTCAAAATAAACACAGTTTAGCTGCGTTCGAAGTAAAATGAGGACATAATGAATACTGAAATCAACAGGTCATTGACATTTAAGGCTATTAAAAACAATTTACACTTACTTAATTAAGGATATTAGTTCATTAATATTCAATAAGTATGTAAATTGCAATAAGACCAATTTGCAGTAAGATCTCTTTTTTTGTAATTCACTGTGTCTGATGTATGTAGTGCATAATCTGCTGCAAATAAATTTAATTTCTTTCTTTCTTCTAAATTATCGCGAAATTGTTATTCTGTTATATTACGTAGCAAATTGTATTGGGATACTAATATTTACACAGTTTATGGTAAGTATAACAAAATGACGATAAAAAAAAGAAAAGAGAATGCAAGTCATTTAAGTCAAGCCCTTTTAGTCGAATGTTGCGATGTCATCACTGTTGCCAATTTAGGGACTTTGTCGCTAGAAATGACGACTTTCGTGTATGTCTTAGCGACAAAAAATAAAATTTGTCGCAAAAAATTTTTTTGCGACTTATCTGGCGACTTTTGGAATACAAAAGAAAACAAATTTCGACACAGAATTATACAATGCGAAGAGATATATATGGAAAAAATTATAAAATCTCCAGGTTTTCGGTAGAAAACGACTAAAAAAAAAAGGTCAGTCCGCCTACTGTGGACGCTCCACAGGTAGGCAGGCTGACCTTTTTTTTTTAGGATTTCACTACCTGAAAGTCGAAAAATCAGACCAGAATCAGTTTTAGCGACTTTCTGGCGACTTTTGATATTGAATCTAGCGACTCGACTTCACAAGAATTGGCAACACTGGATGTCATTAAAACTTGTCATTTTTTTTATGGTAGATAGGACAACATTTCTCTTATTGTATCGGTTTGAGGGATCACCTCGTCACTTGCAACGCGCCGAGTTTTGTGGGTTCGATATCCACACGGGGCAAAAGTGCATAGTGGTTCTTAATCGCCATGTTCTGTGTTTGTAAAGGCCTACACTCTCTCAGGGGCTGAATATTTACTTTTGAGTAGAAAATAGTACCGTATATAGTAGGTAGTCTGTCCACAATCCACCGTAACATTCTTATCTGAGCTGAGAACTCATCCAATCCAAAAATTTGTTGTGAAATTGTAGACTAGCTGACCCGACGTTGTCCTGTCGACGAACTATCAAACTCGCGAGGCCCTTGAAATGTCCCATGACTCATAAAAAAAAAGAAACGCTATCGTTGCGCGTCCGTGACCCCTACGGGGGAGTCAAGCACACTCGTTGTGATTGGTCAGGACAAAAAACAAATATTTTTGACTCCCCCGCAGGGGTACGGACGCGCAACGACGTCAAACTATTATAACTTCTGAAACGTCCATGACTCCACCGTAGGAGTCATTGAGTCATTAAACGTTTCAGAAGTTATAATATGACTAAGGGCAACAGGCAATCATTTTTATTATAAAGATATAATATATCATTGTTAAATGGGCTATGTCCAGCAGTGGACTATTATAGCCTGATGATGATGATGATGATGATGAAATGCACTTTTATGACAGGATGCATATTGGTATGTAAATAACTGGTTTGATTTGAATAAATTGTATTACGTATTCATAATATAAATTCAAATTAGTTTTATAATTTCTAAGAATTAACATTGAATGCTCAGCAGGGTACAAAATTAAATCTGCTCACAAGTGACTGCAACTGTGTTTAAAACAGAAAGATCGAAAGAAGGACTGATATCGTTCTCAGAATAACGCTTAAGATGTAATCAAAATAATAAACAGCAATACAATCATACAGACATATACATATATACCGTTCCTCCATTGCATGTCATTCTAAGAATTATTTACTTTATAAATAAAATCTGTGAACTATTTTCTAAAATATAAATGTCTATATGTTTTTGTGAATTATTAGTTTACCAAGCGATTACTGGATTATAAGCAAAGATAATAACACATTGACATTTGTAGCATACTATGTAATTTAAAAAAAAAAAAAATTTTTGAAAAGACAACTCCTGCAGTAGGAATATTTCCTGTGTCGCGGGGACTTTACAAACATTCAAACAACGGACACAAAGAACACCCAGACTTTGGGTAAACCATTTGTGGATCACACAGAGAACATCCAGTCTCCGAACAACCATTTGTGGATCACACAATTTTTTGTCTCGTGTGGGATTCGAACCCACAACACTCGGCGCAGAGGCAGTGGCGAGGCGACCACTTTTAAACCACTGCGCCATCCGTGCAGTCTTTCTCCAGTCTCAGTATCTCATCTCCGTCTTTTTAAGAATTTGAGAATAAATCTATGGCACATTTTTAAGACTGCAGGCAGATGCTGGATGCGACAAGCTGAAGACAGGGCGCTATGGCGCTCTTTGGGGGAGGGCTATGTCCAGCAGTGGACTATTATAGCCTGATGATGATGATGATGATATTTTTCATTTATTATATGCATTTGCGTATGTGTGCGTTCAACAGTGTTGCGGCAAACTTACACACACATGCACATAATATTAAGTACGTACGTACTTAATCTATACTAATATTATAATGCTGAAGAGTTTGTTTGTTTGTTTGTTTGAACGCGCTAATCTCAGGAACTACTGGTTCGATTTAAAAAAATATTTTAGTGTTGGATAGCCTATTTATCGAGGAAGGCTATAGGCTATATAACATCACGCTACGACCCACGGGGGCGGCGCAGTAACGATAAACGCGGGTGAAACCGCGGGAACATCTAGTTTGTAATATTTATTATGTGCCTATAGTATATAAAGTGTCTACATATAAACATTTACACAATTTTAAGTGCTGTCCTTGGTTTCTATTATAATCAACATTGTATAATACCTATTGCTTAGATTAAATTAATAATTCAATTTGTTATATGGGTGACATTATCACTAAAGGATAAAAACTTTTAAAATAAATAAAGATTAGGAACGAAAATATAGGGTAGTCATTGCAAACTACGAATGTAATCTACTATTTTTAATTAATTCGAAAGCATTATTAGGTCAGCTCAGCATTGAATAGTTTGTGAATTAATCGATACCAAATAACTACGTTTTCGATAAGGTCTGATTATATAACTTCCTAGTTCTTATCGCATGTATTTTACTGATTATTAGATTAACAATCTTAAAAATCCTCTTGATATAAATACTACGACTTATATTCAAGTGCATAATTAATTATTTTAATCAATTATCTAATAAGTACGGTATGTTATCGTTATTTCCGTACGGGTTGTTTATTGTTTACATGATCATGTTGGCATGATGGCGATCACGTTCACGCGATTATGTTTACATATTATCTATACAAATCTATACTCAAACAAATAGTCCAACATTTGTGTGCATGAACATGGATGTTTGTCTTGGTCTGGGTGTTTCTAGGTATATGTTTGTATTTAAAAAAAAACAGTATGTATGTATGTTTATCCATTGTCTAGTACCCATAGTACAAGCTCTGCTTAGTTTGGGCTAGATGGTGTTGTGTGTAATTGTGTATGTGATAGAATATAGAATCTATACTAATATTATAAAGCTGAAGAGTTTGTTTGTTTGTTTGAACGCGCTAATCTCAGAAACTACTGGTTCGATTTGAAAAATTATTTTAGTGTTGGATAGCCCATTTATCGAGGAAGGCTATAGGCTATAAAATAGCCTCGCGCTACGACCCACGGAGGCGGCGCAGGAACGATAAATGCGGGTGAAACCGCGGGAACATCTAGTTTATTATATTATACACATATGATTCTGTATTATAATTATCAAAATTAACTAGGTACCAATTCATCAAAAATATCCAATAACATGTAGCAAACGTAAAGGATAATTTAATGTAATAAAAACACAATTCGTAGTAATGTCAACACACTAAATTTTATACTTTTACGCGCCCATATTTAGTTTTTTTTAGTATCAAATGGTGTCTATCTATGGTGTAATCTAGCAGTAAATATAAATTTACTGCTAGATTTTTCCCGCGGCTTCGTTCGCGCAAATAATAATATAATATTCTACCACATACACACAACACCATCTAGCCCAAACTAAGCAGAGCTTGTACTATGGGTACTAGACAATGGATAAACAAACACATAGGTATACTTTTTTTTGTAAATACATACATCTTATACAAATAAACACCCAGACCAAGACAAACACCCATTTTCATGCACACAAATGTTTGACTTGTGCGGGAATCGAACCCGCAACCTCAGGCGTGGCACACTAACCACTACGCCATCGAGGCTGACAATAAAATGACAGCGCTTTGAGTCACTCGCCGTCATTTTATTTTCATTATACCAAATACAGTCGTATTCTGAAGCACTTTAGATTGAATTTAAATTGTTACTAAATTAGTCCATTCGCCGCCACTCCGTCCGTTGGCGTTGACCCTAAATGGCAAAATATTGCACGATTTATACCAATATTGTTTTTTTTTATACCGTTATAGGCTTGCGTTTGACATTTGTGAAGATGCAGTCGACGGTGGAGCACGCTTGCCTAGAAGATACATAGGTATCTTCTAGGCAAGCGTGAATAGTCACTCGCGACTTGAAGACTACCACATTGTACTCATCGGGAAACACAGACTTAGGTAGCGAATTCCACTCCTTAGCGGTACGCGTTATAAAGTGAAAGCAAAGCGTGTGTGACAACATTTGCTATATTGACGACTGTATATGTTTAAGGTCCCGCGTAATATAATGCAATAAACTATATCAAGCGCGTAATTGCCAGACACCATGCTGATACTGGAATTTCCTAACAAAAACTTGCTCGGTTTCGATAAAAATACCCCACTTATTACGCACGCAAAGTATAAACTTATGCTACAGGACTAAAGCGGGATGTAATTTATGTGTTGTTTTAAATGTATAATAGTTCTACCTGTAAAGACCTACACGACATAGGGAATTCCACACGTGTGGAAGTTGTTCTTTTTGTTTTTTTCTTTTTATACTACTATAGTGGCAAACAAACATGCCGCCCACCTGATGTGGTGGTAAGTGGTCACCGTAGCCTATGGACGCCTGCAACACCAGAGACATCACCTGCGCGTTGCCGACCCTTTAGGAAAGGAAATGGAAAGGAGAAGGAGCGGGAAGGGGGAAAAAGGGTGCTTAGGCCTCCGGCACTCTCACTCACCGAACAAAATACAACAGTAGGAATACTGCTATTTCACATCGATATTCTGTGACAGGGTAGTCTTTCCCCGGTCGAGCCGGTACATTCATGCTGAAATCAGCGAGGCTCCAAGAAGATTCAAAACGCTTTTTTGTTAGAAAGATTTTACGATATCCGGTGGATAGATAAATAGACCCGCCAAACATTGTTCTGCCATATAAATTTATTCGACGGGGACACTCTAACTACCTAGCTGTATGAAATATACTTAACGACCCATTCTCATACCTACCAAATACATAAAAATTTCATAGAAATCGGTCGAACCGTTTCGGAGGAGTGCGACCACAAACACCGTGATACGATTTTTTTATATACGTATATAGATACTCCACATATAAATTCTTCTAGAAGTATGTGTGAATGTCCCCTATTGATTACAGACGAACCTAACAGAGATGTTAATAACATATTTCTTATCACTTAAAACAAAGTATAGTGACTAAAATAACAGTATTCGCATGCGTATCTTCTTTGAGATAAATTTACAATTACGTAAAAAATGATTAATAAAAATATAAATTTATGGTACAAGAATTAATTACAACTTACTATGTAAATATTATAAGAAATAAATGTCAAAGTTCGTCGACACAGATAAAAATAAACTGCGTCATAGAGGTTGGTCTTTGTTTTTTCTAATTTGTTAGAGCGTAACCATGGTAACGCAACCATCACTCCTTGAACTATGTATGAAGATATATACCTACCTAATGAAAACGAAATTGTATCTGTGGGTTTGTGCTATTGGCACGGAAAAAGAGATAAATCGATCATCATGATTTTTTGCTTAATGTTAGTTCACGGGGAAAATACTTTTGGAACCTAAGCCGCAAATACATCTAGGTATTGATTTATACTATATCTAAAGTATTTGTACTTACTATGATTTTATGTATTATACTATCCTAGAATAACACATAAAATATTATAATAGTATTCCTAATATATTACTTACTTATTTATTCTCCATGCTATACAGAAAATACTCTCATAAATAAAATAAGTAAAATGTACAAAGGCGAGCTTAATTCAATAATCAGTTCTCTTTCAGTAAACCCTAGAACGACGCGACGGAGGGAATTAAGATTTGATTTGCGAATATACGTCTAATGTCAAGGCCGAACGTGATCATAACCTTTTCTAGTTTCTATTTCTGCCACACTGAGCAGCTTTTACACTTAACATTTTCGTTATATTTTTGTACCTGGCTTTGGATCTTTATTATTTACTAGCTTTTGCCCGCGGCTTCGCTTGCGTTAATTTAGAATTTGACAATCAATTCGGGTTGTACTCTGCTTGTAATAATATAATTGTATCATGATTCGAAAGACACGTGGCGCCATCTATTATAATAAGAACGTTATTTTTTTTTTTTCTCGGGAACAGTAAGTTTTTTCGGGATGAAAGGTAGCCTATGTCCGTTTCTGTACACCTGTCAACGTATATGCAAAACTTCAGGATGATCGGTTCAGTGGTTTAGGCGTGAAAAGGTAACAAACAAACAAACAAACTCATTTTCACTTTTATAATATTAGTTAGGATGTAGGTAGTCAAATATCGACATTACAACTAGATCCTCTTCTCCTCCCTAGCTTTTATTATTCCCAAGTCACCTTGGGGTCGGCTTTCTAGTCTAACCGGATTTGACTGGATATCAGTTTTTACACGGAGCGACTGCCATCTAACCTCCGCAACCCGAAGGCTAACGATACCCTATGGCTAGACCAGTGTCAGCATATTAGAGGGCACTGACTTCCCAATAACGACTGCCATAGATGTTCATGGCAGCCGGGACCGACGGCTTAACGTGCTCTCCGAGGCACGGAGCAGTTGATCATTGTCAATCAATACACACATAATTTCGAAAAGTCATATAACTTCTGAAAGTCAGAGGTGCGCGACGTGGGTTCGAACCCGAGACCCTCTGCATTGCAGTCTGTTGGTCTCGCCACTGAGCTATCGCACAGCTAGATCCATCCATCTAATATTTAAGTGCTATGCACATGTCGGTGAAGTAATTTCCATCTTTCTGGGTAATTAAAAAAGTTCAGAGTTTTGTTTTAAAATTCTGTAACCTTTGTACTCACAGAATGTTGAAACATAACATGGTACTTTTTTATCTTGTACTTTCGATTTGAATGACCTCTAAAATTTAGATTTTTTTCGCTAGTAGTAGTTGATATAAGGTACAGGTAGCGACAGAAGTTTATAAACAATTGTGTATGAATTGCCTTAGTGATAAGGCTATAAAATCCGTATACAATAGTTAATTTCAATTCAAACTACTTATTATACATATTTATAACTTCAAAAACACGGCTTAATTCGGATTATAACGTATCTGCCTACAGTAATTAGTAAACAACGATTGACGTAGTTCGCTACCTCTTATCATGGCACTTAAGAATATCTTAATTTTTTTCTTTTGACCTAAAGATAATACGTGATTTAATACATTTATATATATTCTGTATATATAACGAACTACTTATAAACAAGAATGATACAGTATACTTGATGTGTAATTCCGTTTAACCACGCATTCTACCGGTGCTATTGAGGCGCTCATAGCCATTTGCACTCACTGATCGGTAAACGATTAGCGAGGTTAAGCAGCGTCGGGAGCGATCAGTCTATAGATGGGTGACCGCTTAGTGGTATTTCATCTGAGCGTCTCCGTGCTTCGGAGGGCACGTAAAAAGTCGGTCCCGGTTGTTGTCAAATTGACAGCAGGCGTTAAGCCACGTCAGAGGTCTACGGGCGGCTTGAACAACTCTTGACAATAGGTTGGCCACTAACCATACGAAAAGAAGAAGAAGATTGGTGGTATAGAATAACCCTGACCATATTTTTTTTTTGAAACATTAATGTAGGCACCGTTTTTTTCGTGAAATGGTTTTAGATAGATATATTAACCACCCGAGGCAATTTAATTTTATTACTAATTAAAAAAATAACACAACAATAACTGATGTCGTAAATAATAAGAGCCAATAAAAAGGACCGCCCGTTATTATTTACGACATTAATTATTGATACGTTATTTATTTTTTTTTATTTAAATTTTCTTGGGTGGTTAACATATCTATCTGAAACCATTTCACGAAAAAAACGGTACATTAATTTTTCCAAAAAAATAATTCGGATATTAAAAAAATTATGCTCATTTCAAAACTATTCTATACCACCAGTAGAATGCGTGGTTAAAAGGAATTACACAATTTCAAAAACACCTGTATATAGTACGTATGTATACAATGTAGAGTGAAATACTTATGTTTATAAACAAGAGTGATACAAGTAATTAATGAATAAAATATCTTTGTTTTGTTACTAGTGAGTTATTGACATACATAAAAGCGAGGTAGGTATATATAACTCATTCAACTTTGTATGTATATCAGTAAGCTAATGATATAGGTAGGTACCTAGTTACATACCACCAAATTGAAATGATATATCTACTTATACTAATATTATAAAGCTGAAGAGTATGTTTGTTTGGTTGAACGCGCTAATCTCAGGAACTACTGGTCCGAATCGAAAAATCTTTTAGTGTTGGATAGCCCATTTATCGAGAAAGGCTATATGCTATATAACATAACGCTATGAATAGGAGCGGAGCATCAATGAAAAATTTTGAAAAAACGGGCAAAATTGTTTTATGTGAAGCAGACTAATTTGCGGGTGTCAGCAATTGTACTTATAAAAATAGGAGATATTGAAACGATATTACTTTTAACGCATTTTATTGCTGGTTAATATAAAAAGCAATGTCTCTTAACAAATTATTTAGATTAACACTTTTTATTCTTTCATGTTTTAAAGAGGAAAGTGTACAGTATTTAACCCGTCAACTGTCGAGCGGTTATACGTTTGTCCGCAAAAAATGAGACACTAAAAAAAAACAGACGAACGTATGTCCGCTCCACACTTGACTAGTTAATGAGTCAAGTGTCGAGCGGACATACGTTTGGTTTGTCCGTTTGTGTATTGTTTGCACAATGAATGTTTTATTCTTTTTTCCGTTTTTCCCCTTGACGCTCAATAAGTTAAATTTAATAGTTTAATAATAATTTGTCAAAATACAAGTAAGTTTTAAGTACACTGCTAAGAAGTCCTTGAAAAGTAGTTTAATTTCAAGGTACAGTAACATTAGCGTAAACATAAAACAATATTATGTTAATTAAATCAAACACGCTTTAGTTTCAAGAAGAACTAGGGCAGAGATGCATTGCACTAACATTTTCAAAAGTTATATTTATGTCATTATGTAATAGAGATCAAGGCTATTGCCGACCATCGGGCACAGTTCCAGACTCCTACCTAAAACATTCCTAAGAGAAAGAAACAATTACACAATATCTATACTAATATTATAAAGCTGAAGAGTTTGATTGTTTGTTTGTTAGAACGCGCTAATCTCAGGAACTACTGGTTCGATTTGAAAAATTATTTTAGTGTTGGATAGCCTATTTATCTAGGAAGGCTATATAACATCAAGCTACGCCCCACGGGGGCGGCGCAGTAACGATTAACGCGCGTGAAACCGCGGGAACATCTAGTTTTCAATAAAAGTTTTGGTATATAATAATATCAGCCTTGTCTTAAACTTGCCCACTGCTGGGCACGGACTCTTCTCAGTGTGAGAAGGGTTAGGCCATAGTCCACAACGCTGACTCATTGCGGGTTGGCAGGCTTCACATATCTATGAGAATTTTATGGAGAGCTTACAGACATGCATATTAAAACAAGATGGCAAAACTAAAAAATAAATTCTTTCAGCTTATCTGAGTAACTAACCCTCCGTTTCTTTTTTAAATTCTTATTTTGCTTGGGAGCTTTTAGCCACACACGGCTATGTCAGCACCATTATACAAAAACTTATTAATTTAATTACTTATTCATATTCTACCTTAATTAAACCTGATTTTTTATGTGAAGCAGACGAAGTTGCGCGGGTCAGCTATTTATACATACATTGTCAGGGGAACAAAATACCTTACATCCAGAAAAAAATATTTTTACTAACCCAACCTATATTTACGCAAGCGAAGCTGCTGGCAGTCTAGTATTAAATTATTTCCAACGAACAAACAGCCTCATTACAGTTATAAAGATAGTTGTTACTAACAATCCTTTTTTATTCTCAAGAGCTAACGAACAATAGTGCCAGTGTTACCAAGTACAATACAAATAAAAAAGGTATAAAGTGTTTTAGCAAGAAGTTCACATTATGCATTATGATCTCCTTGAGTAACAGCGCAAGGTTTCTCGCGGCTGTCTACAGTCACGATTTAGCTGCTGACATAATTCCAGTAATTGTTCCATAATTCATTATATTTGACATCGAATTTTCAGTCAATGTAAGGGAATGTAAAATGGCCGACATTTCAATGCTGTTGTGCAAACAAAAAGAATTGTTTTATTCAATTGTTTGTAAATAATAACTTATTACAAACAATTGAATAAAACAATTATTTAATTCTAATAAGCTATCACTGTACCTACTTAATAAACATTTAGGTCAAAAGTCTCATTCATTTATGTTACAATGTAACAGATATGAACGTTAAAAAAATATATTAGTGATGTGCATAGTTACTTTGTATTCGAATGGTATTCGATTAAAGTTGCGTAGGAAGCAGTTCCTACTTTATAAGGTCAAGGACATACTTTAGTATAACGTTGCGAACAGATTCGAATGCAAAACATATCGTTCATTTACTTGTGGAGCGGTGATGTCGTAGCTGTTACAATAAATAATTATTGTTATCTCTACTAACTAGATGTGCTCGCGGTTTCACCCGCGTTAATGATTACCGCGCCGCTCCCATTGGTCGTAGCGTGATATTATATAGCCTTCCTCGATAAATAGGCTATCCAACACTAAAGGAATTTTTCAAATCGAACCAGTAGATCCTGAGATTAGCGCGTTCAAACAAACAAACTCTTCAGCTTTATAATATTAGTATAGATTAACGTCGTAGTAGTAATGTCTGTAAGAAAACCAATAACATATTTGCCCGACCTAGTAATTGAACTTTACGATCTTTAGTAAACGCAACCTTGAGCCAATAGTCTACCGAAGCAGACTTTGTTTTCAAAGAAACCATAATATTTAGAAATGTTTATGAATGTATGTATGTTTGTTAAGAGCTATGAACGGAAACACCTATTTCAGTTGTTATTATAATATAATTATGTATTTCAATAATTACTAGTTACTTACAAGATTAATTGCTCGATTTCGTTTTAGGTTTCGTTTCAATTTGCGATGTTTAAAGTTAGGGTTTGAAAAACATAATTATGAACATAATTAGCGTATTATAATCACGTACCACAAATTTTAATTTCAAGTATATCTTAAGTAATTATTAAAAGGCAGCGCCCGCTCTAGAGTATTAGTTCCCAAAGTGGTTCAGGTGGACCCCCAGGGGTCCACGGGAGACTCGACAGAGGTCTACGTGGGCGTGACAAAAAAATGGGGGTCCAAAATTCGTAAGCCAGGGGATCATGAGAAAATTTATTTGTTTTTGATAGTGAAGAACTAAAATATTGACTTGACTTCACCTATTAATGGATATAGGCAGATAATATTTTAAGAAGCTCAGCGACTGACCGACTGTTACTTGTAAAACCTTGCATTTTCCATATTCAGAACCAGTGGTCTCGAATCTACCGATACCAATTTCGGTAGAGAATTACTAAAAAAAAAAGTTCAGCAACAGCCATTTGATCAATTTTTTTAGAATACGATACAAATCTAGCTACAGGGGGTCGGTTCACTGGAACCAGCTACATTTTGAAAGTGGTCTATGAGAAAAAAGTCTGGGAACCTCTGCTCTAGGGCTAGAGCCGTTTGATGCGTGTGACTTCACAAAAATATTTTGAAGGGATAACATTTTTACTAGTCTTAGCACAAAAATATCTATCTAGTTTATACAAATACACCCATCATTAGGTCACGGCTTCGATGCCCAACTCCTATTGTTTACTAAACTCAGTACTCTTATATTATTGCTACTAAATATCTCGTTACATAAATCGCAATAACAATTTGACATCCTATTAATCAAACCTAACATCTCAACGATCAACAAAAGAGCGTACTCCTTTTTAAAAGGCCGGCAACGCACTTGTAACTCCTCTGGTGTTGCGGGTGTCCATGGATGGCGGTAATCGCTTACCATCAGGCGATCCGTCTATTCGTTTGCCCCCTAATCCAATAAAAAAAAAAAAGAAACAGTAGAGTTCACCATAGGCACCTTATATATTATGTATAAAGTTAATAGGTATACGATTTAAATACATTAACATATTTCAAGTATTTCCTAGTACTAGCGGTCGCCTAGTGGTCAAAATTCGAACAAAATTCCTAAGCTAGGTACCTACTTTGTTTTTTGTTTTTCTCTATTACATGTAAATAAGGTATAGGTAACCATAGTTACAAAGAATTGTACGACGTCAGCGAACAATGTCGAAATACTACGAAGTACGAACGCGATTCGACTGCGTGTGTCAAATGCATGCTTGTGTGCGTATAGTGTTTTCTCATTAATTTAATGTATTTCTAATGCATATTTTATAAAAATATTAGTATTCGCCCCTCCTTCTCCATATAAACTTTAACTGTGCCAAAGGCCATTCTCCTCCATCCGCGCAATTTTTGTAAAAAGGTGTACAAAGTTTTTGCTTCACGTATTAATATATAGATTAGTGCCTTAATATAAGCCCAAATCTTCGGCCGGCCTTAGTATTTTCTTCTGGCCATAGAAAGATACACTTCAGTTACTTGAATATTTAATACAAGTATCGGTGCATATAAAACCTAATATTGTTTTACGTCTACGCGGATATCAATCATTAAAATTACCTAATGGTCTCTCCGTGACCATGGCTGCTGAAAAGCAACCGAAACGTCGGGAAAGTTTAATATAAATAGTTTTAAGTATAGTTGAACGTAGTGTTTTTAAATAAACTGCGATATATTATTTGTTACGCTTTCACGCATAAACTACTCGACCAATCATTATGAAATTTCGCACACACGTTGTCAGGTGAACAAATTAAGACATAGCGTACCTTTCATCCAGAAAAATGTACTGTTATAAACCTAACCTATATTTACGAGCGAAGCCGCGGGCAAAATCTAGTAATATATCATTTCACGACAAATCCTGTTTCATTATATTAATAACGCGCAAATACTTTTTAATTATTATTATTATAATTAGATAATTAGTTATTATAACTAATTAATTCTCACCAATTGCATGTTTAATTGGAGCTAGTTCAGTTTTAAACATAATTAGTGAATAATAATCTTCTTTGTTATGCATTATATTTAATACTAGCCTTTGTCCGCGGCATCGCTTAGGAATATTCCTTTTTGAATTCCTGGATGAAAGTTACCCTATGTACTTTTCTGTACCCACTACAACGTGTATTGCCAAAAAGCATAATGATCGGTCGAGTAGTTGAGGCGTGAAAACGTAACAAACAAACTTACATTCGGATTTATATTATTAGTTTAGATTAAGATTAGGACCTTATTGAGTGGCAGCGGCACATCGGCGGTTAGACACAATAATGCATTCAAAGATGTCTGGCATCCCAACAAATGACAGGTTAATTTAAAAAATAACAGCTCACAATTGTTATTTTCTTTTGGCTTATGTTTAACTTATCACCAGATATAGTAAAATATAACAGTCTAAAATAGTAAATGATCACCAAATTGCACAGCAAAATATATTTAAAGAGATCAAAATAAGTCGACCGAGTCCTATTTTTGGGTGGTTTTAAGAAGGAACCTAACATAACCTAACCCTTCCGAGACGGAATGCAGTGATTTGAGGCGTATAGCTGCTCGTTATGATATATTTTAGTAAGCATATTTTGCTGCGCAATTAGTATTTTTGGTGGTCATTATATTTAATCGCTTTTCTTTTGTAGAAGATGTTTTAATGTGCTACATTAGGGAATAATTTCTGAATCGCGGGGATTTAATCTCCCCCAAACTTGCTACATAACGACTGCAATCTGTCTTAAAAGGCTATCGATATTACCACCTAAACTGGTGAAAAGGCATCATAACATAATTATAGTAACTCTGTCCCATATTCCTGATGATGCAGACATCATCAATGATTCCATTCGAATACGGCATTCCATTCTCCATCATCTCCATTCATTCCATTAGAATAATAAATACAACGCGATACCTAGGTACTTTGCATGTGCACATACTTATAATTTTTCAAAATCAAATAGAATTGTGTACATTTTATTGGAAAAGGCTTTCTTACAAAGTAGGTTGGTTCTAGGTATTTATATTATATCTACATTTCTCTAACGGCTTGTAGGAGGAAGAAAAGGGTTTATTCCGCATTCGACCCTTATGTTTCATCCCGAATGTAAAAATCCGCATTCGCCCCAAAAATTGTTCCTCATATGCCCCGAAATTAAAATAAATATTAATTTCTTAGTTACTTTTTCGTCCTAAATTATGTTCCTTTTCTGTCCATTGTTTTTACCTGTATAGAATTTTTGTTGTACCGTCTGCCGAAAAATATTTTACACTACCTCGTTGTTCTCGCGGCAAAACTTTGGGCTTATTAAGATTGCATGACATCACGAGCCAGACATTGAAAAGGTTTAAAATAATTTTTAAACATAATTTGTTTTGCTAACCATATGCTCAAAAATGTAGGACGAAAAAGGAATAATTAAAACAGTGGGGCGAATGAGGAACTTTTTGGAATGTTGGACGTAATGTAAGGGCGAATGCGGAACAAACCAAGAAAAGTGAAGTCAGCCTTAGATTTCCTCGTGCGGAAATTACATCACAGCTGTGCACTAGCAACGAATAGATGTTTCAATAAATTCTATATTTTATTTCTTTTGGATTGATTCTACTCCGTTTAATCGAAAACAGTAGCTATGGCCGCGACATAGTAGTCTTTATTCCAACGACTTTAAGAAATACTTTCAACTGTCATTAAGTGTCTGTGTATATATATATCATGCTATAGTAAAATATCGTATCATTGATACATTATATTAATGAGATAATTATAGACCAAAAGGATAATACATTTTTATCCTGTTTCGTATCGAAAAAATGTTTATTTTCATATGTTTTGTCCTGTTTATTTATTAAAAATGGTTATTAATTTTGGTCTTGTTGTGAATTAACCTATTGAGTCGCTGAGCTGCACACCGGTGCCTGACAATAGATTTTTAATTATATCTGGTATTTTAAGGCATGACAAAATAATTGGCCATTGGCTACAATACCCTACAGATTTAAATAAATCAAATTTAAAAGTACCCTTGCTCAACAATTGTTAAGATAACGTAATAAACATTAAAGGTAGAAGCCTACCGACCTTCTGCAGTGCGAAATCACAGAAAATCATATCAATGTTTACAAATACTAATCAAGGCGATTCGTAATGCATTCCGGTATCATCTGTGTGTGTATTGAAGCTGCTACTCATTACAACTACATCTACCATACGGTACAAGAACGTTAGCTCAGTATTATAAATCGACAATAGCATAAACAGTCTGAGAGTATAATAATAATGTCGCCCAATGTGCGATTCAGCTATTCAAATACCTCACTAGGAAACTGGCTAGGTAACGATGGTTAAAAAGATTAAATTGCCAAAGGTAAAACCCCTAGCATTACACAATAAAAAATAATAGTTCTTGTCAGCAAAAACTATATCAAATTATTATGCCAGCCAAATGCAAGGTTACATAAATTTGACTACATTGCGTTATTCTACTTATTAAAAACAAAATTTATTCCAAATATGCAAAACATATTTTTTTATTTATTACTAGTTTTCACCCGCGGCTTCGCTCGCGTAAATGTAGGCTAGGTTAGGTTAGATTTGAAACAGTTCTTTTTTCTGGATGAAAGGTACCCTATGTCCTATTCTGTACCCCTGACAACGTGTATGCAAAATTTCATGTTGATCGGTTGAGTAGTTAAGGCGTGAAAGCGTAACAAACAAACAAACTCATTTTCGCATTTATAATATTAGTAAGGATTCGCCAACATATGTGAACTATATAACTTAGTGTAACATATAACAAGCAGCAAATACATAATTACATCTATTGATCATAAACTGATTATGATTTACGTACCTACTCAAGTCTTATTCTTAAAAGATACAAGAAGCTTATAACGTGTACATGCTCACTGACAATACTAGGCTTGACTTGATGAGATGGGTGTGGTGTTGCCAGTGAGCAAAAATGAAATGAAATAATTACAGTATTAGTATTTGTTTAATTTTTTTTAGATACATATTGTTCTGCTTTTTATTTTGTATTTTTTTTTAATTTTATTTTATTACTTCATGTTTTGGGTGCGCTCTTTTGTGTGCCAAAATAAATAATATTTATTTCTTTTCTTTCTTCTTTCATTTTAAGACCATTTCTAAATATTGATCTTTAAAACGATTACTTGCCTAGTAAAGATGTTGTTGAAAAGTTTATTAGAGTACTAAAATTGTACTTCTGAACGTTATTAAGCCTATAAGTGTTTTTACGAATAATACCATATATGAATACATAGATATAGGTAATAAACAACTCTTTTTTATATTTCTATGTATCAATATGACAACTGGGCAAAGATTGCCACAATTATAAAAAAGCTACTTAATTATTTTTCAAAACAGCTTTATAATGAATCTTAATTCTTTTAATTTCACACTTCAGTAATATTTGTACAGCTGATATTTCACCAAATAAACTAATTTAATTTATTGACATAAACTCAACATTTACTTATCAGTTATCACATTCATAACTTTTCTCGTCAATCATGAGTTATCTTACATTTTAATAATTCATACTGTTATTGTGCAAAAGTATATTTAAATACGTGTATAATATTGTTGACACAGAGGTCAATGCTAAGCTGAGCAAACATTGTGCGTTTATTTAGCTGCGTGTGCTGTTTTGTACTTGTAGACTTGTGCACTGTGCAGTATTCCTTAGATGTTTATTTATAAATGCATTTTCTTATCCTTGTTATTGATTGAAATTAAACTACTATATACGGATTATATCACGTTGTTTATTTGACACTTTATTACAAAATTTATTGTTATTGATATTATTTGTTAGGGTTCCGTACCCAAAGGGTAAGACGGGACCCTATTACTAAGACTCCGCTGTCCGTCTGTCTGCCTGTATCTCATGAACCGTGATAGTTAGATAGTTGAAATTTTCACAGATTATGTATTTCTGTTGCCGCTATAACAAAAAATACTAAAAAACAGAATAAAATAAATATTTAAGTGGGCTCCCATACAACAAACGTTATTTTTTTTGATAATGGTACGGCACCCTTTTGCGCGAGTCCGACTCGCACTTGGACGGTTTCTTATTAAATGCTTTCGCGATGAGGAAATATACCTAATTATAAAATTTCAGTGTATGTAAATAATTATGCGGTGTAATAGTCTACTATAACCCTATAGTGGTCAAATGAAGACATCGAAATTCATTGCAAATTATTAAAAAAAAAGAATTTAGGTAGGTAGGTAAGTAATCGAAAATAACAAATTATTAAAAGAACAAAATTCAAAATCAGTTTATGTATTCATATCACTCACAAAGTCACATTTATGAATGTCTAAGTTACACTAAGCTTTATCTGTGAATTCATATTTACTAGTTATGAGAATCTATGAGAAAACTGGCAAGAATTTCTTGACCATAAGAAAACCAATCAGTTGTTTAAGCAATGTATATTATGCTTTTTATAAAACTTTCCTATAAACCTTTTACCTCAGAATTCACATATTGTACAACCCCATAGCCAATTAACTAAAATCAAAATAGTTGACTGATGTCAACTATTTTGATTTAAATATTAAAACCAAAATAATATGTAGGTACATATAATCAAATGAAAAATTAAGAATTATTTCCAAGTAATATTAATTGTAAAGACTGAATCTTTCGTTCTACGTCATTAAAATAGTTGAAATAGCATATTTCATCTGCTTTAGTTTTCATTTACAGCCTTGGCTACTAATTGTTACTAAGCAGCGTGAGTTGTTTTTGCTTATCACCAATACAATTATGTAGTTAGATAGGTACTCGAAACAACTAAAGTAAGTCAGTCTTGTAACGGCACTCGTACGAGGTGATCGCGTTTTATTAATTACTATTAGGTTTTACTGCGCGGGTCTATTTCTTTTGTTCTCGACGCACGTGTGCATTCCGCTCGGCTCAGGTACCTTGCGACCGGCCGAGCTACTGACAATAATGTACCTCGATCTATACAAATATAATGGATGATATTGTAGTTGAGAACGTAAACAAGTTTGTTTCGACGCGTAATGATGCCAGTCTGAATGAATTAGAAACGTTTACGAATGATGCAATACAACACCATCGGGAAGATTCATCAAGCATGGAAGTGCTGGTAGAAGAGCCGTTGAGAGGTAAGAGAGACAGAGAAGAAGATGATCAGGAGTGGCAAGTTGTAGGAGAAAAAGGAAAGAAGTTAAAATTAAATAATGAATTAATTGAAATATACATTTCGTGTAACAAAAAGCTACCTAAATTATTTGGACTGGCAAAGATATTTAAGTCTCTTGGCTTGGACGGCATTGAAAAAGTTAAGTTTCTGAATGAATACAAAGTTCGGGTTGATTTCAAGAATGAAGCTAGTGCCTACAAGCTAGAGAATAGTCAGGAACTTAAAGAAAAAGAATGGATGATCAATCGTGCTATGGAGATAAAAATGTCATATGGCGTTATAAAAAATGTAGATATCGACATGGATGACAAAGAAATATTGAAAAATATTACGTGTCCTAATGATGCTATACTACTTTCTGTTTACCGTCTTAACCGTCGCAGCGGAGCGGTACAAACTGGATGGACGGCCAGTGAAGCAGTACGACTATGCTTCAAGGGATCGTTTATTCCAGGATATGTTACCGTAGACGGTTTACGTATTAGAGTTGACCCTTACGTGTTTCCAGTGTCACTATGTTCAAAATGCTGGAAAATCGGTCACAATACAAAAAGGTGCCCTGCAAATAAAAAGACTTGCCCAAAATGTGCAAGCTCCGAACATGATCTTTGCGAAACAACTAAATTTAAATGTGTAAACTGTAATGGACGACATATGGCACTTGCAAGTACTTGCCCAGCTTATGTTAAGGAGAAGCAACTGAGAGAAATTATGGCCGAGTATAATTGCACATACAGAAGGGCATTAACTATGTATGTTGCCCCTGATTTAGAACAGCGTCAAGAAACGATACAACATTTAGACGACATAAAAGTCCTTGCTACCGAGCAGGTTGAGCCTTGTCCTCAGATATTTAGTGATAAACCAACATTTGCAGAGGTAACAAAGATTAAAGGACGCGTCCGTGAAAATGTACGTACTTCGCATAAGACCAATCAGCGTAGACCTCCTTCGCCATACGTGTGGTCGGAAGAGCCCGAGTGGAACTTATCGCCAGATCCACCTGATCATCCATCAGAACACCGTCCTGATGAAGATACTAAGAAGAGGACTGTCCATTTCCGAGAACTGTGGGAACGTTTAAAGGAGATTCTATTTCTGAGAGGTGCAACACTACAAATTAAAGTGAAGATGGCTGTCAAGTGCTTCATAGAGTGGATGGTATTATTGATAGTGGATGTAATTCCTGAGTGGCCTATATTGCAGACTGTTTTAGATTATATTTGCAACAATGGGTAGTTCTAATAAAAACTTAGTCCGACTGAATATTATCCAGTGGAACGCTCAAAGCTTAAAACCGAAATTGATTGCATTGGAACAGTTCTTATTTCAGGAAAATATTCACATTGCTGCTCTAAATGAAACGTGGCTAACATCTGATTGTCAAAGCAAGGTAAATGGTTTCAATATTTACCGGAAAGATAGGGATGATGGCTATGGGGGAGTTGCAATTTTAGTTCACAAATCTATTAAATCTAGTTTGCTTAACTTAGTCACTACAGTTTCTAGTATTGAAGTAATAGGAATTAGAATATACAATTGTGACCAAATTAGTAATCTTGTTTCTGTGTATTGTGCGCCATCAGCTCACACTAATCAGCGGGATTGGGATACTTTATTTTCTACCTTAAATCGAAAATCTTTAATAGTTGGTGATTTAAACGGGCACCATCCAAATTGGTCTTGTAAGACTGACCGGAGAGGGTCACAAATTTTCGATGCACTAATGGATAATGCATTTATTACACTAAATAATGGTGAACCAACTCGTATTAAGCTGGTAAATAACATTTTACAGCAGTCTTCACCTGACATAACTTGTGTTACTTCTGACATCGCTTTAAAATTCAACTGGTCTACTCTTAATGAAAATTTAGGATCTGATCATCTCATTATTAAAATTTCCTCATATTTAAATAATGAAGTCCCAACAAAATTAAGAAGAAATTTTAAGAAAGCAAATTGGTCTGCATATAGAACTCAATTAGATAAGGCTTTTGATGGTTTTTCGATATCAGATGACCTTCAACAGACATATAATACTTTTATTGAATATATTAACGTAGCGGCAGATAATCATATCCCGAACATTAAAATAAATCCTAATCCTAATTCAAAATTTGCTTCAAAGCCCTATTGGAATGCATCTATATCTAAAATCGTGGCCGAACGTCGGTTGGCTCTTTCAAAATTTCGCCGTAATCCTACCCCAGAGAATTTATCAATTTTACAGGATAGAATAAGTGCAGCTCAAAAACTTATACGCCATGAAAAAGCAAAATCATGGCATGAATATTGCTCTTCAATTATTAGCTCCACATCTCAAAGCGAATTTTGGCGTAAGTTAAAGTGGTTTAAAGGATTACGGGTCTCCCATGCTAATATTGACGAGGATAGTGCCTACCAGCTTCTTCAAAACTTGACACCTGATTATTCTTGCATAGCTGACCCAGTTTTTGCATCTAAAAACAGTGGGTTGGAGGCCAAAATACTGAGACAGGAGGTAGATCACGCTATGAAACATAAAGATACTTCCCCAGGAAATGATCAAATATCATATTCAATGTTGTCAAATCTTCCAGACAATGGTAAACATATTTTAACAGCCCTTTATAACGATTTTTATAATAATAGTTTTGTTCCGACACAGTGGCGTGAAATTACTGTTGTTCCAATTCCAAAACCAGGGCGCAACAGTCAATCTCCTTCAGCCCTTCGACCAATTTCCATGATTTCCTGTGTGTGTAAAATTTTTCACAGCATACTAATCAATAGATTAGAGTGGTTCGTGGAGAAAAACAATATATTGTCTACCAATACTACCGGTTTTAGGAAAGGGTACTCCACCTTGGATAATATAACTACTTTAGTTTCAGACATTCAACTGGGTTTCTTACAAAGAAAGTCTACGATTGCTTGTTTCATAGATGTTGACAATGCATACAACAATGTTAATATCAGTTATTTGTTAGATCATTTGGACAAAATAGGGGCAGGCATTCAGATATGCAGATATCTATGGGCCTTTTTGAAAGAGAGGAAGCTAAGCATACATTTGGACAAGATTTGTGTTTGTCGACACACACAGCGTGGGCTGGCGCAAGGCGATCCTTTTTCTCCTCTCCTTTTTAATATTGTGACCTCTAACATCTGTAAAGATATTACTAACGTGAACATATCGCAGTACGCGGATGATTTTGTGCTTTATGTAAGCTGCAGTAATACAGAAGAAGGTTCTCATGATTTGCAAATAGCACTAAATAAATTAGAACACAATCTTCAAAAAATTGGTCTCACTATATCTCCACTTAAAAGTAAAATATGTATTTTCACCAATACTTTTTTCAGGAAATCCGTAAATATCTCGATTATGAGTACTATATTAGAAGTTGTAGATAATTTTAAATATTTAGGTCTTTGGTTAGATAAAGCGTTACGTTGGGGTAAACATGTCAATGAGCTTAAGGAAAAGATGGCCAAAGTACAAAACGTGTTTAAAATACTAGCTGGACCTGGCTGGGGAATGCACCCTCGCAGTCTCAGACGTCTGTACATAGCTTGTGTACGCAGTAGACTAGATTACGCATGCTTTATTTACGATAATAGCTGTAAGACGCATCTAAGCAAACTAGATAGGATACAAAACCAGTGCATGCGTGTTATTGGGGGCTTTATACGAAGCACTGCAATACACGTCATGGAGTTTGAACTTCATTTGCAACCATTAAGTGTGCGTAGGTTTTATCTTGCCGGTAAATATTGGACAAAGACAAAGTCTTGTAATGATAAAATATTAAGTTTATTAAATAAGTTAAGTTCTTTTGAAAATGTATTGTGGAGAAATAGAGTAAAGCCAGTTTTAATTCAAATTCACGAACATTACAACACTTTGTCTATATATCATAGCCCCAAAAACGAAATGTACTCGCTAGAAAAATGGGTTAGCAGTGTGGATGTATCGAACATAAAATCTTGTATTGAGGTCATTAGCAAACCGAAAAATACCTATGATCCATATGTTATTAAAACATTATGCGATAATTATTTAGATGATAAATACTCTAATTATTATAAAATTTACACGGATGGATCCAAAGATAATAATATTTCGGGTTTAGCCATTTTCGATCCTCAAACGAGTGGTTCTGTCAAAATTAAACTTAATGTCAATGTATCCATAATGTACACAGAGCTTATAGCAATTGCAGAGGCTACTTCCTACGTTGAATCTTTGGGGAAAGGTAACTTCGTTATTTTAACAGATTCGAAAAGTGCTCTCCAGCATTTGAGTCGTTGTACAACAAAATATCGTGGCGCACCCATAGCATATAACATATTGAAGTCACTTGATCAATTGTTAAATTCAGATAAACGTGTTACGCTTCAGTGGCTTCCATCTCACGTTGGTTTGTTTGGCAATGAACAAGCAGATCGGCTAGCCAGAGAAGCCCTCGTGGATGGTACAGCTTTAGAATGGTTACCCTATCATACTGACATTCTGTATTTGATCAAAGAAAAATGTAGGGCGAACTGGCAACAATATTTCGACGAGAGGTCGCTCACTAAGGGCATATGGTATCGTACAATTCAACCTCACATAAGAAAGTTACCCTGGTTTGATGGATCGGATATGTCTAGAAGTAACATAGTAACATTGATGAGGCTTCGCTCCGGCCACATTCCATTAAATAGATTTGCTCATCTAATGGGCAAAACAAGTTCACCAAATTGTACCGAATGTGACATAATAGAAGATGTGTATCATATTTTGATGGAGTGCGTGCGGAACGAGACAGCAAGAATAGAATTTGTTAAAAAATACAACATTAATTTATATATGATCGGTAAATGTAATGACATTCTAGCTTTTCCGTTGTCAGAGGAAGCTGGGATGTTAATAAAATTAGTAAATCTTTGTTTAAAACGTAGAAGGTGATTGTTAATAAATGTCTCCTCGAGGGTGACATAATCATTGTGATTAAACCCTCTATAATAAATAAAGATAAAAAAAAAAAAAAAAAAAACTAAAGTAAGTAGGTATTAAGTGCTTTACTAATTGTTAGATAATTTAAGAGTACCTATAATTTATGAAATAATACTAATTTAAATTAAACTACTATATACGGATTTTATCGCGTTGTTTATTTGACACTTTATTATAAAATTTTGAAAACTGGTACACTACTATTACTATTAAACTTTACTAATTTTTAAGCTAATTAAATTAATGAAACTATTAAAACTATTTATGCTATTACTATACTATTTATATTTACGTTTATTACTTTCCCCGACGTTTACTTTCAACGAATAATATTCGTGTATTCAGAAAACAACATTAAATAATACTAACATAAATATAATAAGTTTAAGTAAAATAAATTTTACATTTGACAGTGACACCAAAAAATCAGGCTAATAACACTGGCCGTTGTTAGTTGTCTTTTTGTTGCTATTTGTTAGACTACCTACAGAAATAAATAAAAGTTAAGACGTTATCTTATACTTTCTTATAATCTTATAGTATCGATTTACGTTTATGCCAAAGTTTATTGAAATAAAACTAGACACTTTTAGGTTATAAACTCAATATACTTACCGCACCGCAATATGCTTATTAATGCATTATTTTACTAATTGAATTTCTATAAAAGGATAACTGAGTAAATACATTTTAATTAAATACTTCCCTTTTATTATATCCTCATTTTTAACAATACCAAAGGTAAGTACATAAGTATTCAATTAAAAGATTAAAAATTTAAATTTAACGAGTCACAACTTATCTTGAATTATCTAAGTATTGTAGTCATAATAAAATTGAACTTCGTCCCAGCAAAATAAAATAGAACATGCAAATGGATATATAATACAATAGGAAATAAATTCTAAACAGCTAAGTTTACAAGCTATTGTTTGGTATAAAATTCTATGGGTTAAATAACAGGTTTTCAGTGATGTACACCAGTATAAACCCATCCTGAAACGAGGTCGCCTACGTTTTCCCGCCGCGCCGGATCGCCCGCCCGCCCCCAAACGCCCTATACTCGCCCTCGACATTACCGTTATTCTCATTCTGCTATAATACCGTTACATAACACTGCCACATACATAGGTACTTATTATTATTACCCTCCGTCTTATAGTTCTAATTTGACACAATTATGACTTAAAATTCAATCCCATTATCGCATTCTAATATATTAGAATTCTTAATCAAGCTTATAAATCCACAGTAATTGCAAAATAATTATGACATATCATTATCTGTATTAGTAAGCAAAAAGCAGAATTGAATGGGCCACGAGCCGTAGTTAGTAAACATTATGACAACTACTTATGGAATTGTACAGTTAATAGATAACATTCTGTTTCCAAATTTCAGCAATATAACGCGGCAAAGTGTTATTGGTCAACAAAGCCGTGAGATTGTTATGCACATCAGAGCATCTTTAAACGGTTGGGTATACACGAAACGCTTCTAGTGGCCTACGTGACTCACGGCCCCCTTGCAATGGCGCCGCGCCGCCAAGCAAATTACAGCTTTATTGACAAACTTGAGTTCTACAACTTTTAACACGACAACATCGCCAGTGCGCCGGTAGCAATCAATTTCGATATAGTCTTTAAAAATACGGAAAGTGTCTGTGATGGGTTATATAACGTTAAAAAATAGCACGTGTTCAAAAGGTAGCAGAATCAGCTGATTATGCTGCGGTACTCACCCCATGAGCGCGCCAACCCCACAGACAGCGCTGCCAAGACCAACAGACACTGTATTCTGAACATTTTATTTCATAAATTGCGTACAGTTAAATGCACATTTAGTTTGTAAGACGTTGTTCGAGTTTCAACGATGTAGGTGGCGCGCGCGTCAAATGCGACCACGCCGAGCGCGTGTTACATCGAAACTAAAGTCACTAGAGAGTATTCGGTAGAGGCACCGAGCACGCCGGCTTGCCGCGAACGCCAAATCTAAATTCATTGAAGATATTTTGCGCATGCGATATTGTGTCGTTCTTATCACAGGCAGGGAGTGTTCGTCAACAATAAAATTCACTTCTGTATGGTTTCGTTCACGCCCTTGAATACTAATATAATAAAATTGTTACTAAATAATTTCATTTGTTATTGCCCCTCAACTAATCGATGATATTGACATGTACTTATAACAACTGTAAATTAGTAGACATGCTATTTTAAATGTTATACCTACTTGTAAATAATACCTATTAGGTACTTAAGATAATTTCTAGAGTATAAGTACTTAAGATAACATGAAATAAATAAACCCAAAATAACTTATTTTTCATGTAGGTCACGAATTTACACTTATGAATGTCAAAGCTTAGCAGAGTTAGTGGTTGAGTAAGTTTTACTAAAGTAACTTATGCCATGTTGAAGTAAGAAATTAAGCCAATTAAAAAAATACTTATGAGCGGCCATCTTTTAAAATTGACATTTTATTTATAAAGTAAAGGTACCTAGGTGTTCTTATGTCTTGCTATTGGAAAATCTAGGTCAATAACTTATTTCCTAAGATATGGTTAACAATTATAATAGTTGTAAAACGGATACAATTAAATATTACAAGCGGAAATATACGTTGATTATAATAATCTAATACCAATGTAGATGATGGTTGGCGATAGAAAATTATATTGAAGAATACCCTTCGTATTAAAAAAATGATTTTATTAGAGTTCGAAAAACTCTTATGTAAGTATACAACAGCTTTGTCTGTCCGTCCGTCTGTCTGTCTGTTACACAACTTTCAAACCAAGAACCGTAAGAGCTAGAGACTCGCGGTCAGTGCCATTCGACTCAGCATTGTCGATATACCCTGAAATTACTATGACCTTTGACCTCTGACAT
Organism: Catocala sponsa; assembly: GCA_963564715.1. Lineage (NCBI taxonomy): Eukaryota > Metazoa > Arthropoda > Insecta > Lepidoptera > Erebidae > Catocala > Catocala sponsa. Next base: position 24,315,410 of record OY751342.1, read on the forward strand.
CAACGTCAAGTGGTATTACATGACCTTTGCATATTACTTAAACCATATTTTCTAACTCTAAGATTTACGGCAAATCATTGCCGTTTCTCACTTGTATTGTTCAAGTCTTAATTTGTATAGGCAGTGACTGTAAAAAGGTTATAAAAGTTTTGGTTAAATCTATTGTTTTTTTTTGTGTGCTGGCTAATTATGCTGACTGCACGGTTGGCGAAGTGGTTTAAGTGGTCACCTCGCAGTTGCCACTACGCCAAGTACTGAAGGTTCAAATCCGACACGGGATAAAATTTTGTGTAAAATTATGTTCAGTTGTTGCTTGTTGCAATGTTAGTAAAGTTCCCTGGAACACAGGAACTATTCCTTGTCTATTTAGAAAAGAAAATATATGATAAGTGTATAATAATTATTCTTGTTTTGTCAGCTATAATCATATTTAGGGTTCTGTTGTCAGATTGAGAAGTGTTATATTATTGCATTTTATTGCTAGGCATTTCATTTTTCCCACGTACGCGCACAAGTTCTGGAATGAACTGCCTGCTTCGGTGTTTCCGGAGCGCTATATGTCCTTTTTCAAACGAGGTTTAAAAAGAGTTTTCTTTCACGGTAAGCAGCGGCTTTGTTGTGGCCTGACATTGCTGAAGTCCATGAGCAGCGGCTTTCCATCAGGTGGGCCACTTGCTCGTCTGACACCAAAGGCAATAAAAAAAAGTTAGTAGGTAGCTAGTAGACATACATAGATTTACGCCTGTTTCCTAGAGGGGTAGGCAGAGACTGCGGATTTCCATTTGCTACGATCCTGACACACTTCTCTGGCTTCATTCACTTTCATAACATTCCTCATACACTCTCATACACCTAGTAGATATTTGAAAAAAGAAGGATTGGGTTTGTGGAAAGGTCTGTGTTGACCCGAGTCCCATGTTCAGCTCTGTACTCATTAGTTCATTACTACTTTAGTTATTGCTGTTATGTTCAGAAGTGAACAGATAGATACTCTGAAATGGTAATTATAATTGAAATTAAACTACTATATACGGATTTTATCGCGTTGTTTATTTGACACTGTTACAAAATTTTGAAAAACTGTTACACTACTATAATCACTATTAAACTTTACACATTTTTAAGCTAATTAAATTATTGAAACTATTAAAACTATTTATACTATTACTATACTATTATACTATTTAGATTTATTTTTACACTTTCCCCGACGTTTCGGTTGCTTTTCAGCAGCCATGGTCACGGGGAGACTAAGATGGTAGTTGTCTCAATGTTCCAGTGTAGTTATTTCAAAGTACCCGAACATAATTTAATCATGGGTGTTTCTATTTACGCAGAATGAACTCAAAGTATCATGAAGTCTAGCTATGGTTTTCTTCTTCTTGGGTTTGACTAGTTGAATTACTGGATCCCAAGCTGGTGGTACATTCCAACGATCTTCTCTATTGAAATTAGGATGTTTCTTGATTTCTATAGCCTCGCGAAGCATCCTTGGTAGGAATCGGTGTTCTTTAGCGAGCATCTGTGGTTTGTCAAATCTCAGGTAGTGGTTGGTCCCCTGTTGCACATGTTCACACACAGCAGACTTCAACGAGCGTTGGTGTTTTACATCAGCTATGTGTTCTTTTATGCGGGTGCCTATGCTTCTCTTGGTTTGACCAATGTATGAGAGTCCGCAGTCACAATCTATTTTATAGACCCCTGCATCTTGTAAAGGTAGTTGGCACTTGACGGATGGTAAAAATTGACTTATCTTCGTTGGCGGCTTGAAGTATGTGTTGATTGAAGCTCGCTTCAAGATGTTCAAAATTTCAAAATTTGTAAAGTTTAATAGTGATTATAGTAGTGTAACAGTTTTTCAAAATTTTGATGATGATGATGATTTTGACTTTTTATTGATGTAGGTACCACGCGGTAGTAACTATTATCTAATCTGTGACCACGCGGGCAAAGCCGCGCGCAAAAGCTAGTAAGTAATATATTTAGAATTTTTTCAATGTATGTACATTCGCGTAAACATAAAACAGTATTATGTAGGTATATTTATTTTTGGATAATCTAAAAATATATGTATATTTGTTAGTTTTTTTATCTCGATGTTATGCTAAACTTAGTACTTACCGGTAGTGATGTATAAAAAACAGGTTTTATCAATATTAAGTTATATTATTTGTTAATTGCGTATATATTATCGATTATGTGTTAACAAACAAGTTGTTTTATAATAGAAATGTCTCAAGCTCACGCACGGTATACTGAGGAAGTAGGAAGTGTCGTAAAGTTGCTGGTACAGTCAGCGACATAACTAGCTATACATTTTATAATTTGTAATATATTTTTAGGAATGAAATATGTTCAATTAGGTATTGTTCTATAGTAATAAAAATTATAATAACAATTCTTTAACTTTTACTGCTGTGAAAGGAGATGTTTCACTTTTGTATAGGACTCCGGCTATAACTTGTACATCCTCAGGAAACCTGGGAAATGTATCCCTAAATACGTTTAATTAAGAAATTCTTTATTAATTTTTAGTATTTTCGTTGCGCAAAATAAAATATAAAATGTTTGACGTTTGTCGTGCGGACTATCTATGACCAGACAAGTTGGTAGATGATTTATACATAACCTAGAATCCTAGAATTGTCAAAAGTAAAAAAATTCTTGCTGGAATAATATACACCAAAGAATTGATAATTCTTGTAAAAATGAAAGGAAAACGTATGAATTGAGGAAAGTGTAATAAGAAACACCAATTCAGCATTGGAATATTTATTATCAGTCAATATGACATTGACAGTGAATGTCGAACATAAACAAAATGTTTCGTTCCGGAATGCAACCTGCAAAATCAGTATTATATTACATATTATATGAATATATTTTTTATGTTGATTGTTTGTGGAAAAGATGTGTATGATAGTTGAAATGAATGAATGATACACTAAAACATATTTATTGTTGACATATGTATTTATACATTATTTACATTATTATCAGTTTTCGATATGATTTATGAACGCATACAAAATTATATGACCGAGAACCACCGCCATATTGAATATAATGGCAATAATATAAAAACTATTATTTTTAAGCGCAAACGTAATTCGACTTAAATTCAGAAAATAATATTTGCCACCGATTCCTGGTATTTTTGCTATATTTTGACTGATAGTACATTTCATAGCCGAAAATGAAACATCTCCTTGTAAAAGGTAAGGATTTATATTTTTTGTGTATAATAAAGTAATATTTCTTTTTACAAATATTTATCGACTTATGTCGCTGACTGTACAACCAACTCTTGTATTTTATAGATGATAAAGCTTTTGTGAACTTCATATGAGCCAAAAGTACAGTCAATAACATAAATACTCGAGTAGAATTAAAAAAACTCTTGGGACTGGCAAGATGTCCTATTTAATTTGTTTTCATGATTTTTTTAAATACCATTTTCTAGAGCATAGCAGCTGTAGCCTGGTGTTAGACTGTTGCACTGCCACGTAGGGATAGTTCGATTCCAAGGTCCTTCAACTTTTTGAAGATATGTGCGTATTAATTAGTTAATTATCGCCCGCTTTAACAGTGAAGGAAAAATCGGGTGGAAACCTGCATGTCTAAGAGTTCTCCATAATGTTGTTTGTATGTGGAGTCTGCCAACCCGTAGGTACTGGGTTAGCGTGGTGGACTATGTCCTAATCGTTCTCACATTGAGAAGAAGCCTCTATAAATTACTATAAAGTGGTAATAGACCGCACGAATAAATGGGTTGGAAGCCTTCTGCGCTCACCCACAGTCCGCGTAAAGTTCTGAAGGCCATCTGAGGCCAACAACTAAAACACACACAAAAAAAAACGGATAAAGTTCGATCCCGAGTCTGGGTGTACTTTGAGTTCGTTGTTTGAATGTTGGTGAAGTCCCCACTAGACAGGAATTATTACAAGTTGTCTTTAAAAATACGAGAACCGTCGCTTGCCAACACGCGGGCCGTAGCTATTTGCCACCATCGTGATATAAAAAAGGGGATTAAATATAATAACCACCAAAAATAGTAATTGCGCAGCAAAATATGCTTACTAAAATATATTATAACGAACACCTATACGCCTCAAATTACTGCATTCCGCCTGCTGCGAAACAAGTTCATGCAAGTAAAAAATTTGATCAAATCTCTACGGGCTGCTTTTTTTCTATCTTACAAGTAACAGTCCCTGAGCTTGTCGAACAGTTCGGTGAAGTCAAGCCAACATTTTCTTTTCATTTTCTTCACTATCGAAAGCAAATAAATTTTCGTGGACCCCCGCTTACGAATTGTGCACCCGCATTTTTTTGTCACGCTAACGTAGATCCCCGTCGAGTCTCTTGCAGACCACTTTGGGAACTAATGGTCTAAATGAATCTAATTAACAAAGGAATTAAATATAATGACCACCAAAAAAAAATATTAAAATATATCATAACGAGCACCTATACACCTCAAATCACTGCATTCCGTCTCGGAAGGGTTAGGTTATGTTAGGTTCCTTCTTAAACCCACCCAAAAATAGGGGCTCCGTCGACTTATTTTGATCTCTTTAAATATATTTTGCTGTGCAATTTGGTGGTCATTTACTATTTTTGACTGTTATATTTTATTATATCTGGTGATAAGTTAAACATAAGCCATAAAAAAGAAGGTTTAAGTTATTGTTCTGAGGTCCCACTATTAAGATCGCCATGTTATTTTGGTATTTGGTATAATAATGGTAATGATAATGCTGGTTGAATAAAAGGGCGATTGTTGCAGTCAAAATTGGATAATTCGAAAAATAATGTTGTTGTCGTAGAAAAATTCGTTCATACTGCCTAATGTTTGTATAGCAATTGAATAATAGTACTTATTTGAAATGGGATGCAGTGCAATATCTATTTTGCGATGACTTATTTGTAAGTCGATCGTCATTGGTTGATAATGAATTGGCTGACTTATTAAAAAGTTGTTAATGTAGATTCTGAACTTTATTTTTATTCCATGACAGTCTGCAATTGAGAATTAGTATGTACATATTCATAAAACCTTTTGTTGATCTCTGACTGATTGATTAATTACAAAAATATTTTAATAATGCTGGTTAATTATTAAAACAGCTTATAATATAGGATAAGCACGACCCCGTAGGCCATAAAATTTATGTAAGTAACTTTTGTTAATTATCTTTTAAAATCAATAATCATTTATAAAAAGTATGCATCAACATTTATTTGGGTCTTAGAGAAAGTAATCTCGTCACGATGTCAAGAACGTCACTTTTTGCTTGAAGTTCTTGATCCACTTGCTCTAATGAGCCTCTTCAGGCCTTGGTCAAAGTTCTTGTTAACCACTATGACTGTGTTACTATTTATAAACCTAACTAATATTCTAGATGCGAATGTGAGTTTTTTGTTCGTGTGTTACACTTTTCCGCGTTAACTGCTTGACCGATCATCACTCAGATCATCACTCACCAATCAGATATTTCGCATACACGTTGTCAGGGGAACAGAAAAGCACATAGGGTACCTTTCATCCAGTATAAGTGCTGTTACTAACATAACCTAGATTTACGCGAGATTCTTCTGTACCTTCGTGTGTACCAATGTCACCGAACTCCTAAGCAGCTGCATCGATTTTGATGATCGATGACATTTTTGTTGTTTGAGTAGGTCCCTGGATGGTTTAGATCCTTATTTCCCAAAGTGGTCCATGTGGAATCCCAGGGGTCCACGGGAGACTAGACGGGGGTCTACGTTGGCGTGACGAAAAAATGAGGGTTCACAATTCGTAAGTGGGGGTCCACGAAACTTTATTTGCTTTCGATAGTGAAGAACTAAAATATGGGCATGACTTTACCTATCAATGTAAGCAGATAATATTTTAAGAAGCTCAGCGACTGTTACTTGTTTAAACGTCGATCGACAGATATTTTGAGGAATACCATCAATATCATCAATTAATTAAGTTACGATAACGCTGAAAAGTTTGTTTTTGTTTGAACGCGCTAACCTACTCTGCCGTGGTAGTCGAGAGGGCAGTAAGTCAAAGGTGGCCTTTTTTTTATTAGGCTGCGGCAGGTTCAAAGGGCGTGGGTTTTCGATGTCCCGGTGGCTCGCACTAACATTGGCAAGTTTACCCCCGGTTACAAGAGCCATAACTTTAATAAATAGCGTCTCACAAAGGCTTGACATTTTTAATTGTTCGTTGGCGGAATTCGTGAAAGTGACCCTCGAGTCACTAGCAAAGTAATTTTAATTACATTATCGCATTGAGTGTAAACCTGTAAAGATGGTGTAAGATTGTATATATAAACTAAAAAAAATAATAATAAAGAAAATAGATTTGGAATGCTTCTCTACTGTAAACAACATATTTTTTCCCTTTGTTTTGACATATCTATACTAATAATATCAAGCTCAAGAGTTTGTTTGAACGCGCTAATCTCAAGAACTACTGGTTCGATTTGAAAAATTCTTTTAGTTTTGGATAGCCTATTTATCGAGGAAGGCTATAGGCTATATTATAACATCACGCTACGACCCACGGGGGCGGTGCAGTAACGATAAACGCGGCTGAAACCGCGGGAACATGTAGTAGAACATAAAAAATCGAGTAAATAGTTTTATCACAAACGCTAAAATTGTATCAAAATCTTTGCGCGCTGTGTTTTGGAAACTACCTATTTTGATTTACTACTATATCGATTACCAGGGCAGTACTAGCCGGATTCTTAAGGAAACGTATAAGCTATGAACATCACGCTACGAGCTTCGGGATACGGTGCAGTAATCATAAATATGGGTGAAATCGCGGACGACAGCTGGTTCATTATAATAAGTATTATTCAATGACTTTTATTAATCCTAATCCTAATAATATCCTAACTAATATTATAAAAGCGAAAATGAGTTTGTTTGTTTGTTACCTTTCTACGCCTAAACCACTGAAGCGATCATTCTGAAATTTTGCATATACATTGTCAGGTGTACAGAATCGGACATAGGCTACCTGTCATCCCGAAAAAAATTACTGTGCCCGAGGATAACAATATTAACAATAATAACTTTCTTATGATAATAGATGGCGCCACGTGTCTTTCGAATCATGATTGAATTATATTATTACAAGCAGAGTACAACCCGAATTGATTGTTAAATTCTAAATTAACGCGAGCGAAGCCGCGGGCAAAAGCTAGTCTGTGTATAAAAATAATATCAGCCCTAAAATAATATAGTCCTGGGCCTCTTCTTAGTGTAAGAAGAGTTAGGCCATAGTCCAGTGCGGGTAAGCAGGCTTCACATATCTTTAAGAACATTATGGAGAACTCTTACACGTGGTTGGCTTATGATGTTCTTCTTCACCTAAACGATGATAAGCACCTATTTAATACACACATAATAACGAAAAGACAGCGGTGCGTGCCTTGCGATCGAACTCGAGACTTTTGCAAACCAGTGAAATAGTCTTACACTAGGTTATCGCTGCGATTATGATATAAATTATTTTACTTCTCTTGTTGTTCGTATTGTCAATAACCAAAACGGTCCAACCGGGTTTTTGACCTGTTTTAAATAGGTCACCGAACAACTACGCACTGGCTGATCTTGAATAAAACATTTAAAAAAACACCAAATTCGGTAACGGACGTGAACCGAGAAACGAGGCGATTTATATGATATTTATTATACTTTTAGCACGCAATAAGGTACAAATAACAGTGTATGTTTTGCGTTCTGGTTATTAAACATGAGTTTTTTAATTGCGTATAACTAAGAAACGGGTTTAAAGGCATGACTACCCTCAGTTAGGCCTCTAAATCAGAGTTTTGTCCTCTTCCTTCACGAGACAAAACTAATTTTTCCCTAAATAAAATGTGATGAATATGTCCAATGGCGGAATATCTCTTCTTCCTAGCCTTTATTATTCCCAAGTCACTTGAGGTCGGCTTTTCTAGTCTAACTGGATTTGACTGGATATCAGTTTTTACAGGGAGCGACTGCCATCTGACCTCCGCAACCCGAAAGCTAACGATACCCTAAGGCTAGACCAGTGTCAGGATATTAGAGGGCACTGACTTCCCAATAACGACTGCCATAGATGTTCATGTATGGCGGAATATATGTAGTTGCACTAAATGATTGTTCTATAACTGATAAACTATGTAAACGGTAACTGTATCAACCTATATTCGCAAAAAAACTATTTTTTTGATTTGTATTCACTCTAACTAGAAATGGAAAGGAAGTACCTATGAGTGCACAGCCGGAGGCTGTCAATTATTTGGTGACGGATGACTAGGTTTTCCCCAGGAAAGCATCACCTACGTAATACAACTAGCTTAAGAATTACACTTATGGTGTTTGCCCTAATGAGCAAAAGTTCTGGAGATTGAGATATACCTACCTTCCCCATTTGTCGGCCTCGATGGCGTAGTGGTTAGTGTAACCGACTGCCACACCTGAGGTCGCGGGCTCGATTCCCGCACAAGTCAAACATTTGTGTGCATGAACATGGATGTTTGTCTTGGTTTGGGTGTTTCTATGTATAATATGTATGTATTTACAAAAAAAATAGTATACATGTATGTATATCCATTGTCTAGTACCCATAGTACAAGCTCTGCTTAGTTTGGGCTAGATGGTGTTGTGTGTATGTGGTAGAATATTATTATTAAGGAAAGGGGACGGCAGGTGTAAACTCCAGAAAAAAAAATTAAGATGAGTTAAAATTTGTTAAAATGAGATGAAAGGAAAGGTCCTTTTATCTCATTTTAACTACTTTTCAAGGCTCGGCACTGCAATTGATACTCTTATTATTATAAGCGATCTTGTTACTGTTACAGCTTACCATTGAGTAGACCCTAGGTATACTTGTTTACGACTTTTATGATATAAATAGCGACCGGCCCCAGGTTCGCACGGGTGATTCAAAATCTTAAAAACATAAACTTTCTTCATTAATTACTTTGTCTATTGGTGAAAACCGTATGAAAATCCGTTCAGTAGTTTTTGAGTTCATCGCGGACAGACAGACAGTTTTATAATATGTAGTAATACAAACGAAATGGTAATACGCGTGACGCTATAATTTAGGCTGCCAATTCAAATAATTTCACGGCACACAAACAAAGTTTTTTGTCGGTCTAAATAGACTACGCAAAAAAAAGTTGGATGACTTAGGTAACACTCTCATGCGAAACTCGTTCCATCTACCTGGCCACGTGGTGACTAAAAAAAAAGATTAAGGCCTTTATTATTCTTATTTTATACATTGTCAGACGAAACTCAGAAGCTGGCTTAAGGGTAACTAATAACTGCAGTCTACGACCGCTTGTAACATAATGTCACTTGCGCGATTGATCTGCAAAAATAAGTATTTTTAACGCAAGCAGAAGTTCTTAATCATGACAGAGACAACGACGAAAGGTTGTATTAAATCTTTAAAACTGCACGAATTGCGTAGATCTTTGTTTAAATGGTCGTTTGTTATACGTTTGATCCAATGCAAAATAGTGTAATCCAAAAGTAATTGTTCTGTATCGAGTTTATTCATTCTATTGTCATAAGTTTGTGAATGTTGAAATCATGAACAAATAGGTACGGCTTTTCTCGCAGTTTATTTGTTAAAATCCATTCTAAGCAGAAACAAAGCAAAATATCGCTATACTTTATTAAGTATACTTCGCTATACTTTGAGCTCATTCTGTGAGAAACATTAATTTTCTTGCAATGTTCGCGTACTTTGGAATAACTACACTTCAAAACAATGATACTACCATCTTAGCGTCGCCGTGACCATGGCTGCTGTAAAGCAGCCAAAACGTCGAGGAAAGTTATGAATAAAAATAGTTTAAAATTTTGAATTTAGATACTATACTCGTATTCATTCTCTCAATGTATTAACTGTCGTGGAGGGTGACAGTTGAGACCATTGGTTTTACGCGCTTTCCAAGATACGGTAGGTATGACTTTTCATAAATAGTTCACCATATGTAAGTTTTTTTAAATATTTTTTTATTGCCGTTGGTGACAGACGAGCAAGTGGCCCACCTGATGGAAAGTGGACGCTGCTAATGGACTTCGGCAATGTCAGGACACAGCAAAGCCGCTGCCTACCGTGAAAGAAGAACTCTCTTTAAACCTCGTTTGAATGTATATTCGTATGGCTATGACAACATTAGACAGCCTCGCGAATTGATTGTCGCGATGCAAACTTGTTTTATTTAAAAACGACTCCCGTATTTGTAATAATTCCTGTGTCGCGGGGGACTTTGCAAACATTCAAACGACGGACACAAAGAACACGCAGACCCGGAACAACCATTTCTGGATCACACACATTTTTGTCCCGTGTAGGATTCGAACCCACAACACTCGGCGCAGTGGCAGGCGTCCACTTAAACCACTACGCCATCCGTGCAGTCAAATTTGATAATGCTCATACACATTTGGCATAAGGGGTGTGGACCTGGTGTCCTGAAACACAAGCCTCGAGCCTAGTTTAGGCACCAGTCTCTCACAATATAATAATATGTTGTAATCCGAATTATCTAATATTTTGACGTGACAACGTCTAATAAATCGATGAACGCCGGCTGCACGCACGAAAAAGGATGACTTATTGTCCCGTTACGCTCATTGTAACGTTACGATTGTTAGCGATTATAGATAGAATATTAAATATTTCTATAAAATAATTGTAAAGTGTAGCGATGTATAAGCATTATTTGAAAATGTTTAATTGTATCCGTTATTTTCTGTTGGCAACACTGATTTTGCTCGACTGCCCCACTATGCTTAATCGTAGACGGAGAAAACTATAGACGAATAGTGCGCGTGGCCACATGAGATAGAACGATTCATAAAGAAGTGTTGCCACCCATGTACGTTACTCCTATAATGAAACTCAATCGTTTAAAATATTATGTGACTATATTACCAAACTCACAGCAATTACACGGACTATTGAGAACGTCTTACTCAGTTGAATGCTAGTTCCTTACTGCCGAGCGATCTTTCGCCGAGAGAACGAGTTATTTTTCCCCTCTACAATAACCCCACTATTTAAAAATTATAGTTGGCTGTGTTGCCAATTGAATAAATAAAAACTCCCGAACAGAATTATTAACAAAAATAAGTAATCATGACATTCGGCCATCCGATACCATGCTACTCCTGGAGCACAACCTCAACTAAAATCACTCAGTTTTCATTATCACACGATCAAGATATGGTGTTAGCAAGAATGAAAAGTATATATCCATTTCCCTATGCATAACAGAGAAACATCCCGATCATCGAATTTTAAACAAAATTAAAAAATTACTATTGACTATTGAAGAATTGCTTTTATACATTAAATGAATATTGTTATTTCACACATACTTTAAAACGAAATGTCTATTAACAATATAATATTAAGTACTGTATAAAATTATACGATGTATTTATTTTTAATTTATCTTGACTTATGTAATTATTAAATGGAAATTTACATTGTTTATACTATTTTTTTTTTTTTTTACAGTTCCGATATTATTTATTTCCTTCGCATATTTATAATTATTGTTCCTATTGATAATGAATATTATGTCTATTAATTATTGTTATTTTATTTGTACTATCTAATAACACAAGTTCAGGGCAACACTTATGAATGTCAAAGTTACACAATATTTTTTTGTGAATTTACATTTACTGCCACGTTCAGCAAGGCAAGGGTGTAGGGCTCATGAGAAGAACGGGCAAGAAACTCATGGCCACTCTTTTGTTCAAATCATGACTGTACGCCTACTATCTTATCCTATCTTATGTGGGGGCCAGTCAGTGCAGACCGGCGACACTTCGACCCAGTGTGATCGTTTGTGTCGACACTCTCCCAATAACGACTGCCATAGATGTTCATGGCAGCCGGGACCGACGGCTTAACGTGCTCTCCGAGGCACGGAGCAGGCGATAATTGTCAATCAATACGCACATAACTTCGAAGTCATATAAATTCCGAAAGTCAGAGGTGCGCGACGTGGGTTCGAACCCGAGACCCTCTGCATTGCAGTCTGTTGGTCTCCCCACTGAGCTATCGCTGCGTACGCCTACTAAAGGCGAGGTATGATGTATCTTAACCTTTGTAACATCCTCTGTAATTATGTCTCATATGCATACGAATAAACTTCTACTTCAATGTCATCACATCACTTCAATCAAATCACTTCAACGTCATCAAACCATCTCAATGTCATCAAACCATCTCAATATCATCAAACCATCTCAATGTCATCAAACCATCTCAATGTCATCAAACCATCTCAATGTCATCAAACCATCTCAATGTCGTCAAACCATCTCAATGTCATCAAACCATCTCAATGTCATCAAACCATCTCAATGTCATCAAACCATCTCAATGTCATCAAACCATCTCAATGTCATCAAACCATCTCCATGTCATCAAACCATCTCCATGTCATCAAACCATCTCAATGTCATCAAACCATCTCAATGTCATCAAACCATCTCAATGTCATCAAACCATCCCAATGTCATCTAACCATTCCATCGAATTATTTCAACAAATCATTTCAATAAATCATTTCATCAAATCATTTTATCAAATCATTTCATCAAATCATTTCAACAAACCATTTCAGCAGACCATTTCATCAAACCATTCCATCAAACAAATCATTTCAACAAATCATTTCAACAAATAATTTTAATAAATCATTTCATCAAACCGTTCTATCAAACCGTTTCACCAAACAGTTCTATCAAACAGTTTCACCAAACAGTTTCATCAAACCGTTCCATCAAAGCACTTCATCAAACCGCTCCATCAAACCGTTCCATCAAACCACTTCATCAAACCACTCCATCAAACCATTCTATTGTTTCATCAAACCGTTCCATCAAACCGTTCCATCAAACCGTTCCATCAAACCGTTCCATCAAACCGTTCCGTCAAACCGTTCCATCAAACCGTTCCACCAAACCGTTCCACCAAACCGTTCCATCAAACCGTTCCATCAAACCGTTCCATCAAACCGTTCCATCAAACCGTTCCATCAAACCGTTCCATCAAACCGTTCCATCAAACCGTTCCATTCAACCATTCCATCAAACCATTTCATCAAGCCATCATAAAATCATTTCACCAAATCATGGGTCTTTATTTAAGGCTACTTTGACCTCTAACAATTTTCACAAAAATTTCGTTTGCACCATGATCAAATTGAAGGAACAGAACTCTTTTATTATCACTTGTGTGTACCTACATAAATTCACTTCTAACCTCACAATGAAACCTCATACATAATAATCAAAACATACATCTACATTATTTAAACAAATCCAAATACCAATATGGTCTTTACGCATCGTCATTGGGTCAAATAGCTGTCAAAAGCATATCAACCAAATATTTCTATCTGTATTTCACATTTCCTAACATTCATATCAATCATAATAAAATACTCATACCCATACCTCACTCTTAGTATCACATCTCTATATCTATCCTATATCATCCATCTTATTTTATGAACGATACCTAAATGCATTCAAAAGATAACAAAAAGATTTTTAATATCGTTCGAAAACCTATACCAAAACCAAACCAATATACAATCTTATTTTAAATCATTGACTATTAATATCATTCAAAAATTATGTCAAAATTCTGAGAACTCCTTCAAACAAATTCAATCACATGATTTAGTGTAAAATTTCATTACCTCTATTGTTTACATAAGTTACCGATGTCATGCCTGATGCCGCCCCCGATAGCATTACGTTCTCATGCATTCAATCTAATAACGGTGTCAAATTTTTAAACGATACCTTTGTAAGAAAAGTGGACTTGATTATGCAGCTATAGTCAATAAATGCTCTTATACAAAATAAAATGGCTTCATAATGCTTAGCAAATTAAAATAGAATTATTAAATTTATAATCCAAATAACAATGAACATGTCTCTTTGATCATACTATAGTTTAGGGAGATATTTCATTGGAAAGATTACAATTTTAATCTACTATTAACCGAATAATTATAATGTGTACTATAAAATTAAGAGTGAAACCGCGCGCATCTATAGTATGCGTAACGGCTCAGATAACATGACTGTACATCGGACACCTATTGCGACACAATAATAGAATGCACAGTTATAAAAACTATCAGAAATATAACTCAAAATGATAATGGTTTATGTTTTAATTAAGTAATTAATATGCCTTTAAAACTGTTATGATGTATGTCAAATTAGAAAAACAAACCGAATTTGTATACATATTTCCATGCTATCTTAGAACATAAACATGTTCAAAGACAAACAACATACCTATATGCATCTAAAAACGTATAATGGAATTAAAACGTATGATCTTTAAGAATCGGCAAATTATTATATATCCCATTGTAATATAATTTCTTTAAATCGTATTTGTTTATTGTCAACAGGCATAATTGTCCAAAATCTTTTCTATGATAGTTATATTATATAATTATCATTATATAGTATTATGTTTCAGTTAAAAATTAAAAATAACCTAAGGTGGTATATCTAATGTGCACAAAATAATAGTAATTGTCCGCGACAATATTTATAGACAAATGTCACCATCAGGACCTGGAGTCATCGCGTCGTCCGATTTAATGGTCTCAAAAATAAAAATGTAATATCATTAGGACTGAATCGATATTTTCATGCCTAGATGACTAAACATTTTAAAAGTCAGTAATGGACCATAGTAGCACGGCCTATTACATAAAGTATGGTTATCCTCTAATATTTCAACTTCAAAAAATTATCTATGCTACGCACATATGACACTGATCATTTCAATGATGTACACTATGTAACTTGAATGTACTTGGCTCACTAACGAGGCAACTAATCTTTGCTAGTCGACACACATACATGACATATGTATGAGGCGAACCTAACCTCATTTTAATTTAAGCACATTCAGCTAAATCATGAGGCACACATAACCTCTGCTAAAAATCAAAAGGCACACAATTAAAAAGGCATATTACTCAAAGCATACTTGGCTAAAGCATGAGGCACACATAACCTCTCCTATTAGTATGAGGCACACAAACTCTCCTATTAGCACATAGATACATAGATTCACGCCTGTTTTCCTAGAGGGGTAGGCAGAGACTACGGATTTCCATTTGCTACGATCCTGTCAAACTTCTCTGGCTTCATTCACTTTCATCACATATCTCATACACGTCCGTCGGTTCAAGGAGCTCTTAACCTGGCCTTTGTCCAGAACGCCTCCGATCTGATCGAGAAACATTCACCTAGGTTTTCCTCTTGCGACTATTCACACTAGCCTTATAAACTTTCTTAATCCTTCCTCGTCCATTCTTTCTACATGTCCAAACCAGCTTAACATACCATTTTCTGTTCTTGTCACTATATCCACTTTCATGCCTATTAGCACGAGGCACACATAACCTCTTAGTAGCACGAGGCACACATAACCTCTTAGTAGCACGAGGCACACATAACCTCTTAGTAGCACGAGGCACACATAACCTCTTAGTAGCACGAGGCACACATAACCTCTTAGTAGCAAACGAGGCACACATAACCTCTTAGTAACAAACGAGGCACACATAACCTCTTAGTAACAAACGAGGCACACATAACCTCTTAGTAGCAAACGAGGCACACATAACCTCTCTTAGTATCAAACGAGGCACACATAACCTCTTTTAGTATCAAACGAGGCACACATAACCTCTTAGTAGCAAACGAGGCACACATAACCTCTCTCTTAGTAGCAAACGAGGCACACATAACCTCTCTCTTAGTAGCAGACGAGGCACACATAACCTCTCTCTTAGTAGCAAACGAGGCACACATAACCTCTTAGTAGCAAACGAGGCACACATAACCTCTTAGTAGCAAACGAGGCACACATAACCTCTTAGTAGCAAACGAGGCACACATAACCTCTTAGTAGCATACGAGGCACACATAACCTCTTAGTAGCAAACGAGGCACACATAACCTCTTAGTAGCAAACGAGGCACACCTAACCTCTTAGTAGCATACGAGGCACACATAACCTCTTAGTAACAAACGAGGCACACATAACCTCTTAGTAACAAACGAGGCACACATAACCTCTTAGTAGCAAACGAGGCACACATAACCTCTCTTAGTATCAAACGAGGCACACATAACCTCTTTTAGTATCAAACGAGGCACACATAACCTCTTAGTAGCAAACGAGGCACACATAACCTCTCTCTTAGTAGCAAACGAGGCACACATAACCTCTCTCTTAGTAGCAGACGAGGCACACATAACCTCTTAGTAGCATACGAGGCACACATAACCTCTTAGTAGCAAACGAGGCACACATAACCTCTTAGTAGCAAACGAGGCACACCTAACCTCTTAGTAGCATACGAGGCACACATAACCTCTTAGTAACAAACGAGGCACACATAACCTCTTAGTAACAAACGAGGCACACATAACCTCTTAGTAGCAAACGAGGCACACATAACCTCTCTTAGTATCAAACGAGGCACACATAACCTCTTTTAGTATCAAACGAGGCACACATAACCTCTTAGTAGCAAACGAGGCACACATAACCTCTCTCTTAGTAGCAAACGAGGCACACATAACCTCTCTCTTAGTAGCAGACGAGGCACACATAACCTCTCTCTTAGTAGCAAACGAGGCACACATAACCTCTTAGTAGCAAACGAGGCACACATAACCTCTTAGTAGCAAACGAGGCACACATAACCTCTTAGTAGCATACGAGGCACACATAACCTCTTAGCAGCACACGAGGCACACATAACCTCTTAGTAGCACGAAGCGCACATAGCCTCCAAGTCAAGTGGCAATAGCCTCCAAGTCAAGTGGCAACAGCTCATCCCACTTCTGAAATATAATGAAACTCAATCGTTTAAAATATTATGTGACTATATTACCAAACTCACAGCAATTACACGGACTATTGAGAACGTCTTACTCAGTTGAAAGCTAGTTCCTTACTGCTGAGCGATCTTTCGCCGAGAGAACGAGTTATTTTTCCCCTCTACAATAAACCCACTATTTAAAAATTATAGTTGGCTGTGTTGCCAATTGAATAAATAAAAACTCCCGAACAGAATTATTAACAAAAATAAGTAATCATGACACTCCCAACTTAATTTACTATGTTAGTTTGTAGGATTACGGTCAATAAGTAATACACAAACTATGTAAAAACTTTGTTTATTATTATTTTAAAACATTTAAACATTTTATTTAAAAAAATTAAAACTTTGTCATCATATGGAAAACTGCAAAGTAATAGATATTTTAGTTTAATTAATCGCTTTGTGTAATTATAATTAATTCATAACATTATCTAAATGTGATTTGAAATTGATGGCTCACGCAATACTAGACATCATAATCAAATGTAACGCCCACAACAATTGTGGGAGAATAAATAACTAGAATGCGGCAACACTGAAATTTGAGGTTATGAATGATTTGATGTCATATTTTGGCTACTAAATCGATTATTTGGTACTTGACGTGAATCATCTATGTGTGTAAGACACAATCAATTAAAACATTAATAAGCTAAAATTCGCTTATACTTACGAGTGGAAGGACAATTTTGGTGTTTTCGTTTCACTATCACTTTTACATCCTAATACACTACAACGAACCATATTGTCTTTAATATATATGAATAACCAGTTCACTGAGTGTTTCCTTATGTAATTTTCACAATAATTGTGCACTTTTATTGAAATTAAACAAAAATTAACGCTAAAACGTAAGCAAGCGACTCTCAACTGTCAAATTTGTTTAGCACAGTACTGTGCTGACCTTGAAAAAACCGGCACGCAACGCGAGACAGAAAATATTCTCATGCTGTCTCGTTTCTATACACGTCAAATTCATAACTCCTTCTTACTCTTGTGTGAATGAAACAGATGCTATCAATTTGACTATAGTTTTCTCCGTCTACGTGCTTAATAGTAAAAAAACTAACGCGCGGAACGATAACGGGCAGTCGTGCATTGAGTGGCGATCGGATAAGGTTGTGAAGTAAAATGTAGCGGGTATTGCATTGAATTAGATAAGGTATGCATATTGCATAACTATGTAAAGTGTAAACTATTAATATAAATTATAACTAAGTTACAAATTATTAAAGGAAAATAAATGCCTGAGAACTGATTCTGGAGTTTTCCTACACGATCGGAGCGAGAGCGCTACACAAGCGAGCGAAAGGCACGTTACGACGTTGTCACGATAAACTATCGTCCGTAAACCGACTACAGACAACCAATTTTTTAATGCTGTTTATGTAATATGTGTATATTGTGATGAGAAAATAAAAAAATTCAGTTCACATTATTATGGTATTGCGTCGTCTGCTAAGCTGGCTTATTTATTTGAGAAGTAGTGCGTATGAAACACGTGGATATATACATATAATGCGTGCTATTTTTTATAACAACACGTGACGGTAGTCAATTTACATTTTGCTAATGATCCATTTATATGATCCATTTGTATGGTCGAGTAATTAAGTTTTTGTTGAACTTCAAATAGTTTTCAAGCGATTAGGAAAATGGAAAAACAAATAAGTATGTAAATAAAATCAAAACTGCTTTAACTTTAGAATTAATTGCTTGGGCCAAGCATGCCCAATATTTATAAGTAGGTATACATATAGGTACTTAATAATAGCAAAGACAAAACAGTTGAGTAGTAGAGCCCTGGTGATTTTAGCATGAATGGTCCGGCTCGACCGGGGAACGACTACCCTCTCACAGAATATCGACGTGAAATAGCAGTATTCCTACTGTTGTGTTTCGATCGGTGAGTGTAAGTGCCGGAGGCCCAATCCCCCTCTCTCCCCCTTCCCGCTCCTTCTCCTTGCCACGTCCTTTCCTTTAAGGGTCGGCAACGCGCAAGTGATACCTCTCGTGTTGCAGGCGTCCATAGGCTACGGTGACCACTTACCATCAGGCCGTATGATTGTTTGCCATCTTAGTTGTACAAAAAAAAAGTTCAGTACTCTATCGTCTCCGTCGTTTGTGAATCTTTTTTTTTTGTGTAAAATATCAATAAACATTAATTTGGAATCAGGTATTTTCGTGCTACAGCTCCCTTCTGCTGTTTGTTCAATTAATTATTAAACTATACTAATATTGTAAAGAGATACAGTTTATTTAGTGTTCTAGAACGTTCAGATCGATTTTACAAATCTTTCACTAATTGAACACAGACATACATACATACATATGTAGATTCACGCCTGTTTCCCAGAGGGATAGGCAGAGACTACGGATTTCCATTTGCTACGATCCTGACACACTTCTCTGGCTTCATTCACTTTCATCACATTCCTCATACACGCCCGTCGGTTCAAGGCGCTCTTAACCTGGCCTTTGTCTAGAAGCCTCCGATCTGATCGAGAAACGTTCGCCTAGGTTTTCCTCTTGCGACTGTTCTATTCACACAGACATACGAGCTAAGTTAAAAGGACATATCACAGTGAAGCTAGAAGGAAAAGAAATAAATTAAATTAGTGAGAAAGCAAATCTATACTAATATTATAAAACTGAAGAGTTTGTTTGTTTGTTTGAACGCGCTAATCTCAGGAACTACTGATTCGATTTGAAAAATTATTTTAGTGTTGGATAGCCTATTTATCGAGGAAGGCTATAGGCTATATAACATCACGCTACGACCACGGGGGTGGCGCAGTAACGATAAACGCGGGTGAAACCGCGGCAACATCTAGTTAAAATATAATTGGCTTAAAACAATGGGTGTAGTCGACGCGCTTGTGCAGGAATGGTTGTGGTAACGTCACTCAGTTACGTGCTGATGGCGTGAACCCTCACTTAGCACAAGCATTTAGCTCTCTTAGTGGCACAGACATACATACCTACTACCCACAACGACGGTAGGCCTATTTTATACACGTATACTTACACCTGTCTGTATGTATATCTACCCTGCAAGGGTAAACAGACGTTTATCTCATCACCATTTGTTTGATTTAGGGTTAGTTTTACGTGAATAAGTGTCTACCTAAAATAAAAACCGGCCTAGTGCGAATTGGAATCGCGCATGAAGAGTTCCGTACTATTATCTATAAAAATGGCAAAAAAATCACTTTTGTTGCATGGAGCCACCTTAAATATTTGTTTTATTTTAATTTAATTATTTATTTTAAAGTGAATATATAACTATGTCGCAGAGTGTAGTATTTTAATGGAATGTCAAGCATTATTAATTTAGTTAATCGTTTATTTTTTTGTTAATCGTTTATTTAATTTCATTTTGAATAATGCTTGAGTGTGTTTAGTTGTGATACGATGCCAGCTAAGGAATGACAACTGACAGATGACAGGTAGTCAATTTGAAGTGACAGACGTCCGTACGACATTCATTCTATCGAGAACGCTCGGAGCGGTCGGTCATATCGTGTTACAACTAACCTCTCTACATTCCGCGTGATGATAATTTTAAAATAGCACTTCAATCATGAAATATTGTGAGCATCCTCAGTGATTTTGTGACTAAAGTTAGGTTATCAATAAACATCGGCGTAACGAACATTACCCTAGTGTTATTTCGAGATTTCCCTCATGTCTGACCACCACGTGGACCAAGTAGAAAATGAAGATGGGCCTCTTACGCCGTCAACTAAATATTCTGTGAATATTTTAAGCGTCTACCTGTTGCCGTTATCAATATCGAGCAAAACCGAGCAAAAAAATCACGTTTGTTGTATGGGAGCCCCCTTAAATATTTATTTTATTCTGTTTTTGAGTATTTGTTGTTATAGCGGCAACAAAAATACATTATCTGTGAAAATTTCAACTGTCTAACTATCACGGTTCACGAGATACAGCCTGGTGACAGACGGACAGCGGAGTCTTAGTAATAGGGTCCCGTTTTACCCTTTGGGTACGGAACCCTAAAAACGATTAGTTACTTTGTCGCCTAACATTTGCAGACCAATTTTCGTTATGAAATCGGTCTAAATTATAGTCTCAGTGTCATAAATATCACAAACGGTATTCTTCCAAACGTAAATAAACTCTAATAGAAACTTTTGAATTTCAGTTCACATGTGACGTTCATTAAATCAGATCGGCACTATCTTGTACAGTTTTTATTACGAGAATCAGTTCTCAGGTGAGATAGTCACTAAAGGCAAGGCTATGCTCAATAAAAATAACTAAAAGAAAAGCCAGAATACTTGTACCGACCAGGGATCTGAGTTTCGGTTATTACAGCCAGCAGCAAAAACCAACGCAACCAACAAAACTAAAGAAATTAAAACGAGATGGGTGTAAAAACCCAGGATTCAACCTCTTCGTCTTCATGTGACCTTGTGACCCCTATATCTCGGGGTCTTTTGACCCACAAGGCCTATATTCAAACTCGACCGAGGTATGACCCCAAGGTGTCTGCACACCAAGTTGCAAGTCAATCGGTCCAGTGTTTCCGGAGTTATGCCGGTCACTAACAGACATACACACAGACCTACGTAGTGTTTTCATTATCCTCTTCGAAAAAGACTCAGAGGTTAATAAATCTATTAGTTAAATTAAATATTGATTAGGATTTAGATCTCTTTATTACGTAACTTTTAATTTATTGTTACTATTTATTTATTACAAATGATTGTTTCGAGTCTGTGTGTTCGTTGTGCGCGTTGCTTGAATGTTTGTGAAGTCCCTCGTGACAGAGGATTTAAGTGCGAGTCGTTTATTAAAAAAAAAATTTGGCTGTCTTTGGGGTCTGCCGATAGAAATGAAAACTTTAATCCTTGATCATAAACACTGCTAAAAAGTATAAAAAAAATTTAAAAAGTGGGTGGTTCGGATTCCTGATACTCTCTCTTAGTGGTTATTAAGGGGGTCAAAATTTCGTTATTTTTTGTGTAGGACGCACCATTTCGGTAATATTGTTAATATTCTAAAATAATTCAAAAATGGAAAGCGTGGAAGCGTGACGATGAAGCGAGTTCTATGATTTTTGTTCACCCAAGAAGTGCTCAACGCGCCTAAAAAAGGTTTTACTTCAAAAACAAAAAGAAAAATCTGATAATTATAGCTGTAACAGTTTTCTGCCAAAAACTTCTGGGATAGGTGCCGTGATGCTATACTAAACGTGTGCATAGTAACTAACAAACCCACGTACGCTAATATCAACAATCTGTGTAGAGAATAGCGGACAAATACAATGATCAGCGGTCTATTGACTCATCGTATGATATTGTCATATCAATTATTATTGATGTACTGAATTCTTTAGCGTTTTAGCAATCACTGTCCAATACACCAATTAAATGGAGGGGAATCTTCACTGCCTTAGTTGTCTTGGACTGCCTCGCAGCGGTTATTAGTGCGACTGCTGTGCGGGTTCGATTCCTAGGCAAAGTGTTATTGGTTTTTTCTGTTTAGAAATGATCAGTAGTAGCTCGGTGTCTTGAACTGACCGGTAGAGGGCACTAGGCTTGCTTTTTCTTTTCATATAACCATACCTACAAATCTCCGTCTTCTCCTTAGCCTTTATTATTCCCAAGTCACTTGGGGTCGGCTTTCTAGTCTAACCGGATTTGACTGGATATCAGTTTTTACACGGAGCGACTGCCATCTGACCTCCGCAACCCGAAGGCTAATGATAACCTAAAGCTAGACCAGTGTCAGGATATTAGAGGGCACTGACTTCCCAATAACGACTGCCATAGATGTTCATGGTAGCCGGGACCGACGACTTAACGTGAGAGCACGTTACGAGGCACGGAGCAGGCGATAATTGTCAATCAATACGCACATAATTTCGAAAAGTCATATAACTTTCGAAAGTCAGAGGTGCGCGACGTGGGTTCGAACCCGAGACCCTCTGCATTGCAGTCTGTTGGTCTCCCCACTGAGCTATCGCTGCTCTCTCTCCTTGTACTTACATCAATAAAAAGTAGCCTATGTCCTTCCCCAGGTTTTAAACTATATCTGTACCAAATTTCATCTCAATCGGTTGAGTGGTTTAGTCGTGAAAAGGTAACAGACAGACAGATAGACAGACAGAGTTACTTTCGAATTTATAATATTAGTAAGGAAGTAAGGATTGGGCAGAGAGGAACACGCCACGCACCCTCGGATTGTCCACCCCACAGTCCACCCCAACTGTTGCAATAAAAAAAGTTGACAATAGCGAACTCCTCTGGCAAGGGGCAGCCACGTCGTGACATGAGGGTGCGCTCTAACTTTCGTATTCCGCGTCGAACACAAAATATGCGTCGACACGTATTTTGCATCAGAGCGAGGCATTATTAGAACAGTTTGGCAACGAATGAGCACCCGATCAAATGACTTGAGATGAGCTTAATTATGACACGTCGGTGATTAGCCTTTCAGAAACTGGATGTTATTGTAGTAGACGATTTGTCGTTACGATCCGTCGTTTCAGACCGACGCAACGACGAATCGATGGTGTATGTCCAAATCGTTAACGATTTACTTGATCGAGGACGATATCGTGATCGCAACAGAAACCAATACAATCATGAATATCGTGACGATAGATTGAAGGTGTATGGCTCTTTGCAATCGACGATTCGATTTTTGCCGCAGTCTCAGTCTGCCTAAACGAACGATCGCAACGACCAATCATTTTGATCAATCGTTTCGTGTGTGACAATTCGACGCGATGGATCGTAACGATTTTCTTCAGATCCATCGTTACGACCAATCGTTTCGTATATGGGGGCCTTAACGTAACTCCACTTAGCATCTTACGCTGGCAACACAGCGCCTTCTATTTATAAAGATTGGCAACACTTGAATGGTAACTAGTGTTGCTACACGATTATACAAGTGTAATGCTACATGTTAAATATAAAATATACGCGTATGCTATTTATAAGTCTGATACACAATTAAAAGCTAATGAACCGTAGGACAATGTCGTGAACAAGTAGATCTAGATCATAAAGATAATCTCAACGACTTCCGGTCACGATCCTACTTCCTTTTCCACCTCGCCACTTCCGTATTGACCCGCGAACATTTCCGAGAACTGAGAAACGGACCAAATAATATTTTAAATTTTTTGAGTCCTTATAATCCATTTTACCTGACAATTCTTGGAATGGCAGACATAATTGAAAACCTTATTGGTCTGGCGTGTCACTCAATAATCATATAATAGTGTTTCTTCTCCCTAGCCTTTATTATTCCCAAGTTACTTGGGGTCGGCTTTCTAGTCTAACCGGATTTAACTGGATATCAGTTTTTACACGGAGCGACTGCCATCTGACCTCCGCAACCCGAAGGCTAACGATACCCTAAGGCTAGACCAGTGTCAGGATATAGAGGGCACTGACTTCCCAATAACGACTGCCATAGATGTTCATGGCAGCCGGGACCGACGGCTTAACGTGCTCTCCAAGGCACGGAGCAGGCGATAATTGTCACCCAATACGCACATAATTTCAAAAAGTTATATAACTTCCGAAAGTTAGAGGTGCGCGACGTGGGTTTGAACCCGACACCCTCTGCATTGCAGTCTGTTGGTCTCCCCACTGAGCTATATACTCAATAATCATATAATATTGTTAAGATACTAAAATGTAGACGACAGACGGACGCGCGGACGGTTTCTCTCCTTTCTTCTTATTTTTGTGATAGAAAACGGACACTAGTCAGATGGCTAATTTCCGATTTTTATCACGCAAATAGGAATACTTGTACCTACACTGATACACGTACTTTTATTCGCGCACACACTTGTGTTTATACTGCATAAGTGTGGGCACGTATTAAAATGTGTTCTAATTAGAACTTCTATAAGATTCCCTCACTTCTATAGTCCGATGGGACGGCAATCCAACACGACCGGAGGAAGAACAAGTACAGGAGCACCGGCTTTACGTGCCTTCCAAGGCATGGGTGCGCTACAAAGCTAACCTAACATCGGACTGCTAATGAGAATTCCTCGAAAGAAAAACATTGGGTTTTTCTAACTTTTTGTTGGTTTGATCTGGAATCTTAAGTATAGTAGGTAATCACATTTACAACCGCTGAGTCACTGAAGTAGTAATTTCGTTTTCTATTGAATGTATAATGTGTCGATGAATACTTGTCGTTGACGTTTGGTTAATACATACATTAAATATTCTCCTCTTTTTTGATAGCAACATTATTTAATTCTGCACATTCCCGCACACGCTTATATTATCCAAACTTTAGACGTTTAGTTTTTTTTCTCAAACCCTATAGGAACTCTGGATCTACTACATACACCAACAACTAGTACAACCTACAGGCAACATTCATTTTTAATTCGAGCGAGTCGCATGTTCAACTTGGCATGTCAGAGTGTTGATATAGACTTGTTTACTTATAGTAATAGCCAAATCAAAAAAACTTTGTGTAACTCTTTCTTTACGATATGTCTAAAAACCAGATGTAATTGTGCCTATTTCTTGCTATTATCTTGTTGATTAAATGTCTTCTTCTATTATTTAAACTTTATTCTGTTATCTGTGAAAACTTTTAATTGGCCTTTTTTTCGTATCAAATCTGTCTATGATATTAATTTAGCTGTAAGTTTTCCTAAAATTGTAAAATAAAATAAATAAAATAAAATAGTATTCCAGAGTTTTTAAACAATGATGACCATACAATAAAATGGCTAAAGCCAGAGACGCTACAGTAGGCTTTGATATATGTTTTTCATTGCCCGTTTCTGGGGCAACTTCGGTATAAAAACTATACCTACAGAAATGCAACTATACAGAAATGTTAAAAATTCAAGTCATTCCATTAATTGCTTATCGAATTTTGCGAACACAAACATAGAAGCTAGATTTTTTAATTAAAAATAAGTACCTTGGAAGCATACTGCGCATTCCTTTCTTTAAATAAATTGCGAGCACGAAGTAGTTTGATATTCACAATTAAAGTTTAGAAGGAGAAGAATGAAAACTAGCTTTTGCCACCACCATCTATCAGTAAAAGTACTTTTGTCTAACAACATGTTCCATGATGATTGGTCGAGTAATTAAGTCGTGAAAGCGTAACAAACAAACAAACTCACATTATTACGATCGAATTTCGACTACTGGGCGGCTATTACTAAGGTAGCTAAGCCTCATGGCTGTCAGAATGTTACCATAAATCAATTTTTTTTTTGCCATTACCAGCCGGACACTGAACTCGCATGATTTGTCGAGTAACCAGTTCCGACGTTGTTTCCTAGTTGGTGAGAATTATATTCAACAATTAAGGTCATACCACGATTGTAGTTCTTTGAAACTAAAATATTATTGTCACATATGTATGTAGTGATATAATAAAAATATATTTTGTATGGGTTATTTCCGGCTTGTTAAATTATTTGGGTTTGTTAATTAGATTAATTTACACTATACAATAAATGTCATCATAAGTCTTAGTAGTACTTGGAGATAATGGGCTTCGTGCGCCTACCCAGCTCCAGGTCCGAGAGATGCCGTGCGTGTTCCCACGAGGGAACAAGTAGAGCGTTATTTCGAACAGTCAAACTTTATAACACAGATTGTGTTTTTGGGTAGATTAGTTTCGCGTAGCGGCCCGAAACCTCGCGGGAATCGCATTTCCCATGTAAGAAAGATTCGCGTGACCCCGCCGACTCTGGTAACGTCGAGGTACACCATGGTAGGTTTAGCCGGTATTACTGGGAAATCTCCATCTTTTCCCGGGTGAGTCCGACATAATCCCTCCGCACGCCCCCGCGGAGGGATAAGCGCCAACGCATTCGCCCACCTTAAAAAAAACAAGGTAGGTACCTCTATTTTAACCTGTCAAGTCTTGCCATACCAGACAACCAGACATAATTAAAAACCTATTGTGTCTGGCTGCCAACGTCCCGCTACGCCTCAATGGGTTAAATAAATGTTTTTAATTTAAATATTACCTGTTTTTATTTATTTTGTATAAGGCAGTGGTCCGACCGCCAACGATGAACGAGAAACGAGTAGAACTAGAAACTATAAACGAGTTCACGATCAGCGTGAAGCGAGTGTGTAGTTTCGATAGTTTTGTCGCCGGGCTATAAGCGAGTGTGCAAGTGCGACGAGCGATTACTCGCGCCACTCGCCCGCGGTCGCTCAGTCATCGAGCATCGCTAAACGAGTACCGCTGAGCGAGTTTATTTTTGAAAGCTTTTGTCGCTCAGCGACAAAACTAGTAAAGCGAGTCGTCACCGGCTGTGTGAACAGTCAGAGAGCAACTTTTAATATATGCATCTCTTTCGTTTACACGGAATGTATATTATTTGTGCGTTTCTTGAGAGAAAATCGCCGATAGTTAGTCGTTTTCTCGCCACTGTCGGACCACTGCATATGTTACAACATTCGAATGCAAGGATGCGCTCGAATATTGACGAGCCGCGTGAGAAATCTTGAAGACCTCCTTTTTATCTCAAACATGGCTAATTTAGACGGTACATCGTCTATAACAAGCCTACAGGCACATGAGTAGATAAAATTACTTCATAATGGTTACATATTGTAATATCTAAACTTATTCTAACTATTTTCAAGATAACTTCGGTCGATTCACATATTATTATGTTCATAACGCATATTTGTCAACTCAAGTACTGTTTTACTTACTTAATTTTGATTAAACTAAAATTAATCGCACTAACGAACGATTAATTTAATGATTTTTTAAGGTATTGGATATTTCGACTATGTGTGAAATACCTAATGGACGACTCGCCTACAGTTTATTAATACTGCGCGCTGGATTGTTTTAAAGTCTTTTGTCTTTACACGTTACGTGTACACATTTTGTGTTAAACTGAGTACAAATTGTTATTAATATTGTAATTATGGCTGAAAACGTTGTTCAGAATAGCTTACTTTCTGTCGGTGTGTCTGTCTACTTTTCTATCAAAAATTAGTTTCTGGCGCTTCGCCGGCCGCTGCCGCGGCACGACCGCTTCGCTCGCTCGGCTCGCGCGTTGTTGGGGTCACAGTTCTAACCTAACCTAACCTACTTGTCTGGTAGCATCTCGTTTCAGGTAGCAATTTGATTTTCGAATAAACAAATGTATGAATATACTTAGACATTATGATTTTCAATAATATGGATAAAAACACTTTTGATTAAGAAATTTATAAAAACAATTATTAGAATAAAACACATTTATGAATATCATAGTTATTTATCCGAATGAAGTTTCTATCATTAGTATAAACAAATATATGAAAACAAGTATTAGTAAAAACTAAGTGTATAATTAGTGATATTACGAATTTTAATGATTATAGTTTTTGAATTTTTTATGAAGAATGATCATTATGATTTTAAATGGTATGAGAAATATTATCGGACCTCCGATGATAGGAGTTGAAAAGTTATGTAAGACAATGCGCACCCTTCAAACACCTTTACTTTTCGTTAATAATTAATGTTTTGACTTCAATTTAATGCCCTAATTATGTGTAAATAAACTATGATTAACCGATTTTTTGTGTTTTCTTTGATTGACCACAGATAAATCAACAGTAGGTGAATCGTCCGTTACTTCAATCAACCTTAGGGTAATTAATTATAGTTGAATAAATCGTAGGTGAATAATTGTCCTTTATAGATTTCGTTCATTAGTTATTACAAAAATCTGTGAAACGATCATTAGGTATTTTAAACAGTAGGTCTTTTGGCCGTAGTTATTTTAAAAATAGTTAGAATACGTTTAGACATTATAATATGTAACCCTTCATAACTAGTTCGTAACATAATAAAATTCGATTATCTACAATATGTGGCTTATAATTGTTTGTTTTGTAAAAAATATAGTGTTCACATCTACACACATAGTCTCACGCTTGTTTTTCCGAAGACGCAGGAAGTAGTTGCATTACACCCTCATTTCGCCGGTTGTTTTTATATTCCACGTGTTAGAAAGTCATCCATTTCTCGCTATACCAGAGAATTGAAACCGAGACTACAAGCAGAGCAGTCGCATTCACTACCGCTGCTAAAATATTGTAATTCTTATTCAATAAAAAGTATTAGATTGTAAATATAAAATAACATTACTAGGATCATAAGAAAGACTACCAGAAGGATGCAAATAATCTTGTAGGAAATGCGACAATACCGACATCTTTTGTTTAGATAGCGAACTTAGTTCCATCAAATGAAAATACTGCCATCTCTTAGAATATTACGACACCAAATCATATTATACCCAGTTGACGAGCTCGTTGTTGTCGCAAATGATACATAGATGGCGTTACTAATATTAACTAACCAACTAGGTATTGAAAACTAAAATGCTTTGAGGTAATAGACAGTTGTTAATAATAAACAATAGATGGCGTTACTAGTATAAAGCATTCGGGAAATATAGTAGTACATTCATAATATAATATTCTAAATCTGCTTGCGATTTGGTACGATACAATTTAATTTAGAAATAATAATAATAAATTTTCTCTTTGCAATTAACGATACTACATGATGATACGACATAATGACCTAAGAACTAGTAAAAAGAATATCTACATTTATACTAATCTATACTAATATTATAAAGCTGAAGAGTTTATTTGTTTGTTTGTTTGAACGCGCTAATTTCAGGAACTACTGGGTCGATTTGAAAAATTCTTTTAGTGTTGGATAGCCTATTTATCGAGGAAGGCTATATAACATCACGCTACGATCCACCGGGGCTGCGCAGTAACGATAAACGCGGTTGAAACCGCGGGAACATCTATCATTTATAAATTTAAAACTGTGAAGGAAAGCTGTATAAAAATTGATAGATACACATAATCAACATATTATGTTGATTAAATTAAAATTTATAGCATATTGGATACATATAACGCCATATGTTTAATTTAATGACAAAGTACGCAAGATGTACAGTTTTCATCGACCCTATTGTTATCACTCGATTTATTCGCCATATAAAAATCGTTGACCAAATGTTATAAGCTAAACAAATTCACGTGTTCCCTAAGTATGGCGAGCCCCTGGGCATGATGGATTACTATTATTGTGTCGTTTGTAATAAACTGCACTTGTTCGAAGACCCCTAGGGTCCTATAAATAAGGGGTGAGCATAAAGACTCATACAGAAAATGCCAAGTAGGATTTAGTGTTCATTTGTATGTGTGTTCGGCTGCATAAAAGTGTAAATTTGGCTGTTGACAATTTGTGGCAATTTTATACGAATATTGCCAAAATTAATATACTTATGTATTTTGTTTTATTGAAATAAATCTAATCGACTACATTGCTAGCCCAAAGAGAATTATTCCAAATATCTATATCTACTAATATTATAAAGCTGAAGAGTTTGTTTGTTTAGTTGAACGCGCTAATCTCTGTCCGAATTGAAAAGTTTTATTTTATTGTTGGATAGCTCATTTATCGAGGAAGGCTATATAACATCACGCTACGACCCGCGGGGGCGTCGCAGTAATCATAAACGCGGGTGAAACCGCGGGCACATCTAGTGTTTATATAATGTTTCTAGGTAAGTAGGCACGTAACTTCAGTAACTCAGCTACTTTTAAGTTACTTTATAATATTTTTCTTCATAATTAAAGCGAGGGATAATTAACTATTTAATACACTCATCATTTTCAAAGGTCACTGAATATACCACGGGGAGTGCTCTGAAGAGTTATTCCACCTTATCCCGCCATCCCCTTCCCTATCCAGAACAACGCGTGCTGGGCTCAGATGCCATCCTTACACGGTAGAGTCGATTAGAGCGCGTACCAAAAAGTTTGGGTCCTCATACCTCTGCCGAACGACCAAGGCATGGAATTCTCTGACAAGGCACGTGTTTCCTACTTCCTTCAATCCTGGGTCCTTTAAGCGGGGCGTGAAAAAGCACCTTCTCAGGCCGTCAAAGTAGAGACCTCAACATCGCCTCGGCTGCTATGAGGGCGGTGTGGAGGCCACTGCTCTTAGACCACACGACTGCTTACCATCAGGTGGAGTGTGGTCATTCTGAGGAGCAAAAAAAAAATTAAAAAAGAATTGTCTGCCGTGGGTTTTACCGCAAATACCCAATCTTCTCACCAGCCTAACACAGAATTGAGAACAGAATCTACATAGCTCAAGACATACATCATATGATAATGCATGAACAACAGTCTAAAGATAAAATAAGTAAATCTCTCCAACTCTAGGCGCGCAGTTTTATGTCCAAAGTTAGCGGAGAATGACTCAAGTTGTGTTGAAATGCGCTTCACAAACCCCACTTTACCCACGTACCAGCCGTTTGAAAAATTACCACTATTTGCATACTAATATTGTGCTGTTCTCTGACTCCGCCCGCGTTATTCATGAGCCAATAAGTGCATAAACTGCAGGAACTTAAAGTATTTTCCATTTTCCATGCTCAGTGCTATTTTGTTCGACTTTCAGTTTTCAAGATATATTTTTGATTATCTATGTACAATTTTATTTGATCATGATGGATCAGTACTACTGGCATTCAAAATTATCAAATAAAAGTATATAAAAAGAAAATTTACGCTTTTGCGAATATGAAATAGTAAAATAATCCTTACAAATGTACGTCTCCAGTAAAGGTACATTTTTAAAACCATTTATCACTGAATATGGGTGTTTCTTAATTTGGTTCACAGTTGCCTAGATTTTCTATTCTATGGGCATAATTTGTTTGTTGAGAAGATAGTTGGGATGTACTACCAGAGGATTCAGTGATTCAGTTAGACACAAAACATATCTAGACTCATAATATTTTGAGTTCATTTCGCCTGAAACTACATATTTTATGTCCGGGTACATTTAAATAACTTCACTTCAACACAAGACGACCACTGTCTTAGTCTCCCCGTGACCATAGTTGCTGAAAAGCAACCGAAACGTCGGGGAAAGTGTAAAGTTAAATAGCTTAAAAATATGTTGATATTTTAAAGCTATTTAACTTTACACTTTGTTTCCTTTTTAAATAAATCGCGGTGGAATCCAAAAACCGTAACTATTATTAAACAGCATAATGTACCGTAAATATTTTTCCCAACATTTTTGGCTTAGCTTTACCTTGTCTTCATAATAATTAACTGTACGAGCGACAGTAATCACATAATGTAATAAAAAAGGTTCCGTTTACTGAACTGCAGAGTAAGCGTCGCCGTAGGATAAAGGTAGGTTAATTATTAATTATAGGCAGCGTCGCGGAGACACTAACGACATTACAAGCCACCTTCGCGACTTGATATAATTACATCATCATAATATTACGTTGACTTGCACAACTTTGTAAAAGCTGAGAGAAATATTTACTTTGCGATAGCTCAGTGGGGAGACCAACAGACTGCAATGCAAAGGGTCTCGGGTTCGAACCCAAGTCGCGCACCTCTGACTTCCAGAAGTAATATGACTTTTCGAAATTATGTGCGTATTGATTGATAATTATCGCCTGCTCCGTGCCTCGGACAGCACGTTAAGCCGTTGGTCCCGGCTGCCATGAACATCTATGGCAGTCGTTATTGGGAGAGTGTCGACACAAAAGATCCCACTGCGTCGAAGTGTCGCCGGTCTGCACTGACTGGCCCCCACATAAGGTAACATAAGATACATTAGATCATTAGTTCCTATTGGACATAGAGAAGTGGGTTTTGTGAACAACAATCCTGGACAATCCTCTTCTTCAATGTCATGTGATGCGATGCTCACATGTCCGCGTGTTTTTTTCTTTCAAACATCCGGCTCGAAGGACCAAAATATATATAGAACGTTCCTATTTCCTATCTGTTTGAGAAGCAAGGACTTCTTCAATGAACGAGTTATTGTAAAATTAATAATATAAACGTATATTTCTCAATATTACAATTTAAATACAAAACACACGCGGCAACGCAACGAATATTTTTTCCTTTGTCAAATTGGTTATCGACGGTGCTGACACACGAAATTTGAAATTTGATGGCGTTCTTGGTTTGAACAGCCATAAATACTTTTTGAACAGTTCCCAACGTGGTCAGGTGGACCCCCAGGGGTCCACGGGAGACTCGACAGGGGTCTACGTTGGCGTGACAGAAAAATGGGGATTCACAATTCGTAAGCGGGGGTCCACGAAAATTTATTTGCTTTCGATAGTGAAGAACTAAAATATTGGCTTGACTTTAAAACTTTATCTCATCACTTCTTAGTTCGCTTTTAACGTTTGGAATGTTCCAACTCCATTTCGCTCGGCAATGATTGGTTGTATCCAAAATTTTCTTTTTCTTTCCTCCCGTCTTCTATTTATATACCACATGATAACTAAAACGTCGTCGTCGTCCATTGTACGCAAAAGCCAACTCACAACTGCTTTATGACGAGTCGGGCAGTAGTAAATCGACAGTAACGACAGTAGTGTTCACATTTGGTCGGATCGGCAGTTTGAAGTGTGAACAGTAGACCCGTTAAGCCGACTACGGTAAAACTGTCGGTCCGATCTAATGTGAACCAGCTCTCAATCGTTCCATTCGTTCCAAACTACAAAATCACAGACAAAAATTGGCGCCAAACTTACAAAACGTCTATTTCCTCGTTACCTGAGATCAGTAAAAAAGAAAATCGATATTTCTAGAACACTTAAGTAGTCCGTACTTCGGTAGCTACTAGGCAAAAAGCCTTTATTCAATAGGTTACTGACACAAAATGTTCGTCGGGTATATAGTTTTGTATGAATAATGTTCATAATTTAGTGTTAGCCCGAGGCAGGGCGACGGCTTGGTGCGCTTACAGCAGTGAACTAGTGCGTGCGAGCCTGGGGGCATACATATATCGTCACAGTACGAGAAGACTCTGATGATTTTGCGAAAATTCTTTTAGTTAGCTCTTTTTGTATTTATTGTTTGTGATATAGCGGTCTCCTTTTCGATATCTATGCATTTATCATCATTGTCTGACTCTTTGGCGCAGCCGTAGTGAACCTATGCGACTGCTGTGCATTAGGTTCGAATCCCGAGTCGGTCCAACAAAAAGCTATTCTAACAAAAAAATCAACGGGTTGCACTCCGGGAGTGCCGGCAGAAGTGAAAACTTGAATATTAACGTTGTGCATTTTTGATATTTTGGAATGGTTAGAGAATAATTTGCACGAATTGGTTTAATTATCAGTATAAAAGTACTATCATTTATGTGGTAAAATACAATATTCATTTATTGCGCTATCGTACACAAACATGACAATTCTCCCTGCGTCTCACGAATTTTCGATCAGGTCACGTGTCCTGACGCGAGTTTAACATTTTTTACCCATCACAAAAAGTGCACAACGCCGCTAAAGAATTAATATTGAGAAAATGCTGTTATTGTATCTTGTCTCCAACATGTTAGTGACTTGAGTTAGTTCGTCACTTGATTGTGAATAGAATTGTACCTATTGTAATCTCGTCAGATGTCGAGTGTTATTTGCTTTCATTTTGGTATCGTTTGTATATTCGGCAGACATACTTTTGATAAGTTATATAAAAAGTATAAGGTATATTTATACTGTTAGTAATTCGAACTGAATAGTGTAAAACGTTATATGACAGGATAGTGAAGTGTTAGGAAGTGAGCCCGTGTGCCGATCATCGGCTCCTGGATTTGATTCTCGGGGACGGAACGAAGCCTGGTGTAAAGGTTAGTCTATACTCTACTAATATAATAATATCAGCCCTAGATTTTAAACACTTGTATCTTATTGAAATTAAACAAACTTTATACGGATTTTATCGCGTTGTTTATTTTTTATAAATCACTATTATTACATAATTTTGAAACTTTAAACTATTATTGTTAAACACTTTTACTAGTTACTGTTTACTTCTATTTAAGCTATTTAAATGATACAACTAATTATATTTATGTTTACACTTTCCCCGACGTTTCGGTTGCTTTTCAGCAGCCATGGTCACGGGGAGACTAAGATGGTAGTTGTCTCAATGTTCCAGTGTAGTTATTTCAAAGTACCCGAACATAATTTAATCATTGGTGTTTCTAAAGTGTAAAATTAAATCTAAAGAGTTGTATCCTTTAAATAGCTTAAATTGAAGTAAACAGTAACTATTAAAAGTGTACTTAACAACATAATATAATAATAATATAATATTCTATCACATACACACAACACCATCTAGCCCAAACTAAGCAGAGCTTGTACTATGGGTACTAGACAATGGATAAACATACATATTACATATATATATTTTTTTTGTAAATACATACATATTATACATAGAAACACCCAGAGCAAGACAAACATCCATGTTCATGCACACAAATGTTTGAATATAACAATAGTAGTTTAAAGTTTCAAATTATGTAATAGTAGTGTTTTATAAAAAATAAACAACGCGATAAAATCTGTATAAAGTTTGTTTAATTTCAATGTATAAAATTCGCGTAAATATAAGACAATACTTGTATCTTATTTATTTTTGACTAGATTTCAAAGAATCTTTGTAGGTATTTTAAAGTTTGGGTAATGCTACAATTTGACTTTAATAAAACTGCCCTATTTGTAACACAAAGTGTTAAGACCTGGTCGTAATGAAGCACATTATAAATCAATACTGGAGCAGTAAGTCACGCTGGCAGTGCTGCCAGCTTTCCGTCCAAGGTTCAGACGTATTGCGGTATTTTTGTTCAGACTGCGCTATGTGACTGGCTGCACACAATTGCATCATATTGTACTCATTATTAGGGTCAATTCAGATCAGGTGGAAAAATGCTCGAGCATTTTTCAAGTGGTAATAAATATCAACCTTATTTCATTTAGATAACGCTTAAAATAGTTATGATGTTAAATATTATGTACTGTGTGAGAGAACAAATAAACAATTATTATTATTATGATTAGTATGCAACTGTTTAGTGGATAATATTTTAATGTTGCATGCTATTTTTAGGTATATCTAAATGGAATAAGGTTGATATTGAATTACCACTTAAAAGATACTCGAGCATTTTTCCGCCTGATCTGAATTGACCCTTACAGAGCTTTAATCTTTGCTCTGACTAAATTACAAGCTAGTGCCAAATAGTAAAAGGTATTTGAGTATTAATTAATATCTTGAACTAGAGGCCCGACTTCACCCTGGTTGAACAAAATATATAGCCTATGTCCATCTATACAAATAAATCAAATTTTTGTCTGTTTGTAATGTTTTATGAGTAGTAGAGCCTCGCTGATTTCTGCATGAATGGGACGGCTCGACCGGGGAATGACTATCCTCTCACAGAATATCAACTTCAAATAGCAGTATTCCTACTGTTGTGTTTCGTTCGATGAGTGAGAGTGCCGGAGGCCTAATTACCCCCTATACACCTTCCCGCTCCTTCGCACTTCCTTTTTCTCTTCTTCCTTTCCTAAAGGGTCGGCAAAGCGTAAGTGATGCTTCTGGTGTCGCAGGCGTCCATAGGCTACGGTGACTACTTACCATCGGGTGGGCCGTAAGCTTGTTTGCCACCGAAGTTGTATAAAAAAATGAGGCAGTCTTTGAAGACTGCCGATAGAAGTGAAAACTTTGATCCTTGATCATAAACACTTCTTTATAAACCAAATTATAAACCAAAAATAATTCAAAATGGAAAGTGTTCGGTGACGAGATATAATTTAAAAAAAAAATGGGCTGGTCGAATTCTAGTTCCTGATACTCTCTTCTATCTATTTAATCCTGCCTACACCGTCCTGTATACGCGTGAGACTACGTATCTATACTAATATTATAAAGCTGAAGTTTGTTTGTTTGTTTGAACGCGCTAATCTCAGGAACTACAGGTTCGATTTGAAAAAATATTTTAGTATTTAATAGTCCATTTATCGAGGAAGGCTATAGGCTATATAACATCACGCTGCGACCCACAGGGGTGGCGCAGTAACGATAAACGAGGTTGAAACCGCGGGAACATCTATATTTGATATAGCTATGTTTCTATTGCATGGTTTCCAAAATATCACAACAATAATAACCCTATCCCTGCCCACTATCGTATTCCGTACCCGTAAAGAATTCGGGCAGCTCGCTTGAAGAAGATCATGCATAACCAATCAAAACATTATTATGGCTACCATCTCGATGTAGATAAACCATATCTGAATACAGGCATAGGCAGTTTAACAGAAACCAGCCTATCTTGATCTGCCCATGTAAGTTTATTGTTGAACATTTGCATGTTAAGTCAAAGGCCTATCTGCTCTGGTTACTGGTAGGTTTGACGGGTTCCAGTATATCTTGACCTTTCCTTTAAGTTTCTTGTCGAAGATCTTTGTGGAAGGTAAAGGTTCTGTAAGTGCTGGTCGCTAGTAGGCTCGCTCAAGGTGTCATAACTAACGCGCGTTCACTGAATGTAAACGAGCCATATTTGGGAATAGAAGATTCAATTCCTTTACCTGTATTCGTATAATATGGTTGTGGGTTTTCGATTGTACTGGCCATGCTTGGTTTGTTTTACTTATATGTAATTATGTCCTTGAGACTGAACTTCGGTTTTAGGCCTAGGCCGCAGTACGGATTTGCCCGCAAGCGGTAAACCGCTATACCGCGAAACCGCCCGAAACGCACACAAAATCAGTCGCGGGAAAAACCGCCGGTGCGGCCGCTTGCATTAGTTCCCTTGACTCACAAAATTACGCGGTCAAAAACCGCGGCGGTTTAGCCGTAGTGCGGCCTAGGCCTTAATCTTAACGGAGACTAGCCATATGTGGTAATAATATTATGGTGAGCAAATAAATAAGTGCGCAAACAAAACTAGACTTTTTACTCCCTGACTCTCACAATCCGATTTGAACAGATTGAGAGAGATCACGCACACAGCTTCACGTGTTTTTCGAGGCACAGAGGCGTGTAACATCGCAATTGCCTAATTCCGTGCTTCTCCTAAGAATTTCTTGTCAGAAAACCTAATAACGTTTTGTTGGTCATACGTGGGAATCGAACCGGAGACCTCAACATTTAGATTTTCTTATCACTTTCTTCCTCTTCTATGGTTTTTGAACAAGCTCGTAATCATCTGGCCATCCTCAGAAATCATACTCTTTTCTATTCTTACTTAACATCGCTTAACATAATCGACACATTTTACCACACACAGATTGTCCTTATGTAAGAGTCCTCTTCAAAGAATTGTACCCTCACTTCGATTATATTTTCTAAGAAACTTTTAATATAGCCAACGCCACGAATATCTTGTATGCGTCCTAAGTTCCAAATATTAAAATAATATGAAGCAACTTACTTAGTACCTAAGTACATTACGCCACCTGGAACCTATTGACGCACCTCATCCTCCTAAAAACGACCTTGGAGAAACTTTTCTTCATATAACGCTATATTTATTCTCTGTTCAGGTGTTTATACTTAAATTACATCGTGTTTCCGTTTGTCGATACGGGAGCTTGGCCGTGGGCACGTTAAAATATTTACGTTCCAACGGCCTTAAGAAACGTGACTATTTCATACTACTGGGAGACGTTACACCGGCCCTATTTAGTTCCGTTGGGACGCGCCGCGCAATTATTTTTTTATTCAAGACATGACATTTTTTGGAACGTTATTTAAATTTGACAGCTGATATTTGGGTTGCCAGTACTGTTGTTTATTAGGTATTAGTAAGTAATATTAAAATGCTATTTAAATGTTAGTAATAAAATAATAGGTACTTACTTTTTATTTAGGTATATAATATGTATTTATTTCTCTATCATTACAGGTTCTTAAACGAATGCGATAGTGAAGTAATATAACTAAAATCTTATGTAATAACACCACTTACTTAAATACAATAAAATATCTAACATATAATAATAATAAAATATCTTTAGTTTATGAACAATAATTTATTGCCCTTCTGAATTCACTTAAGAAATGTGAAAACAGAATATATCTATAAATAATAAATTCGTAAGTTCTTTCAAAATGTATAGTCAATTAGGTAATTTTTAGAAATATGGTAATTTGATATGCAACCTGATATCATACAATTACTGTATAATATATGTACTTTGAAAAGTTTGAAACGTTAGCTGTATTTATTGTCAAAACAATTGGTTATAGAATTTTGCGGTGCAAAGGTCAATTATTGAGGACATTTTAACAGCTGTATAATAAGGCGTAAATAGATTTGCTTTATGACTACATCGTATAAATTTATACCATATCTAAAGATAGGTATGTTAATATTGGCATTGTACTAAGTTACTTAACTGACTCGAAGAATTGAAGTCAGTATATGGATCATCCGCTGTCCGTTGTTGCCTTTTAATTATAATCATCGGTGCCTAATGACACCCACGGGAATGATGCGTTTGTTTATTCTTAGACCGACATTGTGATTCATAGTATTATCAGACTAAAAATGTTTATATATTAGGTATTATACCCATAAAGTAGGCGACTAACGCTGTTTTCAAACACAAAAATAATTATTTTGATCTAATAAGATAATTATAATTAAAGATAATATATATCAGATAGTCAAAACTTCATAAGATTGACTGACGAATTATGGGTAACACCGATTGGTGTTAATTCGAATTTAACTTTAGGATTCAGTCAAATTACAGAAATGCAAGTGCAACGAATCAACGAAATGCAATTCGTGGACGCAGCGCGTGTTTGTATGTCTATCCTTTTCTCACGTAAGTCTTTACGTCGCGTTGGAATGCGCTAGCTATATCAGGTAGGGCGCCCAGCCCGTTCGGAATCGTAGGCAACGTTTGAACGTTCACTTCACTCGTCAGTTAGTGCAGTGTCGTGTTGCGGAACGGAGGTGGTCTATGTTTGGCGTTTTTACGTTCACAATTTACGTGTATATTTACAAACTTTGTCGTGTTTTGTTATCATAGTGTCTCCACTTTTTATGAATGGTGTTTTGAGACCTGAACACATTCACTTTTCAAAGGTTTTAGTTTGATTTATAATTTTTTTATGACGTTAAACTATTGTTTTAATTTCAGTGCTAGTTAGTTGGTGTTTTAACCTTGTGTTTGTTGATTGACGTGTTTTTTTCGGCGGGCGTTTATTTTGGCGCGTATGATGTAAGCGGCCCGCTGTGCCGGGTTTGATTCCCGTGTCGATATGGGACATGCGAGGTGCTGAATCGAGAATATGCATACTTCAATGATGATGGTAAGTCTACTCTATATTTTTGTTAAGTATAGGTATTACATTGGAGGAAAATAATTAAGTAAACAATATTATTATTATGTGTTTTAAATCTTATCTGAGTACTCAGTAAGTCAGTATCGAGTGTAATGATATGGGGCAAGTGGAACCAATGAATATTTACGATGTAACATCAGTCCCAAGTTTATCTACTTTTACTTTTAGATGACCTTAATTTTAATGATTTATCCAAAAGCTATCCTACTACGGTCATCGCGAGAATTTACCGGTGCTAAAATGATATAAGTATTACTGTTCTAAAATCTACTTACGAAATTAAGAAAACCATAACCTAAATCGCGCTCATGTCAAATTTCAATGGACATTAAATATTTAAAATTGGAATAGCAAACAATCACAGATCACTATAAAAAAGTACATAAGTACCTATTCGTGGATAATAAGTAATAACCTTTTTTGTAAGCATCTAATGTCGGCCAGTAGTATCGTCACAGTACATATCGTGGTCGTGTTATCGTCAACTAAGCAATTTAAAAAATTACTCCTAGACCTTGATGCTTACTACGTTACAAATGCCAGCGACTAGAAATGTTAGTTTCTTAGAACAGTGCTTTTAAATGATTGTTTGTACTTAATAAAATAAACATTTACTTATTGACGCCATAGTTTTATTATTTATAAAATACTTATAAATAGTGAGTGCTGTCATTTCTGTAATATTATCTATTTAGGTATGTACCTAGGTACATTTTAAATGTTTTGCTAAATAATTGCTATCGAGACTGTAACTCGCAACGAATTACTTATATAAGTAAACGCTCAAGCACTGATGTTTGGTTCAGACAATTTGACCCTAATTAATTACAAATTATGAGAATAACTAAAGGCTAAAGGCAAGTGGAGCAAGATAGTGACAGAATGGTATCCTAGGGACAGCAAAAAAATCGGAGAAGGCCTACCCGCTGCTGGGAGGATGAAATAAAGCTGACAGCAGATCCAAACTGGAGGAGAGTAGAGTACCTCACGACAGACGTCAATGGAAATTGTTAGAGGAGGCCTATGCCACGAGGCACACCGAAATTCGAGATATCTTGTGATTTTTGTTTTAACCATTATTGTTAGTGTAATTGTCTGGTTTTGGAATAAAAGGCTTTATTATTTTTATTATTATGAGAATAATCACAATAATTATTTATCAAAGATATTAAGATTAGATTGCCGCGTAGTTAGGTATAAAGGTAGGTACAAAGATGGACTTCTAAACAAACATTACGGACCCTGTCTCGGGCATAGCAAATTACTTAACATAGTATACATTATAAGTACCTTCATAATACGCTTTTAGCTTTAATTATTAGAATAGTTTTAAGGTAACATAATTTTACATCATCCAAAATTTCCTAAATTCTACGTCCCTCCATAGACAACATTTACGTTGACCACAATAAAAGTACCCTTCTTGAACCAATTTAAAAAATAACATTATGACAAAGAATGTAGCTCCTAGCCTTTTGTCCTTGTTTATATTAGTAAATTAAATTAAATATTATAATTTATCTGTTAGATGCACTCAAAGGTGAACGTATGATACGCAATCTGAATAAATAATGTGTCCAAATGCGGCGGCCCGCCAATGTAATGTGGGTTATCGTATATGCATACACACAGACGTACCTATTGTATTTATATTTGTGTTTTCGCGGGTAATTAGCACAACAACTTGCAATTGGGTAACTGATGATTCTATCATACAAATTTGCGAATTGCAACTGTTGTTTGACGAGTTCCTGCCAAAATTAATTTCGGTTTCTTTGTTTGAGTTACCGTTTGATGCAATTAGCAAAGTTTTACTTGAACTACAAAGGTGATAAGCTGGCGTAGCTACTTCCATGAGCGGTCGTATGTTCGGCGTAGCGATCAATAGTGTGTTGTTAAATTTCTAGATTGCATTATTATTGAGAGCAAAACACTTCATTTAGAAACACTATTTCTGGCAAGAACATAGTACAAAGTTATTTGTGTGCGATCTTTTGTAGGCCAACGATACGAGAAACCTGTTCAGTCTTACCTTTCAAGGTTCTAATACATCAAATAACGATTGCATTGCTTGTCTTCAAGAAATATTTTCGAGTAAGCCTGCAAGATAAGAAAGTTTGCTATGAATCGGTTTCTTTGAATCTTTATTTATAAGTTAAAGATAGCGAATACGTATAGTACAGTTCGCCTTATAATAAGCAGGTAGGTAGTAGGTCTTATGATTTCTTGCAATACCATAGGTACTCACTGTATTCGGGTACTGTATTCTTAAGTTAGGTATATTCCCTAGGGTTGCTGTTGCTGACCCTAGGGAATATACTTAACTTCTTGAGCGTCAAAACGAAACAAGGAAAA
The DNA here is from genome assembly GCA_963564715.1 of Catocala sponsa. NCBI lineage: Eukaryota > Metazoa > Arthropoda > Insecta > Lepidoptera > Erebidae > Catocala > Catocala sponsa. The sequence continues at coordinate 24,357,972 of OY751342.1, forward strand.
AAAAAAAAAATTGTGCAAACAATACACAAACGGACAAACGTATGTCCGCTCGACACTTGACTCGTGAGTAAGTGTCGAGCTGACATGCGTTTGTGTTTTTTTTTTTAGTTACTCGTTTTTTGGCTACGACGTATGATCGCTCGACAGTTGACGGGTGATAGGATGAAAGGAAAAGGAAAGGTCGGTACGCGAGCCATCGAAACTATGTTATTATAGTTTTTATCCATTTCTAATAAGGTTGGTTAAACATTATTAGTTACTCTAGTAGTGGGCATGAAGCTTTAAGCTTTACCTTAAACCCATTTCGATCGTACCGCCACAGTCTAATAATCCATATTTTATACTGTGGTACCACTATGTTTCAATGATTGCTGGACGGCTATAGGTTCGACCCTAAGTATGTATATAACTAGCTGTCCCGCGCAACTTTGTCTGCTTCATATAGGAGAATTTTCCCCGTTTTCGCAACATTTTTCATTGCTGCTCCGCTTCTATTGGTTGTAGCGTGATGTTATATAGCATATAGTCTTCCTCGATAAATGGGCTACCCAACACTAAAAGAATTTTTCAATTCGAACCAGTAGTTACTGAGATTACCGCGTTCAAACAAACACACAAATAAACTCTTCAGCTTTATAATAATAAATAGTATAGATTATAATTATTATAATCAGCCCTGTATTAAACTGTCCCACTGCTGGGCACGAGCCTCTTATCAGTGTGAGAAGGGTTAAGCCATAGTCCACCACGCTGGCCTAGTGTGGGTTGGCAGACTTCACATATCTTTTGAGAACATTATGGAGAACTCTCAGACATGCAGGTTTCCTCACGATGTTTTCCTTCACCGTTAAACTATTTACTTCGCACATAACTACGAAAAGTCAGAGATGCGTGCCTTGGGATCGAACTGGAGACATCTGCGTGGCAATCCAACGGTCTCCCATTAGGCTATCTGTATATAGCTGGCAAAATATGAGCATCATACATCTCCTTCCAATTCTTGCTGATATACACACATGCGAGATGCTATATTATGTTAATGTATTTTAGGTTAGAATAAAAACAAACAAAATACGAGGTCGGGCAACCATTAAAAAGTACTTCCGCACTAGTCTAGTAATAATGGCATTATATCGTCAGACATGAACAAAAAACATGCCATCTTACGCCACCGCCGCCGCCGAGCAACCGGTTGTTCAAACAACCGCGCGATCATTGCAATTGTTCGTTACATAATACGTTATAGCCACTGAGCACTTGTTGTGATTCATAAGCACACGTGGTCGTCCTTAAACCTTAAATTTAAAAATCGAATCGAGCATTTGTTATGTTTTCTCGCCTAAACGGCTGAGCCAATTTTGATGAAATTGGGTTTGCTGCTTGAACACCGATGATAGATATAGAATACCATAGAAAGTGAGGGACAGGTAACAGTGAAATATAAAACAATAACTGCCTTTAGTGCCTTATAACATTATTAGTTATACGCTTTAGGCTTCTTTTTTGACAGAAATACGTAAGGGCAAAGCCACAACACTGCGTTGCGACAACGCATCGCAAAAACGACGTCCCACAGTAATACAAATGCGATGATTCAACGCAATAATTTCATCGCATACGACATCGTACGACAAGACGCTAACCATCAGTCCAGTTTCTAGTGAGACATGGACCGCACTACACGGGTCCTACTCCTACTTCTGCTTGCGTTAAGACGCATTAAGAAAAAGAAACAGAAAAGAAAGTACTAGGTGCACTCATTGCTATCAAACATGAATAATTAATCACCCCGTTTAATGTGGACACTTACTGAATGGTAGAGCGTCATCGCATTGCATATTTGTACTATGCGCAGCACATCGGCAATTTCCACGATGCGTTGTGCGGCGTCGTAGATTTTTGCGATGCGTTGTCGCAACGCAATGTTGTGGCTTCGCCCTAATTCCTTCTGTCTACCTGACATAATTGTCCAATACCTCGATAATATGTCTGTATCTTTCGTTTTCAAGGCCAAATCCGTAAACAGATTTTGATAAAATTTATTATGGTGTTAGATAGAAACCTGGAAGGTGTGCTGCCGTGGAAATCGAGAAGGCAGAAAGTCAGACAAGGTAGTTTTAGAAAACAGCGCACAAAGATTTTGTTACAATTTTAGCGTTAGTGATAAAACTATATACTCGATCATTATGTTCTACTAGATATTGCCGCGGTTTCACGCGCGTTTATCGTTACTGCGTTTATTATTTACTGTAGGGCTGTAGGGTTAAAAGTAGCGAATTAAGGTAGACCCTATTTCTAAGAATCGTAATTCACCAAAATAGATAGACATTAAAAGAGGCTTAATTAAAAAACATTTCACAGGGCCTCTATAAAACGAGATTAATGGAGTGTTTATTTAGAATTAGAGATACGAGTGGAAAACTTTCTCAATAAGAGACGGTAGTAGATTAAAATTAATGACCCCCGAAATATTCGCTATATAATAATAATACAATAGTCTTGTCATCAACTGGTATAATACCTAAAACACTCACTCAAAGCCTTGACATCTTATACATGCATCTTACACACACTACAACTATTACAAAAAGCCACGATTCTGAACACATGCCGCATCACACGCAAATTTCTAACATCATCATCCATATCATCAACTTACTTAATTTAACGTGCCATGCTTGGTCTTGGCCCGCATGACACGCCTTTACGTCCCTTCAAAAGACGGAGTTAAAAAACATTTCAAATAATAATAAGTTTATTACTTCATAAGAAAAACACTTAATCAAGGTACAAAACTTAGGGCTTAAGGAATACATAACAAACTGGAGACCCTGACTCCTAAACTAGGTATGGACCTGTATCTTAGAAGCCAGTAATATGGCTGTCGGTAGTTGTGTGTGTGTCGACGAATCTGTTCTGGTATCCTAACATTAGGATTGCTTGTAGATGATACACAGACGTATACCCGACAAGGTAGGAAGAGATGTATCATACCTACAATTCCTCGTTTATGTTTTGGGTTCTATCGAGTAGGAGGCGAGCCTATGTCCCGTTCATTAATTGATTTTTTTATCTGGTCCGTATGTGTATTGGAATACCAGGCATAATTAAAAACTATTGTTTCTGGCCGCCGGTGTTCCGCTGCGACTCAATAGATTAATATGAAAACAAATTAACAATTAAATATACGCTTACGATTTTTCCAACAACGTTTTATGAGTAGATTCCACAGAATAGCAGGTAACCCTATAGGTACTATGTAGAAGCCAGACTCCGAAATCTGCTACTTTTACCAAAACCCAAATTTGCATGAGCCGGGAATCGAACTCGGTATTTAACGATCGTAAACTAATGCCACCAACAAGGAAATCGGCAATCTGTTCTCTTAATATCCAGATCCTAGGGTTGTGTTACACCTCTTCGAAAGATATCTACTTAATAAGTAATAAAAAAAAAATTTATACGACTAATGTGACATACAAGTATACGGCCCATCTGATGGTAAGTGGTCACCGTAGTCTATGGACGCCTGCAACCCCCTCTGGGGTTGCAAAGGGTCGGCAACGCGCATGCATACGCGATGCCTCTGCATCACTTGCGAGTTGCCGACCCTTTCCGAAAGGAAGTGGGAAGGAGAAAGAGCAGGAAAGGGGAACGAGGGTGATTGGGTCTCCGGCATTCTCACTCACCGAACGAAACACAGCAGTAGGAATACCGCTATTTTACGTCGATATTCTGTGAAAGGGTAGTCCTTTCCCGGTCGAGCCGGCTCAGTCATGCTGAAGTCAGCGAGGCTCTACTACTCACAAAAAAATTATATTTATTATTTCTAAAATTGTCATGTTGCGCAGTTGCGTGTCTGGGTTTTCCAGTCTAGAAATTTTCAGTTGCAGTCCGGAGTCTAGAACTGTGTCCTTCTCCTTTCAGAGTTGCTATAACCTACAATTGGTTTTGAACTAAGAATGTATCATCATTATCACTATAAAATATTTCATGTGGCAACCCTACCTGAAGTTCAAGTGTTTAATTGTGCATTAAAATTAACTGATATTGAGCAGAACTCTATTTGATGTTCTAACGGATGTACTGAATCCGAAACGAGTACATTCCATACAAGAAATATACATATACTTCCTAATCTAAAAGCATCGTGTATCGTAAAACATGAACATTATTCTTGTAAGAAAAATTCGCGGCAGCCGAAAGCTAATCAATCTCATCTCCATATTATATATGTTTGTAAGCCCTAAGTACATACGATGGCCTATTCGATACTAAGATGGGCTATACGATTTGGTATTCGATAATATCCTGGGGTACTGGAAAATCGATTGGGCTAAAGTAACTCGATACAACGAAAATATGTAGATTAGGTATTGTTCATGCATCCTTCTGATTGTCTATTCCGTTTTCTGGTTAGATAACTTAAATAATGTTGTTGTATTACATTAAAATAATCAATAGTAATATTATAAAGCTGAAGAGTTTGTTTGTTTGAACGCGCTAATCTCAGGAACTACTGGTTCGATATGAAAAATTCTTTTAGTGTTGGATAGCCTATTTATCGAGGAAGGCTATAGGCTATATAACATCACGCTACGAACCACGGGGGTGGCGCAGTAACGATAAACGCGGGTGAAACCGCGGGAACATCTAGTTACATATATGCATGATACATGGACGCCTATTTCCCGAAGGGGTAGGCAAATACATACTACGTTTTTTATGGCTTATGTTTAACTTATCACCAGATATAGTAAAATATAACAGTCAAAAATAATAAATGATCACCAAATTGCACAGCAAAATATATTTAAACAGATCAAAATAAATCGACGGAGCCCTGCTTCGCGGGGTTTCTATTTTTGGGTGGGTTTAAGAAGGAACCTAACATAACCTAACCCTGCCGAGACGCAATGCAGTGATTTGAGGCGTATAGGTGCTCGTTATGATATATTTTAGTAAGCATATTTTGCTGCGCATTACTATTTTGGTGGTCATTATATTTAATCCCTTTCTTAATCTCTCTTGCTTTTTCAATCTCATACATTTTATTGCAAAACTAGATTTTGTCCGCGGTTTCGCCTGCGTTAATGTAGGTTATGTCAATAAGTTTCTATTCTTCGGGAACAAGCCTTTTTCTGGATGAAAGGCTAGCCTGTTTACTTTTGCGTACTCCTGACAATGTGTATGCGAAATTTCGTATTTAGAATATAACTTAGGATAGATTAATTAATTGAACGTCAGATTTCTTTCGCTAGATTACTTAGTTTTCTCTCAAATCATTACTTGTTAGAATTTTATCAAATGGTTATACGTACAGCACGTACAAATAAATAAATATGCACATATACTCGTACTACTAACAAAGAATAAAACCTACTCCAAGCTGAAAATCGAATGTATACCAAGGCAGGAAATACTAAATAAGTAACTAAACCGCGACAGAACAGCAGTTTTATTAGTAAACACATATTCTTTACGTCACTCTATTCATACACTAATAGGTACAGTGTTGTCACATAACATATAAATATAGATGGCCGTCTTATTCATGTTATTATTATTATTATTATTTTCAGCCTGTATTGTCCCACTGCAGGGCAAAGGCCTCCCTCTCGCTTTTCCACATATCCCTATTATGCGCTAGTTTGCACCAGTCCCTCCTGTAGTTAATTAATTCGTCTTGCCATCGACGTTTTGGTCTACCACGTTGGCGTTTAGCACCGTCTGGGATCCAATCTGTGCTGATTTTAGCCCAAAGCTCCTGCGGCATACGGCAAACGTGTCCAGCCCAATCCCATTTCAGTTTGGCGGCTTTCTGGGTGACGTCTGTGATTTGTGTTTTGGAGCGTAGTGTAGAGTTTTTATTCATGTGCAAACAAATATTTACACACAGCGTTTTTGTATCTACGAACGTAGCAAACAAGCAAATATGACCTTTTAACCGCCTACCGTATCACTAGAACTCTTACACACGTGTTTTCTTTTTCTTCGATCCTGGGTCCTTCAAGCGAGGTGTGAAAAAGCACCTTCTTATGCCGCCAAAGTAGACCTTGGCACCATTTCAAGTTAGATCGTGGTGTGGAGCACTTTGCTTGTGGCTTTTGTCATTTTGACATTTGATTTTGAATAAAAAGCAGTAATAGTAATGTTAGGACTTTTACTCCGGTTTCCAGTAAGAACTAAGAAGATGCTACTTGTTTTCCCGGGCAAACCAGCTCATCTGTACCGACCGGACGATCGCGTAACAAAATGATTGTCAACGGCTGTCTCTTTAACTCATAGATTTGTCTCTCCTGGCTAATTTTGATCTCATTTCTTGCCTACTTGAATCGAAGTCAGTGAACGTACGTGTCATTGTTCATGTGTTGTTCAGTGTTCGCCCGTTGTACTGAGGTTGTTCTGTATGTGTGTGTTTTGTGATCCGCACAGGCTCAAGTTCGCGTGATAACAGCGCATAATGTAGCATTATTGGCTTGATAAATTGTTTAATTAGCACTTTATTGGGCTACAAGGCTACAACGCGCCATGTTCCTTAGGTGAAGGGCTATCAATAAATTCGTGCTATGTTATTGTATTCTTTGATGTTATTGCGAGTTGTTATGGGGAATGATATATTGTTTGTTTTTTTATTGAAGTAAAATGTATTTCATTTGTATGGTTCACAATGTGTAACGTATATTTAGTTAATTTAGTCTTTTGTATTTACAGTGTGTTGTTGTTGGTATTAGAAAAGTTTATTGAATAAAGTTACTTAATTATTACTTTCCCCTGGGTAACCTTTTTATATATAACTAGATTTGGTTGCGGCTTCGCTCGCATAAAATATAGCCATGTTACTCGGTGATAATATAGCTTTTTAATGGTGAAAGGACTTTTAAAATCGGTTGAGTAGTTCTTGAGTTAAATCCTCATAAGCAAACAAAAAAAAACTTTCCACTTTATAATATTATTATAGTATAGTTTTAAGGATTAAAAATATATAATTACTAGCTTTTGCCCGCGGCTTCGCTCACGTTAATTTAGAATTTGACAGTCAATTCGGGTTGTACTCTGCGTGTAATAATATAATTCAGTCATGATTCGAAAGAAACGTGGCGCCATCTATTTTCATAAGAACGTTATTGTTGTTTTTTTCGGGATAAAAGGTAGCCTATGTCCGTTTCTGTACAACGTCTATACAAAATTTCATGATGATCGGTTCAGTGGTTTAGGCGTGAAAAGGTAACAAACAAACAAACTCATTTTCGCTTTTATAATATTAGTTAGGATTACCGAGCATATCTCGCCAACAAGCTGAGTAACTTAGCAAGGAGATTGGTATTTTGTTATACTATACTTACCAATAATTAAAGGATTTCCTAAAAAAGAACTATCCTTTCTTAAAGTCCCTTGTGATGTTATTTTAATTCCCTGCTAGATATATTATGACTTATAATGTCCTCCAGACCGCATTTTCGGTCACGGCGGCCAGTCTTAACGGAGACTGGCCATCTGCGCAGGAGATATTATAATGCACAAGCATGTGCGCAAACACAAGTGCACTCTCTGTTCCCTAATTCTCATGATCCGATGGGTCGGATAATCCGACACGACCGGAGAGAGATCAGGCACAGGACCAACGGCTTTACGTGCTTTCCGAGGCACGGGGGTGTCTAACACCGCCAACTTCCTAACTCCGAGCTCATATTGAGATTTCTTAACAGAAAAACCCAATTCGTTTTTGTTGGTTGTGCTATTTAATATAACATCTTTTAAATTAAATTATTAATAAAATGTCTGGTCTGCACAAATACCGCGAGTTTTTATAGCTGTTGAAATCACAAAAACAAAGCGCCAGAACATTACAAATAAATTGTTGCGTACGGAGATCGAATCTATAATAAAGCTATCATTACTACAAGCGAAGGTGATCACTTACACCATTACGCCATCCGCGCATTCGACATGAATGACGGGATCATTTTAGATGTTGGCGATGATTTTATTGATGGAGAGCCATGACCTACTGGTGCTAACTAAAGTTTAAGTGTTCATGAATTCGTTCGCCAACTGTGGAGATTATCGTAAACGACGTTATGAAGAAACTCTTAAAAAAACATCATGTATCTCGTATGGAACCCATTGAATCTTTATTGTGTCTTAATCCTTTCGCTGTCCCGTGATAGACACAATAGAAAATCTATTGTTATGTATCATATGTGATTCATCGGACAGGGAACCTGTTAAGATTCACGGTTGGTGAATTGGTTTTAAGTGGTCGCCTCGCCCCTGTTAGTGCGCCGAGTGTTGTGCGTTCGATCCCTAGACGAGACAAACGTTTGTGTGCTTCACAACTAGTTGTTCAGGTTTTGAAGGAAAACACCGTGAGGAAACCTGCATGCCCGAGAGTTTTCCATGGTTCTTGAAGATATGTGGTCTGCCAACCCGCGCTGGGCCAGCGTGGTGGACTGTGGCCTAACCCTTCACATACTGAGAAGAGGCCTGTGCCCAGCAGTGGGACAGTTTAATATAAGGCTGATATTATAGATCCCGCCCGCGTGAAGCCCTTAGAAATTCATATCGGTGTAGAAAGTATCATGTGACATGGTGTCACCGTGTGCCAAGTCTCATCCAAATGTACTTAAAGATTTATGCGTAAATGAGTAACAAACATCCTAATATCTTCACAAACTTTTCCATGTATATATATTGTGACCATTTATTTTTTTGTCAGAGCGGGACGCTTGCGAAATTTTTTAAATATACTTCTACTTATTTTACTATTATTTTGAAATATTAGATTTAATTTGCAGACGCATTAGTTTCCTATTTTTCGCCGGAGCAAATTAGTTTCAAAATGTAAGCTCTAGTTTTTAAACAGGAAGGAGCTTTTCGAAATATGTGTTGACGTTAGACTTAGTAATCAAAATGGCTTTCGGAACTGCGACATTTAACTGTGTTTTGCACTTGTTCATAAGAGAAAAATCTCTTTCTCTTCTCCACGCCGCACGCGGTGCTGCCGTCACCCGCGCTTTTCGAATTTAATCAGGTACATACTCATAGCTTATAGCTTGCTCTATTTGCAAAAGCGGGACATTTTTGCCCTGGCTGGGGACAACGGGACTGTCCCGCCTGAAGCGGGACGTATGGTCACGTTATGTATATAGCATGATTTGTTTAAAAATTGCTAGTTTCCTTCCCATAGTTCCAATTATTCTTGCCAGAGCTATTATTAGAACATTGGCATTTAACGTACAGAAAAACTGAGAGATTTGTTTCTTTGTGGACGCCAATCAGATGTATTATCTATTGTATAGATTATATGATTGATTGTCGATAAACAAAGTTAATTCTGCAAGGCTGAGAGAACGCTTTTAATAATTTTGCCTGTTGCTATCTAGATTCTAGATATGATTGTATTCGTTTAAACTTCCAAGGCGCCATTTTAAAGTGTAATTTTTTATCTTAAATTCGTGACTTGTCTAGCTTTTTGCTATTATACATAAATAGATACAGTTAAGTGTATTACATCTTACTAGGTATTGAGGGTCTTACGTTTTAAGGGGCTTAGTGCTGTCTATCTGCCACATTACCAAACACCGTGTTATTCATGAGAAATTAAAAAGAAAGAAGAAGTACAGAAGAATCCGATAACACTTTGCCCAAAGGGGGCATCCATTAATTACGTGTGCTGTTTTTCTTTTAATTTGGACTCCTCCCTTCCCCTTGGTGAGATTTAGTGAGATTTGGTGGGACCTCCCGTCCGCCTTACGTCAGAATTTTTTTGTTGTGAAATGACTGTAAAAACTACCACTATTGGCACTGGTTTGCGCGCCACTCTTGCCAAACAGACAATTGTATAATCAACAAACGTTTATTCCTATTGTGGATATTTTTATACTTACCCAATATTTAAATGTTTGTAAACTTTCTTACAGGAATTATATCTAATGCAATAATACCTATATTGTTTTAGATTTAGTTTAGACCCTTTTGATTGAGACTCTGTCAGACAATAAATGTGATGCAACTTACTTATCATATCATTTTTGATAAAACATTTTATTTATCAATTTTCGTAAATATATAAATCCTTTTTACTATTCTTTTAACCGTGGGATTCCAAGAATATATATATATATATATATATATATATATATATATATATATATATATATATATATATATAGCTATGTTAGTTAAACATATTCGTCATAAAGTATGGTTGTCGATCGACCTCGATACATGGGCGTGTGAAACGATCGCTGCGCGCGCGCCGGTGTACGGAGTTTTTACATAATTCTTATAATTAGCACGCGTAACGCCATGTCCGAATTTATGAATGTACTGGAATAGGGTTGGAATATTAGACAGGGGTCTTTTTATGCGTTTGCATGGGTATTATGCGTAGGGTCTTTTGTTGTGGTACTTGCGGTACTAGTGCAGTGGTTCCTTGACCTGTTTTAAGTGCAATGCATGTACTTAGGTGTCTATAGCCACACCATCTTCTTTGGGAATATAGTATATTCCGATATATCTATTAAGATATAGTGCGTAAGAATAAATTATGTATACATAATAAAGACACTCATCTATATCCTCGCTCATAGCCAGTCGCACTCACTGATCGGTAAACGATTAGCGAGGTTAAACAACGTTGGGTGCGGTCAGTCTATAGATGCGTGACCGCTTAGTGGTATTTCATCTGAGCGTCTCCGTGCTTCGGACGGCACGTAAAAAGTCGGTCCCGGTTGTTGTCAAATTGACAGCAGTCGTTAAGCCATCTCAGAGGCCTACGGGCGGCTTGAACAACTCTTGACAATAGGTTGGTCACTAACCACACGAAAAGAAGAGAAGAAGATCCTGTATTGTTTCCACATTTCGCTGGCTATGGTTTAAAGTCCCACGTAACAGAGGGCGCGCGTATTTATTGGCTATTATCCAGAAACCGTTCCAGGATCCGAGCTGACACTAAGAAATTCTTATTAGAAAATCCTACTGCGTCTACCCTAAACCCAAAGCTTCTAGGCTTTTGAACATCACGCTATGGACCGAAACGAGCCGAGCGGTAGCGATATCTATCCCTTTAAATATCACGATTACAGTATCGATAGGTCTAGTAAAATTAGTTGGAAATGTAGCCGTATTCAAATATTCTGATAATAATAATACTGTTTTATAAAGATGACTCACACGGTAGGGGCTTACTGATCTACGATTTACAGTACCTACTAGTAATAGCCAAGTACTAAAAAATTAGAAAAACAATCTTCAATCACTTTAGAATGAACTTGATGCCAACAATATGTCGGGTGCATTTTCCACACAATAAAAAATACTAGAGAATTTACGAGATAAAAAGGAAGTATCTATGGCCTTGCGCGCTCATTGGCAACCCTGACCACAACAACAGACATTACGTATTATGTAATTTAATAAACAGTTGTGAATCCGGTGCATTACAGCTATTTTTGTTGGCAACACAGTTTTTTCTTTTGTCTAAAATATCTTAAGGCCCACGCTGCGTTGCTGTCACTTCGTGTCACAGATTCAGTTGTCAGTTTTTAATTGTTTAAAAAAAGAAATGTTTGGTTATGACAGATGAGGCTTAACACAGACGTTTGTCTTAATAATTTTGTTTTGTTTAAAAAGTGAATGTTTAATTTTAAATATAGAACGTGTTCAATATTTTCTTTTATCTTCGTATGTATCTAATCTTTTATATAGCCAGCATTCTTAGAACATCAATCAGTCATTACCTACTGGCATTGAAAAGAACATTTTTGCCCGCGTCTTCGCTCGCGTAAAAGTAGGTTAGGTTAGGTTATGATAGCTTGATTATTAAAAAAGAAGTATATATAGGTATCTTATCTTATCTTGGTGATGTTTTGTAATGCTAAAGGAATTTCTAAAATCGGTTGCGTAGTTTTTGAGTTTTCTACAAAAACTCTTACAAACAAAAAACAAACAGAAGTCAAATCTTTTCTTTTTATAATATTAGTATAGAAAATGGGACACTATTGACATTCAAAGATTTATCGCGACTGTGCTGCTATTGAAAATAACAGAAAAGGAGAATAAAATGCTAGTACGTAATCAAAAGCAATATAAAATTAAGCTATAAATCTAGAACATTCCTTCGGTCTGCCTGTCTTCGCGTTTTCTATAAAGTTGGCAGTAGTAACAAATATGTTTTAACTAGACAAGGGTCGCTTCGAAAGATGATTGATTGCCGTAAGGTCTATGTGGGGACCACAACGATATTAAGAGTGCTGTTAATGTATTAAAATATATTTTCTAGAAATGTTGAGATATTATGTATAACTAGCTGACCCGCGCAATTTCGTCTGCTCCACATAAGAGAATTTCACCACTTTTTGCAACACTTTTCATTGACGCTCCGATCTCGTAGCGTGATGTTATATATAACATCACGCTACGAGAGCGGAGGAAGCGGAGGAATGCTGTAGGCTATACCCATGTTGGATAGCCCATTTATATATAATATATATAAATGGGTTATCCAACATTAAAATAATTTTTCAATTCGAACCATTAGTTCTTGAGATTAGCGCATTCAACCAAAAAACAAACTCTTCAGCTTTATAATATTAGTATAGATTTGTGCATATTCGTACGAAAAGAATGAATGGTAGACTCCCTTACTCTTTTATAGGTTAAAATTTTTAACATAGGTGCTGTATAGTACAATATACTGATATATAAAATTATTTATGATTAATATAATTAATTATTATTATTACGATAGCTCAGTGGGGAGACCAACAGACTGCAATGTAAAGGGGCTCGGGTTCGAACCCACGTCGCGCACCTCTGACTTTCGGAAGTTATATAACTTCGAAATTATGTGTATATATATATGTCATTACAATTATTATCGCCTGCTCCGTGCCTCGGAGAGCACGTTAAGCCGTCGGTCCCGGTTGCCATGAACATCTATGGCAGTCGTTATTGGGAAGTCAGTGCCCTCTAATATCCTGATACTGGTCTAGCCGTAGGGTATCGTTAGCCCTCAGGTTGTGGAGGTCAGGTGGCAGTTGCTCCGTGTAATCACTGATATCTAGTCAAATCCGGTTACACCAGAAAAGCCGACCCCCAAGTGACTTGGAACTAATATATTTATATTGTTAAATATGTAGTATGTTTTTATTTTTAAGTTGCTGTCCCTCATGCTTTCATCCACATTTATAATAACTGCTCCGCTCCTGTGGCACGTAGCATGAAGTTATATAGCCTATGCTACATTTAGATAAAGTAGCTTTTAAATGGTAAAAGAATTTTTAAAATAGGTTTATCCATTTTGAGTTTTTTATTACAAACAATAACACAAAAATACAAATCTTGCCTCTTTATAATATTAATATAGATGATTGAAATAGAAAAAAAAACAATGGCAACACCAAACTTTTCTATCATCCATGCAAATTATGCGTCTTCTATGTTACTTATTTTGCAATAATATACATACATACTGTTTCCCAGAGAGGTAGGCAGAAACTACGGATTTCCATTTGCTACGATCCTGACACTTCTCTGGCTTCATTCACTTTCATCACATTCCTCATACACGTCCGTCGGTTCAAGGAGCTCTTAACCTGACCTTTGTCCAGAAGCCTCCGATCTGATCGAGAAACGTTCGCCTAGGTTTTCCTCTTGCGACTGTTCCATTCACACTAGCCTTATAAACTTTCTTAGTCAGTCTTTCCTCGTCTATTCTTTCTACATGCAATAATATACGGTTTGTAAACACATTACGTTTCGAAACGAGCCGTCGTTGATCGTGGTCGCGTTTGAATCGTATTATAATTTCAACAATATCATGTTTTTATCGCAGCTTCCCAAAAAAGTAGCACGAAACTTAATCAACAATATATAAAAGGAACCTCATCCACCGCAAAAACTTCCATTTATCTTGCCTTCATATCTAAGATATAGTGAATTCAATTATAAAATTCACTGCCAATGAGGATTCATTAAAAAGTTTAACGCAGTCTATTATTTGGGGCTAAGTGGGTTGCCCACGGCAAGCTACCGTCGGACACCGGCCATATTTCATGGGGAACAAGCCACCGCTGCACCGATACAATGGAATACCCCCATGGGTCTGATTACAACAAGAATGGGGCAATTTCTTTCAATTTTTTATATAGACGTTTGGGGCTTCTGTGAAAGCAGTTCCTTTTCAATATTTAATTTAGGGGTAATGTGGGATTACAATGCTATTTGGTTCTTGATACCATCTGTGTGACTTAACCCAGTTTTTTGGATAGTTGATCGACGAGAAAGTACGATTAATTGTGTGTCGACTAAAAAAGCAGCAGAATTTTTGCTCTATTTTTATAGACACTTTTTTGTATGCCAAAGCAAATCTGGTGAAATATGGCGTAACGTCACAGAACGCATAAATACAGAAAAAGGCTTAATTTAAGGCACGAGACAATTTTGAAAAGAAGTCACAGTATTCTCAGCGCTATGGAAACGGTTAAACTAGAACCTTGCTGACACTACATCGCTTCTTCAAAGATCCTAAGAGTCAGAGCGTTCAAGTATCTGATCCAGTTTAATTTCGTCGTTCACAGAAGTCGACTATCAAGAAAAAGTATTTAGAACAACATAAACAGAGCAAAAATAGCTTGACAGACAGCCATTGTATACTTTATTATTAGTAAACGTCGCGTCGGCTATGCTCGACCAATTTTTGACAATGGACTGGGTTAAATAAAGTAACTTTTTACACCAGTTGTTTGGCCAACATTTAATTTATTAAATGAAATTAGGTATTATTAATATACATTGAGTTGCGTTTCAATTCTAGAATATTGACTTCACTGAATGATTTATAAGTAAAGTATACTAGACCTCACCCGTTTTAAAAAGTGTATTATTATTATTATTATTTATTTATTTATTATAACTTTGAAGTACAGTCTTTTACAAATATATAATGTCCCACAAAACCGGTTTAGCGGTTTATGTCTAATCCTGGTAAGGTTTAACCTACCTGTTCATCGTTCATCTAATCTAATCACAATCAGTGCAGCCGTTTAGTTCTGAATGAAAAACAAACAGATTAAGTTATAATATTGTCTTCTGTTTACGCGAATGTTATTCATTGAAATTAAACTACTAGGTATATACGGATTTTATCGCGTTGTTTATTTGACACGTTACTCAATAATTTAATTAGCTTAAAAGTTAGTAAAGTTTGATAGTAATAGTAGTGTAACAGTTTCTAAATTTTGTAATAAAGTGTCAAATAAACAACACGATAAAATTCGTATATAGTATTTTAATTTTAAAGATTAAGTTATTTTGGTATTTATATTATTATTAGTCAGTCTCGATGGCGTAGTGGTTAGTGTAACCGACTGCCACGCCTGAGGTCGCGGGTTCGATTTCCGCACAAGTCAAACATTTGTGTGCATGACTGGATGTTTGTCTTGGTCTGGGTGTTTCTGTGTATATGTATATATATTTACAAAAAAAAAGTATGTGTGTATGTTTATCCATTGTCTAGCACCCATAGTACAAGCTCTGCTTAGTTTGGGCTAGATGGTGTTGTGTAGGTATATGTGGTAGAACATTATTATTATTATTTTTATATTATTACTAACTGTCCCGACAGAAGTTGTCCTGTACACACGAAAAAAAAAACCAAGTCTAAACCATTCTCGAATCCACTTGAACACACACAAAAAAATTCATCAAAATCGGTCCGGCCGTTTAGGAGGAGTACAAACACACGCACAGAAGATTTATATATTAAAATTTATATAAAGATTATTATTTGTCCTAACACAAACTACTATGACAACACAGCATCAACTCTATACTGGTGCCAATTCTGTTGTCACAAAATTCTCTAAACTTAACTAAAAATCACTAAATTTTTTTTTAGTCCTGTCACTTTTAACGATTTCAGAATACGAAATGTCATTTGAGAGGACAAAATTAAATTTTAGTGATTTTTAGTTAAGCTTAGAGAATTTTGTGACAACAGAATTAGCACCAATGTCTCTCTTACCAACTCATATTCATTGTAATACGTGTATCAAGGACTGTTGTTTACTCAACATGTGCCCATAATGCCATAACTCATAAGTTAGCCTCATGATTCATGTGATTGTGCCATGTGACATAAATCAAGATAATCACCAGACAATTCACCTTTATTGATGTAATTTTCGTTCTCACCACCTACGCTACGTTAATTTTGTACCTACTTTCACTTCTGAAATATAATGTTTTGATCTACATTGGGTGTTGTTGTTTAAAATGTATCCCTAATCTTCTTGTAATATATAAAAATCTCGTGTCACGATGTATGTTCGGGATAAACTCTGAAACCACTGAACCGATTTTGATCAAACTTCGTAACTATCTGTAATTTGGTCCAACTTAAAAGATAAGACAATTAATTTTTTTTAAACTTGAAGTGAAAAAGGTAGCTGGGTCAGACTGGATGCGGAAGGCGGAAGACCGGATGTTGTGTCGTAAAATGGGAGAGACCTATGTCCAGCTGTGGACTGCGGTGGGGTGATTGATTGATTGATTGAAACTTGAAATTATCTTATGTGAAGCAGACGAAGTTGCGCGGGACAGCTAGTAATATTATAAATGGGAATGTGAGGTTGTTTGTACCGCTTTCACGCCCTAACTACTCGACCGATTATCATAATATTTTGCTTACACCTTCTCAGGGGAACAAAAAAGGATATAGGGTATCTTTCATCCAGAAAAAAGTTCTGTTACTAACTAACCTAACCTACATTTACGGAAGTGAAATGAAATAAAATGTAGTGGCATCTTTTTCTAACGTTTGCTGCCCAATTTTGTTTTGTGGTTGAAGGTCAATGACCATACCGAGAGTTAATGTTTTCTCTATACATAATATCTGTATCCCAGTTAGAAATACCGAATACGAAGTGATAAGAAGACCATGTTCCCTTTGAATATAATTTATTTCTTGAAATTATTTCTTAGCAAAAATGGAAGCCAGGATAAGCATACGTGCCAAAGCTGGAGGTTATCATTTATTGTAAACAATAATTTCAAATTTCTACTGTGAATTGTGTCAATAGTGGTTAGTGTAACCGACTACCACGTCTCAGGTCGCGGGTTCGATTCCCGCACAAGTCAAACATTTGTGTGCATGAACATGGATGTTTGTCTTGGTCTGAGTGTTTCTATGTATAATATGTATGTATTTACAAAAAAAAAGTATGACATATTACAATTTACGCCTAAGCAGGATTCAGGGTTAGCTACAACTTCAGTTATATTAACCCATTCGCTGTCCCGTGATAGACACAATAGAAAATCTATTGTTATGTATCATATGTGATTCATCGGATAGGGAACCTGTTAATAGTATAATACAGTATTATTAATCGATTTCAAAGATCTATTCTTATGACATGCCATGCTTTGGACATGTAGAAAGAATGGACGAGGAAAGAAAGTTTATAAGGCTAGTGTGAACTAGTGTGCTACAGTCGCACGAGAAAAACCTAGGCGAACGTTTCTCGATCGGATCGGAGGCGTTCTGGACAAAGGCCAGGTTAAGAGCAACTTGAACCGACGGGCGTGTATGAGGAATGTGATGAAAGTGAATGAAGCCAGAGAAGTGTGTCAGGATCGTAGCAAATGGAAATCCGTAGCCTCTGCCTACCCCTCTGGGAAACAGACGTGAATCTATTCAAATTCAAATTCAAATCTTTATTGCTTTGCCATAATGTAGTATATAATAATAGATGGTAGACTTATAGCTAAGTATCAATTGTGGACCCTGTCGGGCACAGCATACTAAATATATTAGGAGAGAGGAAGTATGTATGTATGTCTTCTTATGCCGACTTCGTTAAGATGCCGACACAAACTTGAGTAACTACCTGTTTACCTAACAATAAAATAAGTTTACAAAGAATAACATTAATAAATATTTCGTTTATATCTCGAATACAGTGTCATCATACGAGCACGATTTTCACAATAGTCACGTGTTTCACAGAAACACTCAAAATTCTGCCGATGTAGGTTTATCTTTAATTTTTATCTCAGCTCTGTGGAATTGGATGGCCTTTTGTGCTTTTATCGGTAGTGCCTAAGCGCTTTACTGTTTGACAATGAGTCTCCATGTTTATGTGAATGTTTGTATTGTATTCATACAAAAGAATTTTGTATTAGAAATAAGATAACGTTTTAACTG
This sequence comes from Catocala sponsa, assembly GCA_963564715.1. NCBI lineage: Eukaryota > Metazoa > Arthropoda > Insecta > Lepidoptera > Erebidae > Catocala > Catocala sponsa. Next base: position 24,376,186 of record OY751342.1, read on the forward strand.
ATATTTTCATATAGTTACTAGCTGTCCGCCGCGGTTTCATCCACATTTGTGATTATTGCTCCGCTCCTATAGCTCGTAGCGTGATGCTGTATAAACTATTCATAATCATCATGTCAGCCAAAAGACTTCCACTGCTGGACATAGGCCTCCCCCAAGGTTTTCCACACAGACCGGTCTTGGGCCACCCGCATCCAACCGCTTTCCGCGACCTTTACCAGGTCGTCGGTCCACCTTGTGGGAGGCCTACCCCTGTCGCGTGTTCCGGTGCGTGGCCGCCACTCTAGAACCTTTCTGCCCCAACGGCCATCGGTTCTGCGTGCTATGTGCCCTGCCCACTGCCACTTCATCTTGGCTATCCGGAGAGCTATGTCGGCAACTTTAGTTTTCCTGCGGATCTCTTCATTTCTGATTCGATCCCGCAGGGAAACCCCGAGCATAGCTCTCTCCATCGCTCTTTGCGTGACCTTGAGCCTTCTGATAAGGCCCATATAAACTATTACCTGCCTTAAAATTATATCTGCAATCAAAAGCAAAAAAGACGCGATCTTGCATAATGTTGCATACCATCAGGTGATAAACAGTTATTTTGAAAACGAACCATAAAAAAAATTGGGGCAGTCTTTGGGGTCTGCCGATAGAAGTGAAAACTTTAAACCTTGATCATAAACACTTCTTTATAAACCAAAAATAATTCCAAAATGGAAAGCTTTCGGTGACGATGACGCGAGTTCCATGATTTTTGTTCACCCAAGAAGTGCTCAACGCGACTAAAGAAAAAAACAGCAAAACATGATTTTTTTAAGTAAAAACTACTTCAAAAAATCATGTTTTGCATGTCATCTTTTCTTTTTTCTTTTTTTGTAATTAACTGTGTCTGATGTATGTAACTATGTAGTGCATAATTTGCTGCAAATAAATGTATTTTATTTCTTTCTTTTCATTTAATCTATGCACAAGCCCTGTCCTGTCGTTGCACCAATATCAATGTTGTCAATGTCAAGTAAACCGCTTCGCCCTGTTACGCCACTTTCTCCGTTGTTCAGCCCGTCAGTCAGTTCTCAAAGAACATGTTATGTGTTGTACCTATCATAGTACTATCGACGTATCTGTCTTGTCTGATAATTTCATGCTTATTAAGCAAACAAGAATCGCTTCTAACTGTCATGTACGTTTACGGATGAAGTAACTTATTAACCTTACGAGCTACTTAAAGAAACTAGTCGTCGGAAATGAGGGTATTAGTTAACTTCCTTGTATTGTTTTATCGTTAACGATAAATGCCTTTATTGACCATTCTTTCACAGCCTTTTCTATTATATTTTTGTATTTTTACTAACATATCTGTAGACAGAATTTTCAAGCAGATCATAGTTTGCTGTCCGGTTCACAGCAGTCATCAAACTCTTTAAAAATTAAAGTTTCTAAACCGAAAACCTATTAGAATTCTCACGATAATTTGTCGTATGATTTAGTTTGATATCGTCTAGTTAAATTAAAGTAAATATCAGAACGATCTTATATACAGTCAATCTGACCTGATCAGACCAAAATCATTATTATTGCAAGTGTGAGAACGAGACAACATACACTCTGTAACATGTTTTTTCACTCTCGTGCAAGGTGTAACAATGGTTTCTGAGCTAATAAATATAAAATCGCTTTAAATCCCAACTACATAGATTATTCGAAGTATCAAACGAAAGCAAATCATTCACTTAAGCGTTGAATTGGTATCTGAAAGTTCTAAATCGATCTGCCGGTCAATATGTTAGCAAGTTTATGAATCTGAAAATAACAAGTTAATTCAACGTATAGACGCTATAAAATTCTAGAAATACGACGTTAGTGAACAGACGATTAAGTTTTGTACACTCCATTTGTTTAGTAAACTTATTTTCAACGTAGTTATTCCTTCAACAGCTAATTGTTTGGCAAAAATAAAAGATTTTTTCCACCTAAAAGTTTTATCAAATGGGCATAAAATTATTCTTTGATGTTTTTTTTGCTGGAACTTGAAAGAAATGTTAAAGAAAGTTTGTTGAGTATATAGTATATTTTTTGAAGTGAAAACTTCTTTAGGCGCGTGGAGTACTTCTTGGGTGAACAAAAATCATAGAACTCGCGTCATCGTCACGCTTCCACGCTTTCCATTTTTGAATTATTTTAGAATATTAACAATATCTCAGAAATGGTGCGTCCTACGCAAAAATAACTAAAATGTTGATCCCTTAAAAACTCATAAGAGAGTATCAGGAATCCGACTCGCCTCATTTTTTTTTCTTTTCCTTTTTGTTTATAAAGAAGTGTTTATGATCAAGGATTAAAGTTTTCACTTCTATCGGCATCGGCGGTCCCCAAAGACTGCCCCAATTTTATATTCGGTGAATTCATTACTTCTATTTTTAGTTTCTGATGCTAACGAAGGTTTCGAACCTATTATAAACCAAAGGTGTATCAATGACTGAAAAAGTCGCTTCGCCATTGCCACGACACCGAGTACAACACTCGGGCATAAAACTCAGGGATAAAAATATGTGGGCTTCATAAATTATTGTGTAGAATCTGGGTATCTAGTGTCAGGTGTTTGAATGGTTGTAAAGTAAGGCGTGACAGGAATTATTACTAGTACGGTTGTTTATTTTATTTATTTTTTATTTTGTTTTATTAGGGAAGCTTACAGCTACATGAAGATCATAAAGATAAAGATAAAGATCATTTTATTTGTTCTTATAACATGAATATACATACATATTGCATGTAAGTTGTTAAATTAAAGGTCAATGACAGTCATGTTTAGCCTCTGAGGCGTACAAATATACAACAAAAAGCTTTTAACAATAATAATTAGTTTTGAAATTACAGATTTGTATTAATAAATTATTCAATATACATTATTATAGAAAAATAATCATTAAGGAATAAATAATCATTAAGGAATTAACTAACTTATTTAACATTACATTATTTACCATTTAATGATATTCTTATTACATTATTTTATGAATTTCTGGTTATTATGTATAATTAGCAGTACATTATCTGAAAATATAATAAAGTGTCATAGCAGTTAGTGGCCAATGTTGTCATCCAGAAAGTTCTTTATGTTATAGTAGGCCTTATTTGCAAGGTAATCATTTAACTTCTTTTTAAAAATATTACTATTATATTCTTTCCAAAGATTAGGCAATTTATTATATATTTTTGGGCCCATGCAAAATATGCTCTTATTCATACAAGTAGTTATATAAATACAATCAATAAATGCCAATAACAAGCTACCACAATTAGTTCACAACTTGATTATATGACAGCTTAAGCACATTTAGTTATAAAAGAAAAGAAAACAAAAAATTGTACTTAACAAATGGATTTACAAGATAGAGCCAGTAGTAGCATCCAATATTTATAAATTTATAAATTATCAACAAAGAACTTGGTTGCAAAGGATCTGGCAAAATATTTACTAGCAGTAAAGAGATCAAAACGACTGTCAACATATAATTTTTAAATTCACGAGTTCACTGGAACCTCTGCAACTCCGTAGGGACATTGCCTTATTGGCATGTTTCTACAGAATATACCACGGGGACTGCTCTGAAGAGTTATTCCACCTTATCCCGATCTCCCCTTTCCTATCCAGTACAACGCGTGCTGGGCTCAGATGCCATCCTTACACAGTAGAGTCGACTAGAGCGCGTACCAACAAGTTTGGGTCCTCATACCTCTGCCGAACGACCAAAGCATGGAATTCTCCGCCAAGGGACGTGTTTCCTTCTTCCTTCAATCCTGGGTCCTTCAAGCGGGGCGTGAAAAAGCACCTTCTCAGGCCGTCAAAGTAGAGACCTCAACATCGCCTCGGCTGCTATGAGGGCGGCGTGGAGGCCATTGCTCTTAGACCACACGACTGCTTACCATCAGGTGGAGTATGGTCATTTTGACGAGCAAAATAAAAAAAAATACCTACTCTAGGCAGAAAGCTAGTTTTTAGTTTTATGTACTTTGATGACCATAATATAAAAGGCATAGGCAAATCTCGCACCATTGACTTTGTGAGACTGTACATACGTGCAAACTTTCTGTCACGAGGCCAACGGCATAATGCATTAAGCTGTCCTTTGCCAGCAGATCGCATACGAGCCTCTATATTGTATACCTCTATTGACCAGCGGCTACGAGCAGGAGGCGGATACGAGCCACCAAGTGCCACGCCACTTTAAACCTTATTTTAATAAACTTAACGTTTAAAATTCATTGTTTATCGGCTACAAATGGATTTTTTGGGTAAAGGACATATAATATAAACATACGATAGGTCATACCCATAAACCAATTTCAAATATTTAAAAGGTATATAATATATTATTACTAGCTAAACCGGCAAACGTTGTTCTGCCATAATATTTTTCTGGATAGAGATACCCTAAATGCCACGCGGAATGAAATATACTTTACGAGCTTTTCTCAGACCTACCAAATATGCATAAAAATATTCATAAAAATCGGTCGAGCCGTTTTGGAGGCGTGCGACCACAAACACCGAAACTTACACAAATACTCGAATGATAGTAAGGTAACAGCGGCTGGCAGTTGCTCAAAGGTTAATAATAAATCAAGTAATTTAAACCTAGAGCAAATAACTAACTTAGCTCTTAAGAGGAAACACAAGGGCCGTTTTTCCATACAAACGTAGTCCCGTGTTTTCTCCCTGGATAATGCCAGTAGAGCAATAATTTTTTCCAAAAATGTATGGCCTCTATTGGCATGTCCCTTTGTTTTCTTTTTTCATAAATTAATTATTAAAAGAGACATGAGCCTTTAAAATCCTCAAAAATTGGCCAGATTTTACGCTGTGTTCAAACATCCAGAAACAAATTTGACTAGATAATATAAAAAAAGGAAAACAGGAACACGGCCAAAGCCTTTCTTTAATTTTTAATAGAAAAAGTAGTTAAATCGGTCAAGTTTTGGAGAAGGAATCAGTGGACTACTTGTAACGTTGATTTTGTGTACTTTTAATAGGTATTTTCGGTCCAAGCTGCAGTAGTCTGTATCGCGCTCTGAGGGCACTGCGCGACAGCAATAGATTTTACAAATACCTATTTTTCAATTCCTTTGCCCATAGTGTTTCCTCTTAACTGTATAGTTTTAAACGATATTTTTTATAAGTAAGCAGTACTGTTTAACACAGGCAACAAAGATTAGAAATTGGTTTTATCTGTTCCTGAGCCCTACTTTTAAAGTATTATTGAGTCAATTTCCCTGCAGTAAGTCAATATTTACGACCAATATTGGGTGCAGTGATAGAAATACGATACCGTTGTTGACACTGATAAACCACATCGGTTTCTTAATACTTTGGCTGTAATTTTTATCGTTTTCGATAGCTATCCAGTTTTAGGTGAGCCCGATAACATAGTCTTCAAGGACACCGATAATGATGTATGATAAGCTTATCTTCGTCTTTTGTTAAGCTATTTTGTGTTACCTACTAAATATGTTATCTATACTTATAATAAAACTGTAGAGAGGTCAATTCTGTACATTGAATATATATTCAAAATTAATATTGGAGGATGAATGGTGATCGATACTACAAAAATGCAATCAGTAAATTTTTTGTCTGTCTGTCTGTATGTGCACGCATGGGTCAAAAACTACTGAAGGGATTTTAACCAAACTTGGTACGATTGTAGTCCATACTCCTGGGCAGGTTATAGGCTATATAACATAACGCTAACACACATAGGAGCTGAGCAGTGACGATAAATTTGAAGCAAGTCGGACGAAAATGCGCTTTCGAGCTCTTATCCTCGCATACGTTGATCATACACCAAAAGTATGTATTACAAAGATGATGGTCTTCAAAAGATCTACAAAAAAGTCCTGAATAGTATATATCTATCGCTTAAATTAGCCACAATAACGTGTTTAATCGTTAGGCATTTCTTCAAAGTGTATTAAAATACATAAATATCTATACTTATAATAAAACTGTAGAGAAGTCAATTCTGTACATTGAATATATATTCAAAATTAATATTGGAGGATGAATGGTGATCGATACTGATGACAAAAATGCAATCAGTAAATTTTTTGTCTGTCTGTCTGTCTGTCTGTCTGTATGTGCACGCATGGGTCAAAAACTACTGAAGGGATTTTAACCAAACTTGGTACGATTGTAGTCCATACTCCTGGGCAGGTTATAGGCTATATAACATAACGCTAACACACATAGGAGCTGAGCAGTGACGATAAATTTGAAGCAAGTCGGACGAAAATGCGCTTTCGAGCTCTTATCCTCGCATACGTTGATCATACACCAAAAGTATGTATTACAAAGATGATGGTCTTCAAAAGATCTACAAAAAAGTCCTTAATAGTATATATCTATCTTTTATAAATTAGCCACAATAACGTGTTTAATCGTTAGGCATTTCTTCAAAGTGTATTAAAATACATAAATACATTGTATTTCACATAGATATATCTTTATCAAACTCCCATATTCAAAAAGTACACTTCAATATTTATATTATAAAAAAAAATATAGTAATCGGTTTATAAACACACAAGATATAGATGAAATAAAACTTCCAAATCTCGCCGCGCCAGTATGGGTACGGCTATACGGTTGATTGTTGTTTAACGCGCGAAACGGCCATCCGCTGCATTTATAAAAAGGCGGGGGCGCTCACGCGCCGACTTCACTCACATTTTGTTTGTTTGGTTGAACGCGGAAATCTAAGGAACTACGGGTAAAAATTAGAAAAATATTTCAGTGTTGGATAGCCCATTTATAGAGTAAGGCTATAGGCTATATAACATCACGCTACGACCAATAGGAGCGGAGCATAAATGAAAAATATTGCAAAAACTAGGAAAATTCTCTTATGTGAAGCAGACGAAGTTGCGCGGGTCAGCTAGTATATAATAAAATGTTACGATATATTTAGGATTAATATATAGTTTTATAGTTAATAATGTGAAGTAAATAAAGCAGGTATAACCTGGTAGGGCACCATCCGACTACCCCACGAAGGTTTTGAGTTCGATCCCAAGACACGCCTCTCTAATTTTTCATAGTTATGTGCGATTTGAATAGTTAATATCACTCCCTTTAATGGTGAAGGCAGAACACCGTGAGGAAAGCTGCATGTCTGAGAGTTTTCCACAATGTTGCTGCCAATCTGAACCGGGTCAGCGTCGTGGACTATGGCTTTAACCTTTTCACACTAAGAAGAGGCAGTGGTCAGCAGTTGGACAGTTTTATATACCGGAGTGATATTATTATTATCCATCCAGAATGTCCAGAATAAACCGTTGCGCGATGCAAAAACGTGCTAAAATGGCGATTCTCTTTGTTTGCCTAACATATGCCTAACCATTGTTTAAACAGAGCACGCGACGACTATTCAATACGAGTGTTATCGCAAATTACTAAACATGTCATGATTGAGTAATGGATGGCCTGTACATTACTATTAATTGTTGCTAGACTGATTGTCAAGCATTCGAGCCGCAGGCTAGCTGTGAACGTATATGCGCTGCGGTTTGTGCTGTGTATTTAGGTATTAGTGCATTATGGAGATTCGTTTGTGTTGGACTATCTCGGTACTGCAGCGGTTGTGAATGCGACTGCGGTGCTTGAGGTCACGGGATTAATTCCCCGAAAAGTGTAATTGAATTTCTCCGTCAAGAGATTCTAAGTAGCAGTGAAAAGTCTTGAACTGTGTCTACTAGGCACAGTTCAAGACTCACAAGGCACAGTTCCAGGCTTATTAACCGGCAGTAGGCTCGTCCCCTATTCTGTGGGACCTGAAACTATAGCTGGAAGAATATGTCCCGCTGCGGGACTCGTTTTAGTGAAAGAAGAGATAGGTAGTAGACTTCCCACATTTTTGAGAACATTTTGGAGAAGTTTTAGAGATCCAAGTTTACTTACAATCTTTTTCGTCCCTTTAAAGCGAGCTGTCTATTTTATTTGCACATAAAACTTTGAAAAGTCTGTCGCCTTAGGATTGAGACCGAGACCTCTACTCGGTAGTCCAACAGCCTCCTACAGTCCTACTAGGATTGACCTATAGATATACCTACTATCATTGCTCTCATTTGACTAAAAATGTACTAACAAGAAAATCTATAAGTGCTTTGCCCAACACGGTAATCAAACCTGAGACTTCAACCTTATGTCAATAAGATAGAACTAAGCTTATTAAATGTAAATGGATAACTAGATATAAAAATCACGATTTATAACGACGAGAAACCGCCTGCATCGATCATAGCTGTGAATCAGTGAGGAGCGGAAGCGGGCTGCGTGCGCGCATTGCGCTCGTCTAAAATTAACACATCGTCGCCGCGTGAAAAACCGCGCCGACCAGTGTAAACAGTTTACATTTAGAGTCGTACTTAGCGACAGGAAACGGATTGATACTTCGCAGTTTGGAATCTTTATAATCAGGGTTATGTTTGTGCTTCGCCATGGTCCTATAATAATAGTAATCTTTATGTTAAGAAAAGTTTTTATCTTAAGAAAAGTGTGAAACAACATATCACATGTAAACTAAACAGTCAGACCATGGATGGAGTAAGTAGTGGTTGCCTTGCCACCGCCCCTGTGCCGAGTGTTGTTGTTTCCCACAAGAGACAAAAAACAGTGTGACCATAAATTCTTTTTCGAGTCTGGGTGTTCTTTGAGTCCGTTGTTTGAATGTTTGTGAAGTCCTCCGCGACACAAGAATCAATACCAGTGCAGGAGGTGTCTTTAAAAATCTATTTGCAGTCGTTGCTAAAGCTATGAATGAATCTGTGACGGGTAGAAAGTTTGCGCTGACTGTGGCTTTGCTTTTGTGTAATAACTTCCTTTCGTTTTTGGTATTGTGAACATTTAATTTAATCATTCATCACTCTTTATGGAGAAGTGCCCACTAGCTTATGTCTGCGGTTTCGCTCGTTGACAGTTATTTTTCTGGTTGAAAAGTATCCTTCCTCTTCTGTATCCCTGACAACGTTTATACAACATTTCATGAAGACTGGTTGAGTAGTTAAGGCGCAAACGCATAACAAACAAACACACTCACATTCGCGTTTATAATATTTGTTAGGATTATTAGCAGGCATGCAGCTGTTTTTCTTTTGTGAAACTGCATTAACCCTCTAACCGCTCCGTTTGCAGCAAACACAATTGATTTCCTGTTATGTGCACAGCAGTGGATGTGTTAAGACAGAGTTCTTTTATTAAGTACTTGTGCTAAATATCGGTCGTATAACTCAATTGAATTGAAAACTTTATACCTATTTTTATTTTTTTATCGTGCTCGTCAAAATGACCACACTACACCTGATGGTAATCAGTCGTGTGGTCTAAGAGTAGTGGCCTCCAAAATCAATTTTGTTATCCTTAAGGATAACAAAATTGTTTTGAAATCGAAATAACTATAAAGAATTGGAGAATGATTATTATTAATTTCGGTCTGTCTGGCTGTAAGTGGTTATCGAAACCTGTGGACGCTTTCAACATAGGAAACTCTTGCAAACAGAGCCGCTTGTGTTGTCACTTGTCAGTGCCAGGTCAGGAGTTATTCGTGCTGCTATTGATAATTTCTACCCAGGAATCTCATTAATACTTTGACCGTCACTGAAATCCGGGACTGTTGGCAGTGTCGGCTGCATTCGACCGATCAGATTCAAATCAAAATTATGTATTTACGTTCGACTGCAGATACCGCGTCTCAGGACTAAAGAAGAAGTCCATGTTTGTATTATAAATACAGTTTACATCTCGATAGCAGCAAGGATGTGCCTTGTTAACGCCGACCGTAACCGTGGAACCTAAACCATAACTGGCAATATGTCGATGCAAGACACGTCTGCCTACCCTCTTCTTGGATATAAAGGCATGAGTCATATGAGTAGTAAACAGAGGAAGGAGTCAGCAGGTGCGACAAGTAATGCGGAAACGCGCGAGTGCCTTGCATTGTGGCGAGGTGATTAAAATTCTCTATCAGCCGTGATGGCGATTTACATTCAAAAGAATGTGGAGTTAGTTCCGATGAACACTTCGAGAGTAGTGTATCTTGCATATTGAGAAACTATCTGGTTGTAAATAGCCCAATGGACTACGCATTGGACTTGCAATCCAGAGGTCGTGTATTCAAACCCTTCTCAGTGTATTTCTTTTTATTTTAAGTTGGGGTGATACACTGACGTTTCAGGCGACTGGGACCATGAAGAACTGGGACTGCGGTCCCAGTTACCTGATTGCATTTTTGAATCGGTCTTCTAGGACCATACCTATACCTAATTAGCTTCAATGTTTTTTTTTATACTACTAAGGTGGCAAACAAGTATACGGCCCACCTGATGGTAAGTGGTCACCGTAGCCTATGGCCGCCTGCAACACCAGAGGCATCACTTGCGCGTTGCCGACCCTTTAGGAAAGGAAGTGGGAAGGAGAAGGAGCGGGATGGGGGATAGAGGGTCATTGGGCATCCGGTGATTGTACAGTTAACAGAAAAGTTTAAAAAAGATGGAGTGTCTCCTACAAACTAAACTTACCACGGTGTGTCACCTCGTTGCCTTGAAAGGAGGATGGGTCACTGAAACTGAAACTACTGCAGCGACATTTGAACTTGTTCTTAACACAAGTATTCTAGCTTTATTAAGCTAGAATACTTGTACTTTGGCATGTACAGGTGTTATTACACATGTAAAAGCTTAAGACTGCGCCGAGCGTAATACAGATAATGACAGAGCTCGTGCGGCGCATATACAAATCGGCGCGCGGCCGCTATAGTAAAATTGTATGGAGGACTTGAAGTGCTTTTTTGATAAATATGTATATTTATTGTCAACCAATAACTTAAATATTTGGGACGGACAAATTGTAATATAACTACTTATGTTCCGTTTAAGCTGTAAAATAGGATAGATTTCTACTGTTATAATCTAAAAATCTCGTAACATGAGCTTACGTTTTTGCATTTTTCGTGCATATTTACGTAATTTTGTAGGCGAAAAAATTAATTATATTAAGTTTTTTACACGGAGTAATTGTAAACACATTCATTGTTATGGTAAATGTATATTTTATATTTGAATTAAACAAAAAGTGTTGATTTTATACACTTAACTGTGACCGCCTGTTTTGGCACATTTCGCTCGGCGCAGTCTTGGTTAGTGAGTTTACCTAATTTACTGTACTTATTACATTTAGGTTAGTTAATATTTGGTATCTTACATTTTACATTTGCGCGGTGTTTGCAATCGAATCAAATGTCTCGATTGGCATTCATCAAAGCGCTGATATGGACACCACAGAACAGTACATTTCAACAAAATATTAATTTTTTATTTATTTTTATTTATTTATATCCAATTTACAACACTACCATTACAAGAAAAAACTTAATGCGATAGCGTGGTTCACTTTAACGTAATTAATTAATTATAACTAATAATATTCTATCTATTTACACATTTTAATTTTATACATTTATATCTAGATTACCCGTTTCCATAACAAATTATAAACAACGTTATCCTTGTAAATTCACTCATAGTGCAACAGAACAGATCTATTTTATCCGCGACCCGGTTGATGGTTTTGTGTGCGCGCGTCAGAGGCGCCTCCTGCAGCAGGTTGGTGCGTGCGCGGGGCACTCGCAACAACTGCGGCCTTCGTCGCCGGTATATATACCTATCCGGAACGTTAAAATTTAACATCTCCAGCAATGTTGGGTTCATTATTTTGCCCCTTATAACTTTAAATATATATGAGTTAATAGCCAGTTCCCTTCTTACCCCCAACTCATTATAGTTGAAACACAACCGCTTAACATATTTCAATAAGTTTACATAATAGTTTCCATATACGTAAGTACATATAATACATATTCGTCAAAACTGTACACCTGACGAAAAAACATGGACTCAAATTACAGCGTATTTGCAGAACAATACTTGTGTTGAATGTTTTTCATCGGTCAGTTTGTTTGATATTGCACATTCGAAGTACACTACACGTTATTTTTGGCTTCAGGCACGGTTGTAATTGCTTTGGCATTGCTATAATTATATTATTGTTCAAATAGGATTGGTTCGTTTTGGAATGTGATGGTTTTGATTTGGTTGTGTATTAGTTTTAGGTAACTCAAAGTATGGTATGGTTATGTTTTATGTTATAGGTCTGCTTGCTGTGGCATTCAAGTAAAAGCTTTATTAGGATGACAAAGCGTCAATCCATCTATTAATATATTTTACTTGCCTTCACATATCTTCTAGTGTAGTGCGCTGTACGTGCATGATACTGAAGCTGAAACTCCCTACTTTTTTGTTTGTTTGATTTTCATGACCCACTGGACGGATTTTCAAGCAGGTTCTACATTTAGAAGCTTGGTGCTCAACTTAAAATCTATATACGTCGTACGATACGAGTCCGTTAAATACAACCACATATTATATGCGGGCGAAATGTAGCTTACGAAATTGCCAGCATAAGCTAAGCGATGAAACTAAGCAGCATTTAACTGCTTCATTTCAACGTTAAGAATGGATAAGCAACTATACCATCTTACATATGTATTTATTTAATGATTTCCAACAAAGGAATATACAGTAACATATATTATAAAGCAATAATAAAGTTCTTAGCGTGTATAGTCCCTCAATTATAGAAAACCATAGCTTGTAAGTTATAATTACAACTAAACTAACAAACTTAAAGAAATAAACAGGAAAAACATAAAATAAACTTCTGCATAACATAAAATTCTGCCTCTAGGGTAAATTTTGGAGTGAAACAATAATAGCTTATTAGATAATAGAGTATATATTTATATTGTATGCGAGTAGTATGTTTAAAGATCTATGTTGTTGTAGGCAGTAGTGACTGACTGGCGTAGCTGTAACTGTAGTTTGGCTGATATCTACGAGCGGCAGTTATTGCTTATATTGATTTTTGTAGCATATAAAGTGTATTTAGTACATACATACATACATAGTTTCACGCCTGTTTCCCAGAGGGGTAGGCAGAGACTACGGATTTCCATTTGCTACGATCTTGACACACTTCTCTGGCTTCATTCACTTTCATCACATTCCTCATACACGCCCGTCGGTTCAAGGAGCTCTTAACCTCTATTGATAGTATAAATTCATTTACACTTTTAAACCTAATCCTAACTAATATTATATAAGCGAAAATGAGTTTGTTTGTTTGTTACCTTTTCACGCCTAAACCACTGAACCGATCATCCTGAAATTTTGATATACGTTGTCAGGTGTACAGAAACGGATATAGGCTACTTTTCATCACGATAAAAATTACTGTTCCCGAGGAAAACAATAATAACGTTCTTATGATAATAGATGGCGCCACGTGTCTTTCGAATCATGATTGAATTATATTATTACAAGCAGAGTACAGCCCGAATTGATTATCAAATTCTAAATTAACGCGAGCGAAGCCGCGGGCAAAAGCTAGTAAAATCATAATCATAAACGCAGTTTCTTAGCTCACATTCAATTTCATAAAAAAGGGTATGGATTTTGGTTTTGCTAGCGCCATTCTTATTTCCAAAAATATGTTTTTACTAAGAACGTAAAACATATTTACCTTTAAAATTTACACGTGTACTGTTCAAACGTAATTTTGAAAACCTCTTATTTACATGCAGCGGTTTCAAGGCTTTTGTTTCTCTTTCGTTATTGTTTGACGAGTATCAATTTTCCTGTTAGTTTCTTGGAAACTTTTATTATTTATTGTAAGGTGAGTTCTTTGATGAATTATGTTGTTAAACTATATAGTTGCTTTTCGCAATCAACAAGTTTTTTGAAGTGAAAACTTCACTTCTTTAGGCGCGTTGAGCACTTCTTGAGTGAACAAATATCACAGAACTCGCGTCATCATCACGCTTCGTCATCGTCACGCTTCCACGCTTTCCATTTTTGAATTATTTTAGAATGTTAACAATATCTCAGAAATGACGCACCATTTCTGAGGAAAAAGTAACGAAATTTTGACCCCCTTAATAGACCCTAAGAGTATCAGGAATCCGAACCGCCCTTAAGTTTTTTTTTATAAAGAATTGTTTTTGATCCAGGATTAAAGTTTTCACATCTATCGGCAGTCCCGAAAGACTGCCCAATATTTTTTTAAAATACCACATGTTTCTGAATATCCTTTTACTGAAACTTTTACCTGTGTAAACCTTCAGAGAAGATGTTTCTGCACGCGTGAATTCCAGAAGAACGCATACTCTGTTAAAAATATCTTGTTATAGTCCAGGGCATAGCATTAATACGCCAAGTGAACCATATCCGTTACACCTACTACAAGCTAACGAAGAAATACGTATAGCTGACGTAAAACACCAAAACTCGATGAAGTCTGCTTTTTGAACACGTGTACAATTTTAAGTAATGGTTGGTCTGCATTACTTGAGATTTGACAATTTGACATTGATTTGAAAAAAAAATCACAAGAGTGCTCAAAGAGGTTATTGATATTAAGAAGAGAAAGAAGATGGTTGGAATGTACCACCATCTTTGACTGCAGTAGTTTAGTAAAAGTCAAGAGGAGGTAAAATAAAGAACAGAACTTCATGATATTTTCAGTTAATTCAGCGTAAACAGCAACATCAAATGATCACAACAAACAAACAATGTTCGGGTATTTTAAATTAATTTAACACTTCAAGATTTAAACGCACACCAAGTCTCCTCATGACCATGACTGCTGAAAAGCAGTCAAAACATCAGAGCAAATGTAAATAAATTCGTAAATATAGTTTATTATCAATATATAGCATTCTCTTAAACATAAGACAATATCCTACAAGTACTTTCAAAATGAAAACAGAGGTAAATACTTTCGTTGAGTAAAGGAACAAAACCACAAATGGCCTTAGAATCAATTATAGCTCATAACAGCCATAACATCCTTGTGGAAGTCCAAATGCATGGTCACGTTCATGTTTACGCAGTGATAATAGGCAATACCTTCGTCGATATGGCCTTTAATACACAATTATCTTCGAAGTCGTAAAATGAAGTACTTAGGCATATTTGTTTACACCTCATTTAAACTGCTTAAACAACCTCGATAGCGCAGCAAAAGTGTATTCGTCTGCTGTGTGTGACGCCTCAGGTTCGATATCTGAGAGTGGTGCCAAAATTATATATTTTTCTTTCAAGAATTTATACTAACTTATATACTTTCGCGTCCCATGATTTATACGACGGAAACAGGTTGTTAACGTGATCATACTCAGTTTTTAAAAGGCACACACCTTTTTGAACGATTGACCTTTGGCCAGGTAACACTGGCCGTGTTCACGAGTAGACTGGTAAACATGGTATGTGAATACTGAGCATGAACATGTTAATACCCGTTTTCCATGGTATAAAATAACTAGATGTTCCTGGGTTTCACCCGCGTTTGTCATTACTGCACCGCCTCCGTGGGTCGTAGCGTGATGTTATATAGCCTATAGCCTTCCTCGATAAATAGGCTATCCAACACTAAAAGAATTTTTCAAATCGAACCAGTAGTTCCTGAGATTAGCGCGTTCTAACAAACAAACAAACTCTTCAGCTTTATAATATTAGTATAGACTAGCTGTTACCTGCGACTTCGTCCGCGTAGATTTTAACTAAAAAGTGTTTGTCTCCGTGGAACCCTATTTTTATTCTAAAATCAAAGTAGCCTATGTTACTCCTTATAACATCAGCTATCTGCCAGTGAAAGTCCCGTCAAAATAGGTTCAGTCGTTTCGGAGATTACCCGAAACAAACAGACAGACATACAAAAAAATTTTAAAATAGATGTTTTCGTATAGGTACCTTATATACTTTCATATGCATTAGATAAAAAGCTGTTATTTTGACATTACAAACAGACACTTTAATTTTATTTATTTGTATAGATTTATATGTAGACGGTAATAAGCTCGCTGCTTATTACGCATCAATGTTATTACGTGATCAAAAAACCATAGTTGGCGAAATATAGTTGTTATGCATCTCTGCCTACCCCATGGGGTATATAGGATTGATGCTATGTATGTAATTTAACGTCATCATCATATTTGGACCATGCTAGTCATTATAATATCAGCCTTGTATGAGGCGCTCATAGCTAGTTGCACCCACTGATCGGTAAACGATTAGCGAGTTTAAGCAACGTTGGGTGCGGTCAGTCTATAGAAGGATGACCGCTTAATGGTATTTCATCTGAGCGTCTCCGTGCTTCGGAAAGCACGTAAAAAGTCGGTCCCAGTTGTTGTCAAATTGACAGCAGTCGTTAAGCCATGTCAGAGGCCTACGGGCGGCTTGAACAACTCTTGACAATAGGTTGGCCACTAACCACACGAAAAGAAGCAGAAGAAGAAAAGAAGAAAGAATCCTTGTATGTAAACTGTCTCACTGTTCCTCTTCGCAGTGTAAGAATAGTTAGGTCATAGTCTACCACGCTGGCCCGGTGCGGGTTGGCAGATTTCACATATCTTCAAGAACATTATGAGGAACTTTTAGACATGCAGATTTCCTCACGATGATTTCCTTCCCCGCTAAAGCAAGCGATAATCAACTATTCAATACGCACATAACTTCGAAAAGTCAGAGATGCGCGCCTTGGGATCGAACTCGAGACCTCTGCGTGGCAGTCCAACGAACGGTCTCCCAGTAGGCTATCGCTGCTTATAATATTATAAGCTAGTCATTATTGCCTGCTATATAGTCTGTTATTCTGTGTTATTGCCTCGATCTTTTGCAGTAAGGCAGAAGTTCCGTTTCAATTTAATCTGTAGCTTGCATCATTAATTTGTGTTCTCGGATGTACCTCCTTTAATTAATTACATTAACACCTCTTTTCGCTGATTAATCCTGTTGCCGGGCCCTCCTGTGTTGTTTAATCTTTGTTGTATTTTTGTATGTTTTACCCTACCATAATTACCAATTATTTTGTGGGGGTAATAAGCCGGTACATGCCTGTTTTACAGGCAACCGGCGTAAAAGCAGTAACACAGTAAAATAATATAGTGATTAAATGACTAGATACCCTAGATCAGATGTTCCTAGACGTTTTTCTCATAGACTACTTTCAAAATTTAGCTGGTTCAGGTGGACCCCTGCAGCTACATTTCTACCATATTCCTTGGCATTCTTATTTATATTGGTGAAGAATCAAACAAGTTCATGCAATAAAAAAATTTGATCAAATCTCTACGGGTGAACATTTTTATTAAATTAATTAAATTTTCTTGGACCCCAGTTTACGAATTGTAAACCCCCCATTTTTTGTCACGCCAACGTAGACTCCCGTCGAGTCTCCCGTGGACCCCTGGGGGTCCACCTGGAACACTTTGGGAACTAAAGTTCTAGATTCAGATAGATATACGGAAAGATTTGTATTAAAAAAAAACGAAAATACCTTTCTTTCATTTTGATGTAAAAGAAACTCAAGAACAGAGAACCGATTCAGAAAATTCTTCTACTATAAAAAAGGTACTTTATCCAGAGGTTACATAGGCTCTATAACATTACGCTACGCGCCACAGGAGAGGAGCAGTAATCATAAACGTGTGTGAAACCGCGCAGGACAGCTAGTATTTTTGATTTAGTTCCCACGCGAGGGACAGCTTCTTTATTAATCTCCCTTGCTGGCTATTTACCCCACATGGCGGTGGGTCATCCTGCTTTATTTTCTTCTTCCACTCCGTCCTGTCCTTTACGTCATCTTCAGATGCGCTGTATGCCTTCATATCTTTGCGTAACACATCTGTCCACGTGGTCTTGGTGTCCTCTAGCTCATGTTCCGGGGACGCATAGTTCCAGTAGCTGGTTGCCTACGTAATCTGGTGGTGTTCTCCTTACAGCTACTCTGTTAATAAAAGCACAATATCATTACTCCATTTTAACATCACGAAAGGTCAAACATATCGAAGTTAATATCGGTACAACGTTGATCAAAGTACAGTAATACCCCGAATTACCCCGTCGAATTCGCGTAAGTCGGGGTTTTTCGCATATAAATACATATAATATAAATTATTTAAATTGAAGCTAAAAGCTAAAGAGAATAATAATTCAGTCAATATTTTTTAAAGAGCCTTATATTTTCCATATAATTATAAAATCGCCAACTGAAGTTATTTTGATTGTAAATCTATACATATAATAAAATCGTAGCAAAGTCAAAACTGTACATTGAATATTTTTTTAAAAGAATACTTGGGGCGTGATCTACAATCGATATCGAAGCCAAAAATATAGTTTTTAGAATTTTTGTCTGTTTGTCTGTATGTATGTCCGGGCTAAACTCAAAAAGTACTGCATGGATTTACTTAAAATTTTGCATGAATATTACTTACAGATCGGGTCAACGTATAGGCTACATATTATCACGCTATCACATACGGGGGAGGAGCTGTGAATCTTTATTTTTCTTACGCATTCTGTGACAGCGTGTAATCTAACGACGCATATTCAAATGTTGTTTTTGAGTAAGCCATGCTATTATCTAGATTTACACTATAAAAACTACGCCATTTAAGTAACTTGGGCAGCGAAATATAGTTGGGTTCCGCGGCGACAAACACTTTTAGTTAAAATTTACGCGAACGAAGTCGCAGGTAACAGCTAGTGGGTTCATAAAATCTAACAAAGTACTTTGACGCCTCAAAGATTGTCTTCCGCAAAATTTCGTCAATTTCTAGACATTAGAGTAGGGGCAGTAAGTCCATGATTATAAATCGAGAGATGTGTGACGCTCAAATGAAAGACGAATTAACGAGATTTGAAAATCGCGTAACGCCGGATTCGCGTAAGTCGGGGTAGCGTAAGTCGAGGTATTACTGTACATACATATTTATAGATTAATCGTTTTAAGTAACTGTGTGTGATGAAAACGAGTATTTAGGTTTATTGTTCCAATAAAACATTGCATGTGGTCATCGTCTCATGGGCTATTGTTATGAGAAATACTACGTAACACTTTGCTTGTTTCTCTAAATACCCATTATGTGAAGATTGTTGTGCATCGTGACATAAGTGCGTTATGACATCGGATGAATGAGGTTTAAATGCTTGAGAGCGTTTTTTGATTTGCCACCTTAACCGTTTCTGTATTGACGAATATCGATATGTTTCATCGTCGGTATGTATATTATTCTATATATCCTCGCTGATTTCAGCATCAATGGGCCCGGCTCGACCTGGGAAGGACTACTCTCACAAAATATCGACGTGAAATACCAGTATTCCTACTGTTGTGTTTCGTTCGGTGTGTGAGAGTGCCGGAGGCCCAATCACTCCCTTTCCCCCTTCCCGCTCCTTCCACTTCCCACTTCCATTCCTAAAGGGTCGGCAACGCGCAAGTGATGCCTCTGGTGACGCAAGCGTCCATAGGCTACGGCGACAACTTACCATCAGGTGGCCCGTATGCTTGTTTGCTACCTTAGCTGTATATAAAAAAAAGAATAACTAACGTACAAGATACATGTTATCCTGCCCGAACGAATCGATCGCAGCGCCAACTACTGAGTTCAATTGTAAATCTAAACTATCCAGGGACTCAAACAATCGGTTCAGCCATTAAGGAGTTCAATAATATATTCAAGTACAGAAGAATTTTATAATTGCGCCTCATTCATTTTCATTACCGATATGTTAAATATATATAGCATAATTATAATATCAGTCTATAAAATAGCTAACACCGCAACTCTCTCATCGTTAAACAACTTTTTATGTAAAAGAGATTTGCACTTCAGCAATTTTATATTCAAATTTATGTTAACAAAATCAATCGTCAATTTTATACTGTATATGGTTATGTAAAAAGGCATTTAATGTCGATTAATATTCAAAACACATGTTTTAATCATAGTTGAATAATTGGGTCAAGAACTCAAATGAATTTTTAATGTCATAGCCAATTATCGATTGTTTTTAAACGACGCCGACGGTAGAGGCTTGTTATCTGTTGCTTAAGCCTTTGCTGAGGTCCTTAAAAGATGTCAAAATGCAATATTTTGTTAAAAATGGATTGTGGAGTCGTTTTGATGGTCAAGCATAATTTGTGGCCTATATAACAAATAGATGTACCGGCGGTTTCATCCGCGTTTATGATTACTGCGCCTCCCCCGTGGGTCGTAGCGTGATGTTATATAGCCTATAACCTTCCTCGATAAATGAGCTACCCAACAAAAAAATAATTTTTCAATTCGAACCAGTAGTTTCTGTGATTAGCGCGTTCAAACAAACAAACAAACTCTTCAGCTTTATAATATTAGTATAGATTTTATGATTTAGGAATAGTTCTGCCAAGCCTGGATGTTTTAGTGCCTTGTTTTGATGTTTGTTAAGTTGCCCTCGACAGGAATGAATCCTAGTGATGCAGTTGTTTTTTTTCAAGAAGCACACATTGTTGAATGGCCGTAGAGTAACCTGCGACTGGATGTTATGTACGCCCATTCTTTCAAATATATTAAAGTCCTTTGCAGCATTTTTTTAGTAAGGGAGTTGTATTTTACCTTGTTAGGTAAAATACAACTCCCTTACTAAAACTCTTACTAAACAAACAATTATTTAATCATTATATCCCGATATCGTTAAGCTTGCAGGTTAAAAAATTATAAAGTATAACTTGTTTTTGGAGTATCCAAGCATTATTTTGGAGATTACACGATTGGTCACATGCCCCCTTAAACTAAACATTTCACTGTATATCCCTATTTTCTAATAACTTTTTCCAAGTATAAATCATTTTTATTCCACGAAATAGATTACTCTTACCATAAAGATCTCTTGTGACCAATTACTGTGAATGTTTTAAAACCAAGAATGGCTCGAATACCGATAAGACATTGTTACGCATATCAGTGAGTAAGGCGACGTCCATTCCAACGTGACCTATCTACCAACATTCTTTTAGGACACAAAACGTGCTCGATATACCTAATATTGTTTACATATCTGAACCTATAGGGTCGATAGGATATGGAGTCGTGGTCGACATCTTGGTACCACATCCATCTTTATATGTCATAAAAAGGGTCGGTGTATATATTATGGTATACTGAAGGGCCGAACGACAGCCGAAGCGGGAGATAGGGGTTTCGATTTCGTTGAACAGAACTTAGTTTGCGGGACGCTTGACGAAAATTACGTAAAATAAATGCACATGTAGACAGAATACGGAAAAGCTTAGATAGTTAAAATGTATATAAAATAATGAGCGTCCATTTATGTTGTTGGTTTACTGAATGAAATACGTATCAAAATCCGTATATAAAAAAGTTAAAGCGGTTTTATATACAAAAACGCTATTATATAGAAACGCAAGGATGTGTAAAGCTTTGCAGCACAAAAATATGGAGGTATAAGATGATTTTTATTTATAGATAAGGTCTATTATTGTTGTATAGGAGATGTTAATGCAAATTACATAAGTAATAACATTAGTTAGACTCATAATACCTAGAATTTCAGGCTCTACGTGTAGAGCTTCGGTTTATGATTACTATGAAACAAGTTGATTACTACTAAGCCTTCACTGTTGTCTAATTAGTCTATCTCAATATTTACATACATTAAAACGTATATTTTTGGAGTAGTAGAGCCTCGCTGATTTCAGCATGAATGGGCCGGCTCGACCGGGGAAGGACTACCCTCACGCAGAATATCGACGCGAAATAGCTAATATTCCTACTGTGTTTCGTTTGGTGAGCGAGAGTGCCGGAGGCCCAATCACCTCCTTTCCCCCTTCCTACTCCTACTCCTTCCCACTTCCTTTCCTAAAGGGTCGGCAACGCGCAGGTGATGCCTCTGGTGTTGCAGGCGTCTATAGGCTACGGTGACCACTTACCATCAGGTGGGCCATATGCTTGTTTGCCACCTTAGTTGTATAAAAAAAAACCTAATACTTAATTCCTAATAACTTAACGAATATTTTTTTATCAACTGTCAAAGATGCAGCCTTGGTTTTTAGGTTATATGGATTAGCGTTGAAGTACTTCTAAATAGCCATTATTTTTGCTGCTATATATGGCTGCTTTATACTGGCCGGGAATAATAGCCATATTATATAAAGTTCGTCAATATTTTATATAATAATATGCTTTACTAAAAAAGAGTTTGTAATACCCGATGCATTCAAATGTATTTAGCTGGCTGGTTTATATTTGAAAAAATTGCATAGTCAGTCAGTAATTTATTGTCCGTTTAGTTAAACAGTGGTACAACTAATCGGGCAACAAGCTTAACCTATTAAGACTTAATAGTTTAAGTATTATTTACCAATTTACTCAAATGTTTATCTCTTTTTGTTACAGGTAATTACATATTTAAAAGAAGAAAACGAAAGTATTTATCTCACCAACACTTCAGCAACGAGGAAAGGGTAACAGTTCTAAATTCAAACGCGTTCGTAAACGTGTTCGAGAGAAAATACCTATAAATAGTCGAAAACTAGTTAATCTCGAATTAACTCGAACTGAGTAGGTTGGCAATGTATCGCATGCGAAAACATGCCTTGTGACGTCATCGATCAGTATCCATCACCAAGCTGTCTAATTATGTTAATATGCAGAGGTGTTGAGCACCATCTGGTTGTACTGCGTATAATATTTGTAGGTCAAATAGATTCACGTCTATATAAGGGGTAAGTAGAAGTATATTACATCTAGCCAGCTTTGTTTTGTTGCTACATAATGGGTGCATATTGTCATCTACCCGGCTAGATATACTGACTGGAAAATTTCCTAAAACATAAATTATGAGCTTGAAAATACATACATACATATTCAGTGAAATTAAATATATGGATTTTATCGCGTTGTTTATTTGACACTTTATTACAAAATTTTGAAACTGTGACACTACTATAACCATTAAACTTTACTAATTTTTTAAGCTAATTAAATTATTAAAACTATCAAAACTATTTATACTATTACTATACTATTATGATTATACTATTTATATTTATGTTTACACTTTCCCCGACGTTTCGGTTGCTTTTCAGCAGCCATGGTCACGGGGTCTCCCCTATATCCCTGAAGGGATAGGAAGAAAAATACTAAAGCTACACCTCGATAGCTATGGTTCTAAATCTCACATCATCATCATCATCCTCTTGCCCTGGCCCCAATTTATTTGGGGTCGGCGCAGTATGTCCTTCGCTTCCATACTTCTCTGTCACCCGTCATCTGATCATTTACACTTTTCCCTTTCGTATCCATCCTCACACAGTCCATCCATCTTTTCCTTGCCTTCCTCTCCCTTTTCATCCCTCTACCCTCATATTCATCACTTGCTTACCTACATACGTATCATCTCTTCGCATAACATGTCCATACCAAGCCAAACGATTTCCTTTCACCTTATCGTTTATGGGCACCACTTTCAGGCTACCTCTGACGTATTCATTCCTAATTCTGTCCCACATCCATCCATCACTCCACACATCCATCGTAACATTCTCATCTCATCTAGGTCCCACATAATAAGGAGTAATCCTATTGCCATCCATCAGAAATAGGTCTAGACTTCGTACAGCCACTGAGAAATTTCTCACAGAAAGCTTAATATCACTGCTAGAACCGGGATTATAATCTGAGACCTTATGCAAAGCAGACGCAGACAGCAAAGTAGATTTATTCCTTTTTAAAGCTTACTAGCAATTTGTTTCACTAATTACCTAATAGCATTCTTATTGAACCCTGGAACTAAGCTAGAATACTTGTGTTACGAGTAACTTGACGTCGGTAGTGCAATTATTAGGGCGCAAATCTGTGAGCTCTCGTTCTCAAGTCTAATGTCTAATCCATTGAGTATCCACCTTAAAAAGAAAAAATTGGGGCAGTCTTTGGGGACTGTCGATATAAGTGAAAATTTTAATCCTTGATCATAAACACTTCTTTAGAAACCAAAAAAAAGGGGCAGGTCGGATGCTAGTTCCTGATACTCTTATTATTTAGGGGGTCAAAGTTTCGTTATTTTTTGCGTAGGGCGCACTATTTCTGAGATATTGTTTATATTCTAAAAAAAAGATAAAGCGTGGAAGTGTGATGATGACGCGAGTTCCATGATTTTTGTTCACCCAAGAAGTGCTCAACGCGCCTAAAGAAGTTTTCACTTCAAAAATATTTATTCTGATCCAGTTGCCCACGTTTTCAACATGGAGTATCTATGTTGCAATGATTAAACACTTGAACCCTTGGGAGTGCACTGTTTCATTCAACGATGCGATCTGTTTTAATAATCACTCGCGCCAAATAATACACCTAGCATGTGTGGGATGTCTGCAATCGTATTCAACCTACTTGCATTGTAAAAGCTAGGTCATTCAGCCTGTGTTAGATGTGGTTTGTCTAAAGTGTAGTCTATGAATGTAGGCAATCTATTATAATATATGAAATTATACAAAATTAATTTTAGTCTTCTACATTTATTTAATAGACTATCTGTCCCGACAGACGTCGTCCTGTACAAACGAAAAAATAAGATGTCTGAACCACATCAAGTGAGGACGTGGCATGGACGCCTTTGCTCGTGGGCTACACGAATGTTTCTCGTCAGGCGGAATGTAGTTATTTTAACAGGCAACAATAAAAATAGCGAACCCAAGAGTGCCCAAGACCTCAAGCACAGCAATTGCATTCACCTACTTAATTCGTCGCGCCATCAAGGTACCTCGAATACAAGTACAACTGTGGATATATGTATATACATATGCATAATTATACAGGGTGTCCGGTAATTAATGGATAACCTTGAAATGTCTTATAGTAGAACTTATGGCCGTTCAGAAAAAAAAATGTGCAATAGCTAGTCATACTTTTGACTGTCTATCTAATAGCATAATTAGTGTTTAATAATAAAAAACAAAAAACCGATGAAATTCATTCATTTATGGTCGTAGTGTACAAGAAAGTTATATCATATATAGAGTCATATCTCAGGTAGTAGTCAGGATATTTTCATATTTTTTCTGAACGGCCATCAGTTCTAGTATAAGACATTTCAAGGTTATCCATTAATTACCGGTCACATACAAAATTTTGTAAAGGCTTACTTAATCGAAGCTCATACAAGGATAAAACCAAAAATGTTACAAATGCCAGTTTCTATTTTAGTAATATCGTGTAATGAAGTAATTATCAATGGCTGCACTTGGCACGCCACTAAATTCGCGTGGTGTGTTCTAATTTATATATTAGTCTAGCTAAATGTAGGCTCTCTAGTTACATCTGAACATCGCATTGCGACATTAACCCATTGAAAGTTGGTTAACATAAATAAAGATAATTTTTAGAAAAAATAAATCGACATCAAGGCTAAACCTATATGTGCAAACTTAACTTCTGAAACGTCCACGACTCCTACGGTAGAGTCATGGACGTTGACGTCGTTGCACGTCCGTAACCCCTATGGGGGAGTCAAAAATATTAGGTATTTTTTTCGCGATCAATCACAACGAGTTTTCTTGACTCCCCCGTAGGGGTCACGGACGCGCAACGGTAGTGTTTTTTTTTATGAGTCATGGGTCATTCCAAGGGTTAAACTTAAAAGTAGAAAGCTTTTGCTGAAGGGAACCACAATAAAACAGAACATCATTAGTGTGTATATTTTTAGAATTTGTTGATTTTCAAAAAGCGCTGAATCAATTTAGATGAAATTTATATGGGAACTCTGAATTACGATCTAACAAACAAAAGAGAATCGTCAATGTAGGGACACATGTTTGATATTGCTATCTAAGCATTTAATATGTAATGCATAATGCATTAGTGTGTGTGCCTACGTGCGGCTGCGTCCGCAATCATATAATAAGTTTAGTCGAGAATAGAGACAGTTTACGTGAACACGTATATTCCTTTTATTTAATATTCCAAAATATAATAGGTAACCCTATACACAGATATATATTACCTAAAGTGGTGACCCCGACAATCAATTTATATCGACGATTCTTATTTGTATATCTTATTGGTAAGATCTCTATTGATAAGTCCCTCCTCCTTTTTTGATGTCGTTTTAAAACCATGACCAAAATAGTAGCACCTTTATCACATGTGTTCAGTCGACACTCGACGACTGAGATTTTGTTTGTAATACTTGTGGCAGACAAACCAGCGGCCAACCGAATAGTAAGGAGTAACTCTACTGGTCATGTGCGCAGGAGATATTGTAGTACTCATGTAGTGTGCTAACACAAGTGTGCTCTGTTCCTTACCCCTAAAAACCCGAAGGGACTGCAATTCGGCTCGGCCAGTGCAAAATCAGGGATAGGGCCAAAGGTTGTACGTTCTTTTAAAGCGGGGGTGTGGAACACCACCAACTTACTAATTCCGGGCTGGGTAATAGAAGGTAGGGCCCATAGGGCTGATTGTCCTACCAGCACTCTCAGTCACCGAATCTTCTATATAGCCTTTATTATTCCCATGTCACTTGGGGTCGGCTTTCTGGCCTAACCGGATTTGACTGGATATCAGTTTTTACACGGAGCGACTGCCATCTCACCTCCGCAAACCGAAGGCTAACGATATCCTAAGGCTAGACCAGTGTCAGGATATTAGAGGGTAACTTACTTCCCAATAACGACTGCCATAGATGTTCATGGCAGCCGGGACCGAAGGCTTAACGTGCTCTCCTAGGCACGAAGCAGGCGATAATTGTCAATCAATAGTCAATACGCACATAATTTCGAAAAGTCATGTAACTACCGAAAGTCAGAGGTGCGCGACGTGGGTTCGAACCCGAGACCCACTGCATTGCAGTCTGTTGGTTTCCCCACTGAGCTATCGCTGCCTTTTTCTCTTTCTCTCAGTCACCGAATAAAATGCATTGATACGTATACCGCTACTTTACGTCGATTTTCTGCTAAAAGGTAATACTGTTGTACTGGTAGTACGTTCCTGGTCTTCCTGGCTCATTCATGCTAACAGTGAGCCATCATTCAAAATCAATATCAAAATATCTCCATTCATATAGGTCACAAAATATCATTTATGAGTTATGAACGTCAACATTACAATAACTAAAGTATAATATGAATTGTATAAATATCTGTTGCCAAGTTCAGCAAAGTAAACGCGTAAAACCACATTTTCACTTATACGAGAGATTTAAATAAGTAAAATTTATTTCTTGTAAACAGATTAAAATTTCCTTTCAGAAATGCACCAATTAATTTGTACGTGAATTCGTATCAACTATTTATATTCCATACTAACATTCGCTGCTAATGAATACGCATTTCAACTCGGAGTAACGAAAGAGTATAATTATGTAGTTGTTATTTACGCTAGAGTAACTGCAAATCATTTCACTGTAGCGTTCGATTTCACTGCATTCTCTCGGCGCGTGCGCAAGCCGCAACTCGCAGCTGCCGATGCCGGCGCGAAATACACACGATGAAAAACCATTGTTGCTCTTAATTTAGTGTGTGAAATCACGTACACATTTTTTCTCTCCTTTTCTTAGCATTTTAATTTATTTTGCATTATGTTTGCAAATATCTTAAATTGCTTCGTAAAGAGAACGGGGTAGTGTTGCTTTCTCTTTGTAGAATCGATTTAACGGATGTTTGGTAACTGGTCACCATAGAATAGCGTTGCTAGAAGTATTAGAAAAATTAAATGGTTTAATTTGGAACTAATTGTACCCATGTGTCCGAAAAATGTCAATATATGTTGTTAAAATTGAATAGCTACTTACTGTAATAAAAATACGAAATTGTTTTATGATTTATCCTTCATTCATGGTAGCGGAGCAAGGAAGTCATTTTAGATGGGTGTTTACTACAGGATAGCCTGTGTCACGGCGTACTTTCTATCCCAGTAATTACACGAGCCGGGTTTGGATTAGATCTCTAGAAAAAAGGGAGGAAAATCGCAGGCACACTAGTTAGTACTAGTTACTTATAAACTTTTAGATTTTTTAGAGTCTGTGTTAAATGAGCAGCCATAGCTCAGTGGGGCGACCAACAGACTGCAATGCAAAGGGTCACGGGTTCGAACCCACGTCGCGCTCCTCTGACTTTCGGAAGTTATATGACTTTTCGAAATTATGTGCGTATTGATTGACAATAAAATTATCGCCTGCTCCGTGCCTCGGAGAGCACGTTAAGCCGTCGTTCCCGGCTGCCATGAACATCTATGGCAGTCGTTATTGGGAAGTCAGTGCCCTCTACTATCCTGACACTGGTCTAGCCTTAGGGTATCGTTAGCCTTCGGGTTGCGGAGATCAGATGGCAGTCGCTCCGTGTAAAAACTGATATCCAGTCAAATCCGGTTAGACGAGAAAGCCAACCCCAAGTGACTTGGGAAGAATAAAGGCTAGGGAGAAGAAGAAGTTAAATTAGGAGGTTAAAATATGCGCCATTTGTGGTTAAAAAAGTTAGATATTTAGTTTCTTACTCTACCTACCTTTTTATTTTATAGTAAACAACTTCCAATATAACCTCTCAACCAATGCTAGGACCCCGGAATCCGAGCTTAACCAGACTATTTTAAAACGTAAATTTTGTTATGAAACGTGTATTTAGCTTTTTTGTATTTTTAATAACGGGATTGGTTGAGAGGCTAATATAGCGTTATTTAATAAAGCGTTAGCATTCAGAGAAAACGGTGTTTAGTATGCAAACGTAATTGGAATTTAACATAGCAATTATTTACACTTCTTTTAGAGCTGTACACACAACACTCAGACGAAATTACTTCCATTCAATAATGTACAAGATACGTGAATGTGTGTATAATTTTGCATGTGTGTGTTAGTTGTCAATCGTGCTAAACATATATATAATATAGTATTGTAATATATTCTAGCTCAGTTTACTTATTATATAGTAGCTATTGCCCGCGGCTTCACTCGCGTTAATTTAGAATTTGACAATCAATTCGGGTTGTACTCTGCTTGTAATAATATAATTCAATCATGTTTCGATAGACACGTGGCGCCATCTATTATCATAAGAACGTTATTTTTGTTTTCCTCGGGAACAGTATTTTTTTTCGGGATGAAAGGTAGCCTACGTCCGTTTCTGTACACCTGACAACGTATATGCAAAATTTCAGGATGATCGGTTCAGTGGTTTAGGCATGAAAAAGTAACAAACAAACAAATTTATTTTCGCTTTTATAATATTAGTTAGGATGTAGTTGGACAAATATTTAGTACCTACTCAAAGTCTAGTTTTACATGTTAAAGGAAATGCATACGTTGAAAAAAATTAAAACAATCGTCGAGTTAAATGTTTGAATACAATATTTTAATACAATAATTATTAGGATTATTTGGCTTCTGAGAGTTTGGATGTTTGCTTTTAAATCACGTCTGAACCGCTTTTGCCGAAACCCTTTTTATAATTGTTCTTTTAAATTTGAAATAGCCTACTCTCGCACTAACATTACATCCTCTATCCCGAGGAGTTTACAAACATTCAAACAACGGTACCAAGGAACACCTTGACCAGGCACAACTATTTGTGGATCACACTAATTTTCGTCTTGTGTCATACTGACAACACCCTGTGTAGTGGTAAACAACAGTAAAGTGTTATTGGATACTAGGTTTTGCACACGGATTCGCTCGCGTTATTGTAGATTTTGTCAGTAAATTACTATCCATCGGGAATATTACTATTTCTCTAGATCCTTAGTTCCCAAAGTGGTCCAGGTGGATCCCCAGGGGTCCACGGGAGACCCGACGGGGGTCTACGTTGGCGTGACAACAAATGGGGGTCCACGAGAAGATTTATTTGCTTTCGATAGTGAAGAACTAAAATGTTGGCTTGACTTCAATGTCTCGAATCTACCGATCTTTCGGTAGAGAATTACTAAAAAAAAACAGGTCAGCCCCGTAGAGATTTGATCAAATTTTTTTGAATATGGTAGAAATGTAGCTACAGTGGTTCCACCGGAACCAGCTAAATTTTGAAAGTGATCTATGACAAAAAAAGTCTGGGAACCTCTGGTTTAGAGGAAGCTTGAAATTTGAAAAAGTATCTTGTTGAATGTTGCTGGAGGTAATAAATAGTCTACACTGTCTACGGTTCCTACAAATCCTACCTATCGTATAAATGTGAAAACTTCTCTCATGTTTGCTTATTTGTTACTCTATGACACGTAAATTTAGCACATAGATAGACCATATCCAGGATTAACACATGCGTTCCCGTAGGAATCACGCGGCCAAAAGTTAGCTTGTCCTTAAAATATCTAGAATGTGTGTGTGTCTGTGTGTAGACAAGTGAATCGCTGGATATTTACACTACGTTCACACTTGAGTTACATAAGTAAGTGAACTTGACTACACTGGACAGTTTTGGAGGCCAAAGTCGCGCTAAGTCGAGGTTGTTCACAAAGTGTTACGCTTGTATAATTTGTAACGTTGTTTTTGTGTGTGTTTAAATGTAGGACTGTGTATGTAAACTGACGTTTTGTTTGGCTTACGAATGTTCGGTGTTAAGACTGCGCCGAGCGAAATGTGCCAAAACAGGCGGACACAGTTAAATTGATAAACTCAACACTTTTTGTTTAATACAAATATAAAATATACATTTACCATAACAATGAATGTGTTTACAATTACTCCGTGTATAAAACTTAAAATAATTAATATTTTTGCTTAAAAAATTACGTAAATTTGCACGGAAAATGCAAAAACGTAAGCTCGTGTTACGTGATTTTTAGATTATAACAGTAGAAATCTATCCTATTTTACAGCTTAAACGAAACATAAATAGTTATATTACAATTTGTCCGACCCAAATATTTAAGTTATTGGTTGACAATAAAGATACATATTTATCAAAAAAGCACTTCAAGTCCTCCATACAATTTTACTATGGCGGCCGCGCGCCGATTTGAATATCGAGCTCTGTCATTCAGTCCAACTGCGTCTTACGCTCGGCGCAGTTTAACGTCTTACTTATAGTTCAATGGGAAAGTATGTTTGTTTAGTTTTCCGTGTTCGCAGATGCTATGGAACGTAGTATTAAATTCTAAAGGATAGGATGACTCATGGTGTAGTAGTTTAACACATTGAGCACACTGGCGGCTAGACACAATAGCTTTTTAAATACGTTTTGCATTTCAAGACTTAACAGGTTCAGTGGACGCCTTGTCACTGCCAGTTCGCCGAGTGTTGTAGCTTCGATCCCCACATGGGTCAAAAATTTGTGGTATTCATCAATAATTAAGATTTTTTTACCTTGGTGGAGTATGAGCGATATTCCTTGTAACCGCTTACTAACTGGTGGTTTCATCTTGTTAGTCTCCTTTGGTTAGTAAAAAGAGCTTCATCATCATCATCAGGCTTTAATAGTCCACTGCTGGTCATAGTCCTCCCCCAAAGAGCGCCAGAGCGCCCTGTCTTCAGCTTGCCGCATCCAGCATCTTGAAATCATCATCATCAAAAAGAGCTTGCGGACATATAATTTGATAAATAGCACGGGTAGCGTAGAAACCGCCTTGACATTGTCTCAGCGTCGAGTGCTGTGGGTTCGATCCTCACACAGGACAAATATTGTGTGATCCGCAAAAAGTTGTTCTTAGTCTGGGTGTTTCGTGTCCATTGTTTAAATCTTTATTTATATTGAAATTAAACTACTATATACGGATTTTATCGCGTTGTTTATTTGACACTTTATTACAAATTTTTTTGAAAACTGTTACACTACTATTACTACTAAACTTTACTAATTTTTAAGCTAATGAAATTATTGAAACTATTAAAACTATTACTATACTATTATACTATTTGTATTTGTGTTTACACTTTCCCCGACGTTTCGGTTGCTTTTCAGCAGCCATGGTCACGGGGAGAAGTCTTTATTTATAGTTCACCGCGAAACAGGATTTAATACAAGTAAGAAAGTTTCTTAAAAAACATAGTTTTACCATACTTAGTACAAAATATTCCCATAAACAAAGTCACGGACTGTTTCAATCTGTTTATTATTAGCATAGATACTGTAGACCTTGCATTGTTCTTGCATTCACTAACCTCAGTAATTATACGATGGCGATGGCGGTATAACGAATCTTCGACAGGGTTCACAGATATTTATTACCGAGTTGAATGGCTCGATTACAGAGGTTTATAAACGAAGCATTAATATATCTCATGTTTCGTTTATAACTAACTAACCTTTTAACTAGCAATTCCTTGGGAATAATACTTTTTTTATGTTGAAATTTCATGAATATCGGTCGAGTAGTTAAGGCGTGAAAGCGTAACAAACAAACAAACTCACATTCGCATTTATAATATTGATGTTAGGATTTAATGAATTACGGTCGAATTTCGACCGTTGGGTAGCTTAATAAATATTTGAAAAGTAAGCGTGACACTTATCTTTAAAACGGGTAAATAGACCTAATAGAATCCCCCGGGAACAGTAGTTTTTTAGATGAAAGGTATGTCCTTTGTATGCGAAATTTAGTGTTGATCGGTAGAACAGTTACGACGTAGAAGTGTAACAAACAAACTCACATTCACATTCATAATATTATTTACGATTTATTGATTTACGGTGGAATTTCGACCACTGGGTGGGCACTAATTAAAATTTGAAAAGTAGGTGTGACATCTTCAAACCGGTTAAATAGACCTGACTTGTGGCGGAAACTATGACGGAGATGGTCAATAGACTCAACTGGTTAACTAATATGACCTAGTTGGATAAATACCTGTTATGTGGGGAATATGTGTGTGACTTTGATTGAGTCGCCGAGGTATGCGGTTCGCCGAGGTTTAGAGATTGGTTGGGATGAGGTTTTATTAACAGATGCTGAACCTACTTACTGACTGATTGCCTGACTGGCAAGTAATTTAAATGGAGCTTCAGTAACTTAGGTAAACTCACTACAATTTTGAAGTTTATAAGTATTATTTAGTGACCTAATGCCTAAATCTAGTAACTAATCTAAATTTAGCGTCAGTAACTTGGGTTAACTCACCACAAAGTTTTGAAGTGGATGTGTTGCTTTGTAACCTAAATTAATGAATGACTTTTGAGTTAAAATTGTCTCGGTGGTTCCGTGGTGCAAGATCAGGTTTGTTTGCGAACATGTGACGTTACCGGTTTGATTCTCGTATTGAGCAAATGGCTAGATAGTTGTCAGTAGCAGGTACCAAAACGTAAAAGGCGTCGCCGCATCGTATGCTCCTTTTTAAAAAGACATTTGCCGCATTGGAGTTATTACAGTATTTTCAGTGACTTTACACAAATCGAAATAAAGAACTTCCGTACTCTATAAAACTGTAGATCATACAGTATCTTGTCTCATATGAGTATTGAATTGAAAACATTAGGCGCAACTAGCAGTGAGGTGATCACTTATACCGCTGCGCTATCAATTCAGCAAAGATATGAAATATAGTTGGCGAAATATAGAGGGGTGTACCGCTGCTCCTCATTCACACTATCACGCTTTCAGGGATATATCTAGGTAGTCGTTGTTGTAGTCTTTGGTTTAAAAACAAATTGATCAAGGCATTGCAACGATTGTCAGGCTAAGAAAGTAATTAATAATAATAACGTCCTCCACACCGAATTTCGGTCACGCGGCCAACGTAGATTGGCCATCTGCGCAGGAGATATTATAGTGCACAAGCGTGTGCGCAAACACAAGTACACTCTCTGTTCCCTAACTCTCATGATCCGATGGGTCGGTAATTTGACACGACCGGGGAGAGATCAGGCGCAGGACTAACGGCTTTACCTGCTTTCCGAGGCACGGGGGTGTCTAACAGCACCAACTTCCTAACTCGGGGCTGCTATTGAGATTTCTTAATAGAAATACCCAATAACTTTTTGTTGGCCCGACCCGGGATTCGAACCCGAGACCTCATGCACAGCAGTCGCATTTACTACCGATGAGCCACGGAGGCAGTTAAAGCAATTTTAATAATAATGAGCCCTTAAAAGAGGAGGGGAAAGGATCGTGTCTTTAAAAACCTAATTCGAAACGCCACGCGTTCGTAACCGCCGGCCGCTTATAAAGTAATAAATGGAACAGCCCTAAAAGTTGGCAGACCAGCGAATAACTGTATATTAAAGTTTTAATGGAATTATTCTCATCAGCTAAATGGTCAATGCGGTTGGATATTGACCCAGACCTTCCCATAAATAGTTTGTAAACAAGTTAACTCCAATTTTACGATCTTTCTCTTGAAGTGGAACTGCCTGTCTTGCTGCTTGCTAGTGTAAGATTGAAATGCTTGGAGCGTGTCGTGAGAACCTAGGTTAGATTTTCGGCTCGAGCATTTGTTATTGAGTTTTTCTACCAGTATTTTTGGCATCAGTGTGCAGTCTGTTGATGGCGTCAGATTACGTGAGCAGTGGCACCTATAAATACTAACGGTCTTCAAGGCACAATATGCTCAAATCACCAGAAGACGGCAAACATATTGTTATCTAGAAGACCTACTGTCTTCTAGGTTCGCCGTCTAATTAGTAGGACTAAAGGTCGCACAGCCGACTTATACAACACCGCTTCCACACGGCAAAAAAATGTTAATAGAAATTTGAGCTTTAGGGCGTCCTCTGTAGACATAATTTATATTGATATCACAAATTGGCAAACAGCTCGCTGTAAGCGAGCTTACCGCCATCGTACCATTCGATAGTTGAAGCTACACTTACCGCGCGCTTCAAACGGGCGGCCTGCGCGATGTACGCACGCAGACTGCTCGCTTGACACATACAATACATACATACATTCGAGACATAGCGAAAAAATACGAGTTATTTCATTGAAGACTAAACAGACTGTGTCTGTCACGAATAGCGTAAGCGTTCGGCGCTTGGACAATGTACTCGACTGCTAGCGGTAAGCGCGGGGACAGCTGGTTGCCTGCTAGCTGTCGGTGCGTGGACAGCGGGCAGTGGCCTCTCCGTTTGGCTTAGCTGTGCGAGAGCGGTGTTGGAGCGGTATTGTATAAGTCGGCTACGACCTTTAAGCGCAAGCCACACAGGGTCTGACGCTGGTTTAATGCGAGTATTCTGCTATCCTTTTTTCTTATTTAGAATAAAATACACGTAAATAATGTGAAATATGGCGCTGCCGTTCGTATGGCGTATCCACGTACCACGCCAGAGACCACTTCTGTGTGTCTTGCGCCTTAAACAACAGATATATAAAAGGAGTTAAACGTAGCTCGCAGAAAACCTTGGGCGAGACCTATGTTCAGCAGTGGACGTCTTTCGGCTGAGATGATGATGATGAAACGTAGCTCGTGAAGTGTAGGTGTTATCTCCTAGACTTACACTTTGACTTCGCCTCTGTCTACTTTCCCTGCATAAAAAGGCGTGATTCTATTCGTGTCCGTTGTAAAAAATCACACTATAGATGCATACCCACATACTAGTGTTTCCTAAAACTTAGATAAGGGGATTTCCAAGTCAATAACATGTTTTTTGTCGATCATGATATTGTAGTTATATATCCTCATAAACACGTGACTAGTTTAGCATAAAAAGTTAGAGAATCGGCAGTCTGAGTCAGAGGTCTGCTTTTAAAGATAATTCTGACAAGTCTACATACATCTATAAGTTTGTTCGGCTGCCTTCGTCTGGAGGTGCCCATACAGGGACATAATTACCGGCGTTTCGTAATGGGACGTTAAGCAAACCGTCTAAAGGAGCCTTGAGCTTCAACGGCTTCACCACCCATCTAACATTGGTGTGAAAAGATCTATAGGGTGAAGCATAAATTGGAACATTCTATCCAGTCAGGCAACACAGCAATATACCTTTATTAAACTATCACAGTTGGCATTATTTGCATCAGTACTCTAACCTACATATGTATTTTCAACATTGAAATAAATTACGACTAAGATTAAGCAAAGACCCGTGCAAAATCGAAAGGTTGAACGTTCACATCCGAAGTACTAAAATAATATTTTATTTTACATTCGACCGGCCATTGTAATCTCTGACCGACATTACTTTCAATGTCACTGTTACAACTTGATAGCATCCTGCAAATGGTGATTAAATGACGTCATTTCCCAACTATATTGAAATATGGATGTACTCGAGGACATAGTCAAATGGCCCTATTTACTTTAGCTTAAGGACACTTGCGACATCAAGAGACATTCACGCGTGGCTGATTCTGCAGAAGAGCAGACATGTCGCCGTCAGTACAAGAGAGAGAAAGTACAGCGCCAATGATTTATCTATCCAGAACAACGCGTGCTGGGCTCAGATGCCATCCTTACACGGTAGAGTCGATTAGAGCGCGTACCAACAAGTTTGGGTCCTCATATCTCTGCCGAACGACCAAGGCATGGAATTCTCTGCCAAGGCACGTGTTTCCTTCTTCCATCAATCCTGGGTTCTTTAAGCGGGGCGTGAAAAAGCATCTTCTCAGGCCGTCAAAGTAGAGACCTCAACATCGCCTCGGCTACTGTGGGGGCGATGTGCAGGCCACTGCTCTTAGACCACACGACTGCTTACCATCAGGTGGAGTGTGGTCATTTTGACGAGCAAAATAAAATATATATATATATATATATATGCACAGAACAGGGGCAAACATGTTACTAGCGCGCGCAATAAAAAGATTGAAAACATTCCATTGGGATATTACTCTGTTGGTCTCAAAACAAAATCGGTTAACCAAAATCCCAAAAACATTTAAAGCGCAATTGTTCGAATGATAGGCATCTCTTTCACGTAACCTATTCCTTTATCTATTGCAGTACTTATAAAATCATCAATAAAAGTGCAGTTATTAATAAAAAAATAGTCTGCGCAGCATATTTTCGACGTCCAGTACCTTGTCCGCTTACTTTATTAATTTTAGTAAACTTAGACATACTGAAACTTAGACGAGTCTAAAGATGCCAGTTGCCACCGATGCGGACACAGCTAGGCGGCGATTATATGTCATGTCTATCGTCAGTCTGGATAAGCGAGTATACCTTGAAAAGGGAAGTAAAAAATTTAATCGTGTTACAATATTACAGAAACATATACAAAAAAGATCTACCTATATAATTATTTCTCATATAGATTTTTACAACAGAAACACCATTCTTCCAATGCAATGGCAATCAATCGCTCCAACAATCTAGCGCAAGTTATGATCTGGGATAGCCATCACAGCGAGCTATCGTTGGCCTGGCATAGCTATACGTAGTGGGGCATGGCGTGACATCTAGCTGCAAAAAAAACCTTTCCTTCTTGTCTGGGCTTCGAAACCAGTACATTACAACCACAAGTCTTATTTACGTTACTTGTTTCTCTATAAAACCTTACCTAAACGAGTAAAGCCTTATGTAAAATGTGTCAATGTGGACCGCTCGCGTCGTTTAAGCTTGCGTACTTGTTGTAAATCACTGTGTAAGTACTTATAAAGTCATGTTGGTTCGTTGTTGCATAACATTGAGACACTTATTGTGCGCACGCACAATGAGAGTGCACGCTGTTGTTCATATCTTACGGTTTGGATCTAGCTTGAGGTAATGTATAGTCTTTTAACGAACGCACTGAATTAATCGCGGGCAAAACGGAAGAGGTTAGTACCGACTAAGCGTTTGATTAGCCGTACATACGAACCCAGTGAACGTTCGTTACTTTAATTGTAAAAAAATACCTAGATTTATTAAAAAAAAATCACATGAGTGAACTGAGTACGCTGCAACCTTCTGAGCAGAAGGTTGCAGCGTTGCTACTGGAGCTGCATCATAGACTATGCAAAGTATCAGTCGCGATGTGCGGAACTGCATTCGAATGTAATCGCGCGCGCGTCAAAGTGACAATATTTGCTCTAATGCACTTTATTACGTGGGATCTGAAATATAGTTAATTGAATGTCGGAAACATCTATAGGTACAGATGTAACTACACGGAATGTACGTAATGTAGGGATTTTTAAATGAAACAACCAAAATTTCAAATAAAAACTTTAAACTCATCATCCTCTTGTCCTAGTCCCAATTTATTAAGGGTCGGCGCAGAATGTCCTTCGCTTCCATACTACTGTGTCACCCGTCATCTGATCATTTTCCCCTTTCCCTTTCGTATCCATCCTCACACAGTCCATCCATCTTTTCCTTGCCTTCCTCTCCCTTTTCATCCCTCTACCCTAATATTCATCACTTGCTTACCTACATACGTATCATCTCTTCGCATAACATGTACATACCAAGCCAAACGATTTCCTTTCACCTTTTCGTCTATTTTATTTACGACTTAAACTATTTCCACTTTTTCCTGAATATTTATATGTAACTTTCTCCGACTTCCGTATAAAACAGTATATCCATGTATCCGCATAAAGTAGTTTAATTTCAGGCTGTAACCGTAAGTATAATTATTATAAGGCTTATAGCAAAACATTATAGTAAAAGACAATACTATAAAACATTATTGTTCCAATTAAGTATACTTTTAAATGGCGGTTCACCGCTTCATTGATTGAGATGGTATTTCTTACGGAAAATACTTATTAAAATGCGACAGGGGTGTGGGTAATTTTTTTATACGTCGGTACTTTGGGATTTTCTAGGGGATTGCCCAAGGTGTTAGTCATAGGTCAACCGTCTGGGGTCAGTTGATAAGTTCTTTTACGTCCAACGAAACAATGTTACAAAATTTATAAGGTATTTGGCTAATTATTTTTTATTCACTTATATCTGTTAGATATAAGTGAATAAAAAATAAAACAAAGGCTTGCCAAAAGGCGGCAAGCTATCAAATCTGAAAGTAGACGTAACTGTTAAATGGCAGAAATAGAATGCACGATAGAACGTTGTGACGTTACCAATATTTATGAAGCGCAGGTGTGCGAAAAGATAGCGTGATATCCTCAATGCGTGCCTATTAGTGCTATACCTAAATTGAGAATATTAATTGCACTCTGATATCAAAAGAAATGCAATTACACAAAAAGGATTATTTGAAATGTAATTTGGTATGGCGTATAAAATACATTTCAAATCAGAGTCGGAGGAAAATTAACTGAGGAGTTCGAAGTTGTTACCGGACTAAAACAAGGAGACGCTTTATCACCTATCCTATTTAATTTAGCTCTCGAACACATCATTCGGAAAGTCTTGCTAATAGATGGGGGGATAGAACTTAATGGGAGACACAAACGGTGGGTCGTCCAAGGTACCGCTGGAAAGACGAAATAGCTAAAGACCTGAAAGAGATGAATGTGCTCGATTGGTCTGACTTGGCACAAAATAGGAAAGAATGGTGCACTTTAATGTCGGAGGCCAAGATCCACTTTGGATCGCTGATCCAACGAAGTAAGTAAGTAAGTAAGTATAAAATACATGAGTCCTCTGTTATATCTGAAACTAGATGTTCCCGCGGTTTCACCCGCGTTTATCGTTATTGCACCGCCCCCGTGGGTCGTAGC
This sequence comes from Catocala sponsa, assembly GCA_963564715.1. Classification (NCBI taxonomy): domain Eukaryota; kingdom Metazoa; phylum Arthropoda; class Insecta; order Lepidoptera; family Erebidae; genus Catocala; species Catocala sponsa. Next base: position 24,415,581 of record OY751342.1, read on the forward strand.
GTGATGTTATAGAGCCTATAGCCTTCCTCGATAAATAGTCTACCCAACACTAAAATAATTTTTCATCGAACCAGTAGTTCCTGAGATTAGCGCGTTCAAACAAACAAACAAATTCTTCAGCTTTATAATATTGGTACCTATAGAAGTATAGATTATACCTAACAAAAATACATTTCATTAATAATAACATGTAAAATCATGACTAGCTCAGTTGACAGAGCGACGACACGGTATGTTAAATTCGAAGTTTCAAGTCCTGGTTCATGGATTATCTTTTTCCTCTGTTATATACATTCCACCTTAGCATGGACAATGCTTATAAAATAAATCTTAATATACGTACTAGAAATACCATTTTAAATATTAATTTTCTCGTCGAAGAAAACAAGGTTTAACGTCTTTGCCAAATGCCAAACAATATACTACCAGACTGGTAAAGAAGTATAGAACTTCGTTTTGTCAAGCTTAATATACTACTTGCAATGTTCGTAAGTATAGCTATATGGTTCAAAGTCAAAGTCAAAAATCATTATTACCATAAAAATGTGCAAACTATTCTTGGACACGTCAATTAAATATTACATTAATTAAAAAAAAATTATAAAAATAAATAGAAGGAAATAAAAATTTTGCATTGAGAAAAAGCCTGTTCGAGGAGTAGAGCTTTCATGAAAAGAAGCAGGCTTATTATACTAGGTATAACCATAGCGGAGCGTAGATAAGTATGTAGGCAGCAGGCGATCAAATAAAATTCAGAGCGAGAAGCGATAGTTTACTTGTAGTTACAAAATATAAAACAGTAATAAATGTGCGGGTGCCACGTTACTTTCGCGCAGGTGTTCATTACGTCGTCGTAAATGATAGATGAGTCATTCAGTCGTGCGAGTGAACTGGTCTACTCGCTACACTGGCACTAGAAAACTCCTTCATGTAATAAGTTCCAAAGCAGTATAGAACACACCGTTATAAGGCTGCACTTATTAAGGCTAGACGAACATTAAAGTAAGTGCATTCAAAATTTACCTGATAAGGAGATGCACTTTGTAAACACAGTCGCTTAAGATAATGTATCACCGGAGTTATTTACAACGGTGTGCACTGTCTCTTACGTCCTGAGCACACTGGCCACTTTCTGTAGTCTGCATAGTTGATGGGTAAATCAATAATTGAGTAGCTGGGTTAGCGTCTTAATACTATCTTCTTCTCCCTACCCTTTATTATTCCCAAGTCGCTTGGGGTCAGCTTTTCTGGTCTAACCAGATTTGACTGGATATCAGTTTTTACACGGAGCGGCTGCCACCTGACCTCCGCAACCCAAAGGCTAACGATACCCTAAGGCTAGACCAGTGTCAGGATATTATAGGGCACTGACTTCCCAATAACGACTGCCATAGATGTTCATGGCAGCCGGGACCGACGGCTTAACGGGTATCTTGCTAGACGTTCCCTAAATTAGAAAATTAATAAGCACACTATCTGAGACCCGAGCTGAGTTTCAAGCCTGACCAACGAGACGTTTGGCTGTAAAAGAATTCAATGCCAAATTCTGTAACGGGACCGGACAGGTGATTATCTCATCCATCTAGAGTACATTTATCAAATATTTTCATTGCTCGCATTAAAAATTGTAATTTATGTTATAAAAATAGTACAATTATCTTGCTAGGAGTTTATAGGTATTGCCCTTAAGACAATTCACACAATTTTAATTATCTTTTAATTAGCAACACTATAGAACACTTATTAAATCAGCACACACCTGTGCCCATTAACCAAGTAACACACCATACTAGAGTATAATGGCTAATGATTTAAAAGTCGCGCAACTAATAAGTTGTCGGCCTGCTCGCATTCTTAAGGTACATGTAATTGATGTCAACGGATGCTCTTATAAGGTAGCAACGCAGGATATTATTACGTTGTTTAGCTACTGATCTTGCTTGCTATATATTGTATGTAGAACAAGGTGATGTGTTATATGGTAAGATTGATGTAAGACCTAATGATGTTTTCTTGTCAATTAACCAAGTAATATATCTACCATTCTGTTTAGATGACGTAGTGGTTTAATCGGTCGCCTCGCCATTGGCTTGCGCCGCGTGTTGTGGTTTCGTTCGAATCACGATTGTCCAATATTTGACGACGATTTCGACGATCCAGAAATGGTTGTACTGTCTAAGAAAGAATTCTTGAGTATAATGGCTAATGAGTTATAAAGTCGCGCAACTAATAAGTTGTCAGTCTGCTCATCCTCTTAGAATAACAAAAAATGACAGTAGCAGCACGGAGTTTGTAACTGAGTTTTCGCGCATTTCAGGAATATTTTTCTTTCGAGAATATTAGGTACATAGTTTCCTGCCGACTCTTCACCGTTAGCGCTCAAGTAAACGATACTGCCGCCGCGCTGACACCGCTCCGCCACCGCGTCTCTCAGCTGTGTAATACGTTCGCGACCGCGCCGCCGCGCCGCCACGCCGCCATTAGCCAGTGTTTGATTTTGCTTATTCCATTACGCAGCGTCCTACGTTACGTGCTCTTCGCAACTAGCAATGTATTACTAAAAACTGTCTAGTTGTATATTAAAATCAAACAGAGGGGACGCGGTGGCGGCGCGGTGACGGTGCGGTTGCGACCGTATACACAGCATAGAGGCGCGGTGGCGGAGCGGTGACAGCGCGGCGGCGGCATCGTGTACAGGAGCCGTTAAAGTAGTTGAGAATCATGAATGAAAGTATTAACTGTGGTATCGAGACCACTGCTTGTCTATCTAAATGCATAATTCAAATGCATGTTGAAAGGTATATTTCCGGCCCAATTTAAGATCGTAAAGGTTGTACCTGTTCACAAAAAAGGATCAAAGCATGATCCCAAAATGTATAGGCCCATTTCGCTGTTGCCAACGGTATCAAAAATTTTCGAAAAGCTAATCAAATGCCGACTTATTAAACATCTTAATACAAATAGAGTGCTAAATTATAAACAATTTGGGTATCAGACCAATGTTGGTACACAAGATGCCATTGATAACTTAATTAGTAATGTAAGATCTCGTCTAAACATAAAGCAGAAAGTAGCTGGCCTGTTCCTTGATTTAAGCTCCGCATTTGATACAGTAAACCATAGCTTGTTGCTGAGCAAATTGGAGCACTATGGTGTCAGAGGCAATTCCATGCAACTGTTTAGCTCATACTTAAATAACAGAAATATGTACGTAGAATTGAAAGCATTAGAGAATAATGTTTCTGCTGGTAACGATTGTGACAGAGTTAAGCAAATGTCTAAAAAACCTTATAAAACATACAGCGAGGCTTTTCAATCCAAGATGGTGCATATTAACACGGGGGTTCCCCAGGGCTCTTTATTGGGTCCATTATTCTTTGTCATCTTCGTAAATGATCTTATAAACCATATTGAAAACAAGTTATCAGAGCATACACAATTAGTATTATTTGCTGATGACACGAACGCTATAGTTTCAGCAAGCGATCTGCGCTCTCTCAATGTGCGAGTAAATGAAATTTTAAATATGTTTCACAACTGGTTTACAGTCAATGGGTTACAGATAAATGCATCAAAAACTAATGTCATGCTATTTAGATCCACAGCCAAAAATACTGACCGTCTCACCTGTGTTCTTAATGACGTTACAATTGACTCAGTAGAAGTAGTTAAGTTTCTCGGAGTATATGTAGATAATAATCTCAACTGGAAAAATGAACTAGCCAATATAGAAAACGGCATAAGTTCAGCGTGCTACGTTCTTAGGAGTCTAAGAAACGATGTTAGTGTTAAACAATTAACAACAGTTTATTATGCACTTGTTGAATCCAAGATAAGGTATAGCATTTTGTTCTGGGGAGGAAGTTATGAGTATAACCTACAAAAAGCATTCATTTTACAAAAAAGGGCAATTCGCACGATTGTTCGTATTAAACAACAAGAGTCATGCAGGCAATATTTTAAGGATCTCCGTATTCTAACAGTCCCAAGTCTTTACGTGCTAGTTTTATTGACTAACTTTAAGAGATATGTACATAAATACGAAACAGAGGAGGAGCGACTTGCTAGGGAGAATACGAGAAGAAAAGACTTCCACACAAATACCATTCCCCATGTAAATATCTTTAAACATGGAACCTCCCACATGTCGGTTAAACTCTTTAATAAATTGCCAGTCGTTCTTAAACTGCTCCTATATAAAAGTGAATTCCAAACTAAATTAAAGCATTTTCTGATAGAGAGGTGTTTCTATTCCGTAAATGACTTTTTATTGAATTGACTTGTGGTTGGTAATTATAATCTAAAACTTTAATTAATCTTTGTGTTTAAGTTTAAATTTATATGACATATTTTTATTTGAATTGACATGTAGTTAGTAATTTATTAAATTAGTATTTAATCTTGACATATTGAATTTAATTAATTTATTGAATTTTAATAGTAATATTGCAATTGGTGTGTATTATTTTTTTTTGTTATTGTTTTAATTCTATTATTTTATTATTGTATTACTTATATTATTATTATTATTATAACATGTAATGCCAATGTACAAATCAAACACAATGTAAAAATTGTTGGTGATCAATAAATAAATAAAAAAAATAACTGACTTCCAACTAGGTTATCACTGCTTCTTTATTTATGGCCGTGTCAATTTGGTTCGTCATTCGTGAAAACGATCTTTGATGCAGAAACAGTTGTTTCGATTTCAGAGACCCAATTATCGTAATAAACAGTGTTCAATAAGAGTTCTGTTCTAGTTTAATAAACGACAAATGAAACTGAAAGAACACCATTTTTATTATTTTTATTACAAGAACTAGATGTTGCCGCGGTTTCACCCGCGTTTATCGTTACTGCGCCGCCCCCCGTGCGTCGTATTGTGATGTTATATAGCATATAGCCTTCCTCGATAAATAGGCTATCTAACACTAAAATAATTTTTCAAATCAAACTACTTGTTCCTGAGATTAGCGCGTTCAAACAAACAAACAAACTCTTCAGCTTTGTAATATTAGTATAGATAGGTGTACTTTGAGTCCGTTGTTTACATATTTGTATGTATTAAGGGCTTACACCTTATAACGATGTTGCTATATAAAAACCATATAATAATAGGTATTTATTTACATAACATAAGATAAAACGTCACGTGAATAAGAAAAGATAAACTTAAACTATATCGAGTCATTGATAAATTATAGTTACTATGTAATTAAATTATCAATCATTAGTTAATCTTTTGATAACTATTTGTTTACTTGCATCTAATATGGATAAGCACATGATTTAATATTTTAAGGACGATATCTAATCGTCCTTAAAAATATCAAATCATGTTCAATAAATTTTATTTTATGTCGCTAACTCACAAAACTGGACTTCAGCAATTATTATTATAACACGAATAATATGTACCTATGTTTTTAATAATGAATTAGATAATAACCTAGATTCTTACCTTACGAACTTTGTTATTTAGCCGATGTGTTTAATTTAATTTAGTATTTAAGTTTTTACCTATGTAAATATATATATATATATATATATATATATATATATATATATATATATATATATATATATATATATATATATATATATATATATATATCACCCATCCCTGTACTAGTTAAGAAACTGTATCACAGGTGACGGGGCCTTACAATACAACAAACTCAGTAAATTAACGCAAGGAACAGACTTAAGATATATTCAAATATAGTGCTATATATATATATATATATATATATATATATATATATATATATATATATATATATATATATATATGCTCTATATATATATATACATATATATATAGGCCCCGTCACCTGTGATAGAGTTTCTTAACTAGTACAGGGATGGGTGACCTTTCTACTAGTTTAAGCATTTTGTATTTATAATTTTAATATGTTTACCTTTACGCAATATTTGTAGTATTGATTATGGAAATAAAAATTATTATTATTATTATTAATAAATGATGACAGAAAAATATGCTTAGTTGCTTACTCAACATTTTAAATAGGTCAGGTGAGATGAGTGTATAAATGAAGACATGTTCATACACTGTCATAATCAGATACATTGAATGCTTATTTATGTAAACCTTAACTACATAAGTGTTTATTATATTATATCTTTACTATGGAGTTAGCGGTAGTTAATATGCGATTTTATACATATCATACTGGCTTGGCTCGTAGCATGACGGTATATATCCTCAGTGCCGGATTAAGCGAGCGCGGGGCCCGTAGCAAATTCTTTCAGGTAAGAGTGCTTGCATACGTCAGACTTTTTGTAGAGCTGATTATTGGGCCGACTGGAATTCTACACATTTATACGAGCGACTTTTTGTAGAACTTGTGCGTTTACTGTATGAAATTCGGTGTTTTATTTACGCCAAGGAAATAGTCGGTTACCGACGTCTTATCTGACGTGGATTGTCTTAGTTGGAAAAGTTGTAACATTTCACGTTTTTGTGACATCAAGTAAATTCAACATACGACATCTTAAGTAATAAGTTTCACTCAAAATATTACGCTCAGGCAGAGATGAGTGGGTTTAAATATGCGGGGCCCTCTTTCGCGCGGGGCCCGTAGCAATTGGTACTCTTGCTACGTGGTTAATCCGGCACTGTATATCCTTCTACATTAAACGAACTTCCTAATGCGAAAGAATTTTTTATATCGGTCTGGTAGTTCTTGAGATTAGCCTGTGCAAACAAACAATCTTTTCACCTTAATAACATACCTAAATGAAAATTCATACTCATTTTGATTACTACCGTTAATGCAAATCCCACATGTGCCGTTAAGAGGACACAAGGGCAGTTTTTCCATACAAACGTAGTCTCCTGTTTCTTCCCTGGATAATGCCAGTAGAGCAATATTTTTTTTTCAAAAAGTGTATGGGCTCTATTGGCATGTCCCTAAGTTTTAATTTTTTTCATAAATTAATTATTAAAAGAGACATGAGCCTTCAAAATCCTCAAAAATTGAACAGATTTTCCGCTATGTTCATTTGACTAGATCATATAAAAAATGGAAAACAAAGAAACACGGCCAAAGTCTTTCTTTAATTTTTAATGAAAAAAGTAGTTAAGTCGGTCAAGTTTTGGAGAAGGAATCAAGGGACTACATAACGTTGATTTTGTGTACTTTTAATAGTTATTTTCGGTCCAAGCTGCAGTTGTCTCTAATCACGCTCATGATACTATACATGGCACTGCGCGACAGCAACAGATTTTACAAATACCTATTTTTCAATTCTCTCGCCCTTAGTGTTTCCTCTTACGCGTTTCTTTATTTCTTTCATACACCTAATTGTTCATCGCTTTCTCGCATTGAAAGTAAAAGTCAAAACACTATATTAAGTTCTTACACGTCAAAGTAACGAATCGAATTTGCACCAACAATAATTACGTGCAGCTGTTTCGCAGCCATTGAGTTTAAAAGTAAATGATAGTCGGAACGTTTCGCTAATAGTTCAAGCAGACGTATTGGGGACGCATACTTCCTGGCGGTACCCCTCCTGTTATTATCTTTAATAATTTACTGACGAGGAAACGGGTTCGTGTGTTCATTTATCAGGCGTTCAACTCTAGTTTTCATCTATAGTATAGGTACAGCAACAACGATTGGAAGAAAAGATGAAACTTATGAAATACGTTCCAGAGCCGCTAGGCCTACGTCAGTTTTAGCAAAGAACAAAAATACCTAACCGAATGCCAAGAAAAACTAATTATAACCTACTAGCTTTTGCCCGCGGCTTCGCTCGCGTTAATTTAAAATTTGACAATCAATTCGGGTTGTACTCTGCTTGTATAATAATATAATTCAATCATGATTTGAAAGACACGTGGCGCCATCTATTATCATAAGAACGTTATTGTTGTTTTCCATGGGAGCAGTAATTTTTTCGGGATGAAAGTAGTATGTCCGTTTCTGTACACCTGACAACATATATGCAAAATTTCAGGATGATCGGTTCAGTGGTTTAGGCGTGAAAGGTAACAAACAAACAAACTCATTTTCGCTTTTATAATATTAGTTAGATAGGATTGGATGTTCCATTCTCAAAAACCAATCTGGGTCATTACGCTGCTGTACCAAGGCTTTGTAGGCAATACAATAATTTATCAAAGTCTCACGATATTGATATTAACAACCCTTACCGAAATATAAAACACACTTAGAACGGGCTATTTAAGTTTTTCATTCAGTTTCACATTGTTTATTTCTTTTGTTAAGTTAATTCCTAATGTGTAGCTTATTTTAATTAATTAATTCAAAATTTTCTATTTTATGCTTTGTTGTTATATGTATGTGCATGCCGTGGTCTCCTAACTAAATAACTGAAGGAGTACACTATACAAAACTAATGTCCATTTGTCTGTGCATTTTTGTGTATATTCTTTGTTGGAGATCCTTAATAAATAAATAGAGCTAAGGTTTCTACAGTGACTACTTTCAAGTGAAGGAGACTAAACAAAAATTACATGTCATAAATCACAAACTGTAATTGGTAAGTTATAATAACCGACTAAACTTAGGCCAAATAATATGTAGATTTTTGTAAACAAACACTGCTAAATAAAATAAAATAAATACCTACGTTACATAGTTTCGTGGCATAAATTATACGATGTGACTGATTGTGTGGTCCCCACTGCGACGCCGGGTATGCAGTTGTATTATGTGTTATTCGTTTATACATCTCTGTCTAGCGTTTCAGGTACATATATGTTAGGCATGAGGCTATGTATGTGTTAGAAAAGAACGGAATCTAGAAATGTGCCCATCGGCATTACTGGGTGTAAACCCTTCTGCCTATCTTTGATGATACAAGCGTGATATTTTGTTATTTTAGTAAATTTCACTTAAGAACGAGACTTGCCCTACTTTTCTTACCTACTCTAAATGTTTTGCCACCCACTGTTTCTCGTCCATCAACATGACGACTAGCTTTTTCAATATATTTTACGCATGTTTTGCTATAGCTTCTGGTTCGTCCGTTATTTTGTTTTCGCAATAAACATTGTGCAAGTCAAATAAACAAACATGCATTTTGTATTAACAAGTGAATCGTATTGACTATTATTCAATACTAGCTGTGCCCGCGTCAGTGGTATTTGTGGTTACTGCGCCGCTCCCGTGAGCCTTAGCGTGATGTTATATAGCCTATGTCCTTCCCAGGGTCTCAGGCTATCTCCATTCCAAATTTCATCAAAATCGGTTCATCGGTTTGAGCGTGAAAAGGTAACAGACAGACAGACAGACAGACAGAGTTACTTTCGCATTTATCATATTAAGTAAGGATTAGATTTACCTACTTGTATTTGTTTTTGGACCTCTAACTGGTGTTAGTTAGCAGCGATAGCTCAGTGGGCAGACCAACAGACTGTAATGCAGAGGGTCTCGGGTTTGAAACCACGACGAGCACCTCTGACTTTCGGAAGTTATGACTTCGAAATTATGTGCGTATTGATTGACAAATATCGCCTGCTCCGTGCTTCGGAGAGCACGTTAAGCCGTCGGTCCCGGCTGCCATGAACATCTATTGCAGTCGTTATTGGGAAGTCAGTACCCGTTAATATCCTGATACTGGTCTAGCCTTAGGGTATCGTTAGCTTTCGGGTTGCGGAGGTCAGATGGCAGTCGCCCCGTGTAAAAACTGATATCCAGTCAAATCCGGTTAGACTAGAAAGCCGACCCCAAGTGACTTGGGAATAATAAAGGCTAGGGAGAAAAAGAAGAACTGGTGTTAGTTTGAATAATGTTGTTGATTAATCAATTGATAAAATTAATAGTATGTATGTAATATTAGGTACAACGATTTCACCCATTTTTATGATTACTGCGTCGCTCCCGTGGGTTCTATCGTGTTGTTGTAGCTTCCTAATGGTACAAGAATTATTCAAATCGGTTCAGCAGTTTCAGAGTTTATCGATTACAAACAAAATTTAGGCGGTGGTAGCCTAATGGATAATTAGCCTTGCGATCGAGAGGTTACGGGTTTGAATCCCACCCATTGCACTACTGACGTGAACCCGCTCTAAAACAAGCATGCTAGCTTAGCTGGATGGGTTAATAAGAATACTAGTAATTTGAAACCGAAACTGCTAGTAACCATTATAAAAATAAAGATTTTTTTCTTTTTGTAATCCTATCTTATCTTGGGGCCAGTCAGTGCAGACCGGCGACACTTCGACCCAGTGGGATCTTTTGTGTCGACACTCTCCCAATAACGACTGCCATAGATGTTCATGGCAGCCGGGACCAACGGCTTAACATGCTCTCCGAGGCACGGAGCAGGCGATAGTTGTCAATCAATACGCACATAATTTCGAAAAGTCATATAACTTCCGAAAGTCAGAGGTGCGCGACGTGGGTTTGAACCCGAGACCCTCTGCATTGCAGTCCGTTGGTCTCCCCACTGAGCTATCGCTGCTCGTCTTTGTAATCCTAACTAATATTATGAATGCGAATGTGATAGTATGTTGTTGGTAGGTACCCCGGCTGCAGGCTCTGAGCTGTGCTGACCTCTTGAACCTTTACGGAGGCCCAATTACCCTCTTTCCCCCTTCCCGCTCCTTCTCCTTCCCACTTCCTTTTTCTCGCAACGCGCAAGTGATGCCTCTAGTGTTGCAAGCGTCCATAGGCTACGGTGACCACTTACCATCAGGTGGGTCATTGCTTGTTTCCCATCTTAGTCGAATAAAAAAAAAATAAAAAACGTTTATACCAAAACGGTAAGGAGATGTGAAACAGCCAAAAGCTTTAGTATAAGAAGATGACGTTAACGCAAGGCTAACCGCTGTTACCACAAACATCCTCTCCACTCCGGTTTAGAGGTAATCGAGCGTAAGATGGCGGATTGTGGGTGTGATACACCTCTGCCTGGCTTTTTAAGGATATAGGATCTTTCCTATATATGTGACTATACTTGAAGTACATACATACATACATAGATTCACGCCTTTTTCCCAGAGGGGTAAGCAGAGACTACGGATTTCCATTTGCCACGATCCTGACACACTTCTCTGGCTTAATTCACTTTAATCACATTCCTCATACACGCCCGTCGATTCAAGGTGCTCTTAACCTGGCCTTGGTCCAGAACGCCTCCGATCTGATCGAGAAACGTTCGCCTAGGTTTTATACTTGAAGTATGCTGGATAAACCAGTAGATTTTCTCTTACGCGTACGGACTCCTTTTTAAAAGCCTTAGACCAAGCTCCTATTTGGAGCCCTTCAAGTACATAACGCTATTACCTCTACACATGCAAAGTACCATTTCTGAGGAATACTATGTAGACTGAGGCTACCTCACACATTCCTCCATTAATGTTCCACGCCTTCGTCCGTCCACGTCGGTATATTTAGCACGAGTTAGAACAAACGCGATCACTGTGAACTACTGAGTCGTAGAAAGCTAAAAGGTATACGTGATAAGATAACATTGTTTTACAATGTTGCTGTGAAATACTTTGCGCTGTGTGAAAGAGATAGCTTGTTAAAATGGTTCAAGAAAGTACAAAGTGCTACTAAAAATATTTTAAAAATAATAACAGAATAATAGAGTAGTAGAGCCTCGCTGATTCAGCATGAATGGGACGGCTCGACCGCGGAAGGACTACCCTCTCACAGAATATCGACGTGAAATAGCAGTATTCTTACTGTTGTGTTTCGTTTGGTGAGTGAGAGTACCGGAGGCCCAATCACCCCTTTACCCCCTTCTCGCTCTTTCTCCTTCCCACTTTCTTTCCTAAAGGGTCTTTCCCAACGCGCTAGTGATACCTGTGGTGTTGCAGGCGTCCATAGGCTACGGTGACTACTTACCATCAGGTGGGCCGTATGATTGTTTGCCACCCTAGCTGTATTAAAAAAAGAAGATGAAGCGGCGGTAGCCCTTTATAAAATGGATTAGGTATTTGATTTGCGATTGAGAGATTGTCAGTTGGATCCATATCCATTGCACTACTCTTGCGAAATCGCATTTAGTTTAGCTGGTGAGAATAAGCATTTAGTTTAGCTGGTGAGATTAACAAGAGGAGAAATAGAAAAGTCAATAAATTGGGGGTGACAACACGAATGAGTCGGCTCGCTGGGCGAAGTACCAATCTCTTACGACAAACCGACGTCAAAGTAATAACATTGACACAGCGTTTAACTTGATGAGTAAGTGGAGGTCCACGTACCAACTTCTTCCATTCCGTTTCCTTCCTCATATTTAAGGGATTACTTAAGAAAACCAACTACCTAAGTGAACCTAAGGTATCACTCGAGCATTGCCAACACGAAGACTGGCAATGCTCGAGATACGTCTTTTGTATTGTAATTGATCTCAGGCTATTGTAACCAGGTAAGCCGCTGCTTATTTGCCTGCTTCTTTTCTGATGGCCGAACAACGGATCAACCTGGAAATATTTTAGATGCTTGGATATAATTCAGCAAAAATCCCAGTTAATAAAAAAATCCCGGTTCCTATGTTATAGATATTTAAAACCAATACTTCGAGAAACCTTCCACCATATCTGAACCTTATAAACCATTATTCCTTTGAACTGTGGTGGTCAGACGGTATGATATTCTATCCATATACCAGTAGTTGACTCAATAAGCGCTAATTCTCAACAGGAAGAAAAAGCACATTCGTTTTTATCACCTCTTGTGAGTACTTACCCTTTAGGTCGTAAAATTTGTTGAGCAATTATTTCAATTGAACATGATTGCCAATGAGTTGTTGCATTGTGACCTGTCTCTTGACACAGTTTAGTGGCAATAAATGATATTTGAAATTGATAGGGATCCGGTGTACTTTGGAGTATAGTGGTTTGTTAGGATAGTGGTATTCGGTTCTTCTATTTTTTATTGGGAGCAAGACGGAGTCTGAAATTGTTCTCAGTTGAGGGCTCTAGGCTTGCCGTTTAACAAAGCAGAGTAGCAGTTGCTAAAAGTCAGGATCCATTTAAGGGAACGAACCTATTGCAGTTAAACAGGAGTATTTCCAAACAAAATGCTACTTTTAAAAATTGCTGAACAGAAATGTCTTATCATTTTACTCGATCAATCGACACCGGCATCTGAACCATTGGCCGCAAAAATTAGGGCAAATTGATATTACGGGACCAACAAGCCCTTTAATTTTTGCATGCATATTACCATATCCGTCAAAAATATTGCAATCTTAAAAGCAGTGTGTTAGGACTCTTTAATAATTCCATAGCTAGAATCTATAAACAATGATAAAAGATATTTCTGCAACAGTGTCCAGAAAGAACATTTATGACCAAATCTACCAATATGTAAGTGCCACATTAGCCACATAGTCAAGAATCTATCCACTATTTACTACATATTACAAAAGCAATAAAACAAAAAATAATTTGCTACTTGAAAGTCTACAAAATTTATTTTACACCCCGTCGCCTGTACTTCCTAATTCGGCGTAATTCACGAGCGAGCTGGATAGCACATTATTTATACTGGGCTAAGCAAGGTGGGTCTGGACGGAGAATATATCACCTCGGCGTTTCTCCCTGCACGTGTAATAAAACCGCTCCGGTGACACGTGTAAAATTACTCTAAGCATATTTTAAACTGGCTTTCCCCCGCGGTTTCACACACGTTCATGACTACTGCTCCGCTCCTGTGGCTCGTAGCGTGATGTTAAATAGCCTTTGTTGCTACTGGATAAAGTAGGTGTCAAATGGCAGAAGCATGATTCTAATCGGTTCTGTGGCTTCAGAGTTTATCGATTACAAACAAATGGTTCCTCTTTATAATAGGTATTAGTATAAGTAGATAATATTCATATATCTCGACTAACTGTCACGTTTATAATATGAGATTCTGTCCATGGATTCGCCACCGTGAATCGCACGGGAGCGTATTACCTGGATAAAAAATACCCTATGTGTTAATCCCGTAAGTATTATTAAATCCGTACATTGGTATAAGCGTAATTAAGTAGCAAACATCCAAATATCCCATCCCCTTCGACTGCGATATAGTTGTCTTTTTCCTTAGATAACGAAGATATTTATTCGACAAATCTTTAAAACAGGAATAGAAGGAAAGAGAATATTTATGGACAACAAACAAAACACGACATATACTGCAAAAAATATACATATGTAGTTACATATAATATAGTATATAGTAGTTTTACCCGGTTATAATTTGAAGTCAAAACAACGATACCAAGATATTTTTAAAATTATTGAATTGAAAACTGCTTTAGGCGCGTTGAGCACTTCTTGGGTGAACAAAAATCATAGAACTCGCGTCATCGTCACGCTTCCACGCTTTCCATTTTTGAATTATTTTAGAATATTAACAATATATCAGAAATGGTGCGTCCTACGCGAAAAATAACGAAATTTTGACCCCCTTAATAACCCGTAAGAGAGTATCAGGAATCCGACACTGCCCCAATTTTTTTATTGTAATATACTTGTAAATGTGTCATTTTTAAAATTTATGTAAGCCTAGATTGTGCCCGCGGCTTAGCACGCGTAAATGCAGGTTAGGTTAAATTAGTAACAGTATTTTCTTCTGAATGAACGATACCATAATGTCCTATTCTATACCCCTGACAACGTCTATGCAAAATTTCATAATGATTGGTGACGTACCTAGTTAAGGCGTAAAATCGTAACAAACAATTTTTTTTTATTTTGCTCGTCAAAATGACCACCCTCCACCTGATGGTAAGCAGTCGTGTGGTCTAAGAGCAGTGGCCTCCACAACGACCTCATAGCAGCCGAGGCGATGTTGAGGTCTCTACTTTCACGGCCTGAGAAGATGCTTTTTCACGCCCCGTAAAGGACCCAAGATTGAAGGATGAAGGAAACAAGTGCCTTGGCAGAGAATTCCATGCTTGGTCGTTCGGCAGAGGTACGAGGACCCAAACTTGTTGGTACGCGCTCTAGTCGACTCTACTGTGTAAGGATGGATATACAACTAACTTTCGCATTTATAATTAGTAACTGGCAAAATGTAGATGTAATTCGACCCTGCTACCCTTCGGTGTATCGGTTATATATTTGTACTTATCGTATCTATAGTAGCTGCAGGTCTTTTTTAACGTTCTCTGAAGGGTATTCAACAGTTTTGTAAAGAATCCTCTGACAATTGTTAAAGTTTTCTTTCGTATCAAGATTAGTAAGAAACAACTTAGAAACTCTTAGTTACCCTTTGCATTAGTAAACAGTTCGCATCGGTAATTATACGGTAAAGTTATTTTAATCTTAGCTTAGGAAAATAATCAAGTCAATAGGCGGGTCTACACAGAGCGAGCCGCCTCGCGAGGCTGCTCGCTCTGTGTGGACCCGCCTATTGAAGAGCCGTACAAGGAAGTTTCTCAGTGTATAAGTAAGTAACTATTACTACGGAAAAGATATTCGAATAATCGAAAGGTGGGGATGTATTACGTACTAACCATGTTTCAAATTTTAAAGCCATGTCTTTTTTTTTAATATTTATTATTGTTGAATTTTGTTTATTATGTTGTGGAATATCCAAAACCCTTATTTGGTTTTGCCATTAAAATTTTGCTACAAACTACAAGAAAACTGAGTTTGTGAATAATGTTAAACAAGAGTCTTTCATTGGTAAGAATTTATAGGTGTAAGTACTTATTTATTGCCTGACTTTTAAATTTTTATCAATCATAATATTATGTGTGCAAATCGCAAAAAGTCTAAAACGAGTATGTTTATAATGATTATACCTATACATGAAGCGCCTATGCGCATGAATAGACAACTATGATCGTAATTTATTTGTAATAATAGACAGACAGAATACTAAAAAAAAGTAATATGTAGGTAACAGATTATCAAAAATATCAAAATGTAGGTACATTTTGATATTTTTGATAATCTCAGTTGACGGATTACAACAACGCTACTTAGGGAGCCAGAGGTCAATGACATCGAGTACATTGAGACTAATAACATAATCAACCGCATCAAACAAACATTTAATTTGTAGGACAACAACCTCTTGACTAGGCAAACCTGTATAACGTTGATAGCCTGCTTAATTGCCAAAAACTCATACTTGGTTTAATAGTTGGTGGGCTTGGTTTGTAGTCACGTAGAACAATGAGCTATGTTAGACATACGGTTTAGCTGATTTGGTTAAGTCTTCTTCGGGAAACGATTTGCTGTCAGCAGCCTGAACAATAATAATTTATTTTATTTCTCTCTTCACAAAGGTTCACAACAATATACATAAGACACAGTTGATACAAAACAAATATTTATAGAATTATAAGCCTTTGTGAGATACTGGAGTCCATACTAGGGAAATCCTGTGGTACGAATCACCAGGCCCTCACTCAGAACTGTAGGTACGACTATTATATAATGCCAAATATAGTCATTCGATTATTTATAAAATATAATCAACTAGAAGAGAAAATTTATATTTATAAAAAAGAAAAAAAAAAACAAGACTTAAATGTACGCGCTGTGTGTGTATGACTGCCTGCGTGCGTGAGTGAATGTGTGTGAATGTATGTGTGTGTGACCGTATGTATGTGTGTGTCTGTGTGAGTGTGTATTTGTGTTGCGTTCTGTATATTTCAGATGATTAAGGAAGGTGAACAATGTGATCTTTGCCTCTTATAGCATGGTTATGGCAATCACGGCGTCAGGTGTCTCATCAAATAGGCTAACTGCTTGTTAGCAATCTGTAAGGGTTGATAGCCTACTTAATTGCCAAAAAGTCATAACATTTTGTTAGCGGCATACTTGGTTTGTAGTCACGTAGAACAATAAGCTATGTTAGACGTACGGTGAAGCCGATTTGGCTAAGTCTTCTTCGGGAGGCTATTTGCTGTCAGCGGAAGGACTAATGTGATAGTTGCCTCTTGCTGGATAGTAATCACGACAGTAGGGCATCCCTGCATCATCATCATCATTGCTTAGCAAACCTTACGGGTTCCATTACTAATCCATTAAAGAATTCTAGAATTTACTGCAAATTTAAAACTAAACTGCCAGTAAAGCTTTTATAAAACTGCCTTTTGGTTCAGTTATATCACCCACTGCCGATCGATCGTGATGGTTCACGACCGATACTCATCTTAGGCACTTAACTGCTTCCGTGGCGCAGCGGTAGTGAAAGCGACTGCTGTGCATTAGATGTCGGGTTCGAATCCCAGGTCGGGCCAACAAAAAGTTATTGGGTTTTTCTTTTAAGAAATCTCAATACCAGCCCGGAATTCGGAAGTTGGCGGTGTTAAACACCCCCGTGCCTCTGAAATCACGTAAAGCCGTTGGTCCTGCGCCTGATCTCTCTCCGGTCGTGGCGGATTACCGGTCCATCGGATCATGAGAGTTAGGGAACAGAGAGTGCACTTGTGTTTGCGCACACACTTGTGTACTATAATATCTCATGCGCTGATGGCCAGTCTCCATTAAGATTGGGCCGCCGTGACCGAAATTAAGTCCAGAGGACATTATTAGGCACAATGGTATTATGATTTTCTATGGCAATTTGACCGCACGGATGGTGGTGGTCTAAGTGGATGCCTGGCCACTGCCACTGCGCGAGGGTTGTCGGTTCACCACGGGACAATAATCTGGTGATTCACAAATAGCTGTTTCAAGTCTGGGTCTTCTTGTTATCAAGTTGTCTTTCTAGGTATAGTAAGTATAATCTAACAACACGAGTTTTGGAAATAAGGCTATGATCTTCTTTCTTTTCGTGTGATTAGTAGCCGCCCGTAGGCCTCTAACATGGCTTAACGACTGCTGTCAATTTGACAACAACCGGGACCGACTTTTTACGTGCCCTCCGAAGCACGGAGACGCTCAGATGAAATACCACAAAGCGGTCACCCATCTATAGACTGACCGCACCCAACGTTGCTTAACCTCGCTAATCATTTACCGATCAGTGAGTGCAACTGGCTATGAGCGCCTCAAATATCTCTATGATATAATCACCATATTTTGGGGGGGGTATAAGCAGGCTGGATTTTTGCTTCTAATAGGCTTTACAGTCTTGCTTCTAGGAATGTGTC
This sequence comes from Catocala sponsa, assembly GCA_963564715.1. Classification (NCBI taxonomy): domain Eukaryota; kingdom Metazoa; phylum Arthropoda; class Insecta; order Lepidoptera; family Erebidae; genus Catocala; species Catocala sponsa. The sequence goes on from OY751342.1 coordinate 24,433,629, forward strand.
CCACAGGAACCGTGAATTTTAGGATAAAAAGTATCATATGCCACTATTTACTGCAGTCCAATTATGTATACAAAAACAACAGTCGTATTCGTTGTACTATCTCTCTGTAAAAGAAGACCAAACAAACACTTTCATATTTATAATATTAACTAGCTTTTGCCCGCGACTTCGCTCGCGTTAATTTAGAATTTGACTATCAATTCCGGTTGTACTCTGCTTATAATAGTATAATTCAATCATGATTCGAAAGACACGTGGCGCCATCTATTACCATAAGAATGTTATTATTGTTTTCTTCGGGAACAATAATTTTTTCGGGATGAAAGGTAGCCTATGTCCGTTTTTGGACACCTGTCAACGTATATGCAAAATTTCAGGATTATCGGTTCAGTGGTTTAGGCGTGAAAAGGTAACAAACAAACAAACTCATTTTCGCTTTTATAATATTAGTTAGGATTAATAAGTAAAATTAGCCTCTGTTAGGTACTGAACCTTAAATCTGAGCGTCTACATCATCACTATCAGAAAATTGAAACGTAACATAACTTTAAGATGCGAAGGATTTTTGCTGAACTTTATGGACATGTGGATAGAGGTACGAAAACTTTTTCCATTTGCGGCTAAACTGCGGTCCTGCTTGGAGCCCGAGTTTCGCTAATCTGTAAAACATCCCTCGCAAGGGATAGTTCCCGTGTATCTTGTGGTTCCCAACAAACTAAGGAATTTACCTAATAAAATGACCGTTGAACTGTGAAATCAGTTTTACACGAAAGTGGATTCAAAAGGTTTCTTACATTGCATGAATGCTTTGAATTTATAGAGTAGTTAAATGCTATGAATTAAATGGATGGTTCATTATCATGTGATTGTAAGGGACCGGATTCGATTCCCGGGTCAAGCAGTATTATTGGATTTGCCAATATGATTTTCTTAGTTTGGACATAGGCTCTACTATCAGACTAAAAATATAACCAGAAATATGTGGGTTTAATTCGCTTCTGTATCTTAGCGAGCATGCAGCTCTATCGACCAGATTCTGAAATAAAATAACAGACATTATGCATATCAACTACCGTCATTAGCTGTCTCAATTTGGGACAGCTAATCATATCATTAGACATGATTTTTATTTTAGCATGTAGTTGATTAAGAAAGTTTATAAGGCTAGTGTGAATGGAACAGTCGCAAGAGGAAAACCTAGGCGAACGTTTCTCGATCAGGTCGGAGGCGTTCTGGACAAAGACCAGGTTAAGAGCTCCTTGAACCGACGGGCGTGTATGAGGAATGAAAGTGAATGAAGCCAGAGAAATGTGTCAGGATCGTAGCAAATGGAAATCCGTAGTCGCTGCCTACCCCCTCTGGGAAACAGGCGTGAATCTATGTATTTATGTATGTATATAGTTGATTAGCCTTTACGAAACCGGGTGTCCATGATCTGTATGTGTAAATTATCTAACGATTCGCGTATTACTCATTTACAAGCATCGTATTTTAAGTAAGATAATTCTACTATTTGGATGAAATCGTCTTATAATCGTAGCAATAACAGCTTACGACAAAACAGCCCTTACCCGCCTCGATCACTTGTCAATAACTCACTTGTAAAGGGTCACGTTTGCAGACATTTTCCTGTATAAGCACATTAAAGCCTGCGTAGACTCATTCCATTAGATGCAAGTGTACTTTCTACCGCCAACGAGGGCTAATGACTATTATCAAACCCTTGCATCAGATAAATATTGTTTAAAAGCCCCTCGGAGCGCCCACTGTTTTCAACTGAGTTTCGCCTAGGGATACTCCCCGACAAAATCTGGTTACATCAACTTTTACTTGATAAAAATGTTTTTGTTTTAACAATGAAATTTAATTTTCGTTGAAGGTTTTGTGAAAAAAAAAAATGTTACTACACCCAAGGTTTAGAAACTGTTTGAAAAGAAACTTGCCTCAACATTCCCAAGAGATGAGGCGGAACAAGATACTACTTGAAATAGGGCTCACGTTTCTACCTGGATAAGTTAAGTTAAGCTTTCAGCGATGATTCCTGCCATACTGTGAGTGTTATAATTTGTACTTTAAATGTGGTTTCAAGTAGTTTAAAGAGATTTTTTCTATCATAGACAGTAGCAGCTTGGCCGTTTATACTCTTGAACCTGCCAAAATCTATGTGTGTCGTCTACCACTTACCACTGCTAGGCAGCTAACTCGGTCGTCACTAGAGGTAGGCAGAAAGAAAGCAGAGGTGTCTGTCCACAAATGGTGTACTACTAAGGTAGTAAACTAGAGTCCGCCTGATGTTAAACAGCTATCGTAGCCTATGTCCTATATCGGCCTCGATGCCGTAATGGTTGGTGTAACTACCACGCCTGAGGTCGCAAGTTTGATTCCCGCACAAGTGAAACATTTGTGTGCATGAACATGGTTGTTTGTCTTGGTCTGGGTGTTTCTATGTATAATATGTATGCATTTACAAAAAAAAGTGTATACATATGTATGTTTATCCATTGTCTAGTATCTATGGTACAAGCTCTGCTTAGTTTGGGCTAGATGGTGTTGTGTGTATGTGATAGAATATTATTATTATTACATATTTGTATTTTATTGGTTTTATCCTCGCCCATTACTGGGGAAATTCGCCAGAATTGCGGGTTTTTGGCCAAAACAACTCTGGTGGTATAGTAGTTAATCTATAGATAAAAACCAAATAATAATTTATAATTATTATGTAAACTTGATATAATAGGGTGTTTCTTTCGTCATGTCGAGCCTCTTAAATCTATAGTGGCTAGCGTGCCCAATTCTAGGCTCGGTGATGGCATTGAGATTATATTGACATGCTAAAATCCTACAAATACTATGCCCAATACGACAGATGAAACTACTATAGCCAGCTGTGCCCAGTGTGGCTACACTGCCGTCATAGCGCTAACAAGGCACTCAATTCCCAGAATATTTCACCATCCGTCCACCAAATACTCGCAATAAAATCATAACGTACATATTGATATTAAGACGGATTCAGGGCAAAAATAATATTTGGTTGTCGCGGGCCCTGAAACGATATCAAGAAATCAAATATTCAAAACAGATAGCCAAGTAAAATGCAATATTCAAAAAGGCAATATTGGAGATAGCGTAGCGGCATTACGCCGCGGGGAGACACAAATAATGAGGGTTCAAAACACCCCAAGGAAAGGCTTTTTCACGCCCTGACGCATTTATGGCCTTATCCCATTAAAATTTAATTCCTTTTTTCTAGTAGCTCTTTTAGGTTTATCAATATATAATAACTGTGAGTGGATATTCAGACGCTATATATTTTCTTAATATGGGAACTTCTGTGGTCAAGGTTGAGGGCAGAAGGGCGTGGGAACCGAAGTCGAGAATTGGTTTGATCCAATGCTGTGCTACTCAATATCGTGTGGTGTTTTGCACATGGTATATAATATATAAATATACATAAACCGTGGATACGAGAAATGGGACATAAGCTATATAGATTATTGGAAGGAGTCACGATCTTTTATATAATGACAGAACGAAATAGCTAATGGATACATTGATATATTGATGTCTGAGTTGTTCGTAAAGATTTTTTTATTCTGTCAGGTAACAGTTAGAATAAGGAATCAGAAACTGCATTCGGTAATGCGTCTACAAGTTTGATGTTTATAACTTCAAATGCATACATTGATTCCTAATCTCAAATCCAAATATAACCGATGAAATATTTCGTGCGTCAAAAAGCACGTGACACACGTTAATGCTGGTTCCCATGATCATCTTAATTATTTGATATATACATAGATTTATTGTACTAAAGTATTGTGATAGCTGGTCTCATCTTATTTACAAATTACACCTAAAAACCTTACAAAGAGACCTAGTTGAAAACCAGCGCCAGGCTTCCTTAGCCTGTCATATGCTGCTAGGTCCCATTTGGCAAAACTCATTTTATATTATACTAGTTTTACCCCGCGGTTTCACCCGCGTAAGTCCCGTTTCCGTGGGAACATCGGGATAAAAAGTAGCTTATGTGTGAATCCAGGTCTCCAGCTATCTACATACCAAGTTTCATCGCAATCGGTCCAGTAGTTTTTACGTGAAAGAGTAACAAACATCCATACATCCATACCTTTGTGTTTATAATATTAGTAAGGATTTTCTCTCTTAATAAATTATTTCTTGTTCGTCTTTTTTTCTTATTATTAAAGGAATAATAGCGCCGGTGAGACAGCAATTCATTCGGGATGAGTAGATTTAGAATTATAAGTCTAGGAAGAACCAGTGAAATAAGGTTCACCTTTTCTAGGCTAACCTGTATTGTAATACATTACGAAGGTAGGTAAAGCGTGATGCTATTTCTACCTTCATCTTCGGAGAATACGTCGTAATGTTATGATGAAACTCGATACATTTGCATAATATCGGAATATGCATTGCGTTCATTCGTGCATGTAAGTTCGCATGAACTCTCGTCTCGTCATGCATGCATGCCTTACAGATATAAATACTGCCACATACCCCGGTTATTACACTGTTTTATTGTGTATTAAGTACACTTTAGTATTTATTTGCTTGAATTATTTATGGGCTTTCAAACGACGAAATAATCCTAATCTCCTAACTAAATGCGAATGTGAGTTTGTTTGTTACGCTTTCACGCCTTAACTACTCGACCGATCATCATGAAATTTCGTATACACATTGTCAGGCAAACAGAAAAGGACATACGGTACCAATCATCTAGAAAAAAAGACTGTGCTCAAGGTATAGAAATTTATTAACAAAATTTTTATTAACGGGCGCGAAGCACCGCGAAATATCTGATTCAATATAAAGTTTATTGTTTCCCATGGATTTAGTTCTTGTTTTGTGAAAGAGCGTATTAAGCAGTTGTGCCGTCGGACGAATTAAATATTGAAACAACGGAAACGAGTCTTTGAAATACTCGGTACTAATTATAACTTTTACGTTAGGTATTAGTTACTCAATAATTAGAGAGAGAGACAATCCGTAAAATTTGAGTTGATGAACCATTTTCTGAGCATTTTATTTGTGATATTGTCTATGTATTAGGTATATATTTTAAGGTTACTGAATGGCAAGCTCATGTCATATTCTAATGTTTTGATTGCCTGACATTGCTGACATGTCTTGGAATGTCTGTTAGCAGATTTTAGTTCTGCTCACCTTTCGAAAGCGGTCGTTAGTAAGCTTTGTATAATTGTATCGCATCCCAAAATTGTTTCTTATAATCAAAATACGGATTCTACAAGTTTCCATAAGCGGGTATCAAAACCACATTACCCACTAGGCAACAAAAGTACTTTGACTATTGTGCTATTAGCGGGACACTTTTTTTAACAACATAGCCGACTCTAGAATACCCTGACATTAGTTTGTGGTTTAGGTAAGTTTGGACATAACTGTGACTCATATATTCATATTACTGCAATAATATCCAATCCTTACTATCCTTACTCTTCTTCTTCTCCCTAGCCTTTATTATTCCCAAGTCACTTGGGGTCGGCTTTTTCTGGTCTAACCGGATTTGACTGGATATCAGTTTTTACACGGAGCGGCTGCCACCTGAACTTCGCAACCCGAAGGCTAACGATACCCTAAAGCTAGACCAGTGTCAGGATATTAGAGGACACTGACTTCCCGATAACGACTGCCATAGATGTTCATGGCAGCCGGGACCGACGGCTTAACGTGCTCTCCGAGGCACGGAGCAGGCGATAATTGTTAATCAATACGCACATAATTTCGAAAAGTCATATGACTTCCGAAAGTTAGAGGTGCGCGACGTGGGTTCGAACCCGAGACCCTCTGCATTGCAGTCTGTTGGTCTCCACACTAGGCTATCGCTGCTCCTTACTATCCTTACTAATATTATAAATTCGAAAGTAACTCTGTCTGTCTATCTGTCTGTCTGTCTGTTACCTTTTCACGGTTAGAACACTCAACCGATTTAGATGAAATTTGGTACAGGTATAGTTTAAAACCTGGGGAAGGACATAGGCTCCTTTTTATTGATGTAGTTACCACGCGGGCGGAGCCGCGCGCAAAAGCTAGTATATATATATTATTTTTACAAATTAACGAACTTATAGTAAACTAGCCTTTGCGCGCGGCTTCGCCCGCGTGGTACCTACATCAATAAAAAGTAGCCTATATCCTCCCCCAGGTTTTAAACTATATCTGTACTAAATTTCATCTAAATTGGTTGAGTGAATTAGCCGTGAAAAGGTAACAGATAGACAGACAGATAGACAGACAGAGTTACTTTCAAATTTATAATATTAGTAAGGATAATATTTTAGGATTATAATTAAATTAAAACATTGGTGACATTGTTATTACGAATTTTGTAATTTTTATGTTTTCTATAATTTTAATGTAAGAATGTTTATTGCAATTATCGAATTTTGTACGCCGTATGGTAAAACATGTAGAACTTACTCTAACTGACCACCTTGCATGCAAGCTAATGAAACTTGTATTGTATACTTATGTTTCACAAAATAAATGATCTTTATCTTATCTTTATCTAGGCATAATTCCTGTGTCGCGGGGACTTTACAAACATTCAAACAACGGACACAAAGAACACCCAGACTCGCAGCAACCATTTATGGATCACACAATTTTTTATCCATTCATCCAACATTCTTTGAAGTCAAACCCACGACACTCAGCGTAGAAATCCAAAGCGACCATTTAAACCTCATCCATGCCTAACTTGCATTAAAAATTGACCCAATTGGGTAACTTTTTCAGCTACAAGCAAGGTACTTTCTTAGCCGATTGTACCCTCTCAAGCGAGCATCATTAAGACAGCCGCAGACGTCTTGTTGCCCATTCACCGTCGAATTAACTACGATCTCGTTTTAAGCGCAAGATATTGTCCACAGGGGTCCTTAGGGAACGTCGTATCTTTGAGGACGTTCTAACTGCTCCATCTGTTTCTGTGAGATGGAGATAATCGTTTGTAGGTTACCTAACGTAGCTAGATTACACGAGAAAACAATTGGAGATAAAAGTTTGAAAAGGTTCGAGTTGGCCTTTGATTGTTCGAGAAAGTGATTAGTTTGGAGTGAATGGATATTACGCTTAGGGCTGTTTTATATACAAATATAGTCTCACGCCTATATTTTTGATGGGGTAGGCAGACATTTTATACCCACATTTTTTCTGCTGTAGTTTTTGGTCCCTGGTAACAATAAGGGTCGAGCCTACTGTCGCTTATCAGACAGTTTAAGGCTCTATCTGCTGCTATACTGGTACTAACAATTCCTTGATAGAAAAACTTAATATAATAATATTCTATCACATACACATAACAATATCTAGCCCAAACTAAGCAGAGCTTGTACTATGGGTACTAGACAATGGATAAACATACATAAATAGGTAATTTTTTTGTATATAAATAAATATTATAGGTACATAGAAACACCCAGAACAAGACAAACATCCATGTTCATGCACACAAATGTTTGACCTGTGCGGGAATCGAACTCTCGACCTCAGGCGTGGCAGTCGGTTACACTAACCACTATGCCATCTAGGCCGCCAAAATAGGACTTTGCCCGACCCGGAAATCTAACCTGAGACTGATATGAATGATACGCACTAGGATATCAGTCCAAGTCACTACTTCTGAGCTACTGAGGCATTGCCTGAAAGAATTAGATTCATACATACATACATAGATTCACGCCTATTTCCCAGAGGGATAGGCAGAGACTACGGATTAGATTCAGTAATTCATTTAAAATATCTGTTCAATAGCTATGTACAATAATTTATGAAGATAAACCAGGATCCTACGTTAAACAAAGGATTGCACTCAAACTGGATATCAGCAGAGAGCTGAGGAATAATTGAAGCTCAATGCAGGCAGCTTAGCTTCTACGTTAAGTTTTACAAATGGTGTATTAGTTTAAACTGGCGGTCGCCATGTGGTCGAAATTTGACCATAATTTATTTAAATTTTAAGTTTGATCGTTGTAGAGGTTTTATTGTCTATAAGTATACCCTTATAATCACATTTCATTTAGTCACCTACTCCACATATATATGTAAACATAGTTACGAAGAATTCTACATCAGCCGAACGATGCCGAAGTACTACGAAAGCGATTCGATTGCGTGTGTCAAATGCATGGTTGTGTGCGTGTTGTGTTTTTTCATTAATTTAATGTATTTCTAAAGCAAATTTTATAAAAATATTAGGATTCGCCCCTCCTTCTCCATATAAACTTTAACTGTGCCAAATTTCATATTCCTCAGTCCACGCAATTTTCGTAAAAAGGGGTACAAAGATTTTGCTTCACATGTTAATATAGGTATAGATGGTCGCCTAACCGCACCTAGTGTCGTGGGTTCGATTTCCGTACGGGACTAAAACGTGTGTGATATACAAATACATTTTGTTCAGAGTCTGGGTGGTAATTTTAATTAGCTTGATTTTGTCCGCGTAAATGTACGATATGTAAATATTCCAGTCTTATGTTTTTGGATGGAAGATATCTGAAGTCCTTTTCTGTACCCCTGACAACGTGTATGAGAAATTTCATGATGGACAAACAAACACTCATATTCGCATTGATAATATTAGTTAGGATTGTAAAGCCCGCGAGACTTTAGTTGAAAAGTCTATGACAATAATTTTATTATGTTTTTATATGTCACTAAAATCAATTCATAAAACCGTTAAATTGTGTACGCAGCGTTAGACGACCTAGCATCTACTTAATGTAATATCTGTGAGAAAACACTAAGAAATTGTCTTTTATGAGATCTTAAAGTTGTCTTTTCATAGACAGTTTCAGTCCAGTTGTCCAGACAAAGGACAATAAAGGCGACTTAATTGTTTTAATTGAGTCGTTTCCTTGCTTCTAGTGTTAACTGCCGTAAGGATACTAACGATGCGTGGTAATTAGACAAGTTAGTCTGCTGCCCTGGAATACTAACAATAGGAGATATCCATATTAATATTATCAACGTGAGTTCGTTTGTTTTGTTTATGATTTTATTACTTCTCATCTATATGAATCTTTAATTCTATAATAATACGAGTAATATAATAATCTATACTAATATTAAAAAGCTGAAGAGTTTGTTTGTTTGGTTGAACGCGCTAATCTCAGGAACTACTGGTCCGAATTGAAAAAATCTTTTAGTGTTAAAAAGCTCATTTATAGAGGACGGCTATAGGCTTATATAACATCCCGCTACGACCAATAGGAGCAGAGCATAAATGAAAAATGTTGCAAAAACGGGGAAAATTTTCTTACGTGAAGTCACTGATAAAGAGGAAAGATTTGATTTTTGTTTGTTTGTTTGTAAGGATTTAACTCAAAAACTACGCAACCAATTTAAACTATTCTTTTACCTTTAGAAAGCTATATCATCACCGAGTAACATAGGCCACATCTTATTTTTTTTTAAAGTACTTTTATTAACATAACCTAACCTACTCTTACGCAAGCGCAGGCGCGGGTAAAAGCTAGTTACGTGGTTAAAGCAGTACTTTGAAGAAAAGTCTTTGTAAGATCATGATTGGAATGAAGAATGCATGATGCACACATCAGGTGTCGGCACTGCATGAATGGCGAAGGTGTATAAGTAGCCTTACCACTGCCACAACGCCGAGTGTTGTGTTCAAATCCCACACGGGACGAAAAAGGGAACGCCCATCTGAGGCCACGAGTGGACAAGAGGCTAGAGAAAAATACTTCCCAGTTGATTTTGTCCTAAAAAAATATGTATTTACTTTCATTCAAATGACGTCACTGCAATTTAGAAAAAATAATAAAAACGAGTAAGTTTATTGGCCAAGATATGAGTCCAATATATCCATTGCCTTTTCTAGATGCTTTATTAATAGTATATGACAATGAAGAAAATATAGACGTTTAAAATATCATTTCTTTTTTTATACCATATTAAGTATAACTGGATAAAAATATATTACAACCACACCTCCTATCATAATTAAATAATAGGAAAAAGAGATATTTTTGATTTATCTCACAGCCAGACACATTTTCGTATAGAAAAATAACCTCAATACATTTTTTTTATAGGTATTTCTAAAATAGAGGCGTCAATTTGAATATATTTTTAGATACTGCTCACATCTCTGGGCAGGGGCCCCCAAATACCAGCTCGACCCACTTGACTCCCTACAAAGACGGGCAGTTCGAATCGTCGATGATCCCAATCTCACGGATAGATTGGAGTCGTTGGAGCAACGGGGAGACTTTGGGTCTCTCTACGTGTTCTACCGACTCTTTTACGGGGAGTGCTCTGAAGAACTGTTTGATTTGGTACCAGCGGCCCCTTTCTATCACCGTACCACTCGACAACGAAGCAGGGTTCATCCATATCACCTGGAAGCGTTCAATTCTAAGACTGTACGCTTTCAGCGATAATTTCTCCCACGTACGTGCAAGCTCTGGAATGAACTGCCAGCTTCGGTGTTTCCCGAGCGCTATGATATGTCCTTCTTCAAACGAGGTTTAAAGAGAGTACTTCTTTCACGGTAGGCAGCGGCTTTGCTGTGTCCTGACATTGCTGAAGTCCATGAGCAGCGGTTACCACTTTCCATCAGGTGGGCAACCAAGGGCAAAAAAAAATTATACTGTTAAAATTTTAAAACACTCCATTTTTATAGTAATTTTTGATGTCCATCTTTGGCCTGAGACACTATGGAGAATAGGCATTCCCCTTTGTGTGATTCACAAATGGGTTGTTCCGAGTCTGAATATTCATTGTGTCCGTTATTTCAATGTTTGTGAAATTCGACGCAATACAGAAAAAAATCCTAGAGTGGTAGATGACTAAAAAAAACTCACAGTCAAGGTGCTTGAGATTTGTGTACGTTGTAGTGTATGCATAGACTAAAACGTACATAAATCTGTGATAATATGTACGAGTAAACATAACCCAAAAACATGTATGACTGTCATTGTAAGTTCAACAAACCTCATTAGTTTAACCTTGAAATATTTTTCGGTTTTTTGACTACGGAGGTCAGATGTAAGTCGATACGTGGAATCTCTGTTATCAGATATATGTAGGTACATGGGTGAGTTGCAAGGTGACCCGAATGGCTTAGATAGAGTTTCTGCCGTTGGAATGATTTCTTAAAAGTTAGTTGACACTGACTACTTAAGTTACTGGTATCTTTATAAATGAAGCTGCTTAACAGATATATATGTATTTACTATAGGAGCAATTAAATTGATTTATATCGTAAGTATCAGTAGCCTGTCAAGGTTTTCAGTACAAGGAAACCAGGATATTTCTCTTTACAACTTTAATAATTAAGTTTTTTTTTATGCAACTAGGGTGGCAAATAAGCATACGGCCCACCTGATGGTAAGTGGTCACCGTAGCCTATGCACGCCTGCTACACCAGAGGCATCACTTGCGCGTTGCCAACCCTTTAGAAAAGGAAAAGGAAGTGGGATGGAGAAGGAGTGGGAAGCGAGAAAGAGGGTGATTGGGCCTCCAGCACTCTCACTCACCGAACGAAACACAACAGTAGGAATACTGTTATTTCACGTCGATATTCTGTGAGAGGGTAGTCCTTTGAGTTCCGAGTCTCTGGTCGAGCCGGCCCATTCATGCTGAAATCATTGAGGCTGTACTAGGTTGATTGATCCTTCTTTATTATTTAATTTCACTTGCACATTGTTAGTAAGTTCACCATGACACACTAAAGTGTTAGTGCTAGACTGAATGCATTTTTAAATTCAAAGTGGTTAGTAGGTTTAAATGGTCGCCTCGCCACTGCTATTACGCCGAGTGTTATGAGTTCAATCCCTAGACGCGAAAATAAAAATATAGTCCACAAGTGTAGTTGTGCCGGGTTTTGGTGTATCTTGTGTCTATTGTTTGAATGTTTGTAAAGTCTCCCGCGACACAGGGATTATTCGGAATGCAGGAGTAGCCTTTCAAAAAAAGCAACAGCGTTTCGCCTGTATTTCTGAAGTTTTGGCCAGATGACTATTACATATTGTCATGATTTCTTATTTTTTTCTAAATAATTCTGTTCGGGAGTTTTATTTACCCAACTGGCAACACAGCCAACCATAATTTTTAAATAGTGGGGTTATTGTGGAAGGGAAAAAGTAACTCGTCGCTCGGCGAAAGATCGCTCAGCAGTGAGGAACTAGCATTCAACTGAGTAAGACGTTCTCAATAGTCCGTGTAATTGCTGTGAATTTGATAATACAGTCACATAATATTTTAGACGAGTGAGTTTCATTATAATATGTACACACACATTTTGCAAACTAAACATATTGTATGTCCCACGAAATAGACAATGAGCCTATTGCTGTTTACCAGACTTATTTTCACAATCCACGTTACTATTAAGAATTTAGTTACAATACAAATTTTTGAGAGGCTTCATAAAATAATGCCAATTACTTTAAATTCATTGCGTGTCAACAGCTGAAACGAATACCAATGAACGCAATTTCTCATATCAACGCAAGTTACGTAACAAATAAATTTCACAAACAACATTGCATAACAAATTGAGCCAATGCAACGCTAATTTTTTTCTAATAAAACTAATGCGCGTTTATCAGAGTCCAATCGATATGGCCTCGCGATGCCCGTTTCGGCCTCACACAACAATCAATCACAATTTAATGTTGTCCCTTTGCCCCTACTGGCCGATTTAAAACGACCAGGCTAACCTGATCCCTTTTAAAGTGCCATCCTTTATTTTAATTATGGAGGTATTGGGGGTCATTTTATAGTGGACGGTGACTCTATATCATTAGTTCCCAAAGTGGTCCAAGTGGACCCCAGGAGTCCACGGGAGATGCGACGGGGGTCTACGTTGGCGTGACAAAAATGTGGGTCCACGATTCTTAAGCGGGGGTCCACGAGAAAATTTATTTGCTTTCGATAGTGAAGAACTAAAATGTTGGCTTGACTTCACCTATGAATGTAAGCAAATAATATATTAAGAAGCTCAGCGACTGTTACTTATAAAACCTTGTATATTCCTTTTTTGGTAAAGAATGACAAAATAAAAAACCTCAGCTCATAGAGATTTGATCAAATTTTTTTGAATATGGTAGAAATGTAACTCCAAGGGGTCCACCGGAACTAGCTAAATTTTGAAAGTGGTCTATGAGAAAAAAGTCTGGGAGCCTCAGCTCTATATGATAACATGAACGTCTTTTCAATTTGGTATGTGGATTTTGGTGTTTAGGCACTAATTTTGTCGGTTAATGTGTTGTGACCCTAATAATATGATATTGTACTTTAATGTGATGTGTTATCTAATGTGTTTCGATGGCGTTGTAAGATTATACGGCAGTTTTGTTACAGTTTATTAGTTTACAGCGCCCTCTACGTTAAAGTGTTGTGGTGCTTTCGTGTAAATGTTCCGTTCTAATTTTAAATCAGCGTGGCCAATCAGAAGAACGCGTTGGAAATGTAATGACATAATGTACGCCGAGGTTTGTTATTGTTTGTTTATAATAAGGAGGGGAGAGATTTTCTTACGTAAAATGTTAGAAAACATAACATAACTGACATTTTTAAATCATAACTTTAAGAAATGCGTGATATTTTAAACTTCCTATATCAAAAGGTGTACAAATATTCATAAAATGGACACAAAATACATATCGTTGGTCCAATATTACAAGGTTCCATATTACATTTTTGAAATTGAGTTAATAATATTGCATGGTTCTATATGTCATTCCTTTTTGTTTAGACTAATATAGTAACAGATGGAAGCACTTACCATCTCACTATATTAAATCACAAATAGTTCTAAGTTACTTTTTAAGCTATTTTTACTGATATGCAAGTATTAAACCTCATTTCCCCAAAGTTAAAAAAAATAACATAGAACCTTGTAATAGTGAGCCAGCGATATGTACCTACATAGGTCAAATTACTATTTGAATCTATAAAACTGGCAGTAGAGATGTCGGCAGTTAAACTACTGAGTGTGCTAGAACTTGCGTGTAATATAATAATATTCTACCACATACACACAACACCATCTAGCCCAAACTAAGCAGAGCTTGTACTATGGGTACTAGACAATGGATAAACATACATATATACTTATTTTGTAAATACATACATATTATATATAGAAACACCCAGACCAAGACAAACATCCATGTTCATGCACACAAATGTTTGACTTGTGCGGGAATCGAACCCGCGACCTCAAGCGTGGCAGTCGGTTACACTAAGCACTACGTCATCGAGGCCACTATATGTGTTGTGCCTTTGTGTATTAAAACGAGATATTATGAACTGTCTCAGTGCGACTACTGACTGCTGTTCGATGTCCAGGTCGCGCTAGTAGTTATTGGGATTATTTGCCAAGATTTTGTCAGTAGCAGTGTCTGGAGCTGTGCCCAGAAGGCGGCTAGAAGCTCGACCCTATTACGTAGGAGCTAAAACGCAACAAAACGTTGTAAGATACCTCTGCCCATCCTTTTGTAAATATATACCTATGTACCTATATGATTTGTCTACCCCTTCGGGAAATAAGCTTGTGTCAATGTATGTATGTATGTATTAACAAACATAGGGGTCCAAGTGCTATCTTTTTATAGAGACCTAGCTAAGCGGCTGATTGACGCTTCACGTGACCAGAGGGCTGGTCTTTTCTTTGCACAAAAAATAAGTATTGCGATTCAACGTGGTAATGCTGCCAGTCTCCTGGGCACGTTGCCAATTGACGACGATGCGGAGGAATATTATGACGCTTTTTAATTTTATTGTTTTATTTTTCTCTTTAGTTAATATTTCTTTTAAATAATTTGTGTATATATTATGTTAATTATTTGTTTATTTGATGTGCAGTAAATACAAACATAGGTATGTGTCGACTGGAGTTCCCAACATCGAATCCTCTTGTAACTTAAACAACTCCGCGGGCAGCCAAAGTTGTCGGTGTTAAAAACTTTCAACTTAAACTTGTGGATTCTCTTTCTAGATTTATATTTCTAGTCAAAACTTAGTAGCAGTGAAGTAAGCCGGCTAAGTTTTAAACAAAACTCTCAACACGAACCATTGCATTTTCTAGCGCGGAACAACACATTTTTACTGCAAAAGTTTCAAGAAGATTTCGTTTACGTACATTTATATAATAAGTACATGACTAGCAACCCGCCCTGGATTCGCATGGGTAGTACAAATTGACGCTATTTCTTTACACTGGCAACAGAAAAAGAGGCGACTATGGCGCCACTAACACTGTCATTTCCACAGAGGCCTCCTTTTCTGTTGCCAGTGTAAATAAATAGCGTTAATTTGAAGAAATATAGAAGTGGTACAATTTAAGCGCCGGTTCAATATAGGTTACTTTCGCCTAATCACTAAGTTAAATTCATATAAATACACTTTAACTGCTGTAACTTTTACAGACAACCACGGCATATCCTTTTAGCGTTAGCGGTGAGACCACCGTGTTCAAGTGAGGCGCTTATAGCCAGTTGCACTCACTGATCGGTAAACGATTAGCGAGGTTAAGCAACGTTGGGTGCGGTCAGTCTATAGATGGGTGACCGCTTAGTGGTATTTCATCTGAGCGTCTCCGTGCTTCGGCGGGCACGTAAAATGTCGGTACCGTTTGTTGCTAAATTGACAGCAGTCGTTAAGCCATGTCAGAGACCTATGGGCGGAACAACTCTTGACAACAGGTTGGCCACTAACCAAACTAAAAGAAAAGAAGAAGAAGTCTCATAATGCTATTATTATATAGTATTATGAGATTAACAATAATACGTTGTCTGTCTGTATGTTGGCAAACTCTCAGTGATATACATATAGACATTCCACAATATTCTTGAATGCACAAGCAAAGTCTAGGGCACTCTAGTGCAATTATTTTTTTACAAATTGAAAACCTTGTTAATCCTTACGGCTAATCCAGCTTGTATTAGATTCAGTTCATGCTAATGTGTTAGTGCAATCGATGGGAACCGAATCCACTATAATAATAATAATTTTCTATCACATACAACACCATCTAGCCCAAACTAAGCAGAGCTTGTATTATGGGTACTACACAGTGGATAAACATACACATATACTTTTTTGTTTGTAAATACATACTTATACATAGAAACACCCAGACCAAGACAAACATCTATGTTCATGCACACAAATATTTGACTTGTGCGGGAATCGAAACCGCGACTTCAGGCGTGGCAGTCGGTTACACTAAACACTACGTCATCGAGGCCACGCCATCGTTTCGCTATCGTTTATAATGATAAGCTACTAAACAAAATAATTCTAAAAGGGTTTAAACAAGCAAAGTTTATCCAATTAGTCTTATGTTTCAATTTGTTGTTACGACGCCTTATCAAAACAAAAAGTTTTATCCTCAGGCCGATGCAAGTTTTGTTTGTTAGAGGGTAAATTTTTTACAATCAGAATTTACCTTTACGCGGCTGTTAAGGAAAGGTACAACGACGCCGTTGAATAAAACAGTGGACTAAGCAACAAGCCTTAACTACGGTGTTGCCATGTTCAAAGAAACAAAAAGGGCGGTTCGCTAAATAATTGTGTTCGATTTTTGAAATTAAGATTTTAATACAGCGGTGGTTTTATTTGTTACTAGCTTTTGCCCGCGGCTTCGCTCGCGTTAATTTAGAATTTGACAATCAATTCGGGTTGTACTCTGCTTGTAATAATAGAATTCAATCATGATTCGAAAGACACGTGGCGCCATCTATATGATAAGAACGTTAAGTATTATTGTTTTCCTCGGGAACAGTAATTTTTTCGGGATGAAAGGTAGCCCATGTCCGTTTCTGTACACCTGTCAACGTATATGCAAAATTTCAGGATGATCGGTTCAGTGGTTTAGGCGTGAAAAGGTAACAAACAAGCAAACTCATTTTCGCTTTTATAATATTAGTTAGGATTATATGTATAGACTATGTTGATTAAATTGTTTTGTTTTCTGGGTGCCTATGAAAACAGTCGGTTTATCTGTCTAATATTACAAAAAGGTGTTTGGTTCTTTGTTTGTAGTAGTTGAAGGCTGCAATTATTGATCAGACTGTTAACTATTTTACTAATAGGTAGTACGTTACATTATGACTTATCACGTTTGGCTTTGTGCAGACGATCATTAGTAATAATTTCAAAACGAATCATATCCAAATGATTATGGATGTTAGATAATATTTTCAAAACAATAATATGTATGGTTTTCTTTTGAACATATACATACATGATATGAATCTATACAAATAAATAAAATTGAAGTGTCTGTTAGTAATGTCAAAATAACAGCTTTTTATCTAATGCATATGTAAGTATACGAAAACATCTGTTTTTAAATTTTTGTCTGTCTGTCTGTCTGTTTGTTCCGGCTAATCTCCGAAACGGCTGAACCCATTTTGACGGGACTTTCACTGGCAGATAGCAGATGTTATAAGGAGTAACTTAGGCTACTTTGATTTTAGAAAAAAATAGGGTTCCGCGGAGACAAACACTTTTTACTTAAAATCTACGCGGACCAAGTCGCAGGTAACAGCTAGTCTTGAATATTTTTGCATAATATGATCGCACTGCTGCTATAGTAACGAATAATGTTAAACAAATTAATATAGGTACTTATGAAAATGCCTCAATTAATTAATATTTTTGTCTTTACAGGTAAGAAGCTGACAAACTCCAATATATTGCGGAAGAGGGGTTTGTACTTCAACCTAAAAAACCAGCCGTTGCAAATCTAGCAAATTCAAAAACATTCGAAAAGAGAACATCGTCAAAAATACACTCGTGTATAAAGCTGGCAACCCAGCAGTTTAACTAAGGCAGTACATTCGCGCTTAGGTTGCTTTCTTTCCTAACAGGGTTTTATTTTTCTACTCCCTAAGGTTGTCAGCCTCAAAATATAAAACCCTCCGCGGATATTGTTAGTCAACGAAATAAAACGTATGTATTTTATTAGTGAGGGCACAAAGTGTATTGTTTTGAATAGCTTATTCGGAACATTAATTTTGTTTCTTTATGTATTTTTTTTAATCTTTTTTTCTTTTTTAGAACTTTTACGCACAGCGTATGTCAGTTTATTGTCTTTTTGTAATGAATATTTACACAGAACATTTAAAGATTATCATATCAATAGTCATAAACACGTGGAATATATAATATAGAAAATATATTAAGAATCTTTTTATAAGCTATTCCTATGACTAGGTAGAATATAAATTTAATCATTTACATTCTACCTAGTCGTAGTCATTCTTCCCTATGTAATCATAGGGAAGAAACAGCATCGTCGCGTTACCTTAAATGCATAAGACAGAGGCAAATTTCAATCCCTGACTTAGGACCATAAATAGCTCAGTTGGCAGAGCGACGACACGGTTTGTCAAAGTCGCAGGTTCAAGTATAATATAAACTTTACTGCTCGAATGGCAAAGCTGGCAATGGGTCGCCTTGCTGCTCCAGCCGCGCTTACTGTGTGGTTTCCTATCCTATACAAGACAATAATTTGATTGTTTCGAGTCGAGGTGTACATTGTGTACGTTGATTATATGTTTGTAAGATCCCCACGAGACAGGCTTAGTCACAAGTGTGGTCTGGTAACAAATTCGAATGACTAAACAAATTTGAAAATAAACGTTCGATTTCATCGGCTCAGTCAACGCTATAATCTGCTCTCATAGTAAAAGTAAAGTATTAATTAACAGGTTCCCTGTCCGATGAATCACATATGATACATAACAATAGATTTTCTATTATGTCTATCACGGGACAGCGAATGGGTTAACTATCTGTAGAAATACGACGTACGTGAAGCAGCGGTACTAACTGCGTGTTATTAGATTTTTCTGACTGGTAACTCTGAGTAGCAGCGCGGTGTTTGAAATTGCGCCCAGTAGACACAATAGGGTCACCGTCTTACGTGGGACCTATAATCATAGCTGGCCAAATGTGGGTGTTATACACGTCTCTCTACCTCATCGGTATTCAGACAAATGTATACGTAAGAAAGAAAGAAAAGAGAAAAGAAAGAAGAAAATGTTTATTTGACACATACTACAAACACATAACAAGTATAAAATAAAAAGAAAAAGGTATATACGAAAATAAATAATAAACTTAAGCGAAATGCAACCAAAATAAAAAGAAAAACAAACATATAAAATGAATGTCTAAGTACAGTACTACTCATTGAAATTAAACTACTATATACGGATTTTATCGCGTTGTTTATTTGACACTACCACCAGCTTGGGATTCAGTAATTCAAATAGTCAAACCCAAGAAGAAGCAAACCACAGCTACTGATAGTTTGAGCTAATTCTGCGTAAATAGAATCACCCATGATTAAATTATGTTCGGGTACTTTGAAATAACTACACTGGAACATTGAGGCAACTACCATCTTAGTCTCCCCGTGACCATGGCTGCTGAAAAGCAACCGAAACGTCGGGGAAAGTGTAAACATAAATATAAATATTATAATAGTATAGTAATAGTATAAATAGTTTTAATAGTTTCAATAATTTAATTAGCTTAAAGATTAGTAAAGTTTAATAGTAATAGTAGTGTAACAGTTTCAAATTTTTGTAATAAAGTGTCAAGTAAACAACGCGATAAAATCCGTATATAGTAGTTTAATTTCAATGAACAACATTCGCGTAAACAGAAGACAATATTATACAGTACTACTGTCAAAATAGGGCCCCAGTACAGCATGTGTCAGACGAAAGCCTGACAATGGTTATCAACTGGGGCTTTATGTACTCTCACATATCTATAGGTATGAGATTATGTATGTATTTATTTCAATTATTTGTCTGCCTATCCCACCTTGAAACAGGCGTCAGTTGATGTATGTTTTGTCTTTATACCAAGCTTTAGCATCCATCAATATATATTTAGGATGTTGTGTGCAGAATGGATTACATTTTATTACACAGCTTGCTGCGAAGTGCTTAACGAACGTGCGAACGACCTAAGGTTTTTAACGAAAGTGTTTACGGATTATACTTAGATTTTATTGATTGTAAACAAAAGTGTTTGTCTAAAAATAAGTGATGACTGGTAAAACTGGTGAAAGAGGGACCTGGCCAGGCCACGATATTTTTAAAGTGAAAACTTCTTTAGGCGCGTTGAGCAGTTCTTGAGTGAACAAAAATCATAAAACTCGCGTCATCGTCACGCCTCCACGCTTTCCATTTTTGAATTATTATAGAATATTAACAAAATATCAGAAATGGTGCGTCCTACGCAAAAAATAACGAAATTTTGACTCCCTTAATAACCGTTAAGAGAGTATCAGGAATCCGACCCGCCCCTTTTTGTTTATAAAGAAGTGTTTATGATCAAGGATTAAAGTTTTCACTTCTATCGGCAGTCCCCAAAGACTGCCACAATTTCTTTTTCTTTTGTGTTTATGTTAGTTGTTGGCGTCAGATGGCCTTGACAACTTTATGCGGACTGTGGGTGAGCGCAGAAGGCTCCCAACCCGTCCTGGATATAAAGTGGGACCAAAACCAGAAATAATTAATAGCTGTCCCACGCTGCTACAATCACGTTTATGATTACTGCTCAGCTCCTGCGGAACGTAGTTTGGTGCTTATGTTACTTCTGGTTAAAGTAGCTTTTTAATGGTATAAGAATTTTTAAAATCGGTATCGTCGTATGTGTCTATCCATTCCAAAAAAAAATTATTTTTTCGTTTTTATAATATTTGGAAAGATTACTATGATTTGGGTCCTACCTATGTCATAGGAGTCGAGCCTATTGTCTTCAACCGTGCACAGTTCAGACTCCGAACTACTATCTAGAAGTTCTTGACAAAAAAAGATATCGTTATACTTATGGCTTAATCATTGCTGTTTCTTTTTTGATGGCCTCGATGACGTAGTGGTTAGTGTAACAGACTGCCACGCCGAGGTCGCAAGTTTGATTCCCGTACAAGTCAATCATTTGTGTGCATGAACATGGATGTTTGTCTTAGTCTGGGTGTTTCTATGTATAATATGTACGTATTTACAAAAAAATTTATGTATGTATATTTATACATTGTCTAGTACCCATAGTACAAGCTCTGCTTAGTATGGGCTAGATCGTGTTGTGTGTATGTGGTAGAATATTATCCGTGCAGACATTGTAGGTACTAGTGTAAATGAACTCTTTGTGGGTGGGTAGACAGCGAGTATTGCTGGCGAAATATGGGTGTATCCACGTTTACTTTAGGAGATATAAGCGTGAGTCTATGCATGTTTCTATATCTCACACAACAGCTCACACAACTTTAAAATACACAATACTAGCTGCCAGACAGACGTTGTCGAGTACACACGAAAAAAAAAACAAAAGGATCTATCATATCTTTTAAGTTAGACCAAATTACAGATATTGAAATTAAACTACTATGTACAGATTTTATCGCGTTATTTATTTGACACTTTATTACAAATTTTTTTGAAAACTGTTACACTACTATTACTATTAAACTTTACTAATTTTTAAGCTAATTAAATTGTTGAAACTATTAGAACTATTTATACTATTACTATACTATTTATGTTTACACTTTCCCCGACGTTTCGGTTGCTTTTCAGCAGCCATGGTCACGTCCCCGTGACCTGACACCGTGACAACTAAGATGGTAGTTGTCTCAATGTTCCAGTGTAGTTACGAAGTTTGATCAAAGTAGTAGTAGTAGGTTAGGAGTCCATAGCGGCCAAACAACGTGACACGTAATTTATATACATATATTAAGATATCAAAAGAATGTCGCGTTCCCTTTTCACCCTACGCAAAAGGTGTTATAATAGAAATATATGTCGCGTTCTAATCCCTCTTAATGTAAGTAATCGCATTTCATTGGTCCCCATAGCTTCGGCTACACAAAGGTAAGGGGTCCATTAGGTACCTCGTGGTTCCAAACAGCTAAGGTAAATTATCCGATTTTCAAATTCCTCCATCAACAAAAGAGTTGAATTTATAAAAGATTTTGAGGGGTATGATAGATTGAAAGATTAAATTTGAAAGGACTAGCGACTATAAAATTTTTTGAATTTAGTTTTGTATGGACAGTGACATATGGCATAATGACTGCAACACCTGGTACATAAATGAGTTGTAAAATACTGAAGTTATAATTTGATGGTAATTTAAAAGAGTGGCCTTGAGTTTCTTGCAGGTATCTTCTCATAGGCTCAACCTTTTGCCTGAACCTTGCAACTAACATACATGTAAATTCAGTAAATGTAACAAACTCACTAACCCCTTTGACGTTCATAAGTGTTACTTTGTGACCTAAGTGAATAAATGATTTTTGACTTTGACTTTGAAAGGATGCAATGTGTCTTTGGCTTGCGGCTGATTGTCGGATCCTGGGTTCGACTCGGCCGGTGCTTTAGGGATTTTCGTTTACTTAGACAATTGGATGCACATTAAGTGAAATTTTAAGGTGAAGTTTAGGTGATCGACTTGCTACTGCCAATGCACCTCGTGTTTTGGAGTCCGAGTCCGCAGAGAATAAAAATAGTCTGATCCACAAATTGTTGTTTTTAATCTGGGTGTTCTTTGAGTCCATTAATTGTATGTTTGTAAGGTCTTTTGCGAGTTGCGACGTAGAAGTATATAACATAATCGTGACAGCTCCCAAAGCTGTCTTATCAAATAACGAGATGGGTATAAAAACCCAAGATTCAACCTCTTCGTCTTAAATGTAAAAGTAATGAAAAGAAATGACCCTTAGATCTTGGGGGTCTTTTTCGACCGAGGTATGCCCCAAGGTGTCTGGACACCAAGTTACAAGTCAATCGGTCCAGTGGTTCCGGCGTTATACCTGTCACTAACATCAATCTGTCGCTACCACACAGACCGTCACAAAGTGTTTTCATTAACCTCTTCGAAGAAGACTCAGAGGTTAATAATGTCTCTTGGATCGCAAGCATCCATAGGATAAGCATGTTCACACCTACGTTGTATAAAAAATAGTCCTAAGACCTAAATCCTAGAACAGTATGTTCTAAAGTAAAAAGCCT
Source organism: Catocala sponsa (assembly GCA_963564715.1). NCBI lineage: Eukaryota > Metazoa > Arthropoda > Insecta > Lepidoptera > Erebidae > Catocala > Catocala sponsa. The sequence goes on from OY751342.1 coordinate 24,456,680, forward strand.
ACGAGCCCTAGAGTGATTTCGAAGCAGAACTGAAAGCAATCGACATTTCTTAGTAACGTTTAAAAGTAATATAACTTAAAGTGATAACGACTGATGGTTCAGCTCCACAGCATTTAAATAACCATTAAAATTCACTGAAGCAATAAAATTTCTATTACCCTATTACAACCCGATAATTGGGTACTACATTTACCAAAGGTGAATATTGAATTGGAGTTTTATACGAACCTTATTTACGGTATTCAAATTGATTTGACAATAAAGTGTTCTTATAAATCGTTAATCCAATTTCGAATTTTCGCACGCCCTTTCCTCTAATTCTTTTGACCCAACATTACCATTCAAATTCCCTAATTTACACTTGGTAACAGCTACCCTGGAGTTAAGGGAATACCGTATTTTGTACATCGAAGCCCTGCTACTGTTCGATTCTTGAAGGAACTTCTAAACGAATTTTATGAAGACAAAATATTTCTATTTTACTTTTCGATGGATATATTACTAAGTTCTGAATCGATTTTAATAATTCTTTCACCATTAGAAAGCTACTTTACCCACAAGAAACATAAGCTGTATAATATGAGCCACGGGAGCGGAGCTGTAATCATTAACATCGATGAAACCGCGGCAGACAGCTAGTTGGAAAATATAAAGAAACCTTTGTGTTCGAGATTTGTTAAATTCTTAGAAAGAAAAGGTTATCTTTAATCGAGATCCTGATAAATACAATTTGATAACATTATTGTTGCCTTTTTATGAGCGTTTTGTATTCTCCGATAGCGATAACAAGATGGCTACGATCCGACGTTGGCTGGTCAGCTGAAATCTTGTCAGCTAACGCTCAAATGAAGTTTATTATATATACTATTTTATATATTATAAAAATATAATGAGGATTATCTGTTATTATGTTATCACAGATATCTTGAAAATGCTAGTTGGGCTTGACTATTTAAAGGCCTTTAAAACACAATAACTTCTAGGATATGTGTCTGTTCGTTTGTCTGTTTCTTCTGGCAGCTCGTCTAAACAATGAAACGGATTTCAATGCGGTTTTCACAGATTTATAGTTGTGTTTGTCTACATCTTGGAATCCAGTCATCAGCAAATGTAAACGTCGCCGTAGTGACTTAGGTCGCCAGTGTGTAGACGTCGTTAGTGTTGTGTATCGAAATACCGACAGTGCGAATATAAATAATAGTGACCAAGTGAGGGTAGTTGCCGAAACCCGCACTTCACGAAGGCGCTGCTGAGCTCACATCAGTCAACCCTTGACCTCGATCGATGCAATAGGTATTTATTACCTTTTAAATACTTTATCACGAGTAAGACCCGGTACCTAGCATTATAATATTAAAAATGCGCCGAGCGAAATGTGCCAAAACAGGCGGTCACAGGTAAGTTGATAAAATCATCACTTTTTGTTTAATACAAATATAAAATATACATTTACCATAACAATGAATGTATTTACAATTACTCCGTGTAAAAAACTTAAAATAATTAATATTTTCGCCTACAAGATTACGTAAGTTTGCATGAAAAATGCAAAAACGTAAGCTCGTGTAACGTGATTTTTAAATTATAACAGTAGAAATCTATCCTATTTTACAGCTAAAACGAAACATAAATAGTTATATTACAATTTGTCCGACCCAAATATTTAAGTTATTGGTTAACAATAAAGATACATATGTATTTATCAAAAAAGCGCTTCAAATCCTCCATACAATTTTACTGTGGTGGCCGCGCGCCGATTTGAATATTGAGCTCTGTCTTTCAGTCCAACCGCGTCTTACGCTCGGCGCAGTGTTAAGTATTTGTAGTTGTGATTCAACTAAGAAACAAAACAAACAGATATGGTGGATGATAGTCTGCGGTCGATGTTTCGGGCCAAGACTAGTAATCTAAAAAGACAGACAGGAGTCAGTACGACATGTAAAGAAAAATTCTACTACTGGCTGGTTTACATGTATCATGCATTTTTCTTATATAAATTTTCTGGCTTTTTTATTTTTATTTTTATTTTTACAAGGCTACTTCCGCTCTAGAAAATACATGTGTCACGGAGGATTTAACAATAACCCAAACAAGGAATACAAAGAATTATAAGAATATTAGAGAAAGTACATATAAGCAATATATAATTATACTAGCTGTCCTGACAGATGTTGTCCTGTAAACACGAAAAAAAATAAACCAAATCTAAACCATTCTCGAATCCACTTGAACACACATAAAGTTTAATCAAAATTGGTCCAGACGTTTAGAAGTTTAATTACAAACACACGCACAGAAGATTTATATATATAAATATAACTTAGATAATGTATAGTCCTGGATATATTCCCTAACTGCTAACACAACTAATAATTTATTACAAAACTCTAAGGCATACCTTCGTTAGCTCTCCAATCGAAGATCTCCCTCCAGACCATTTCTTGCAGGCCTTACTGAAATACAAACGCGAGGAAACTCAATCCCAGTACAAATAGCAGCACAATAAAATCACATCCTTCCTTAAATATTAAAACCCGAAATCGAGAGAGAAATGTTTGTGTAATAAGCGCACAATATTAACGTTTCCAATTTATGGTAAGGGTTCTACACTTTACTTATTCAGGGTGAACGCGTTGCCTTATGCAGATTAGTCTGTGAAGTCCTGCCAAGTTGCCGTGTTGAATAATACCTTATACGTCGTCTCAACAATACGTCAGCTTAGCACGAAGTAGACTGGCATTACTAGTTGGTATTATGATGTGTTTACTATAGCTCAAGTCAGCTCAAGTTAGATGGAGTTTGTGATAACATAGCCGCAATATTTTAGGAGTGTCGAGATAATAGTAGTCTGTCGTGAACTTGCTTTGATTATAAGTATTTAGTTTAGTTTTAAGGCTTAGCAAGATTATTGGAGGACATTAGGTACAAGGTTACAAGGTACAACTTATTGAGGCGCTCATAGCCAGTTGCACTCACATATCGGTAAACGATTAGCGAGGTTAAGCAACGTTGGGTGCAGTCAGTCTATAGATGGGTGACCGCTTAGTGGTATTTCATCTGAGCGTCTCCGTGCTGCGGAGGGCACGTAAAAAGTCGATCCCAGTTGTTACCAAATTGACAGCAGTCGTTAAGCCATGTCAGAGACCTGCGGGCGGCTTGATCAACTCTTGACAACAGGTTGGTCATTAACCACACGAAAAGAAGAAGAACAACTTATTTGAGAATGGAAAAAACGAACAACCCAGAAGATTTTTTGCGATAGATACATTTAACACAATTACCAAATCGAATATGACCGGTGCGCTTCGCGTGAGTCCAGTGGAAGTGGTCTTGTCTTGGTAGAAACTAAGAAACTACTCAACACCATTCTTAACCTTCTACGAGCAAGTTAAAAAAGTTAGAATAATAATGTCAATCCGTCAAATACCTATACAAATTTTTATAAGGACTGCATTAGTTTTACAATACAAGCACTAGGGTTGCAAGGAGATGAAAATATCGATATTGATATCGAATGCCTGAAAATATTGATGATCGATAATATCGACAGTTTCAATGTGTTATTATCGATAATTCAGAACTTTCAAAATAGTAATAGAAATGGGTAAATAATAAATATTATATTAATATTGATAAAAATATTGATATTTTATGGTCGATATTATCGAATATTCGATATATCGTTCGATATCGATATTTAATTTCTTGTCGATATGATCATATCGTGTCGATGATGGTTAGATATCGATAGAATATCGATATTTTTAGGGCCGATATTATCGAATATTCGATATATCGTTGCATCGCAAAAAGCACCCGTAGTCTACAGCAATCCTATGCGAACAGTTTAGTCCTTTTTAGTGCTTCCAAACTCGCAAACAAAATGTGGCTCATCTGATTGTATAGAATTAGGTACAAGAAATTAAGATCTTTTTAACTGAGTCCTTCTTAATCAATAAATGTTAACGAGATTGTTCTAAGCACCTTTGCAAACGTTCTTCAATCAGATACATTTTGGAGAAAGTATAAGTGAATTTGAGAAGAGTGCATGAAGTGCACTGACTGCCCCCCACATAAGATAAGATAAGATAAGTAAGATAAGTAAGATATGCACGGATCGAACAGCTTGTAATATGCCGTTGTTTCTACCTACTCCCTCAGTAAACAGGCGTGAGTCTACATATGTATGTACATACATATGTAGACTCACGCCAGTCTACATGTCTAGTTGAGAGAAATAAAAGCCCTTTCCTTGTATCGGAAGCACGGGCACAGATTGTTTCCTGATATTTGCCCTTTTTACTTTTATTGTATCCCGTATTGGTTAGTATAGGCAGGGCCGGATTCAAACACTTGAAGGTCCAGACAACTAAAAATAGAAGCCCCATAATATTTTAGCTACATGAATGAAGAGACTCGAGCTCTCGAAATGATTTCAGTTACATTTTCTGCAGTAGACGCGTTTGTGAAAGTCGAGTAGAAAATAATAGCAGTACCGTATGCAAAATGGCCCACCGCTGTATACGGGCGTCTTCTCAGTGTAATAAAAAATAAGCCATAGTACACCACATTGGCCCAGTGTGGTTAGTAAACTCCAAATACCAATAAAGACATGCACCTCACGATGATTTCCTTCACCGTTAAAGCGAGCGATATCTAACTATTTAACACGCAAATAATGTCAGAGGTTAAGTCAGAGGTCGCACTTTGGAATTGAACTAGAGGCCTCTGCATCGCAGTTCAATAGCTAGGCCTTTCCCTAAATCCGGCCCAGATAATAGTATACGGTTTCGTTTATAGTAATGGTGTTTAGTAGTTAAAATCAAGTGGGACGTGAAACCGTAGGCTTAGTAGGTGGGCGAAGTTTATGTGGTCTACGTAATAAATAATCCATGTTATGGGGTTTTGCATTTCATTGGTATATTACAAGTGCATCTATGGCTTAACTTATTTGGTTTGATGATGAAATTGTTCCAGACTTTGCCGTATTAGGAACTTTGACAATCGGTGGATTTAATTTAAATCGGAACGGTAGTTAAGTTACGAAAATAACATAATCATTGAAATTAAACTACTATATACGGATTTTATCGCGTTGTTTATTTGACACTTTATTACAAAATTTTGAAAACTGTTACAATACTATTACTATTAAACTTTACTAGTTTAATTTCAATGAATAACATTCGCGTAAACGGAAGACAATATTATAACATAATCATGACATAGTTTTTTTATTTATGTATCAGTTCTTCTATATGAATGACTCCTCGAACAATTGTGTGGGTTTAACGCTTAACTTATATAAATATTCTATAGCTGTATAATTAAATGTTAATATAAATATAATTATTAAATGCACCAAACAAAAAATAAAAGCATCTGTAAATGGAACATTGTTCCACTTGTTGTTTATAAAGTAAGATATTTAGACGTATTAATGGTCTTCTAGAGCTTATTACGTTAATTAAATTACAAGCACTATTGCTTATAAAATTTATTGTACTTACTGCCATTCTCAGAGAAATTTTAAGATTATTTATGTAACTCTTTAGTGAAGATTTATTTTATAAAGTCTTTACTAAGATTACGTTTAAGTAATTGTTAAACGTCCCCGAGTTTAGCAGTTAGAAAGGCTATATAGAAAAAGAAAAGAATTTCCTGCCACTAAAACATGACTCCTTTCTTATGTTTGTAATGTAAAGAGACAAGATCGAAATATTTGATTTCTCTTGTATTCATTTTTGAAGGCGCAACCGAAGTAGCCTCCACTTAAAAGAAAATACAACACCTCTGATTTGTTTCCATCGAATACGCCGTTCAAAAATATTGAATGAAGATTGTACCTATTTCGTTCTGAAAGAGAAAGCAAGGTTTTGAACGGAGGTAAGTCTTCAATCATCTGTTAAATTAATGATATTTCAAAAGTTACTCCTGTTACTGAAATGGGAGGAGAGGCCGTCACATCAAAATTTTTCAGCTCCTGAAAACGATACGAAAATTTATGAGCTGACTGACCTTTGAGGATTCGGGTGATTTTAGACTCAAGCAAGTACTCCTAACTTTAGAAGGTTTTTCCGTTATGGTATAACATTTTACGAAATGAGCAAAATTATCAATTTATTTATAACTAACTACTTAGCTTTTGTGGTGAACGTAAGGTTAGGTGTAACAGTACCTTTTTAAATAAAATTTATTTTATTACATATATTGTATACATAGGGTATATAGCCTATGTTACGCTTTTTATATTTTGCACTTCAAAATGACCATATACCGCCTGATGATAAGCGATCATGTGGTCCAAGAGCAGTGGCCTCCACACCATCCTCATAGTAGCAGAGGCGACGTTGAGATCCCTACTTTGATGGCCTCCGAAGGTGCTTATTCACGCTCCGCCTAAAGGACCCAGGATTGAAGGAAGAAGAAAACACATGCTTTGGCACGTTTATGCCAAAATGTTAAAAAATATATGTCAAGATGTAAATATCTTCTAAATTAAATTACTTACGCCATAAAATAAAAATGTACAAAAATGTAAAAAAATAAGATCAAGTAACAAAAATTGAAAGCCCTTAAAAATTAAAGTAGGTTCATAAAACTAATATAATATATGTATGTAAAATCTAAAAATAAACGTCGAGAATAAAAATAGGTCCATAGATAAAAATATAAAATTTATAAGAAAAAAATACTCAAATAGTAATTTGAAAAAAAAATTGCTATCTATGTCCTGTATAAAATATACATTTACTCTACGTTTACCCGAAAATATTTAAAAAATAAATGTCCAGCCGTGCGAAGCCGGGACGGGCCGCTAGTACCTATTAAATAATTCTGACAAATTCTCAGCAGTGTAAATTTAGGAACCGTACCTGGTAGATAACAATAGGTTATGGGCCTGAAACATAGCTGCTAAAATGTATATATGCATGTAATTCCATCTGCCTAACCATAAGCGTGAATCTTTTTATTTTATACCACTTAGTTGGCAAACAAGCATACCACCTCCACCTGATGGTAAGTGGTCACCAGAGCCTATGGACGCCTGCAGCACCAAAGGCATCACTTGCGCGTTGCCAACCCTTTAGGAAAGGAAGTGGGAAGGACAGAGAGCGGGAAGGGGGAAATGGGATGATTGCGCCACCGGCACTTTCACTCACCGAAAGAAACACAATAGTAGGAATACTGCTGTTTCACGTCGATATTCTGTGAGAGGGTAGTCGTTCCCCGGTCGTGCCGGCACATTCATGCTAAAATCAGCAAGACTCTACTACTCTAAGAATCTACGTATATACATATGTATTGCCATTAAAGATTTCTTATACTGGAAACTAGGAAATTACTTTAATTCTTTAAAAGATAGCCTAACATCGAAATTTGTCGTACGAAGAAAGGTAAACCAAAGTAAGAAAGTCCCAATAAAAATGACAATCATAATTTTAACATCAGAAACTCACTAAAATAAAGTAGGTTATACATCATTTTGAGATAACTGATTGTACTTGCGAGCAAGTTTTCGAGTTGATAAATCTAGTGACTTTTAAAGTTTAAAAACAAGAACCGAAGCGAAAGTATATTGGTCACCGATTACTCCGGTCCGACCGGTGCGGTTAAGAAATCCCAAGTTTGTTAATATAAAGTTGATTTTATGGGCACGATGTATTGACAGCTGACACAGTAGGTACGTTGGAGCTATAAACACAGCTACACCTTACTGTAATAACATAATTTTTGTGAAATATTTGGGGTAAAGTCGGTGTTTGGCATATAATTTGCCTTATGTTGATATAATTCACTTGATATGCTTGATAATATGAGAAATCAAATGCTATGAATGAGAAGAATTAAAGATTTTCTTAGATAAATGTGCGAATAATGTGTTATCTATATATTAATACGTGAAGCAAAAACTTTGTTCCCCGAAAAATGCGCGGACGGAGGAGTGTGAAATTTGGCACAGTTAAAGTTTATATGGAGAAGGAGGGGCGAATTCTAATATTTTTATAAAATATGCATTAGGAGTATATTACATTAATGAAAAAACACTACACGCACACAACCATACTATTTGAACAACGCAGACGAAGCGCGTAACCATGGTTACATATATCAATATATAATGACATATATCAGCAATATCTTACAGGCAAACTTTGGTTGAATTTCGAGCACTAGGCGACCGCTAGTTATTTGTAAAAACATCTGCCGCAATATAGGCAATTCCTGAGTCGTGAAGATTACAAACAGACAAACTGCATGGATAAGACGTCGCTTGTGGGGTCGAAACCTAAACGCGACAATTATTTTTGGTTTGAATATATTTTGAATAATTCAAAACCAACTTCAAAATAACCTTCAAAATGGTTTATTTTGAAGTTGGTTTTGAATTATTTGTAGATCATAGGAATGTTCCTATGATCCACAATAGTTGTTTTAAGTTTGGGTGTGATTGTGTCCGTGGTTAAAATGTAAGGATACATACGACACAGAGGCACAATAAAAAAATATGAAAATATGTTCGAAAATATATTTAAGTAACTTCGAAAACCACTATACCAAAGAAGATTGTTTATAGACGCAACTTCAAGTTTGTTTAAAAAATCCAGTCCGATATTACCTTGTCGTAATTTCACTTTCAATTTAACTTGCCAAGACAACCTGTTTCTCAGGGAAATTGAAATTAATAGAGCTTTTCCTTTACCCGTAAATAGATAGAAGAGAATATTTAGATTTTCTTTGAATTTCACAATTCAATTGCTTCATTCTAGAAAAGGGTATCTTTAAATTTGTCTCTTTGATGGATCTGAGATGAATAGGATTAGTAAGGTTTTTTGTGTAGATTGAGACACTTGTCTGTAGATTAATTTACCAATATTTGGATAAATTTTATATCTACCAGATTACAGTAACGTAACTACATTCAGTGACGTATATCACCAAAAGTGAAAGGGTAGAAGTGTACCTATTACGCTGACATTAAAATTAATAGATACTTATCATGGTGTACGGTAGGACAAGAAAATGGTCTACCAGTTCTGACAAAAGTTTCTGTGAGATCTAATTATCGCTAAGGTTGACTTTTCTAAATTGACACAAGGCATGACGTAAATACTGGGTGTAAGGGACGGCGTACTGAAAACTTTAGCAAGACGTCTTTCTATAAGTACTTATTACGACGCAAACTTCAATTAATAAAAAAACGCAAGATTTAAACGTAATGTAGATTAACATTATTACGCGGTACGCAATGGATTGCTACCAATACATCGCAATCGACGAATGAACTCTGCGTTCCGCGCGCATAAAAACAGCTGATCTATTTAAATCACGACCATTTAATTACATTGCTGTATTGTAGAAAAATATGACAGTCAGAAAAATGAAAAATTGCAGAAAAGGAATTGTGATTGTTGAAAAAAATTCCAACGATTTTTAACTCAAAATAATGGTCTGAATCTACTATTTCAGTTTTCGGTACACCGTCCCTTACACCCAGTATAATACTTAAGTACATCATAAGAAGAGCAATGGTCATTGTAATAAAGCGTCCATAGGCTCCAGTGACCACTTACCATCGGGTGGGCCGTCAGCCGGCCGAAATCCCAATAAAACTTTGCCAGACTCGCAATCGAACCAGAGACCTGTAGCAGTGGCATTTAATACCACGGTACATTGAGGCAGTTTCAGTAGCTAAAGGTCTTTATTTAAATCCTAACTAATAGGTATCATAAATGCGAATGTAAGTTTGTTTGTTATGCTTTCACACATTAACTACTCGACCGATCATCTTGAAATTTTGTATACGCGTTGTCAGGGGTACCTTTCATCCAGAAAAAACTATTACTAACTTAACCTATATTTAAACGAGCGAAGTCACGAGCAAAATCTAGCTAAAACCTTTGTTTTAAACATTCAACTTACATTATTCAAAAAATTTTTTGTTTAATTTATAAAGTAACTTACGAATTTGAACTAGTTTTCCGTAGGCGATATTTAAAGCTTGCTTTCTATGTTCATTAAAATAATGAAAGCGGAAAAAGGGTCTTTTTAAAACATATAAAATGCAGAACGAATGCATGTAACCGTGCATAGCTCAAAGGCTCGCCATCGTGGAATTAAACGTGAATGGAAATGTGTACCATTTTCTATTGAAACAGTTTCCAATGGTCACAGTTTGTAATTTGTAATGGCTTATGTTTAACTTATCACCAGATATACTAAAATATAACAGTCAAAAATAGTAAATGATCACCAAATTGCACAGCAAAATATATTTAAACAGATTGATCTCTTTAAATATACCAAAAATATTAATTGCACAGCAAAGAGATCAAAATAAGTCGACGGAGCCCCGCTTAAGAAGGGACCTAACATAACCTAATCCTTCCGAGACGGAATGCAGTGATTTGAGGCGTATAGGTGCTCGTTATAATATATTTTAGTAAGCATATTTTGCTGCGAAATTACTATTTTTGGTGGTCATTATATTTACCCCATTTGTAATTACGAGCAAGCTTTAACGTAGTACAAATCGAGTTAATCTATGACGCAGTGGTAGAATGCGATTACTGAATATATTCTGGGTTCAATCTCCATATGGAACAAATATATATCTCTTTGTGTCCATTATTTTAGCATTTCTTTTACCGTTCTTGGTACAAACAATCAGACAAACGGACTGTCTGACTGTTTGTACTGGCATCATGACCACTTTAACGGATTTTTATCATCTCAGGAACTACTGGTTCGTTTTGAAAAATTATTTTAGTGTTGGATAGCCTATTTATCGAGGAAGGCTATAGACTATATAATATCACGCTACGATCCACGGGGACGGCGCAGTAAATATAAACGCGGGTGAAACCGCGCGCACATCTAGTTGTAGATAAAATAGAATATTTAGCATATATATATATATATAATTATATATATATATATATATATATATATATATACATATACATATACATATATATGTATATAAGACTAGCCTTATGAATTTTGGAGACAGTAATATTGTTTGGCAAGAAATATTTCGGTATCCCTGACAACGTGTATATGAAATTTCATAATGATCGGTCGAGTAATTAAGGCGTGAAAGCGTAACGAACAAATAAACTCACATTCGCGTTTATAATATTAGCTAGGACAGCACAAAAAACACATAACAACTAAAGTCTATGCTTACACAGTCGCAAGTAAATGCTCAAAATAAATATTAAACAAGGTAACATTTTAGTAATATACACAAGCAACATCTTAGCACTCACAACTCAAGAAGACCAATACAGATAATTAGAATTTATTTTATCTCAAAGTTAAACTTTATTTGATTTATTAGCAAGAAGTTTTGGTGTCACGGCCCGTTCGTTTAGCCGGCTTGTTTTTGTTTAAACCCAGCTCCGTTTTATCTGTTAAAAGTTCATTTGCCAGTTAAATGAACTTTGACGTCTGATTAATAATGAACTAACGTTAAATTGATGATAGACATATTGTTTTATTTCCCATTGAAAATTGTACACGGAATTGTTTGGGATTTTGTTAGCGGCTAAAATGTTAGTTGGATGTTGATTGCACAGTTGGCGTTAAACTACAAGTTTAAGTAGGCATCTAGTGGTTAGTGTAACCGACTGCCACGCCTGAGGTCGCGGGTTCGATTCCCGCACAAGTCAGACATTTGTGTGCATGAACATGGATGTTTGTCTTGATCTGGGTGTTTCTATGTATAATATGTCTGTATTTACAAAAAAAGAAGTATATAGGTATGTTTATCCATTGTCTAGTACCCATAGTACAAGCTCTGCTTAGTTTGGGCTTGATGGTGTTGTGTGTATGTGGTAGAATATTATACTATATATATTATATATTATCTCGTCTTTGTTACGGTGCTGAGTGCTGTGGGTTATTACATATGATATTATAATAGCAGCGATAGCCTAGTGGGAAACCGTTGGACTGCCACGCAGAGGTCTCGAGTTCGATCCCAAGGCGCGCATCTCTGACTTTTCAAAGTTATGTGCGCATTGAATAGTTGATTATCGCTTGCTTTTGCGGTGAAGGAAAACATCGTGAGGAAACCTGCATGTCTGAGAGAGAGAATATGTGAAGTCTGCCAACCCGCACTGGGCCAGCGTGGTGGACTATGGCCTAACCTTTCTCACACTGAGAAGAGGCCCGTGCCTAGCAGTGGGACAGTTTAATACAGGGCTGATATTATTATTATATATGATATTTCACCAATCTATGCAATCGTATGTCTAATGTGTCGCAGGATTAGGGAAGCCAGGTCTTAAAACATAAAAGCCGCACAAACCAACTAGTTTAGCCGGTCATTTGGGTAAAACCGCCAGACACACTTAATTTTTTAGTTTTAGTTACGACGACTTTTCAGGGACAGTGCTAGTCCGCTCCCTTACACTAACGATACAAGGTGAGAAAGACGGAAACGAAACCAAGTTTATAATATTACGTGTATTTAGAACTAGATGTTCCTGCGGTTTCACCCGCGTTTATCGTTACTGCGCCGCCCCCGTGGGTCGTAACGTGATGTTATGTAGCTTATAGCCTTCCTCGATAAATAGGCTATCCAACACTAAAAGAATTTTTTAAACGAACCAGTAGTTCCTAAGATTAGCGCGTTCAAACAAACAAACAAACAAACTCTTCAGGTTTATAATATTAGTATAGATATTACGAATATATAGGATGAGTGTATTTAGGTCGTCGTTATACATTCTTCAACAGAAAAATCGAATTAAGCGTTCGGTAATTATGTTTATTTATGCTCGTATGCGGTAACTAGTGACCCACAGTACAAATTATTCATTACCTTTTAGCGGAAATAATTAGTCACGTGTTACGCATTTTACCGCACCAATAGACTCTCTACATTAAATTATGTTTACTTTCTTCAAAGTAAATACATCAGTAAGTTAATAGGAGATAGTTTTAGAAGTTATTACGTCTAATTACATGGCTTGTAATAAATTGCGTTCAAAATTATTCTATTAAAGATTAATTAGGGACGGTTTTTTTGGGACTGGATAAGTAATTTTTGGCCTTAATATGATTAGTGGATTATGAATTTTCGAGCAATCGTGAGGTAGGTAGGTTTTGAGTGTTTGTGTTATTCGGTCTTTCTATTAGGATATTTTTAGTGGAACATTAAGTTCTATTTATACAAATACAAATAAATAAAAGTGAAGTTTTTGTTTGTAATGTCAATATAACAGCTTTTTATGTAATGCATATGAAAGTATATAAGATGCGAAAACATCTATTTTTAAATTTTTGTCATTCTGTCTGCCTGTTTGTTCCGGCTAATCTCCGAAACGGCTAAACCGATTTTGGCGGGACTTTCACTGGCAGATAGCTGATGTTATAAGGAGTAACTTAGGCTACTCTGATTTTAGAATAAAAAATAGGTTTCCACGGAGACAAATACTTGTTAGTTAAAATCTACGCGGACGAAGTCGCAGGTAACATCTAGTACAACAGCTTGATTGTTTTGATTGGGTCCGCATTAATCTTTAACTATCACATTTCGCCAGTCATATTTGAAGTTCCACGCGATAAGAGGTGAGTTTACTGACATCTATCGGACTAATTTTCATACCCTGTCCTACCATTAAAATTCCTAACCTAAAGAATCAATTGAATATATTTTACACGGTAATCGAACCCAATCCTTTCTGATCGGCGACATACTTTTAGGCATGTGACCCTTGAGCCACTCAATTGATCTTCTTTTTTTTCGTGTGGCTAGTGGCTAAACTGTTGTCAAGAGTTGTTCAAGCCGCCCGTAGGCCTCTGACATGGCTTACCGACTGCTGTTAATTTGACAACAACCGGGACCGACTTTTTTACGTGCTCTCCGAAGAACGGAGACGCTCAGATGAAATACCACTAAGCGATCACCCATCTATAGACTGACTGCACCCAACGTTGCTTAACCTTGCTAATCGTTTACCGGTCAGTGAGTGCAATTGGCTATGAGGCTAGAATGATAAAACACATACAATTAACAAACATTTCAACAGATCAATTAAATCGTATAGATATAATTAAATTCACTTGCAATCTGATAATGCCGAATCCAATATTGCGATATAAATATCCTGCTAGCTGTCAGTGTTGCGCAATCTGCAAGTAGGTATATAGGTTTGCGGCGATCGTGAAAGTGTCGGCGTACCGATGACAAATGTCACGAATCGCGAGGTACGACTCACCGCCAAACAGTATTAATGTCAGTGAAAACAAGGAGTTAACGTTTTTACTTGCTTTAATTTAGGTTTAAAGAATATTGCGCGAAAGCCGCAGTGGTTTCGTGGTGACTAACTGCAGTAAGTGTTGTAGGTTTGATTACATGGAACGCAAAGGGAATAGTTTCTTTCGGCTTTGCGTGGACAAATTGCTCAGTAAAAAATCTATTTACAAATAATTATAATTAATTAATTAAAAAATATAAGACAATACCTCGTTGCAGGAAATATTTCGGTAAAAAAGGACGCATGAATAAATATTTAAACTGATAACAATCATAGCCACCGCCATTTTTCTTCTTTTGCGCTTCATTCTGGGGTACCATATAAATAGACGTGCATTTTTAATAAGATACTTGTTTTTCTTAACATGTTCTTCTTTATTACATAAATAAGGTATTGTTTTTATAATAAATTCTAAGTGACAATATTGCAATATTATGTATATCAAGAAAAGGCATATTTTAACAACTTGCTGCAGCTTTATTATCATATTTAGTTTGTTTTGGGTATAAGATATTAAAAAAGCAATGCATTTATTACTACAATTAATGTCCACGCCAAGCCGAAGCACCCTAACAAACTGAGCAATTCCCTATGCATGGTTCATCATAAGTTGTGTCAAGGTTGAATTTCTATTCATTGTTTGAAGGTTGGTGTAGAACCGCGCGGCATATCATATTACACATTTTCTAGATCATAATGGAGACCTCTCAAATATGCAGATCTTTTCCTTCAGAAAAGATCGAGATAAAATTTGTTAATGCGATCATTAACTATTTAATACGCATAAAACTTCAAAAAGTCAGAGTTAAATACCGTGGAATCGAACTTGAGACCTCGGCGTGGCAGCGCAGCACTTCGGCTGGTTTATGAGAATAGCCTTGATTTAACTTCACCTCGTTAAATTAAATATGCAATTTTGTTACCCGTTTGGGTTGCGAAGTTTTACCTGGTTGATGTGCTGTTCGTATTACATGCTAAAAACGGCAGCGAACAAGGATTTTTGATCTTTACGAAAGACAACGGTTTATGTGGTCAATAATCTTGTGTCCTGGATTTGAAACTAGACATAAAAATATTTGCTTTATCTACAAATCTTTGTGATGATGTGGTTATTTTCTTATTAGCAAATATAAACTTTGTGCCGTCATATATTTTCGGAGATATTCCATTGGCAATTATTTATCAAAGCCGCAAACTGTTATTTGATTTTTCTGTCAAAGAATTCTTAGTAGCAGATCGGATAGCTCTCGCTATGGCTGTAAACGCCCGCTAAGGTTGAAGCGACTATTATAAAATGTTAAAGACCAAGACCGGTATGTACATAAATAAATTAATATTATGAATGATTATTATGATTATGTTTTAATTGTGTGGTATCTAAACCATACTTGACGGTACGTGAAATGAAGCAATGGCATCGGCATTATAAGTGTCCATATCCTATTGAAATTAAACTACTATATACGGATTTTAACGCGTTGTTTATTTGACACTTTCTTACAACATTTTGAAAACTGTTACACTACTATTACTATTAAACTTTACTAGTTTTTAAGCTAATTAAATTATTGAAACTATTAAAACTATTTATACTATTACTATATATACTATATAAATTTGTGTTTACACTTTCCCCGACGTTTCGGTTGCTTTTCAGCAGCCATGGTCACGGGGAGACTAAGATGGCAGTCGCCTCAATGTTCCAGTGTAGTTATTTCAAAGTACCCAAACATAATTTGAAATAACTACACTGGAATAACATTCGCGTAAACAGAAGACAATATTATGTAGACCATTTCCTAACTAATATTAAAAAAGCGAAAATGAGTTTGTTTGTTTGTTACCTTTTCAAACCTAAACCACTGAACCGATCATCCTGAAATTTTGCATATACATAGTCAGGTGTACAGAAACGGACATAGGCTACCTTTCATCCCGAAAAAATTTACTGTTCACTAGTAAAAACAACAATAACGTTCTTATGATAATAGATGGCGCCACGTGTCTTTCTAATCATGATTGAAATATATTATTACAAGCAGAGTATAACCCGAATTGATTGTCAAATACTAAATTAACGCGAGCGAAGCCGCGGGCAATAGCTAGTAAGTATATAAATAAATGAATCTTTCTTTTCACGTTAGTGTATTAACTAATAAAAATTCTAAGAGACACATGGCCTTAAACAACAAAGCTCACTCGCCCCATTTTTCTCGTCCCAATTCTAAGCCGCACAGATTTACACGCGCCCTTGTAATATACATGGTGTTGTAATATATGGTCGTGCCCTACGATCTGCGCTCCTACTAACTCATTCATGGCTCCGTGCGTTTATGAATGGCGAATGGGCAAAGTTGGCGTTTTCCCGCGTTTGCGCAAATTTTATGGCGAATGTCCTCGCTGGTGATGCGACCTAGTGACGTAGCTCGGCTTGCATCTTTTTTACAATTCTTTATTGTTCAACGTAAAATGTTATTGTTGCGTTGAAGCTTTAAATTAACTTTGAAGGATTGTGATTGGAGGACTTTTGGAGGTATGTTCTTTGTTTTAACAGTAATGCCAATGAAATACATTATTTTGCTCGAAGCTACAGTTCACCTTTTCATTTTTGTAACAAGGAAATAATTTATTTGATTATTACATAAATGAATGTGTATTCATTTACAACATACAACGGTAGTGAAAACAGCGGAAGTGAATATGACTGTTGAGCGTAAAGTCTCGAGTTTAATACCCGAGTCAAGGATTTTCTGACAAGAAATTACTATAATTTTAGTTCCTACGTAATAGAGAACCTTTTGTCGGACGGGATACAATTTCAAACTCCTGCCACTGAGAATTTCTTGTCAGAAAATCTCAGTTCGCAGAATGTAGATGTGATACACCTCTGACTACCCTTTTGGGGATAGAGGCGTGAAACTATGTATGTTTTTGAAGTGAAAAGAAGGCGCGTTGAGCACTCCTTGGGTGAACAAAAATCATAGAACTCGCGTCATCGTCACGCTCCCACGCTTTCCATTTTTGAATTATTTATTTTAGAATACTAACAATATCTCAGAAATGGTGCATCCTACGCAAAAAATAACGAAGTTTTGACCCCCTTAATAACTCTTACGAGAGTATCACGAATTAGCATCCGACCCGATTTTTTTTGAAGTGAAAACTTCTTTAGGCGCGTTGAGCACTTCTTGGGTGAACAAAAATCATGGAACTCGCGTCATCGTCACCGAACGCTTTCCATTTTTGAATTATTTTTGGTTTGTAATTTGGTTTATAAAGAAGTGTTTATGATCAAGGTTTAAAGTTTTCACTTCAATTGGCAGTCCCCAAAGACTGCACCAATTTTTTTTCTATAAAAAGACAACACTCGCTCTAGGAATAATTCCTGTATCGCGGGGTCTTTACAAACATTCAAACAACGGACACAAAGAACACCCAGACGCGGAACAACCATTTATGGATCACACAAAATTTTTGTCCCGCGTGGGATTCGAACCCACAACTCTCGCCGCAGTGGCAGTGGCGACGCGACCACTTAAACCACTACGTGATCCGTGCAGTTGTATATCTATACTAATATTATAAAGCTGAAGAATTTGTTTCTTTGTTTGAACGCAATAATCTCAGGAACTACTGGTTCGAATTGAAAAATTATTTTAGCGTTGGATAGACCATTTATCGAGCAAGGCTATATAACACCACGCTACGACCCACGGGGGCGGCGCAGTAACGTTAAAGCGGGTAAAACCGCGGGAACATCTAGTATGTAATAATACTGTAATTGTACGTGAACTATTCGTACGCAAACTAAGCGAGTTAAGGTATATTAGTTACGACAGTAAAGCCCGAATGTCACTCAATGCACGACTTACACGAACCCGCTTTCGATATAAGCATTTAGATTTGTTTGAAATGTTAATAAGAAGGGCAATGACGATTGTATTTGCATCTAATCAAGACTTGATACATTAGAGAATTGCCTGCATGACGCAATGGTTTGTTAGTTGTAAGATGGCTCCCCAGTCTCCCCACACAAAAATTAGTTAGATCTACAAATAGTTAATATTGTCTTATGCTTACGCGAATGTTATATATTGAAATTAAACAAACTTTAAACAAAAAAAATGTAATAATAGTGTTTTACTTATAAACAACGCGATAAAATCCGTATAAAGTTTGTTTAATTTCAGTCTACAAATAGTTGTTCGAGACTCAAAATAATTAATTGTGCAAATTAAACAAATTTAACTGCTAATGGCGTAGTGGTTTAAGTGATGGCCTCACCACTGCCGAGTGTTTTGGGTTCCATCCCCAAACGAGACAATAATTTGATCCACATATATTATGGATGTTTCGAGTCTGGGTGCTCGTTGTGTCCGTTGCTAGTCTTTGTAAAATCCGCTAAGATATAGAAATTATTCCTAAACCAGGTTATTTTTAGTATAGTTATCTTTTCAAAACAAAATTCGTTGTCTGTAAAGTCGGTTTACGGACGATAGTTTAACGTGACAACGTCATAACAAAATTTATTTCCCGTAACGTTACAATGAGCGTAACGGGACAATGAGCGTAACGGGACAATGAGCGTAACGGGACAATGAGTCATCCTTTTTCGTGCGTGCAGCCGGCGTTCATCGATTTATTAGACGTTGTCACGTCAAAAAAGATCGTTAAGAGGATGGACAGTAAGGATAAACAAGGTATAAAAGAGGAGCATAAAATAAGTAGATATATATAGTCGATATAGCCAGATTGAAATGTACTTTTCCTTATTACAACACAATGTAAAAGTTACAGTCAGTAATATTTCTTACCAATAAGTAAAAGTTGAATCCAGTTTGTGAACATTTAAAATAAGATTAAAAATTCAAAGTTCGTGGAGCGGAACTAACTGCTGAAACTAATGGCATTGAACGTTTTAAACCAGCATATTCATAGTAATCTATATATTAATACGTAAAGCAAAAACTTTGTGCCCCTTTTTACGAAAATTGCGCGGACGGAGGAGTTTGAAATTTGGCACAGTTATAGTTTTTATGGAGAAGGAGTGGCGAAACTTATTACTTTTATAAAATATGCATTAGAAATACATAAAATTTATGAAAGAACACTTCACACACACAACGATGCATTTGACACACGTAGTCGAATCGCGTTCGTAGCATTTCGGTATTGTTCGTCTAACGTCTTAACTGCACTGTTATTACTACTCATTGCTATTTATGGTTAGTGCAACAAGTTCTCTCTTGCTGGATTGCCTAATACCTACTATCAGTTGTCGTAAAATCATACGACGAAGCCTTCTCAGGAGACCAGTATGCAAACACCATACGATCAAAGTTGCTCTTCATAACTGGCAACACACTATTTAAAGATTTTCATCTTTAAACCCCGACAATGCAACGTTATACTTAAGAAAATCTTACAAAATGAGACTCTTCAAACACAAAAGCTATCACCATTTCATTACAAATATGTCTTCAGGGAAATGCAATATCAATGTTCCTATGACGTCATTTCTAAATGTAAGTCTACCGTCATAATCGTCACACTTAACTCGATGCTTCAATGTTGTAATTAAAGACAGTACAGACGAACTTGCTTCTCTTAGAAGCTCGACGGCACTCAAGGGAGAAGCCAGGCCATGCGAGAAGCCGCAGAGTCGACCACATCGCCATGCCAAACGTAATTGCCACCTCAGCATTACTAGGAACTTACTACATAAGTTTTGTATCGAAGTTCCGTGTTTGGGCGAAATTCTGATTAGTTTTTAAGTGGCTTAAAGTATTTGCCATTTATTAAAATTATAGTAGCGTACTTCATCTATTGCCAGTCATGCTGTTCAATATTTTTACTGATGCAAGTGAAAAACATTTCACCACACGTTCTGCAAATATGAAGGATATGTTCGGTGAAATCTGACCTGCCTTTATGTGACCAAAACACTTGGACAGATTTTTGAATATTTTGCTTACTGCTTGCTATATAATTTTTGTTTTTGTAACAAAAAAGCTGTGCTTTTTTCTGTAAAAGTAATGCGTACTCAATACTATGTAGGCCAACAACATGTATGTGGTTTTCGGTTAATTATAAAGTATTTTGATCAGCATGTTCGGCGAATAGTGGTTGATGTGTTTGACACACATGTCCATTAATTCATTAATAAATAGTAGGTTCTAAAACAGAATTCATAGAATTCTTCCGCATCATAGTCGACTGGTAGTGTGCCCAGAAGTGTCTGCGTATGTGTGTTATATTATATTTTATGTATCATCTGAATGATCATTGGCAAATCCGAGCTTTGATAAAATTACTTAAGCTCGGAGATTTGTACCATTATTATTTTGGTATAATTTTACCCAAAAAGAAAGTTATTTTATAGATTAAATAAATCTCGTATTGTTTATTTCACTTACAATATTGCAGCACTTTTAAAAATATTTTCTCTTGGTCCCTTCGACATAAATAAAGTTAATTTAAGAGACACATAACGGCGTGTGCCGTATTGCACCAAATAGCTGAATGAGGGAACGGCGGCCCTTGTTGGGAGTGTTCGCACAACTTATGTGCGTTGTACTGTTGTTATAATATTACACGGTTCGTGTAACAGGAAACACTTTTACCTATTTGTATTCTTTCCATTTAGGGTGTATGTAGGTGCCAAAATAGAAAGAATACAAATACAGGAGGCATGTAGTATATATTTCGCATTTATTATAAGAGTAGTTTAGTTTCAAAATCCTCTAAAATACTTTTCACCAAATAATGGTAAATCTCAAAAAACCATTTAAAGACAATATAAATGGACTCTTTTAGCGATGTTTACAACAAACTGCTACTTTTGTGAGCCGATTTAATAGAATTTTAGTGAGTTTTGTGGAAAACTATCAGTGCAATGCGATAGAAGCAACGAAGGAGCTTCATATTCAATCGAAACATTATTTTTGTTCTGATATCGTTTTGGCGGGTTTTGAAACTATACTTCTCATATATCTCTGCAAAGGCTAGCCGCGCCAGTCACTTGTCAGAAGAGCTCTGGTCAGTAGTAGCTGCACGGTAGACCCTAAATAGCAACTAGCGGGAAGTGGGAAGCAAAGAAGACGGCGCGGCGAGATAAACTGGACTTCTATGAAAGAGATCGCACTCAGTTTGAAACAGACTTATAGGGAGAAATTGCCGACAAAATATGAGGCCTTTGCCCTGCAGTGAGTAAGGAATTGGGCCCATAACAATGTAAAATCAATCCAACAAGTTTATTTGTTATTGAAGTGAAAACTTCTTTAGCGGCGTTGTGCACTTTTTGTGATGGGTAAAAAATGTTAAACTCGCGTCAGGACACGTGACCTGATCGAAAATTCGTAAGACGGAGGGAGAATTGTCATGTTTGTGTACGATAGCGCAATAAATGAATATTGTATTTTACCACATAAATGATAGTACTTTTATACTGATAATTAAAGCAATTCGTGCAAAATTATTCCCCAACCATTCTAAAATATCAAAAATGCACAACGTTAATATTCAAGTTTTCACTTCTGCCGTCACTCACGGAGTGTATCCCGTTGATTTTTTCTTATAGCTAAGATGGTAAACCAGTGGATGGCCTATCCAATAACAAAAGTTACATTTGCAAGTTTATATCAACAGCGCGTTGTTGAAAACACTTGTAAGCAGTGTTTGTAAAAAGTATGTCCTTGTGTGTGAGATAGGAGTGCTTTAGTGCATTTTACACGCTCTAAGGAATCAGCATATAAATATGCAGCGGCTGCAGTGCGTTTGCATGCAACTTTGCATCGAATTTATATACAGTATGTGGGTACTAAATTTGCCGAGAAAGTCTGTGCCAGGGTTCAAGTTTTGCTCTATGCTATGTCTTTATCAAGATAGGAGGTTGATTAAAAGATATTGGAAGTTCCTATTAGAAGGAAATTTGAGTAAACATTTAGTACGACTATAAAATTCATTACTCGTCAATCTATTTTATCTATGGCACACATTTTCCGTTTTGGTATTAATTGTGTCAGTTGTTTCCATTGACTAATATAGGAGACATCTAAGAAACGTTTTTTCTTTCTACTCTCCCAACTCACCTAGCCGATTATTGCAACAACACGTTTGAGGGGATATTTAAAACACGCTAGAGCAGCGATAGCTCAGTGGGGAGACCAACAGACTGCAATGTAGAGGGTCTCGGTTTCGAACCCACGTCGCGAACCTCTGACTTTCGGAAGTTATATGACTTGTCGAAATTATATGCGTATTGATTGACAATTATCGCCTGCTCCGTGCCTCGGAAAGCACGTTAAGCCGTTGGTCCCGACTGCCATGAACATCTATGGCAGTCGTTATTGGGAGAGTGTCGACACAAAAGATCCCACTGGGTCGCCGGTCTGCACTGACTGGCCCCCACATAAGATAAGATAAGATAAAACACGCTATCGTGTGTATTACGCTACTGGTCAATTAATTTTGTACTCAAAAGTATGCTGTGATTGACTGAGTTGGGGAAAATGCACTCTAACACATATTACAAAAATGTATGTGTTCCAAAAAAATACTCCTCTAGTTCGTAGAATTTAATAACTCAATTGTTTCATTGTTTATCAATTCTGCGCGTTGGTTTACACAGATATCTATTACACAGCAGTCGTGTTATCTAACCATGCTACCGCTACCGAATACACATACAATTTCATAATTCATATTCATTACGATTTGATCTCGCTGTTCCGTGCATACGTCCGACACTCGAAACATTGGCGGCGGTAAGTGCACCCGCGACTTAAACTAAACAGAAGTAAACATTAATTTGGCAGAGCGTGGCGTGCTCTAAATCCGCTTAAACCGGCGGCCGCGCAACAAATCTGTCAGCATGTGAGACGCCGCGTTTCTTAAGGAGGAGGAGAATACATGCAGGTGTTTTTTTGCGCGTTTCCTGGTAAAAATATGGAATCTGGAGCTTTTGAAATTAATTTATCATGGAACACATGTATATTTGTAGGTTCCAAATACTTCCTCTTATTGTTTGAACTTAAAACTAGGTGTATTTATAAACGTTTTCTGGCCATTATATGTGTGTTGAGCTTTGAAATTAATATATCTTGTAATACATACCTTGAAGCTGTGTATGTAGTTTCCACAATATTTGTCTTTAGTAATAGTTTGTTTTCAAAACAAGGTGCTTTTGTACACGATTTCTGGTGCTGAAAATGTAGCACGTAGCTTTGAAATTAATATATTTTATAAATAAATATTTTGCAGTTGTCTGTGGGTTCCAAATACTTGCTTTTACTTTTAGTTTGTACTGAAAACTGTTTAAAAGTATGTAAATAACCAAAATCTTGGACACATTTTTTATCATCGTGTCTCCTTTAGAACCAAGTTCAACACAATTATTTTTCATAGTTAATACTTTTTGTTTGTCCATTTGGTTCGAAAGTATTCAGAAATAAGTATTTTCATCCTATGTGCATATGCTAAAACGTAAATTGTTCTCGAGACTCTTGCATGACATATTTGTCATGAAACTATGCAGGTATAATATGTATGTATTTATAAAACAATAAAAAAAAAGTATATATGTAATCTTTATCCATTGTCTAGTACCCATAGTACAAGCTCTGCTTAGTTTGGGCTAGATGGTGTTGTATGTATTATAAAATTATATAATATGTAAATTAAGGTTAAGGTATTTATCTATGGGTCTATGCAGCCCGAAATAAATGAATAGATTTGAAAAAAATAAAAAACTTGATTGAAAAAACGGATGGAACGAAGTTCCTTTCGATTAATTAGTGAAGGAATTGTAATAAAATTTTATTTTTTTAAGTTCTAATAATATTTTTTTTTATTATTAACAAATATAATGTAATATAAACTTAATCAGTAGGCTCAATTTTAGTAATAATTGGCTTGTGGACATTAACAATACATACATATTAAGAAATAACCTTAAACTTACAACTATAGCAATAAGTGTCGTTCCAACTTTTGGTCTTAATTTTTTCCGTCTAGCCCCCTTTCGCAACGCGCGATAAGGAACACCGTTACAAAAAAAAAAAAATTTGCCAGTGCACCACTGCATATGTCAACTGCCTTACCCTTACCCTTAAGGGTCGTGTTCCTCGCACGTTTCGGACGGCGCAAATATCGTAGCAATGTAAATTTAAAACAACTTACTTTATATGTATGAAAATGCCAAGGAATTCTTTCACTCTGCTGGATCCGTAGACTTTGTGTTCGGAAAGTATTGAATCTGGAAACGTGGAGTGGATTGTAGAAATTTTATGTGAGTGCATGCTTTGAAGGATATTGTTGTACCGACTACTGAAAAGTCAAAGAGTTTTCTACAGGGTATTGCGGCAAGGTGAATTCAAATTGGAACAGTTTTATATGGATACCGTTTTTGAAGTGAAAACTTCTTTAGGCGCGTTGAGCACTTCTTGGGTGAACAAAATCATAGAACTCGCTTCATCGTCATGCTTCCACCATTTCCATTTTTGAATTATTTTAGAATATTAGCAATATCTCAGAAATGGTGCGTCACCGAACGCTTTCCATTTTTGAAATATTTTTGGTTTATAAAGAAGTGTTTATGATCAAGGATTAAAGTTTTCACTTCTATCGGCAGTCCCCAAAGACTGCCCCATATTTTTTTATGTTGATTTATGCGGTATCTTATCATGTCGCGGGCAACTTTACCGACATACACTTAATAAACAATTGTGGATCACCCAAAATTGAACTGAGTGCGATGCGAACTCTTAGCGCGACGGCACGGACGATCTTTTGAATGTAATGTCATCTGCGCATTTATTCTATGAAAATTGATCTAGTGTAGAAGTATACCTTTTTCCTCCTTCTCTTTCTCCTTCTAAAGATGAATGAATATGATCTTTGTGTATCATATAGTGATAATATACATGAGTGGAGATCTTACCAAACTTCTATCAAATATACGATGTCTTATCCAATGTATGATAGCACGGATGGCGCATAAATTTAATAGGTCACCTCGCTAAACAACAATATAAAAAAAAATTGGGGCAGTCTTTGGGGACTGCTGATAGAAGTGAAAACTTTAATCCTTGATCATAAACACTTCTTTATAAACCAAATTATAAACCAAAAATAATACAAAAATGGAAAGGTGACGATGACGCGAGTTCCATGATTTTTGTTCACTCAAGAAGTGCTCAACGCGCCTAAAGGGGGCGGGTCGGATGCTAGTTCCTGATACTCTCTTTGAGGTTTTTAAGGGGGTCAAATTTTAATTAATTTTTGCGTAGGACGCATCATTTCTGAGATATTGTTAATAGTCTAAAATAATTCAAAAATGGAAAGCTTGGAAGCGTGATGATGACGCGAGTTCTATGATTTTTGTTCACCCAAGAAGTGCTTAACGCGCCTAAAGAAGTTTTCACTTCAAATATTACAATCCCTTAACAGCTGTTTCAAGTCTCGGTGTCCCTTGTTTTTAAATATTTGTAAAGCATGACACAAGGTTTCTTCCTAATGCAGGCGATATCAAAATTAAATCCAAACGATTTGTAAAGTCTAATGGCACTGGGATAATATTTAACAAAACATAACATAAAATTAACCTGGTATATGCACTTTGCAATTACACGTGAACTTATCAGGTCGCTAAGTAATCCTGCTAATATTCCATTAAACACATCACGTATCAATTCAAACAACTGGGCGTGAGGACTCCACATTCCAAGAGGATCGTGATACTCGAATATGTCATGGACAATTCGAATTATAGCATTTGTTAAATTACATTCGCTATTTGCTTTGCCCTTGAAGATCAGTACCCTTTATTCTAGAGATAGGTAAAACTACTACCTTCATTCTTAAGTCGAAGAAGCACAATGCTTTTTCTTTTTGTCTGGATATGGTTATATCAGCTCATAGGCGTAAGGATATGGTGGCAGATGTTTTGGCGGCCTACCTGATGGCTAGAGGTAGCCGCTGCTCAAAAACAGTCTAAGATTATCTCTTATTAAAAAAGTAATAGCAATTTTAACGAGATAACTAAGACGCTGCCTATCTTAAATTTACCTTTAATATAATTTGTTTCTCAATTACACGTAAACGGTTAAACCGGGTTAAATAAAACTTGGCACTTTTGCCATGTTCTAGATTGTCATAGGATGCTAGCTTGCGTACTTACGCAAAACAAGCGAGTGGATAGTGTTTTCTCCTATCCTCGGATAACAAGGATAAAAATTCAAACAAAGAAATTGCATTACTTTACTTCTGAAATCTGATCTGCAACTCTTAACAGAGGCCTGCGTTACATAAATAACTCACCGCCACTTGCTATAATTTTATTTCCTCCTACATTTACATCTTAGGAATTGTCTCTTGGATTCGCTCCACGCTCTCGTGTAACTCGACACCGGTCCCCTTTATACCAGCACTCAAATTTTACAATTTTGTTCAATATAAGTTGCTGCTTTTATGTCAGAATATGCGGAAACTGCGGCAATTAAACCGGCAATGAATCACGTTCTGGCGATAGTTTAGAATTCATGTAGATTGGCAGTTGCGTAAGGTGCGTGAAAAATAGGCCATTTCTCAATGAAACTATACGTGATGTAGACAATGTTGGTTTTGTTGTTAGCGGTCATGTAACCGCTGTTTTTGTTCTCTAAGTAGTTGTTATTGAACTGCTAAATAGTTCCGCGAATTGAGTTAAGAATGTTGGGAATCTTAGTCTATGAACTTCGCCAAATGTTTCGTTCCACAACAAAGTTGAGTTTTTTTTTTTCTATTTATTAATTTTTTATGGAATTTTTATACATGAGTGTATATGCCAATTCCATCGTAACTTAATACATGCAGTATACAGAAATAAATGATTTTAAAAACTAATAATCTGACTTCATTGATGCGGGCTAAAAACCATAAACATGTTTATCGACGCTTCGGAGAGAGGTGATGAAAGCAAACTATGAAACATGCCAATATTTAGTCTGTTTAGGTTAAGCGTCCTCACCAATGACTCCCGGGCCGTTTGATACCGGACACATTCCGTCAACAAGTGATGCACGTCATCTAACATACCACATATCACACAGTTAGGAGATTCTGATTTATGCATCAAAAATGCAAACTTTGTCAACGGCATGTGTCCAGATCTCAAACGGAAAGCTGTTACAATATATTTTCTTTGTAGCTTAATATTATGAAACCAAGGTATGCGAGGAGGTTCACATTACAACGTTTTATACCAAATACCCTTTCCTATGGATGTTTCATCGAAATATTCTTTCCACTTGTCATAACAATGTGTTTTGTATTTTGATAACAACTCTGTGTAGTGTGGTGAAATACAGATATCGTTTCCGTCTACTGCTGCTTTTCTTGCCAATTTGTCAATCTCCTCGTTACCTTGAAGACCGATATGTGATGGAATCCACTGCAACTTTAACCTCACGCCCCGCAAATCGATTTCATGTATTTTGGCTAGTATATCGTAAGCTATCGATGCACCTCTGTATCCAGAGGCGCATCGAGCTATATGATATAAAGCGCTTTTACTATCCGTGCAAATTAGTATTTGATTGCAGAGAATTGATTCAGCGTACAAAAGTGCTTGTAAGATGGCAATGAGTTCCATCGACATAACGGACAGTTCGTTAGACGTTTTAAAACAATGATTGTATGATACATTAGGATCGTAGAACGCGGCCCCGCGGCCACTAGAACTTTTAGAGCCATCTGTGAATATGGTATACCAGTTAGGATATTTCATGGCTAACTCTTCAATAACATTATACTTTAAAGACAAAGGGATACAATCACGTTTAGCGCAACTTAAACTATCTAATTTATATTCTATTACATTATATACTCTAATGTTCGTTACCCAAGTTGACAGAGAAAACATCTTTGATATTGAGGATGAATACACAATTTCGTTTTTCATTAAGTACAAGATTTCAACTAGCAACGGTCTCTGTTTGCCGCGCCAATAACTGTTATTACTAAGGGAACTCAGTTTGGACAATAAACTTGTTGTGACATTGTTAGATTGAGATAACATCTTTAGTAAAAATTTACATGCTAAATATTGCCTACGTATGTGCAGTGGTGGAATGCAGAGCTCAGACTCCATCACGTGGATTGGTGTGCTTCTTACGAATCCACCTATGATCCTTAATGCTTGGTTCTGTACTTTTATTAATTTATATGTGTGTATTTTGGCACTGTTATTATATAGTGTAACTTACCATATTATCACTGAATACGTGAAGCGACGATAGCTCAGTGGGGAGACCAACAGACTGCAATGCAGAGAGTCTCGGGTTCAAACCCACGTCGCGCACCTCTGACTTTCGGAAGTTATATGACTTGTCGAAATTATATGCGTATTGATTGACAATTATCGCCTGCTCCGTGCCTCGGAGAGCACGTTAGCCGTCGTTCCCGGCTGCCATGAACATCTATGGCAGTCGTTATTGGAAAGTCAGTGCCCTCTACTATCCTGACACTGGTCTAGCCTTGGGGTATCGTTAGCCTTCGGATTGCGGAGGTCAGGTAGCAGCCTCTCCGTGTAAAAACTGATATCCAGTCAAATCCGGTTAGACTAGACAGCCGACCCCAAGTGACTTGGGAATGATAAAGGCTAGGGAGAAGAAGAGGTAAATTAAGAGATCCTTTTTTTTTACTTCTCGCACTACTCACTAGTGTTAATCCTTCTGTTTTAGAGAACTTTGCAAAGATACCGAAATATTTAACAAACAATATTTCTGTTGCACCAAATATTAAAATAACGGACACAATTATTAAGACCTGAACCCTGAATAAATATTTATAAATCATAAAATTTCTGTATCGTGTGTGAATCGAATGTACAGCTCTGCACGTTGCCAATAGTGAGCAGATTACTTCAACCAATGTTCCATCTGTGTAATATCGGGACTAAATCTTATTTAGACTAACTGCCATTGTTTTAGAATACATAACATCGCCTTTCAAAAAGTTATAAATTGCTTTTGACACTCAATAAGTCAAACAAACAGATAACTGGCGGTACTTTATCAACAGTATCCAAAAGGAGATCACGATTTGCATTCGAATAAATTTAAAGCATATTCGAATAAATTAAAAGCGTGTTGCAGAACTGAAAGCGCGTGTCTGGGGAAAAATAATTTTATTCTCGTCACGAACCCCGCCAAAAATGGTGAGGATTACGACAGTTTGGACGGCAAATCGATTTCAAAAATCCCATCCAATCAAGAAGTGGGTCCGTGCTTTCAACTCGATGTCAATCGAGGTCTTCGCAATTTATACGGTTATTACTCTTGGGACCTGTTTCATAAGTTGCTTTGGTAAAAATCTATGTGGATTAAATATGTGGTTTCACATTTCCAATGATACCGAGTCTTATGAAAGTGTGCGTTAGGTAGGTTCTAAATTTTTTTATAACTTTTTTTCTCTGACTATGATTTTAGGTGGATCACACAATATACATGGTCTGAAACCCAACCCCAAGTTTTAAAACTGAATCAAAATCAATAGGTTACTTGTATTCTCTATCTGTCTCTGCGTGGGACTAAAAAATATAGCTAGAACCAGCTATGGTTTTAGGTCCCAAGTAAGAGGAGAAACCCAACATCACCTTACAAACCTGAGAACTTATAAACAACACACACAGCAGACGCATTCACTACAGCTGCGCCACCGACGCATACATAGATTCACGCCTGTTTCCCAGAGGGGTAGGCAGAGACTACGGATTTCCATTTGCTACGATCCTAACACACTTCTCTGGCTTCATTCACTTTCATCACATTCCTCATATACGCCCGTCGGTTCAAGGAGCTCTTAACCTGACCTTTGTCCAGAACGCCTCCGATCTGATCGAGAAACGTTCGCCTAGGTTTTTCTATTATATTTCATTTAGACTCTTTTAAATAACTGATCCTAATAAATTTAGGTTTCAAAATACTATCCAATACACAGTTTTATAAAAGGACTAGTTTTTGCATGCAGTTTCGTTGGCGTTAATATAGATTAATGTTAAATCGATTTTTAGTAGCCTATTTGTTATTCTGATGTATAAACAATAATACTGTAAAGTTTCATCAAAATCCATTCAGTAGTTTTTGCGTGAAAGGGTAACAAACATACATCTATCCATCCTCACAAACTTTCACATTTATAATAATTATACTAGGATAAGAGCAGCGATAGTTCAGTGGGCAGACCAACAGACTGCAATGCATAGGGTCTCGGGTTCGAACCCACGTCGCGCACCTCTGACAGCACGTTAAGCCGTCGGTCCCGGCTGCCATGAACATCTATGGCAGTCGTTATTGGGTAGTCAGTGCCCTATAATATCCTGACACTGGTCTAGCCTTAGGGTATCGTTAGCCTTCGGGTTGCGGAGGTCAGATGGCAGCCGCTCCGTGTAAAAACTGATATCCAATCAAATCCGGCTAAACCAAAAAAGCTGACCCCAAGTGACTTGGGAATAATAAAGACTAGGGAGAAGAACTAGGATAGAATACGGACGATAGTTTCCGATTTAACATATAGAAAACCTTCAATGATTTAACAAGCGTTAAGATGAAATTGTGAAATGAAGAGTATTTTATTGAATCCTCTTGAACATGCGCGAATATAATTGATTTACAATGTGGCACGTTTCGCTTGGATCGGTCCCCTCACTCATGTTAATTCATCGATACATTGTAACGAGTTATTAAGAAGGCTGTGAGAAATATAAAAATAAGTAGTGCACATATTTAGCTGTTACAAATCGATAGAAATAATCGTTTAATCAAAAATTCTAATATTTAATTATTATAGTAGATATATTAATACGTGAAGCAAAAACTTTGTACCCCTTTTTACGAAAAATGCGCGGACGGAGGAGGTTTGGCACAGTTAAAGTTTATATGGAGAAGGAGGGGCGAATCCTAATATTTTTATAAAATACGCATTAGAAATACATTAAATTAATGAAAAAACACTACACGCACACAACCATGCACTTGACACACGCAGTCGATCTATCATGGATAATTTTGATTACGAAACGTTCATAACTTTAGTGGAGGACAGAGTAGTGTTATGCAATGTGTTAACTACTGTCTAGTGGTAAATTAAAATCAAACGGCGGGGACGCGGTGGCGGAGTGGTGGCGGCGCGGTAGCGGTGCGGTCGCGACCGTATACACAGCATAGAGGCGCGGTGGCGGAACGGTGACGGCGCGGCGGCGGCATCGTGTACAGGAGCCGTTAGGGAATGCGTAAATATAAACAGGCTTATAAACAGTTCATTAAAAGTAAAAACTTATGCCCAAATGAAGGCGTAATAATTATTTGTTTGAACACGTCGGCACTCGCACTAGGTATAATTCATGTGTCGCGAGAGACTTTACAAACATTCAAACAACAACAATATCCAGTCTTCGCACTTTTGTCCGTGTGAGGATCAAAAAACCTTTAAAATCATCAAGAAACTCTCCTTATCTTGTCCATAAAATTACATCAATATACAAAATTATCTTTGTCACAATCGTGGCTTTGATACATCCCTTGTTATGTAAGAATGTCATTCCGCGTTACGTAATCCGAAAACGTGCTTCGTTAAACCGACTCCCGTAATCGCGTGAGTGAGACCGGTTCCCAAGTACCCAGTCGAAAGGGACAGGGGTCACTTTCCCATGAATCAGAGGCTTTTTGCTCAAGTGTTATGGCTGCATGAGATTCCCTCTATGGCTCGATACGCGATCGTTTCTTTTTTACTGTTTGTCCGATCGGCGTGGGAAAGTGAGATATGGAATGTGCGAAGAAAATGTCCGATGTTTGATTTGTGCGGGTTTTCCTGGTCTTTAGGTTTATCGTTTATGATATGGTATGGTTTATGAATCATGATTATATTAGCATGTTTTTAAAGTAATCTGTGATCTTCTTTACAAACGATTTGCTAAAAAATAGTTAAATGGTCAGACAGTTTCTCAAAGGTGAATAACGACGTGTCAAAATCAAACTCATCTCAATTGATTTGATTGGATGTTGCTAATTCAATCAGCCAGACTCAGAAGTTGAAATGAGTTTGACCGATGTAAGCTAAATATTGTGTTGGTCTGCCTTCAAAAAACCGGGGTTGGAAGTAAAATTGTAACGCACGGACGAGATTTAACATATCTTACAGATCATTATGGAGAATTCTCAGACATGCAGGCTTCCCCACGATATTTTTCTTCATCGTTAAAGCGAGCGATGATTAATTTTTTAATATGCATATAACATCGAAAAGTCAGAGGATCAAACTCGAGACCTGTGCGTGGCAATCCATTGGGTCAGGAGAACTAGAGCAGCGGTAGCCTAGTAGGAACAAGGCTATCGCTGCTCTGTATCTGATACCTATGTAAAAATAATATGAACCTTTATATAATTCCATCGGCGATTATCTGAATTTTGTACTCAAGCAATGGAATTTATTCATAAATTTCATACATATAAAACATATATTTACCCGTTAATAAAACAGTCTTGCCATCGGCAATGACTGATATCTGATAATTTATGAAAATGGAGCGAAATTATTAATGCATAGCTGGCTATTAAGTGTTGCGAGAGCTTTCATAAAGCCGTTGTTCAAAAGGCAGTGTAATTTCTAGCCTGCGATTTTATGGGTAATATTTGAATATCAAGGTATTGTTTAACATGAAGCTAGGTAGTGACCAAGCTCCAGGCTTTGCAATATAATATTAAACCAATAGGTTTAGATAGTATATTAATTTTCACAATAATGTTTTGACGTAAAGTTATCATACCTTTACGTGAAAACCTTATTGTGAAAATTTCAATAAATATTTTTCATTTAATTTGTAAAATTCAGTATTAGCCTAAGATTGCACTTACGCTTGATGCTGACTATGAGGTCTCAGATTCGATTCTGAGTCGAAAAAAGTTATTGGGATGTTCCTAAAGACTTTTTTTTGGTATCATGAAATGGAACTTTGGCCAGTTGAAGGTTATATTCTTGCATCATATACAAGAGACAACAACCATACTTGGCCAAAAGGCAGAGGTCTATTACACAGACCTCTGCCTACCTCTTAGGCGATATAGGCGTGAGACTGTATAAACTAGACTAGATATTAATATCGTAAGATATAACTTCACTAGATGTGCCCGCGGTTTCACTCGCGTTTATGGTTACTGCGCATTCCCGTCGGTCGTAGCGTGATGTTATATAGCCTATAGCCTTCCTCGATAAAGAGGCTATCCAACACTAAAAGAATTTTCAATTCGAACGAGTAGTTCCTGAGATTAGCGCGTTCAAACAAACAAACTCTTCAGCTTTATAATATTAGTATAGACAAAACTCATTTCATAATAATTGCTAATATGTAAAGTTAAATTGGACGTACTTTCTGAAAAACGTTCCAACCCAAAAAGTTAACATTTTGAGATAATCGTGATTGAAGTTCAATCCCGTATTGCTTCTTCATACATGTGGGTTGGGCTACTAAGTCATGATTTCATATTTAGAGTGATAGTAGAGCTATCAAATTTTTCCAGCTAGTAAATAGTAACCCGTGACTAATTTGCTAATAATAACTCGATTTTGACCCGAGTGTGGGTTGGAAGGTTTTTCAGGAAGTACGTCCAATTATCTTTCATACATAATACTTGTATGTACATAAGTCAATAACATCTACGTACAATTTGCAGCCATTAAAAACATGGATACCGGTCTTTATAATGGCCGGTGTAATGAAAAATCTGTTATTAAACTTTGCTTTAAAGCCGTCGTACCTATTTAGTTATATTAACCGCTTACGTCGGATTAATCCGACAAATATTTTCGTGTCCATTTCGCCAGCGTCGTATATTTCCGACCACAGCTCGTTTAATCTGCTTTTTTATTTAATTACGGTGTTTTCTATAAAAAAAATGTTTATATTGTGTAAATGGATAATTAAGTAATCACTTACAATTTAATACACTTTAGTCTCATAATTAGAAGTCCTAAAATAAGTATTTATTTTTGTAGGTATTTATTTTCGATTCACTGTGCCGGGCGCTGGGGGCACGACAACTGTTATGAAGTGGGGCGGTTAAAAGGTTAAATTCGGCAGTACGCCAGGGGTTTCTTCTTGTCGTAATTATCTTGCATTATGGCGCAGGAGTTTCAATGGTCACTACCAATACATGGTTCGATTACTCGTGTGTGATCAATAGTTTCGTGGTCCGAGTACATTCAGACACTGATACTTTCATTTCGAAATCCGTAGTCTCTGGCGACCCTTCTGGGAAACAGGCGTGAATTTATAATATACATATATTGTATGTATAACCTTTTTTAAGAATTGGGCTATCAAATGTAAAAAGATTTTTAAATCCGACTCGTAATTCCAGAGATTAGCTCATATAAATAAACTCTGCAGCTTTAGTTCTTTGTATAAATACGTCCCGAAATAGCACACAGTTCCTGAAATAACGGTGCATTGAATCGTATACAAAAGCAAAACGTGAAATGTAAATGATTAGTTGCACAGAATGACATAAACACTATAACATTGAAAGGAATGTATGCAGCTATGCTAATTCCTAGCTGTTGGCCCGTCCGTTGTTGTAACATATAGAACAATTTGAAGTATATACAAATACATATATTTTACGTGTACGCCTTCAGGCGACGGCTGTGTACATGTTAATGAGTGCACAAACGGACATGGATAGGGTTGCCTCACGTGCGATTGCTAGCTTTCAGTAAATAGGTAGAAATGTGCGTGTTGCCAGCAGTTAATATTTGAGTAGTTATTTTTGGGTAGTATTTAACTGCACAGCAAAAAAATACTAATTGCGCAGCAAAAAAAGCTAATTGATCAGCAACTCATGGCCAGCAAACTTTAAAGAGATCAAACTAAGTCGACGGAGCCCCGCTTCGCGCTCCTATTTTTGGGTGGGTTTAAAAAAAGGACCCTAACATAACCTAAAACTTCCGAGACGGAATGCAGTGATTTGAGGCGTATAGATGCTCGTTATGCTGTGCAATATTTGCTGACCAATTAGTATTTTTGCTGATCATTATATTTAATCCCGTTCTTTTTATTATGGTATCGCTGCTGCTGAGTGCCTCAGTGACGCAGCGTTAGTTAATGCGACTGCTGTGTATGAGGCCTTCGGTGCTATTCCGTGGTCGTGCAAAGTGTTATAGGGTTTTCCTATCAAGATATTCTTAATAGCAGAACTATATCACTATATCCACTTTCATGCCGCATCTCTCTCTAATCACACTATTCCTTATTCTATCTTTCATTGAAATCAATAATAATTTCAATCGATTAAGTACTTTCATCGTAATTTATATGAAGTTAGGTGATATATCAATTTTAATATACATACATAGCTGTAAATCGAACAATCAACTTCTTTGTGTGTGGCAACCCTCGCGCCACCTCAGTGCGATAATGAAATGAAAGGTTCGTTGCCCGACAGACTATATTCACATACCTATCTGTTTTTGCACCAAGTTCTTCATAGTTTTTGTATCGGTATTTAATTATAATGATTATTTCATATACAATGATTTATTAGCATACGGGTTTGAAGAAGTATGACGTCATCATAATGATAACACATTTTTATCAAGTACATAAATCATTCAATAATTTTATCTATAGTCATCAATCAGTTATTTGTTAAGACTTGTTGGGAACGTCTCAATTTTCTGTTTTATTTATTGGTTTCTTGCCAGCTTTATGCCGTGGCGTCACTCTCGTGGGTCTAAGGAATAATTGTCTATGGGAACTGTAACTAGATCTTTATCTGCATTCAAACAATTAATGCAGTTAAGGAGCTAGACAAGTGACCAAAAACGACCGTCTAGATCAATAGTTCCTAAAGTGTCAAGGTCCAGGTGGACCTTCAGGGGTCCACGGGAGACTCGACGGGGGTCTAAGTTGACGTGACAAAAAAATAGGGGTTCACAATTCGTAAGCGGAAGTCCACGAAAATTTATTTGCTTTCGATAGTGAAGAATTTGAAAGTGGTCTATGAGAAAAAAGTCAGGGAACCTCTGGTCTACATTGAACCTTCTTGGTAATGTATATTATTTTTGACTGCAAGAATAGTGTAGAGGTTGAAGTTATCGCCTCGCCACTACCGCCGCTCCGAGTGTTCTGGATTCGATCTTAACACGGAACAAAAATTTGTGTGATCCACAGACAATTGTTCCGAGTCGAGTTTTATGAGTAGTAGAGCCTCGCTGATTTCAGCATGTATGGGCCGGCTCGACCGGGGAAGGACTACCCTCTCACAGAATATCGACGTGAAATAGCAGTATTCCTATTGTTGTGTTTCGTTCGGTGAGTGAGAGTGCCGGAGGCCCAATCAACCTTTTTCTCCCTTCTCGCTCCTTCTCCTACCCACTCCCATTCCTAAAGGATCGGCAACGCGCAAGTGATGCCTTTGGTGTTGCAGGCGTCTATAGGCTACAGTGACCACTTCACGATCAGGTGGGTCGTGTGCTTGTTTGCCACCTTAGTACCAAGTAAAAAAAGAAAAAAAATGGGGCAGTCTTTGAGGACTGCCGATAGAAGTGAAAACTTTAATCCTTGATCATAAACAATTCTTTATGAAAAAAAGGGGGCGAGTCGGATTCCTGATATTCTGATATTCTCTTATTATGGAGGTTAAAATTTCGTTATATTTTGCGTAGGACGCACCATTTCTGAGATATTGTTAATATTATAAAATAGTTCAAAAATGGAAAGCGTGGAAGCGTGACGATGACACGAATTCTATGATTTTTGTTCACCCAAGAAGTGCTCAACGCGCCTAAAGAAGTATTCACTTCAAAAAGAGTCTAGGTGTTCTTTGTGCCTGTTGTTTGTAAAGAATGAACACATGAATTAATTCTGGAGCAGGAGTAGATACTCTTTTATAAAAAGAAATAAATCAGCAAGACACTTACGAGCAGTTCTCCTAAATATTTTTCCTTTTAACTCGTTACCCCTCGTTCCGACGCCAGCCGGCTTTAAGACACAATCCTTATTAATATTGCAATATAAATGCGAATGTGCGTT
Source organism: Catocala sponsa (assembly GCA_963564715.1). Classification (NCBI taxonomy): domain Eukaryota; kingdom Metazoa; phylum Arthropoda; class Insecta; order Lepidoptera; family Erebidae; genus Catocala; species Catocala sponsa. The sequence continues at coordinate 24,494,015 of OY751342.1, forward strand.
TGTTTGTTACGCTTTCACCCCTTAACTACTCGACCAATCATCATGAAATTTCGTATATACTTTGTTAGGAGTACAGAAAAATAGAGAAAAGTACTGTTTTCGCGAGGGTTAGAAAATTGACATAATCTACAGCGAGTGAAGCCGCGGACAAAATCTAATGTTTTCTTAATTATATATTGATTTGGTCAAGCTGACAGGTTAATTACCCCTGAGCACTTCGAGTCTCCACAGAATATATCTATCAAGCGTATGACCTAAGATAGTACCTGAAAATAATTGTCTGTAATTCTCTTTTGAGTCGATCTCGAAAATTTCCTATTCCTATATAGGAAATTTTGTATAGTCGGGCGCAAAGCGGGTACCTACTGACTCTATCAAATTAATTAAATGTACGCGTTAACTAAGGGCTGCTGCAAACGCACAGTTGCCAAGCGATATTCCTGGAGTCTTACCATCATCTTCCTATTGAGTCAATCAATGAATTTGTTTATTGCGGACATGGTTTTGTACCTATGTTCAAACTTTGCCAATGTTCAAATTTTGTTTTAGTGATTAATCCTTACTTCCTTACTAATATTATAAATTCAAAAGTAACTCTATCTGTCTATCGGTGTGTCTGTCTCTGTCTGTTACCTTTTCACGACTAAACCACTCAACCGATTTAGATGAAATTCGGAACAGATATAGTTTAAAACCTGGGGAAGGACATAGGCTAGGCGGGCGAAGCCGCGCGCAAAAGCTAGTTATTTATAACACCTTTATATTCAACTAGCTTTTGCGCGCGGCTCCGCCCGCGTGGTACCTAAATCAATAAAAAGTAGCCTATATCCTTCCCCAGGTTTTAAACTATATCTGTTCCAAATTTCATCTAAATCGGTTGAGTGGTTTAGTCAAGAAAAGGTAACAGACAGACAGACAGACAGATAGAGTTACTTTCGAAATTATAATATGTATAAGTAAGGAAGTAAGGATTAATCACTAAAACAAAATTTGAACATTGGCAAAGTTTGAACATAGGTCATGTTTGTCTTGGTCTGGGTGTTTCTATGTATAATATGTATGTATTTACAAAAAAAAGTATATAATTATGTATTGTTTATCCATTGTCCATACCCATAGTATAAGCTCTGCTTAATTTGAGTTAGATGGTGTTGTGTGTATGTGGAAGAATATTATACATACATACATAAATTCACGCCTGTTTCCCGGAGGGGTAGGCAGAGACTACGGATTTCCATTTGCTACGATCCTGACACACTTCTCTGGCTTCATTCACTTTCATCACATTCCTCATACACGCCCGTCGGTTCAAGGTGCTCTTAAACTGACCTTTTCCAGAACGCCTCCGATCTGATCGAGAAACGTTCGCCTAGGTTTTCCTCTTGCGACTGTTCCATTCACACTAGCCTTATAAACTTTCTTAGTCAGCCTTTCCTCGTCCATTCTTTCTACATGTCCATATAATCCAATATTATTATTATTATTATAATACATTAACTAACGTGTTATAGATTTTGATGTATTTTAGATTTGGCGTTGCGTTTTGGTAAAAATTACAGCGGTGGGTCGTTGTTAAAGATTAATCATTCACCAAGTGACAGTTGTCAGTTGAGCGGTAGCTAAGTATTAATTAGCGAGATTTTTTAAACTTAGGCCGTGTCTGTAAACAAGATGTTGTAACTGACTGAATCAATATTGTCTTCTGTTTACGCGAATATTATTCATTGAAATCAAACTACTTTAGACGGATTTTATCGCGTTGTTTATTTGACACGTTATTACAACATTTTTGAAAACTGTTACACTACTATTACTATTAAACTTTACTAATTTTTGTAGTTTGCTTCTTCTTGGGTTTGGATCCAGTAATTCAAATAGTCAAACCCAAGAAGAAGCAAACCACAGCTAGACTTCATGATACTTGAGCTCATTCTGCGTAAATAGAAACACCCATGATTAAATTATGTTTGGGTACATAGTATAATAGTATAGTAATAGTATAAACAGTTTTAATAGTTGCAATAATTTAATTAGCTTAAAAATTAGTAAAATTAATAGTAATAGTAGTGTAACAGTTTTCAAAAATTTTGTAATAAAGTGTCAAATAAACAATGCGATAAAATCCGTATATAGTAGTTTAATTTCAATGACTGAATCAAGTCAAAGTTGGTCAAACTTGGACTGAGTCAAGGCCGTGTGTGGTGTGCCTAAAGCGGGCGCTCAATTAATTCTATAGTAGCCATTACTAAGTGATTGCCTGTTAGTCCTGTTACTCCCACGCCACCACGGATAGATGGAGGTGGGATTAAAGTGCTTCAGCTATCGCCTGACAGTATTTGAGTGGATGTCAAGCACGATTTTGGCTTTGGAAAATTATTAGTGACGTCACTAAAGAGTACCGATGACAAGGGTGGTAATTAGGTAATTGATTTTGAAGTTTAAGATTCCGTCTTTCATTGTTTACATATACATTACATAGATATATTATGTCTTTATCTCGGCGGGGTGAGCAGAGACTAAGGATTGCCATTAGCTACAATACTTTTATGGAATACATAAGGTATTTCTCTCTTATAATCGGTATCTCTTTTAAATCATAATAATTATAGTATCGGGCTCTCTTTTAAATCATAATTATAAATCTCATATGAATGCAATACCTTGATTGCAGCCATTACACCATAAATTACTGACTATTAAAAGTTGAATAAAATAAATTATAAATCCTTATAGGTAAATACAATTTGAGTTTGATTGTTTGTTTGTTAGGCTTCTCGCCTTAAGTACTCGACATTTCGCATGCATATTGTCAGTGGAACAGTAAATGACATAGGGTATCTTTTATCCAGAAAAGTACCTACTGTTACTAATCTAACCTAATCTACTTTTATGCGTGCGAAGCTGCGGGCTAAATCTAGAATTAATCTCTCACGTTGGACGTATGGATGTTGAGTTCGTTGCGCGTCCGTGACCCCTACGGGGGAGTCAAGAAAATCTTTTGGTATTTTTTTCGCGACTAATCACAACGAGTTTTCTTGACTCCCCCGTAGGGGTCTGGATGCGCAACGGAAGCATTTTTTTTATGAGTCAGAACATTTCAAAGTTAATATTATTATTAATGAGATAAAATCGCCTACTAACATCGGGTGCGTCTCATAACGTATAAACTCATTTGGTCTAATTTCATTTTATTATCGTTCATAAGTTTTATCAACGTGAGATATACCAACTGTTGATATAATTTCTTTACATATAACATTTATTTATTCTAAAAGTTAATTAGTATAACGTTGTTTGATATAACGTTTATTTAATCGAAAATCATTAGGTCTAACGTTTAATATATATAAAAATCGTCATTATGGTTAACACTCCGACTGAGAGTACCCCGACTCGGATAGGTTAGGTTAGAAGGCTAAGCCTTAGCCTTCGTAGTTATATTTTTTTAAACCACCCAGAAATAGGAGCCCCGTCAAGCGGGGCTCCGTCGACCTATTTTAGCGCAGGTGGTAATCAGTTACTATTAGACCAAATAAGTTTTATATCTTTTGAGTGGTATGTCAAACGATTTTATATTTAATGTATGTTATGTCAAATGATGTTATATTTAATGTATGTTATGCTTATAAAAATTAGTTATTTTAAAAGTATATCAATCGTTTATTATATTAACTAATCGCTATATTAAATAACATGATAGGTTCCGTTGTTATATGTTGTTAATATTAGAGATTTTGCTGTTATATCATCTATTACTTACCCACTAACATCACGACGCCTTTTTCAAGGACCTAGAAAATGCAGGACGAATATTTAGATATTTAGCTTCAACATTTTAAGCGGAGATCGGTTTTCGATCTGGGATTTCGCTTCGCTCCAGTGAGCGGAATCTCAGATATAGGAGAGATCTCGCCGTGCCTCAACCTCACAACATTTTCAGAAAATGAAATGCAACTGAAATGTCTGTAACAATTAGGGCTGCTCTTCCGAGATTTTCGACGCTTAAAGTTTCGAATAAAGTTAGTTTTTACTACTTGGATGATTTTAATTTTAATTTAAAGTACTTAATCGGAACGTGTGGATAATTTCGATTTTCGAAAATTTAGTCCAGTTCTCGACATTGGCAGCTCTATTTACAATATATGATGCAATATTTTTATGGTAAGCTCAATCTAAAACTCAACCCATATGATTATAATTAATACTAAAAGTTTATAATATTCAATCTTTAACTAGCATGCATGCCTTCGACCATAAGAAAATTATAAAATTAAAGAATATAAATAAGAGGGAACAAGATCTGATGGACTGTAATTCATTAACTGTTAAAAAATATTTATTTTTCTTAAGCCCTAGAAAACTGACATAATACATCTCATAAATAACATAAAATTATTATCATCCATCTAAAGGAATGTATCACCGACTTATTAAAACCATTTCTTTATTTTCTGTTACAGGTAAGAGCACTCTCGTAAAAGCTTCGCATTTGATGCCGCACTTAACTAAAATAAAGGTAAACGTTTTACTAACATTTTATTTACATACTTTTACGGTGTGTTGTTTATAAAAAATCTAAGGATTACCAGTTTCGGCTGTAAGAATTATGTTCTGTGAGAGCGGCCATATTTTTTTATTGGCTAAGGTGTAGATCGCCGAATGAGACGCTTTAGTTGTTACAATTTACTGAAAAGTTTCACTTGATGTGAGTGCTTCAGCGACTCTTCTTCGTGGTTTATTTCATACGAAGAGTCATAAATCTAGAACCAAAAAGCAAAGCTGGAGTTTCACAGATCAATGCCTGTTGAAGTGAAAACTTCTTTAGCAGCGTTGTGCACTTTTTTTGTAATGGGTAAAAAATGTTAAACTCTCGTCAGGACACGTGACCTGATCGAAAATTCGTAAAACGGAGGGAGAATTGTCAAACTCGCGTCAGGACACGTGACCTGATCGAAAATTCGTAAGACGGAAGGAGAATTGTCATGTTTGTGTACGATAGCGCAATAAATGAATATTGTATTTTACCACATAAATGATAGTACTTTTATACTGATAATTAAAGTAATTCGTGCAAAATGATTCCCTAACCATTACAAAATATCAATACTTTCACTTCTGCCGGCACTCCCGGAGTGCAACCCGTTTTTTTGTGTATGCTTGTACAAAATTGATGCTACATCAAACAAATCTCGAACACCTAGTCTATATCAGAATTGTTTAGTGGATAGGCAGATTTGTAATAATTAATAGTTCTGTTAGTAAATAGTATAAGATCCCCGAGCCGACAGGCTTACCTCAATTTAGTAGGTAAACAACGTATGCATACTCACTAACTTAAGACTGCGCCGAGTGTAAGACAGATAATTACAGAGCTCGTGCGGCGCATATTCTAATCGGTGCGCGGCCGCTAGTGCCATAGTAGAACTGTAGGAGGATTTAAAGTAATTTTTTGATAAATATGTATCTTTATTTTTTGATAAATATGTATCTTTTTTGATAAATATGTATCTTTATTGTCAACCAATAACTTAAATATTTGGGACGGACAAATTGTAATATAACTATTTATGTTTCGTTTAAGATGTAAAATATGATAGATTTCTACTGTTATAATCTAAAAATCGCGTAACACGAGCTCACGTTTTTGCATTTTTCGTGCAAATTTACGTAATTTTGTATGCGAGAATATTAATTATTTTAAGTTTTTTTTAGTAATTGTAAACACATTTATTGTTATGATAAATGTATATTTTATATTTGAATTAAACAAAAAGTGATGATTTTATTCAGTGACCGCCTGTTTTGGCACATTTCGCTCGGCGTAGTCTTAAAAGTGCGACCAATTTTCTTTTATTTTTCTCATAATTTATTGGCTTCTCGCATCAATCTGTCCGATTACAAATAGGCTTAAAATAATTAACCACATAATTTATATAAAACTCGGGGTTACTGCTATAACATAGGCTAAGTTATTTAAATACATACAATGTTTGAATATTTCATACGGCAAATAGGAATAGGTATAGGCTTGTACATTTTTGCCTTTCCCTTCGGGGTTTGTGAGTATAAGTATATATATCTTATTATATTGTTTAGAGGCGCTCATAGCCAGTTGCACTCACTGATCGGTAAACGCATAGCGAGGTTAAGCAACGTTGGGTGCGGTCAGTCTATAGATGGGTGACCGCTTAGTGGTATTTCACCTGAGCGTCGCCGTGCTTCGGAGGGCAAGTAAAAAGTCGATCCCGGTTGCTGTCAAAGTGACAATAGTCGTTAAGCCATGTCAGAGGCCTACGGCCGGCTTGAACAGCTCTTGACAACAGGTTGGCCACTAACCACACGAAAAGAAGGAGAAGAAAATAAGAAGATTATATTGTAAACCATCGTTGTCTGTCTTTTTTATAAGCAATATCGTCAAAGCTGAATCAGACTAAAACTGTCACAACCAAGAAAGTATTAATATAAAACGTTTATTTAAAGTAAATAGCTATATGCTGCCAATTTCATTGTTACAAAATAAACAAATAAATCCACTTGTTTTTCGTTAGCTTTACTAATGTGTGTGAGTGTTTTTAATTTAATTAAAACTTTTCACCGTCATCATCTATTATAGATGGTGACAGTGAAAAGTTTTAATATGAAGTTCGTGTTTTAAATTTCGTTTAAAACTGACAGACGACTTTCTTTTTTTACGCTCGTAGAGCGGTGATGCTTAAAAGGCAGAAATCAAACAGAATTTTAATTTCCATAGAACTCACATTTTATCTATCTCTTGATGCTTGATGCTTTTAGGATATTCTTTACTCTTCTACTTATTTCTGTCAAATGATCAAAAAATGTTAAATGATCAATCATTGCATTATAAGTAGTCTAATTATATACATAAAATAAAATATACCTAAATATCTTAATATTTAGGTACCTACGTATATTTTACTAGATGCTCCCGCGGTTTCACACGCGTTTATCGTTACTGCACCGCCCTCGTGGGTCGTAGCGTGATGTTATATAGCCTATAGTCTCCCTTGATAAATAGGCTATCCAACACTAAAAGAATTTTTCTAATCGAACCAGTAGTTCCTGAGATTAGCGCGTTCAAACAAACAAACAAACTCTTCAGTTTTATAATATTAGTATAGATATTATAAATGGGTAGTTTGTTTGTTACGTTTTCATGCCTTAAATACTTCAATATATAACATCACGCTACGACCCACGGGGGCGGCGCAGTAACGATAAACGCGAGTGAAACCGCGGGAACATCTAGTTAGTTATAAACGTTGACGCCACATAAATTCTATACTCGTATCACAATTAGTGGGTAGGTAGATTGAAAAGCTCTCTGTTCAATTAACTAGCGGCACACGGAACTAGTTTCGGTACTAATAAATCTTGTTCTCCATTGTACGAGCGGACAAGCACAGTCACGCATTCGTCACGGCACTTCAATGTCACGGCTCAGATGGTATACCTTGATAATATCGTAGATTGATACATAGTACTGTCTCTTTCTATTGTGTGTATATATTTGAGAAGGCATATGCTAGTATTATTTGTTATGTAAGTTTTATACATAGGTACATAGTTTCTATCTCCGAAGAAGTACTCAAGAGGTTTTAGGGTTCTGCGTAATAAGACCGAGAGTATTGCCTCCGATTTAAATTCCAGACACCGTGCGGTTACTGAGAATTTCTGGACAGTAAAACGCAATAACACTTCGTCCCACCCGGGAAGTGAACTCGAAACCTAATGCAACGCGCGTCGCCAAGGCGGACTACTTTTAAAATTGTAACAGATTTATACATTCATAGGGGTTGGCAGAATATAACTGTGGGTTAATTTATATCATACTAGATGTGTCCGCGGTTTCACTCGCGTTTATGGTTACTGCGCCGCCCCCGTGGGTCGTATCGTGATGCTATATAGCCTATAGCCTTCCTCAATAAATAAGCTACCCAACACTAAAATAATTTTTCAAATCGAACCAGTAGTTCCTGAGCTTAGCGCGTTCAAACAAACAAACAAACTCTTCAGCTTTATAAAATTAATATAGATTGGGCAATATGTAAACGGGAGTTTTGGAAAGAAATTCTAAGTAGCGAGGCGAAGTCCGAAAATGTGCTCAGTCGATGTTAATAAGCTCGCCTTTCAAGTACGATCTAAATACAGTACGTTAACACTTACGAAAGGTGTTCCTTTAAACCGGCAATATTATGGCGTGCGTAGATCCTAAAAAAATGTTCTCATAAAAAACAAAAAATATTTTATATTAATAACTTCAAAAATATTCAATAAAAAATTATAAACGGACACGAAAAAGATACACTCGTTGCATACGCACAAAAGTACCAATGCAAAACGGCAACGTCGCTTTTTACTTACTTATGATTTTTTTATTAAAATAACTTTTTAATTAGTTTAACATTTAATTTATTTTTCATGATTGCATTTTTCATGCTTATTTTTCTATGGAAATATGTTCATTTGCAGCTATTTATGATGTATAATAACCTCTTTAAGGGAACGCCTTTCGTTATTTTACTTACTGTATATAAGCCAAATGCCGACCACTTCGGGGTATATCTGTGTAGTGCAGATTCTATAAACAATTAAAGCTTCTCAATGGAATTAGAAATGGCTCGCATCGTTATTCTATTAATACTATGAAGATACAAATATAAGGTTTACGAACTATTTTTTAAATATTTATTATGTTCTCTTTGGATTAGTGCCAGACTATATAAAGATGGCTAGCTAATAAATTATACATTATTCATTTATTAACTAAGCATAACTATATTCACAATTGTAAAACTCTTTTTTTAAATACATACATTCACAAGACTGACTCGGTGGCACACCGGTAGTAATTACGACAATAATTGTGTGTATCTTCGATTCCTAGGTCGGGTATAATGCTATTGGAAAATCAAAAAATAAATTTATTCAAGTTAGGTTACAAGGTAACACTTATGAATGTCACAGTTACACTAAATTTTTTCTGTGAATTTACATTTACTGCCACGTTCAGCAAAGCAAGGGTGTAGGCCTCATGAGAAGAACGGGAAATAAACTCATGGCCACTCATTTTAATCGCCAAGTTTACAATAAAATTTTGTTTACAAATCATAACTGTAAGGTGCTGCAACCATTTCTCCATGAATGACTACTAAACATACTCAAGCATTTAATAAAATTTGATGGTAGCCTCTAAAGCAGCAGTATGGTAAACAAACAAAACATACTTAAATAATCAAGACAAAGCATGATTGTAGTCCGTAGTTTAATCTAACTGTTTAACGGACTTCGAAAAAGGAGGAGAATCTCAATTCGACTGTTTAATTTGGTATGTTTATTACGCGATCATTCTGCTAATTATAAATTGATTTTAATAATTATTTTTGGTTTGGTAGGTCATACTTCAGTGTCTCATATAAATTTTATCGAAATTGATTGAGCACTTTTTTATGTCAAACGTGTCTCAGCAGCAGTGGACATTTACTCGTTAGACAGTAATATTGACTGGCCCCCACACACAAGATAAGATAGACAGTAATAGGTGCGGCCCCTATCACGTGGTACCTAAAAACATAATTGGTGAAATGTAGATGTAATAGACTTCTGCTTACCCCTTCAGGGATTTAGTCTACGTACGAGTATGTATGAATAGAAAAGGTTCTAAAAGATCAAATGGTAGTCGCTCCAAGTTGTTAGTCGGTCGCAACTGTTGTCAATTTAGAACATTTAGATAAATTAATAGAACGATTCGATATCATTTAGTTCTCGTATAATCGATATAACGTTGAGCTATTTCGATAATTGATCTATATGATACGATTTGATTAATTAATTGGGTCCATATTGGTTGTATCTTGTTGACTGTTGATACAATATTCCTGAATTAAAAATATTGTGAACTGTATCGAAATCTCTCAGCTATGTTAACTGGATAGTCAAATCCAAAATAATCGTGAAAATAAGTCTTTGATGATGACTAGTTTTCATTTCGAATAGTATTCGTTAGTAATAGTACCTATTTAAATTTTAATCGATTAATATCCAGAATGTTCATTTACTCGTATTGTTATGTTACGTTCTCGTGCCATCGTAATAAACACCTCATCTTACTTTTTTATAGAATGCTGACCAAAAATATAGACATGTGTCACTAAGATTAGATTGAATATTCATCATCCTTCTTCTTTAATTTAAGAGCGTACCTGTCATTGGTGGACCGGACCTATCGTCAAATATGTCTGGCTTCTACTTTCATTTTAAGCTCTTGATATACTCGACCTCAACTTTTGCCTTCGCTTGTTTAGCAAAGGCACTTCTTGGTCTTCCCCATCCTCTCCTTCCTACAATTTTGCCTTTTAAGACGAGGCCTTGAATTTGCGGTTATTTCGAATCTCACACATTGTAATACTGCCGTAAACTCAATTACTGGTCATATCAGAAAACAAAAGTAGCTGCAGCAATAAACTTAATTCTTAAACAGCAGAACGTTCTAGAACACTTAATACATATCACCTTATAATGATTATAATATCTTATCCACACTGTACTCAGTCAACACCGGTCTTGTCTGTTCGTGCGCAAGTAATCACCATCCATATTGTTATTGTTAACACATAGGTACCTCCGGCCATTGACCCCCGAATCTTTAATAGTGTACGTATGCCCGCCGGCGGCGGCGGCGAGCCAACTAAAACAATTGTATCAAACGATAAATTTGATCAGTTGTCCGAGTTATTTATATGAAATCGGTGTTTTATAGTGATAAGAATGAAAGTCGTTGTGTATTTTAGTATTTCTTTTTGTCAATTGATCTGAACACGTGTACGGCGTGTTGGTAACTAGTTTGCAATTGATAGCAGAGAACTCCTTTATATGTTTACTAGCTTTTGCCTGCGGCTTCGCTCGCGTTAATTTAGAATTTGTCAATCACTTCGGGTTGTACCTACTCTGCTTGTAATAATATAATTCAATCATGATTCGAAAGACACGTGGCGCCATCTATTATCTTAAGAACGTTATTGTTGTTTTCCTCGGGAACAGTATTTTTTTCGGGATGAAAGGTAGCCTATGTCCGTTTCTGTACACCTGACAACGTATATGCAAAATTTCAGGATGATCGGTTCAGTGGTTAGGCGTAAAAAGGTAACAAACAAACAAACTCATTTTCGCTTTTATAATATTAGTTAGGATAACTTAGTTACTTCGCTGACTCAGCGAACCAATGTGGATCTTGATCTCCGACATTGAAGTACGCCATTACTTCCTATTTTGTGCCCAGTAAAAACAATCGACACATTCATCTCTTTTAGGTCTTAGCCAGTTGCATTCACTGATCGGTAAACGATTATCGAGGTTAAGCAACGTTGGGTGCGGTCAGTCTATAGATGGGTGACCGCTTAGTGGTATTTCATCTGAGCGTCTCCGTGCTTTGGAGGGCACGTAAAAAGTCGGTCCCGGTTGTTGTCAAATTGACAGCAGTCGTTAAGCCATGTCAGAGGCCTACGGGCGGCTTGAACAACTCTTGACAACAGGTTGGCCACTAGCCACACGAAAAGAAAGAAGAAGAAAGAAAGCTATTTATATATGTATTGGTACACTTTATTATACCAACAAAAATTTTAAATGCCAATGTGATTTTTTTGTTTGTTTTGCTTGCCTCAAGTACTAGACCGATCACTATGAAACATTATATACACGTTGTCATGGGTACAGAAAAGGATATAGGGCACTTTTCATTCAGAAAAAGTACTGACCCCGAGGGATATAAATTTATTGACAAATCTACATTAACGCAGGCAAAGCCGCAGTCCTAATCTAGTACAGTATAGTGCACACTTTATTAATCAATACTTAATGATTTTAGGATGCTAATATTGTCTCACGTTTATGCGAATGTTATATATTTAAAATTAAACTACTTATTTCACTGGTGCTGCATTTTTCATACTATTTCAGCTACTTATTTAAAATTATTGAAACTATTTAAAATATCCTTTATTAAATAGTATTAAAGATTCAGTAGTAGTGTAATATTTTAAAAATTATGAAATAAAAGTGGTAATAAACAACGCGGTAAAATCCGAATAAAGTAGTTTAATTTCAGATTGGAAATAAATATTAAAATAGCATGTCACATACACGCAAATTCAATATACATCGACTGGTTGATCTATTGGGTTTTATTTGATACAAAGATTAAGCGATCAAGTTGCATTTCATATATATTTATGTACAAAGAAAGTCTTTCTATAATCTATAAATATCTCATTGTAATATTAGCAATCAGGCTGTTATCGGTCGTGTTAATGGCGTCTGATAACGCTATCGACACGTTATATGACGCTTATCAGTGAGACAAAGGACTGGAATTTAATTATGATTAATCTATTTATCGGACATTTATTACTTATGCGGTATTCTTCTTCTTCGTGTCAATGGTTCTAGTTTGAACTTTATATTACTTGCATAATATTCGGCCTCTCTAATTGCGTTAGGAGTGGCCGCACAGAGGTCTGATATTGTGCAAGTGCTCGGGCAAGAAGGGCATACCAACATATGTACCATTGTCTGCTGTCTCCAGCTCACCACAGTCACACTGAACCTCTACCTACAGAAGTTCGTTCCACAGTGGCCAACCTGGGTGCGAAGTCTATTTAGTGACTTCCATACTACCCACGGCAGGGTGTGATCCTGTGGTAGAGATTCCTGTTGTGTGATATAATGTGAGGGTGGGGATTCTTCTTAGCCCACAGTCTACGTCTTTCGGTCGCAGCGCATCATTTAAAGTACGAATATACGATTGAACATGGTACGGCCGAATCACGAACGCATTCGTGGTGCAGTAATATGACGGTCCGTGGGGCGGTGGTGTGTGTGTGTGTGCTAATATGTTCCTGGTTTATCTTCTGTATACTTGCATTTAAGTTTCATAGATACCTACGTCTCGTTTTACATAATATACCAAAATTTATTTTAAAAAGAATTCTTAATGGATAAGTTATATCAGTAGAAGCATAAAATAAATATCCAATTTTGGAAGAAGATGCTGGTGATACACTAGCATCTTATATAAAAAAGAAAATAATTTTCTCCGTACTTTTAGCAAGGATAAGTTACATAGCTCAACAAACTCATATAATTTATGACTGAGAGCAAAATACTAGAAGAGTTTATTTCATATTCCATACTAGCTCTCCCCTGCGGTTTCACCCACGTTTATGATTAGTGCTCCACTCTTGTAGCTCGTAGCGTGATGTTATATAGTCTATAATTATCCTTAAAATTGAGCAATCAAATGCAAAAATTAATCTTGCAAGTCGGATTGACAGTTCCAGGGATTAGAGCGTTCAAACAAACTCTTCAGCTTTATTATCTTAATAAATATAAATCTTCTGTGCGTGTGTTTGTAATTAAACTCCTCCTAAACGGCTGGACCGATTTTGATGAATTTTTTTGTGAGTTCAAGTGGATTCGGGAATGGTTTAGATGTGTATGTTTTTTTTATTTTTTTTTTCGATTGTACAGGACAACGTCTTTCGGGACAGCTAGTATATAGTATAGATCCTAACTAATAATATACATCTAAATGTGAGTTTGTTTGTTTGTAACGCTTTCACGTCTTAACTACTCGATCGATCATCTTGAAATTTCTCATACACGTTGTCTGGGCAACAGAAAAGGACATAGAGATACCTTTCATCTAGAAAAAAGTACTGTTCTCAAGCGAGCGACGCCGCAGGCCATTTAATTGGAGATTCAAGACTAGACAGACATATTTAGAGACAGACCTACGATATATTGGATTATTTTATGTACATTTGCCTTTAAAAGCAAGCCTAGTATAACTAGAATATTCCAAGTTAGAGAAGCTTAGAAAGTAATATTACTTAGGTATGTATTTCTAGGCGGCTTAATAATAAATGTTGGTCTAGATAAAGATAATATGATCTAAGTCGGTAAGGAGGCAAGGGCACGTATAGGTCAATTTTAGTAACGATTAGGTCAGCCTGAATGTATTAATAATCGATCAATGTAATAGTTTGTTCTTATATTCGTAATTTATACATACATACATACACGCCTACCACATAGGTACACACAACACCATCTAGCCCAAACTAAGCACAGCTTGTACTGTGGGTACTAGACAATGGATAAACATACATAAATACTTATTTTTTGTAAATACATACATATTATACATAGAAACACCCAGACCAAGACAAACATCCATTTTCATGCACACAAGCGTGATGTTATATAGCCTTATAGCCTTCCTCGATAAATGGCCTACCTAGCACTAAAATAATTTTTCGTTTCGATCCAGTAGTTCCTGAGATTAGCGCGTTCAACCAAACAAACAAACAACTTCAGCTTTATAATATTAGTATAACCTTAAAACGGTTATTAGTGCCACTGTGCTCGGTATTTACATATATTTTTGAAGTGAAAACTTCTTTATGCGCGTTGAGTACTTCTTGGGTAAACAAAAATCATAGAACTCGTTCATCGTCACGCTTCCACGCTTTCTATTTTTGAATTATTTTAGAATATTAACAATATCTCAGAAATGGTGCGTCCTACGCAATAGATAACGAATTTTTTTTTTTATGTTAAAACTTCTTTAGGCGCTTTGAGCACTTCTTGGGTGAACAAAAATTATGGAACCCGCGTCATCGTCACCGAACGCTTTCCATTTATGAATTATTTTTGCTTTATAATTTGGTTTATAAAGAAGTGTTTATGATCAAGGATTAAAGTTTTCACTTCTATCGACAGTCCCCAAAGACTGCCCCAATTTTTTTTAAGCTTTTTTCGTTTCGGTCATGTTGCCGTGGTAACAAGCAGACGCAGCAATATCAGGCTTCCGTTTTTTAAGTAGATATTCCTAAATCTACCTTCACATTTTGTTTGTGTATAAGTGTATGTTAATTTTATGTAGAAGAGGTACATTTTAAAACTATAACGAATAGTCAAATAGATTTAATAAGGTAATTTTATAAATGCTTTCATAAAATGTTAAGATCTAACTCGTAAATAGCGTACCTAATCTAGAACTAGTTAGTACGAAACTTTAGACGCCATTATTTATGTAGCTAATCAGCCTATTTATATATATAGCCTGGTTATCTTAATTATGATCGCAGCTAAGCTTAGCAGCAACATTTACTGTAAGATAAGAAAGTAGTGCATCGTAATGAAACTTACGATACAGAGAATGGCACCTATTCTGGTAGCCTTAACTTTAATGTTTTATGTCCTATTCTCGATTGAAGAATATTTTATTCTTGAATGCTTTAATATCTGGAACTCCTAGTGGGATTTGAAAATCTTTTTGTCTTTGATAGCTCAAATTCTTGAAAAACGTTACAAAACATCACACTACAAGCCACAAAAGTGGAACCCGAATTGAAGGATGTTTTGGAAAAACAACCAATGTCACATTTAAAAAAAAAATCGTTTTTTGGCTCAATGGATTCTTCAGGGTTCTTACTATAATCTGTCATTGAGAGATATTGCAAAAACAGCCAACGTTCATATAAAATTTAGCTCCAAAGTTAGAGTGTTTCTGGAAGTACAACCAATGTCCATAATGTTTCTGGCAAAAAGAACCATAGAACGTAGACAAAGGCTGTTTTAAAAAAAAAATAGCATCTCGCTTGACAGTAGTTGTCATTATAGATTATTTATACTACAATATATATTTTCATGTACTTAAATTAATTAAAAGTTCAAAAGTAATTTTCCAAGATATCCATTTTATGAAGTTTTATTCATTTCCTGTAAAATTTGATCAGTGACATTGGTTGTTTTTTCAAAACACCCTTCAATTATAAATGTGGATGAACCACCAGAACAGCTAGTATTCAATCTATACTAATATTATAAAGCTGAAGAGTTTGTTTGTTTGTTTGATCGTTCTAATCTCACGAACTACTGGTTCGATTTGAAAAATTATCTTAATGTTGGATAGCCTATTTATCGAGGAAGGCTATAGGTCATCACGCTACGACCCACGGGGGCGGCGCAGTAACGATAAACGCAGGTGAAACCGCGGGAACATCTAGTTAGCTAATAAATGAATATGGATTATGAGTAATACATATACCAATAATTGCAGCACGACGCTGC
The DNA here is from genome assembly GCA_963564715.1 of Catocala sponsa. Classification (NCBI taxonomy): domain Eukaryota; kingdom Metazoa; phylum Arthropoda; class Insecta; order Lepidoptera; family Erebidae; genus Catocala; species Catocala sponsa. The sequence continues at coordinate 24,510,164 of OY751342.1, forward strand.
AATTATATTAAAGACTATGAATCAAATCCTCACGATAACTCGTATACATAACCACAAGCATACATCAGGAGACCTACTCGACTGCCAATTGAGAATTTTGTCGCAGAAAATATAAAACCAATTTTTGTCCGTTCAGGTATCTTCTTGAAATCGGATTCAAACAGTTATCTGTCAACATGAACAAGGAAACCACAAAATATATCATCATACATACACACCACATCTTATCTTATGTGGGAGCCAGTCAGTGCAGACTTCTACCCAGTGGGATCTTTTGTGTCGACATTCTCCCAATAACGACTGCCATAGATGTTCAAGGCAGCCGGGATCAACGGCTTAACGTGCTCTCCGAGGCACAGAGCAGGCGATAATTGTCAATCAATTCGCACATAATTTCGAAAAGTCATATAACTTCCGAAAGTCAGAGGTGCGCGACGTGGGTTCGAACCCGAGACCCTCTGCATTGCAGTCTGTTGGGCTCCCCACTGAGCTATCGCTGCTCCATACACACCACAAATCCTAGATGTTTATAAAACCCCTAACGATACAGGAACTACACCTAGTACGCGAGTTTTCTATAAAAAGCTTTTCTATCACCTCAAATTAGTAGCAATTTACTGAGGGGACTTTGAAAGGGACACAAAAGTGTTTTTATGCTGATAATATTATAATCCCTTACGAGATCTCTTCTCGTTCAGATTTCTATGAAGATAATCGATACTTGGCTGCCCTTTTATTGTAATGACACGGTTTTATCGCCATCTCGCCATTTGTGTTTACGATAATGCTATAATGTATATAAATGTTATGCTTTATGTCGATTGCTCACGAAATTAAGTACTACAATACCTACTTAGCACGATACTAAAACAGCGGTAGCCTTATGATAAAGGTATTTGACTTGCAATCGAAAGGTCTGTTACCACCCAAGTCAATCCTCTTTTAACGCAAGAGTTTAGAGTGGCTGGAGGGGTTACTAAAATACTAGTAATTTATAAACTAAACTAATAGCAGTCTTAAAATAAAAACTATTAGGATACTTTAATGCCTAAATCTAATTCTTCTCCCTAGCCTTTATTATTCCCAAGTGACTTGGAGTCGGCTTTTCTGGTCTAACCGGATTTGACTGGATATCAGGTTTTACACGGAGCGGCTGCCTGATCTAACCTGACCTCCGCAACCCGAAGGCTAACGATACCCTAAGGCTAGACCAGTGCAAGGATATCATAGGGCACTAACTTCCCAATAACGACTGCCATAGATGTTCATGGCAGCCGGGACCAACGGCTTAACGAGCTCTCCGAGGCACGGAGCAGGCGATGCGATAATTGTTGATTAATACGCACATAATTTCGAAAAGTCATATAACTTCCGAAAGTCAGAGGTGCGCGACGTGGGTTCGAACCCGAGACCCTCTGAATTGCAGTCTGTTGGTCTCCCACTGAGCTATCGCTGCTATAACTATGCCAAAATCTAATTAAATAACTTAATTAATTTGAACTTTGAAGATTGTATCAAAGACTTTGTTCGCGTAGAATAAGTGTTTGACATGATAAGTAATATAACTAGTAGCTTATGTGCTTTCCCAGGTTTTTAGCTAATTCTATAGCCAAATACTATCAAAATATACATACATACATAGATTCACGCCTGTTTCCCAGAGGGGTAGGCAGAGACTACGGATTTCCATTTGCTACGGTCCTGACACACTTCTCTGGCTCATACACGCTCGCAGGTTTAAGGAGCTCTTAACCTGGCCTTTGTCCAGAACGCCTCCGATCTGATCGAGAATCGTTCGCCTAGGTCTTCTCCTTGCGACGGTAAATATATAACCAGTAATTTAAACGTAATAGCCAACTCGCGTTTATACTAAATATCAGTAATAGCATGGCTTATAATATATCGAGAGATGATCCATGAGTCGCGGGTTAGTCTACAAATATTTAAACCATGGGAAATAACACCCAGATTCAAAATATATATCCGTGGATCACAAATTCACGATACATGACGCAAATATACGTATATATTTGCAATAGTATATAATATTATCACGCTCACTCATATTGAAAATTGTATTCTATCGTTCTCTATCTAATGTGTGATCTCACTCTTTTTAGTGTGGACACTTTTGCTAACTAAGTACGGTGGGGGCACACCTATAATTTATATCTTTGCGTATATGTATGTACGCTCAAAGACAAAAGTCTAGTAGCTCATCATAAAATAAGTAATCGCATACAGTTACGAGCGAATACCTTTGTGTGTGTGATGTTTCAACACAAATAATGAAACAGGATTCAATGTAAATGATAGTAGGTGAAGTTCGTCATGCGCATGTGTGCAACGCGAGACAAAACCGAGTATAACTATAATTACTACTATTCCGTACTAACAACAGTGTCCGTATTTCAAACTTATGCTTAAATGTTCCGATAGCGGAACGAATAACGAGTCGAGACGATAGTATAACAAGGGTGGTTCAAATCCTGGGGCCTATTTCCACTTTTGTGTAATTCCAATAAGTGAAGCGGGTTTATGTGTGCAATGATTTTATTGAAAAAGGTCGTAAGTACAACATGTTGCGATTCTATCGCTTTTTAAAATTGCTATTCGACTTTTGCACCTGACCGTACATGTATCTTTGCATATAAATGATTAATTAATTGACTGTATCTGGAAAGCGGAATACCGGGTGCTATGGACCTAATTGGAAAAGGCTTATGTCCAACAGTGGACTCAATTACCGATTGATTGATTAGTAACAATATCTATATCTATATGCGGTATAGCATTTGAAGTGCTCAAATAACTAGTTAAAATGATTGACAGTTTAAATATAGAAAGTTTTAGATATCTATACGCAGATACTGGTCATGTTTTTATGTTTAAATTTCGTGTGCAACTCAATAACTCATTTGAAATGCATAACATTTATCAAATGAATTGTTTATGACTTAAATGTTTATTAATAACAATTTATATATGAAACTATATGCACAATAAAAAACAATGTACATAGGGGGACTCAATGCCTATAGACATTATGTACCAATCAACATTTTGGATGTATAAATTAAGCGCATGCATTTGTTGACGGCCTCGATGACGTAGTGGTGAGTGTAACCGACTGCCACGCCTGAGGTCGTGGGTTCGATTCCTGCACATGTCAAATATCTGTGTGTATGAACTTTGATGTTTGTCTTGTTCTGGGTGTTTCTATGTATAATATGTATGTGTTTACAAAAAAAAGTATGTATGTATGTTTATCCATTGTCTAGTACCCATAGTACAAGCTCTGCTTAGTTTGGGCTAGATGGTGTTGTGTGTATATGGTAGAATATTATATTATTATTATAATTGTAATGTAATAAACAAATGTACATTATAAACTAATATTTTAATTTTATAGAGATTAGTGATCGTCATTTTCTTGCAGATGTGTTTTCGTAAGTTATATTAATTAATAATAATAATATTCTACCACATACACACAACACCATCTATCCCAAACTAAACAGAGCTTGTAATATGGATACTAGACAATAGATAAACATACATACATACTTTTTTTTTTGTAAATACCTACATATTATACCTACATAGAAATACTCAGACCAAGACAAACATCCATGTCCATGCACTCAAATGTTTGACTTGAGCAGGAATCGAATCCGCGACCTCAGGCATGGCAGTCGGTTACACTAACCACTACGCCATCGAAGCCGACATTGCTTGTCTAGTAACACAGCTGTGTTACTAAAATCTGTTTCACTTAGATTATCTAGGTAACTTATGTAAGTGAAACTTTAGTTAATTTTCTATTTAAGCTATGACGTAAATAAGTGTTAATTGTGACCTAAATAAATAATTGACATTTGAATTATTGTAAATATTACTAGAATCCTTGGTGCTACTGAGAAATTTCTCCCAGACCCTGTTATGGAACTTGTACCACTTGATTGACCTTAAGTCTACGCACTTGAATTGTTTACTGAACAAATTACCAAACCTAGTACTTCTTCCAAGAATTGCCAAAGAGAAAATCCCAATAACACTTTACCGACTCGGATATCAAACTTGCTACTTTCGACCAGTCGTAGGACTTACAAACTAACAAAATTACCGCCAATCATCATCATTACCTCATTTAACCGACATGGTAAGGAAGAAACCGGTCATTTGCAATGCATCATTAGCAATAGAAACGCTATTCAGTCGAGAGGATATCACGAAGTAATCAAACGATAGTGACAATCTGCGCATGCTCGTGCGCAGTGAAAGCGATCCACTGAAATCGTACTCGATCGCGCAGTCAATATGGCGGCTTTTTTGTTCGGTTACATGTCTGAGTTTCAGTTTGTATTTTAATGTTCTAAATTTGCGATGCTTTCTTTATTAGTAATGAATGGCTCGCACTAATTGAGATTGATCTGATTTTGTGACAAAGTGTTTGAATAGTACTGGTGTTACTAGGTTGAAGAAATTAGTGAGATAAATGTAATTTTAACAGTACTAAAATAAGTTATGCGAATGAATAAACAGCGATAGCCTAATAGAAAAAACGTTGTTTTTCCACTCAGGGTCTTGAGTTCAATCACGCATCTCTGACTTTTAAGTTATGTGCGTATTAAATTGTTAAAATATTATCGCTCACTTGTGGTGAAGGAAAACATCGTAAGGAAACCTCCATTTCTGAGAGTTCTACGTAATGTTTTCGAATATGGCAAGCCTGCTAAGCTGCATTGGGCCAATATGGTAGGCTATGGTCTAACCATTCGCAAGAATGTGAAATGAACCGCCTGCTTCCGTATTTCCCGAGTGCTATGATATGTCCTTCCTTTTTTAAAGAGAGATTTAAAGAGAGTTCTTCTTTCACGGTAGGCAACGGCTTTGCTGTGTCCTGAAGACCATGAGCAGCTATTACCACTTTCCATCAGGTGGGCTGCTTGCTCCTCTTCCGCCAATGGCAATAAAAAAAGGCCCGTACTGAGCAGTGGGGCAGTTTGTATACAGGGTTGATAATTATATTATGCTTATGAAACTAATGACGAAAAAAACGAAATTATTGCTATTGCAACAATGCAATATAAAAAAAGGCCCGTACTGAGCAGTGGGGCAGTTTGTATACAGGGTTGATAATTATATTATGCTTATGAAACTAATGACGAAAAAAACGAAATTATTGCTATTGCAACAATGCAATAGCGATAATTTCGGTATCGATAGTTAACCCTGGAAAACAGTCGATAGCGCGAATAGTTCCATAGAAAATATCGAAATGCTGAAATACTATCGACACTATCGATAGTATCGATATTGAAAATTTGGCGATACTATTGAATTTTGTTGATACTATCGATTCTATCGATACTATCAAGATACGATACTATCGATACCATTGATAATGTTTGTACTGATACTATCGATAGTATCGTCAAGGGTCGATATTTTCGATAGGTCTATTGATAGTATGACTGATTTTCAAGGCCACGATAGTATCACGATACTATCGATAGACTATCGCTATCGCAACAACACTATATGAAACACGATTGCCTGATGCTGCGAAGTTTTAAGTCTCTCTGGTCTCTCTGGTCACCACGTCACTACTACACTAAGTGTAGTGGGTTCGATAAATAATCAATCCATGTCCGTGTAGAAACATCACATACATTATTTGTGTGATCCCCAAATACATGTGCCGAGTTTTGTTGGTTTACGTTTGAATGTTTGTGAACTCCCTGCAATATAAGAAAGATTCTTAAAGCGAACGTTGTCTTTAAAATCCTAATCCTAACTAATATTATAAATGCGAATGTGAGTTTGTTTGTTTGTTACGCTTTCACGCCTTTATTTCTCGAGCGATCATCATGAAATTTTGTATACGCATAGTCAGGTGAACAGATACTGACATATAGTGCCTTTCATCCAGAAAAAGAACTGTTACTAATCTACATTTTGCGCGGGAAAAATCGAGTATCAATATAAATTAATAGGTATTAAAATGTTTTATAGACCCTCGTTAATCTATACTAATATTATAAAGCTGAAGAGTTTGTTTGTTTATTTGAATGCGCTAATCTCAGGAACTACTGATTAGATACGAAAATTCTTTTAGTGTTGGATAGCCTATTTATCGAGGAAGGCTATAGGCTATATAACATCCCGCTACGACCCACGGGGGCGACGCAGTAACGATAAACGCGGGTGAAACCGCGGGAACATCTAGTTATTTATAAAACTTGTAGTACTTCCACCTCAAAAAGGGTTATTAATGTCGGTAGGTAGCCTACAACCACGTTGGAAAGCCAGATAAACTGGTTGTTCATGATGCAATATTATTTTCACAACTCTCACGCAACCGCAATTTGTGTTACACGAAGTACAAGTAAAAATTAAGAACCTTAATAAATTCCGGTCTGGCATGCCTACAGAATTGGTGAGGCAGGTAAATCAATACATTACACAAGCGTAGTTGCCGTGTAGGTACTAATTTAATTGTCTGTAATTGCGTGTCACATCACTGATTTGGGTAATTACTTGACTACGGCACAGATGGAAATGCTTGTAAGGGTCTGTGAGGTAGTTTGGTACTACAGACAGTGAATTATGTGTCCTTAGTCCCTTGACATGAGTATTATGTTTCTGGCCGACTGTGGCATACGGTGTTTGATTGCCAAATAAGACTCACACACCGTCACACTTAGACATGACCATATTATGATATAATATGGGCCAATGGAATAATCGTTTAAATTACATATAGATTTACATGTTTACTCTTGCTTGTAATAATTAGTTTTTTATTGTGTTCTTCGTAATTGGCGTACTGTCTTATTTATAATTTTAGTAATATTGATTGTCAGCTGTGAAGGACCTAAATGAAATAAATAAAAAAAAAGACTGTTTTGTTGAGAGCGTTTTCTCAGAATAATTATGTTCGACCTGAAACTACATGCACAGCTGGAAGTCAGTAAGTTCTTATGACGGCAAGCAAAGGTTGTAACTTGCACTTTACGCCAGATAGGTTAAGAATTATAAGGGGGCCTATTGCTTTCCACTAGTTAAATTTCCAGGCATCCATGCCGTCGCTGAGAATTTCTTAATATAGCCTAAGAACCCAATTGCCCGATCTGGATCAAATCTGCGATCTCACGCTCGGCCAAACATAATCACAAACTAATAATAGGAACCAATAAGTAAGTGTGGTAGGTTTAGTATTTTTTCCTATTTGTTCTACATTTTAAGCAAAATACCTTCATTTAAAACCAAATATATTCAGCACGAGATACGATAAAAAATATTTCCATTGGCAAGTTAGTATCTTGAATAAGGAAGAATCTGAAGTGAGAAATATCGTTTTCCATTTTGGCAATGGGACCGTCAAAATCTCCAAATTTATTACGTATGAATAAAATTCATAAGTGGTAAATCACTTCTCTCGACGAATGTACATGTACATTCGTCGACGCATACAGCTTACTCGAATACGGATGAATAAAGAATGAAAGAAGTGGCACACGTATGACACATCTGTCATACGTGTGCCACAATGACGGTCACATGAGCAACTTCTGAGAGGATTCGTTGATGCCTTTGCATAAAGCGTGCACTATGTTTGTAGTTACTAATTTCCAGATGATCGTGACGACCGGACCGGTGTATAATTCTAGGTTGAGTATTGTTCTAAGCAACAGTATGGAATATGCCCGCTAGACTACAATATACTAGACCCTATTCCGTAAAACGTATTAAATACACCTATATTTGACTATATTGGAAAAATATTGGTGTACTTCGTATGTCTTAAACTATTCTTTGGAGGATATATAGCACATATAAAACGAATGACGTAATGGTTTAATAGGTCGCCCCACAATTGCCACTGCGCCGAGTGCCGAGGGCACCAAAAACATTTAAAAAATACACCGGTTTGCACTCCGGGAGTGGCGGCAGAAGTGAAAACTTGAATATTAACGTTATGCATTTTTGATATTTTGGAAGGGTTAGGGAATAATTTTATAATAGGGAATAATCAGGTCACGTGTCCTGACGCGAGTTTAACATTTTTCACCCATCACAAAAAACTGCACAACGCCGCTAAAGAAGTTTTAACTTAAAAAAACAAAATTTTTGTTTGATTCTGGTGTTCTATGTTTTCATTGCTTAATGTCTTCCGCGACGTAGAAATGATACCCAGTGCATTCGTAATTCGAACGTTTTACTATTTGACAGTGTATTCTTGGCGATACTGACTGTCGTACATATAGCTTTAAATACCTCTATCCCTCCGTCTCTGCGAAAATTTGTATAAGCAACGCGACATGTCGAGTTGTTTATACAAATTTTCGCAAAATATACTGTATGTTATTTCTATGTAAAGTCACCTACCGATTGAGGTTAGACGCTAAACAATATAAGAAATGCAAAAGCTAATGTACTAAGTCATTTAGATTCAGAAGCTGCGAGACAAATATTTATGATTTATTTAGAACCCCACACAGACCCCAAATATGTGTGATTTACAAGTCTGGGTATTCTCGTGTCCATTGTTTGAATTACTGTAAAATTCCCCACGACATAGACATAATACCTAGTGCGAGAGATATCCTTTCTAAAAACACATACATACATAATATATACATATAAATTACTTTATTGTTATTTGTCAACTTTCAATACGAGCCCTATCGACTTGATTTCACAGTTCTTTGCATAATACACTGCATGATATTTTTCTGGAGATACAATCACCTACAGCTGGAGTTTAGACGCTAGACGGTATTAGAAATGCATAAGCTAATGTACTAAGTCGTTTAGACTCAGAAGCTGCGAGATGAATATTTACTAACATTTGAGATTCTAGTCACGATTGTACTTTTATAAAACTGCAAGTATACGTTGTCTTTTCTTTAAAGAATTTAACTGAAGATAGAGTTACTGATCTGAATATAAAGACGTACCAATGTTATTTATAGTCAAGTTGACGATATCAGTTAGAGGTAATAATTTCAAACGATCGTGACGTCCTACGTTTGCTTCCCGGAACAAGTAAAGTGGTATCGGGTTTTCTATTAGGAAATTCTCAGTAAAAAATACATCTCTTAAGGTAAGTCAGATACTCTTACCTTAGATCCCCGATTGGTTTGTGATATAAAGTGATTTTGGGTAATTTATTAGAAAGTGTTCGTTTTATGTATTAGTACGGAATTAAGGCAATAAGGTACGTAAAAGAAAGTTCTCCGCCGCGATTTTTTTAATAATAGTAGAGCCTCGTTGCTTTCAGCATGAATGGGCCGGCTCAACCGGGGAAGGACTACCCTCTCACAAAATATCGACTTGAAATAGCAGTATTCCTACTGTTGTGTTTCGTTCGGTGAGTGAGAGTGCCGGAGGCCCAATCACCCTCTTTCCCACTTCCCGCTCCTTCTCCTTCCCACTTCCATTCCTAAAGGGTCGCCAACGCGCAAGTGATGCCTCTGGTGTTGCAGGCGTCCATAGGCTACGGTGACCACTTACCATAAGGTGGCCGTATGCTTGTTTGCCACCTTAGCTGTACAAAAAAAAAACTCAAGAACTACTGAACAAGTGGTTTTCACCAATAGACAGAGTGATTCATGAGGAAGGTTTCATCATCATCATCATCATCAGGCTATAATAGTCCACTGCTGGACATAGCCCTCCCCCAAAGAGCGCCATAGCGCCCTGTCTTCAGCTTGCCGCATCCAGCATCTGCCTGCAGGAAGGTTTAGGTATATAATTTGTTAAGGTTTTGTACTATCTGTGGGAAGCCGGGTCGGGTCGCTAGTTATATCTACGAAGACAATTCTTAAACTAAGCATTCATGGGAATGATATTATTCACACAGGTTGTTTAATATTATTAATATTACTGCACTTACGACAATAGCTACGAGTTAGATCACACGCACTGTATTATCAACGCAATATTGATATCGCAATGACGTCAAGCCACTTCTAACATTGTTTTTATGTCTACTCTTGACATTGCTAAGCACATGAGCGGTGGTAAACACTTATCTGTGCTCACCCCTTACCATTAGCGGGCTTGTTAGCTGACCTGACACAAGGCATTGACAAAAAGCACCCAAACAAGGAATTGTTCCTAGTGTTGACTTTACAAATAACCGATACAAAAAATATCAAGATTCGAAACAAGCATTTGTAAATCATACAAGTGTTTGTACCAGAACAACGAAGAAGCAGTGGCGAAGCGACCATTTAAACCACTAGGTCTCAGCACCCCTAAGCGCTCAAGTACACGATACCGCCGCCGCGTCGACACCGCTCCGTCACCGTGTCTCTCAACTATGTATACGTTCGCGACCGCTCCGTCCCCGCGCCGCCACCGCATCGACACCGCGCCGTCATTCGCCAATGTTTGATTTTGCCTATTCCATTACCGGCCGCCTACGTATGCGCTCGAAATTAACTTTTTAGGAATTTATCATGGATAATTTTGATTACGAAACGTTCATAACTTTAGTGGAGTACAGAGCAATGTTATGCAATGTATTACTAACAACTGTCTAGTGGTATATTAAAATCAAACGGCGGGGACGCGGTGGCAGCGCGGTGGCGGCGCGGTAGCGGTGCGGTCGCGACCGTATACACAGCATAGAGGCGCGGTGGCGGAACGGTTACGGCGCGGCGGCGGCATCGTGTACAGGAGCCGTAAGTGGATCTTAGTCTTTGACAAGTACGCAATACTTGACACTAGGCCAATAAAAACTTTGACGTTCATATCTGCTACTAGATTCCCGGGGTTTCACCCGCGTTTATCGTTACTGCGCCGCCTCAGTGGGTCGTGTTATATTATTGTAGCGTGATGTTATATAGTCTATAACCTATAGCCTTCCTCGATAAATAGGATATCCAACACAAAAATAATTTTTCAAATCGAACCTGTAGTTCCTGAGATTAGCGCGTTCAAACAAACAAACACAAATTCTTCAGCTGTATAATTTTAGTATAGATAGTATAGATTTAGTGAACAAAACGAATAACATGAACATCAGCAGAAGACCAAGTATTTTGTTGCTTCTTCAACACAATGAAAAAGTATTTTTTCTAACAAATAAAAGCTCATATGGTGTATTGTGTTATGTCAATTTCCTCGAGGTTACTTAGCGGAAATGTACCGATATGTGCTTGGGACGAACACGGCTTCGCTCTCAGCCGGAAATGTCCACCGAGCATTTGTGCACAAACTATATAAGTATGTGGGAAAAGAGAATTTACGGGACGTGCTGTTTTTTGTTTACTTTCAACTTGTAAGGTTGCAAGCTTTCTTCACGCTTGTATAGAATAGGAAGGTACAGGTTTATTGTACACACAGAATCCTAACTAATATTATGAATGCGAATATAAGTTCGTTTGTTTGTTACGCTTTCACGCCTTAACTACTCGACATATCATCATAAAAATCATGAAATTTCGCATACGTGATGCGAGGGATACAGAAGAGTACATAGAGTATCTTTCATCTAGAAAAAGTACTGTTCCCGAGGGATAGCTAGTAGATAATTAAACAGCTGGTAAAAAAAATTAAGCAGCCGTTTTTCGACTGCAATATAAAAGTCAGAAATGTAATCATGTCCGAGTCTCTCAGGGACTGTTAAAAAACGACGGACCAAAACTATTGATGAAAATGATGATAATTTTATGAGTGGAGCCTGCCGTTACCAATTACACATTTGTAACGATACGAGAGAGCTGGATCACCAGCGAATGACCACTTCTCTCTTAAAGGAAGCCGACGTAAAAATATCAATACTGATTCTGCGTTTTGATAGGCGAGTGACGGTTCTGGATCACCTACCTGGTCTGTGTAGTTCTGAATAAGGGATACTTTTTATTTCCGTTTAATGGGTTTCAAACGGGAGATTTCGCGGACACAAACTACTCGAATATATATAAACTAGATGTTCCCGCGGTTTCACCCGCGTTTATCAATACTACGCCGCCCCCGTGGGTCGTAGCATGATGTTATATAGCCTGTCGCCTTCCTCGATAAATAGGCTATCCAACAATAAAATAATTTTTCAAATCGAACCAGTAGTTCCAGAGATTAGCGCGTTCAAACAAACAAACTCTGCTGCTTTATAATTTTAGTATAGATAACGAAAACAAACAAAATCTTACCTATGACATAGAATTTATAATTGTAACCATTCCACGCACTTTACCATCCACCAATATGTTCGGTGTGAACCGCGGTGTTGAATAATTCATGTGGATTCAAAAGGAGTTAAATCCACGTGTCAGTAAGTAATGGAGGCGTTTCAATATTCAACTAGGCTCGTGTGTCGCTTGTGGGGTACTAGGTGACCTTGTAGCTGTCAAGGGTATTAATTTTTAAGTGGTGGGCCACCTCAGGCTGTGCTACGGTTTACGGAGCCAGTAACATAACTGGTGTGATTCTCGAATAGGTATATAACGATTCGAACTTGGTGGGAAATTATCATCCTAACTAATATTATAAATACAAATGGGAGTTTGTTACGATCTCACGCCTTAAGAGGAAACACAAGGGCCGTTTTTCCTGTTTTCCTTTTTTTCATAAATTAATTATTAAAAGAGACATGACCCTTCCAAAACCTAAAAAATTGACCAGATTTTCCGCTGTGTTCAAACATCTAGAAAACAAATTTGACTAGATTATATAAAAAAGGAAAACATAGGAACACGGCCAAAGTCATTCTTTAATTTTTTTATAAAAAAAATTGTTAAATTGGTCAAGTTTTGGAGAAGGAATCAGGGGACTACAAAACGTTGATTTTGTGTACTTTTAATAGGTATATTCGGTCCAAGCTGCAGTTGCCTCTATCACGCTCATGATACTATACGGCACTGCGCGACAGCAATAGATTTTACAAATACCTATTTTTCAATTCTCTTGCCCTTAGTGTTTCCTCTTAACTACTCGACCAATCATCATGAACATTCGTACGTCGTCAGGAGAACAGAAGAGAATAGAGGGTACCTTTCATCCACAAAAACGTATTGTTCTAACACTTCTAACCCAACCAACATATACGCTAGCTGGCAAAATCTAGTACCTATTATAAATGCGAATGTGAGTTTGTCTGTTTGTTACGCTTTCACGCCTTAACTACTCGATCGATCATTATGAAATTTCGCATACACGATGTCAGAGGTACATACAAGGACTTAGGTACCCTTTCATCCGGAAACATTATTGTTACTAACCTTATACATTTACACGAGCGAAGCCGCAGGCAAAATCTAGTCCTAAAATGATTGTGAAGAGAGGAACACATAACGCATCCTCGATTTGCAAATATTATAATAGAAAAAGTTGACTATACCGAACTTAGAATGACTCATGCGACAATATGGGTCAAAAAGGGGAACGCCCATCTGAGACCACGAGTGGTCAAGTGGCTAGAGAAAAAATACTTTCCAGTTGACTTTGTCGTGAAAAATATGTATTTACTTTCATTCAAATTGACGCCACCGCAATTTACAAAAAATTGTTTAAAAGAGTAAGTCTTTTGGGCAAGATATGAGTCCAATATATGCCCTCCTACGCCTTTTCTAGATGATTTGTTAATAGTATATGACAATGAAGAGAATATAGACGTTTAAAATAACAAATGCCCTTTTTTTCATACCCTATTAAGTATAACTGGATAAAAATATATTACAAACACACGTCCTATCATAGAGCATTGAGAAAAGAGATGTTTTTGAATTATCTCACCAGACACATTTTCGTATAGAAAATAACCCCAATACATTTTTTTTATAAGTATTTCTAAAATACTGGCGTCAATTTGAATATATTTTTTAGATATGTAATACTATTAAGATCTTAAAACACTCAATTTTTATAGTAATTTTGATGTCCATCTTTGGCCTGAGACACTATGGAGAATAGGCATTCCCCTTTGTGTGATTCACAAATAGTTCTTCCGTCTGGATGTTCTTTGTAACTATTGTTTAAAAATCTCAAAACTCCTCCGCTACACAAGCATTATTCCTAGTACGTCAGTATTTTTAAAACAATAAGCAACAATCGGCATTTTCACAGTAACTGCATGGAACTACTGCGGCATCACCGATGTTTTTAATTTGTCATTAAGATTTAATGTGACTACGTGGTGTGTAGTGAGCTGGTGTTATATACATTAATAGCCCATTTACTTGTAACAGGCAAGGTACAAACCGTCTAGACCACTTAAACTTTTATGTTCGCTCACCGCTTGGATTGTTGGGCGCGGTATAACTTGTGCTATTAGAAAAATATACATGTAACAAAAATATACATGTAACAAAAATATACATGTAACAAAAGGCTGCTTAGGCAGCAACGCCATTAAATACAATTGCTTTGCATGAGATTTAGCGAGCGTACGATTCCGCGTGGGGCAAAGTGTTATTAGGTTTTTTCTGACAAGAAACCCTTTTGTGTTTATTTTTTTAATTTTTTTTTATTTTAATGGCAAACAAGCATACAGCCCACCTGATGGTAAGTGGTCACCGTGATTTTATTAAGGTTTACCAACAGTTGTTACATTTATAACACAGATAGGAACATACAAGTATTTGTGTCTTAAATCTAACTGCACAACCAATATTTTTTTATTTTTTTTTAATAATAGTAATGTATTTGTTAACATAAAATTGTTTACACACAATTTTTATATTTTATAGGTTTTTATAGGTACACCACATGCAAAATGTTTACGGTATCAGCATCTCTTACTTAATAATTTAATACACTTATATATTATGTGTACTTAAATTCTAGATATGATATTATATACTTATACATTTGACATGTCTGACAAACGTCGATATTGTATCAAAAATATTTTATTTTTGACGTGACAACGTCTAATAACTCGATGAACGCCGGCTGCACGCACGAAAAAGGATGACTGATTGTCCCGTTACGCTCATTGTCTCGTTACGCTCATTGTAAAGTTTTCTTCAATGTTTTGTTATGACGTTGTCACGTTAAACTATCGTCCGTAAACCGACTTTACAGACAACCAATTCTTTTTATTTTATTTATTTAACTCAAAGAAAATGTGCTACATTTATCCTTTTACATAACTTCGCCAAACTGTGTAACAGTTTGTTGGCGAACACTGCAGTCACTTAACCCATTCACAGTCCCGTGACAGACACAATAGAATATCAATTGTTATGTACCATATGTGGTTCATCGGACAGGGAACGTGCTAACAAATTAAAATTATGTATACACACTTTTAAGACTTAGGTACAATATAGTTGTTAATGAACTTAAACTTTTAAAAAAATAAGAAGAGATACATTTAACAATCTAAAATCCAGTTATATATTAAATATATAACTGGAAAAGGTATTAACGCGATCATGCTTGGTATTTGCATGACTTTTTAGACTTTAGGGGATTGACGTTTCGGCCAGGATGCACTGGCCGTGATCACAGCAGACTGGCGCGGTTTTAGGTGGCTGTTTGTGAGGTGGTGTCCCTAAATCTATCTTCACATTTTGTTCTTTGCATGTACCTTCACATATACTTACCGTGTCTGTATTCTGAGACTTAGGCGACTTAGAGATGTTGTGTTATTGTTATGACTATATTCTACGCCGCAGATAACCTTCAAAAGACGTGTGTCAAGCATATTTCCGTTAATACACGTGTCATTTATATCGCAGCAGGACATCTGAAACTATGCCTTGAAGATGCTCTTTGAAGCGTTGTGGTAATTTTAGTTTTTATTAAATTTAAATTTTTATACTCTGTATTGTTTTTAATTATTTCTCTTTTTGTTTTTGATATTTTTACTTTCGTATGTTATGTTCTTACACAAAATTATTTTAGCCTTGTATCAGTAATTATTAATTTACAAACTCATCATACTTACTTATTCGTTAAACAAATGATCATATAGGGTGGAGGGCGCTGGCGGCTGTAACACAGTTTAAACTAGCACAGCCGTCAACGACAACCTCTTATTTTGTATAAATGTTTTGTTTACCGTTCAGTTATGTATCTAAAATAAGAGCATTTTGTAAATTTTTATGACTGACAATAAAAATTATTATTATTATTATTATTATTTCACTTATTGAGTCGTAGTGGCACACCGGTGGTTAGACACAAAATATTTTTAATTATGTCGTGTATTCTAAGACTTGACAGATTAATAGACCGTAGCTGGCGAAATGTGGATGTGATACATTCCAGCCTACTCCTTTAGACGTCTGCAGTCGAGAGTATTTATATGTATGTAATTCTTAACCACGATTTTCGTTGCCCTCCACGCCCAGTACGTGAAATTCATTTTATGCTAAGTACTCAACCCTTTCTCCTTAAAGCTTTACGATCTCTGAATAATGATTATTGAATGAATATTTAAAATCACTTAGGAACGACTGTCCAAGATGTCATCTCTTTTTGTTTTGGATTCTTTAAGCTTAGTAGGTATGGGTATCTTAGTTTTGGAAGCAGATAATATATGGTGTTGGTCATATCACATGGGTTTTTGATAGGATTAGAATAATCTTAAAATTTTGCATAATTATGTAGGCTAGTTGACCCGCGCAAATTCGTCTGCTTCACATAATAGAATTTGCCCCGTTATTGCAACATTTTTCCTTTATACTCTGCTCCTATTAGTCGTAGCGAGATGTTATGTTGTCTATAGCCTTCCTCGGTAATTGGGCTATCCAACACTAAAATAATTTTTCAATTCGAACCAGTAGTTCCTGAGATTAGCACGATTAACCAAACAAACAAACTCTTCAGCTTTATAATATTAGTAAAGATACGTAGTATATACATACGCCTGTTTCCCAGAGTGGTAGGCAGAGACTACGGATTTCCATTTGCTACGATCCTGACACACTTCTCTGGCTTCATTCACTTTCACCACATTCCTCATACACGCCCGTCAGTTCAGGGAGCTCTTAAACCTGGCCTTTGTCCAGAACGCCTCCGATCTGATCGAGATACGTAGTCTCACGCTGAAATTCTCTAAAGGCTAGACAGAGGTGTATCATACCCACATTACGTTAGTTATAGTTAGGTCCCACGGAATAAAACTTTATACCGTCTACCAGCAAAGTCCAGACTACGTGCTGCTATTGAGAACTGATGGTGAAATGGTTTAAATTCGCAACACTGCGCTAAGATTTTGATCTTTACACAGGATAACAAATTTGAAATCCACAAACAGGTTTTCTGAGTCTGGGTGTTCGTTGTGTGCTTTGTTTGAATGATTGTGCAGTCCCTCGCGATACAGCACTTATACCTAGTGCAGGCATTGTTTTTTAAAAGTTTTTTAAAAGACTATTCCTGCACTAGGTTTAGGTACTAGCGGTCGCCTAGTGATCAAAATTCGACCAAAATACCTAAGCTTGCTACTTTGTTTTTTATTACATATAAATAAGGTATAGGTAACCATAGTTACAAATAATTGTACGACGTCAGACGAACAATGCCGAAATACTACGAACGCGATTCGACTGCGTATGTCAAATGCGTGTCGTGTTTTTTCATTAATTTAATGTATTTCTAATGCATATTTTATAAAAATATTAGGATTCGCCCCTCCTTCTCCATATAAACTTTCACTGTGCCAAATTTCATGTAAAAAGGGGTACAAAGTTTTTGCTTCACGTATTAATATATAGATAAACAACCATTAGCATTTTTGCAGTGGGACAGTGAGGCAGTTGTCATTTATAATATTTTTATACATCGAATGAGTTCATTCCTGGTTCGAATAAAAATCGAACACAGTTGTGTTCGATTTTGATTCGCATTATACTCAGTGACAACAAATCGATCGGGCATCTGTTGCAGGATCATACAATTACCGAATATTCGAATTTCCTTTTTATAGCGATTGCACATCGCTAGTTATATACACGCAAGTCCAACAGTGACCGACGATGTGGCGTGTGACCGCCTATTAACCTCATTACATAATCAAATTCATACATTAGCATATGAACCTGAATAAACTTGCACGTATTAACTTCATGGCGCAGTGGGCAAGAGGTCGTCTCGACGCTGCCGTCGTATCGAGTATTGTAGGTTTAACTCTTGAGTGATGAACAAATGATTGGTCTGAGTCCATGTTTACCTTCTGTTGTGTGTCTGACTTCTGTAACACATGGCTTGGCAATTAGTTGCAGGCGATGTCTTTAACCTTTTAACCGCCACAGCATAAAAGTAGCGTCGTGCCCCGTACGCCAGGCGATGATTAATGTAGTTTTAAATAATAGGTAAAAGGAACACAACAAACATATCTTTTTATGTTTATTTTGAACTGTAAAATATCGTATTTTCAACGTGCCACGCCGTCGGGGGCGTCGTAAGCACGGTTTAATTTGACGTGAATGGACGTCCGTGGCGGTCAAAAGGTTAAAAGAATTTCGTTAGACAGTATACTAAACCAAAAGTATACATACATATTCCAGGCATGAATATGTAAGTATGTATACTTTTAGTATATCCTGGAAGAGGTAGGCAGAGTAGTAATTGACCAACTGGTCAATACACGACTCCAAAGCTTGGAGCATCGTCGTAAGGTTGCCAGTCTTTCGGTTTTCTATCAGATACATTTCGGCGAGTGTGCATAATTTGATTCCTCCTTCCCCTTTAGACCATCAGACGACCAGACAATGAGACCAGCGACACAAGTACATGGTGGATATACCACATTTACGCACGAAGCGCTTTGCTTCCACTTTTATAATGCGTACCGCTAAGGAGTGGAACTCACTACCTAAGTCTGTTTCCCGATGAGTACAATCTGGGTGTCTTCAAGTCGCGAGTGAATATGTATCTTCTAGGCAAGCGTGCTCCATTGTCGACTGCATCTTCACTTATGATCAGGTGAGCTCACGGTCAAACGCAAGCCTATGACAGTATAAAAAAAACTTATTTTCACAGTTATGTCTAAGTCTCGAGCTCATCTATTGCAGAATGCCGGGCACTGTCTGACTTAAGTGCTGTTATTAAAAATGTGTTTACCCATAGTTTAAACTGGACACAAGTTCCAACAAGACTCTCAGGTCAAGAGTCACTTGGCACTAGGTAAAAGGGCGTGTTATAGTGTAACAATTTACTATTACTCTTATTAACGTCTCCAGCTAAGCTTCTATTAGGAGTAGATTGACGTTGGTAGTGCAATGAGTGGTCATTGAACCCATGACATCTCTCTTGCAAATCCGATACTATTATCATAACTTTTTATTCCAGAAGATTCCTTAGACATACAGTTTTTCTCACGATGTTTTTTCGGTGCAAACTTGAGCTATAACTAACAAACAAAACACAAATATTCATAAAATTCAGATGCATACTATACTTTGAACTTGTCACTTTAACCTTACCATTAAGTTATCGCTGTTCCTGTACTAAAAATAGCCTAAGAATACATACGGGTTAAATCGTACGTTCAGAAATCTTATCACGTACCGACACCGACATTTGGAAATGTCAGCTGCACAAAAGGCAGAAAAAAACTATCGTAGTACAATAAGAACTTGTGTCGACAACGCTAAGTTTATATAACAGAAGTTTAGGTGCGTATGGAAGTTTTGACATGCGTGTGCATTGGATTAGGGAAGTGATTAAAAGTACATAAACTGTATAGTGAATGAGAGTTATTACCGGTTCTACCTCATCTCATCCTACTAGGAACTCGGTCCAATAGAACGACACGGCGAATTCAAAAAAATATATTGGGGCAGTCTTTGGGGACTGCCGATAGAAGTGAAAACTTTAATCTTTGATCATAAACACTTCTTTATAAACCAAATAATAAATCAAAAATAATTAAAAATGGAAAACGTTCGGCGACGATGACGCGAGTTCCATGAATTTTGTTCACCCAAGAAGTGCTCAACGCGCCTAACGAAGTTTTCACTCCAAAAAAAATAATGTTCCTGATACTCTCTTAGTGGTTATTAAGGAGGTCAAAATTTCGTTATTTTTTGCGTAGGACGCAGCATTTCTGAGATATTGTTAATATTACAAAATAATTCAAAAATGGAAAGCGTGGAAGCGTGACGATGACGCGAGATCTATGATTTTTGTTCATCCAAGTAGTGCTCAACGCGCCTAAAGAAGTATTCACTTCAAAAAAGTTTTTCGTCTTCAGTAACGCCGCTCAATTTAATTATTGTTAGTGATTTTAGTTACAAAGGTGATTGAATAACTTTTAAACTTTCGCATTTATAATTTCACAGAATAAATTTTCATCAAACCTTAAGGTATATGATGCTCAAATACACAAAAAATAATATTTAAGTAATACTTAACACGTACACTGTGCAGCTATAATGAGAGAGAGACTACCTCATAAGTGCAAAATCAAATTGTAGATAACATGTTGCGTTAGGTATAAAAATGATACTATTATAGCATTTGTTTTTCATTTTTTATATCCCTTTCATATAAAAAATATAGTTTTTATACACGTATGATTTCGTAAATTTATGCCCCACCCGTGTGGCATGCACGTATGATCTCGTAACTTCATGCCCCACCTGTGTGTCATGCACAGTGAACGTGTTAAGTAGAATTTGAGTCGTCCTCAACATGTAATCCTCAATTCAGAAACTGGGCGTAAATGTCAAAAGTTCATTGAACCCACAAGTTGTCCTACTGTCCTATATCTATAGTACGTATCTATAGCACTCAAGTGTCATTTCTAAGTTGTCGTACAACGTAACAGTTCCATGATAGTCCGTGACTTTATTCTGTATGGTAAGGTTGTGTTATGATAGCCGAAGGCTTTGTGCCGGGGTCTCAATGTGGTACGTAGGTACGTGTTCCAGTTAAGGTACAGTTTTATGAAGTTAAGTTTATATGTAGGTTAATGTTATTATGTAATAGCATATATTATTATAATGTTATTTTATATATTTTTTTTGAAAAAGTACAATGGCTGCAATGGTCTTGCTATGACGCCGTGCTGCGTGTTGTGGGTTTGATCCAGACACGAGACAAAGTTGTGTAATCGACATGTAGTTAGGACCAGCCTGGCTAGGTTTTGCGTCCCTTGATAAAATGGAATATTCTATGATTCATACAAATAAAAAAAAATAATAGTGTTTTATAAAAAATAAACAACGCGATGAAATCCGTATAAAGTTTATTTAATTTTAATGTATAACATTCGCGTAAACATAAGACAATATCATGATCTTTTTAGTTAGTACATTACTAATATATTTTTACTTTTAGGCAAATGTTCTCAAATTGCATTGTCGACATTCTGTTGAAATGCCTCTTAAGAGTACTCCAAAATGACGAGCGTGCATAAGGAATGTCGAATTTAAAGAGAGTGATGAAGCAAGAGAGATATGCCACGATCGTAGCAAGTGGCAATTTGTATTGTCTACTGACCCCTCGAGGAAACAGGCGTGAGTTTATGTATAAGTAAGTATATTTTAGCCTAAAGGTTAATGAAGAACTCGCAGAGGAATGTAAAAAATCTCTATACTATACTAGCAACCTTACTTATAAGCCGCTCTCAAGTATATAAGAAGAGCTAATGATTAAAAAGAAGAATGGAGACTCAAAAATTATTCTCACCTATTAGTTAATGACATTTTTATAAGCTACTAGCTATTGCGCGCGGCTCCGCCCGTGTGGTACCTACATCAATAACAGTAGCCTATGTCCTTCCCCAGGTTTTAAACTATATCTGTACCAAATTTCATCTAAATCGGTTGAGTCGTTTAGCCGTGAAAAGGTAAGAGACAGACAGATAGACAGACAGAGTTACTTTCGAATTTATAATATTAGTAAGGAAGTAAGGATAATATAAGTATGTATTTTATGTTCAGCAGTGATAGCTCAGTGGGGAGACCAACAGACTGCAATGCAGAGGGTCTCGGATTCGAACCCACGTCGCGCACCTCTGACTTTCGGAAGTTATATGACTTTTCGAAATTATGTGCGTATTGATTGACAATTTATCGCCTGCTCCATGCCTCGGAGAGCACGTTAAGCGTTGGTCTCGGCTGCCATGAACATCTATGGCAGTCGTTATTGGGAGATTGTCCGACACAAAATATCCCACTGGGTTGAAGTGTCGCCGGTCTGCACTGACTGACCCCCACATAAGATAAGTACTTACCTAATTTAAAACGAAATACTCTATCTATACTCACATACAGAAAATATTAATATTTTACTTAATTTTCTATACTCGATTTACTCGATCTATTAAAGTCCTCCAGAGACGCCCAATCATTCCAATAATCGTTCGACAGTAACGATAATTATTGTGTACTCATTAAAGTATTTTCCCACGGGCCAGCATGTCTATTGTGTGACCATTTATATAATTAACACTAATTCCCTAGTTTAGCTATCGTTCAATGTAATAATTGTCAATAATATCTATATTTGTCGTATTGTCACTGGGTCAGGTAGACTAGATAGATTGACTAAAGTGACAGCCTGTTGTAATAATAAAATATCCTCCAGACCAAATTTCGGTCACGGCGGCCAAACTTAAAGGAAACTGGCCATCAATTTTTTTTTTTTTTTAAATCAAATCAGATCAAACATTTATTTGCATAACTCAGGTACATAAAGTTGGTACATAGTAGGTAGGTATATTTTATACAACTAAGGTGGCAAGCAATCATACGGCCCCACCTGATGGTAAGTGGTCACCGCAGCTTAAGGACGCCTGCGACACCAGAGGCATCACTTGCGCGTTGCCGACCCTTTAGGAAAGGAAGTGGGAAGGAGAAGGAGCGGGAAGGGGGAAAGGGGGTGATTGGGCCTCCGGCGCTCTCACTCACCGAACAAAACACAACAGTAGGAATACTGCTATTTCACGTCGATATTCCGTGAGAGGGTAGTCCTTCCCCGGTCGAGCCGGCCCATCCATGCTGAAATCAGCGAGGCTCTACTACTCTTAATTCTGCGCAGGAGATATTATAGTGCACAAGTGTGTGCGCAAACACAAGTGCACTCTCTGTTCCCTAACTCTCATGATCCGATGGGACGGTAATCCGACACGACCGGAGAGAGATCAGTCGCAGGACCAACGGCTTAACGTGCTTTCCGAGGCACGGGTGTGTCTAACACCGCCAACTTCCTAACTCCGGGCTGCTATTGAGATTTCTTAACAGAAAAACCCAATAACTTTTTTTTGTGTTGGCCCGACCCGGGATTCGAACCCGCGACCTCATGCACAGCAGACACTTCCACTATCGCTCCACCACGGAGGCAGTTACATAAATAAAATAAGTATAGACTAAAGTCTGAACCCAGAAGAAATAGAGATGTATTTCCTTTTCGCTGATTTTATTATGTTTAAACAATACTTACTGTTTGCCAATTGTACT
Organism: Catocala sponsa; assembly: GCA_963564715.1. Classification (NCBI taxonomy): domain Eukaryota; kingdom Metazoa; phylum Arthropoda; class Insecta; order Lepidoptera; family Erebidae; genus Catocala; species Catocala sponsa. The sequence goes on from OY751342.1 coordinate 24,533,533, forward strand.
CACTGATCGGTAAACGATTAGCGAGAAAATTGTTGATCCACAAATAATTGTTAAGAGTCTGGGTGTTTTTTGTGTCTATAGTTTGAACGTTTGTAGTCTCCTGTGACACGGAAATTATTCCTAGACCAAGAGATAAATTACTTCATGACTTTAAAACAAAATTATCAGAAAAGAAATCGCTCGTATAGAAAAGTGTACAATGTTCGCTTAATAGGTTACGAGCTACGAACAAGTTCACAAATACACACTGAATAATGAACTTCCTCTTTGTAACTCTATAATAAAATTTTACGTGATATCAAGTGACGAACGAAACAGGTGTACAATTGAATTATTTTTGAACATTTCATCCAAAAACGTCAATTAATATGTTCTCTTATATCACCAAATTTTTACTCTTGTATTCATATATAATGAATATCGTATTTACGAAGAATGAATATACATACTTGTTTCTGTTTAAATTGTACGCTTGATCAGATCGGAGACTTTCTGGACAAAGGCCAGGTTAAGAGCACCTTATCCGACATGCGTGTATGAGGAATGTGATGAAAGTGAATGAAGCCAGAGAAGTGTGTCAGGATCGTAGCAAATGGAAATCCGTAGTCTCTGCCTACCCCTCTGGGAAACAGGCGTGAATCTATGTATGTATGTATTTATGTATACATATATAATCCCACGTCTAAATAACCGCAAAGGTAGGCAGACGTGTATTACTCATCCACATTTGCCCAGCTATGGTTTTAAGGAACATCTAATAGGGCTCTATTGAAGTTTCCCGTACACAGTTCCAGCCTTTGTGGCTATAGGTACTAAGAATTTCTTGCCAGGAACACCTAATAACACTGCTCGGCCCGGGCATCGTGCTCTAGACCATGCATAGCAGTCACATTCACTACCGTTTCTGTGTTACCAAGGCACTTATGCTATGAGACGAACAAATAATACTATTTAATACTAGATTTGCCAGCAGTTTTGCTCGCGTTATTGCAGTTTGGCTACTAAATTTGTCTTTTTCTCTTCCCCTGACAACGTGTTTACGAAATTCCATGACGATAGGTTGAGTAGTTAATGCGTGAAAGTGAAACTAACAAACAAACACACATTCGCATTTACAATATTGCTAGGTTTTGCTTGCGGCTTCGTTCACGTTAAAGTAGGTTAGGTAAGTATCAGTGTTTTTTTGTGGATTAAAGGTAGGCACCCTATGTCCTTTCTGTTTCCCGGACCATGTGTATGCAAAATTTCATGATGATCGGTCGAGTAGTTAAAGTGTGAAAACGTAACAAACCAACAAATTCACATTTGCATTTATAATATTAGTTAGCCACAATCAAGTTGGCCACTCGCCACGTCTGTATGTCCCAATAATCCTTAACCCTGTCCCGGGCCGTGTTCTTGCCAAAACTATACGTGCCTCGGATGACAATGCGTCACGGACTGCTGACCGGAACGCCGTGATCAACTCTTTGTTTAACTAAATCCCTTTGCTAACTTGACTGAACTGACTTTGTTTTGGACCCTGTTGGCTTTGGATTGTGTGCTTGTGCTATTGTTTTAGGAGCTGTGTTTGGAGCTACTGAGCGAGGAAGTCAGATCAAAGGGTTTAGATATTGGTGTGAGACGAGAGCTGTGTTGGTATATTTCGTAGCGATCCATTTTGTATAATTTACTAGTTTCTGCTTGGCCTGTGTGCATCCCATTGGAACGCAAACTGGGATAAAATCTTAAAAAGGCTGTAGTCTGTATGTGTGTCAAAATTAATCGAAATCGTTGTAATGGTTTAGGTATAATATTATCTTCTGTTTACGCGAATATAATTCATTGAAATTAAATTACTATAAAGTCTATAACTATAAAGTCGGGGAAAATGTAAACACAAATATAAATATGATGATGATGCACGATCGTCGCTCGAGAAACGGCCCCAACAAAACTGTGCATAAATCAGTCGTATGCCCTATATTATGAACCTGTCCCACTCACTCTTGCGTGCGCTTCCCGTAAGCGAGAGCGAATCGACACTACTACTACGGTGGAGACCGTACCATATACTTAGTAGGCTTGCGTATCGCGAGTAACACACTTAGGACGCTTTACATTGACGCGTTTTAACAAAACTATTACAAAATGTTTCTCAGTGGGCGTACAATGGTTATTCCGGTTTATTTCCTGGATTGCATAATAAATGCAGACACTTGTAAGTAAGTAGTACTGGTCAGTGACACATTTTGACGCGGTTTTTGTATGAGAATGTGCATCTATGGTATATTTGATCGAAGGTTTCAATAATTTAATTAGCTTAAAAATTAGTAAAGTTTAATAGTAATAGTAGTGTAATAGTTTTCAAAATTTTGTAATAAAGTGTCAAATAAACAACGCGATAAAATCCGTATATTTTTATTAATTTCAATAGTTTAGGCATGATTGAATAACAAATATCTTAACATCTTCACAAACTTACACATTGATATGAATAGGTTGTAAAGGAACTGATAAGCTAGCGCGGCTTGTATGCGTTAGTTAATCATGCAGGGTACTCGGCACGGCAGACTCGGATCTAACTTGCACTTGTCATCAGCAGTGTGCGGAAGAGCCATAGCGCATTCTTAGCGGAAGCACGACATTTATAACGATTTTTTTTTATAGAACTAGAGTGGCAAACAAGCATACGGCCCACCTGATCGTAAGTGGTCACCGTAGCCTATGGACGCCTGCAACACCAGAGGCATCACTTGCGCGTTGCCGACCCTTTAGGAAAGGAAGTGGGAAGGAGAAGGAACGGGAAAGGGGAAAGGAGTGATTGGGTGTCCGGCACTCTCACTCACCGAACGAAACATAACAGTAGGAATAGGTACTGCTATTTCACGTCGATATTCTGTGAGAGGGTAGTCCTTTCCCGGTCGAGCCGGCCCATTCATGCTGAAATCAGCGAGGCTCTACTACTTCTATAATAATATATTCTACCACATACACACAACACCATCTAGCCCAAACTAAGCAGAGTACTATGATTATTATATTATATTGTACTATGGGTACTAGACAATGGTTAAACATACATATATACCTTTTTTTTTGTAAATGTATACATATTACACATAGAAACACCCAGACCAAGACAAACATCAATGTTCATGCACACAAATGTTTGACTTGTGCGGGAATCCAACCCGCGACCTCAGGCGTGGCAGTCGGTTACACTAACCACTACGCCATCGAGGCCGACAAGTACTATTACTATTTACTACTACTATATAATTATGTCTAGTACAAAGCAAAAAGCCCGTCCCTGCTTATTTGAGATAACACCTGTGACATCCTCTGCCTGACAATCCAGGACGACACTTTTTTCTTGTCTCCTGGGAAGATCGAACACTTGGCTCAGCGTATGCAAATGGTATCCTTGTAGTCATCATATGTATGTTGTGAAATCCGTTCTAAACACCGCAAATCGAGAGCTTGTAATTGTGCACTAAATTGTAATTCAGCGAGCGTTCATACACACAGTTTAGTAGCCCGTATGCTTCAATTGAGTCTCACGTTCGAATGCGGGCTGATGCAAACCGTTTGGATGTTTGTATTTTATCGGGACCAGTTCTAATTACAATGACGCTTAAAATTTAGATGATGGATCGATTTTTGGCGTTAATAGTTATTGACGGTTTGGTCGTGCACGAGTGGCGTAGTGGTTTAAATGGTCGCCTTACCATTGCCACTCGATCGAGTTTTTTTTTATGCTACTTTGGTTGCAAACAAGCATACGGCCCACCTGATGGTAAGTGGTCACCGTAGCCTATGGACGCCTGCGACACCAGATGCATCATTTGCGCGTTGCCGACCCTTTAGAAAAGGAAGTGGGAAGGAGAAGGAGCGGGAAGAGGGAAAGAGGGTGATTGGGCCTCCGGCACTCTCCGTCACCGAACGAAACACAACAGTAGGAACACTGCTATTTCACGTCGATATTCTGTGAGAGGGTAGTACTTCCCCGGTCGAGCCGGCCCATTCATGCTGAAATCAGCGAGGCTCTACTACTAGTATTATGGGTTCGGTCCCACGCGGGGCAGAACTTGATGTGATCCGCTAATAGTTGTTCCGAGTCTCGGTGTTCTCTATATCCGTTGTTTGAGTGTTTGAAAAGTACTCCGCGACACAGACCCTAACCTAGTGCTTGTCTTTAAAAAAAATGAGAGTTACAGTTTGAGTTTCCAGAAAAGTAATGTAATATTTTGAAAATTATGTAATAAAAGTGTGAATAGGTAACACCATAAAATCCGTATAAACTAGTTTAATTTCAATGTATAACAATCGCGTTAACGTAACACAATATTATATACTTATTATTTACTAGATGTTCCCGCGATTTCACCAGCGTTTATCGTTACTGCGCCGCCCCCGTGGGTCGTGATGTTATATAGCCGATAGCCTTCCTTGGTAAATAGGCTATCCAACACTAAAAGAATTTTTCAAATCGCACTAGTAGTTCCTGAGATTAGCGCGTTCAAACAAACAAACAAACAAATCCTTCAGCTTTATAATATTAGTATAGGTTAGTATAGTTAGAAAACTATTCTAGTAGTAAGTATAAATGCAAAGGCCTCGATGGCGTAGTGGTTAGTGTAACCGACTGCCGCGCCTGAGGTTGCGGGTTCGATTCCCGCAAGTCAAACATTTGTGTGCATGAACATGGATGGTTGTCTTGGTCTGGATGTTTCTATGTATAATTATGTATGTATTTACAAAAAAGAAAAGTATATATGTATGTCGATCCATTGTCTAGTACCCATAGTACAAGCTCTGCTTAGTTTGGGCTAGATGGTATTGTGTGTATGTGGTAGAATATTATTATTATTATACATACATACATAGAATCACGCCTGTTTCCCAGAGGGGTAGGCAGACACTACGGATTTCCATTTGCTACGATCCTGACACACTTATCTGGCTTCAATCACTTTCATCACCTGCCTCATACACGCCCGTCGGTTCAAGGTGCTCTTAACCTGGCCTTTGTCCAGTACGCCTTCGATCTGATCGAGAAACGTTATTATTATTATATTATTATTTAAGGCAGCGCGGTGCAGTAAATGACTGCAGCAAGTTTAGTTCATTGACGATTAGAAACGCATCAGCGACACTTTTGATTGGTATTGGAATTGATAGTCTACGGTGACTGCTCATCATCTAGCAAGCCTTTAGCATGTTGGTCACGTTCTTCAACTAATTAAAAATAAAACATTGTAATTCTAACTAATATTATGACTGCGAATGTGAGTTTGTTTGTTACGCTGTCACGCCTTAACTACTCGACCGATCATCAAGAAATTTTATTTACTTGTTATCAGGGGTATAGAAAAGGACAAACCTTTCATCCAAAAAAGTAGGTACAATCTAACTTATATTTACTCGAGCGAAACCGCGGGCAAAATCTAGTCCTAATCCTATCTTATCCTAATTCTAATCCTAACTTCCTAACTAATATTACAAAAGCGAATAAGAGTTTGTTTGTTTGTTTGTTACGTTTTCACGCCTAAACCACTAAACCGATCATCCTGAAATTTTGCATATACGTTGACAGGTGTACAGAAACGGACATAGGCTAACTTTCATCCCGAAAAAAAATATTGTTCTCTAGGAAAACAATAATAACGTTCTTATAATAATAGATGGTGCCACGTGTCTTCCGAATCATGATTGAATTATATTATTACAAGCAGAGTACAACCCGAATTGATTGTCAAATTCTACATTAATGCGAGCGAAGCCGCGGGCAATAGCTAGTATATATAAATATGAAAATATGGATGTACCTCAACAACGCCGTAATCACAGTACAGATTGTAATTAAAGTTGGTATAGAGATAGCTAGAAACACAGGAACGCACCACAAATGCACAAAGCCGAGAGGGAGAGCACAGAACCAACCTGCGGGCAGGTTGTATTCCACAATGTACTTAATTGTTCTTTGTACAGTAATTAACAGCATGGCGGTGCTAAATACAGAACTACTTTTTTCAGTTTAAATTGGTTTAAAAAGCAATGGCGTCCGGAAAAGACTAACTTTCCCAATTACAGTGGCTGCCGTTATAAAATAGTTCAAAACTAATCTAGCTTGGGAACTACGTACCTGAATATGTTAATTATTTTATAGATTTTGGTGTAAGTTATCTATATATTAATACGTGAAGCAAAAACTTTGTACCCCTTTTTAAGAAAATTGCGCGGACGGAGGAGAATGAAATTTGGCACAGTTAAAGTTTATATGGAGAAGGAGAGACGAATCCTAATATTTTTATAAAATATGCATTAGGAATACATTAAATTAATGAAAAACACTACACGCACACAACCATGCATTTGACACACGCAGTCGAAGCGCGTAACTATGGTTACATATATTAAAATATAATGACATATCAGCAATATCTTACAGGCAATCTTTGGTTGAATTTCAAGCACTAGGCGACCGCTAGTTAAAATAAAGAGTTATCTTAGCTCTTTGTGATGTGTGTGTAAGTCGTCTTGTTTCGGTCACTTCGCCGACTTTTGTGGGTTCGAATCCTATATGGATCTAAAATTTGTGCCGTCTATAAATGGTTGTTTCAAGTCTGAGTGTTCTCCGTATCGGTTTTTTGAAATCAGGAATTATTCCTAGTGCCGTTAGGTAAAAAGAAAAATGAAGAAAATGGTATTCAATCGCCTTACGATTTGCATAACAGAGCTCAGAGGCAATTTGCAATTAGTAGGTAATGAGTTCTCTTATCTTTGCCTTGGCAAAGCACTGGAACACACGGGTGATACTTCGCAGCAAGTTTCAAAACTTACATATTTAGATATGCCATTCCTTTTCTTTTACCGCATTTATAATTCGGGTTCTAAAACACACTACGAATTAGTAGTAGCGTCAGTCAGACTTATGATCTTCTTAATGAAAATAATGTGAAAGTGTTTCAATATTTTGTTATTTAGTTGGCGTAAACCGCTGAACGGATTGCGCTTATTACTACTATCCTTATTAACAAATACGATACTTTTATCCTATGCATGCGTTCTCGCGGTAATCACGCAGGCAAAATCACACTCTGAAGTTATTTTAGTAAATGACTATTTTCTATAGAAGTCAGTCCAGGCGAAATGGTTGCTCCTAACGATGTCAATACCAAGAATAGTTATCTATCCTCGCAATATTATTACTATTGAATAGCAGAGGCAAGATTATGTGACTCGCTTCCACACATCAAAACAAAAGGTACATCTCTCCGTTTGATTTAAGGCCCCGTAATAAACTGATATTACAGCCAAATATATATGAGATGAGGCTAAAAGAAATAGTGTCTCCGTATGTCAAAGTAAACCTAAATCCTAAACGTTAGAAAGAGCGATCGATCCCAAAAGTTTAGCGTTTCGGTGAAATTGCGTCGTAACTAAAAGTTTTACGACATATATTGGCAAAATATTGACATAATAGTATCAAATTACGGAAAAACTTTTACGTATTGGGAATGTTTTGTGTTTTTTTGTTATAATACTGACATAAAATTTCTTGTAAATATAAATGGAGAGATTGGTTGTATTCACGACAATTGTTGAATATAGAAGGTATATTAAGTAATATCCCAAGAACATGTGCTTAACAGAATAGACAAACCTTTAATCTTATAATTTTGTGGTGTACTTAATATACTTACCTACTTGGAAAATAAAATCTTAAGACAGAATTAAACCATATTTATCCTAGTAATATTCTGTCTGAGGAGTTTGCGAGCACTTGCTTACTTGTTTGATGATAAATGACAATTACAACAAAAAATAAAAAAAGATTAAAAATATTATTTAATTATTTGTTTGTTTATCCATTGTCTAATACCCATAGTATAAGCTCTGCTTAGATTGGGCTAGATGGTGTTGAGTGTATGTGATAGAATAGAATAGAATATTAAAATAATGATCATTCAAATGATAGAAACTTTTCTATTCCTTAGGAACGCACGGTTCCTGTGGAAAACTCATTTTTTTTAGAGCCACGAAGGCAAAGTCACATGGAATAGCTACTAATTAAAAGTAAAGTAATGTCCCTTTGAGACACATTAATTCCTTTCCTCCAACATCCCATATCCGGCAATTTTTTTATTTAGGTTATCCAAAGTACGTTTATATATCAAATTTTCTTAGTGGTTTACTTACAGCTTTTACTGACTTATCACGTAAATTAAGTTTTTTAATATACATGAGTACATACCAATATTGGAAAACAAATACGGAATCAAGCGTCCGTCCCTCATAACTGAGCGGAGAAAGAATTAATATGGGCCGAGAGGCGCCGCAAAAACTGGAGCTCTACGTGATTGTGGACTTTATTGGTTTTCATATATTATGTCGCGGAGAAACAACAAAACTTGGTAGTTGGTCGTATTTCCAGTTTTCGTGTAGAAGTATAATAATTTTGATCAAATATTACAGCTCACTCAAAACACAATAGGAAATAGAAATCAGTAGACAAGCGTGGAAGATACCTGTAGTCTATCAATGGTTCATAATTATTTAATAACGATGAAGAATCAATCATAGTTTAGTCATTGCGTTCTTCTAGTACTAAATCGTCAGGGACTGGACACTATTCGTCGCATGCCACGCGAATAAACTAAAGTTCCTGTAGAATGGCTTCCACTTTATATTAACGAGACAAGGATTTCTGTAAACGTAGAAAGAGGTTTCTATCCTGCTGTAAAACAGTTAATATAGTAATAAATAATATTATAGGATAGTGTTTCAAATATGTTTTAAATGGTACGTTTTACTAGGTTTACAAACATCACACTATTATTAGGTATCAGATGGATATTTATTGCATTATTTTGTGATATCCTAGACAGTATTTATAATGTCAAAAGATTTCATATACACTGCAACATTTTTTTATTGCTCGCCTCCACTGATGTATATTATATAGTTAATAAAACATTATGTGATAGTAAGATGATGGTATACCGATTTTCATGCAACGTCTAATTAGAGAATTTTATCTACCAAAAATACGAGCATTTTGCCGTCTACTTTTAACAGCTGAAGCAGCAGACACAGATGCTGCCTGCCTCATAGTATGCTGCTATCACACTGGTCTCTCTATTGAAGTTGAATCCATATCAAGAACGTAACACAAGTTTTTAATAGGGTGGCAGGTTTAAGGGAGAATTCGCTATGCTTAACAGGGCCTATATTATATGTATTTAATTCTACTACCAAGATGGTAAGCAGCTACGTATCGCCTGATATCAAGCGGTGGCCTATTACCAGTTCCAATATCAGTGCCTCGGAAAGCATCTAAAGACGTTAGTCCTGCCCTTGATGTCCCTCCGGCCATATCAGATTTCCGTCACATCGGACAATGACAGTTAAGGAATATTGAGTGAACTGACGTGGGTGAGCTCACACTTGTGTACTATAATATCTCCTGCATCGATGACTGGTCTCTGTTAAGATTGTCCGTTATTGCCGAAATTCGGTTTGGAGGACTTAAAATATATGGACAATGTCGTTGACATTTTTTAATACAATTATGCACTTCGCCACGTCAGGAAAACATTCGTTAAACTATCTTTGAATGTATACAGGACTATAAACTAACATCTCATTAAGCAGTGTCAATGCATGGGCGAAAATTAAACAACGCTATACATGCAAGAAGCTTCATGCTACGAATATGGAATTATTAAATGGTTATTTAAGATTTGAATCACCACTTAAATAATTCAGTAGTTTACGTGATGAGATAAAACAATGGATAATATCAAAAGAATGAGTTGTTTGAACGATGATAATGGCGTAATAAAATTAAGAGCAGCCACAGTATTTACTAAACATGTATACGAAACATGTGGTCATCGTTCTAGAAAGAGAAAAAGGAAGAACTACGTTAGGCTATTATATAGTCCAGAGGACACAGTCCTAGACTCCGTACTGCTGATAAGAAATTATTGACTGATAACTTGATACGCACACAGAGCACATTCAGACTCGGTATAACTATCGTGTAGGGATCGAACGCACAACACTCAGCGCAGTACTAGAAGCAAACCGACCATTTAAACCACTACGCCATATGTGTAGTCAAACCAAAGAATTTGAAGATGGACAGTTTTGTCAACATATCCGAGTAATGTCAGGGACGGAAGCTAGTCACTATAAATGTGTGACGAGGACGGAATGAGAATGGGTGCACATTATCACATAATAGATGATTGCATACCGTTGTATTGTTATACTATTGGAATGCGAGTGCATTATGAATGTTGATATGCATTTTTGTATGTTAATGTTGATGTAAAAGAACGTGCCGCTTGCTGCGTCTTCGTTTGTACGTATATAGTTTCATGCCTGTGTCCCTAACGGGGCTGGCAGAGGTCTATTACAGCCAAATATCGGTTTTTTCCGCATTCGCCCCCTACATTACGCCCCAAATTCCAAAATGTTCCTCATTCGCCCCTCTTTTTTCATTATTCCTTTTTCGTCCTACATTTTTGAGCATATGGTTAGCAAAACAAAACATGTTTAAAAATTATTTTAAGTCATTTCAATGTCGGGCTCGTGATGTCATGTAATCATAAGCCAAAGTTTCGCCGAGAGATCAAGGAGGTATTTTAAAATATTTTACGGCTGACGCTACATCAAAATCTGCTATACAAAAAAAACAGGGTCAAAAAACATCATTTGGGGCGAAATAAGAAATACGTTAAGAAATTAATATTTATCTAAATTTCGGGGCATATGAGGAACTATTTTTGGGGCGAATGCATATTTTTACATTCGGGACGAAACATGAGGGTCGAATGCGGGATAAACCTAAATATCACCAGTATGGTTTTAGGAACCATGTAAAAGAGGTACGCCTTTTGGCGTCTAAGGGGCAAAGTTCCTGACTAACCTGTTTCTGAGTTAGTATAGTCGGTAATTGCGTTAGGGTAACAGGCGACGCTGACTAAAATTAGGATGAGAGTTGGTTAGAGAGCGAAGATGTCTTAATTTTAGTTTAGATTTGTTAAAATGTGTCTATAGAATACAAACATATAAAACTAAGGTTTAATGCATTACATATAATGATATTTCTGTGACCTATTACCCTAAGTCAATTACCGATATTTTGAAATACCCACAAATACTAGTTCTGAATTTGAATGTTCTTTCTATCCTTGGTTTGTAAATTTGAGCGCGATATCGGATTGTTTCCTAGTAGATTGTCTGCTCTACAACTGCAAATAAAACATATCCAATAAACATTTGCACTTAGATTACTTGTTTAGTATTTATCTGTCTGTAATCAAGGATCATCTTAATTTGAAGTCCTTAGTCCTCAATTTATTTAACGGACCTAAAGCGCCTTCGACTTTAAGTTCAATAAATTATTATTAATTATGTAAGTAAGACACGGAACGCAATAAACGGACCATAATATATATTCATACATTTATTTACTGTTACAACCAATGTAAAATTTATTGACTCATAACACAAATAACTATAAATAAAAAATTCCATTAACTCGGAACATAGCAATCGACTAAATTAAAAATAACATATGTACGCGATACAGACGTACAATTATATATTCATTAGATACATAAATTATATCTTATACAAAGCACCTCCTACGATTATTGCTAACAAATTGTGGAGCCGGCCTTAACCTAGTTATTGGATTTCGGCCGCAGTCAATGACAGACTAACAACTGGTTATTTGATGTTTTTTTGCTTCTACATTCTATATTAAGGCTACTAGATTTGGAGAAACTAGACTTGTTATCGCAGAAAAACAGGTACTGATTGTTAATCTGTCAATTGCTGTATTGTGTGGTTTAAATAATCGCCTCGCTCGCTCGTCTAGTGTTGTGGGTAGTGATGTTCCGGATGTTCGTATCCGCGGAAGAAAAAAGACCCGTATCCGTTACATTTTTGACGGATCTTTTACTTTATTAATTTTTAATACATAGATTCAAATCTATATGTAGGTGATTAGGTAGCAATAAAATACTATTACATTTCAATCAAACTATTTTTATTTCTAAAAATGAAATATTTGGCATCAACATAATGTATTGTGGTGAGTTAACATACGATACAATACTGCACGTAACTTAAAGGAACTAAATCAACTATCAAATATTACTAGCGGTCGCCTAGTGCTCGAAATTTGACCAACTGATATATATTATGTCATGTCATTAAACTCGTATATTGATATATGTAACCATAGTTATGCGCTTCGACTGCGTGTGTCAAATGCATGGTTGTGTGCGTGTAGTGTTTTTTCATTAATTTAATGTATTTATTATACATATTTTATATAAATATTAGCATTCGTCACTTCTTCTCTGTATAAACTATAAGTGTGCGAAATTTCATACTCCTCCGTCCGCCCAATTTTCGTAAAAAGGAATCCAAAGTTTTCGCGTCACGTATTAATATATAGATATATTTAAACACTTACTATAGTAGGTATAGAAAGTTATTATAAAATATTAATTAAAATATCTTTATAATGAGAGCAATTGAGTTTAAATCTTTGTAACATTTATTATATGTAGAAAGTTATAAGATCACTTTTATAACAAAACTTAAATCTCAAGGTCACGCGCACCGACACCGATTGAGTAAGAAAGTTAAGATCCGTATCAGCGGATCTTGACGCCAATGATCCGTATCTGTATCCGTATCCGCGGATCTACATTTTTTATTATCCGGCACATCACTAGTTGTGGCTTGGATCCGGAACAAAAATTGTTGTTCCTCAAAAAGTCGTGCCGAGTCTGTATGATTTTTGTGTCCATTGTTTGAATGCTTGGTAAATCCTCCGCGACTCCGGAATTATTAAAAAAGAAAGTAATAGAAATTGTATGTGGCTGGCGGTGTGCCGATGTCACTCATAACTTTGCCAAATAATTATGTTTTAATTGGAAACTAGGTACAAGTATTTACTAATATTTAATAAATAGAAATCTTACGTTTTGTTTTTATTATTAAATTTAAATAGCATGTCATAGATGGGCTGACCAAAACACTCTGAGTGCTCGATTGCACATATCCGGAATCCGGCTTTATATGAAAAAGCTGTCTGTTATAATAAGAATTATTTATTTATTTAGTAAAACTTTCCTTAGTTTTACAATTACATCTTAACATATAAAGTACGCTTATGTATGTTTGTTCCAACTAGACAACAAATTCCTAACTATTTTCTGTTTAATAAATTTATATTATGATAACTGTAACTAATAACTGTAATAATAAAGTAAACGTTTAATGTTACGAATAGGTTAAGTATTCTGTTGAGGTAGACCACGAGATTACACATATATATAGCACTTAAACCTGAAGTTAAATCTAACTGGAGCATCGCGCTTGGCAGTACATTCTAGTGACAGACACGGACTGATTTATGTCTGAAAATACGCGATAACTTTCAGTGTTATAAATGTCGTTCTAAGAATACTTTTCCCTTGTATCCCGGAGTCTTAGTGCCCAGTTATTCCCTCTTAAAGTGCGTGACAATCCTAACTAATATTATAAATGCTAATTTGAGTTTGTTCGTTACGATTTCAAGCTTTAACTACTCGACCGATCATCATTAAATTTTGAATACACGTTGTCAAAAAGGACATAGGTTGTATTTTATCTAGAGATTACTTTTCCAGGCGTAGCTGCGTACAAAAGCTAGTAGATTATAAGAACGTGACGTTTTAACGTAATTAGGATCTTTCAAATGAGATATAGTTTATACTATTATTACTAAAGAGTTTGTTGAAGACATAGGAAAGTTCTTTGACCAGATCGGATACACACCGAAAGAACCGGCAAAGAATATTCGACGAGCGTTTATGAAAATGTATAAATGCAAGTATTAACTCATGACGCAACTAGGATTATGGGAAGAAACCTGTAATTTCTGCATATTCATCTGTGTCACGTGTGTGAATTTACATACGTATGCAATTAACCATTTGTTAGATCGACCTGGTAAAACCTCGAACACTAAACGTTTTTCGAAGAAGGCTATATAAAACATCACGCTGTGACATGACATAGCGAAGCAGTATCCCTACACTTTATTTAAAGCAACAAGCAACCGAAGGCACGTCTTAACTTACATTTCAAAGAATCGTATCGATACCCACTTGTGATTCATCGTTTCACGTGCCCTTCGAGGCTTATCATCCAATTACTGGTGTCAAGATGTCAGTCCGCTTGATTCGGATTAGCAGCTCGTCTCGTGGCGGATATCGCGCCAAGGTTCACAATCAACGGACGGATTTCATTGTGATCTTTACCGGCTTACTGTACTCAGACGTTCACATAGAGATTTAGGTCAGCTTACGTCATGTTGATGACTCTATTTTCACACAGTTTTGTATAACAAATAGTCTTGAAGGCTTCTTTGGAATTTAAAGGAAATAGACTCCAAAATACAGATCACAGAAGTCACAAAAATAGTCGCTAAATTCAACTACATAGTATTGGGCCGGAGACGTTTGCTGAGTGCCGAAGGAGAGTTAGTCTAAAATCTGTTCAAACTGGGTCCCACACGGTGTTAACTGGCAACATCGTCCACCGAAGTGGCGATATTGTGACAAACTAGATACATAGTTATAGGAATGACTAGTTTAACTAGCGCTTAGCAGAGTAATGAAAAGCAAAAGGGATGCTTTTGCCCCGGACAATACAGGCAGACAATACAGGCTATTTTTCTTGAAAATGTATTCAATTTATAGACTTTTTGAAGTGAAAAACTTCTTTAGGCGCGTTGAGCACTTCTTGGATGAACAAAAATCATAGTTACTTGCGTCATCGTCACGCTTCCACGCTTTCCATTTTTGAATTATTTTAGAATATTAACAATATCTCAGAAATGGTGCGTCCTACGCAATAAATAACGAAATTTTGACCCCCTTAATAACCTTTAAGAGAGTATCAGGAACACCCGCCCTTTTTTTTTGAAGTGACAACTTCTTTATGCGCGTTGAGCACTTCTTGGGTGAACAAAAATCATGGAACACGCGTCATCGTCACCAAACGCTTTCCATTTTTGAATTATTTTTTATTTATAATTTGGTTTATAAAGAAATGTTTATGATCAAGGATTAAAGTTTTCACTTCTATCGGCAGTCCCCAAAGACTGTCCCATTTTTTTTAAATATAGCTACATGCGGGGAAGCTTTGCTGACCCTGTCTTATATTTTTAATATGCTGTTCCCTTGGGAAATTCGGGATAGAAAGTATATAAAAATACTTTTACGGAAATGCAACGTTGTAAAAAATTTAAGGTCAATCCATCGACAAATTTTCGTGTTTTGTGGACATTATTATACGGAAGCTGAATTTTGATTTATAGAAAATAGTAAATAGATATAGTTTTTTTCAATATAGACTTCTAATCTAGCAGAAACTGTTTTTCAAACCAGTATTTTCTGACAACGTAAGTGTTTCCAAAGTCGCTAAATAATGTCTGTCCTCTTAGAGCGTGTGGACGTTGATTCACTGTTACTTATTTCGGTTGTGTTCCGAACCTCGGACGTGACTGATGTAGACCAAGTTTATTTTGAAGGCGCGGTCACATGTCGTGTTCAGTATGTGTTCTATATTAAACAGTTATATGGATGGATAGTTAGCTGGGTGGATATGTGGTTGAAATTTTATATATGTATAAAATATTTCAACACATATTTATACACTCACGCTTATAAAACCATGAGGAGAAGGCAGTATTCGTTCGCACATTTCAGAGACCAGAATTAGATAACAGTAATGTGAGCCTAATGCTTTCTAGTAGACTGCTGAATATTTCCAACAAGGAGAACAAAATTAAAAAAAATAATAATTATGTATGAAGATTCAAATAAAACATTTTTCTTTCTTTCTTTCTTTCTAACACAGCATGAATCGGGAATCGAGCTCGCGGTCTCACGAGTGTCACGAGACCGGCAAGGAATGTTTTGTCGAATAAATAATGGATCCTTTAATACTTGCGGCTTAATAGTGACCCAGACGGTGTTTAATTAAAAAGTTGTTTCCAAGCCGTTTACTGTCCAAAATAAACACAACAAAAGATGTTTGTGTACAAATGTGTAAATATCAAACATAAATTTACATAACAATGGAACCATATTGTTTTACGTTTACGTGAATGAATGTAAGAACGTAGCCATAATTATTTATTACTAGTTTTCACCCGCGGCTTCGCTCGCGTAAATGTAGGTTAGGTTAGGTTTGCAACAATTATTTTTTCTGGATGTAAGGTATCCTATGTCCTATTCTGTACCCCTGACAACGTATATGCAAAATTTCATGATGATCAGTTGAGTAGTTAAGGCGTGAAAGCGTAACAAACAAACAAACTCATTTTCGCATTTATAATATTAGTTAGGATTATTATTTACTAGCTGACCAGATACAGTCGATGTCCTGTTAATCTATAATAAATACATTTCACGCAATTCAATTTGATATCAAAACGTCAATCATTTTTTAAATAATAAATACCATTAACATTTTCGAAATTTTCCGCGGATTTTTCGCAAATTTTCGTTCATACAAACCTTGACCTGACAATAACAAACACAAAAACAACAGCCGAATCGGTCGAGCCGTTCTTAAGTGATGCTACATCATACATGTGGCATTTAATTTTTATTTATATAGAAGATTAGCGTTAAACCTATACTAATATTATAAAGCTAAAGAGTTTGTTTGTTTGTTTGAACGCGCTAATCTCAGGAACTACTGGATTGAATTGAAAAATTATTTTAGTGTTGGATAGCCTATTTATCAAGGAAGGCTATAGGCTATATAACATCACGCTACAACCCACGGGAGCGGCGCAGTAACTATAAACGCGAGTGAAACCGCGGGCACATCTAGTAGTAAAATAAAATAAAGAATTCGTAAAAAAAATAAAATAGAAAGGAGTGCTTGTCAAAATAAACACCGATATAATTGGAATATAATAGTTTAATTTCAATAACAGTTAAATTTGAAATAGTTGTAGGTAGGTTTCCCGAGCGCTAAGATATGTCCTTCTTCAAACGAAGTTTAAAGTGAGTTCTTCTTTCACGGTAGGCAGCGGCTTTGCTGTGTCCTGACATTGCTGAAGTCCATGAGCAGCGGTTACCACTTTCCATCAGGTGGGCCACTTGCTCGACTGCCACCAATGGCAATAAAAAAAAAGGTGTGTTCGTATGTATCAAAACAATGTCCATCATTAGGTATTAATTTCTGAAATATAACCAGACAATCTTAAAGTTTTATCCATTTTTTTTTGAGATTTTCAACCTACTCATTTTTATTTAGTTTATTTCTGTCATATCATAGTCATTATGTGCTATTTATCACAGACAGACAGTACCTTTCACATGAGAACAAATTGCATTACATTCACCGACGACTAATCATGACATGCTTAGTTTAAATAATCACCATGAATCACGGAGAATTAGACTTTATTCTTCAAACTTTATCGCTGTTTACCAATGTTAACACAATTCTAACTTCTAAGTAAAATTACATCATAGCAGGAAATAGTATAACCTAATTCTATTGAACAATAAAAATTTAATCTAACAATAAGTATGACAATATTATTATAATAATAAGTACTTCTGCTGGGCACAGGCATTTTCTTATTATAAGGGCCATAATTTCCTTCTACGCTGGCGATGGCGGTCCAATTTGGTTGGCAAATCTCACTTCTTTTGGAGAACTTAACAGCAACCTCTCAGGTATGCAAGTCCTTTCACAATATTTTCTTTCACTGTTAAAGTAAGCGATAATAACATAATGGATTAAATATAATGACCACCAAAAATAGTAATTGCACACCAAAATATGCTTACTAAAATATATCATAACGAGCACCTATACGCCTCAAATCACTGCATTCCGTCTCGGAAGGGTTAGGTTATGTTAGGTTCCTTCTTAAACCCACCCAAAATAGGAACCCCACAAAGCGGGGCTCCGTTTTTGGTCTCTTTGCTGTGCAATAAATATTTTTGGTCTTAATGCGGTTTTAATTTTGGCGATTATTTACTATTTTTGACTGTTATATTTTACTATATCTGATGATAAGTTAAACATAAGCCGTAACATAATAACATCGAAAAGTCAGACTTGTGATTGAACTCGAGACCTCTCCATGTCAGTTTAACGATCTGCCCTCTTTGATAGTTTAGTAGGAAAATCGTTGGCTGCATGAAAATCATAACTAATATTATAAATGTCAGTTTATTTGTTACACTCTCACGCTTTAAGTCCTCAACCGATCATCATAAAATATTGCATACACGTTATCATCCAGACCTTTCATCCAAAAAAGAATATTGTTCCAATCCAGTCCAGTTCCATTACTGTTCAATCCAGAAAAAAATGTGGTAGGTATAGAAATATATTGTCAAAATCTATATTAACGTGGGCAAAATCTAGTACGTCCATGTAAACAAAATTAAAGGACATTTGGTATTTCTACCAGAAGTCATCTTTTGCCGGCAGATTCCCCGGTAGGGATACAAAACGTTAATTATCCAGAGACAAACAATGAATAAGACCCATCCCGTGGTCCAGCTAGTAAGTATTATTCTTGTTTCATATTATAAAGGTTTACCCGGCACGGTTGTAATTGTACCCGATTTAAGGCTGGTTCAGACTGTTCGGTGTTTACGGTAACTATATTTTTCTCGACGCAACTTATTAATATTCTTTGGCAATTTATTCTGTCGACATGCGATTTAGAATATTTCAGACTAGCTTTTGTCTACGGCTTCGCTCGCGTAATAATAGGTTACGTTAGTAATAGATTTTTTTAAATAATAGACTATGTTACTGTGTGATAATATAGCTTTCTAAAGATGAAAGAATTTTTAATTCCGCTGAGTAATTTTTGAGTAAAATTCTTAGAATCAAACAAAAAACATTATTAGCTTAAAAATTAGTAATGTTAATATAATAGTAATAGTAGTGTAACAGTTTTCAAAATTTTGTAATAAAGTGTCTAATAAACAACGCGAAAAAATCCGTATATAGCAGTTTAATTAAAAAATAAAACAAATCTTGCCTCTTTATGATATTAGTATAAATAACTAAGCGAATTGATTGGACAAGATACCGTTTTCGTATAAGTGAAGTTATTGGAAACAATCTAAGTTATTGATTATATTATTGATTGATTACATATTGATAACAAAGTACCAAAAAGTTGGAAGGAACTGCCTCAATCTATGTTTAAAAATAGGCTTCGTACTTTTTTGACCGCCAGAGCATATTATAGCGTGACTGAGTTCCTTAATGAAAAAGAATTTGTATTGACATAATTAAATTTATTTAGACCTATATAATAATGCTGATTAATCTTATAATTTAAATATAAATTAATTAAATTTAAATAATTCAGACAAGTAAATAATATATTGTTACATGTATCTTTTTTTTATAATTATTTTGCGTCATACTGTGATAAACATGTCTGCACTTAATTTATTTTGTCATCTTGTATGTATGCATTTTCTTTGTATGTACACACACATGTTTATGCAAATAAAGCTTATCTTATCTTATCTTATCTTATCTGATTACATCTACTGGAACTATTCATTCTTACCATTATAAATGATGGGATTGCATTTAGATCATGTGGACCGACTGTCTTTACTAATATTATAAAGCCGGTGAATTTGTATGTTTTTAAATAATTACTAATCTTAGAACAGCAATAGTCATAAACATTATTCTACACAACAAATCTATACTAATATTATAATTTATAAAGCTGAAGAGTGTGTTTGTTTGTTTGAACGCGCTAATCTGAGGAACTACTAGTTCGATTTGAAATTTATTTTAGTGTTGGATAGCCTATTTATCGAGGAAGGCTAAAGGCTATATAACATCACGATTAACGCGGGTGAAACCGCGGGAACATTTAGTGTTGATATAAAGCTGTTGTAATGACGCTGTGCCTGTACTGCATACATATAAAATCTTACATGGATTGGCTATTTAGAGGGGTAGCTGAACTCAAAATAATTAGTTTATTTCTCAACAATTTTTATGTTTTCCTAGTTTCGGTACATATAACATCACGCTACGACCCATGGGGGCGGCGCAGTAACGATAAACGCGGGTGAAACCGCGGGAACGTCTAGTTTAACATAAATTAAAATTAACGTCATATAAACTTAAACAGTAGCTGATTTATCTTTAAGACTATTTGCCATTTTATAAATTACTACTATTCTTGTTAACTCCTTCAGCTAAGTTAAAATGCTTGTGTTAGGAGAGGATTTATGTCGATAGTGCAATGAATGGGATTCGAACCCGCGACCTCGCAATCGTAAGTCTAATGCCTTATCTAGTCTTATAAGCGGCGAAATCCAATTTTTCTTAATTGACTAGATCAAATAATAATAATATAATAATATTCTACCACATACACACAACACCATCTAGCCCAAACTAAGCAGAGCTTGTACTATGGGTACTAGACAATGCATAAACATACATATATACTTTTTTTTGTAAATACATACATACATATTATACATAGAAACACCCAGACCAAGACAAACATCCATTTTCATGCACACAAATGTTTGACTTGTGCGGGAATCCAACCCGCGACCTCAGGCGTGGCAGTTGGTTACACTAACCACTACGCCATCGAGGCCGACAAACTCTATTAATCTACAAAATAACTATTTTGTAAATATTTTGATACGAGAAATTTTCCTCTGTCACCGTAAAATAGCGAACGTCTGGCCAAGCCCTTACAGTACGAAGCCGCGGCTCATTAACGATGAACAATTAAAATTTGGCTAATGTGGTTAATGTAACCATCTGGCTGTAACGGTGCTTTTAAATGGAGGATCTTCACGCCTGCTTCTTAACCGTGCTATTGTATTATTTACGCAGTGTATGCCTGATTCGGCACGAGATATAATTTGACTGTTGGTAAACCGTTACGCATCGTATTGTTTTGTATTTACGTCATTTTGTTGTGAACAGGCTTCCAAAATGGCGTGTGTATTTTCCTGTTAGTTTTGAGCTGACTAAGTTTGCAGGTACGTTGGCCTTAAAAGTTTAGGAATCTTTTAGTTAACAGTTTAAACCAATTATTTTTGTGGCTAATGTTTCGGTTGAAAAGACGACTTGGAATATTTTATTATCGTAGGACACTTTACAAACATTCGTACTACAAGGAACATGCAGATTCGACGCAACTATTTGTATATCACACAAATTGTTGTCTTATGTAAGATTCGAACCCGTGACAGCCGTCGTTTTGGTAGAAACATGGCAACAACTTACACCACTGAACCATCGTGCAGTTAACTTTGTTATCACTTGGTTTAAATGTCATATATCATATGTGATTATTTTCCGATCATGTAGGTGAGTATTGCCCCATATTGCGCCTAATGTTTATTAGATACTCGTAGATACTGATAAGGTGCAGGTTTAGTATTATATTTTGTTGTTGAATGTAAACACCTACAAACATTAGAGTTAGAAAGTCAACCTTGCTTGTAATCCAGCTTCCTCCACTTACATTCTAGTATAAAAAATTCAGTATTACAAAATTGCGAAACTAACACTAAAATTTAAAAGAAACTCAGTCATACACGCAGGAAGCAACTAAAATTATTTTATTACTAGTTTCTGTCTACGGCTAAACTGACACAAAACCCACGGGAACACATAATAAGAAAGGCTTCAGGATATAATCTATCCTTTTGCCAAATTTCGTTACGATCCGCTCCTAAACTAACAAACAAACAGAGTTACTTTTGCATTATAATATTAAGTAAGGCCTCTGACATGGCTTAATGACTGCTGTCAATTTGACAACAACTGGGACCGACTTTTTACGTGCCCTCCGAAGCACGGAGACGCTCAGATGATATACCACTAAGCGGTCACCCATCTATAGACTGACCGCACCCAACGTTGCTTAACCTCGCTAATCGTTTACCGATCCGTGAGTACTACTGGCTATGAGCTCCTTAAATAAATTGTTTCGAGTCCGAGTATTATTGGTATCGTTTAAATGTTTTCGAAATACCCCAAAACACAGCAATAAGATATTACAGATATTATCTTCTTCAAAAACTAATATCTAGTAACGTCTATCCTTATATTAGTAATATAAACTAAAACTAAATATATTAACATAATAATAATATATCCTTAACCATACGTCTGCCATGACTAATGGTTTATAATAACGACAGTTCTCGTAGAACCATGAAGTGTATACGCAAAAACAGACAAACACACAGTTCAAATGTTTTTGTACAAATGTTTTTTGTTCGTATGTGTTATCCGACTGCCCTTGGAGTCCATCTGTGTGTTCCGTATAAGGAGTCTTTGAATCATACTCTCAATACAAGCGGCTTAACCCTGTGATGTAAATATATAAAGGGGCTATTACAGTGACTGTTTTTATATGTTCGTAACGATATAACAAAAAAAATATCAGCTACTCATTTTAGAATATATTTTCCTGTACATTTAATTGACTTAAGGCCAAGTATATCTCATATAATTAGATACAACTGCACCGTCACCATCCATAATACCTTCATGTGTTCCCTCCCTTCTACGACATTGGGTCCTTCAAACGTAGTGTGAAGAAGCATCTGGTCAGACCGCTTGACACTGACGACGGCTAGAAGACATCTATCTTCTCCTCGTCGTCACTGTCTCTGGACTGTAACTGGGCTTTCCATCAGATCCGTTACAATCACTTTGCCGTGTCACTATAAAAAAATAAAAAAATGTAATTATGGTATTTTTTTTATTTTATTTTGCTTGTCAAAATTACCACACTCCACCTGATAGTAAGCAGTCGTATGGTCTAAGAACAGTGGCCTCCACACCGCCCTCATAGCAGCCGAGGCGATCTTGAGGTCTCTACTTTGACGACCTGAGAAGGTGCTTTTTCACGCCCCGCTTAAAGGAAAGGAAGACCCAGGATTGAGGGATTTGAGGCAATGTAACCAAGAAGACACTTAACCGTAAAAGTAACGTATGTAGTTTAGTGGTTTACGTAGTAATAAAAAATGAGTAACCGCCACAGTCATCGAAGCGCAAAGTCATGTAATTCCATTTTTGTAAATGGTCACCCATCTTAAAACCAACAGCAACAACCTACCTTAACCTCACAATTAAATCATTCCCAAGACACCAATGCGTCACAAGCAAGAAGTCTGTGACCCTAACCATAATCACTGGAAAAAACAAGTATTACGTCCGATCCGCTGAATCCAGACAATATGCGTTGGTATTCGTATAGGCATCCATATTTAGGCCTAGCAATAATGTAGGTACCTAAATGTAGTTCCAATTAAAACAATGCTGTCATATTTTTATGACACACTATTTTATTAGAATTTATAGTTTAGGCAAACAATTATAAGGAAATCAGTATGTCATTGTATAAACGGAATCAGTTTTGCAAAGTTGGTTTTGAAGACTAATTTACTAAACGACAATTAGTAATACACTTGATAATACAGGAAAATGTGACTTTTCATTATTTGTAGTTTTATTACATATATATATGTATATTACAGCTATATTTAGATTCAAGATAAAAGCTTTCATCCTTGATTTTCTCTCTAGATATTCATAACTATTTTTTCTGTCTACGTAAGTTATCGGAAAGTATACTCAGACTTAGAATTATTATTATTTTATCACAGAAATAATTGTCCTTTGTGGTATTTGAAGCTCACTCATCGGCAAGGCGACCGCTTATTAACTCGCGCCAGTAAAATCTTTCTACGGGCGCAGATGATCCGCATAAAGTTATCAAAACTATTGGCAGTGAAAGAATAAAACACCCGTGACTGATGCCATAGTTTATTAAGTATTCGCCTTGTCTGTATTGTTGTATACTGTCAATGCGCACAGAGGTAGTGGGTTCAATCGCCACTCGGGCAACATTATGTGATCTACAAGTAGTTATGCTAAGTGTGGATATTCTTTGTGTCTGTTGTTTTAATGTTTGTAAAGTCCTCCGGGACACAAGTCGCTTGCTTAGTCCGGGACTTGTCCATAAATAAATAAAATTTTAACAAAAAAGAAAATCGGCTTCAAAAAAGAATATTCTAAAACAAAAAATGCACATAAAAGTTAAATAACAATACTATTAAATGCTATCAATAACCAATTTGGAATTGTGTAATCAATACATATACATATATGTATGTAATTGTAGCAATCACGACAGATTTGCTCTCATTTAATTCTCATTCAAAGAATTCTGTTGTATAAAACCGAAGATTTTCATCAGAATAGAGCTACCTCGAAATACTACGAAGGGCTTCCAAACCACCCTACACAGTTCTATTGTTCTTGCCAAAAATGAGAACATCATCAATGTAGCCAAATACGCATTATTAAGCATAACTCGAAAACGAATGGTCAGATCTTGATCAAAATTAAATGGGAAAAGATGGAAAGCTGGTGCTTTCCATCCTTTCCCTCAAAATAAAAGGATCATCAAAATCGGTTCACCTAGAAAAAAGTTACGAGGTAATAAAAAAATCAACGGGTTACACTCCAGGAGTGCCGGCAGAAGTGAAAACTTGAATATTAACGTTGTGCATTTTTGATATTTTGGTATGGTTAGGGAATAATTTGCACGAATTGCTTTAATTATCACTATAAAAGTACTATCATTTATGTGGTAAAATACAATATTCATTTATTGCGCTATCATACACAAACATGACAATTCTCCCTCCGTCTTACGAATTTTCGATCAGGTCACGTGTCCTGACGCGAGTTTAACATTTTTTACCTATCACAAAAAAGTGCACAATGCCGCTAAAGAAGTTTCACTTAAAAAAAAATTAAAACAAACATACATATAGCTAAATTGAGAATCTCCACCTTTTTTTGAAGTCGGTTAAATAAAAAGGGCTATCTGTATCTAAACTTGTAAGTGTGCGTTAAGCTTTACAATGACGTGGGTATTTAGTTTGCGTTTACTCTTAGCATGTGGTCCTCCCACGTGGGACTTGAGTTTGTCATCATAACTATTAGCATATATTAATGTTTTATCTGTTAGTATTACTGGTTTTGCGATTAGTCGGCAGTTTCAATGTCTAGCCTATGTGTCTGGGGACATTGGTCATATATTTGCAGTTATGAAAGGCGTAGGAGACAGTCTAGTCATCTCGTTCTATTATCATTTGGCCTTGTAACGTATTATTTGATTTTAAAATTAAATAAGCTACTGCTTGGAGTCTGTCAAAGAGCAATGGAACGTAGTATTTTAGGAGTCAGACTTACAGACCGCATCAGAAATTCAATACTACGTTCCAAAACTCAAATTGCTGATGTAGGCCACTCAGCTGCCAAATTAAAGTGGAATTGGGCAGGCCATGTTTGTCGTATGCCAGGAGAGTTATGGGCGGGAACAATCACTCAGTGGATGCCAAGTAACGGGAAGCGACAACGAGGCCGGCCCAGGAGGAGATGGCGAGACGAGCTCGATGCATTTAAAAGGGATTGGCAACTCAGAACAAGCGATCGAGATAGATGGAAGTCGGAAGGGGAGGCCTTTGCCCAGCAGTGGGACGTCAATTAGGCTTATAATAATAATAAGCTACTGCTCTATTTGATACATAGTTAAAACTATTTGTAATGTACAAATATGTTTGCTTTTTTGTATGTAGGACAGGTCTCTCTCCACAATATCATTACCTTAATACCTACTAGGTATATTGTTTCAAAATTAGCTTAGCATTTTATCGGTGTAAGCATAACAAACAAATTATTTTTGAATGCAAGGCAATTGGACAACAACGAGATAGACCTTGCGTTTAAAGTCTTCAAATCCTATTTACTACGAATATCAATTATCGCCTGCTCCGTGCCTCGGAGAGCACGTTAAGCCGTTGGTCCCGGCTGCCATAAACATCTATGTCAGTCGTTATTGGGAGAGTGTCGACACAAAAGATCCCACTGGGTCGAAGTGTCGCCGGTATGCACTGACTGGCCCCCACATAAGATAAGATAAGATACTACGAATATAAGATAGATATTTATCTTATAAACGAGGCTAAACTTAACCAGAATATAATAATAATAACTTATCATATAAAGATAACAAAACTATATAATACAATGTTCTATTTGTTATATTTTTATTAGTGCGAGGCGTGGTCACGTGGCGGGAGATTGTTCGTGCAGACAACAAATTAGATCAGCCATCTTGCCTTACTTTAATGAACTAGGAAGAAATAGGTTATTTTCTCGTGTGAGGTAATTGTTAATACAGTAATTATATGAATATCCGTCTGTATGTGGAAGGTTTCGTGGCAAAAATGTAGGGTTTCCTTTTAATTAGTCCTTTTCGGGATGCTGTTACAGATGTAGTAGGTATTCTGGTAATGAGGTTGCAATATGAAAAGGGAACGGGATGAATATAATAGGGTCCAATGGTATAATTTTGCGGTTTTGTTTACCATTGATCATGAGGTCTCGAGTTCGAATAGTACAGGGATTATGCGATTTTTTTAGGATATTCTTTAAAGCGGATAGGGGTTTGGAAATGTGCCAGTTGGACGCCTACTACCTACTACGTCAGACTTAGAACATTACTGGAGATAATACATACATACATACATAGATTCACGCCCCAGAGGGGTAGGCAGAGACTACGGATTTCCATTTGCTACGATCCTTTCACATTTCTCTGGCTTCATTCAATTTCATCACATTCCTCATACACGCCCGTCGGTTCAAGGAGCTCTTAACCTGGCCTTTGTCCAGAACGCCTCCGATCTGATCGAGAAACGTTCGCCTAGGTTTTCCTCTTGCGACTGTTCCATTCACACTAGCCTTATAAACTTTTTTAGTCAGTCTTTCCTCGTCCATTCTTTCGACATGTCCAAACCAGCTTAACATACCCTTTTCTATTCTTTACTGGGGATAATATGTAGGTGTATCACAGGTGTATTCCTGCCTCACGTCAATATGTTCGCGCCTGTATAGTATAGGGTAATCAAAAGTCTGCCGAGTCTTTCGGAATATGTATTGTCTGCCTCGATGGCATAGTGGTTGGTGTAACCGACTGCCACGCCTGAAGTCGCGGGTTCGATTCCCGCACAAGTCAAACATTTGTGTGCATGAACATGGATGTTTGTCTTGGTCTGGGTGTTTCTATGTATAATATGTATGTATTTACAAAAAAGAAGTATATATGTATGTTTATCCATTGTCTAGTACCCATAGTACAAGCTCTGTTTAGTTTGGGCTAGATGGTGTTGTGTGTATGTGGTAGAATATTATTATTATTATTTACAAGGGATGGTAAACATGACGGAGATATTGAAAGGAGAACGATTGCTGGCAACAAAGTGAATAGAGCTCTACGATTTAGAACTTAGAATTATGAACAGTCGAAATGTATCCGAAAAGGCACCTTTGGCTGTTCATAGAGGACTATTAGTGCCCACACTTATGTATGGAAGTGAAAGTTGGGTATGGCAAAACAAGCATGAGAGCAGAGTAAATGCTGTAGAAATGAGAGCGTAGAGAAGCATATGTGGTGTGACTCTGAAAGATAGAATAAGAAATAGTGTGATTAGAGAGAGATGCGGTATGAAAGTGGATATAGTTACAAGAATAGAAAAGGGTATGTTAAGCTGGTTTGGACATGTAGAAAGAATGGACGAGGAAAGACTGACTAAGAAAGTTTATAAGGCTAGTGTGAATAAAACAGTCGCAAGAGGAAATCCTAGGCGAACGTTTCTCAATCAGATCGGAGGCGTTCTGGACAAAGGCCAGGTTAAGAGCTCCTTGAACCGACGGGCGTGTATGAGAAATGTGATGAAATTGAATGAAGCCAGAGTGTGTCAGGATCGTAGCAAATGGAAATCCGTAGTCTCTGCCTACCCCTCTGGAAAACAGGCGTGAATCTATGTATGTATGTATGTATTATAAGTATGTTAGACAGAGATTAAGAATTACTACTTTCTACGATCGCCGAGTCTTCTAAGGAAAATTATATTAATTATAGCCTATATTATATTATCCTTAGCGTGTCCAATATTATAAATTAACGTAATGCATAATATAATATTGTAAAACACTTGATTTTATAATTTGTAGGGCAAAACTATTTCCAATAACAGCAGCACCGTTTTGCTATATAACGCTTTGGTAAGGAGTAGTTTTGAATACTGTTTTGCTTTATTTGTACTTAACTAGCTTTTGCCCGCGGCTTCGTTCGCGTTTAATTTAGAATTTGATAATCAATTCGAGTTGTACTGTGCTAGTAATAATATAATTCAATCATGATTCGACACGTGGCGCCATCTATTATCATAAGAACGTTATTATTGTTTTCCTCGGGAACAGTAATTTTTTTCGGGGTGAAAGGTAGCCTACGTCTGTTTCTGTACACTTGTCAATGTATATGCAAAATTTTACGATGATCGTTTCAGTGGTTTAAGCGTGAAAAGGTAACAAACAAACAAACTAACTCATTTTCGCTTTTATAATATTAGTTAGGATTACTATTTATTAGAAATAGGAAAACTTTTCCAAGATTTGTGTAACTTACACTGTTGGTGTACTTATTCAATGAAATAGCTTATGGTCTATCTCTGTCTCAAATTTCAAGTCTCCGCGTGATCGAGTAACAAACAAATCTTCACAAACATCCCTTTTCTGTTGTTTAAGTAACGATTAATATTGCAAACCTAAAAGAAACGAAGACCTAAGAAACAATATTCCACCAGAACTCTATTAATATAACAATATTACATAAATACATTAAGACCATCACATTTGTTACAATTCAAGTGGGATGCATAACCATTTGGAGTACACCCAAATAATGCATTGTGCACAAAGCTTTATAGAACCGTTCCCGGCACTTCATAATAAGTCTGCAAAATGGACGGGCGAATGTAAGTTTAATGTGATATTGAGCCATAACATGGTTAAGCGTGTTTAAAAACTGACACAAGTAGATACATGTTATATCCTAATCCTAATCCTATCCTAATCCTAACTAATATTATAAAAGCGAAAATGAGTTTGTTTGTTTGTTTGTTACCTTTTCATGCCTAAACTACTGAACCGATCATCCTGAAATTTTGCATATATGTTGTCAGGTGTACAGAAACGGACATAAGCTAATTTTCATCTCAAAAAGAATTACTGTTCTCGAGGAAAACAACAATAACGTTCTTATGATAATAGATGGCGCCAGGTGTCTTTCGAATCATGATTGAATTATATTAGTACAGAAGCAGAGTACAACCCGAATTGATTGTCAAATTCTAAATTAACGTGGTGAAGCCGCGGGCAAAAGCTAGTAATGTTATAAAGCAAATGACTGCTGTGGTGGTGCAACGGTAGTGCTGCCACAGCTGTGCATCAGTTGTAGGTTTCTTTAATTTTTTTATTTTTATTGCCATTGGTGGCAGACGAGCAAGTGGCCCACTTGATGTAAAGTGGTAACCGCTACTCATGGACTTCGCAATGTCAGGACACAACAAAGCCGCTGCCTACCGTGAAAGAAGAACTCTCTTTAAACCTCGTTTGAAGAAGGACATATCATAGCGCTCGGGAAACACCGAAGCTGGCAGTTCATTCCAGAGCTTGCTTCTATGCCTGGGACCAAAAAGTGTTAGAAGATTATGTATTTGAAGTGGAAACTTCTTTAGGCGCGTTGAGCACTTCTTGGGTGAACAAAAATCATAGAACTCGCGTCATCGTCACCGAACGCTTTCCATTTTTGAATTATTTTTGGCTTATAATTTAGTTTATAAAGAAGTGTTTATGATCAAGAATTAAAGTTTTCACTTCTATCGGCAGTCGCCAAAGACTGCCCCAATTTTTTTAATTGTAAAGCACAATTATATATTGAAAGTTTCGTATACTTCTTAGAAGCAATACAGTCTGGAAATATGACAGGTAGCAATATTCTCAGTCCCTTATATGTGAAATCTTAAATAATATTGTTTACGCGAATTTTATATATTGAAACACTTTTATTATATTAGTGTTAGAGTTCAAAATTATGTAATAAAAGTGTTTTGAAAATAAACAAGACGACAAAATCCGTATAAAGTAGTTTAATTTCAATGAAATCTTAAACATATTTTTTGACGAAATAATACATCAGTTCCTACTAGATTATGTATACTCATCCATTTTGGGCCTCTCTATGAATATGTGTATATACATAATTATGTGTGTCAATAATTTAATCGAACAGCCTATATGGCTATCAACTCCATCCATATCTGTAGATAAAATATAGATTTACATACTTATGCAACATCTGAACTCCACTTCAATTAATTGATTTTAATTGGTCTGAATACGGCGCGC
The DNA here is from genome assembly GCA_963564715.1 of Catocala sponsa. Classification (NCBI taxonomy): domain Eukaryota; kingdom Metazoa; phylum Arthropoda; class Insecta; order Lepidoptera; family Erebidae; genus Catocala; species Catocala sponsa. The sequence goes on from OY751342.1 coordinate 24,563,923, forward strand.
CTATTTATAAATCAGAGGTTAATAGCACTTTGATTGTTACTCACAAATATCTACACGTCTTATTTACAGCTTATGTCGATATGGAATTCAATTTTTTTGTAAAAAGGCAACTCCTGCACTAAGAACAATTCCTGTGTCGCGGGGGACTTAACAAACATTCAAACAACGGACACAAAAGACACCCAGACTCGAAACAAGCAATTGTGGATCACACAAATTTTTGTCCCGTGTGGGATTCGAACCCACAACATTCGGCGCAGAGGCAGTGGCGAGGCGACCGCTTAAACTACTACACCATCCGTGCAGTCATTATTGTATCAGCTGGATTAGTATTAACCTCTTTATGGGGTAGTCAAGAACAGGTTGGTTGTTATTCTTGTATATGCTGCAATCCATTCTATTTATGTGTGATAAACCTCAGCATTCTTTTTTTTTTCATCTTGGTTGGCAAACAGGCATAAAACCCACCTGATGGTAAGTGGTCTCCGTAGCCTATGGACGCCTGCAACACCAGAGGCGTCACTTGCGCGTTGCTGACCCCTTAGGAAAGGAAGTGGGAAGGAGAAGGAGCGGGCAGGGGGTTATTGGGTACTTCGCCACCGAAAGAAAAGAAAATGACTTATACAAAAATAATCAAAAAAGCAAAATAATATAAACTAGAAACATAAATCGGGGCGTTTAAAATGAATGGGCGAACACGCTTTGTTCACTCTGTCTGTTGTTTGTGGTAGGGCATTCTGGTACTCACCGAGCGAAACACAACAGTAGGAATACTGCTATTTCCCCTCGATATTCTGTGAGAGGGTAGTCCTATATTCTCTGAGAGGGTAGAGGGTAGTGAGTTGCTAATTATATAGGCCAGGATAAAAAAAAACTTAATTAGAAAAGGAAAAGCTATATCGGCAATTAGCTTTTGTCCGCGGGCTCGCTTGGAAATAGTACCTTTTTCTGGATGAAAGGTACTTAATATCTATCTCTATGTTCCTGACAACTTGTATGCGAAATTTCATGATGGTCGGTCGAGTAGGTAATGCGTGAAATCGTAACAAACAAACAAATTCCTATTATCCTAATTTGCTCACTGGGAAAAATAAAAACATCTGTGCTTTTGATATGATAAACACACACTGTATAAAATACAAACATACTACTTAGTTATAATTAAGAAATATAGAAAAGAGAGAAAGAAAGAAAACGTATTTTTCTTGGTTTATTCCCATCTTCCCCCGCATAAAAAACACGAAAGCTTTAACAATGTCGTGTAAATATGTACATTTTTTAAGAGAATATAATAAAATTGACAAAGCTCCTTAAAAGAAGAATTTAAAAAAGAATACATATTATATTACAATAAATTAAATTTCGAGGTCATCATATAGTCATGGGAAAAAGAAACCCGTCAACAAAAAAGTATCTGCTAGGTATAATTTCAAGTCTACTGCTACTTAGAAAAGATAAATAATCAATCTTAAAAGTATGTAACGGCATCGAAGATGGTCTATTCCAGGAATTAACCGTAGTGCCGCTGTAATCATCGCTTTGGAATGTCGCAGACGACAGACGGCTGTTCATTCCACGTCTGTATTTACATTGTGAATGTGTCGCACGATAACGCGGCTTTGTATTAAGTTTGTTGTTAAAACTGTAGGTCTGTTTCTCTGGTATTGAGTTGTTATATTAATAACTTACAAATGTAAGTTTAGCAACTCAGTAACATTAGGTTATCGAGAGAGCTAGATTTTAATGCAAATATTACAGATATTTTCCTTCATCTATGGTAGACTGCTAAACATTACACAGTAGTACTAAAATTTTCTTTTTATTTATTTTATTAATTATTAGCTTTTGCCCGCGGCTTCGCTCGCGTTAATTTCGAATTTGACAATCAAATCGGGTCGTACTCCGCTTGTAATAATATAATTCAATCATGATTCGAAAGACGCGTGGCGCCATCTATTATCACAGGAACGTTATTGTTGTTTTTCTCGGGAACAGTAATTTTTTTCGGGATGAAAGGTAGCCTATGTCCGTTTCTGTACCTGACAACGTATATGCAAAATTTCAGGATGATCGGTTCAGTGGTTTAGGCGTGAAAAGATAACAAACAAACAAACTCATTTTCGCTTCTATAATATTAGTTAGGATTAGGATTAGGATAGGATTGTTAGGATATTTATACATGTCCCGCACGGTTTCACTCACATTTACGACTATTGCTCCGCTTTGGTAGCATGTAGCGTGATGTTTTAAGGACTTACGTTACTTATGGATTAAGTAGTTTATCCTTATGTGACATGGGCTATATTACCTAATGGTGAAAGAATTTTTAAAGTGGGTCAATATCTTATGTTTATATTACATATGTGTTTGTTATACAAACATACGATAATACAAATCATTCCTTTTTATAATATTAATATAGATAATCTAAATCATAAACACAAAATGTAATATTTTGTGTTCATTTCAGGATCACACAATTTTTTGTACCGTGTGGGATTCGAACCCACAACTCGGCTCAGTGGCAGCGGCGAGGTGGCTACTTAAACCAATACGCCATCCGTGCAGTCAGTAGTTTCATTTAAATGTATAACATTCGCGTAACGTAAGACAATAAAATGTCCTACAATTAAAAATACATTGTCACTATGGAAAAATAAACGTGGCATAGCCAAATTACTCCTTCATCCTGGATCAGCTTTAAATATTGTTGGCCTCGATGGCGTAGTGGTTAGCGACTGCCACGCCTGAGGTCGCGGGTTCGATTCCCGCACAAGTCAAACATTGGTGTGCATGAACATGGATGTGTGTCTTATTCTGGGTGTTTCTATGTATAATATGTATGTATTTACAAAAATAAAATATATATATGTATGTTTATCCACTGGCTAGTACCCATAGTACAAGCTCTGCTTAGTTTGGGCTAGATGGTGTTGTGTGTGTATGATAGAATATTATTACTATGGAAAAATAAACGTGGCATAGCCAAATTCCTGCTTCATCCTGGATCAGCTTTAAATATTTAAAATATAGGCTACTGCTTTCAGAATTTCTTGAAAGAATACCTCATGAATGGATCCCGAAACCTCATCCCCAACAATCGCATTTATTATCGCAGTGCCACTGCGGCCATTTAGTCGACAGCATTCCTATACAGCATATTATGTAATTTTTATACATTGATCTTTCTGCTGGCGCCTGGCTGGCTCTCAGATTTGGCTGAATATCAGGTTCTCCACGTAGTGACTGCCAGTTTTTCGCAATGACAATAAATTCTCATGCAACATTCAAAACTTTAGTTATAATCAATTTACGACAGTATTTTCAAGAAAATAAGGATGAAAAAGGGTATTACTCAGTCACCGACTACATCCTAACTTCCTAATCCTAACCAATATTATAAAAGCGAAAATGAGTTTGTTTGTTTGTTACCTTTTCACGCCTAAACCACTGAACCGATCAGTTATACGTTGGCAGATGTACAGAAACGGACATAGGCTACCTTTCATCCCGAAAAAAATTACTATTCCCGACGAAAACATTAATAAATTTCTTATGATAATAGATGGCGCCACGGGTCTTTCGAATCATGATTGAATTATATTATTACAAGCAGAGTACAACCCGAATTGATTGTCAAATTCTAAATTAACGCGAGCGAAGCCGCGGGCAAAAGCTAGTATGAGATAAAAGTGCTTAGGATTGAACTGCTTTCGACCACAGGCTATTATAACATTTAGTGTAAATAAATTGAAAAAGGGTCCACGAATTTCTTGTCAACTTCTTTTTACGAGAGATTTAATCCTCTAACATAATCTTTCTTCTTCTCCCTAGCCTTTATTATTCCCAAGTCACTTGGGGTCGGCTTTCTAGTCTAACCGGATTTGACTGGATATCAGTTTTTACACGGAGCGACTGCCATCTATCCTCCGCAACCCGAAGGCTAACGATACCCTAAGGCTGGACCAGTGTCAGGATATTAGAGGGCACTCACTTCCCAATAACTACTGCCATAGATGTTCATGGCAGCCGGGACCGACGACTTACAGGCGATAATTGTCAATCAATACGCACATAATTTCGAAAAGACGTATATCTCTCGAAAGTCAGAGGTGCGCGACGTGGGTTCGAATCCGAGACCCTCTGCATTGCAGTCTGTTGGTCTCCCCACTGAGCTATTGCTGCTATAATCTTTCTAACCATTCTAAATATGTCGTTTGCCACTTTTTATTTTTATACCCAAAAAAAGTTTGATAATTTATAAGTCAATAAAAAAAATTACTTTGACGTAACCTCCACGACTAAGAGACAACGATATTCAAATAACCCTCACATTTAGCAACTAATATACTGTTGACACAGCATGCAGACTGCAACCTTATCCAACTATACACAAGCTGTGGACGTGTTAAGTACAAAGATCATGTTCCTGCATTGTTTACGTTAGGACGAAGCGATGCACCTTATGCAACAGTTTACATTCCAAAACGATGAACCAATTAGTTCGAGGAATCGCTTCGAATATAATGTTTTACGTTGAAACGAACAGTGGCTTTCTAGCATTCTTCGTGATGAAGACATGTTCATAAGAATCCAGAACGATTTATGAAATATTGTTTACGGCATACTAGGTTCTGCACGCGGTTTTGCCCGCTTGTAACCCTGGAGAGCAGAGTATAGAGTATCCTTTAAAGCGGTTTACCGGTTTAGGTATATTTAAGAAACAAACATCCAAACATATTCATAAACTTTTACATTTATTATTTTATTAAATATTTTGGAATCTTCCTCGGTGGCATGGTGATCCGGTTCCGTTCAGGTTGACTAAAGGATTTTCTGTAATGAAATCCTTAGTAGTTCTAAGGATTCTGGCACTATGCACGGTGGCCAGCAATAGGCTTGCTTTTAATGGCGGGCGAACTTAAACTATAATAATAGGTATACCTACTGTGATATTTTTTGATAAAAAATCCACCAATAACATTTTGCCTGGGAATCGAACGCAAGACGTCACATTCACTATAACTACGTCACTGCAGCAACACTTGTAATAAAATAGAATATAATGTACGTCGTACCCAATTACATAGTTAAACGATAGATACTATCTAGTTTGACTAAAACCTTCTAACAGCGTCATCCGGTCGAGTAAAATCCTCGATATCGCTCGGAGCTCGGCAACCTCCCCACAAATGACGTCAGCTGCATATTTTCCCGCATTTGCGAGCAGTGAGCTTAACCGTCTGTGAACCCAACGGACCTAAATACGCGAGAACAGTCATAGAAACAAAGTACCGCTAGCTAAACACTATTTATATTTCCTTTCCTAACAACACGCTTCCATTTTGCAGCATTTTCTTGTTGCCTGTCTAATATTCTGACATAGTTTTCAGCAGTTTGCAACGTAATAACTATGATGTTTAAACATTTAGTTACGTACATATATAAGGGTAGTATTTAACTGCACAGCAAAAAAATACTAATTGCACAGCAAAAATGCTTACCAAAAATATTAATTGCACACCAAAATATATTTAAAGAGATCAAACAAAGTCGACAGAGCCCCGCTTGGCGGGGCTCCGATTTTTGGGTTGGTTTAAGAAGGAACCTAACATAACCTAACCCTTCTGAGACGGAATGCAGTGATTTGAGGCGTATTGGTGCTCGTTATGATATATTTTAGTAAGCATGTTTTGCTGCGCAATTAGTATTTTTGGTGGTCATTATATTTAATCCCGATATATAAGTGTATTTTCGAAAGAGGTAAGCAGGGATGTTGTACACGCAAATTTCGCTAGCTGTTTCTAAGTGTCACGTAATATTGGACGAATCTATATTCGTCTACCAGTCACAGGCATTCTGCTACTAACAATGTCATAGCAGAAAAACCTAATAATACTTCCCCCAATGAGAGAGTCGGAGCTATCTCTTGTTCTTTTTGTCTTATCATCGCAAATGCAAGAGCAAACTAATCCCACGGGACAAATAAATCTCTATTATAACTTATATTCACAAGTTTGTTAGGTTTTTCCGTTACATGTTCTATCATAGAAAAAAATATGTGTTTTCTAATGTATTCTATCACAATTATGTATTTTTAAACAATATTTTTCTTCTCCCCGTGATCACGGTTGTTGACATACAATCGAAACTTCGGGGAAGGTGTAAACCTACATCTAAATAGTTGATAATTTAAATAGTATTAAAGTTTAACAGTAGTACTTAATTAGTTTCAAAATTATGAAATAACTGACATTTGTGCAATAATCATCGCGATAAAATCCGTATAAAGTAGTTTAATTTTAAATATAATTTATATTAAAATATTGTATATATTTTTATAATAGGTCATCAAGAAAACTAGTAAGTGTGACCAAAAATCGAGTCAAGTTTAAGATAAATACTTTATGATACGTAGAAAATTCTTCTTGCCGCAGTTAGTAATGCCCCAGACCTTCTTGCTAAAAAAATTCACTCAAAATTGAAACCGGCCTATTACTATAAAATTAAACTCAAACTATTACATAAACAGCTACTTAAAGAAACTATATTGTGGCTGATGTTTATCGACTAAAGCCTAATACAGTTGTTCAAGAAAAGTTACAACATTGACGTTATTTAGTAGAAGTTCCAAAGTTCATAAATATAGTTGAACTATGTGCGAGTATTAGTGAGAAAACAGAGGTCAAGTTGTGGCCTGAGGAAAATCACGGTCGTGTCCATCTACAACTATTTATTGGAGTCCATAAATAAAGTTCAGACTCTGGCCTAGTACATCAATTAATGTTAATTTGCTGATAGTTGAGCCGCAAGGGCGCCGACTGTGGAGACCGGCTGTTTGTCTGTTAAATTATATCTGAGTTTGTTGGTATTATCTTTATAAGTAGTATTATAATATAATCTATACAAATAAATAAAATTGAAGTGTCTGTATGTAATGTCAAAATAACAGCTTTTTATCTAATGCATATGAAAGTATATTTATTTATTTATTTATTTGGACAACCAGTAGTTGTTACATTGTTTCTTATATCTAAAATCATCCTTAAAAAAAATAATTAAATGCACAACATTTGAAGGTGTCACAGCATCCACAGTATAGTAACACTGTTAACAGTTAGGTAAATAATTTAAACAACAAAATAAGCAAGAGAATATACATATTAAACAAGATACAATTCAATTTGAAAATAGGTGTAATTAAGAACTTCTTAACAATCTCAATACGTCTTTCTTAAAGGATGGTAAGCTATCAGCAAAAATGTCAAGTTCACCGCAAATTGTGTTATATGCCTTCGACAGCCGTGAAATGGTAGAAAATTGTTTTAAGTTACTTCTAGCGGTAGGGCATTGCAACAATCCAGCATCGACAAGTGCTCGCCTTGGCACACGTCTAGGAACACGCAAACCAAATAATTTTAAAAGCAAGGGGCAATCAAATTCGTTTCTCAAAACCTTAAACAAAAAAGTCATATCGAGTAACTGCCTACGAACCAATAGACTATCCATCGCAAAAAACGTCAACTTCTGGGTATACGAGGGCAGTTGTTTATGTATTCGACATGAAAGAGCAAGATGTCTTAAAAATGTTTTCTGAATACGTTCTATTCTGATTTGATGCACATGATATTGAGGAGACCACACTACACTGCAATATTCGAGATTACTCCGTACGTAGGCGTTATATATGGATATTTTTGTATTTGGATTACGAAATAATTTACTGTTACGAATAATAAAACCTAACATTTTTGACGATTTATTAATAATGTTGTCAATATGAGGTAGAAATGTTAATTTGGAATCAAAAACTATGCCTAAATCTCTTATTTCGGTTTATATAAGGTACCTATACGAAAACATCTATTTTTAAAATTTTTGTCTTTCATGTTTGTTCCGGGTAATCTCCGAAACAGCTGAACCGATGTTGACGGGACTTTCACTGGCAGATAGCTGATGTTATAAGGAGTAACATAGGCTACCTTAGTAACATAGGCTTTTATTAAAAAAATAGGGTTCCGCGGAGACAAACACTTTTTAGTTAAAATCTACGCGGACGAAGTCGCAGGTAACAGCTAGTAAATAATAAACTGTCCCACTGCTGGGCACGGGCCTCTTCTCAGTGTGAAAAGGGTTAGGCTATAGTCCTCCACGCTGGCCCAGTGCGGGTTGGCAGACTTCACAAATCTTCGAGAACATTATTGAGAACTCTCAGACATGCAGGTTTCCTCACGATGTTTTCCTTCACCGTTACAGCGAGGTGCGCGCCTTAGGATCGCACCCGAGACCTCTGCGTGGTCTAACGGGTTTCCACTAGGCTAAGTAGTATTGTATAGTAACATACCAATTATAATAAGACGTCTGTACGCCCGGAGGGTAGGCAGAGGTTGAGGCTCAAATTGGCTCAAAGGGACGAGCCTATTGTTAGCTACCAGACAAAGTGCCAGATTTAATACTGCTATTGAAAATTTCTTAAAAACATTTTACCTTGGTATAAAAACCGGGACAGCACAGGTGCTGTCCCGGTTTTTATACCCAGGTAAAATGTTTTCGCCTCCACTATTCCTGTGCCTCAAATTTCTTCACAGACACCCAATAATGCTTTATTCAATCCAGGTATCGAACCCGAGACCAAACACAGCAGTTGCATTCAATACCGCTGACTACCAAGGCACTGTCTATGTAAAGTCCTTATATACTTGTATGTACATATACCATTTAAATAAAATTAATTAAAATCGTAGCCACTGCTATCACATTTTCTACCTAATCCTAAATGCCTATGTATTCTTCAATGCCAAATCGTGTCCTACATCAGTGGACGGGTCCTAATTAAAATCGTTCGTTCTAATAGACCCTTTTTGTTTAGTTCATTCGTGAATGAAATAAATCGTAATGTAGGGCTACCTTCAAGTGACCGGATAATCCTGTTACGTCCGGTAAATTGATACACCTGCTTAATGGAGAATAGGTACCCTTGTTGGAGGCATTCGTATTGTTTACACTCGACAATGTTTTCCATACATACATAGATTCACGTCTGTTTTCCAGAAGGGTAGGCAGAGTCTACGGATTTCCATTTGCTACGATCCTGACACACTTCTCTGGCTTCATTCACTTTTATCACATTCCTCATACACGCCCGTCGGTTCAAGGAGCTCTTAACCTGGCCTTTGTCCAGAACGCCTCCGATATGATCGAGAAACGTTCGCCTAGGTTTTCCTCTTGCGACTGTTCCATTCACACTAGCCTTATAAACTTTCTTAGTCTGTCTTTCCTCGTCCATTCTATCTACATGTCCAAACCAGCTTAACATACCCTTTTCTATGTTTTAATGGACTGGAAATGTGAACTTGCATTGTTGAGCAGTCGCCTCGCTCCCAAATTTGGGATCATATCTCGCACGGGACACAACATTGTTCGATCTGAGTCTAGGTGTTCTTTGTGTCCGATGTTACAATGTTATAACAGCAGAATCGATAAAATGTCTATAATAATATTACATATATTGGCTGGGCTGGACATGTCTGCCGCATGTCGGATGATTTATGGGCTAAAATCACCACCTTGTGGGTCCCTAATCGGCAACGACCTCGCGGCAGACCAAAAGTCAGATGGCTGATGGAGTAATGATTTACAGCTTTACAATAAATACTGGCAAGCTCAAGAAAGAGACAAGTGGAAAGAGGGTAGGGAGGCCTTTGCCCTGCAGAGGGACAGATTAGGCTGCGAATAAATAAATAACATAATATGTACATATTGAATTAAATAAAAAGTTACTTGGCGGAAATCTATTGTAATAGAACAATTGAGAAAAGAGGAGCCAAACTTTTATTATATTATGCTCATTCATTATCGAACTATCATGAAAATGCGTCGCAATGATGCGAAGCAAAACAGCAGTTTCGAAACATATTTTGTGTTCGAAGCGGCATGCTGCAAGTTTGCGTACGTTTGGATCTATGACAGCCATGTCACGTTCCTTCTCAGAGGAGTTCGATATTGTCAACCTATTTTAAAAATAGGTATTATTAAAATAGCTATAAATAAATAAATAATAACTAACTTAACTTTTTTTTTCTTTTTCTTTTGGTGTGTTTAGTGGCCAACCTGTTGTAAAGAGTTGTTTAAGCCGTTTAAGTTGTAGGCCTCTGACATGGCTTAACGACTGCTGTCAATTTGACAACAACCGGGACCGACATTTTACGTGCCCTCCGAAGCACGGAGACGCTCAGATGAAATACCACTAAGCGGTCACCCATCTATAGACTGACCGCACTCGACGTTGCTTAACCTCGCTAATCGTTTACCGATCAGTGAGTGCAACTGGCTATGTAAAACCTCTTCTAATATATTTTTATTATCTTTCCAGGTACGTGGTTTATGGCAGGCTTGTTATGGCGCCAACACACAATAGAGGGTGACGTGCAGTTATTATACCATTCACTATTATCAACGACATTGTTTTTCAAAGACCTGTCTCTTTCTTATCTAGTGAGAGTGAAAGAGTGGCGTTACGCATTAGTTTTATGGCTCTTGTGTCATTACGACGATTGTAGTTCGATGTTACAATTTTATGAGAAGGCTTCTACGAGTAGGTCCGTTTGTGTTTAAGTTCACGAGTGTCACGACTGATCGTGAAGGCGGGTTTGATTCCGTGGTCGGAACCAGGGAATCTGATCTCAGAGCTTTAATGGGTTACTTAGCGCAGTAGAAATTAGCTCTATAAGTTAACCATGTTATCTCAATAGCGACACAAAAACATTTTTAAGCATAGGTTTCATCTTGTGTTGCGGATAGCACGCAAGGAGGAACTATGACAATTAATATAAAAATACTGTAGCTTTTGAATATTTTGATATCCGCATTAGACAAGCCAGAAGAGTTTAGGCTAGAAAATCTTCTAGCCTGATATCTAATCTAATCTACAGTTACAGTTTCAGTTTAGTATAGTCATACTAAACCGAAACTGTAACTAAAAAAAATTGAAATACTGTAGCTTTTGAATATTTTGATATCTGCATTAGGCAAGCCAGACAATTTCAGGCAAGAAAATCTCCTAAACTAGACTATAATAAACCAAAACTATAACTAAAAACCAATTATCCATATAGTAAGCAGAAAGCCTAGTTTCATAAAAATTCCCGTCGAAACAGGTGGTACTTGTATTATTCCAAATAACTAAATAGTTGATTGCTCTTTTATCACAAATGTATTCACTTATGTGGTAGTAATGTATGCCCAAACGTGTTTAGTGAACAAAAGTAGGTAAGTGCGTTTGCTGCCATGATACTTATCGTGAGACCACCTGTGCTATTGTTAGCTGAGTTATATAATTACGCTTCACTCCGTTTTTGAAGGTTACGTATTTGCTGATAAAATCATTGTAAATTTTCCACATGACATGTTTTAAAATTTCAGGATTTTAAAAACATATATTGTAGAGCGATAGCTCAGTGTGGAGACCAACAGACTGCAATGCAGAGGGTCTCGTGTTCGAACCCACGTTGCGCATCTCTGACTTTTGGAAGTTATATGACTTTTCGAAATTATGTGCGTATTGATTGACAATTATCGCCTGCTCCGTGCCTCAGAGAGCAAGTTAAGCCGTCGGTCCCGGCTGCAGTCATTATTGGGAAGTCAGTGCTCTCTACTATCCTGACACTAGTCTAGCCTTAGGGTATCGTTAGCCTTCGGGTTGCAGAGGTCAGATGTCAGTCGCCCGTGTAAAAACTGATATCCATTCAAATCCGGTTAGACTAGAAAGCCGACCCCAAGTGACTTGGGAATAATAGAGGCTAGGGAGAAGACATTGTAAAGAGATATTGCTAACAGAAATCTCACCAACTGCAACCCGACTGGCATATTTAAGACAGAGTTCGCTCTAAGTTAAATTCCTGTGATACTGAAGACATTGAAACAACACACACACACACACACAGACAATACCCAAGCTTGGAACAACAGTTAATGTCAAATATATTTTGTGAAAATCGAACCCACAACACTTAACGCACCAGCTGTGGCAAGGTGATCACTTGAACAACTACGCTTTGCGTGCAGTCAAAACAATGTATACTAATATTATAAAGCCGAAGAGTTTGTTTGTTTGTTTGTACGCGCTAATCTCAGGAACTACGGGTTCGATTTGAAAAATTCTTTTAGTGTTGGATAGTCTATTTACTGAGGAATGTTATAGGCTACATAACATCACACTAAACCCACGGGGGCGGCGCAGTAATCATAAACGCGTGTGAAACCGCGGGCACATCTAGTATTTTATAAGCGTTGGCAACGCTTCAAACTAGAAGTGGGTATACAACTAGCATAGTGATTAAAGATCACTAGTACCTTGTGCCTGGAAACCCCAATAAACAACGAACTCAAAGAACTCCTAGACTTAAATTACTAACCACATAGCTCAATGTGTTCCAAAATCATAATAATTGCATTAATTTAGCTAATTAATTGACTTTTATGAACGTCAAAGTAACACTAAGTAAACTTTACTGCGAAAAAATTAACCTATTGCCTCGTTCAACGAAGCAAGGGCGTAGAACCCGTAAGAAGAACGGACAAGAAACTCACGGCCACTGTATTTAATCGGCAGTTTTACAATGCTGATTATTTTACAAATTATATTTCTTTGAGCTCATTCTGCGTAAATAGAAACACCCATGATTAAATTATGTTCGGGTACTTTGAAATAACTACACTGGAACATTGAGACAACTACCATCTTAGTCTCCCCGTGACCATGGCTGCTGAAAAGCAACCGAAACGTCGGGGAAAGTGTAAACATAAATATAAATAGTATAGTAATAGTATAAATAGTTTTAATAGTTTCAATAATTTAATTAGCTTAAAAAATAGCAAAGTTTAATAGTAATAGTAGTGAAACAGTTTTAAAAATTTTGTAATACAGTGTCAAATAAACAACGCGATAAAATCCGTATATAGTAGTTTAATTTCAATGAATAACATTCGCGTAAACAGAAGACAATATTATGTAAATTATATCTGTAAAAAGCTGCAACCGTTACAACATTTACCTACTACAGAAGAATATGAAAATCGCGTAAAAACGTTACCCTAAAAGCGAACTAGTGAATTGAAATGGCAATCGGTAAAACAGGGACTGCTAAACGAACGAATGCTCTAGAGACAAATAAGTCATATTGAAGTTCTATTTTACGGAATAGGTAACATTATTTGTAACCTAGCATTAGTTTGTTTACCTAATGAAACGGACTCAGGCCTCAGCGCTTGTTTAACCTAAAATTCTAATTCTATCAGCGTTTGTACCTTGCCGTAAATTAATTTGAATTAAATTTCTATTCACATTTACGTCATTATTATTTATCCGAAATAATAGAAACCGAGCCAATATTTTTATGTTTGTTTTATTACTAGCTAGATTTTGCTCGCGGCTTCACTCGCGTAAATGTAGGTTATATTAGATTGTCTCATGCCTCTCTTCCCCCGAAAAGGTTGTTGTGCCTGTTACTGCCTATTAGACATATTGCCAAATTCTAAGCTGCTATTGTTATGAATTCCTTGGAATATATGCCAATATACCTCTTCTTAAATAATGACGATCATCGTCTGAGATATCCCAAGGAGTTAGTCTCATCGTTTGCGAAACCGGGGATCAAATCCGCAAAACACTAACATAAGCATTTGCGTCACGGATAGATTCTCAATTCGAGTAAGTATCGTATTATCGAGTAATGTTTGTTCGATAATTCTTAGTTCTGCTATACTATACTTAAAATGTACCTGGTACACGGCAATGGTCACCCAATTTCATATGCATTAAATTACAATGTGCGCAAATTACATCTCTGCTTATCCCTTGAAATTAAACTACTATATACGGATTTTATCGCGTTGTTTATTTGACACTTTATTACATAATTTAGAAACTGTTACACTACTACTATTATACTTTACTAATTTTTAAGCTAATTAAACTATTAAAACTATTTATATTGAAGTTTATATTTTCTCCGACGTTTCGGTTGCATTTCAGCAGCCATGGTCCCGGGGAGACTAAGATGGTAGTTGTATCAATGTTCCAGTGTAGTTATTTCAAAGTACCCGAACATAATATAATCATTGGTGTTTCTATTTACGCAGAATGAGCTCAAAGTATCATGAAGTCTAGCTGTGGTTTGCTTCTTCTTGGGTTTGACTATTTGAATTAAAGGATCTCAAGCTGGTGGTACATTCCAACCATCTTCTCTATTGAAATTTGGATGTTTTTGATTTCAATAGCCTCGCGAAGCATCCTTGGTAGGAATCGGTGTTCTTTAGCGAGCATCTGTGGTTTATCAAATCTCAGGTAGTGGTTGGTCCCCTGTTACACGTGTTAAATAACGCGATAAAATCCTTATATAGTAGTTTAATTTAAATTAATAACATTCGCGTAAACAGAAGACAATATTCTGCCTATCCCTTCAAAGACAAACGAGCGTGAAGCACATAAAGCTAAGAAGATATCCAGAGAACACAGCGTTATCAATTTTGTATGTCTCCTTACGAATAAGCTGTTAGATTTTCTTTTCTTGTCTGCGAACTCGGGAGCTAGACACTTTCGCCTCATAAAACGGCACTTCTAGCCGTACCAGTGGGATCGCTGAGCAAGTTCTTTAGATAAACATTATAAAGAAAACAATATATGTAGGTCATATCAGAAAACCATTCACGTCGTAAGCCTTATACGTACTTTAAAAACATTTACTTATTCTCTTTGTAACAAGAGCAGTAAAGTCGATTATTTTATGTACTGATTCAGTAAAGAGACTAAAAAGGTAAGTACTTCAGTACTACCTTTTTGAATAAGAAATCATGTGTAGTTATCTAAGTTCGTTTTTGTATTATCAGTTTTTTTGCAAATATTAAAGACACAGTGGGACGTCTTTTGTTATTATTTTATTTGGACTTTTTGATCGGCGTGGGACTTAAATTCATAACTTGCGAATTGTGGATTTATCGGTAAGTGAGATGTCATGTTTTGGTAAACGAGCATATGAGACACACATGGTTCAAAAGATTACCTCACGCGTTATGATTTTCTTTAGGATTAGGTACCTACTTTTCTTATTGACGTGACAACGTCTAATAAATCGATGAACGCCGGCTGCACGCACGAAAAAGGATGACTCATTGTCCCGTTACGCTCATTGTCCCGTTACGCTCATTGTCCCGTTACGCTCATTGTCCCGTTACGCTCATCGTCCCGTTACGCTCATTGTAACGTTACGGTAAAGAAAATTTGTTATGACGTTGTCACTTTAAACTATCGTCCGTAAACCGACTTTACAGACAACCAATTTTTTTTGTGAGGGAATGCATTGACGCGTACCCCTCCGCGGGGGCGGGCGGAGGGGTTATGTCGGACTCGCCGGGGTAAAAGAAAAAGATGGAATAAGAATAATGTACCTCCCGGAATACCGACTAAACCTACCACGGTATTCCTCGACAAACCTCGTTTCGTTTTGTCAATTTTTGTTTAGGGACTTACAAATTTATTCGTATCTGAAGATTAAAAAATGTATTCCAATGATTAATTAAATGCTTGTAAAACACAGAGGCAATGACCATGAATAGTTCAGTTGGCAGAGCGACGACGCGATGTGTTGAGGTCGCAGGTTTAAGTCATGAATTTCCTTTTCCTTTGTGATAATGTTTATAAAATTAATCTTAATATACTTGTAGGTACAAGTCTACACGAAACAAATCCAAGAATGATCCATAGAACAAGAAGACAAAATAAGAAGTTAAAACATAATAGTATTTTAGTAATGTCAAAGTTGTCTTAAAAAGACGTGAAGAATCTTTTACAATATGTTATTCTATATGTATGATCTTATTAACTTGTATTGTACTGCCAATATCATCAAACAGAACAATGATGGCTTATAACAACAGCCAAATACATGTAGCCAAATATAGAATATGAGATAGGGTATCATATCCATAAAACGTTACGTACGTAAAACATTCCCATATAATTATATGATCTCTATGACAAACGGATCTAAAAATAGGCACACAATAGTGTCATCTCAGAGGAGTGACGCGTCTATTGTGGTAAGCTTTGACAAGTGATATAGGTAACTTATTCTGTGCGAGTCATGAGGCCATATACATAAATATCAATATATTAGTAGTTTAGAGTATTTATTGCTAATTTTGTTTGTTTTAAATATACATCTTGCGAGTTGTCCATTAGAGCGAGTTCTGAGCATAATTTATGTGTTAGAGAAGGCGCTTACTAAGAACACACAAATTAAAAGAAAATTTATATTTGTGTATTTTTTTTATTTAATTTTACAGCGCCATCCATGCTCGCTATTGATAAATTCATATTTAGGGTAAGTTAGTAGTTACAATATTATTTTTTTATATGTATACTATGTCAAAATATTAATCAAACGCTACTATTTAAAAAGTTGTCGGAACACATGTGCCAACCCTACAACATAAACAGCAGCCCTAACATGTAACAATGTATTAAAATATTAACATATGACGTAACGCTCAAAGCTTACACTAATCATCTCATATTTCAAACACATGCACAAACATGCGCTATCCCAGGATATTTATATTAGTTGCAGTGTAAACAATGAACCAATAGCCGTTGTTATCCTCGGACAGAACATCCGGTACCTGGTTGCGGCTAGCGCGCCACAAGGAACACCCTGTATAGGATAGGGCTGTCAACTATTTTTAGGCAAAGAGAATTTTAACTTTTAAGTGCAACTTGTCTATAGTAAAATGTTACTGTTAGATTTTGCTCGCGACTTCACTCGCGTTTATGTAGAGTTTGTCAATAAATTTCTATGCTTCAGGGACGGACGGTACTTTTTACAGGACCAAATACATACCTTTCATTCCTTTACTGTACCCCTGACATCATGTATGTGAAATTTCATGATGATCAGTTGAGTAGTTAAGGCGTGAAAGCATAACAAACAAACAAACATTCGCACGTATAATAGGATGGGTTCAGTGTTTACTTGCAAAGTCAACGTATAATTATTTTTTTCATTTACTTCATAAAGTAACGCTTAGGACCGTTAATTAATAAAGCAAAGCAATATTAAATACAGCGAACTTAATTAGAGCTTTACAAAAAGTGTTCTTGGTATTTATTACTCGCCATTCAAAGTCAAGTCAAAGTCAAAAATCATTTATTCATTTAGGTCACAAAGTAACACTTATGAACGTCAAAATATATAGGTTAGTGGGTTTACTAAGTTACTGAAGCTACATTTAGGTTAGTTGCTAGGTTCAGGCAAAGGGTTGAGCCTATGAGAAGAATTAAGAAACCTGCAAGAAACTTACGACCACTCTTTTAAATTGCCAATTAAATATAATTTCAGTATTTTACAACTCAGATTAACAAGGTGTTGCAGCCATTATGCCATATACTACTGACTATAAAAAACTAAAGATAATAACAATAATAACTTAATAATATTATAGAGATGAAATAATTTGGGTTAAGATATATTTTTTAATATAAATCTAAAATAGACAGTAGGATGGCATTTCTTCTTTAAGTATGTTTATATCTGGTAACTACCATAGAATAGCATAACTCCATTGGGTTACGCCAGTGATGGTAATAATGGTCTTTTTTTTACTATATTTTTCACAGAAGCCGATTTCGATTAATTAATAAAACCGTTTCCATGTTGTATATCCTAGTATAATAATAAGACCTTATTTCTTGTATATAGAACTACCGGTTAGGCAGACAGGTAAAGAATACCTGAGTCATTAAGTCCGACTTAATAATATAAATGTTGGGTATACAAAAGATAAATAAAAACATTTGGGGCAGTCTTTGGGGACTGCCGATAGAAGTGAAAACTTTAATCCTTGATCATAAACACTTCTTATAAATTAAAAATAATTCAAAAATGGAAAGCGTTTGGTGACGATGGCGCTAATTCCATGATTTTTGTTCACCCAAGAAGTGCTCAACGCGCCTAAAGAAGTTTTCACTTCAATAAACTTTGACAACCCTCGTCAATATAATATAGGCTGCTCTCTCTGCATAGAGTAGCTTGTAGGCATATAATTGTATACAGTGCGTCCCTTTTTGAATAAGACATTCTGTATATTCTAGTATACAGCGTGTATTCTAAAGTTCCGATAGGCCAGTTTCCGATATGTGCCTCTCGTAAAAAGGAATGGGTTGGATGTTGGGACAAACCTGAAAGATTAGGTTAGCATTTTTATTAAGCTTTTCGTTTTTTGGCCGTAGTATAAGTAAGCAGATAGGCACATTGGTTTTGGCTTTATAGCATTTTATATTTTATTTTCTGGCTATAACTTCCTGGGGACTAACAGGCTGTGTAGCCGATAATATGAATTTCAAAACGAACCGCGTTGTGGCGATACTTTGGCTACTGCGTGATTTTTTATTTTTATGGATAATGGTCAAACGAGCATACGGATCGCCTGATGGTAAGCGATTACCGCCACCCATGGACACCTGCAATACCAGAGGAGTTACAAGTGCGTTGCCGGCCTTTTAAAAAGGAGTACGCTCTTTTCTTGAAGTGTTGAAGGTCGTATTGGTCCGGAAATACCGCAGGCGATAGCTCATCCCACAGTTTTATATTTTATTTAATGAGACAGCAATAATCTTTGAGTAATACTAGCTAACCCGATAGATGTTGTCCTTCCCGAACAAATCGTAGATCGTAGCCTTACCTATTGTGTCCACTAGCGAATCTAAATCATTCAGGTTTCCACTCAAACACACGCAAAATGTAAATCAATATCGGTCCAGCCGTTTAGGAGGAGTTCAATGACATATACAAGTACAGAAGTACAACATATTTCTTGACATACAAAAATATTTTGTACTGTGTGGGAAATTGGGACTTTATGCACAAAATTATACATTTGCATATTAGCAAATATTCGCATGCCTGTTATAGGCGAATATGTCGGGCTGTTACTTGATGTCAATATCTAATGTACCATATTCTTGGCGAATAAATATCTTTCTTTCTTTCTGTGCAGTCAAATAAATACAAAACACCTTGATTGACTATTAAAGTCCGGGAGCTGTTTTTACAAGACACTAACAAAGTATAGTTTCTCACATATTGCCTCTCTTTCATAACCGCTATTGATCCAAAGAAAGTGACACGTTTGCAATAACTATCGTAAGAGTAAATCTTTTAGAATTTCCTACATTACACTGTAATTCCATTACGCCATCGTCCCACATCGAAGACAATGAGAGCTCACCAATTCGCACGTACCAACTATGGTACGTTGACGTTAAGCTGATAGTTAGCTGCAGATTTATCGCTTATCAGCCGCTGTCTGTAACTGCAAACTATTTGCCTGGCTGTGCTTTAAATTGTTGTTGATACCACGAACAGTATATGACAATATTATATCCATTAGAAAGGCTTCGATCTAATGATACGGGAAGTTTAGCTTGTGGCGTCAGTGTGAGTGATTGTGCAACTGTCGACAATGAGATACTTGGTTCGATTTCCGATCGACTAGCGTATTTGGCTGAATCTGGAGCTGTACCTAGCAAACTTCCACTCGCACACTGTGTAGGTCTCAAACATAACTGGTGAAGTATTTCTCCACCGCTATGACTTGTCCTTCAAACGAGAGTTGAATCTGGAAGTACACTTTTACTCAGCAGATATCCATTGATTCTTGACTTACGTGGAACTGAACATACCTGATATAATGTTTCATAAGAGCTATGACTTGTTCCTCTTCGAGCGAGGTTTTTAGAGAGTACTATAAAAGAAGAAAAAGATAGCCAGCGAATTGACTGTGTAGACTGCTGACATTGCTAAAGTCCATGAATGATGGTTACCACTTGCCATCAGATAGGTCGCTATCTCGTCTACAACAAGAGGCAATAAACCTCTACCTAGAAACACAGCCATATAATGCTATTAACATGTCACGTTGGGCGGTGTACAGCAAGGAATTATGCACAATAGTAATGTGAAAGTGCCGCTGTGAATGATATACACGTCACCTCAATGACTCAGCATGGCATATGTTTGTAGTACGCCGCGCGCATTGTATGCAAATTACTGCGATACATTAAAATTCGCGACAGATTTCACGATAATGAGTTTTTAACAGCCAGATTGATTTTTTGAGATACATGTTGATGTTATTTTGATTGGTTCATAATTTATGATTTCATTCTTTATTGACTCATAAATGATAAGTGTCAGAGATTTTCAATCCGGGGTTGATTGAAAGTCTGTTGTTGTCACGGGTTGACAGGCAATTTGTGATCGCGACCGATGCAATAGGTCAAATCGTCTGGAAATAAATGGATATTTATACCTATAAATAGTTACAAACGCAATTAAGACCTGTAGTGTAATATTGGTGTTCATGACAGCTAGGTGTAATGGCTTTATGTGGTTGACAAGAAATGAGTAGTGTGTGTATTTTAAATTTGTATTAACAAGCTCGCAATAATTATAATAAGAATAATATTCTATCACATACACACAACACCATCTAGCCCAAATTAAGCAGAGCTTGTACTATGGGTACTAGACAATGGATAAACATACATATATTTTTTTTGTTGTAAATACGTACATATTATACATAGAAACACCCAGACCAAGACAAACATCCATGTTCATGCACACAAATGTTTGACTTGTGCGGGAATCGAACCTGTGACCTCAGGCGTGGCAGTCGGTTACACTAACCACTACGCTGTCGAGGTCGTTTTATCCAATGACAGTAACTTGATCCAGGAAACTGAAAACTATATATCGACTGCGCAGAAGTTTAGATTTATATCTCAGCACCAATAAGGCAGTAATTTATTTTCTTAAAGTCAAGGTGAAAGTTTATCAATTTGAATTTAATCAATATTGTTAAATTTGCAGAATATTTCTCGTCGAAATATCACTGGTTTACCTTAGCGTGTGTATGAGATTTAAACTTGCAAAATTAATTAAGCGTGTCATCGTTTGTCAACCTTAAAGTTTTATCTTTTAAATGCAATCGATATTTTTAACGTGTGCGTAAATGTAAACGCATTGCAATAGTAATATTTTTCAGATTTATCGCAAGCAGTGATTTAAATGATGGATAAATCCCGGGACTCGTATAACAATCCGTTGATCGTAGCAATATTTGCTTAATGTAGGAATATGGGGATAAGTAATAGGTTACCATAACACGGGTTATTGTTTGTTCACTTTCATAAGGAATCACTAACATACTGTTTATGAAAACAAAACAAATTACACAATAGCTTCTTAACTGGTGAGCAAGCGCATGTCAACTGCTGTGTTTGGTTGCCTGCTTGCGCGAAAACCAAACAAATCACTTGACATGCGTTTCTTTTTAACAAGTCGTTGTTTAACCTAGAAACCGGCTGCATTATTTATTCTTAATTTTTAAATACAAGTCAAATCGCTTTCCGGCCTCGATGGCGTAGTGCTTAGTTGTAACCAACTGCCACGCCTGAGGTCGCGGGTTCGATTCCCACACAAGTCAAACATTTGTGTGCATGAACATGGATGTTTGTCATGCTCTGGGTGTTTCTATGTATAATATGTATGTATTTACAAAACTAAAGTATATATGTATGTTTAACCATTGTCTAGTACCAATAGTACAAGCTCTGCTTAGTTTGGGCTAAATGGTGTTGTGTGTATGTGGTAGAATATTATATTATTATATTATATATTAATCAATCCTGTGTCGCGAAGGAGTTCACAAACAACGGACACAATGAACACCCAGACATGGCACAATTTTTTGTGGATCACACAAGTTTTAGTCGCAGTAGTAGTACTCAATCAATACCCACAACAAAAACAAACCCAGAAAGAAAATTTATTGAATTCATTACCACTACTATCTCTATCAATTACATTGGAAAACGCTTACAAATAAGCCGATACCGTTTACCTCAGTACAAGGAGTTTGTTCGATACCGTCAACAAACGAGAATTGTTCGATGATGCTATATCGAGTCGACTCGCGCCCTTGTCGTCCGTTTCAGAAAGCTAATAATGAGTTTTTAGTCGGCAGCCTCCGGGACGAATACTGAGAGCGGTATTATAGTGCGCTACTTTTACGCGCCGGATTTGCTTTTATTGCTGTTTTTCGACACTGATTTGTTTTTGTTGATGTTGGGTTTGTTACATGTGTATTGTATTCTGTGTATTGCGTTGATTGCAGTTAAGTTTACTTCTGAAAGGAAATAAAGCTAACTGTATGTATTAATGACAAAATAATTAAAAGTGGTCCAGTATTTTTAAATTGGTTTACGAGACTGCCTTGTTAGTTGAGTATCCCGTTGCTGAACATGAGGTCCCTAAATCTATTCTCCGGTGGGTTAAAGTTTTATTTGCGTATGTAACATTTTACATGGGACTTAACTTCGTGGTTGTGATACATCTTTGTCTAACTTTACTTTTTTATTTTATAATACAACTCCTACTCTAAAAATAATACCTGCATCACAGGTCACTTATAAACATTCAAACAACGGATGCAAACAACGTCCAGACAAAGAACAACTATTCGTGGATCACACAATTTATTATCCCGTATGGGATTCGAACCCACAACCCTCAGAGTAGTGGTAGCGGCGAAGCAACTTCTTAAACCACTATACCGTCCACTCTAAAATTAAATGAGACCAGAGCAAAATACGGCTCTAATGTCTTCCATAAACAAACAGACAGATCTTTCGATGACGCTCTAGATACTTTAGAAAAAAAAATTGGGGCGGTCTTTGGGGACTGCCGATAGAAGTGAAAACTTTAATCCTTGATCATAAACACTTCTCTAAAAACCAAAACAAAAAAGAAAAGGGGCGGGTCGGATGCTAGTTCCTGATACTCTCTTAGGGATTATTAAGGGGGTCAAAATTTCGTTGCTTTTTGCTAAGGACGCACTATTTCTAAGATATTGTTAATATTCTAAAAAAAATAATAAAGCGTGGAAGCGTGACGATGACTCGAGTTCCATGATTTTTGTTCACCCAAAAAATGCTCAACGCGCCTAAAGAAGTTTTCACTTCAAAAATCACATAGAAATCACTGCTCGTCCAATAATATCCGATAATGTACACAGTTATCTATATCTCGATCTATTTTCATCCCTTTTCTGGTTGTTGTCTAGTATTTTCTTTGCTGTATTTTCTCTGAGTAAAGCTGCTTTGACGGCTTATTTGAATTCGCCGTTTATTGCGCTGTGTCGTTGGTACAAGCGGGAGGATTATTTCATTCTTTGTTAAAGAAATGAATGCTGCTTGTTTTTCTTTGTTAAGCTGTGATTATGACAATGGGACATTATTACTTACTCATCGTGTCGATGACAACACATTTTATATAATTTTGTACCAGTTTTCGGCAACGCGGATTGCATTTGATTTAGCCTGATACAGGTCATCCAGTGTGCACGATTCTGCGCTCACGGGGCACGAGACCAGATGACCCATTGTCTGTGCTGATGCGCCGCAGTCACATGCATTCGCACTTGTGTCTATATAACCCCACCCCACCTTGACAGATTGTCTTTACATCGGCCAACCTGGGTACGCAACCTGTTGAGTGCCTTCCAGGTTGGCCAAGGCAGTTTGGCTCGCTCCCGGAGGTAACTTTCTGCCGGTGTGATAAAGGTGGGCAGTGAGAATTTTTCACGTCACAGGTTAACGCTGTCCTCAGGAGCATCATTGGCACTTGCAGGTACGGTGTGGAGGAAACTGTTACGGCTTTTTAGCCGATTGGTAGCTGGAATTTGGCCATATATAGGTTGTCTTCCATCAGTTTCCTGTTTCCATTTTATGAGACATGATGCTTGTGTGCAGTATTTATAAAAAGATAAGGTATGTGCGAGAAGAGGCCCGTGCCCAGTAGTGGGACAGTTTAATACAGGGTTGATATCTGTATATTAATACATGAAGCAAAAACTTTGTACCCCTTTTTACGAAAATTGCGCGGACGAATGAGTATGAAATTTGGCACAGTTAAAGTTTATATGGAGAAGGAGGGGCGAATCCTAATCTATACTAATATTATAAAGCTGAAGAGTTTGTTTGTTTGTTTGTTTACTTGAACGCGCTAATCTCAGGAACTAGTCGTCCGATTTAAAAAATTCTTTCAGTGTTAGATAGCCCAATTATCGAGGAAGGCTATAGGCTATATATCATCACGCTAAGATCAATAGGAGCGGAGCACCAATGAAGAATGTTTAAAAATCGGAGATTATTTTTTCCTTTTGAGAGCTTCCGCTGCGTGCGCTGCGTAAACAGTTAAAGTTTCGCAAAAATAATGTATGACAGAATTGTTCCCCTTTAAAAGTTTAAAAAAAAAGTCAGCGACAGCATATGTCTATCTTTTAAGGTTGGCTCTCTATAACCATTTTTATGCTAACGAAATTTGTTCTAAAATAATGCATTATTTGCGAAGGTATTTTTATAAACATGATATTAATCCTTATCCAAATAAATACGTTATTTATCACAAGTATTTAATTTAAAACCAAATTGCCCTTTACATCATTCGATTTCAATGAATATCTTAGGAGATATCGCAGTTTTAAAATAACATTGCAGCAAAATAATTACCCATTATAGACATAGTACAAACGATGTTTCTCCTGGTTGCTTGCGTGATTACTACTGGTTCGATTTGAAAAATTCTTTTAGTGTTGGATAGCCTATTTATCGAGTAAGGCTATAGGCTATATAACATCACGCTACGACCCACGGGGGCGTCGCAGTAACGATAAACGCGGGTGAAACCGCGGGAACATCTAGTATTTTTATAAAATATGCATTAGAAATACATAAAATTAATGAAAAACCACTACACGCACACAACCATGCATTTGATACACGCAGTCGAATCGCGTTCGTAGTATTTCGGCATTGTACGTGTAATGTCGTACAATTCTTTGTAACTATGTTTACCTATACCTTATTTATATATAATAGAGAAAAAAGAAAACAAAGTAGCAAGCTTAGGAATTTTGGTCGAATTTTGACCACTAGGCGACCGCTAGTTATTATTATTAGTAAGGTATATGTGTGTTTCATTATACTGTCTTTATACGTATGCATGATATGGAATATGTATATAGTACCACGACTATATCTCCGAAGGGGTAGTCAGAGTCTAAGTTAAAATATAATTAACTAGATTTTGTCTGCGGCTTCGCTCGCGTTAATATAGTTTAGGTTAGTAACAGTACTTTTTTTCTAGACGAAAAATACACTATGTCCTATTCTGAATCCCTGACAACATGTATGCTAAATTTCATGATGATCGGTCGAGTAGTTAGGCGTGAAAGCGTAACAAATAAACAAACAGAAACACTTTCGCATCTATGCTAATATTATAAAGCTGAAGAGTTTGTTTGTGTTAGTTTAGCGTGAGATTAGCGTGTTCAACCAATCAAATTGGTTGAACACGCTAATCTCAGGAACTACTGATTCGAATTGAAAAATTATTTTGGTGTTGGATAGCCTATTTATCGAGGAAGGCTATAGGCTATATAACATCACGCTACGACCCACGGAAGCGGCGCAGTAACCATAAACGCGAGTGAAACCGCGGGCACATCTAGTCTCAAATAAAAATTGTTCCGAACAATGTAAAAATTGGTAATCTTTAAAAGATAATGGTGTCGAATTCCCATAAAAACGGGCACATTCTAAGGATAATAACAAAGGGACTGATTTATCATTATATTTCTGAAGACTTCGGCGTATAGGCCACGGAGCGGGCTTAGCAGGGATGTAAAAATGATTTAGTGCCCACTGGTATACCGGCTGCAAGATATAAAAGCATTATTTTGCGATTCCATTTTTCGCACCGTGTTCGAATGATCTAAAAAGGATATCAGGTCAAATCGTTCGGGGTACTCTGTAAACTGTTATTGTTTGTGGGTCTTTGATTACTTGAAGTGCTATTTGAAGAAGCTTTTAATACCAATTTAAAGTATGTATCAAAGAAACATCTACAGAAGCATCAAAGGGTCATAGCGCAATAGATAGTTGGAGTGGTTTGACAAACCACAGATACTCGCAAAAGATCACCGATTCCTACCAAGGATGCTTCGCGAGGCTATTGTAATTAGAAAACATCCTAATTTCAATAGAGAAGATGGTTAGAATGTACCACCAGCTTGAGATCCAGTAATTCAAATAGTCAAACCCAAGAAGAAGCAAAACACAGCTAGACTTCATGATACTTTGAGCTCATTCTGCGTAATTAGAAACTCCAATGATTAAATTATGTTCTGGTACTTTGAAATAACTAGGTACACTTCAGAACATTGAGACAACTACCATCATAGTCTCCCCGTGAACATGGCTGCTGTAAAGCACCCGAAACGTCGGGGCAAAGTGTAAACTTAAATATAAATAGTTTTAATTAAATTAAATAGTTTAAATATTAGTAAAGTTCAGTGTTTTAAAGCAAAATAAACAACGCGACAAAATCTGTATAAAGTGTTTAATAGATACAATAAGACAATGTTGTGTAAATGTTGGTGATTTGATACAGAACAAAAATTTGTGTCATTTACAAATAGTTGCCCCGGATATTATTTGTGTCCATTTTTTGTTTAAGTTATTGAGTCTACCTGCTGTAAAGCAATTTTTCTAGAGCAGTCAGACAAAGTATCATTGGGTTTTCTGGCAAGAAATCCTCAGTAGCAATATGGAGTCTGGCACTTCCGTAGGCTGCAATAAGCCCGTCGCCTCTTACGTGGGACCTAAAAGTAGTTAGCTTAGCTGGCTAAATGAAGGTGTGATACTTAGATAAGCATCGCATCTTCATTTCGCCAGTAAAAAAGTAAGTAGGCAGATGCTTACATGCGTGGATATACTCATATCCCCGAAGGGTAAGTATTACATCTACCTTATTATTGAAGTACATTAAAAGTACT
Source organism: Catocala sponsa (assembly GCA_963564715.1). Classification (NCBI taxonomy): domain Eukaryota; kingdom Metazoa; phylum Arthropoda; class Insecta; order Lepidoptera; family Erebidae; genus Catocala; species Catocala sponsa. Next base: position 24,590,878 of record OY751342.1, read on the forward strand.
CCAGAACTAGTAATAGGGCTAAAGAACTCATATGTTTACTCCACGTAATGGATAGAAGCGTAATGCTTTCTTCAGTGTTTGCTCGAAAGACCTGATGCGTTCCAAGTTTCCTTGCATCCAAACTTTTACCCTCACTTACTGAGTTAACAGACAAAACTTCCCCGTTTTAAAACGTAACTGAGATACTCGTAGTTTCGGAGTTACATAAATCCATTTGGCATATATGATGTTATCGTTCCTTCCATGTTAGTAGTAAAGCTAGAATCAGACATTTTCAAACGGATCTTGAACTTTTGAGATTAATGAATTTATGCCAAAAATTTTACGTTAGGTAAATGTTCATATGGATGTATTTGAGCCAATTTACGCTTATACCATTATTACTACTAATATTAACTAGTTTATTACCTGACCCTAGCTGTCAAGAACCACCGACCTGGTAATATATACCACCAGGTTGTATATGGTAGGTGAGGTCAGCTTTACGTATGTGGCTGGATACATTTTGACTTGGCTTTCTTATTTATTACTAGATGTTCCCGCGGTTTCACCCGCGTTTATCGTTACTGCGCCGCCCCGGTGGGTCGCAGCGTGATGTTATATAACCTATAGCCTTCCTCGATAAATAGGCTATCCAACACTAAAATAATTTTTCAAATCGAACCAGTAGTGCCTGAGATTAGCGCGTTTAAACAAACAAACAAACTCTTCAGCTTTATAATATTAGTATAGATAACGCTGATTGTAACCAGCTATGAATATCAAAATGATTTTAATTCTTGTTATTTGTGCATTGTCTACCCGCTGAAAAAGGAATTAAAGATGGAGAAGGGAACGAAATGCATGAGGTAGGTATGAGGGTTGCTGAAACTTATACTTCCTAGGTAAAATATATAAAGGTAAAATTTTAGGACCCTTATAGATGTAGGTACACTTAGTACCAACAAACGATTTATGAGTTTTTGTTTTCTTACGTCAGTGTGCTATCGGTAACTATATGCTGTCCCTGAGTAAGTACCACGCGGGGTGCTCTGAAGAGTTATTCCATCTTATCCCGCCCTCCCCTTTCCTATCCAGAACAACGCGGGCTGGGCTCAGACGCCATCCTTACACGGTAGAGTCGACTAGAGCGCGTACCAACAAGTTTGGGTCCTCATACCTCTGCGGAACGATCAAGGCATGGAATTCTCTGCCAAGGCACGTGTTTCCTTTTTCCTTCAATTCTGGCTCCTTGAAGCGGGGCGTAAAAAGCACCTTCTCAGGCCGTCAAGGTAGAGACCTCAACATCGTCTCGGCTGCTATGAGGACGGTGTGGAGGCCACTGCTCTTAGACCACACGACTGCTTACCATCAGGCGGAGTGTGGTCATTGTGACGAGCAAAAAAAAAAGGTTACGACCTATGGTTACAACGATAGACCCTCCACATAAAAGATTCCAGATTTCTTTTAGTTTAGCACTGCATATAAGAAAACCACAATAAACCTACGCCTGGCCACAAATACGGTTCATCCATGCGGTCAGGACTATGAAGGCTTAAACGTGATCGCATGGATGCACCTCTGAACCATCGAATCAGTTCCATACGACTGGTAACGTCGGGCCACAAAAAATACGACCTACAAACCTTCAAGAAAAGAGCGTACACCTTTTTAAAAGGCCAGCAACGCATTTGTAACTCCTCTGGTGTTGCGATCCGTCTGCTAGTTTGCCTGCTAAACAATTTAAAAAAAAAAACAAAAACATGTGCGTAAGGCCAATGATACTTTGTACTACCACAGTCTAATAATTTAGTCTTTATACTGTGGTACTACATTGTACTTCATTACAAACAAAATGTCATGCTTATATTCCCAAATGCACGGATATGGTGTCTGCACGGGTGGCGTAGCGGTGAAAGTGGTCCCCTTGCCAATGCCACTGCACGGAGTCATGTGGGCTCAACTAACAAAAAAATACCGGCCAAGTGAGAGTCGGACTCGCGCACGAAGGGTTCCGTACCATTATCTTTTCTCCATCTTCTTTATCTATATATTAATACGTGAAGCAAAGACTTTGTACCCCTTTTTACGAAAATTGCGCGGACGGTGGAGTATGAAATTTGGCATAGTTAAAGTTTACATGGAGAAGGGCAAATCCTAATATTTATATAAAATATGCATTAGAAATACATTAAATTAATGAAAAAACACTACACGCACACAACCATGCATTTGACACACGCAGTCGAAGCGCGTAACTATGGTTACATATATCAATATATAACGACATAATATATATCAGCAATATCTTACAGGCAAACTTTGGTCGAATTTCGAGCACTAGGCGACCGCTAGTTATTATAAAAACGGCAAAAAAATCACGTTTGTTGTATTTATTTTATTCTGTTTTTTAGTATTTGTTGTTATAGCGGCAACAGAAATACATCATCTGTGAAAATTTCATCTGTCTATCACGGTTCATGTCATTCTTAGTAATAGGGTCCCATTTTACCCTTTGGGTACGAAACCCTAAAAACTACTCTAGTTAAAAATCCACAAATAGTCACTCGGATTCCGATATATTTTTGTTTTATTTTTCCGTTCTTTGAATGTTTGTAAATATTACCGCGACACAGGCTTTATCCCTAATGCTTAATGAACTTTGTCTTTTATAAAGAAAAAGAAGAAGAATGGTTAAGTTATCTGTTATGTTTCGTTCGGTGAGTGAGAGCGCCGGAGGCCCAATCACCCTTCCCTTCCCAAACCCCATCCTGTTTCCTTCCGGTAGGCAGCGACTTGGTTGTGTTTTTGACATTACTTTTGTAACGCTAAGAAAACATAGCCATGTGTATGAGCCACGGTTCTCGCTTACTATCAGGTGGGCCGCTGGCTCGTCTGTCACCGATGAAATTCTTTTCGCCATCGTCCTACGCGACAGCATTTTCACTCCCATCACTTAGATGGTTGGCAGTCCACAACTGTGCGTTTCTCCAGGAATTTTCTGCCTCGCACAACAAAACTGTGGAATGAGCTGTCGCCTGCGGTATTTCCGGACTAATACGACCTTCAACACTTCAAGAAAAGAGCGTACTCCTTTTTAAAAGGTCGGCAACGCACTTGTAACTCCTCTGGTGTTGCAGGTGTCCATGGGTGGCGGTAATCACTTACCATCAGGCGATCCGTCTGCTCGTTTGCCGCGAAATCCATTAAAAAAAAGCTATAAAAAAAAGAAAAAAAGTACATATGTATCACAGCTACTTTTCGCCAACAGTAGTTTATTTCCTGTTCCGAAAGTTCCATACAACACGTATCTTACCTTATGTGGGGGCCAGTCAGTGCAGACCGGCGACACTTCGACCCAGTGGGACCTTTTGTGTCGACACTCTCCTAAAAACGACTGCCATAGATGTTCATGGCAGCCGGGACCAACGGCTTAACGTGCTTTCCGAGACACGGAGCAGGCGATAATTGTCAATCATTACGCACATAATTTCGAAAAGTCATGTAACTTTCGAAAGTCAGAGGTGCGCGACGTGGGTTTGAACCCGAAACCCTCTGCATTGCAGTCTGTTGGTCTCCCCACTGAGCTATCGTTGCTCTTTATACAACACGTAACACAGGTATTAAATTCACCAGCATTATATTTGTGTGACCTAGCACCCTTACTTCATTACCAAGTGTACATTTATCAAACACCTGATAAGTCCTGCAGATTAAACTAGGCCTATTAATTTCCGAAATGTAGGATACCTATCCTCTTAATGGCCATTAAAGGAAAAGCTTTACCTCGCTCTAGAAGCTCTTATAACTTTATCTTAAGAAATAGGCGTTTATTATAATGAATCCTTCCTAACTAATATTACAAAAGCGAAAATGAGTTTGTTTGTTTGTTACCTTTTCGCGTCTAAACCACTGAACCGATTATCCTGAAATTTTGCATATACGTTGTCAGGTGTACAGAAACGGACATAGGCTACCTTTCATCCCGAAAAAAATTACTGTTCTCGAGGAAAACAACAATAACGTTCTTATTATAATAGATGGCGCCACGTGTCTTTCGAATCCTGATTGAATTATATTATTACAAGCAGAGTACAACCCGAATTGATTGTCATATTCTAAATTAACGCGAGCGAAGCCGCGGGCAAAAGCTAGTAATGTTATATTTGGATCACGATTACCTATCTTTGCGAATGTTTTTCTCGAAGCGTAAGCAATGTTTCGGTTGCCAAAATAATAGGATCCAATCGAAGATTACATTTTCCTTTGGTTGCAAATATGCTTTTTACTTTTCCAGTGGCAATCTTGATATTGAAATCTAAATGTTAAGATAAAAACATGGAAGTATTCTAACACAAAAAGTTAATGGACAATACACAACTACACTTCTTTTAGGTTGTTAAATACTTGTTATTGTTATTCAAAATGGTTTATCTATACAAATAAATAAAATTGAAGTGTCTGTTTGTAATGTCAAAATAACAGCTTTTTATCTAATGCATATGAAAGTATATAAGGTACCTATACGAAAACTACTATTTTTTAAATTTTTGTCTATCTGTCTGTTTGTTCCGGGTAATCTCCGAACCGGCTGAACCGATTTTGACGAGACTTTCACTGGCAGATAGCTGATGTTATAAGGAGTAACATAGGCTACTTTGATTTTAGAAAAAAATAGGATTCCGCGGAGACAAACACTTTTTAGTTAAAATCTACGCGGACCAAGTCGCAGGTAACAGCTAGTAACAAATAAATTGCCTGTCAAAACTTCTCTACACTTCTAAACAGTTGCGAAGTTCTCGTTTAATTCTTTAATGTCAATAGCAGTGCTGTGGAAAAAAGGAATATAATATACTAGGTTTTTCCCGCGGCTTCGCTCGCGTTAATTTAGAATATGACAATCAATTCGGGTTGTACTCTACTTGTAATAATATAATTCAATCATGATTCGAAAGACACGTGGCGCCATCTATTATCATAAGAACGTTATTGTTGTTTTCCTCGGTAACAGTAATTTTTATCGGGATGAAAGGTAGCGTATGCCCGTTTTTGTACACCTGAGAACGTATATGCAAAATTTCAGGATGATCGGTTCAGTGGTTTAGGCGTGAAAAGGTAACAAACAAACAAACAAACTCATTTTCGCTTTTATAATATTAGTTAGGATTTTGATGACCCTAGGAAATATAAGACAGAACAGATGATGTACTGGTTTAAGTGGCTGGCTCGTCTCTGCCCCCACGCCAAATGTTGTAGGTTCGATCCCAAGGGGCAAAAAACTATGTAATCCACAAATAGTTTCGAGTCTAGGTGTTCTTTGTGACTGTTGTTTAAATGTTTGTAAAGTCCCCCGCGATATAGAAATTAATCCTAGTGCGAAAATTGTCTATTTTAAATGATGATAAATAATTATGATATATTTTGAAATGGTTGTTTGAAACAAATCAATATTTAGGACAAGCTGGCCAGTATTCCATTAATTAAAGATTGTTAAAATTTTTATAATATAATATTTATTTTTATCTGTCTTATCTATTTTTATAACGAGATGGGTGTAAAAACCCAGGAGTCAACCTCTTCGTATTAAATGTAAAAGTAATGAAAAGAAATGACCCCCTATATCTCGGGTGTCTTTTGACCCACAGGGCCCATATTCAAAATCGACCGAGGTATGACCCTAAGGTGTCTGCACACCAAGTTACAAGTCAATCGGTCCAGTGGTTCAGGAGTTATGCCTGTTACTAACAAACTGTCACTAACAGACAGACACACAGACCCACATAATGTTTTCATTAACCTCTTCGAAGAAGACTCAGAGGTCAATAATAGCTTTTGTGGATATTATTTATTAAAATTTGCAGTTATTTAACTTTCATTCTTATTTCGAATCAGCACGACTGCTCGATTACAAATCCAATTTTTTTTTGTATTTTCTTCTTGTTTGGATGATAATATGTTGTGTTTTTGGTGTCCAATAAACTATTTTTCTTTCTTTCTTTCTTTCAACAGGGATCCTTAGTCACAGGCAGAGCGAATGTAGCATCGCCGTAGGCGCTAGGCGACAGATATTATTTATGTCTGAATAATTTAAACAAATAAGAATATACGATTCAAGATATAAACTGAGCAAACTTAAGAAACAAAGCATATGAAACGAGACAGCTCATAATAATGAAATAAAAATTCCGTCTAACAACAGAAACGAGACGTAAAATTTTATACCGCCTGTATATCGAATACGTCTTACATGTGCCTCCTTTATTCCAGTATGAATGTTTTGAGCCTTATAAAAGAATCTGGATTGCTGGTTTGGTTCCGCAGGAGACAAATAACTACTCAGAACCTCAATTATATGATCAATATTACCATTTGCTTGTGGTCCTTTAGCCGTTGACTCGGCTGCGACGAAAGGCAAAGAATATGTTACTCGTTTAAAATAACGGAATGAACCGATAACAAATTTAAATATATAAAGAAGTAGTTAAATTGAATTGCCAGTATTATCTATACTAATATTATAAAGCTGAAGAGTTTGTTTGTTTGTTTGAACGCGCTAATCTCAGGAACTACTGGTTCGATTTGAAAAATTCTTTTAGTGTTGGATAGCCTATTTATCGAGGAAGGCTATAGCCTTCCTCGATAAATAGGCTATCCAACACCAAAAGAATTTTCTTACATACAAATTTCTTACATACATAGCCTATAGGCTATGTAAAAAATTTCTTACATACATAGCCTATAGGCTATGTATCATTACGCTCCGACCCACGGAGGCAGCGCAGTAACGATAAACGCGGGTGAAACTGCGGGAACATCTAGTGGATTATAAACATCGAGACTTTGGACCAGATTTATCATTTTGTTTAGACTTCTTCTTAACCGACGAATTGATCAAACAAATAAAACACAGGTACTGTTAAAAATAAATAGTCATCAGGCGACATCGGAAACAGAGTGTAATATACCGATGATCAAAACTCCAGAAACAGCAACCTCCTCGTAAAACATTCTGGATCTGGTAATTCCCGGAGTATTGGGGTCTTAGCCTCTTAAGGTATTATTAAGACTCTTAGTGTTATTCGTGGCCCCTGTATTAATGTAAACCAGGACCAAGACATATCTTCATAAAGATGTATGAAGATATTCCAGGATCGTAGCACCTAGAAATTCTTATTCTCTACCTCCCTCTGAAGTGTACGCTGCGACTGATGCAGTGCATTCATAGGGAGATAGCTAGGGGGTAGATCTCGGAGCTGACCCAAAAGATTCCATAGGGTCGAAGTGTCGTCGGTCTACACTGACTGGCCCCCAAATAAGGTAAGATAAGATATTCAGTACCTGCTACTTCAAGAAACAGGCGTAAGTCTATACGTCCTACGTATGAAAAAAAAAATTACGGGTTGCACTCCGGGAGTAACAGCAGAAGTGAAAACTTGAATATTAACGTTGCCGCGTTGTGCATTTTTGATATTTTGGAATGGTTAGGGAATAATTTTGCACGAATTGCTTTAATTATCAGTATAAAAGTACTATCATTTATGTGGTAAAATACAATATTCATTTATTGCGCTGTCGTACACAAACATGACAATTCTCCCTCCGTCTTACGAATTTTCGATCAGGTCACGTGTCCTGACGCGAGTTTAACATTTTTTCACTTCAAAAATGTCTGACTGTAACGCGCTAAGTCTACCCAGTTGACGTAAAGTAGGTACATTTAATAGATCCGTTTCTAGTCCAATGCGCCCGCCGTGTGGCTGCGGAGTGTTTTATTGCCTTCTTTTTTATATAATCCCTTAGTCACATACGTGTGTGACAACATCTACGGGAATACACATTATGTAGGCGACCGCACTGTTTATTTTTAAATCATGGGTCATGGAAAAACGTTGCTCAGTCTACTAGTCATCGGTGAACTTTTGTTTGTATCAAATTAATTTAAAGTCAGAGTCAAAATTCTTAATTTCCATAAATATGTATCCACACTTTTTGGACAAGTCAATTATATATTATAGTCATAATAAAATAGAATAGAGCATAAAAACATTTTGACCAAAAAGTCCATCATGAAAAGACGCAGGCAAGAAATTCATATTCTTTCATAATTTTGTAAAACTATGAAAGTGTTTGTGTTATAAGCTGGTCATAACTTCTAAAGTACATGTAATAGATAGTTTTTGCCTGCGGTTTCACTCACCTACTGGAACCTACAGGATAAAAAGTATCCTATATTTTATCCAGCACATGGTCTATCTTTTCGACAAATCCTTCAAATCCGTTTAGCAGTTTACGCATGACAACAAACATACAGACAATCAACAAACATTTATAACCCCTGTGCGTGCTTGTTTACGCGTGTATTAGTCATTCAAACATTTGCACAAAATTTAACATTTACAATAATAATAATAATGTCCTCCAGACCGAATTTCGGTCACGGCGGCAAATCTTAACGGAGACTATCCATCTGCGCAGGAAATATTTTAGTGTACAAGCGTGTGCGCAAACACAAGAGCACTCTCTATTCCCTAACTCTCATGATCCGATGGGACGGTAATCCGACACGACCGGAGGGAGATCAGGCGCAGGACCAATGGCTTTACGTGCTTTCCGAGGCACGGGGGTGTCTAACACCCCCAATTTCCTAACTCCGGGCTGCTATTGAGAATTCTGAACAGAAAACCCGATAATTTTTTGTCGACTCGACACGGGATACGAACCCGAGACCTCATGCATAGCAGTCGCATTCACTACCGCTGCGCCACGGAGGCAGTTGACAATTACAATTTTAGTGAGATAGAAAGGACCCCTAAAATCCCTAAAACTGTGGTTGCTATTCACATATCGGCAATAATTTTTATTTGAACAACAATTTGGGAAGGCTTCGTGTAACATTACTTTTATTGTTGTTTTACTGTATTTTGTAATGGAGCAATTTTGATAATTGTCCACTATCGGCACTTTGCCGATTTGGGGAAGACGATTCTAATGCGATGTTGTTTTGTACAATTGGCAAAGTTACTTTGTATTATGCCATTTAGACATTGGTCCTAAATCCCTTCTGTTTATTTCTTAAAGTAAAGTTTTCAACCCGCGGTGGCGCTGCGGTAATAAATGCGTCCTGTGCATGAGGTCTCGGGTTTGATTCCCGGGCGACGTGTTATTAGATTGTTAAATTTTGCTTTTAAGGATTTCTCAGTAGCATCACGGAATTTGGAAATGTGTTTGCCTCCTATTACGTGGGACCTAAAACAGTTTGCGAAATGTAGGTGAAAACACTTCTGGCTACCCCTTCGGCGACAAAGGCCTTGAACTTCTGTATGTGACTGTTTTGGTAGGCTCGTATCTTATCTTATCTTATGGACCAGTCAGTGCAGACCGGCGACACTTCGACCCAGTGGGATCTTTTGTGTCGACACTCCCAATAACGACTACCATAGATGTTCATGGCAGCCGGGACCAACGGCTTAACGTGCTCTCCGAGGCACGGAGCAGCCGATAATTGTCAATCAATACGCACATAATTTCGAAAAGACATATAACTTCCGAAAGTCAGAAGTGCGTGACGTGGGTTCGAACCTGAGACCTTCTGCATTGCAGTCTGTTGGTCTTGCCACTGAGCTATCGGTATACTTGTATCACTTAAATATGTTAAAAACCATAATTATCCCACATATATCGAGTTTTTCGCTCAACGAACAATTTTGTTCTTTGAGCCTTTATGTAAAACAAATAACTCATACAAAGCCCAACGAGAATCACCGATCTCATTATAAGTACAAGTAAATGTCAATAAATTAATAATTAATTGATACGAACTATGTTGATCTTTCATTACACGATGTGAATGGTCGCATTAATCAAAACTTGATAAGCGGCTCTCAATTTAAAACGGCCTCGATGGCGTATTGGTTAGTGTAATCGACCGCCACGCCTAAGGTCGCGGGTTCGATTCCCGCACAAGTCAAACATTTGTGTGCATGAACATGGAAGTTTGTCTTGGTCTGGGTGTTTCTATGTATAATATGTATGTACTTACAAAAAAAAATATACATACATAGATTCACGCCTGTTTCCCAGAGGGGTACGCAGAGACTACGGATTTCCATTTGCTACGATAAAAAAAGGATATATGTATGTTTATCCATTGTCTAATACCCATAGTACAAGCTATGCTTAGTTTGGGCTAGATGGTGTTGTGTGTATGTGGTAGATTATTATTATTATTATTAATTTCGTATTGTGGTTTTCATGATATTTCTCCACCACGCATTGTGGTTATGACTATTATGATCTGTATTGACCACTGATTCACCGAGAGGTTTTATTGAGTTTGTATTTTTAAAGATTCCTCGTTTATATCTATCATAAAACACAACTAAATGAAATGCATGTGTATGTGTATAATATATTATGTAACTTTCTGTATGTTTTTCTCTAAGATACTGAATCCTCATTAAGGCAGTCCACCTCACACTTGACCGAAAAATTCTCACTGCCTACTTTTATCACACCGGCAGAAAAGTTACCTCCGGTAGCCAAACTGCCTTGGCCAACCTGGAAGGCACTCAACAGGTTGTGTACCCAGGTTGGCCGATGTAAAGACAATCTGTCAAGGTGGGGTGGGGTTATATAGACACAAGTGCGAATGCATGTGACTGCGGCGCATCAGCACAGACAATGGGTCATCTGCTCTCGTGCCCCGTGAGCCCAGAATCGTGCACACTGGATGACCTGTATCAGGCTAAACCAAATGCAATCCGCGTTGCCGAAAACTGATCCAAAATTATATAAAAGGTGTTGCCATCGACACGATAAGTAAGTTGACCGGGATCGTATGTTTTAATTAAAAAGTAGTAGTCTACTTACTACCTTAGCGCAAAATATATTTTCGATCTCTCCTTTATTACGACAAAGAGCAACACATTAGCAGATATACCTACTTTAGCTTCTGTATTATTAGTAAAGTTAGTATAAGGCCTAAGTTCACAACTCTAAGTTCGAACGAAGAATCCGCCGAGTCCTTTTCTCATACATATTAAAACGTATCTACATTCAGCTGTATCATGTGCCCCATGAGTACAAAATGGATGGCATCCAACGAGCCACGGGAAAGAAATATTAGCAAAATATTGTAATACGCAAAATGAGGGTCCAAAATTATGGCATTTATAATGAATTTCTCATAACATAATTCTACTATAACCTTAGAGATATATTAAGGATGAAAATGTCGGAGATTTATGGACACGAATTAAAGTTATAAGATAATGGCGATGATGTAGCAGCTGCGTAGAGTATCGCACTTAAATAATAACACGGTATTGATATCTATACAGTATTGTAACTCCGCCATGTCCTTGAAATAATTACCTACAACAGCGCGGTTCCTAGACACGCCTTAGGGCTACAGTATTTTAATTTTATCTACCTACTTGAATTTCTTTTTAGTTTAGTGATTGTAAAAATTATATGTATATTATTTTATAAAAATGAAATTCGTAGTGAATTAAATAGAAAGTGTTCAATAAAATCAAATCATCACAAATCGCATGCTTACTGCTTATAAAACAATCACACCGTCCGTTCGTCACTGCGGCGCATTCGCGACTGGTTGCGAACCTGGACGCGCGTAGGTATGACTCGAGTTCCGACCGTTTGCATGAATATAGAATACTGTTAATGACATTACCGTGATAATTGTAACCCTCATGCACGTGATGGTGACTTAGTGACACGGTATTCTTGGGACCTTGCAGTTTTGTTATACTGCCTAAGAGGCAAAAAAGCATAGGTCCCGTCTAAAAAGTCGCTTTTAAAGCTTGTGAGCGGTTGCTATACCAGAGAGGTGGTAAGGAAGCATATGCCCTGTCGTATCATAAGCCGTTGTTATAGCTTCTGAGTGATTGGTATACCAGAAGTACCACTCCTGTATTGGCGAGTCTAGGAAGAGTATTTTAAGATGCCATGAAAGCAAGGATAGTGTTTGTTGTGACTCTTCGGAATTCTTACTAATAGTGCAAATGGCAGTAAAAGTGTACTACCTTCAGTCGAGTTCTTGTAAGGGCCTGTTACTACATCTGGCGAGGCATTCGTGCCGTCACCAAATCATTAATAATAAAAAATTATAATAATAATAAACTTTATTGACATAAGTTTGATACAGTTTTAAACATAATTCCCTAACACTTGCGCTAGTAAACACAGTGTTGCAGGTGCCAGCGTCTTCCCCGTGTATAGTGCCATATTATTTATTACATCAACAAAGATACTATAATGATAGAAAGAATAATAAACAAGCAGAAGATAAAAATTGTAAATGTAAACTAGGGTTGTAACAATGGTTTGGTTTACATATTTTAATTTAATTTAATTATTTCGCATGCATGCAGTGTATATACCTGATGGTAAGTGGTCACCGTAGCCTATGGACGCCTGCAATTCCAGAGGCATCACTTGCGCGTTGCCGACCCTTTAGGAAAAAAGGAAGTGGGAAAGAGAAGGTGCGGGAAGGGGGAAAGAGGGTGATTGGGCCTCCGGCACTCTCACTAAGCAAACGAAACACAACAGTACGAACACTGCTATTTCACTATACACTAAAGCTGCAAAAAAATATTCGATATCACAAGAGTTATCTAGTACGTAACACAAACGCGGCATACTAACGTTTTTATGTGTCCCCTTAACCCATTTGAATGGTGCGGCGACAGCATAAATATTTTAATAACTTTTGCATTGTAGCTGCCAGATGTGAGTTCGATACATGTGGGAACAATACTGTATTGTATTATTTAACTACTGACTTACTGCCTCGTTGAACCCGTGATGTAATATTCCGTTTATGTTTGTTGTAGTTGTATGGTATCAGCTTTAATTCAGCAGACTAGTAATTATTGGGATTTTCTCATCGACCTTCTAACAAATAGACACCGGGTATAGTAAAATATGTATGATTAGCTGTTACCTGCGACTTCGTCCGCGTAGATTTTAACTAAAAAGTGTTTATCTCCGCGGAAACCTATTTTTTTCTAAAATCAAAGTAGCCTAAGCTACTCCTTATAAAACCAGCTATGTCAGTGAAAGTCCCGTCAAAATCGGTTCAGCTGTTTCGGCGATTAGCTGGAACAAACAGACAGACAGACAGACGGACAAAAATTTCAAAAATAGATGTTTTCGTATAGGTACCTTATATACTTTCATATGCATTAGATAAAAAGCTGTTATTTTGACATTACAAACAGACACTTCAATTTTATTTATTTGTACGTATAGATAATATCCACAGCTGAGATACATTCGTAGATATTACTAAAGTTTACAATGTAATTTAAGCTGTATTGTTAGAACATATTGCTCAATATTACTTGTTCTATAAAAAGATCTTACCGCTTGGTATTGTATATTTGTGTAAGGAAATTAAAATTTGTACATTCACGATATAATTATGCTATAAATATCATGCGAACCCATTGTCGGCCTTGATGGCGTAGTGGTTAGTGTAACCGACTGCCAAGCCTGAGGTCGCGGGTTCGATTCCCGCACAAGTCAAACATTTGTGTGCATGTTTGTCTTGCTCTGGGTGTTTCTATGTATAATATGTATGTATTTACAAATAAAAGTATATAAGTATGTTTATCCAGTGTCTAGCACCCATAGTACAAGCTCTGCTTAGTTTGGGCTAGATGGTGTTGTGTGGTAGAATATTATTATTATTACAAAAGTTTCATGATAATCTGTTTATTAATCCCAACGATTCTCAAAATTTGAGCGCTTGTTCCTTTTTTATCCATTAAGGATATGACAAGTATTAAATTATTTCAAATTGTATTACTTTGGTTTAGGATATTAGACGGCTTCGTTTGTCTCTAGCATGTGTTTACGTTTGTCGTTATTCTTAAGTATGTAATCCCTAGTTTGATTTTCAGCTTGAGTCTTTTGTTTTTAATTTTAGGCTAGGATATTTTCTGTAGTAATAGAAAATTAGGCACTGTATTCGCTAGCCGGCAACACGTAGCACTAAAAACATAGTTGGCGTAATATGGTTATAAAAAGTTACAGGAGTATACACTGCAGGTGTAAACTTGAAAGTCCTTAAAGTCAAAAGAAAGTTTTATCCCTATGGTCTCTAGTTCTTGGCTGCTATCACAGTACCTTAAGAGGAAACACTAAGGGCGAGAGAATAGAAAAATAGGTTATAAAATCTATCGCTGTCGCGCAGTGCCATGTATAGTAATCATGAGCGCGATACAGACAAGTGCAGCTTGGACCGAAAATACCTATTAAAAGTACACAAAACCAACGTTTCGTAGTCCCCTGATACCTTCTCAAAAATTTGACCGATTTAACTACTTTTTCCATTAAAAATTAAAAAAAGACTGGCCGTATTTCTATTTTGTCCTTTTTTTTAAATCTCAATCTTATTTTCTGGATGTTTGAACACAGCGGAAAATCTGGTAAATTTGTAAGTTTTTGAAGGCTTATGTCTCTTTTAGAATCAGAATCAGAATCAGAATCATTTATATGTTAAACATAGGTAAATATTAAGGTGTTACATTTGTTTTAGTACTTCTACGTTTTGTCTTCAGGACATACAAACATTTGATAAATAAAATAAAATTGTTAGTGATATTAAATTAATTGAATAATTTTGAAACATCATCGTAAAATACAATTTAAATTGTGAGTATGATTGAATTAAATATCATAATCATAAAAATCATTAAGAAACATAATAGAAAATAACATTAAATTAATCATTAGAATTACAATTTATCATTTAAAAAATCGTCCAATGTATAATAACATTTGTCAATCAAAAATTTATTTAATTTGTTTTTAAAAATTGTGGTCGGTATGCTTTTGGTTTCATTCGGTATTTTATTATATATCCTTGACGCAAGACCAAAAAAACTCTTCTGCATCAAGGACGTTTTGCATTTAACATGAGACAATTGATTAAGGTATTGAGCACGCATTGGATTCTTCCTTACAGTAGATAATTTCGTAAACAATTCAGGATTAGTTTTTACAAATAGTGCAATCTCTAATATGTATAATGATGATGATAATTAATTTATGAAAAAAAGGAAAACATAGGGACATGCCAATAGAGTCCATACATCTTTTGGAAAAAATATTGCTCTACTGGCATTATCCACGGAAGAAACAGGGGACTACGTTTGTATGGAAAAACGGTCTTTGTGTTTCCTTTTAAGATACATACATTGTACACTAAACTTACCACAGAACAAATCTTAAGGCGAAATGTCCCTGTGATTTTCTGTAAGATGGGCGTATTTTTCAATTGGACTGTTCATTCAAGCTTCGAGCGATCATGCTGGGGTCTTATACCTCTCAAGGTATTAAAGTTTGAGAGCCATAGATTTATCCTGAAATCTAAAGGCCTATTCAAACCTGAGCGGTATTCGCTGCCGCTGTGGGTAGAGGTATATACCGCGCGGGTTTCGCTCAGGTATTTAGTATCAAGTTCCGCGGCTAGAGCGACCTGAGCGGTATTCGTTGCCGCTGTGAGTAGAAGCGCCTGCCGCGCGGGTTTCGCTCAGGAATTAAGTATCAACTCTACCCACAAGGATAGCGAAATCCGCTTTGGTGTGAACAGTAATATTACCGCATACCCACTTGGTTTTCTCTACCGCAGACGGTAGTGAATACCGCTTAGGTTTGAACAGGCCTTTACTCACAATCTATTAAACAGAATTACCATATAACGCGATATGACGTATAAGAGCCTACTAATATCCCCAGTGATGCACTGTTAATGGCTTACGACGCATTAATGTGTCTTTGCCTACGATTATTTCAGTTTAATGTATGTCATAATCCTAATATTATAAATGTGAATGTGGGTTTGTTTGTATGTTTATTATGAACTTAAGACTGCGCCGGGCGAAATGTGCCAAAACAGGCAGTCACAGTTAAGTTGATAAAATCAACACTTTTTGTTTAATACAAATATAAAATATACATTTACCATAACAATGAATGTGTTTACAATGACTCAGTGTAAAAAACTTAAAATAATTAATATTTTCGCCTACATAATTACGTAAATGTGCACGAAAAATGCAAAAGCGTAAGCTCGTGTTACGTGATTTTTAGATTATAACAGTGGATATCTATCCTATTTTATAACTTAAACAAACCATAAATAGTTATATTACAATTTGTCCGCCCCAAATATTTAAGTTATTGATTGACAATAAAGATACATACTTATCAAAAAAGCATTTTAAATCCTCCATACAATTTTACTATGGCGGCCGCGCGCTGATTTGAATATCGAGCTCTGTCATTCAGTTCAACCGCGTCTTACGCTCGGCGCAGACTTGAGTCGCAACGGCACACCGATGGTCCAGCACAATAGATTTATAATGATGTCTGGTATTCTAAGACTTGACAGGTAAATTACTCGATTGATCATCATGAAATTTCGCATAAGCTTTATCAGGTGTACAGAAAAGGACATACCTGTCATTCAGAAAAATGCACTGTTTCCAAGCGAACGAAGCCGCTGACAAAAGCAGGTAAAAGCTGAAGAGTTTGTTTGTTTAAACACGCTCATCTCCGAAACTACTATGTAGTTCGATCTAAAAATTATTTTTGCGTTTAATAGTCTAATTCTTGAGGAAGGTTTTAGGCTATAGGTATAACATCACGCTTAGAGTTACGGGAGCGGATCTCATCAAACACGTGGTTCGGTGGAGAGCTAGTATAGAATATGTAAATAAATTCTACTAGTATTATGCTCTCAGAAATAAATTATATACGTTTATTGGTCTATGTAATTTATCCTTACTAAAAGTTCGAAGAAAATCTTTTTTTTATTTACATAGATACACTATCGTTTTCCAAAATTTTTTTTATACAACTAATGTGGCAAGCAACCATGCGGCCCACCTGATGGTAAGTGGTCACCGTAGCCTATGGACGCCTGCAACACCAGAGGCTTCACTTGCGCGTTGCCGACCGTTTAGGAAAGGAAGTGGGAAGGAGAAGGAGCAGGAAGTGGGAAAGGGTGTGATTGCGGCAGTAATCTTGAAACGGGAGTGAAACCGAAGGACATCTAATGTTTCATTCAAATGCCGGAAACAGTACAACATAATTAATGTTAAAGACAGTTAATGACGTCGGAGACGAATAATGGCGCTCCTTTTGTTATGTATAGCTACTTATTGTTATGTTGTTGTTATGGTCGTCGTAAAATAATATTGTTGTTATTTTTGAATATGTTATGTTATGATGTGACGTCAGATGGCAGTGATTTAAGGTGCAGGACATTATTTTGACTGTTATATGACGCACAGAAATAACTTTTCTTGCGTTTCATAATTAGCTATAGAAAATATTGTGTTATTTTCGGGTGTCATATAATATTAAAAACTAGCTGCTACCTGTGACTTCGTCCGCGTAGATTTTAACTAAAAAGTGTTTGTCTCCGCGGAACCCTATTTTTTTTCTAAAATCAAAGTAATCTAAGTTACTCCTTATAACATCAGCTATCTGGCAGTGAAAGTCCTGTCAAAATCGGTTCAGCCGTTTCGGAGATTAGCCGCAACAAACAGACAGATAGACAGACAACCATTAAAAAAATAGATGTTTTCATATAGTTACCTTATATACTTTTATATGCATTGGATAAAAAGCTGTTATTTTGACATTACAAACTGATACTTCAATTTTATTTATTTGTATAGATGTATAGATTATGTTCTTGAATGTAAAATAGAAGCGTAGTTCTATTTAATTATTAAGCACAAATTCTTTCGACGTATTCAATAAATGTCCTAATATGTCTTTGCTTCATTTTTTTAAAATGGTTTAGCTGATTAAACATGAAAATGAAAATCATGGCACATATACAGCAAGATTTACGTTTGGGTTAGTAAAGGATGGACTTGAAAGTATTTTTCTTAGTTAAATTTTCAAGAGTCATAAAATGTAATGGTTTCTTCAATAGATAGGTAAATTAATGACGTATCCTCACTGAAATACCGCCAACTTCCTAAATCTGGACAGCTATTGACAACTTTTTAGTTGGGAACTTCAACTTCAACTTTGTGGGCTTCAAAATTTTAACTTTTTGTTTACCCAAACCGAAATTCGAATCCGAGACCTCATGCTGCCGCTGCGCAACCAAGGCAGTTAAAATGTACTATACTATGTAACATAAACTTATTTTACAACAAATTTATTCAAAAACAGCTCACTTAGGCCTCTTGTACACGCTAAGAAATTTCACCGTGTCTGCTACAGATAGGACCAATTCATCATGTACACGACAAGAATTTTGTCGGATCTAGGCACGAAAACTTATCGTGTGTACCTACTGCAGACAAGACGAACAGGAACGTGTAAACGATAAGATTGTTTTCGGGCACTCGTGCGTAGGGTGTGATAGACTAGACAAGTCTGTTATTAATTTTCGTTTGCTTGTGAAGAAAATGTTAACTACGTCCACGCAAATAAACGTACAAACACTAGCTGAACCACCTCACCTACCCCGCCCCCCACCGCACCGCAGCAAAACGTCGCGGGTCGTGTCTAGCGCAAGCGCAGACAAGTTTTTTTTTGGTCAGCGCCGAAGCAGTGTGTAGAAACGACACGAATTCTTGCATAGGCCCGGCGACTTTTCTTAGCGTGTACAAGAGCCCTTAATCTGTCTTTAGGCTTTATATCCCATAAATATAGTCTTTTGTGTATATATTATATAAAAATCCATCGCAGCTTATGCAGCGTTGACAATATAAACCCGTCATGTCATACCAAATACGGATTAAATACAGTTTAAATCACTATAAAACTTGACTTTAAGCAATCAAAAGGTTATAAAATTTTACAACATTGTATTTACGCGAGGTAATTCTATATTTGGCTTTTACTGTAAAAAGATTGACTCATTGGTATAGTGAGATAAGTTTGTTTTTATTTTGTAATCTCAGGTTCGATTCCCGTCATTATTTTTCTTAATAATTCAGGCATTTTTATCAATTCGGGTATGTCAATACGTAACTTGTCTTTGTAATGATACAATGTTTGAAAATATTTTATGAAAATGAAATCACCGGTTAATCTATATTTAGATGCGTGCATATTCTACGAACATACTAACAGAAAAACGCAAGTACCTATACAGTATAATTACTCGACCCGGGATTCGATATCAAGACCTTACGATCGGGCATATATAGACAAATGAAGCTGCATCTATTCAGTTATGGTATAATACTACTAAATTTTGCGCGCGGCTTCACTTGCTTTTCTGTCAGTAAATTTCTATCTCTCGGGAACCGTAAATTTATCTGTTTTTCATGTGTTTTTCTGTACTCCTTACAACGTATAAGCAAAATTTCATGATGATCGGTCTAGTAAACAAACATACATACGGCCTCGATGGCGTAGTGGTTAGTGTAACCGACTACCACGCCTGAGGTCGCGGGTTCGATTCCCGCACAAGTCAAACATTTGTGTGCATGAACATGGATGTTTGTCTTGGTCTGGGTGTTTCTATGTATAATATGTATATATTTACAAAAAAAAAGTATATACGTATGTATATCCATTGTCTAGTACCCATAATACAAGCTCTGCTTAGTTTGGGCTAAATTGTGTTGTGTGTATGTGATAGAATATTATTATTATTATACACTACAAACATGTGTTTGTACCCTGTGTACTCTTGGGAACGGATGTACACAGAAAACCTATATGTACCTATGTGTGTGTCTAACGGACACTGCATCGCGTCACAAGTCGAGTCGGAAACTGTCAATTTGAACTTCGCTTGCGATTCTACGTGCGGATGCAAGTTAAAGTGATAGGTCACTATCTGTCTAAAACTTGCATGTCTCTGTTTGCAAAGAGATAGGTGGATAGTGGTGTATATTTTTATTTTAACTAGCTTTTGCCCGCGGCCTCGCTCGCGTAAAAGTAGGTTAGGTTATGTTATGTTAGTTTTCTTAGTTTTATCCATTGTTTAGTACCCATAGTACAAGCTCTGCTTAGTTTGGGCTAGATGGTGATGTGTGTATGTGGTAGAATATTAGTAATTTTTAGAGTTCGAAAAACTCTTATACAACAGCTTTGTCCGTCCGTCTGTCTGTCTGTTATACAACTTTCAACTCAAGAACCGTAAGAGCTATAGACTTGCGGTCAACGCCATTCGACTCAGCATAGTCGATATACCCCCGAAATGACTATGATCTCTGACCTCTGACCTCAAGGTCACGTGATACCATTTTTTCCAACTCTAAGATTTACGGCAATTGCCGATTCTCACTTGTTTTTTAAATAAAATATAGCCTATGTTACTCGGTGATGATAATAAAGCTATCAAATGGATAAAGAATTTTTTTATCGGTTAAATAGTTTTTGAATTAAATCATCACAAACAACAAATCAAATCTTTCCTCTTTGTAATATTAGTATAGGTATAGATAATAGCTGTCTAGCAATTTGGGTTTCAAATTACTTGTAACCTTGTAAACCTCTCCAACTAAGTTAGAATGCTTCTGTTAGGAATGGGTTCACGTCGGTAGTGCAATGGGCGGGATTTGAACCCGCAATCTTACGATCACAAGTCCAATGCCTTATCTCGTACGTACATCAAGTAAGTAAGTACGTAAGTCCCATGTAATAGGGGAGCAAATCTATTGCCGTTTAAACAAATTTGTGAATGAAATTTATATTATACTAGCTGTTACCTGCGACTTCGTCCGCGTAGATTTTAACTTAAAAGTGTTTGTCTCCGCGGAACCCTATTTTTTTTCTAAAATCAATGTAGCCTAAGTTACTCCTTATAACATCAGCTATCTGCCAGTGAAAGTCCCGTTAAAATCGGTTCAGCCCTTTCGGAGATTAGCCGGAACAAACAGACAGACAGACAAAAATTTAAAAAGCAAATGTTTTCGTATCGGTACTTTATATACTTTCATATGCATGAGATAAAAAGCTGTTATTTTGACATTACAAACAGACACTTCAATTTTATTTATTTGTATAGATAATATATATAATAATAATATGTAATATTATTAATTATTATTATTAATTTTAATTTATGTTTATATTTTCAATTTGTTTTGATTTGATTGATTTGAACACAATTCCGAACTCAGTGCTGTTACTAACACATTCTTGTCAAAAAAAATCAGTAGGTTGTCTGATCCGAGAATTAAACCTAAGATCACACGCTCAGCAGTCGCATTGACAACCACTGCGCCAAAACGACAGCGTCATAATAAAAATATCCAACAATACTCATAAATGGTTGATTCCATAGTGTGTTTGTGACGTCAATACCTCTCATTTACCGATTCGCATATTAGGCAAGTTAATTAGGTTTCACATATCGTAACTAGCTATATCCCTACCTAGAATATTAATAGATTACAACTATTATATTACGAACAGTTATAGAAAAACATAGCTTAGATAACACGTGTTTATCTAAGCGTATCTATGTGTTTGGATTAGTATGAGAGGAGTTCATAAGTATTTTTTACTCAACGGAAGTGGCATGGATGGCGTGGCCTCACTGCGCCGAGTGTTGGTTTCGATGGATGTTTGTCTTGGTCTGGGTGTTTCTATGTATAATATGAATGTATTTACAAAAATAAAAGAATATGTGTATGTTTATCCATTGTCTAATACCCATAGTACAAGCTCTGCTTAGTTTGTGCTAGATGGTGTTGTATGTATGTGATAGAATATTATTATTATATTATTATATATCCATAATATTATAAAGTGGAAACATTTGTTTTTCTTTTTTTTTGTAAGGGTTTAACTCAAAAACTGCTCAACCGATTTTAAAATTATTTCTGCATTAGGAAGCTATATTATCGTAGGCTACTTAATATATTTTATTTTAAAAAGTATTGTTACTAACATAAAATACTTTTATGCGAGCGAAGCCGCGAGCAGAAAAGCTATTAAATTATAAAATAATGTATTAATAATATAATATTCTATCACATACACACAACACCATCTAGCTCAAACTAAACAGAGCTTGTACTATGGGTACTAGACAATGGATAAACATACATATTATTATATACTTATTTTTTGTAAATACATACATATTATACATAGAAACACCCAGACCAAGACAAACATTCATGTTCATGCACACAGATGTTTGACTTGTGCGGGAATCGAACCCGCGACCGCAGGCGTGGCAGTCGATTACACTAACCACTACGCCATCGAGGCGAATATACGAATATCAGCCTTGTATAAAACTGTCTCACTGCTGGGCACGGGCCGCATGGGCCGCATGGACCTGATCTCAGCATGGAAGGTTTAAGCCATGGCACAAAGGACAATTTTTTTGTGATCCACATATAGTTGTGTCTACCGACACTTAATGTTCTTTGTTACCGTTATTTGAATGTTTAGTTCCTCACGACAATAATTATTCCTGGTGTATAAGCTGTGCTGTTAAGCTTAAGTGACTATTTAAACCATTGTGCCATGTTGTTGCACAATAGGGTTGACAACCCACCCGCGTTGTGTTGCTGTGCCCTGTCTGTGCCCGACCAGTACACGAGACTGCGACTGCTGGCGGTGCCGAGGGTGCGTACTTGTACTGCTCAGTTTGCTCCGACCAATCAGGCTATGAGACTTATCAACTCTCTGGTGGCTCAATATCCAGAAGTTGACATATTTTTCGATAAAATTAATAAATTTGTTAAATACTGTTCACTATTTTTAAGTTATAAATAATATGTTGTGTATGTATTATGGCTCACTGCACGCGTTGGGTAACTGTAAGTGCAGTGAGCAGTTGATGCAAATAAATAAATAAATAAAAATAAATCTCAACAGTCTCAATATTTTCTAGACAATACACTCATTAATTTACCAATTTTATATGTTTATTCCACGTGCCACGAACGAGATAATACATAATTCCTTCTCAAAATTAAAATATATTCTTTTCGTACAATTGACTTATGACTTATGATCTTTCACAAGAATTTTGAAAGATACAAACGAATCACGTAGTACTGTGATCAGTTGAATCGAATCTTTATAATAATTCAATATTTTGTCTTGTTTCGGAAATGAACTTGTCTCGAAGTCTCCCCATTCTGCACGGCGCCATGTTTTTCGCTGACACTGACAAAAGCCGGGGAATTTCATTTTACCTCCCAAAAATGCTGGCAATAACTTGGATGCAGCGGAAATAGGTCAAATTTTGTTCAAGTTACAAAGTGTACGGGAGATTTTCGGTGTAGTAGAGTGGTGAAATAGTTTGCTGAATTTGAAGAACACTGGTGCGAAATTGGCTACTTGTTACACAAAGGAATAAAGTAGCATTTGAATTAGCTATGTTTTTTGTAGCCCTCACGTATTACAGGGCAAATCTTTTACAGTGTACCAGGGCTCTAGTTTCAAATTTCGTGCTCTTATTGATAATTTTTTAGACAGGAAAACCGATTAAAAGGAAACACCAAGGGCGAGAGAATTGAAAAATAGGTATTTGTAAAATCTATTGCTGTCGCGCAGTGCCATGTATAGTATCATGAGCGCGATAGAGACAAATGCAGCTTGGACCAAAAATACCTATTAAAAGTACACAAAATCAATGTTTCTTAATCCCGTGATTCCTTCTCCAAAACTTGACCGATTTAACTACTTTTTACATTAAAATTAAAGAAAGACTTTGGCCGTGTTCCTATGTTTTCCTTTTTTTATATAATCATGAACACAGCGGAAAATCTGGCCAATTTTTGAGGTTTTTGAAGATTCATGTTTCTTTTAATAATTAATTTATAAAAAAGGAAAACATAGGGACATGCCAATAGAGACTACATTTTTTTAAACAAAATTATTGCTCTACTGGCATTATCCAGGGAAGAAACAGGGGACTACGTTTGTATGAAAAAACGGCCCTTGTGTTTCCTCTTAACGTGCGCAGTCACTACCGCTGCGCCGTCGGAGCAGTTTATTAGGTATTACTGCTTCAATCTTCTGGGTCGTAGCGTGATGTTATATAAATATAATCTACATCCTTCCACAAGAATTGGGCTACAAAGTGCAAAAATATTTTACAAATCCTAATGGCAACTCTCCACAGATTAGCGCGTTTAAAAAACCTCTTCAGTTGTATTATATTAGTACTAGATGTTCCCGCGGTTTCACCCGCGTTTATCGTTACTGCGCCGCCCCTGTGGGTCGTAGCGTGATGTTAGATACCCTATAGCCTTCCTCAATAAATAGGCTATCCAACACTAAAAGAATTTTTCAATGCGAATCAATGCGAACCAGTAGTTCCTGAGATTAGCGCGTTCAAACAATCAAATTCTTCAGCTTTACAATATTAGTATAGATTAGTAGATGTCTTATCCTTATTAATTATTTTAAATGCAAATGTTAATATGTTTGTTTGTTACGCTTTCACGCCTTATCTACTTGACAGATCATCATGAAATTTTGCATACACGATGTCAGGGGTACAGAAAAGGACATAGGGTACCATTGACCCAGAAACAAGTACTGTTTCTGCGCAAGCGAAGCCGCGGGCAAAAACTAGAATATTCATACAATTCTCATTTGTGCTAAGCACGTGAATATTTAATACAGTTACTTGCATGACTAATGTATTGTCCTCATCAAACAATTTATTATATCGTTGAACATGAACTCATATCATTGTATGATATATATACAGTTATATTGTATAAAGGCCGCTATTATATGCAAAATGTTTAACTTTGTAACGTTACTTTCGTAAATATGACACCATTGTATAATCCCACACCTAATTGTTCTAGATTCGTCACTAATTTGTAACATATTGGTCAATTGATTAAGTTTATAATCAAACGTGAGGCAGAATTGTATTACACATACATTTTGCTAGATGTTTTTGGATCCTGATTGATTTTTGAGTAGTAATATTTTGAGTGCACTATTGGCGGACCAAACGTCAATAATTGTGGTGTTCGCTGAAAGTCAGCGCTGTGTAGTGCTTGCAGCAATGCAAGTGCCACAGCATTATGCTGAGCGCATCACCGTTGTTTTGTGCCGTCAGGTGGGACGTGCATCTGCACATAAACATTTTATTTGTTTTAAAATTTCTTCATACTTCCATATTTTTATTTACTTTTTTTATACCCGCTTTCTATAATAATTGATGATGCATGTCATGATGGTACAAAAAAAAAATATATATTTAATTTCATTTCATTTCATTTATATATAGAGCCTCGCTGATTTCAGCATAAATGATTTACAATGTTTCATTAGATGAATAAGTCCTTCAATTAGTTTTTGTTACTTATTTTGCATGTTGTGTTTGCCTTTAACTATTTTTTACATTTATAAATTACTAGTTTTCACCCGTGGCTTCGCTCACGTAAATGTAGGTTAGGTTAGGTTAGGTTTGCAACAGTTCTTTTGTCTGGATGAAAGGTACCCTATTTCCTATTCCGTACCCCTGACAACGTGTATGCAAAATTTCATGTTGATCGGTTGAGTAGTTAAGGCTTGAAAGCGTAACAAACAAACAAACAAACTCATTTTCGCATTTATAATATTAGTAAGAATAATATTTTACTTTTGTGTCTACAATATATATATCGGTGTATACGAATGTTGACATTCTCAAATAAATAAAACAAATTTTAGTGCAACCGACTGCGGTGTATATGATTTCAAAAACCCTCGGCACTGGAGTCGGATATGACTATTTAAATTATACCAGTCATGATTGAAGGATCTGCGTAATAAAAGAGAGTGTATTGTTTAACGAGAACATTTGAAGATTCAACAACTGAGAATTTTGTAACGGTAAAAAACCCAATCACACGTAGTCCAACTCGGAAATCAAATCCTCCGACAAGACCAAGACCAGACGATTAACCGCAAACATTTGCCAAGGAGATCAACATGACAGCCTTCTATAAATTAAAAAGCAAGAATTAGCTTTAAAAAAATCTAATTTGTCTGCTCCGGCTATCAAACCTGGAACCACGCAATCTTGTGCCACGATAAGAATGTTGCGGTCTTTGTAGAACAATATTGTCAAAATACGTTCTCATTAGCCCTAATTAAACAATATAAATAAGGCATTTTATTCACAAATAGAAACTGGCAGGGCCCGGTTATATAATTAGTATGTTTTGTCGGGCAGAGCCCGATTAAACATAGAGTGGTACTTATAAAAATCAGGCTAATGAGCTGGCTCACTGGGAAAGTGCGCCGTTAGAATGTTTTGGACAGAATTTAGACAGAAATATTTGACTAGGTACATACATTTTTTGTATAAAGTGTACATTGGCATTACGACCATATGTAAACAAAGAAAAGTTTAATAATGTCATACATGTAAACATGATTATTGGAATACCAAAAAAATGTGGTCCTTTTTAAACCGGCTGGATTTCCTCGTTGAACATGTAGCATACTTATGCTACATGTTCAACGAGGAAATCCAGCCCTTGTATTGTACCTGTATATATCTAGTAAAGCTAGGCTGCACTATACCGCTGTGTTTTTAAGATTCTTGCAAATGGGTCGACACTATTGTCATCTACCGAACATATTTTCAGAGTCATTGGTATTAAGAACTGCGTCCTTGGGGACGCAGTTCAAAACTAGGCAGTTAGCTGCCTAGTTTTATTAAAATCTTTTGTAGCCTAAGGTCTAAAATACAAAAGTATTGTTGTACCATTCAAAAATATATAATACAACTAGCTGTCCCGACAGACGCTGTCCTGTACACACGAAAAAAAAATCCAAATCTAAACCATTCTCGAATCCACTTGAATACACACAAAAAATTTCATCAAAATCGGTCCAGCCGTTTAGGAGGAGTTTAATTACAAACACACGCACAGAAGATTTATATATAGAAAGATAGCCTAACGTTTATATGATATTCTTTTTGAATAAAGCGGGATCGAACCCTCAATACTAAGCAGTCTATTTTCTTGTCTCACTTGAACTGGTTCGGTTTCTATAAATAGAGTTTTCATTTCACAGAATATTGTGCACCAAATTAAACCCCAATGTCAGTAAATCGCCACTACCATACAATTTACCACAAAGACATCTAAACTTAAAAATAAGTCCTAACCAGTTTAGATCTTATTATTTACAAGTAGAATTTTCTCAACATTTTTATCACCATATTTCAGCTTAGTAGCGGCGAAAACAGCTTCATTTAACTTTATAACCGACGAAAAAGACTACGTTTCAGAAATGATATCGACTTAACAAAAATAACAAGGAAACTCTGTTTTCTTTTTAACCATAAAGTATTTTAAAGTTTACGATGGCCCGAGCATTATAGGAAGTGCCCGGTGTCACAGGTTCACCAAGATTATCTCTGGTTAAATTGTGCCATAACCATAAATATTTTTTTGCTTTTTATAAGGAAGGATTTTCCTTATGCATACTTTTTTGAATATTTGGGGTTGAGGGAGAGAGATCCTTTAAAATTATGTGCTCGGGAAGCCCTTTTAAAATATTCGATTTTGGTGAATTGTGTACTTAATACTTTTAAGCGTCGTTTATTTTTACTCTTAAGATAAAAACTGAATGAGAAATTTTTGTGCTATGAAATTGATGCTTCATTCAGACATTGACATTTTATTTATCTGCTCAATATACTGTTATAGTCTTTGTAGCTTAAGAGATTTGGAGCACAGAGTAATTGCCGCTTAAATTGTCAGAGTGAAGCAGCCCTACTCGCCCTCAAACTGCAAATTGAGCTGCTCTAGATTTGAGCGAAAGAACTAGCTTAAACGAGGATCTCACTGTACCACCTCTGTAGAAATAGTACTTACTGATTAAAGATAAAACTTTAAAATCTTAACATTCTTGCTGCGTGACTTTTTGCTCCGGTCCTATTTGGCAAATGCGAGAACCGTCTGAAACCCTATAACTGGACCCTGAAGGTGCTTTAAGACGCTATTTGTGCAGCAACCTCAGCCCTATGACCTAATAGTTGCTGGAGAGGGCACCTCATATTAATAATTTATGGTAGATAAGTTATAGTGGGGATTGTCCATAGTTTGACTCTTTGTTTACACAAAAAATACCCAGTGTTTGGATTCTTGTTCCGGGTGCAGGTCGAACTCACAACACAGGGCACTTTGACAGCGGCGAAGCGGCTACTTAAAACGCTGCGCTATTTGTGCAGTCACATGAAGTGAAGATATATGTCTTTCCACGACGTGTAAGGCACAGGAATGCATCAATTACACCGTTCAGTCACCATCGCCGCGGTCGTAACGCAGGTGCACTGTTCGCGGCGTCACAAACGCGCTCGTAAAACAATGGGTGCACTGCTCGTATGGGCGGCGCTGCGCGGCGGCATTAGTGCTAATGGGCTTATGATGTCAGCCCTTCCTTCCTGTCTGGCCGGTCGCACCTTATTGTGGACGAACGACAGCGGCGCTCAAACTTTATTACGTCTTGAGAATGAACGTTTATTTCTGATCTTTTATTTGATATTCTATAGCAAACACCTTTGTATCCTGAAAGGGTCAGGGAGAGGTGTATTGCAAGCTATATATTTTTTCTGTTTTGATCTTAATAGATTTTTGTAGTTAATACATAGTCATTATTATTATTATTATTATTATAAGCCTAATTGGCGTCCCACTGCTGGGCAAAGGCCTCCCCTTCCGACTTCCATCTATCTCGATCGCTTGTTCTGAGTTGCCAATCCCTTTTAAATGCATCGAGCTCGTCTCGCCATCTCCTCCTGGGCCGGCCTCGTTGTCGCTTCCCGTTACTTGGCATCCACTGAGTGATTGTTCCCGCCCATAACTCTCCTGGCATACGACAAACATGGCCTGCCCAATTCCACTTTAATTTGGCAGCTGACTTACAGAATATAATATTTTAAATATGTTACAGAATATTAATATTTTAAATATGTTAATTAAACAATGTAGTAGGTGTTGTTATATTGCCATATCTAGGTCCTGAGGTAGGTCTACAGTGGAATCTCCCGGACGCCGTGCTGATACTGAGGATTACCTTCTGACAATCCCGACTATAACCCATCTTTGGACCTATCTAGGATCCACCTCTTAATTTGATAATAACTCGGAATTGAATTTGCCCCTTAAATGAATGTTATGCTACAGGACCAACAAGTAAGTCGAAAAAAACCTTATGTCTAAATACTGTGCAAAGAAATATAACCCTTTATAAATCTTGATACCATCGATGCCTATATAAATCACAGGGTTAGAACACATTTAAGGTGTTAAATGATCCTTACACCTGTGATTTTGTGGATTTATTGACAGAATGTAAGCCTACTGAATGTCACATGTGACACTTATATCTCACAAAACTGGAATATAAGCATATGCCTAGAAAAATAGGTAATATCGATAGCAAGCGTCTTTATTACGATATCTATAATAATAAACTTGTAACGATAATTATGTTTATTATAATAATTATCTATTCTTTAAGCCGGGATGTTAATGTTTCTGCAAAAGACTTCAACGTGAGGACTATTATGGCACTTACGTTGTGATTATGATAGGTATGGAGATTACAGAGTATCTTATCTTATCTGGGGCCCAGTCAGTGCAGACCGACGACACTTCGACCCAGTGGGATCTTTTGTATCGACACTCTCCCGATAACGACTGCCATAGATGTTCATGATAGCCGGGACTGACGGCTTAACGTGCTTTCCGAGGCACGGAGCAGGCGATAGTTGTCAATCAATACGCACATAATTTTGAAAAATCATATAACTTCCGAAAGTCAGAGGTGCGCGACGTGGGTTGGAACCCGGATTACATGGTAAGTAATAACATTATTTAAAGTAGCGATATACTAATAGGAGACCATTGGACTGCCATACAGAAGAGTCGAGTTCAATCCCGAGGTACGAACCTCGGAGTTTTCGTAGATACGTGCGTATTAAATGGCTCGATGTAACAGTGAAAGAAAACATCGTAAGTTAACCTGTATGTCTGAGATTTCTACATAATTTTCTCGAAGATAATTAATATGTGAAGTCTGCCAATCCGCATTGAACCTGCGTGGTGAATTATGACTTAACCCTTACTATATCAAATGAGACTAGTGACCAGCTGTGAGACGGTTTATAAATAAAGCTATTACTTTTAACTTGACAAAGTCTACCAGTTAAATGATTAAATCGGTGCTCTGTATCGGGGATGTTGTGGATGCAGATTTTTTTACATCCACGGATGCGGATACGGATATTTAAAGACTGTTGATGAAAATTGTGCATCTTATTTAATAAAAAAGTATCTAATATCACCTCTGCAGGTTCAAGCCTGTTTTGCAAAGGTTCATAAATGTAGCTATATCATTTTCTAGTGTTTCTTGATTCTTATCTTCACTTGAAGAATAATCACGCCATTCGGTCCACCCATTTTCTTTCTTGTCGCAACCTGCGCTATATCTGGATCCGCATTAACATCCGCGTTGATTATTGCGGATGTGGATGCAGATATCCAAATTGATGCGGAAGCTCCGCAATTACGTATGCAGATGCGAATATTCGCAACATCCATGCGCTGTATATATTCCTAGATCTAAGCTAGATAGCTCTTCAGACTCTATTTACTTCAAGCTGTATGGACGTATGGACGTACATTTAAAACGTATTCAGACAACATAAAGTCACTGCAAATTCGTTTCATGAAATACTTAGTCGATAGAAAAACAAAACTTGAATGCAAAGATAATTATGAGAAACTATTATCTATCTGTAAAGTACTTCCTATACATAAAAAGGTCGAATACTCGGTGGTTCTAGAACAATTGTATGAGGATAAGTTCAAAATAAATGTGGAAAATACTTATAATACTAAAAGCGTTAGACAACATAAATTTGTAATACCTAAAGTAAGAAATTATTATGGAAAAAGAACCAGCAAGTATTTGATCCCTACATTGTTTAATAAACATGCCTGGCTGAGAACAAATGTTGATTAAATGAAGAAACAAACTGTTAGAAGCAAACTTAAAAAGGTATTGATGAGTTAAACCGCTTAATTTTTACTTACTTCTTGCTTTATTGTCTGTATTTGATTTTATTGTTATTGCCATTAAATACTAATTATTAAACCACTGTAAACCGAGAGCGTAAAACTGGTTCCTTAAATGTAGCACATATATTATGTTATAATCGAGCGCTAATCCCGCCGACAAACTGTTATGCAGTTTGGTGGGTTTAAAATAATTGTAACAATATGTATTTATTTCAATAAAATTCATAAATCTCAAAATTCTTAAATCTAATAATATCAAACTCATAGCGTCCTAGACACGGGATCTTTGAGAACCAGTGGTGTAGACACATAAACGTTTTACTTACCGCTTGGCAAAGGGTTTCGCTTTGTTCCTAGCCTGTGGTATTATGTGGACGAGTGACGATAGTCGATGTGGTGATGATAAGCAAAAGTTTATATACTTGGTAGTCGAGTCATTGAATTGGAAATGTGAACAGCAACTTCGCCTGTATACTTACGTATCGATCGTATCGTATTATGATTAATAAGTTGTCGGTTTTGCCATGGGTAATCTATTAATATAATATATTATTTTAAATGTGTACGAAATAAACAAATTTCTTTCTTTCTTTCTTTCTCTTTCTAAATAAATTATATTAACTGGGGTAATTTTTTTGATCGATTTTTATAAAAGGATGTCACTTACGTACTCATAATAAGCTACTGTATAACACCTTTAAGGATCGGACAGGGTTTATTATACAAACTGTATACTTGAAAGGATAGATGATAAAAAGCCACATTTTGACAGGCATTTTTTAGATCTCTTATAATAATGTCATCTATCTTTTACGTGCCGCTGCTAAGATATTTTTGACATGATAGCGTAAAATGCGTCCTCTAAACTTAGAATTAAACCGGAAATCTTGTTATCAGTCACCATGCAGCACGGCTAATAGCTTCATGCCTTCATGTTCTCTAGACCGAATTTCGCTCACTAATGATAATGGAGACTGACCATCTGCGTTGAAGATATTGTAGTGCAGAAGTGTGTGCGCCAACATAAGTGCTCTCGGCCTCTATGGCGTAGTGGTTAGTGTAACCGACTGCCACGCCTGAGGTCGCGGGTTCGATTCCCGCACAAGTCAAACATTTGTGTGCATGAACATGGACGTTTGACTTGGTCTGGGTGTTTCTATGTATAATATGTATGTATTTACAAAAAAAAAAGTATATACGTATGTTTATCCATTGTCTAGTACCCATAGTACAAGCTCTGCTTAGTTTGGGCTAGATGGTGTTGTGTGTATGTAATAGAATATTATATTATTATATATTATATTATATTATAATCTCTGTTCCTCTCATGATCCGATGGGGCGTTTATCCGACTCGACCGAAAAGAGATCAGGCGCAGGACCAACAGGTTAACGTGCTTTCCGAGGCACGGGCGTGTCTAACACCGCCAACTTCCTAACTCCAGGTTGCGATTGAGATTTCTTAACAGAAATAACAATAACTTTTTGTTGGTCCCACCCGGGACTCGAACCCGAGACCTCATGCACAGCAGTCGCATTCACTACCGCTACGCCACGGAGGCAGTAATAACACCCGTACTAAGCTTATGAAAGCTAAGCCCTATAATAGGCCCATTGATTTCGTTAGCAAATTGATTCGTACACGCTACTGTTATCTTGTTTATATTACAATAACAATCCACTTTAAATATGTTTACTAAGAAAACACAACTTGTTAACTTATAAGAGTTCAATAGAAAATGCAGCGTCATGGCACTCCCGGTGTTATCCAATTTGTTTCCTCCACACTGAAAGCTGATATGTTTAGACACATATCGTACCGGCACACGAACCAACTTAAGAAAGACTTCACATAGATTATACTGAATTGTTTAGAGGGAATCGAGATAGTAGATGAGATTAATATATTATATTATATAATATATTATTCTATCATATACACACAACACCATCTAGCCCAAACTAAGCAGAGCTGGTACTATGGATACTAGCCAATGGATAAACATACGTATACTTTTTTTTGTAAATACATACCTAACACCCAGGCCAAGACAAACATCCATGTTCATGCACACAAATGTTTGACTTGTGCGGGAATCGAATCCGCGACCTCAGGCGTGGCAGTGGGTTACACTAACCACTACGCCATCGAGGCCGTATCCTCAATATGTATATATGGATACGTAAAATTAAATAGATTCAGTCAACAACATAAGTATATAGCTGAACATTGAACGAATTTGTGAAACTATTTTATGGATTATTGTTTATTTATTTATTGTTTATTTATTTATTAAAATTAAAATCCTAATTTTATTATGTATTTGAAAACTGTGATACAACAGCGATAACTCAGTGGGGAGACCAACAGACTGCAATGCAGAGGGTCTCAGGTTCGTACCCACGTCGCGCACCTCTGACTTTCGGAAGTTATATGACTTTTAGAAATTAAGTGCGTATATATTGACAATTATCGCCTGCTCCGTGCCTATGAGAGCACGTTAAGCCGTCGGTCCCGGCTATCATGAACATCTATGGCAGTCGTTATTGGGAAGTAAGTGCCTTCTAATATCCTGACACTGGTAAAGCTTTAGGGTATCGTTAGCCTTCGGGTTGCGGAGGTCAAATGGCAGTCGCTTCGTGTAAAAACTGATATCCAGTCAAATCTGGTTAGACTAGAAAGCCGACCCCAAGTGACTTGGGAATAATAAAGGCTAGGGAGAAGAAGATTTGTAAACTGTGATTCAATTATTTATCTTTTAATTAATTGATATTGCTGGCTTTATTTACATGTTACCCAAAATGCCATTCTATCAATTTCATAATATTACAAGTATGACTCGCATAGAAATCTAGAAAACCTTTAATGATCCACACTATGTAATAAATAATCTATACTAATATTATAAAGCTGAAAAGTTTGTTTGAACGCGCTAATCTCAGCAACTACTGGTTCGATTTGAAAAATTATTTTAGTGTTCGATAGCCTATTTATCGAGGAAGTGTATAGTCTATATAACATCCGGCTACGACCCACGGCGGAAGCGCAGTAATGATAAACGCGGTAACATCTAGTGTTTAAATATGGACCCAGCTTCAGAGGTCTAAAAACTTCTATAGACATAACTGCTAATGACATTGTTCGACCCTTCTTGCTTAAAAATATAATTAAACCATGCCCGCCCAAAAAAACCTCTGCCATCTTTGCCAATTAAAAAGTTTATGGTGATTAGTGTGTTAATTCCACGCTTCCGGTTTATCCACGGCGGATATGTTTTACCTTTTTAAAAATTATATCTTTTGTTTATGGATTTTAATATTTATACTTATAAATTTTTGTTTTGTTTCAGGTAATTTGTTTTTTAAGTCTACGAAGAGGATAGAAGTAGAATTACAAGTAGAACTGTATAGAAAGGTAAAATATAGGGAGATCGTCTGACTACAGAAGTTGACCTAATCTACAGAAGATCTTAGCCAGACCCTCGAGTAACCGGGGTCAGTAGGAACCAGTCTAGTAGGGTTGGGTGAGTACTGCCCGTATGGTATATGGTATGAGCGGTCATCTTGCCCTTACGACCAGTCGAATGTTGTTGGTTCGATCCCTGCATGATACAGACATTTGTTTTATTTTTGTACGTTGTAGTAATGCTTGTAAAGTCCGCGATGTTCCCGCGGTTTCACCCGCGTTTATCGTTACTGCGCCGCCCCCGTGGGTCTTAGCGTGATGTTATATAGCTTATAGCCTACCTCAATAAATAGGCTATCCAACACTAAAATAAATTTTCAAATCGAACCAGTAGTTCCAGAGATTAGCGCGTTCAAACAAACAAACGAACTCTTCAGCTTTATAATATTAGTATAGATATACGAGTCTATGTGTATATATAAACCTTTGGAATCTTTGGATTCTCCTGGAACTGATACAATGGAAAACAATATATACAAAAAGGTAACCAGGCTTAAAAAACTACATCACAGATTTTGGTACTGTGCGGGTATCGAATCCTTAACATCCAAGGCGATGTCGACTACAACCACTGCACCATAAAGTACCAGATACCTTTCTTATTACCATAACTCGCGAGAATCGACATAATTCAAATCCCAAAGTTAAACTTGTGTAATAAAATAAAACAAGCAATAAACTAGGATTTGGTTAACAAAAGACATACGGCGTACTTTTTCTTCTAAACTAAACAAGATCCTCACCGAAGGCTTAGCATGATGAATGTTTTTACAAACAGTTTAGATTTATAGCTTAGTATATCCCGCGGCTTTACTCACCGGGGTACTTGATAAAAATATTCTATGAATATAATAGATACCGGATAAGAACTCAACAATACATAACTTATTCATGTTTTGGTTTGTTCGTTCAGTCTTTTATTTATTTATCAATTCGTGTATGTGTGTGTGTAACTGAAGGCTAATTATTCTCGTGATGAAATTTATATAAAATTGTCTGCCCTAAGAAGCGTCAAAAATGAACAGAAATAAAAAAAAAGGAAGATTTGAGGTTTATTTTAATTTACGAGAATACAATTTGTGATATT
This sequence comes from Catocala sponsa, assembly GCA_963564715.1. NCBI lineage: Eukaryota > Metazoa > Arthropoda > Insecta > Lepidoptera > Erebidae > Catocala > Catocala sponsa. The sequence continues at coordinate 24,626,437 of OY751342.1, forward strand.
TATGACACTAAGTCGGCAATCTATTTTGGACATTTTTATTAATAGCTAATCTGATGCCTACAATCTTAATAAATAATAGTTTTAAGGTAGGTATCAGTTAATTAAGAAGAATAAGACAAAATAAGATGTCATTGATTGTTTGTCTAAAAAAATATGTATATTGGCCCAAAAATATTTTGTCTTTTACTATAAGAAATATATGCCAGAATTGATGCTAGTTCAAATTCAAAGTCTCCGTTTATATTATTAGATTAAGTTCTGTCTCTATTTATATAATATCAGCCCTGTTTTAAACTGTCCTACTACTGGGTACGAGCCTCTTCTTAGTGTGAGAAGAGTTAGGCCATAGTCCACCACGCTGTTCCAGTGCGGGCTGGCAGATTTCACATATCTGCGAGAACATGACTATGTATATAAAATAACAATAATAATCTATAAGACATTTTCGAATCACATTTTGAACAAAAATTGTATAAAATATGGAAGATGAAAATAAATTTTCCTGACGCCATTTAAGGTGTCTGCAGATTGGTCCCCCTTCCGTAACGACACTTATTTCACCGTTCGATAAACATTCCGCGCCATTCGCAAATCTTCGCCATATTACCTTTCGAGGTGCTCAGATAAAAACTGTGGCTATAAAATGGCCATTAACATTATATATTAGAAACCCACTCATAGTCTAATCACGTAATCTCAAGTCTAATCGAATGAAAAGATTTTTCGGTATTTATAATCTATACAAATAAATAAAATTAAAGTGTCTGTAATGTCAGAATAACAGCTTTTTAGCTAATGCATATGAAAGTATATAAGGTTAGGTACCTTATGCAGTCTTTCGCAGATCGTCATCCCAGCTGTCAGCACTTCTTGGGTGAACATAAATTCATGGAACTCGCGTCATCGTCACATTTTATTATTCTTTTTAAGAATATTAACAATATCTCAGAAATGGTGCGCCCTACGCAAAAAATGACCCTCTTAATAACCTCTAAGAGAGTATCAGGAACTAGCATCCGACTGGCAAATTTTTTTTTTATAAATAAGTGTTTATGATCTAGGATTAAGTTTTCACTTCTATCGGCAGTCCCCAAAGACTGCCACAATTTCTTTTTTAATTACATTTCGTCACGTCACCTAATAAACTAGGTGGGTACCTACTTGACGGGTCCAATTAGTGGCATTCCATTATAATACTCCTTTAGCGACACAAGGATTAAGCGATTAATACTTATGCTTAATAGAGATAGTATGCACGCAATGCGTTGAAAAAGAATATATTTATACTCGTATTAACTCGGTTCTAGGATTAAAGATTGCTTATTGGTACAATGACGTAAGCGTAAGGACTTGTGCATCCATGCAGTATAAGGTTCTTTATCTGAATAAGGTAATGTTTCATAGGGAAATTTGCAGGAGATTAGTTTGTAGAACTTACGTTCTAGGGATGTTTTGCCTGCTCTTTCGAAATGGCCATGTACATAAATCTTTAAATAAAAAGGTAATAAGTATATGGTAGAAAAATCTGACCTATATGTGGCCGTAATACTTTATCTCCCTGTTCGGGAAGATACAGGTGTGAGTCTATGTATTAACACAATTTCGTTATTATACTATACTTTTATAATTTACTTACTATAGGTACTTGCTATTTCTGTATATATTTCTATATATCTTTATAGACAAAAAATCTGCTAAATGTTTGTGTTCGCAATACTCAAAAAGTAGTATATGGATGGACTTGTAATTTGTACACAAAGTTGCATATATAAGAGTGTTTTATATACCTATTTCTTATTCCTAAGTTCCAACGGAAACAAGATTTAAAATATCATACTGAACAGAGTACTGAAATAAAACATATTTGTCAACTATAATCTCTTCCTTAGCTATTAAGCCGATTATTTTCTCTTCTAACATACAACTATTATCTAAAGGGCCTAGTTGAAAACCAGCGTCAGGCTTTCGTCTGACACATACTGAACTAGGCCCTATTTGACACTGCTATGAGATATGAGACACTCACTTTATAAGTTTTTTGTTTTTGGTTTCGTTGCGCTTAAGTTTATATTGTACTAGCTGTGCCCGCGGTTTCGAGTTTATAGTTACTATAATAATAATAATATAATACTATTCTATCACATACACACAACACCATCTAGCCCAAACTAAGCAGAGCTTGTACTATGGGTACTAGACAATGGATAAACATACATATATACTGTTTTTTTTGTAAATACATACATATTATACATAGAAACACCCAGACCAAGACAAACATCCATGTTCATGCACACAAATTTTTGACTTGTGCGGGAATCGAACCCGCGCGGCAGTCGGTTACACTAACCACTACGCCATCGAAGCCGAGCTGCGCCGCCCCCGTGGATCGTAGCGTGATATTACATAGCCTATAGCCTTCCTCGATAAATAAGCTATCCAACACTAAAATAATTTTTCAATTCGAACTAGTAGTTCCTGAGACTAGGGCGTTCAACCAAACAAACAAACTCTCCAACTTTATAATATTAGTATAGATATACTTATTTCTTTTCGAAAAAACAAAATTTTCTTTGTATCTATCTTTCTTTAAATGAACTACATCACTGCAGAAACATAAGTGAGATATACCACACAGCTATAAAGAGGTATAGTTCTCACTGACCCAGCTGTAAGGGTCGCGGTGCGTGCCCCGAGAGGCCCGCGCCGCGCCTGCATTGTAAGGTTTCTTTATCTACGCTCGCTTGCCCCGTCTTGATACGACGCGATAGGTCATGGACGATTATAACTAATGCCACACTTAAATATAGTTACGTGAATACTTTTTAGTGGCGGGGTTTTTGTTTGGTCTGCTTATATTGCTAGTTGGGGATAGTGCGGGTGATATTTCTGAATTAAACGGACGCCAAAAGATTGAGCAAGAATAAAATGGGGTATCCATACCACTGTTTTCTTACCAGTCTCATTTTCTACAAACAAACTCATAATAAAATCGTTATCTGCTTACAGATTATGTTCGTTCTCTAATAAATAAGGATGACAATAAAGAGAAATAGAATACATATAAATATAGAGACATTCTATGTATTGCTTTATTATCTTTTGTAGCGAAGGCAACTAATAAGAATGGATTATATAAGTACTTAAAACTCACTATAAATAGAACAGACTGAAGGAAAAGTCCGAAGTGGAGGTACTCTGATCAGATCAGATACATTTTGGCAAAAGGCCAAGTAATGATACTCTTAAATGATGAGAATGCTGTGTTAGCTCGTAAGTGGCATGAATATTAGAACTCTGTCGTCTACATTTTTCACTTAATTGTATCATATATATGCTGTGAGTTAACCAAATAAATAAATGAGCGTGCATAAGTAATGTAAAGCAAGTAAAAATGATAGATATGCCACTATAAAACTAAGTGTAAATCTGTAGTTCCTGTCTAACCCTCCGGCAGTTATTTCCGGTGTAGCAAACCTTCGTAGGCTACGGTTATTGTGGGCTAATAATAAGAAAATGTATATTGACTAGATTCTGCTCGCGGCTCATCCAGCTATAATCCCACGGGGACGCATACTGGAATAAAACTGTAAAAATAGCTAACACGACTAAGCCAGCTTTTTGAAATTAAAAAGGACATTGCAATGCATTCATCGGTTAGGGTGTTACACTGGCATTGCCAGACAAATAGATAAAACTACGAACAGTTGTAAAAGCCTTGCTACAGCGGCTTAGGATATCTGTAACGTTTCCTGAAGCATCAAATGTGGAAACACCTAACACCTCAAAAAATTGAATTGCACTCCAGGAGTGCCGGCAGAAGTGAAAAGTTGAATATTAACGTTGTGCATTTTTGATATTTTGGAATGGTTAGGGAATAATTTTGTACGAATTGCTTTAATTATCAGTATAAAAGTACTATCATTTATGTGGTAAAATACAATATTCATTTATTGCGCTATCGTACACAAACATGACAATTCTCCCTCCGTCTTACGAATTTTCGATCAGGTCACGTGTCCTGACGCGAGTTTGACAATTATCCCTCCGTCTTACGAATTTTCGATCAGGTCACGTGTCCTGACGCGAGTTTGACATTTTTTACCCATCACAAAAAAAGTGCACAACGCCGCTAAATAAGTTATCACTTCAATAATAAAATTCGATAAACGGAGCCTAGTTAAAACTCATTGCAATGAAATGCTAACTATTCTGTGAAATTTTACGACATCTAACATTGTAGTTTAATGACTTAATTATTGCTACCCATGCAATTTTAATCAAAAGCTACTTAATAACATTGCAAAACGTAATACTTCATTGTATTTTGACGTTTCCGGCGAAGCAGACTATGCTGTCGCATATTTTATTTATTTACCACGAATGCTCTGCTTCTATGAATAACGATTATCGATAAAATATCGAAGTATCTACTTGAACAGAAAGCGAAATGTTTGAAATATTGATAAGTAATTATTCGAATGCACAAGTTGTCGAATAGATTGCTTATTTTATTACCTACGCTACGAGTCCTACGTCACTACGAACATAGATATGATCAGATTGTTTATGTGGTACGAATACGACAGAAATATTAGAAGGGCAATCACTGAAATTGCTCAATGCTGTCTATTGCCGTGTACGAGAATGTCTTCATACAATACAACAGACATCGAAGGTATAAAAATTGTCCGGGTTTCGATTCTTTTTTGTATTCAGGACAAAATCGAATCGCATACGGAATAAAAATTTGTGTGATGCGCAAATTATTATTTTTATACCGCGTACTTTGTGTCCGTTAATCTTGTAAAGTCCTTTGCGACCTTCGATCAGATCGAAGTTTGCGACACAGAGTTTAATCCCTAGAGAGAGACTTGAGTTGTATGAATAAGCCCTTGGACTCAACTTAGTGTATTTCTACAGTAGAGTAGTTATAGTTAGTTAACTTACGTATGGATAACTAAACCGACTAAGTAGAAATATACTAAGTACGACTATTGTTGATATAATCTAAAACAATGTTACGACTGATAGAATTCTCACGAGTTAGTTATAAAAGCGAATGACTGTTGTATTATTGTGACGTAATAAGTTGGTATAACGTAACTGCAATACTATTACTCTTACGTGAACAAGATTAATCCAAACAAATTACCAGGTGGATTATGTACCATACATACATAGTTTCACGCTTACACACTCGGAGGGTAGGCAGAGATGTATTATACTCATATTTCGCTTACAATTTTTTTTATACAACTAAGGTGGCAAACAAGCATACGGCCCACCTGATGGTAAGTGGTCACCGTAGCCTATGGACGCCTGCAATACCAGAGGCATCACTTGCGCGTTGCCGACCCTTTAGGAAAGGATGTGGCAAGGAGAAGGAGCGGGAAGGGGGAACGAGGGTAATTCTCTGGTGAGGGTGCCTCTGGCACTCTCGCTCATCAAACGAAACACAACACTAGGAAGACTGCTATTTCACGTCGATATTCTGTGAGGGGTAGTCCTTCCCCGGTCGAGCCGGCCCATTCATGCTGAAATCAGCGAGGCTCTACTACTCTATGCCTTTAGTGTTAGAGTTCAAAATTATGTAATAAGTGTTTTAAAATAAACAATGCGACAAAATCCGTATAAAATAGTTTAATTTCAATGTGTAACATTCGAGTGAACGTAAGACAATATTATGCCTTTAGGTCCCACATACTCCGTGCTGCTTCGGAGATTTGTTTCACAGAGCTTATAAGCAATTTACTCAACCTGGGCATTGACCCTGAGACTTCATGGACAGCAGTCTCATGGTTATTCGCTTCTTCGCCAAAGCATCCATATGAAAGAGCTTTTAAGTAAAGAATTGAATCATTTAAAGTAGTACATTCTGTTAAAAGCACCCTATTCTGATAATAATCATTCAAAAAGAATTTAATGATATAGAATGGAGCAAATGAAATATACTAGGATCGTAGCAAGTTGAAATCCATGATCTCTGCCTACCCCTACGAGGAACAGTGACTCTAGGTATGTATGATATGAATAAACTGCCTTATAGTGCAGCGGCAATGAACGCGACTGTTTTGCATAATGTCTCAGTTAAGCATACCGGGTCGCACCAATAAAAAGTTATTAGAGTTTTCTGTCTAGAAATTCTCAATAGCAGAAGTTAGGAAGTAAGTATTGGACATCGCTATCTCGGAAAGCATGAAAAGCTTTTTGGTATGTCATTCGTAATTAATAATAATAATAATAATATTCCATCACATTCACACAACACCATCTAGCCCAAACTAAGCAGAGTTTGTACTATGGGTACTAGACAATGGATAAACATACATACATATATACTTTTTATTTCGTAAATACATACATATTATACATAGAAACACCCAGACCAAGACAAACATCCATGTTCATGCACACTAATGTTTGACTTGTGCGGGAATCGAACCCGCGACCTCAGGCGTGGCAGTCGGTTACACTAACCACTACGCCATCGAGGTCGTCAATTGGCCTTGCGCCTGATATCTCTTCAATTGGGATGAATTGCCGCCCTATCAAACTATGAGAGTTATGGAAAGGAGGATGCACTTGATTTTTGCATCGCCTCCTAAGGACCTTATTTCTATTATAATAATATTCTGTCACATACACACAACACCATCTAGCCCAAACTAAGCAGAGCTTGTACTATGGGTACTAGACAATGGATAAACATACATATATGTATATACTTTTTTTTTGTAAATACATACATATTATCTCATACAATGTGTTCTTACTGTAAATATAAAGTAGTCACCGTAGGTACTCTCTAGGGACAGCTGAGACACGTTCCCAGACGTACGTTTGAAGGCGTCATAAAATGTAGAACTTGTGTCTAACAATTGTCGGCACTACACTAGCTATTCTAGTATAGACTGAATATCTTAGTAAAAGCGGATTATTACACTCTTACGATGTCCACTACTCCTTTTGTAAGATGCAGTAAAACCATCGTCTGAATTTACAGTGCAATGAATATTCGAATATCTCTGAACGTCGTCTATTTATAGAAAATGCCGATATTTCGACTGCCATGCGTCTGCCAATATTGGCAAAGCAAATACAGAATATCTTCTGCCAATATTGGCGAAGCAAACTTGAACAAATTGGTTATATCAATATGAATGTCGGTAGAAATGTAACGTTTGTATATAAAAATACTAGATGTTCCCGCGGTTTCACCCGCGTTTATCGTTACTGCGCCGCCCCCGTGGGTCGTAGCGTGATGTTATATAGCCTATAGCCTTCCTCGATAAATAGGCTATCCAACACTAAAAGAATTTTTCAAATCGAACCAGTAGTAATCACGCAGAATAAACCAGGAGAAACATCGTTTGTACTATGTCTGTAATGGGTAATTATTTTGCTGCGATGTTATTTTAAAACTGCTATATCTCCTAAGATATTCATTGAAATCGAATGATGTAAAGGGCAATTTTGTTTTAAATTAAATACTTGTGATGAATAACGTATTTATTTTGATAAGGATTAATATCATGTTTATAAAAATACCTTCGCAAATAATGCATTATTTTAGAACAAATTTCGTTAGCATAAAAATGGTTATAGTGAGCCAACCTTAAAAGATAGATATATGCTGTCGCGGACTTTTTTTTAGAACTTTTAAAGGGGAACAATTCTGACATACATTATTTTTGCGAAACTTTAACTGTTTACGCAGCGCACGCAGCGGAAGCTCTCAAAAGGAAAAAATACTCTCCGATTTTGAAACATTCTTCATTGGTGCTCCGCTCCTATTGATCTTAGCGTGATGATATATAGCCTATAGCCTTCCTCGATAAATGGGCTATCTAACACTGAAAGAATTTTTCAAATCGGGCCAGTAGTTCCTGAGATTAGCGCGTTCAAGTAAACAAACAAACAAACAAACTCTTCAGCTTTATAATATTAGTATAGATAAGTATTCTACATACTTGTGTTAAATTAAAGATTTGGGCATATAAGTATTATTTTCTTTTGCGATGCACCAGATTCGGTGCTCGGAGAAAAATTTTAGAAAATTTTACGTAAGAAAATTATTAAATTGTTTTACTAGGAGTTCAGTTAGGAATTTGAAGTCGTCTCGGCATGAGTTCGTTCCTATTACGTGGGAGTTCAAGCAAAAATGAAATGTGGATATTATACACCTCTGCTTAAACCTTCGGAAATATCTATGATATAAGTAGTTACACATTTAATCTTTTTTTTTAATATTGTAGCATATAGACACTACACCATCTAGCCCAAATTAAGCAGAGCTTGTACTATGGGTATAAGACAATGGATAAACATTGTATATACTGTTTTGTTTTTTATAAATACATACATATTATACACACCCAGACCAAGACAATCATCCATGTTCATGCACACAAATGTTTGACTTGTGCGGGAATCGAACCCGCGACCTCAGGCGTGGCAGTTAGTTACACTAACCACTACGCCATCGAGGATTTGGAACAGTATTTTAATCGAGTGCTGTGGGCTTGATCCCCACGCGGGACAAATATTTGTGTGAGGAATAAGGAATAATAATAAATACTAATTGTATCTTAATAAATTGTTTTTAAAACAGCAATAAATTAACTATCACTGCTATAAAAGATTAGGAATTGTTTATCGACCTATGCCGCTGACTGTACAAAACACAATTAAAAATAAATATTTTATTTTCAAGTCATTAAATGATGTTCCTTGTAGATGCAACACCAGCAATTTCAAAATCTATTTCTCCCAATCACTCGGCAAAAGATAGACATCCAGCCAATCTTGCGATCGATATAATCAAGCCGCTTGAACATCTAACTTAACAGCAACCATATAAATCCTTCATTCGTTCCATATAGCACATCACTATCTTATCTTATCTTATGTGGGGGCCAGTCAGTGCAGACCGGCGACACTTCGACCCAGTGGGATCTTTTGTGTCGACACTCTCCCAATAACGACTGCCATAGATGTTCATGGCAGCCGGGACCAACGGCTTAACGTGCTCTCCGAGGCACGGAGCAGGCGATAATTGTCAATCAATACGCACATAATTTCAAAAGTCATATAACTTTCGAAAGTCAGAGGTGCGCGACGTTGATTCGAACCTGACACCCTCTGCATTGCAGTCTGTTGGTCTCCCCACTGAGCTATCGCTGCTCTTAGCACATCACTAAATAATACTTTAATGAAAAACCAGCCGCACTTCATACAACTTTACATCAACATATTCCCTATCATAGAGAAATAAGCACAAAAGCATATAGTATTTTTCACACAATAAGTCGGTCTATAAACCACCTACTACATAGGAAGATAAGATCACTGAAACATGAACTGGGTAACAGAAATGCCTTTAGGCAATACTGAAATGGACCTCTAGGGGACGAGGCCGAAAGGTTTTAGCCACTCGGCCTCTCGGTCAATTGAGCGTCCATTCGAGATCGGCCTGGGAATTCGCTGAAAGAGACGATTTTGAGATAGGATACGACACTGTCATTCATTAGCTAAAAGATAGTTCTATTTTAGTAAGTTTCGAGCTAAATTGGATGATTCCTTTGGCCATTTTGTGGCTAATTTGGTAGAGTATTTTAAAATTGGTTTATGTAGTTTAGGAGAGTGTCTCAGTGGCGTAGCTGTAGGGAATACGACTTCTGTGCCTAAAATCGTAGGTTCAGTTGCTGAGTCGAGCTAAATATTTTTCGATCTTTTTGCTAAGAAATTCTCAGCACCAGCACGGAATCCAGAAATGTGTGCTACAACATGCTCGTCTCCTATTATATCTATATATTAATACGTGAAGCAAAATCTTTGTACCCGTTTTTACGAAAATTGCGCGAACGGAGGAGTATGAAATTTGGCGCAGTTAAAGTTTATATGGAGAAGGAGTGGTGAATTCTAATATTTTTATAAAATATAGATGTTCCCGCGTTTTCACCCGCGTTTATCGTTACTGCGCCGCCTCCGTGGTTCGTAGTGTGATGTTATATAGCCTATAGCCTTCCTCGATAAATAGGCTATCCAACACTAAAAGAATTTTTCAAATCGAACCAGTAGTTCCTGAGATTAGCGCTTTCAAGTAAACAAACAAACAAACTCTTCAGCTTTATAATATTAGTATAGATGCATTAGAAATACATTAAATTAATGAAAAAACACTACATTATAGATTTAATATTATATTATTGTTTTTATCCCTGCTCACTGACAATACTAGCCTTCTTGACCTGAATGGACGGAAGGTGTGGTGTTGCCAGAGAGCAGAAATTAAATTACAGTGTTAGTTTTTATTGTTCCGTTTTTTTATTTAATTTTTTTATTTTGTAATTTGTATACTTTTTGTTTTTTTTATATCTTCGTGTTTTGCGTGTGGCCTTGTGTGGCGGAATAAATATTTCTTTCTTTCTTTCTTTCTACACGCACACAACCATACATTGTAATAGAAAAAAACAGAAAACAAGCTTAGGAATTTTGGTCGAATTTTGACCACTAGGCGACCGCTAGTTAGTACCTACTATTATGTGGTGCAAAGTGTGTGGCACTCATTATGAGTGGTATTAGTTTAGTTCTCAAATACAACAGAGCGAGTCTTTAGCCGTCTAAAGGGCACAATTCCAAACCACTAAGATTTGCTTGACACAAAAACATAATAATACTTCGCCTGGGGACGAACCCAAGACCTTATTTATGCATAGTAGTCGCTTACACTACCGCTGAGTCACTGAGGCAGTCAACTGTATGTATTTCAATTAGCCTAAAAACGAATATATAATTAATTAAACTATAATTTGGAAGCCATGTTAGATTAGATTACTTTTTATTACAGTACTTATCTACGGCGTCGTGACTAACACAAAAAAATGTGAAAGTGTATTTGTTTGTTTAAATAGAATTATGTGATTGTTTGATACGCCGCGCTTAGTGTTCTGGATTCGAATCCAATTTGATACAATCACTTGTGTCACCTTTAAATGATTGTTCTGAGTCTGGGTGTACTTTGAGACAGTAAGAAAAATTTAACTCTTTTAGGGAATAAGCACGTAAATAAACACATACTTAGCCAAATGTGTGTGAGCCAAGAACTACATATAAATTCGAAAATATGGTAGCACCCTAGAATATACTTTACTAATTCATAAAATCATGCATGGATTCGTTAATCATTCATGGATTAAGAAGAAATTAATGACACCTTCTTTCGCCAACGATATTATAGATCATAGCAGGAAGCCAGCCTTTTGCCATTTATCTGCTTAGACCCTATGCTGCTCTTAAGAAACTCCAAACATTAAACTCAACGACCTCCTTCTGTACTCAGGCATCGCATCGAAGAATCTCTTGTATAATACATGCAAACCTAAGCCACGAGACGACCAAGGTAGTCAGACTAATTTACGCCAAATAACACTTAAGCAGAAAGCCATTACGAGCTTCAACAAAACCACATCATATTACAGACCTACCATCCTAACTAATATTATAATTGTGAGTTTGTTTGTTTGTTACGCTTTCACGCCTTAACTACTCGACCGATCATCATGAAATTTCGCATACACGATGTCAGGCCAACAAAAAAGGATATCAGTTACCATTCATCCATAAAAAACCTGTTATTAATCTAACCTAAAGAACCTAAATTCAAAATAATACTCTATACGAATATTTTAAAGAGAGAGATTTGATTCTTAGTTTGTTTGTTTGTTTGTAAGGCGTATTTTATCGCCTCTATCATGGCGAATGCTCCGAAGAGTTATTTGACCTCATCCCACATTCCCTCTTCCTTTTGAGAACCACACGTGCCGGTCTTCGTAACCACGGATGGACGGTTAGCACAATCCCGTCTCGCACCAGATGGTTCAGCAATTCCTTCTTATGCCGTACCATACAACTTTGGAATGGTCTTCCGGCACATGTGTTGACATTGGATCCTTCAAACGTAGTGTGAAGAAGCATCTGGTCAGACCGGCTTGACACTGGCGACGGCTAGAAGACATCTATCTTCTCCTCGTCGTCACTGTCTCTGGACTGTAAGTGGGCTTTCCATCAGATCCGTTACAATCACTTTGCCGTGTCAATATAAAAAAAAAACGACGTTATACATTCTTTAACCTTTAGAAAGCTATATTATCATCGAGTAACATAGGCTATATTTTATTTAAAAAAAGGACTGTTACATAACCTAACCTAATTTGCTTTTGCGCGAGCGAAGCCGCGGGCAAAATCTAGCGTTTCATAAAGGCAAACCTTAACCCATTGTAGCTTACTGAGTATTTGTAAAACCCTTATCGTTCTAACATTAAGTTGTTCTCGACAATGAATTCAGAGTTTTCACTCCATTTTCCGTTGCGTGTTGGCACTTTGGCAGCCATTGTTGTTGCGTACTACCAACATAATGACGCTAAATCACGGTATGCTCAAATATGAAAATAGTTGCTTGACCAAATAATAAATGCTGAGAATATGACGCATATTTACACGGATGGTGTTTAGGTAATTAGATTGACTTAGGATATATTATGAGGTCTTGGGTTCGATTCTGGGATCAGGTGAAGTACTATTAGGATTTTCTGGTTAGACATTCCCAGTAGTAGTTCGAGTTTTAGAGGGTATATAGGGTCTATAGTATGTATGTAGAATTCGGTTTAATATGCTCAGCACTGTCAGCGGATTTGATCTCGTGTACTATGCCCGGGTTGGAAAAATATTATTCGGTTTTCTATCAAGCAAATCTTAGTGACAGCAATAATTTTGGCAAAGTGTCTGGCAGACCCCTACTAAAAAAAAATTAATCCTTGATCATAAACACTTCTTAAACCAAAAAAAAAACAAACTCTTGTGGGTTATTTTTTGCGTAGGACGCACCATTTCTGAGATATTGTTAATATACTAAAATAATTCAAAAATTGAAAGCGTGGCAGCGTGACGATGACGCGAGTTCTATGATTTTTGTTCACCCAAGAAGTGCTCAACGCGCCTAAAGAAGTTTTCACTTCAATAAAATAAGCAAAATATGGGCATCACACACTGCTCTGCTTACCTCTTTTTGCATATAGGCGTCAGCCTATATATAATAATAATATCAGTCCTGCATACAAGCTGTCCCACTGCTAGACACGGGCTATTTCTCAGTGTGAGAAGGCTTAGGCCATAGTCCACCACGTTGGTCTAGTGCGCGTTGTCAAACTTCACATATCTTCGAGCATATTATGGACAACTCTCGGACACATAGGTTTCCTCAGGATGTTGTGCTTCGCCGTTAAAAGCAATCCTAACTTCATAACTAATATTATAAAAGCGAAAATGAGTTTGTTTGTTTGTTACCTTTTCACGCCTAAACCACTGAACCGATCAACCTGAAATATTGCATATACGCTGAGAGGTGTACAGAAAAGGACATAGGCTACCTTTCATCCCGAAAAAAATTACTGTTCCCGAGAAAAACAACAATGACGTTCTTATGATAATAGATGGCGCCACGTGTCTTTCGAATCATGATTGAATTATATTATTACAAGCAAAGTACAACCCGAATTGATTGTCAAATTCTAAATTATAGCGAGCGGAGCCGCGGGCAAAAAATAGTAAGTATCTAAATCTAATTAATACGCACATAACTTCGAAAAGTCAATGGTACCTGCCTTAGGATCGAATTCGAGACCTCTGCGTGGCAGTCTAACTTGTGTCCCACTAGGCTATCGCTGCTATATAGCCTAAGCCTATGTATCTAATATATAAGTATACAATACATATATATTTAATCTGCCTCCGTGGTGCAGCGGTAGTGAGCGACTGCTGTGCATGAGGTCTCGGGTTCGAATCCCGGATCGGGCCAACAAAATGATATTGGGTTTTCTGTTTAGAAATCTCAATACGAGCCCGGAGTTAGGAAGTTGGCGGTGTTAGACACCCCCGTGCCTCGGAAAGCACGTAAAGCCGTTGGTCCTGCGCCTGATCTCTCATCGGTCGTGTCGGATTACCGTCCCATCGGATCATGAGAGTTAGGGAACAGAGAGTGCACTTGTGTTTGCGCACACACTTGTGCACTATAATAATTGTCCTGCGCAGATGGCCAGTCTCCGTTAAGATTGGCCGCCGTGGACAAAATTCGGTCTGGAGGACATTATTATTATTATTTAATCTGGCCATAAATATTGTTACAATTAAAAAAAACACAATATTACATTTGAATTTGGAATCTGTCATTTTTATATGAATATTCATTGTTTTCTTATTTTCGCGCCAATCGGTGTTAAATATTTTTGTGATATTAAACTGGAGTGGGGTGATAAAGGGACCCGAATTGCTTTAATAGGATTACACAAAGTAGGCATGAAGCCAAATGCAAATTTTGAAACTCTCCATCCGCTTGGTATTAGTCGAATGTTTGTGTACCATGCTATTGATAGGTACAAAAACCCCCTCCCCCTCCCCTAAGTATATATGTACTTCTATATTATGAATTAGAAAAGCATGTACGTCTGCGGTAATTCTGGTTCGGAGTTGTGTATATAGTCATAATGGTATTTATTTATCAGTCTCGCTCTCTTCCAGTTGAAGAGCTGATCAAATATAATTCTGATGTTTGTACATCATAGGGAAATTATGTTTGACAAGTACTTGGAGCGAAGAGTTTAGTATAAGGGTAGGCGTACTATGAAAATATGTATATATGTACAATTAAGCAGCGATATCTCAGTGTGGAGACCAACAGACTGCAATGCAGAGGGTCTCGGGTTCGAACCCACGTCGCGCACCTCTGATTTTCGGAAGTTATATGACTTTTATTATATGCGTATTGATTGACAATTTTATCATCGCCTGCTCCGTGCCTCGGAGAGCACGTTAAGCCGTCGGTCCCGGCTGCCGTGAACATCTATGGCAGTCGTTATTGGGAAGTCAGTGCCCTCTAATATCCTGACACTGGTCTAGCCTTAGGGTATCGTTAGCCTTCGGGTTGCGGAGGTCAGGTGTCCGCCGCTCTGTGTAAAATTTGATATCCAGTCAAATCCAGTTAGATTAGAAAAGCCGATCCCAAGTAACCTGGGAATAATAAAGGCTAGGGAGAAGAGTACAATTAAGGGACGATTACTTACAGAAAAAAGTCTGATAATTATATTTGGTTACTGTCTTGTACCTGCAGTGTTTACGCTTACAGTCAATCGTAAAGATTTTTATATTACTTATTTCCTTTGCAATGGTAAGTTAGGTCTATTCCAGTTATATACACGTCATCCGGCGAGACGCGCTCCTAATTCTACCACATAACCTACGTTATATATTATGTTAAACAAAATACACAATAAAGACATAAAAGAACAACACGTTCTGAGTACTACCCAGAGTGTCTGGTAAAGTGTTATGCGTTATATTGAAATACTGTTAGAAGGCAGTTTGTAAAAGTATATAGCATAATGATTGCTTTCATGTTACGCGAAATCTAAAACTTAGCTGACTAAATACTGCTATAATACCAGACCACCAGGACCTGGTATCCATTTGTACATTTATTCTGATCTTGTTCACCAAATTCTGGACTTGGGTCGGTTCATGGGTTGAGCAAAAAGTTATTGTGTTTTCTCTCAAAAGATTATCAGTAGCAGCACAGAGTCTGGAGCTATATCCAGTAGATGCCAACACACACACACACACACACACACACACACACACACACACACACACACACACACACACACACACACACACTCACACACACACACAGACACACACGTACACACACACACGTACAACGCTGCCAACCACTTTAAGAGACAAAAAAATAAAAGTAAAAATCAATGGTCTCTGCCTACGTCTCTGTAAAAAGGGTGAATGTAATGAAACGGTCCGCTAAAATATAATAATGTAATTAATCGTTTTAATTATAGTTTTTATCGTGTTTAAATACATTGCGGTGTTACATAAAATTTGCATATTAACAATTAATTGCCCATCTGTATAATTTATTTCAGTTCAGTTCAATGGCGCTGATGAAATTTTCGCTTGTGTAATTTCGTAAGCGAAAATTTGTCGGTGAAATAATGGTTTACACAAACTGGCTTATAGATAATATACTAGAATTTACGCCGGACTTCGTTCGCCTTTTATTAAGTAAAATATTTCCTTACCAACCTTTCAGTTATCTAAGGCTGGTTTCACAGTGGCGCCGTCGAACAGCGCGTTTCAACAGCACGCGCTCGACGCAAGGCGGACCTATGAGAAACGCGGCGCGCTTCAACAGCGTGACCATAAAACGCTACTAGTGAATTTACAAGCGCGCGCGTCTGGACGGCGCCGCTTGACGGCGCGACTGTGAAATCAGCCTAACACATATAAATAAGTTCAGCTATTAAGCCGTACAGACATAATAATGATACATTTTCATGTCTGCGGAAGCTGCCGGCGCGTCTGCTTAAGCGACTGTTGTGCATGACGTTGAGGATTGGATTCCCCGGTCGTGTAAAGTGTTATTGGACTTTTTTGACCAGAAGTTCTTAATGAAAGTACGAGTTTTGGTACTGTCGCCGATGCACGACAGTAGACTCTAAATGTGACTATAAAAGCACTTTTGCCTACCCCTTGGATGATCTTCTCCCTATCCTTTATAATTCCGAAGTCACTTGGGGTCGGCTTTCTAGTTTAACCGGATTTGACTGGATATCAGTTTTTACACGGAGCGGCTGCCACCTGACCTCCGCAACCCGAAGGCTAATGATACCCTAAGGCTAGACCAGTGTCAGGATATAAGAGGGCACTGACTTCCCAATAACGACTGCCATAGATGTTCATGGCAGCCGGGACCGACGGATTAACGTGCTCTCCGAGGCACGGAGCAGGCGATAAATTGTCAATTGGATGATATAGGTATTAAATTACGTACTTTTTTTTTAAACTTCTTCGTCTAGGAATATTTCCTTTATCAAGAAGACCTTTTCAAACAGTAATACCACAGACACAGATATCCTCCAGACTCAGAACAACTTTTCTGGACCCTAAAAATTTTTGTCCAGCGTGGGGTTCGAACCCACTACACTCGACGCAGCGACAGTGGTGAGGTGACTAGTTGTATGTGTGTATTTTATATTACTATACTCTTTGACTTTAACTCGCCAAATCTTCCTACGCTTTCCTTTATCTAACAATGTTCCACTAAAGATATAACAATATTTAATGAATATCTATACTAATATTATAAAGCTGAAGAGTTTGTTTGTTTGTTTGAACGCGCTAATCTCAGGAACTATTGGTTCGAATTGAAAAATTCTTTTAGTGTTGGGTAGCCTATTTATCGAGGAAGGCTATAGGCTATATAACATCACGCTACGACCCACGGCGGCGGCGCAGTAACGATAAACGCTGGTGAAACCGCGGGAACATCTAGTGTACTTATAAAAATATAAAAAACTAGCTGTTACCTGCGACTTCGTCCGCGTAGATTTTAACTAAAAAGTGGTTGTCTCCGCGGAACCCAATTTTTTTCTAAAATCAAAGTAGCCTATGTTACTCCTTATAACATCAGCTATCTGCCAGTGAAAGTCCCGTCAAAATCGGTTCAGCCGTTTCGGAGATTACCCGGAACAAACAGACAGACAGACAGACCAAAATTTTAAAGATAGATGTTTTCGTATATGTACCTTATATACTTTCATATGCATTAGATAAAAAGCTGTTATTTTGATATTACAAACAGACACTTCAATTTTATTTATTTGTATAGATGTATAGATAAATAATGGTTGTAAATTCAAACATTCATTATTAGCTAAATTGAGTTAGCGTCCCTTACATTTATAACGAAACCAATACGGAAGAAGCTCCTTCGTTCACCGCATTTACTTCGGGATGTGATGTATTTACATATATTTATTATACATTTGTACCAACTCTGTATGTGACTCGAATATTATTGGCCTTAAATTATCATATGCGTATTGTCTTTATATCAAAATCTTTCTGACTAAAGACTGTTTTGGTTAAGATTTTCTGGAAAGAAATTCTCATTAGTCGCACGGAGTTTGGATGGCATTAGGCCCTATTACGTGAGATCATTTCTCCCACGTACGTGCAAGCTCTGGAATGAACTGCCAGCTTCGGTGTTTCCCGAGCGCTATGATATGTCCTTCTTTAAACGAGGTTTAAAAAGAGTTCTTCTTTCACCGTAGGCAGCGGCTTTGCTGTGTCCTGACATTGCTGAAGTCCATGAGCAGCGGTTACCACTTTCCATCAGGTGGTCCACTTGCTCGTCTGCCACCAACGACAATAAAAAAAGAAAACAATCTAACACCATGGGATACCATACATAATAATAATAATAATAATAACACACTATAACAGACCCGATATAACACTACATGATAAAAATAGCAACACCATTTATATTATTGACATAGCCATCCCCAACAGTCACAACGCACAATCAACAATAGCCGATAAGCTTTCAAAATACCAAGACTTAGCGATCGAATTAAAAATACAATGGAGAGCACGTACAGTGCATATTGTACCAATAGTCTTGTCATCAACTGGTATAATACCCAAAACACTCACTCAAAGCCTTGAAATGTTACACACACTACAACTATTGCAAAAAGCCACGATTCTGAACACGTGCCGCATCACACGCAAATTTCTAACATCATCATCCATATCATCAACTTACTTCATTTAACGTGCCATGCTTGGTCTTGGCCCGCATGACACGCCTATACCCGTTCAAAAAAGGGAGTTAAAATTTTTTTTCAAAATTAATAATAATAATATTCCACCACATACACACAACACCATCTAGCCCAAACTAAGCAGAACTTGTACTATGGGTACTAGACAATGGATAAACATACATATATATAGTTTTTTTTTGTAAATGCATACATATTATACATAGAAACACCCAGACCAAGACAAACATTCATAATGAACAGATATAGCCATATAGTGTCTGTATGTCTTGGTGGTGTGGCGGTAGTTAATGCGACTGCTCACGGCCTTCGATTGCCAGTTTGTACAAAATGTGTTAGTTTTTCTATCAAGGGTTTTTAGAAGCAATACGAAGTTTGAAACTGTGCCGTTAGGTGGCAATAAGCTCGCTTGTATTTTGTTTAGTAGTAGCCTAGGAAGGGACCATTTTATTCGGTGACTGAGTGAAAGAGAAAAAGGCAACGATAGCTCAGCGGGGAGACCAACAGACTGCAATAGAGGGTCTCGGGTTCGAACCCACGTCGCGCACCTCTGACTTTCGGAAGTTATATGACTTTTCGAAATTATGTGCGTAATGATTGACAATTATCGCCTGCTCCGTGCCTCGGAAAGCACGTTAAGCCGTTGGTCCCGGCTGCCATGAACATCTATGGCAGTCGTTATTGGGAGAGTGTCGACACAAAAGATCCCACTGGGTCGAAGTGTTGCTGGTCTGCACTGACTGGCCCCCACATAAGATAAGATAACAGGGACCATTGGACTGCCACGCAGTTTCGAACTTACGCGTGATGTATATTACTCGAAGATATGTCATGAATTATGTTCTCGAAGTCATGTCAAAGTCAAAGTCTTTTACCTCTGTTATAATTTATATGTATCTATTATTATTAAAGAATATGTATTGATGGCGTAGTGGTTAGTGTTCCCGACTGCCACGCCTGAGGTCACGGGTTCGATTCCCGCACAAGTCAAACATTTGTGTGCATGAACATGGATGTTTGTCTTGGTCTGGGTGTTTCTATGTATAATATGTATGTATTTACAAAATAAAAATATATAAGTATGTTTATCCATTTTCTAGTACCCATAGTACAAAGCTCTGCTTAGTTTGGGCGAGATGGTGTTGTGTGCAAGTGATAGAATATTATATTATTATATTATACTATTATTATATTATTATATTATACTATTATTGCGTAAAAGTACCGCACGCAAAGCACAATCAAAATTGAATATTATTCTAATGCAGTTATTCGCGTATCACTATTATTGGGCCAGTGAATAACATCGAATAACACAACCGTTGAGCGACATCTATCGGAAAGAACAGGACACCTTCTGCCTAGCTAGTATCTAATATAAATGTTTCATTACTCTCTCGCGTGTGTATGCTTGTTTAATGGTGTGTGTGATAGTTTGGCACTATATGTTTCTGCGTTTGCGCCAATACTTGCCTCATAAACCATTTGAACAGGTGCTATTTAAATTAATAATGACGCATCACGAATAGCCGTAGAGCTTTACCATAAACAATACAATAATTTGTTTTTACATACTTACATACATAGCGATAGCTCAGTGGGGAGACCAATAGATTGCAATGCAGAGGGTCTCGGGTTCGAACCCACGTCGCGCACCTCTGACTTTCAGCAGTTATATGACTTTTCGAAATGATGTGCGTATTGATTGACAATTATCGCCTGCTCCGTGCCTCGGAGAGCAAGTTAAGCCGTCGGTCCCGGCTGCCATGAACATCTATGGCAGTCGTTATTGGGAAGTCAGTGCCTTCTAATATCCTGACACTGGTCTAGCTTTAGGGTATCCTTAGCCTTTGGGTTGCGGAAGTCAGATGGCAGTCGATCCGTGTAAAAACTGATATCCAGTCAAATCCGGTTAGACTAGAAAGCCGACCCCAAGTGACTTGGGAATAATAAAGGCTAAAGAGAAAAAGAAGACATACATATGTAGGTATACAAACGATCGTCTGTTTCCCGTAGAGGCAGGCAGATCGTAGAAATTGCCGCTTGCTATGATCCTAGTATTCTCTTGCTTCATGAATTTTCGTGCAGTCACTTCGTTTTTAAGCCTATCGTATTTTTGTTGACATGAACGTCTCAAAGAAACAGCTTATATAGCATGAATATATCTTTGAAGAGGCAGGTAGAGGATGTCTTGTACATTTCGCCAACTAATGTTCTAGGTTCCACGTAAGACTAGACTAGAGCTAATTGCCGTCCGGGCACAGAGTGATTCCGCTCAAGTGTTGTGGGTTCAAATCCCATGTTTTATATTATTCGTGTAAGTAATCCACAAATTATTGTTCTAAGTTTTGGAGTCCTTTGTGTCTGTTATTTTTATGTTTGTAAAATGCCTACGACACAGGGCTTGACCCTTGTGTAGGAGCTGTCGTTTAGAGAACAAAATACCTAGATCCAGATTTGATGCTTCTTTTCTCTCTTGACAGAAAAAGACACATTTTGTCCCATCCAGCAATCGAATTTACCACAAGCATAGCACTCGCATTGACTACTAGTGCTTTATACAATGACAAGGGCAAATACTAAGAATAGGGAAGTAGGTACTTTGCTCTGAAATAGCGTAGATTCGGTATATCTGCTATGTGGCGTTGACCTTAAGATTCATCCCGTCTCGTACACACGTCACATGTCATTACAATATCGATCTAGCAGGGCTGCCTCTTGACACACTTCCATCGAGAATATTCCAAAAGTTAGTGCAGTTTTATAGAGCTCGGTGATACGCAATTTCCGTTGGTGTGACAGGTCGACAGAAAATGGTTTTGGATTGTGCAAAGTGTGTGAATTTTTGAGTTATTTCCTATATTTAAGGGCTGTGTTTTACGTAGTATATAATTTTGTGTGAGATCGCTGCACTGTTAGTTAGTAAACTGAGATTAAAAAGATTAGGCATTTGTTTAAAATCTTGATCTGAGTTGTGTTTTTGCTACACCTTTGTTAATATGATTTTAATCTGACTCTAAAATTGTATTAAAGTAACAACTTTATGTCGGGATAGATCATTGCATATTCTTTTGGTCCTGGCAGACGACATTGCAGTTCATCTAATGGCTAATGGTTAGATAGAAATTTACATTATAATGCTCTCTAAATATCGTTTAAAGGATGACACGTCATTACGCCTGGACAACATCGTTGCATTTAATTAATCAAAAAATGAGCTCAAAATGTCCTATTTTGCCATTTCTTACTTCTCTTCTTTATATTATATACAGGACGATAATACTAGCTTTCTTAAAAAAAGAACTCTCCGCTTGTACTCTGCTTTGATGCAAATACAGCAACTTATTTGGTTGGCAAACAAAACTTATAAAATGTATCTGCTAAACAAATAAGTAACTTTAGACTTCGTGTAAAGTCTATCAGGCTAGTATCTGATTTATATTCATAGTTTCACGTCTATTCCACACACACAATTTTAAAACCTTTCTGCCTACCCATAAGACGCTCACTGCTGGACATAATTTCTCCCTTCAAGGGTTTCCACAAAGATTGACCTAAAAAAGGGAAAAAGAACCTCAGAAATTTATTATAAAAATCTTTGTGATCTCAGCACAGCCCTACGCCGCCGAACCGCGTATGCGATATAAAATTTTAACAGTGAGCTTCGCATTGAGAGCAGCCGTCGTTTTCTGGAGCGCCAGTAAATGTGCCGGGACTCGAACACAGGTTTACATCCGGTATTAGCTTCGCAGCATCTGCGCCTATCTGTGTCACTATGCACGAACTAACCGAGATTTCATGCAACATTGAGTTGGAATTAGGCGTAATTTATCTTGCCTGTTATTGTGTGGTTGTAGAAAATTTATTGTTGAAATAGGTTTACTGAATTGAGACGACTACTACCTACTTCAGACTCTCCAGGAACATGGTTGCTGCAAAGCACCCAAAACGTCGGGGAAAATGTATGTTTCAATTTTAATTGTTTAAAATTATAAAGTGTAGTAAATGTTGCTGGATTTATCGATGAAATAAATATACTTTAAGATATTGAGAGGACTTCCATCTTACAATCTTATATTCCCCGTGAACAAGGCTGCTGAAAAGCAGCCGAAACGTCGAGAAACTGTTAATTGAAGTTTAAATAAGTACTAATATTAATTATCCGTAAGAGCCACATAAAGTAAATTTAATCTCAATTTAGTTGTATTATGTACCTATAATGTAATCTGCCTTGATGGCGCAGTTGTAGTTACATGTACAGCAGTATAACGTCTCTTTTATTTATTTATTTAATTAGGTACACCAACAGCATACATATTTTAAAATAAAAATAAAAAAGGTACATGGAAACGGTCTGATACATATGCCAATTACAGGTATACACAACATTTACCACTAAAGCACACAGTTATTATGATATTACAAATTTAGATAAGATAAAAACTACTAAAATATAAAAATACAAAACAAAACAATAACAAAATGATATAAAAATTGTTTAAAACTTAATTCTATAAAGACGAATGTGTTTTGGACAATATTACACGTCTGTATTTAGCGAGCGGGTCGGAAAACACATCAAGGTCTGGGTATAATATGCTAATTTCATTATATTCAGAGCATATTCTGGAAATTGTCTCTTATTCGATTCCTAGTTCGAGCAAAGAGTTATTGCTTTTTTGGTGAGTAATTCACAGTACCAGCAATTTTCTTTTCTTTTTGCTCGTCAAAATGACCACTCTCCGCCTGATGTTAAACAGTCGTGTGGTCTAAGAGCAGTGGCCTCCACACCGTCCTCATAACAGCCGAGACGATGTTGAGGTCTCTACTTTGACGGCCTGAGAAGGTGCTTTTTTACGCCCCACTTAATATTCATTAGTTTGTAACGGCCATTAGTCTTACTTATAGGGATGTGATCGTATTATCAATATCGTATGTTATGTCTTTATTTACCTCTTTCATGACAGATCATATAGGCGTAATGTTGATCTATAAATGGCGTAGATATACTATAGAAGTGATGAATTGGCGGCACGGGTGGCGGAGTGGTTTAAGTGGTCGCCTCGCCACTGTCACTGCGACGAGTGTTGTGGGTTCGAATCCCAAACGGGACAAAAATGTGTGTGATCTACAAATCGTTGTTCCTAGTCTAGGCGTGCTTTGTATCCGTTGTTTGAATGTTTTTAAAGACTCTCCCAGGATTTATCCCTTGTGCGGCAGTTTTCTATTGTGACAATATTCACATTCACATTATCAAAATGTTACTCGTGGTAAACGATGTAGATGTCACAATTAGCCACATGTTTAGAACCATACAATTTCAAAAATTTGTTATTGTGATAGTGTTAGCTTACCCAATAAAGAGAAAAAAAAAGTGTTTTTGTGTGTTCTACTGAATAAACTCAAAAACTACAGTGCCTTTTTTAATAATTATTTCACCATTAATAAGCTACTTTATCCCAAAGTATTAAAGGTTAAGGGAGCAGTAATAATGACCGTGGTTGAAACCGCGTTGTACAGCTAGTAGAATATCACAAAAGCCTTTAAAGTCCTTTAAGTACGAAGTATTGAAATTTTGCAATAGTCAGTCAGTAGGCTAATTGAGAGTCTAATCCCCGATATCCGCAGGAAATTACGTAATACCCTGTCTGTAACAGGCCTATCGTTTCAACATGCCTGTAGCCAATCATTTGAGAGCTTGAGTCAAGTATGAAAACGTATTTTAAATCCTAACTGATATTATAAATGCGAATGTGACTTTGTTTGTTTGCTTTTTACGCTTTTACGCCATAACTACTTGACTGATCATCATGAAATTTTGGAAACACTTTGTCAGGGGTACATAAACGACAATAGGAAGGAAGAAGATAGCCTAACCTTACATCCGCAAAAAAAGGACTGTGCCCGAGGGATATAAATTAATTGACATTAATGTGAGCGAAGCTCGGGCATAAAGTAATAGTGTAAAATAATGTTTTATTAAAATATGAGGGATGCAATACTTGCAGGGTTTTAGAGCTTGCGTACTTTAGAACTTGCGTTTACAACTAATAAATTTAGAAAACATCTAAAATGTCTTCATATCTATAATCATTGGAGTGCTTACATAAAAGTCTTTCAAGAAAACTCCATCTTATATCTGCAAAATATTTGATATACACTTCGATCAATAATACACTAGATGTCCGATAAGCGCTTCAAAAACGAGCCGAAAAATAAGAGTACAAATACGGTTGTGCTCTTATTTCAAATTAGTATGATCTAATCATAGCCAACATTAAGACGTCAAAAAGCCGCAGTGTGCGTTCAAAAATTGTGCAAATAACCACCGTAACACCGAGATTTTGGAAGGAATATCTTTTTTTCGGTAAGTTTATATCATTAAGTATTTTTCATAAAGTAAAAACCTAATTAAATAGTAAATATGAATCAATTACCAAATATTATGATTGTTTCACCAACATTTGCAACAACGCGCCAACTATTGTAAATTGTTATTACTATTTTTGGCACTTTCTAATTTAGACTTTAAAACATGCGTATAAGATTAAAATTGTTTTGATGTGATTTGAGCAGCGAACAAAGGTCGTAAAAATTAATTGCTTTTTGTACATAGCTTTGTGAATGCAACTTTAAGTATTGGATTTAAGATTGAATTTGCATTAATGTATATTTATTTCAACTAGAATTCTTAGAATTACCTACCCTACACTCACAATTGGCGACAGTTTTAAAGAGGACTTTTGTATGGGATTGTGTATCTAGTCTATTATTCATCGAAGGATATACATAAATTATTTGTTTATTATATCAATTATTTTGAACTGGTGAAAAAGGAGAACCTCATTGACATATTTTAGATTTTCATTCTGCATTTTTAGTACTTCATTCGAAAATGGCCATACGTTTTCTGAGATGAAACCTAAGAATTCTTTAGCAGTGCCTCCTGGCCTTAGTTAAATTATTGTAGATTTAAATAGATAATGGTGTCAATTCTGTTGTCACAAAATTCTCTAAACTTAACTAAAAATCACTAAAATTTAGTTTAGTCCTGTCAAACGACATTTCGTATTCTGAAATCGTTAAAATTTACAGGACTAAACTAAATTTTAGTGATTTTTAGTTAAATTTAGAGAATTTTGTGACAACAGAATTGGCACCATTAACTTCGTGGCTTTAATTTATTTATCACTAGACTTTCCCGCGGCTTCGCTCGCGTTCATTTCGAATTGGATAATCAATTCGGGTTGTACTCTGCTTGTAATAATATAATTCAATCATGATTCGAAAGACACGTGGCGCCATCTATTATCATAAGCATAATTTTTTGCGGGATGAAAGGTAGCCTATGTCCGTTTCTGTACACCTGTCAACGTATATATGCAAAATTTCAGGATGATCAGTTCAGTAGTTTGGGCGTGACAAGGTAACAAACAAACAAACTCATTTTCGCTTTTATAATATTAGTTAGGATTAGGATAATATTTATTTGAATCTCCTATTTTAATTCCATTACTGCAGAACACAAGCCAACATACCATTAAAACTTTAAACTTTTAAAAGCCAACTCAATGTGCAAATGAAGCTTACTAAATGGGAGCGGGTTTCACCTGACTCTCGGCTACGCCTGGCAATGAAATGTTTTCATTCGTTAGCACCGACTCAAGTACCGAGCACTGGGTCACGCGGACTCCGTCCCATTTCCCACTACTGAAATAACTTTCGGCTTGATGATTATGGAAATCTAGTGCAGATTGAACTGTTGAGAAGAAGGGTTAACGAACGGGCAAGAGGCGTCTTGTTTCTTTTGTACCTAGTAGTTTCAATTGGTTTTAAAAACGGCACTGATTGCCTACAAGACACCACAGTCATGTACTAGTGGGCAGCCAGTGGTCGATATTTGATGGTTATTTAGAAAAGTGTTTTCTAATTGAAACTAATATTATAAAGCTGAAGAGTTTGTTTGTTTGTTTGAACGCGCTAATCTCAGGAACTATAGGTTCGATTTAAAAAAATATTTTTGTGTTGGATAGCCTATTTATCGAGAAAGGCTACGACCTATGGGGGCGGCGCAGTAACGATAAACGTGGGTAAAACCGCGGGAACATCTAGTGTTCTATATATTTGTTTGCTTCCTGCGCTTCTTGTCCATCTCGACTGTAAGTACTTATGCCAATCTCACACTGTACTCTTTGCTATATATTCTGTAGTAGAGGCCTGTACTATTTACGTTTTGTATACCTTACTAGCCTCTACTGCTATAGGATAGTTTGATACTATAAGATACCTTGCATGAGATGTATAACTTCTAATGTGCCAATAATACCTAATGGGATACCTAATCTATACTAATATTATAAAGCTGAAGAGTTTGTTTGTTTGTTGGCTTATTTGTTTGAACGCGCTAATCTCAGGAACTACTGGTTCGAATTGAAAAATTATTTTAGTGTTGGATAGCCTATTTATCGAGGAAGGCTATAGGCTATATAACATCACGCTACGACCGGCGGCGCAGTAACGATAAACGCGGGTGAAACCGCGGGAACTTCTAGTTGTTAATGTATCGGATTCAAATAAAATTATTATCTTATCGCATATTTAATTACAACATGTATTTTTAAATAGAAATACAGTTATCCTTATCATCCCCTCGATTAGAACTGAAACTATTTCAGCTCCTATTTTACGGATGAATTGCTTTATAAAGCATTTTCATTTACACCGATGATGATACTGGGCTTTTCTGTAACAAAGTTCTACGTAGCATTGAGCAGTCTTCAGCCTGTTATTTCGAGGCACCACAAACCATCTAAACATATGACAAATTATGGATATAGGTATGCGTTTTATACATGACAAGTCATGTTTATTAAAAACATACTACACAACAGTTCTGTCAAACCATCGATAAATATTTCTTCCCCCTTCCCTACACCATGGCGAGCGTCATCATGTCGAAAATATAATCTCACCTTTATTTCTGTCGCACGACAAGAATGTGTAAACAAAAATTCTCGCTATTTCAGCAATCCTTGGAATTGGACTGGGATCGTTTTGAGGTGGCCCGCAGCCGCAATGGCCTTGCCACGAACCTAATAGTCCATTCGCTAGGACATTCCGGGTGACCTGAGCTAGATTATGGCAGAATTAAACGCGTAATACGGGTGTAAGTGTGAATCTTGGTGCTTTAATAGTAAGGATGGTTTATTAGTTTGGTAAACATTTTAGTGTTAAACTACGTTTAATGAGATTGTACAGAGGATATAATGCTTACTTATGTTATTAAACTGTTGTGTAGCACGTTGAAAATTAACTTATTTTTAATGTAATTCTAGGCTGATGTAGGTAGCGTGTTCAAATTCCTCAACATCGCTGTTGACTGGAAACGTGCCCTGATGACTAGCAACATTGTTACATTGAATGACAATGCTCATTCTTATGGCCACAAAAAGTATAGCCTTCAGCAAGTTCTGGTCACGTAAAACAAACTGATTATTTAAGTGAAAACTTCTTTAGGCGCGTTGAGCACTTCTTGGGTGAACAAAAATCATAGAACTCGCGTCATCGTCACGCTTCCACGCTTTCCATTTTTGAATTATTTTAGAATATTAACAATATCTCAGAAATGGTGCGCATGTCCTACGCAAAAAATAACGAAATTTTGACCCCCTTAATAAACCCTAAGAGATTATCAGGAATCCGAACCGCGCTTTATTTTCTTTTTTAGAAAGAACTGTTTATGATCAAGGATTAAAGTTTTCACTTCTATCGGCAGTCCCCAAAGACTGCCCCAATAATTTTTTTAATTTTATATACACACTGTTAGCCTGGCTGCTTCTTGGACGATCCTTACATCTCAGATTCAATTATTACTAGGTCAGGCAAACTCGTATTTAAATTCTTTGTCCTAGTCTGATCCTAGTAAGTAAGATTATATAACAGTACTGGTCCGCCGTCTCACTAGCTATAGATGTTCGGGATACTTAGACCAAGTCTTTAAGTATTATCAGAGGCATCTAGTATGAATTTTATGAATGGTGACCCATCTATTAGCAGACGGCAGAAACAATGCTTAACCTCACGCTTCGATCGATTTGCATCACAGACCGGTCGCTTATTATTTTTACAGTCTCAGCAATAAATACTAATATTTATGATAAAAGATGATAAAATAAAATCATTTTCGTTATTAGTCAGGTCATTCAAATAAATCGGTCCATCATTAAAGGTCGCTAATGAGGGCCCCTAATCGGCCTGAAATATGACATGCTGCTGAAATATAACGCGGCGATACTTCAGATTGACCCCATTTCTTTTATACGGTTTATTAAACCGCTGAAATCGTTGACGCGGTGGCGTAAGCGTGGGTGCTGATTGGACGCGTTCGAAGTCGATTTCCTGGTCGTGCTTTTGTGTTATTGACGGTTTGGGTACAATGTTATTCAGTTTGTCTTAAGGTACGTTGGTAGCACGAAGGCTAGAATGCTCAGTAGATGGCAATTGGCTTGTCCCTTATTACGTGACACTTAAAAATAAGGCGTCTTACGTTTACGCAAATTTATACGTTGCGAGTAAACGAATTTATACAGATTTTAGAGAAGTATTTAATTATAACTTTTCACTATTTTCATTAAAAAAAATCTATTTTCATATTATTTTAGACTATTTATATTTACATTTTCCTAGACATTTCGATTGCTTTTCTACAATCAAATTCTCAAGCAGATTCTTGCCAAAAAAATAAACTAAAAAACTAAGAACTATAAAAGAGTTCAATTTAAATTCTATTCAAGTCTGTATGTGCCTACTCATTGTAATTAATATATTAACTATACTAAAATCGAATTTTGTGAGTTTGTGTGTATGTAGAGGGTAAGCCTCGCTGATTTCAGCATAAATGGGCCGGCTCGACCGGGGAAGGACTACCCTCTTACAGAATATCGACGTGAAATAGCAGTAGTCCTACTGTTGTGTTTCGTTCGGTGAGTGAGAGTGCCGGAGGCCCTATCACCCCCTTTCCCCCAGCCCGCTCCGTCTCCTTCCCACTTCCTTTCCTAAAGGGTCGGCAACGCGCAAGTGATGCCTCTGGTGTCGCAGGCGTCCATAGGTTACGGTGACCACATATGAAAAAATATATTTCTAAAGTATAGGACATTATGTATATTATGTTCAACCCGGGCGAAGTCTGCACAATTCTCTAGTACAATATTATTATATAAACATTACAGAAAATAGCGTGGAAACACAAGACAACTAAGAAATGCTCAGTTTAATCTTTGGCACTCAGGTAGCCTCCCAAAGGTGCCGTCGACTTCAGAGTCAGACAGAATGCACGCTCGGACAGTGAGATATATAGAGCAACTTTATTGTAATGCGTCTAGACGTACGATGTATGACTTTACTGCTATCTTATATGTTAAAAGCTTAATACATATAAATTGGTGTTAGGTGCGAAAAGAATTACACTCGAGCAATTTTACTACTCAACATTTCGTTGAGGGAAATGAAATGAGTTACTACTAGTGTATAAACGATATTAGGCTCTTCTTCTCCCTAGCCTTTATTATTCCCAAGTCACTTGGGCTGGCTTTCTAGTCTAACCGGATTTGACTGGATATCAGTTTTTACACGGAGCGACTGCCATTTGACCTCCGCAACGATACCCTAAAGCTAGACCAGTGTCAGGATAATAGAGGGAACTGACTTCCCAATAACGACTGCCATAGATGTTCATGGCAGCCGGGACCGATGGCTTAACGTGCTCTCCGAGGCACGGAGCAGGCGATAATTGTCAATCAATACGCACATAATTTCAAAAAGTCATATAACTTCCGAAAGTCAGAGGTGCGCGACGTCGGTTCGAACCCGAGACCCTCTGCATTGCAGTCTATTGGTCTCCCCACTGAGCTATCGCTGCTAACGATATTAGGCTATAAGAACTTCAAACAAACGTCTATTATTTTGAGGGTAGATAAGAATACGATTTTTCCCTCGTAATTATTTGAACTTCGTTTTGTTGGTCTTTGCCGCATCACTTTATTAGCCTACTAGATTTTGCCCGCGGCTTCGCTCGCGCATATGTCGGCTAGGTGAGGTTGGATTCAGTACTTTTTTGGTTAAAGAGTACCCTATGTCCTGTTCTTTTCTCCTGACAACGGGTATGCGGAATTTCATGATGATCGGTTAAGAAGTGAAAGCGAAACAAACAAACTTACATTTGCATTTATAATATTAGTTAGGATTGAGTCGAAGTAGGACACCGGCAGTCAGACACAGTAGGTTTTTAATTATGTCTGGTATTCCAAGACTTGACAGGTTAATGCGGCGTCGGTTTAGGATACACTTAACCAAGGGCGTTAGCATCATCCCTTATGGCAGTGTTATTAATCTTGCTGTAGGAGTGAGCGAGACAGATCTATAGTCAATGGATAGATATGTCTATGTTCAAGTAAGATTGTAACAACACTGCTATAACATATGGTCGTGGAGTCTGTGGCCATTCTCAAGAACGTTTTCCCTTGATATAGTCCGTAAATACTTACAGAGGTCTTTCTTTTAATTTTTAATAATATTCTATCACATACACACAACTCCATCTAGCCCAAACTAAGCAGAGCTTGTACTATGGGTACTAGACAATGGATAAACATACATATATACATTTTTTTTGTAAATACATACATATTATACTTACATAGAAACACCCAGACCAAGACAATCATTCATGTTCATGCACACAAATGATTGACTTGTGCGGGAATCGAACCCGCGACCTCAGACGTGGCAGTCGGTTACACTAACCACTACGCCATCGAGGCCGATTGTTGATGTAGGTAAAGCATAGATAACACGTTTTTGTTTCAAGCATAAATCATAACAGCTTATCAGTCGCAATTCTTATTCATTATCTATTTTCATGCCACAATGTTTTTTTAAAACATTATTCCTTTTATATTCTTCCAATCCTAGCTGTAATTGCTACTTTATAATTTCTGCTTTAAATTTATTCACCAAACCCTACGTTCATTCCTAAACACAAGCGTTCCCCTCAACACTGAAGTAGAAATTCAATCTCAAAAATTTTTAGAACTCTCCATAAAAGTATAGTATTGGTATGCAAAAAATGGCAATTTTAAGCTCGTGGGAAAAGAATCAGGAGGCGCAGTCGTGTACCAAAATGGCAATTTGAAAGCCCTCAGGATTTACTGGATACGGCGCTATAGTGCAGCTGTTTGGGGAGTTGTATTGGCAAACGATACACGTCAGCTAAAAGCCGGATATGTGTAGACGAGGCCGCTGGTTACTCAGCGATGTATTACACGATTACCATGGCTTGTTACCCTAAATACAGAGCGTAGAAGCTCTAAACTGAATCGGTTTATGACGCGTGTCGAGTATGGTACATCAATGTTATGCATCTTTGATGTACAATCGGCCAAACGTGGATCAATAGTACAATAGCAAGATTCCATAATGTAGGTACTCGTATTAAGAAGGATTATAGATCACATTTCCAGTGTTGGACGTTATGAATTTTTTGAAGTGAATACTTCTTTAGGCGCGTTGAGCACTTCTTGGGTGAACAAAAATCATGGAACTCGCGTCATCGTCACGCTTTCACGCTTTCCATTTTTGAATTATTTTAGAATATTAACAATATCTCAGAAATGGTGCGTCCTACGCAAAAAAATAACGAAATTTTGAGTCCCTTAATAACCCTTAAGCGAGTATCAGGAACTAGCATCCGAACCACCATCTACTTTTTCTTTTTTTTTTGAAGTGAAAGCTTCTTTAGGCGCATTGAGCACTTCTTGGGTGAACAAAAATCATGGAACTCGCGTCATCATCACCGAACGTTATCCATTTTTAAATTATTTTTGGTTTATAATTTGGTTTATAAAGAAGTGTTTATGATCAAGGATTAAAGTTTTCACTTCTATCGGCAGTCCCCAAAGCCTGCCCCAATTTTTTTTAAGGGATCCTTTGCTCTAGATATAATTCCTCTATCGGAAGACACCAACAAGTTTGGGTCCTTATACCTCTGCCGAACGATCAAGGCATGAAATTATCTGCCAAGGCACGTGTTTCCTTCTTCCTTCAATCCTGGGTCCTTAAAGCGGGGCGTGAAAAAGCACCTTCTTAGATCGTCAAAGTAGAGATCTCAACATCGCCTCGGCTGCTATGAGGACGGTGTGGAGGCCACTGCTCTTAGACCACAGGACTGCTTAGTCTGCTTACCATCAGGCGGAGTGTGGTCATTTTGACGAGCAAAATAAATAAAAAAAGCCTTTAGAGACATTCAAACTTTAGACACAATGAACATAAAGATTTGGAATAACTATTTGTGAATCACACAAATTTTTGTCTCGTGTGTGATTCGAACCCACAACACTCGGCACAGTGGCAATGGCGAGATGACCCTTAAACTACTAAGCCATCCGTGCAGTTATATTGTGAAGTACTGAAGCAGAATTGCAGAAGACGTCGAATTTTCGAAGCTTGCGAAAAGACGACGGGAATTCATGTTAACATAAAAAATATCATATGTGCTAGTCCAGGATAAAGTCTATCTATGTGCCATGTTTCATCATACTCTGTAAAGCTATTTACGTGCTATTGAGTAACAAACATCTAAACATATTAACATACTTTTATAAATTAAGTAGGATATGATGATATTCCTTCACTTGTCTCCCAACTATTTCAGCCCACACGTGAACATAACAACAGAGAATGATAATCAGTTCGGTACATTCCCATGAAGTTGTTTAATAATAAATCAGTTAACTATTACCGCATGGGAAACTGCATCACTTCCTTTAACGTCATCGAACCGACATCCCACCCGTTGCACATGTTCATCTCATAATTAAACTCAGTAACGGAATATGATTCAACATCCATATTTTTCCCAACTTTGATGTTACTTCAAAGAATTAGCACGCTCTTAAATTAGGTTTCTTTGTTTACAAACGCTTTCTGTCCAATTTGAACGAACTCGCGGCCAAAAAAAGGCAAATAAAATAATTTTCAAGCTTTTAATAAATGAATGAGGAGAATATATGGCAACTCTGTAGCCAAAACATGATTACTGGAATTAATAAATGGCCGTACAGACTAAATAATGCTCACAACCCAAAGTCAAGGAATGAACATGAGCAATCGTTGAGCCTTTTTTAACTTATAATTTGGTTACTTCGTCGCCTAATGTGGTACACGATTTCCCAAAACCCTGTTGACGTAATCTATACAAAACAAAAGTCATGGGGAGTAATAATGGTTTGATACACAGATAACACCGCCGAGTGCTATATTTAACTGTGAGTTTAGATCGTGGACCGAATGATAAGCTGCAACAAAGATTAACTTTCCCTTCTTAACTTGTTTCATTATAGGGCACAACGTATTTAAAACCGAAACATTCTATTTATTGCTTTTCTTATCCTTTAGGTGAAAGGTTCTTGCGAAAACTTCGTGATACTGTCTTGGGCTAACCTCACAATTTGTTGTTCATGAGTCAAAGAGTTGTTATGAATCAGTATTATTTATTTAGCCGAGAGCTGGCGCGGTATCAGTCGAGTTCCGCGTCATTATTTTCCAGGTGTATTTTCATAAATACTTATCACGTTGGAGCATATGTTTTAAATCTATTCCTAGCTTCTGAATATATAGCACATTTTGTTTACCTCTCCTACAAATTGTTAGAATAGAAATCTCGTAATAATATTGGTCGTTCAAAGTTCAAACGTGAACACGCTCCATAAACCACATCAAGCTTTAATCCAAAGTTATGGAAGTGCCATTTTCTAAAGCGATAGTGAAAATGACACTATAAACTTTGTCTGAACAAATGTCAGACTCGACCGGTCCAATACACTTAACTTTATGAAAGCAAGAAACTTCGTAACAACATCACAAAGGAATCCGTATTGTTGTTTTAAGTCTTACGAGATTCTGCACTCACGTATATTAAAAAAACAAAAGAAAAAATAAGTCTAAAATGATCTTTCTAAAGCCATAATGTGTGTTGTTGTCGGAAAAATGAAAAATGCTCATAAATAAAAGTGATTCTCAGCCGGAAATGCGTAGTTGTGTGTGACTTGTGTCACCGGCGGGCGGTCGTGTCGCCGTCGCGGCGACATCAGTTATGGAAGACTGATTCGTCTTTAAGACAGATCATGTAACTTTCTCATAATGACGTTTCGATGCTGAGAGGAAAACATTATTCAGACTCCACTGAAGGATTAACGAGTAGCAAGAACTTATTTCGAGTACACCATAAAGTAACTAAACGACGAATTACTCCAAAAGACGTCAAAAAATTACATGATAGTCATTAGCAAAGGTACATTAAACGTGACACAAACTCTTTAATAGAAATCACCCCGTTACACAAGTGCCGCTATATTCAATAACCACTGCGTAAATAGCGGTGGCAAGGCAATTAAGCCAGATACATTATATACTAGATCATTAGGGTGTAACTGAGCTGAAATAAATTAAATTTGTTTGATGAAACGATCTGCACACATCACTTGTGTACAAATCAGTGGCGATCAAACAAAGCGTTACATCATAGACTACAAGAGCTCGTCTATTTTCGACGTCGCTGGCCTCAGCTGCAATTACCTGAGCTACATAATGTGACGACAACTCATTTACTTTGCTCCAAACAACATTGCGCTTTTCTTCCTCAATAAAGTTTCAAGAAAAATTGGAAGCCTTAACTCGTTTGGATTGGTTCCGAATTTTCTGCCACATCAATTCAACGTTTTACGATTAGGTAGATTGGAAATTATGTTCGATGCGAGAAAATGAGAAATTAATAAGATTAAGTATCTGTACTTTTTCTTTTTCGTTTTCCTACTTTACTTTTAGATCTGTAGAAATTAAATTGACTACATAAAATACGTGCTTTATTAATTTTTGTAGCCACTTTGTTTATGTTTTCTGTTGTCGTAACTCATACAAGATACCTGCTCCTTGAATGGGCTTTATTTGAGTGCCTCCTTAATTATCCCGACAAAGTATAAATCGGTCCTATTTTTAATGGGCTGTATCTGAAGCGATTCGGCCTACAGCCCTGCCATTTTTCAAGCTTAATTAAATAGTGTCTATTCCAATGGACTTGTTGGTTTAATTTGTTTAGACGTTACGCCACGCGCCACCGTGACGGATACGGAATGAGATTCTAAAAATACCCGATCATTGTTGAACCGAATTAATTTGGGACATATTTCCCATACATTATACTAAATTAAAGGGATCTTAAATTCGTGCTAGGGAGAGGGAAAAAGAATTTAAAGCAGGCGTGCTTTTAGACGAAGTCGTTTCTAACGCTGCTAATATTGAACGCATTCCTGGCGGCATTGTCTTCGTGATGCATTTTATTGCGAATAAAAAGAGCAAGACCGATACTTCGACGGCGTATTTTTGGCACAAGACTCGCATTTACAATCGTATGTTTTGGATGACTGCGGCTTTAGGGGATCGTTTAGCAATACGCCAAGCTCGCAAAAGCTGTTTCGTTTGCGCTGGTTGGCATTTACACAAAATGTTAACGGGGTAAAAACAAACGCATCACTGGATGGCACTTTACTTTAAGTAGTACTTGAAAAAAAGGTTGATCTTGATTTTCAAGGATACACCCTAAAAGTAAAGGGGAAAATTATGTAAAGACATTTAACTTTATATTTATTTTGAGGCAATAATCTTTTTTAGCAATGTTTACTTTACCGATTACCGGCTTTCTAATACCTTCTCCATTTTCGCAGTTTCCTTCTATTGTAGTTGAATGTTCTCAGTCGTATATTTACTTATTGTCTCATAGATCTCTTCGGAGATTTATTGCCCTTTATAGCTAAAAGATTGATTCGTTCTTAAATTATTCTAGGTTGACGTACGTTTTTGTGTTTTACACCTGTTTATAACTACTATAAATTACTGCTTTTAGGAAACTGAAACGCATAAACTTTTTATTTTAATTAATTGTTCTACTTTTAGTTAAATAGTGATTCAACCTTTATTTTTGTCATGTCCATTACCTAACACTCCAAACGCCTTCTAGGTCACCAATGTACAACTAAAATTGGATATTCTATTTTATCAGCTACACGACATTCAAAGTGTTATATACAAAGTCTATCTAGACAAAAATTACCATTTTTATATTTTAATTGACGTACACGATTGATGTATTACAGTTCCAGGTCAATCGAGTTAAAGAATTACGGATTATGATGTGGGCGAAGCCGAGCTAATGCTCGTATATCATAACAAATGGCCACTACAAAAATAAGACAACCTACTAAACATTGTTCATTACGCTTTCCCCTCTATTCCCCTTTGAGTTAAGGTAAACAAACACGCCAATGGATTAGTGAAATTACGAACTATCTGTCTTTAAAGGCAGCGGTAGTTCTATAATAGTGTTGTCTGCTTCAGTGACCTCGTCTATCCCTTATATCTCATAACACAGTTAGAGAACATTGAATAGTATTTCAAAATCACCGTTAGCGTTGTGCACTTGACTCAGCCGAGTTATATTTAGAGCTCCCTTCGAAGCTTTCTTCACGTCAATAACTGAATCTTTCGCTAACGATAAGTTGTTTTGTACTTCATGAGTGATGATCTTCTCAGCCCATTTGAACGTTTTAAATACTTCAGATGCCAAGAGTATGAAACCCAAGTATGAAATACGTTTTACGGCGTGCCAGATATTTTTATTGGCATGTAAAAATGTCTCTAAATGTCTCATGGGCCCCATAATGTAAGAAACATTGCAAACATTGTATTTGATTCCACATTATTTAATCATTTTCTCTCTCTTGTTATATATATATATCTATTCTTTGATTCTTAATGGGCGCCTGTCGACGTCTGTGGTCATTAACAATAACATCTTCTCTTTTTGGAAAATCACAAGTCATTCATTGCTAACGGTGCTTCCTTAATACGCGTCTATTTTCACAGAATTAGTCCAAAAAAAACATCTGATGTAGATTCCATTCCGACTCGAGAATTGCATCTAAATAAAAAAAATGTTGTGAGTTTATAAATAACTAAATTTGTAGAGCATCGGGTGTGTGTTATTATAGCGAAGAAATACAGGATAAGGCGCGGATCTATCTGTAGTTGGCCGAAATTATCGCGAGTGGAGCGACTGCGCGCGCGCATGCCCGCGAGTCGCACGCGCAGCGTCCGCGGTGCGCCCGCGCGCAAAACTCACCAATAACTCTCATATTTGTTTATTCTTTCGTACAGTGATATAATATTTACACAACGCTGTTTATACAGTGTCATGTTTAAGTTTAAATTCTTATGAAGTTTAAATTGCAAAGTGTAATTAACAGTTCAGTGCAATACGTGAGGTGAAACGCAATCTGTGTACTGATAACCAAAATAAGTTTAATTATATGTGACTAAAATGTTCAAGCTAGATCTTTCCGTTGAACTAATAGTGGAATGTTTCTATGCTATAAATTAATAGTAGCGCGATATACATATTTATATGTATGTATACGTAATATTGTGTTAAAAACATACGGCAGGACTGCCGTGCCAAAAGTGAGCAAGTGGGTGTGAATATTTGTAAATGTTCTTTAAATAAATGTTTATTTAATAATAAAATATATTATGGTCGCCATGCTGCAAGTCGCCGAGAGGACTAACAATGATTATTTTAGATCATTCTTACCTGTAAGTAATATTTAAAACTACACAGTTTCGCGAAAAATACTTCGTTCCCGTCCATATGAAACTAATTATACACTTAATCTTCGAACATCTGGACGTGTTGTCTAGGCCGTTTTATATCTCAAGACTTGACCCGATCCAGATAGTTGGAAGACAAACAAATAACTAACCAATTGCGTCCTAAAAAAGGAAGGTGCTGTAGTTTGATAAAACACATATACTTTGAGCTCTTCTTTTAAATATTTTGTTATGAATCGTAGATATACAGAGTGTCCGGTAATTAATGGATAACTTTGAAATGTCTTATAGTAGAACTGATGGCCGTTCAGAAAGTGTGCAATAGCTAGTCATACTTTTGACTGTCTATCTATTAGCATAATTAGTGTTTAATAATAAAACAACAAAAACCGATGGAATTCATTCATTTATGGTCGTAGTGTACAAGAAAGTTAAATATAGTAATTTAAAAAAATCATATCTGAGGTAGTAGTTAGGATAGACCTTTTTTCATATTTTTTTCTGAACGGCCATCAATTCTACTATAAGACATTTCAAGGTTATCCATTAATTATCGGACAACCTGTATATGTAGATAACATCTATGACTATTATTACTTATATTTATACAAATACATACCTGGGTGGCGCAGCGGAGGGTGTTTGTGACTGTTGTACATAAGGTCGCGGGTTGTGTGTTTGGGTTTTCTGTCAAGAAATTATCAGTAGCAACACGGAGTTTGAGACTGTTCCTAGTAAGCGTTGATAGACTCGTCCATCATTACAGTTTTTGCAACTCACGAAGGCGAGCGAGCTTTACGTGTACATGCACAGTGCGGTAGTGTGCGTGTTTGACAGGCGCGGTCAGTTGACACACACACATACATAGCCCGCTCGCCTTCGTGAGTTGCAAGAGCTATACGAGGGATCGTAAAGTTCTTTATTTATTTTTAAATAGACAACTTCCACACTAGTTGTAATTCCTGTATCGCGGGGAACTTTACAAACATTTATAGAACATCCAGACTCGAAACAACGTTTTGTGGATCACACAACATTTTGTCCCGTTTGGGGATCGAACCCACAACTCTCGGCGCAGCGCCAGCGGCGAGGCGACCACTTAAACCACTACGACATTTGAGCAGCCACACAGTCGTAAGTCGTTAAATATAATATTAAATACACCTCTTACTGCTTACCTCTTAAGGTATATAGATGTGAGACTATATATGAATACATAATAATATATGAAAATAAAGACAATAGAATAAAACACTATCCTATACAATTATGTCTTAATGTAGAGCAAATAGACAGACAGTACGTAATTATAATCTATACTGAATATTATAAAGTGGAAAGTTTAGATTTTTTGTTTGTTTGTTTGTAAGAGTTTGAATCAAAAACTAATCAACCGATTAAAAAAATTACCTTTAGAAACCTAGATTATCAGCGAGTAACATACGCTATATTTTATATTAAAAACAAGTGAGAAACGGCAATAAATTGCCGTAAATCTTAGAGTTCGAAAATATGGTTCAAGTAATTTGCAAGTTTTGAGGTCAGAGGTCGTAGTGGTTAGTGTAACCGACTGCCACGCCTGAGGTTGCGGGTTCTATTCCCGCACAAGTCAAACATTTGTGTGCATGAACATAGATGTTCGTCTTGGTCTGGGTGTTTCTATGTATAATATATATGTATATAAAAATAGAAATAAACAATTATACCTATGTGTATGTTTATCCATTGTCTAGTACCCATAGTACAAGCTCTGCTTAGTTTGGGCTTGATGGTGTTGTGTATGTGGTAGAATATTATTAAATTAAATTAAATAGTCATTTCGGGGGTATATCGACTATGCTGAGTCGAATGGCGTTTATCGCGAGTTTCTAGCTCTTACGGTTCTTGAGTTGAAAGTTGTATAACAGACAGACGGACGGACAAAGCTGTTGTATAAGAGTTTTTTCGAACTCTAAAAGTACTGTTACTCAATAACCTACTTTTACGCGAGCGAAGCCGCGAGCAACAGCTAGTCGTGCTAATAAAAAGAGGAGCTTTATAAAAACAATAGCATGACATGCCAAACGACCTAAAATACGAGGTCATTCACCCTTTGATATTGATTCTTTAATTACTCTGTTGATATCAACAGATAAAATTACCACCATCCTAACTAATATTATAAATCCAAATGTGAGTTTGTTTGTTACGCTTTCACGCTTTAACTACGCGACCGATCATCATGAAATTTCGTATGCACGTTGTCATGGTACAGAAAAGGACATAGGATACCTTTCATTCAGAAAAATTAATTAATAACACTCCGAGAATAGAGGGTAGAGTCGAGGGACGAAAAGGAAGAGGAGGAGAAGGCCAAGGAAAAGATGGATGGACTGTGTGAGGATGGATATGAAAGGGAAAGGGGTAAATGATCAGATGACGGGTGACAGAGAAGTATGGAAGCGAAAGACATACTGCGCCGATCCCAAATAAATTGGGATCAGGGCAAGAGGATGATTGCCTGATCCGAGAATCGTACACGAGACTTTAGGCATAACAGTCGCATACACTATCGCTGTGCCACTGTCGTAGTTATTTTTCTATGTGTACCTAGCCTAGTGCAGTGGTCGGCAACCCTCGGCTCGAGAGCGAGAGAGTCTTTGACTCCTCGGCTGCGGTTCTTCCACGAAGTCTTTAGTGCAGGCACGGAATATTATGGGATTAAATATAATGACCACCAAAAATAGTAATTACGCAGCAAAATATGCTTACTAAAATATATCATAACGAGCACCTATACGCCTCAAATTACTGCATTCCGTCTCGGCAGGGTTAGGTTATGTTAGGTTCCTTCTTAAACACACCCAAAAATAGAAACCCCGCGAAGCGGGGCTCCGTCGACTTATTTTGATCACTTTAAATATATTTTACTGTGCAATTTGGTGATCATTTACTATTTTTGATTGTTATATTTTACTATATCTGGTGATAAGTTAAACATAAGCCAATATTATTTATTAGCTTGCTTTATAATAGTATGATACCATATTTAATTGACTACTTGTTTAACTAAGACTTATTTGACAAAGGCAAGCTCGTGAGTGTTCTTTTAAAACTAAATTATTGCCGTAATAATGTCTAAAAGCAATGCTTAAGTTAAAAAATGGCTCTTTGAATAGATTTCAATTGTGTGTTATCAACATTTGACTCTTTTGGTGGACAAGGTTGCCGATCATTGGCCTAGTGGAAGACCGTTGAACTGCCACGCAGAGCTCTCAGGTTCGATCCCAAGGCAAGCACCTCTGACTTGCCGAAGATAAGTGCGTATTAAATAGTTAATTATCGCTTGCTTTAACGGTGAAGAAAAACATCGTGAGGAAATCTGCATGTCATAGAGTTCATCGTAATGTTCTAGAAGATATGTGAAGTCTGCCAACCCGCACCGGGACTATGGCCTAACCCTTCTCACACTAAGAAAAGGCCCGTGCTCTGCTGGGCGTGTCCCACTGCTGTGGGACAGTTTATATAGGTACCGGCATGTTATTATTATATAAGTACTAGCTGTATCGACAGACTTTGTCCTGTACACAAAAAAAAACAAATCTAAACCATTCTCGAATCCACTTGAACACACACAAAAAATTTCATCAAAATCGGCCAGCCATTTAGGAGGAGTTTAATTACAAACACAAGCACAAAAGATTTATATGTAAAGATTAGAATGCTTTATTATTATGTTGTGACCTAAATAAAATACACTTATAATATGCTATTTAAGATGTCCGTGGGGGTAATTCGCTGTGATCAAAACTTAACGTGTTTATAAAAGCGATATTATTTGCGTAAATATAATAATAATAATAATATCACATATGAGTAGTAGAGCTTCGCTGATTTCAGCATGAATGGGCCGGCTCGACCGTGGAAGTACTACCCTCTCACAGAATATCGACGCGAAATAGCAGTATTCCTAATGTTGTGTTTCGTTCGTGAATGAGAGTGCCGGTGGCCCAATCACCCTCTTTCCCCCTTCCCACTCCTTCTCCTTTCCACTTCCTTTCCTAAAAAGAAATCTAATTGATGTATTGATGTGATCCACAAATGGTTGTTCCGCATCTGGATGTTCTTTGAATGTTTGTAAAGTCCCCCGCGATACAGAAATGATACCTAGTGAGGGATTTGTTTTTAAAAAAGAAAGCAAAAATAATTGAGTTTTTAATAATGTGTTTTCTAGTTTACTCTTCTTCCAGCTAATGCTTGTTTTAGGAGTGGGTTCACGTCGCGTTGGTTATGCAACGAGTGGGATCCAAAACTACGACCTCTCGATCACAAGGCCACTTTATCTATTCGGCTACCGTCTCTTTTAACTGTCGGATATCTATATACTAGCTTTTGCCCGCGGCTTCGCTCGCGTTAATTTAGAATTTGTCAATTAATTCGGGTTGTACTCTGCTTGTAATAATATGATTCAATCATGATTCGAAAGAAACGTAGCGCCATCTATTATCATAAGAACGTTTTTGTTGTTTTCCTCGGGATCAGTTATTTTTTTCAGGATGAAAGGTAGCCTATGTCCGTTTCTGAACACCTGACAACGTATATGCAAAATTTCAGGATGATCGGTTCAGTGGTTTAGGCGTGAAAAGGTTACAAACAAACAAACTCATTTTCGCTTTTATAATATTAGTTAGGATTAATACGTGAAGCTAAAACTTTGTACCCCTTTTTACAAAAATTGCGCGGCCGGAGGAGTATGAAATTTGGCACAGTTAAAGTTTATATGGAGAAGGAGGGGCGAATCCTAATATTTTTATAAAATATGCATTAGAAATACATTAAATTAATGAAAAAGCACTACACGCACACAACCATGCATTTGACACACGCAGTGGAAGCGCGTAACTATGGGTACATATATCAATATTATAATGACGTATATCAGCAATATCTTATAGGCGGTCGAATTTCGAGCACTAGGTGACCGCTAGTATGATTAACTATACATAATAATAACATTATGAAACGTTGATAATGATTGATACACTGTGTAGTGGCTACGATAACCCTTGTATGATTATTGGTTACTAATAACTTAATTAATGAGCGTCATCCAATGATAACTAGGAATGTATTCGAGGATTATTTGTTTGGCAAACAATAAAATA
This sequence comes from Catocala sponsa, assembly GCA_963564715.1. Taxonomy (NCBI): domain Eukaryota; kingdom Metazoa; phylum Arthropoda; class Insecta; order Lepidoptera; family Erebidae; genus Catocala; species Catocala sponsa. The sequence goes on from OY751342.1 coordinate 24,669,992, forward strand.
TAATATCATGTTAAACATAGAACAGTTGGCATAATTATAATTATGGAAGGCCCATGAAATTACATACATACATACATAGATTCACGCCTGTTTCCCAGAGGGGTAGGCAGAGACTACGGATTTCCATTTGCTACGATCCTGACACACTTCTCTAGCTTCATTCACTTTCATCACATTCCTCATACACGCCCGTCGGTTCAAGGAGCTCTTAACCTGGCCTTTGTCCAGAACGCCTCCGATCTGATCGAGAAACGTTCGCCTAGGTTTTCCTCTTGCGACTGTTCCATTCACATGAAATTATTATTTATAAACCTTATTTTACCCTACTTTCAACACATAACACACACACACGTAGACACAAATATTTTACTTTTTATTATTTAATTATAATTTTAATTTTTCGTTTTCTTCATTAATAAAAATGTTTAAAACATAAATTAGATTTAAATGTATGTATATGTCTCAGAATGTAAGAGACTAGATCCCACGACACAGGGAATCCTAGTGTGGGGTCTAGGGCATCAAATTGTAACCTGTAACCTTTCTTGAACAATAAATTCTTATTATTATTATCTGCTAGTGCAAAGTTAAAGATATGTATCTGATTGTATTGAATAAAGAAGAACATTATCAACTACCATCTTAGTCTCCCTGTGAAGATGGCTGCTGAAAAGCAACCGAAAGGTCGGGCAAAGTGTTAACTCAAATATAAATAGTTTAATTATATAATTAGCTTAAAAAGTAAATTTTAATAGTAGTAGTGTAACAGTTTTCAAAATCTTGTAATAAATTGTCAAATAAACAATAAAATCCGTATAAAGTAGTTTAATTTCAATGTATTGAATAAACTCAAAAACTACCAGACTGATTCTAAAACCCTTTACCGTAAGGAAGCTTCTTTATCCAGAACTAAGATCCTAACTAATATTATAATTTTTGAGTAAACATAGTTATGATAATAAGATTACGCCACTATTAACACGGATGTTTACGTAAATACGTATCTCTTATAATTGATTGTATGAAGTGCATTTTTATTATTAATTTACAGCCTATATGACTCTGAACTCTAACCTAAGATAAATTTAAAATAACAATATAAAATTTTCTGTCTTACTATCCATAAACAATGTCTACTTATAGTATTCATAACATTTTTACATTTGAGTCTATGCCAAAACGGCGTCCTTGCTAAATTATACTACTAGACAGCAGGGCGAGGAAATTGTTTCATAATTTTTTGTTTTCAACTGTCACAGCCGTAATTAGTCCGTGCGTCCGTAATCATTTTTGTCCACCCGACAACTTTGTAGGTCGCCAATAAAATTTTTTGCTCTACGTAATAAGAACAAAGGAAATGTTTCATTTTAATTTTGAGTCACATTTACTTACTTTCACGTAATAGGCCTTTTGTACTATGACATAAAGTTGATTTTATTTTTCTCTAATTCCAGGCTGTCAACTCCCCACCGGTTCCTCACCGAGATGTGTCGGCGTCTACCGCGGCGTACCATCCCTACACAGAAGAATATGCTGCTGTCCAACGTCGCGTCGAAAGACCCGCCCAACCAGAAGAAACAGACAAAAAGAAAGACAAGAAATGGTCAATCGGCAAACTCTTCAGACGAAAGAAGAAAGAAGATGAAAGTGGCACTTCCTCAGAAAGTGACGAAGGAGTCAGCACACGTTCGCCATCAAAAAGAAAATCTAAAAAGAAAAAGAAAGCACCAGCTGTTAATAATTTTGACCACATAGTTATAAGAGACTCGAGAAGAGCACAGAGTTTAGCAAAACCAAATTCTCGAGATCTTACTGATGATGGTGTACTATCTGACCCGTCAGCAGGCTTCATCAACTATCGTGCTAATAAAGCGAAAGAAATGTACAGGGCCTCCAAAGAGTCCCTCAGTTTGAGAGACGATTATTCAAATAGATCCGGAGGACCGTCTCTGGAAACACCTTCAAGAAAATCAAGGAAAGGTAGACTGAAAGCCAGGGTTGAAGCGCTTAGGAATAGTATGAGAGGTGAATCGAGTAGCGAAGAAGAATCACTCAAGTCATCAAATTCATCACTGATGATTCGGTTTAGAAGTGAGGATTCATTGATGCGGTCCCGTGATAGCTCATTAAATAAGAGGTCGAGGAGTGCTAGAAATGAAAGGTATATTAAGAGACTGTCGAGAGACGAAGAAAACCAGTTGAATAAAGAAGCGGAACTGCTACAGCAGGGTTACACGAAGGCTGAAGTGGAAATGTTGACAAGAACACCAACGAGCCAAAGTAGTGGTTACGGAACCTGTAAACGTGATCAAACACAAAAGATCAAAACTGAACAATTATACGCTAACAATGATGGCAACCGCCGTCCCATGAAATCCGAATCAATATCATCATTCCCATCGACTCAAAGTTACCCATCCTCCATTAACTTTAACGCTAAAGTTAACAATGAACATATTAACTATTCCATACCAACTAGTAACAATATTAAAAGAGAATCGCTTTACGCTAACAATAACAGAGAAAGGAGTGTCAGTGTTAATCCGTACGAAAATCCCGAGAACGTATTGTGCATCAAGTTTCCATTAGGGAATGTCACCAACGTAAAGAGAGAGGAAAAGGCGCCACCAATACCGCCTCCTCGGGACATGCAAAGAAAAGTCGCCACGCCTATATCAATGTACTACGAAAATAACCCTATCGTAGCTGATAGAATGGCTCACACACAACAAACTGTAATGCACGGTGTGCCTAACAGTGACTTTGAAAGAATAATGCGACGAAGTCAAGAGAGAACATTGAGCAATGGATTTAATGGTCTGAGGCGACCTATATCGAACTCTGAAGATCACATTGCAATGCAAAACAATGAGTATATTCAGAGCTTCCAGTATAAAAACGAACAGCCTCGCAGACCAGCGTCTGTGTCAGCAGAACCTAATCATTATGGACTCTATGTCAACACACCGCCTTGGAGAAAGTCAGTAGGTCCTAATAATATTGTTAAACCAGAACCAGTTCAATTAAGACATGATTATTTATATTACGCAGATCAAAGTCCTAGATCTCGCCGACCAATTAGCATAAAAACTAGTCAAAACGGTTATGAAAACCAATATTTAAGTGATTCCCAAACTTCACAAAACGTCGCTGAAAGTGTATATCGTAGGCCTCGTAATGCGTCAGAATTTTGGAAGAAAATAGATGATGCTGAGAGACAAAGACGACAACAAGGCATATATGCGAACTCACGAAGCAGCAGCGATTTTTCAAATAGCACACAAATGAACAGAACAGCTCCATATTTAGAACAAAATAAACTGGGCCAAGAAAACACCGACATCCAAAATAAAAATAAAAATTCTTTTAAATCTTCGTCTGTTGACACAACTGACGACGCCAAAGTGTGGAAGGCGACGACAGAATACAAGCGTTCCGTTACAGTGGAACCGCCGAAAACCTTTACATCGCCAACATCAAAAACACACGTTAGACACAAATCTGATACGTTCGTTCCCAGCATATATCAAATGCCGTCTGACGATGAAAAGAGTTCAGAGCGACGAAAGTCAACTAACCTCGACGATGCTCTCAATGAATTAGAAGCTATATACAATAGCCTAGGGCTAGGTGACGAAGATTTGTTAGATAGAGCGGAACGTCGAGAGTTAATGACGCCGAAGTTTAACGACCATTTCAATGACTGGAATGGAAATGATGACGAAATACAGTTACGAAGTCAACCGACGACACCTTTGAGGCGGGCATCGAGAAGGTCGACTTTACCTGATAAGTTACAAGACGATATGGCATTCAGACGTCTGAATTCCCTAAGTAAGGATAAACCTAATTATAAAGAAGCTCAATCCCAAATAAGTTACATGTTAGCGTCACCAGTCTATGTGCCCTACGCGTCGGATGATGACAGGCAGTCTGAAAGGAACGAGCCCGACATCGTTCATGACGATGTTGTTTACAGAAATATAAAACAGACCAACAATCGTCTAAAGACTATGGAGCCACAACCTCCATTTGGTATACCAATTGGTCCAGTATCACCAGCACCACAAAGTGATTACCTTCACGCCACACCAGAAAATAAAGGCCGGTCGAGGTTTATTCCTAGAAGATCACCTGACCTTGTTTCCGATGATTTAGCATATAGAAGTCTGAGGAAAGATGGCAGGCATTCTGCTCTATTTAATGGAGATATGCCAGATTACAACGGACATATTAATAATAATCATAGTTATAGCGAGTATCCTTTCACTAAAGACTCATCAGCCGCTGCTAATCTTAAGAAGAAAAGAGCTGTTAGGTCTTTATCTGCCAATATATTTACTATGATACAAAAGGAAATTGACGATGCATTAAATATGAGCAAAATATCTAGCTTACAAAAGACACATAGTAACAGTGACGTCATGAAGCGGCTCCGTAGCACGTTCGAAAGTAACGACAACGAGCAGGACCACTACCCTCGTAACAAGGTAAAGCAAAGACACAACACTGTCAGTCTATTTGTTAATAACACACATGCACCCACTCATCATTTCGCAAAAGACGATTCATTCATTCATAGTGACGATAAGCATCTTGCTAAGCCACCATCATGTGATAAGTCCAAAAGCTCATCACCATCAAACAGATCTCCCCAAGCATCTAAACGTTCCTCAAAGGATGAGTTTCAACAGGTTCTTAGCATGCTGGCACAGGAAGCTATGGACACAAGTAATAAGTTAGGTGTAGCTTTAGCTGAACTGGATAAAAATAGGAATAATAATGAGAAGAAGTCAGATATTCAGAGCCGAATTTCTGATAGTAGGCAAACCTTTTTAAATGGTTTAACAAGTAAATCTTATGAAGATACTGCCCCTAAGGTAAAACTGGTAAATGTTCGCTCAGAAATTGTAGATGAACCGAGGGAGGACAAGGTAGTTAATGACGTAGAGGAGGAATCAAAAGGAAAAAAGACTGAAGATAGTCTTTTAGCTATATCAGATCAGCTGCATAAGGTTGAAGACCAACTTAAACATAGTTTTGAAAAGGAATTGAACTTTGAAGACGAAAGTTTGAAGCTTTCTAATTATATAGCGAAGGCTGAAGAACAAATAAAGGCTCAAGAAACGACGGTTGTGATACCAGAAAGTAAATTAAAACCTGACGTTGTCCCATTGACTATTAAGGATGACGCAGTAAAAATTGAAACCCCCAGTGAGAACAAACCCGAACTTAAACCTCCAGTGATTAATTCATTGAATCCATTCTTAAATACTGATGATAAAATAAAAGAAATCAATGAAATAAACGCTTTTAAAGAGTTAAAAGATGGAATATCTGACTTAATAGCTGGTATATGTCAAGTAAACGAAAAGCTATTTACACCTAAGACATCGAACATTGAGAAATGTAATACGAATACAGATAAAATAACTGGAATAACAGAAGCCAGTGAAAGGCTAAACCAAGTATCACAAAATATCTGTAAACAAGAAGTTCCTCATAGGGCTTCCGTTAATCTATCAATATACGAAGATGATTTAGAAATAAAGAAAGACGCTGCTGATTCAACAGAATATAATTCGTCGGAAGAACTGGCGACGATATTTAAACTAGACAGTGACGCAAAACAGCGAACTGTAAACGATAGCCAGCAAGAATCCGAAAATAAGATTCGTGATGAATTAAGTTCGCCCAAATTAGTTCAGACAATGAATCAGCAACTGAGAAGGCTGTCGGTAGACCAAACTGATGATTGTAATCCTAGTCAAAGCAACTCACTGCCAACGAATGTGGCGCCGTGGAGAGCTAAAAGGCAAACTCACAATTCACAAAAAGAAAATACAGGTACGTGGTCCATTCTCATGCACGGTGTATGGTTTTCACTTTAATCATTTTGCATCCAGCTTTTTGTTTTCATGTCACATTTTGTGTTCACAATCCCGACTGAGTTGTTCCATTTTTAGTTGCCTGTACTAACTAGTTGTTTTGTTTTTATCGAATGCGTTGTTTTTGTTGTTTCGACAGGCGATAACACGCAGTCGAAGCGCGATTGGCACGACTCTGGCACGTTGATGTTAGCTTGTACCTACACTCTGATGTTCTCCCAACACCTGGCCGATTTGGACTGGCTGACGCTGCTCGGTTTGCTGCTAGCAATGATCACTGTTATCGCTATGCTAATAATATAAGATAGATAATAATAAATGTAACATTATATAGGATATGTTTGCACAAGGCACATTCTTAACAAGAATTTAATTCCTTTTAGGATCCTAAGTGTCGTCACAATGCCAAGTTCTGATATGGACTGAACAGTATCACAATAATTAGACGACTTGTTGTACTTTAAAAAACTACGTTTTTAATTCCGGGTTTTATTTGTTTTATGATTATGTTAAACTATAATTCCGAGAAAATTGATTAATTCGGAAGGACGTTTGTTTAATAAAATATATCTTAACCTTAGTATGGAATAATATATTTTTAGTAACATACCTAATTAAATAATTAACATAATATTATATACACAAATTATTTACAAGAAATATGAACTAAAGAGAAGAATAAAACTTCAAAATTAAAAAGCGTCATAATATTCCTCCGCATCGTCGTCAATTGGCAACGTACCCAGAAGACTGGCAGCATTGCCACATTGAATGGCAATAGTTATTCTTTGTGCAAAGAAAATACCAGCCCTCTGGTCACGCGAAGCGTTGATGAGCCACTTAGCTAAGTCTCTATAAACAGACCTAGCACTTGGACCCCATGGCCCAATCTTAGTATTAATTATTTGTCCAATATTGTGATACTGGTCTGTCTTGCGTCTAAATGAGACATAAACTGTAGTTTAGTGTCATTAATTACTCACTATTTGTATCATGGTCCAATTTTAAGATAAATGCATTTAATGTAAAATCTACAAAAAATTTATTATTGTGTACTTATCTTTTTTATTGTTTGTTATAAGGTTGATATTTAAACTTTTTAGCTGTGATGTTCATTTTACCTTTAACTATATAGTGTTTTAAGTTAACCTAATTTTGTATGTAATTTTATTTAAAATTTTACCTACTTGTGCCAAAATCAATGATCAAAAAATGTTTTTGAAAATTACCTAATATTTGATATATTGCTTTGAATGTTTTACGTCGCATGTTTTATTATTTAATATAAGTTTTGCATGTTTATGTCATGTATTTTAATTATTTTTATGTGCTTCAGATGTAGATATAGGCACAAAGTATAAAAACCTAAAACCACTTAGAAAATCACCTTTATAAAATAGTAATCATTTAACCAATAAATTTATAAAAGTGATTTGTTAATTTTTTTTACCAGTGATATTAGGCAATCAAAGAACAATTTTTGAAAGGCTGATCATCACCAAACATTTGTTAACAGACTGTGACGTCGACTGGGATTGGTCTGATTGAATTAGCATCACCCAATCAAATCACTAGACTAATGAGTTTGATTTTGACACATCATTGATTAGCCTGTCAAAAATCGAATGTAAATTTATCTACTTATCGACGTAGTGTTTTTTTCTTATAGGTAATAGTAATATACCTACAAAATATTCTATCTATGTAAATAAGGTAAACAAAAAGAAGGCACTATTATACCTTTCTTTGATTGTAACAATTATAATCAATAATTTGTTTCTAGGTGAAAATTGACTGCCTGAGGTGATCAACGGCTGACTACGTTCAATATTATCTACGTACTTCGAAAATAATTTAAGCTATTTTTAATTTTACCTAAGCTACTTTCTGTATTTTATCCTATACTTAGATATATGTGACATTTAAAACTTTACTATGTTTATGTAGAGGCTTCCAGATACATTTAATGAGAGCGTTATTTATATGAAGAAAAGAGTTATAATTTAAATAAAATGTTTCAGTTTTATTTGTTGTTTCATTGTTATTATATCCAGAAATAATAAAGCCATTCGTAACTACTCGATACCATACTATCGAATCGAGTACGAACAGCTACGATAGTTACAATCTTCGATCAAATATTTGATCGAAGCCATGCCTTAATGATGGTATTTGAAAGGAGGCATGCCTCAAATTATTTATCTACTGATTTAGGTTACTACTAAAATGTACTACACAAATCCTACCTACTAGTAAAAAGAGAAGTGTTGTGGGTTCGAATCCCACACGGGACAAAAATTTGTGTGATCCACAAATGATTGTTCCAAGTCCGAAATTTTTTGTGTCCGTTGTTTAAATGTTTGTAAAGCCCCCCTGCACTAAGTATAAATCTTGCAACACAAGATTTATACCTAGTGCAGGAGTGGTCCCATAAAAAAAATACTTTATTCTATCACATAGATACCCATTACCGAAACTCTTACAATAAAAATAATTCCAATGCTTAATAAAAGGCATTGAGTACTTAATAAATTGGGTACCTACCTACTACGTACCAGAGATCTGCAAATTGTGACAAGCGATAGATTACAATTAATTTAGAGTAAAAGGTATTAATTTACATTAAAGAACAATTATTATTAGACAATTAAATTACTACTTATCGCCGTAGTTTGTCTAATTCACAAACTAATATTAGGTACTGTTTTAATATATGACTAATTTACACATAGGTAGAAGGGTTTATAGTTCTTTAAATTCATATATTATTACATTCAGAACGTCCTATAAAATAAAACAAATCGTAATAGTTATAATAATCTATTACAAAATAGATAATATATATTTACATAAACAAATAAAACGCCATCTGTTGTCACCTTCTGGAACCAGTATAGAGAGCAATAACCCCCGACCTTAGTTATTGTAAGAATAGCTTCCTAGGTGGCACTTGGAACGCCCCCTTAAGTTTTCATTTTAACGTATAGATGGCAGTGTGAGCAACAATAATATTTGTTTTTGATAATTCTTGATTTATTTATGTTTTCCGGTTAAGATAAAAGAATTATGTTTTTTTTTACTTGATGCCTGCAAGTTTATATTATAACATAATAAAAAATTGGTAAATATATTTTCACGATACTTTATGCTCGTGGAACTAGGGTTAAGAAACTCATCCCAGATCCCAATCCCAACTGTCACTAGTGTCAGATTTTTCGCAAGAAATGTATCGTATGCGTGTTGTGAATATTATTTTGCAATATAGGCTTATTATTTTGGATTTTAAATTGTTATAACTAGTTTGTGGATTAAAGCTATTGCGAAATTTTAGTAGTTAGTGTTTACTCATGTTATAAGGTGCCGTTGCACGTGTAATTTTCGTACTAAACGCTGGACGACAACCTACTTTGTTCCTGTTGACCTGTCTCGGACTGTGATTGTTTAAAAGGTAACGGTTTCAAATTTATATTGTTTTATTTTAAATACTGTATGAAACCTGTTGTAGAACTTACCGGAGACCTTCGTATTGATGCGAACGGTTTAATCGACACAAGTTTTCATATAGTTATGAATGTTTTCTTCGATCGTTCGCCAATGTTATCTAAGTCAATTTGTTTTATTATTGTGATACTGGCGGCTACGTAAAATTCGCTACGTTATCATTTTGTAGGATCTTTCCATAACAATGCATTCGTTTATTTTTACAACTTTTTAATGTTTCAATAATTATTAATTCAGTTTGTAAGTTTTTTGTCGACTATAAGTTTGCGTTTGTACGTAAACATACTAGTCTTTTAGTTGCATGAATATGTGTATTATAACTATATTACCAAAGCACCCTAAGTGTTACACAAGATGTTATGCATCAAATTATAGTTTATTCATCTTTATTACAATAGCTGTGCTGCTAATTATTATTCGTTTTTAATATAACAGATAAGAAGATGCTTTATGTAATTATGTAGATAGGTACATTAGTTTGTCTAGTAATAATAGATGTGATATATTTCTAGGTTCAGGTTATTTTATTCTGCCCTGTTTATAGTCTATCCCAATGCTGGGCTTGAGCTTCTTCTCAGTGTTAGAAGGATCAGGCTTTATTATTTTTAATTTATTTTTTATATAATTATAAATACACATATATTATACATTTTATAAACCGTTATTATTATTAAAATTGGAAGAGTAAGGCCTAACAATTTATAAGTATCTCTACCTCTCACATAAATACATTCAAAATTTAAAATACTAATTATTCTATATTTAAACAAAGCCTGCAGATTTTATAGATTGAATAAGCATAAAGACTAAAAGCAATATAATTTTGTACTTGAAACAACTTAGAATACCTACTGTGTTTATTTTTCACTTGCAAACTCTTTCATGCATTTAAAGACACAAATGCATAAAAGCAGTTTAAAGACCAAGGTCAGGTTATAAGTGAGGAAGTGGTAAATCATGAGATCTTGACCATCACTCGGTTTGGACAGGGGGACTGACTATATTTAGCACCCAATTGGATGCAAGGCGTTATCAGTGCTTATAAGACTGGATGCAGGATATGCCTTGTGTGACACCTTATGTCTATAATACTGTTGTATAGTTGTCTATGGCTTTGACTACAGAGTGGAATATTTACTGTTGAAATTTGTGATCAGTCCAGTTCAAAATGTTTTAAAACTAAGATTAGAATTTAGTTTGTCACCAGAACAAACTATTATTCTTATATCTTAACATTTTGTGTCAGATTTTTTGTTAATTTACCTATGAGACTATAGATCTATCACTTATAGAGGCATAATATCTGAATTCTAGAAATTGCAATTGGTGTAGTGGACACGAATCCTTCATCATTTGTACAGGGCAGCTTGCAAAATTTGGGTGTAAAACCTCTTTGTCTTAAATGTACCTCATGTGACCTTGTGACCCCTGTATCTCGCGGGTCTTTTGACCCACAGGGCCTATATTTAAATTCGACCGAGGTATGACCCCAAGGCGTCTACACACCAAGTTACAAGTCAATCGGTCCAGTGTTTCCGGAGTTATGCCTGTCACTAACAGACAGACACAAAGACCCACACATACTGTTTTCATTAACCTCTGAAAAAGACTCAGAGCTTAATAATAACAGTCTGTTTAAAATAGTATTTAATCATTTATTTTAGCCTATTATATTTATTTAGAGTGAGGTAATTGAACTATTCTATAGGTTTCATTATTTTCCATCTAAAATTGTTCATACTTTAGAAAATGCATCCAATCCAATGCAATGTTGTCTGAGCATAGTTAAGTTTCGTGCATACCATCACTATTTGAGTGTAGCTTGTAAAACAATAGTGTGTGTTAAGATATATAATTTTCATGTTTTAGATTATTTTAACTTAAAATACCTACAAAATATATATTTGATCATACCTATACTTTATTATTAAAATTTACATAAGTATAAAAATTTCGCTGAATATAAGCAAATATAAATGGTTATCTAAATATGCAATTAAATTATAGAAAGGCACTTCAATTTGCCGCTACAAAACAATCTATGATTAATTTCATAAAATTATTGTTATTTACAATACTTTTGTGTTATCAATATTTTAGCTATGAGGTAATGTTATGTTATGTATGAGGTATATGTAATATTAATTAATTATAATTACTTGCATGCCACTCAAAGGTAGGAACATTTGATACTTGTACCTGTTCGAAAATTTATAACACCACTGTAACAATGTTTTCTGCAAATTAATAAATGATTTGATTTGAGGTCATTGTGACCTCATAGCTAAAATATTGAATGTACCTCAGAGAAACAATTATTCTTATTTAAAAATATTTTTCCTATGTCACTGCTTACTGCCAATTTGTTTGATAATATAGGCAATAAAACAAAAACAAATTTTAAGACAATAATATGCATGTGATACCTCTCTGCCTACCCTTTCACGGACGTACAGGCTTGTATCTATACACACGTATATGCATACCTCCACATATTCATACAAGGCTATTCATAAATAAAATATATACTTATAACTATAATCACAAAAAAGTTTTAACTTCAACAAATGAGGTTAGGTCACACTAGTGCATTCAGACCATCCCATTAGAGGGAGTACAACAACTACATTAGCAAAGTTAGAGGGAGAGCAAACATTTATATTAGCTTGTGTGTGCCAAAGGAGTAAGTTTTCAGTTTAAACTTTGCAGACAAATAAGTTTGTTTGAATACTACTATTAATATTAACGGAGTATGAAGTTGTATGTTGAATTTATATTGAAATTTTACATTAGAATACTAGTTCTAGAGTTCGAAAAAACTCTTATACAACAGCTTTGTCCGTCCGGCCGTCTGTCTGTCTGTTATACAACTTTCAACTCAAGAACCGTAAGAGCTAGAGACTCGCGGTCAACGCCATTCGTATTGAGATTGGGTAGAAGCTGTTACTACAAATAAAAGTAACCCAGTTAAATTAGATAAAGATTTCGAAATCCAAAGTAAGCCATTTTCTTTGTTTGTTTTTTTTAATATGGACCACGTAAATGACATCGCAGGCTTATTGTACTCGAATAAAGTTGGGGGCAAAGTGTGGCAATAAATTATTCTAACTAGGATGTTTATTGTATCATTTGTATGGCATTCAAATTATAAAGAATGAGTAAACATTCAGATCAGAGGTTCCCAGACGTTTTTCTCATAGACCACTTTCAAAATTTAGATGGTTCTGGTGAATCCTCTGCAGCTAAACAAGTTCATGCAAGTAAAAAATTTGATCAGATCTCTATGGGCTAACGTTTTTCTTTTTTAGAAATTCTCGGATCTGAACCTACCACGGTAGGCGGGCTGACTTAGTAATTCTCTACCCAAAAATCGAAAAGCCACTGATACTGAATATGGAATAATATATGCAAGTAACAGTCGGTGAAGTCAAGCCAACATTTTAGTTCTTCACTATCGCAAGCAAATAAATTTTCGTGGACCCCCGCTTACTAATTGTGCACCCCCATTTTTTTATCACGCCAATGTAGACCCCCGTCGAGTCTCCCGTGGACCCCTGGGGGTCCACCTGGACCATTTTGGGAACTAATGATTTAGATAATTAAAGCTGTTTAAATCCTTGATAAGAGTGACGCTATTTATATATCAATAAACAATATAGAGATAGCTCTTTATTTAAACGGACGCGGCGATTTAAATAGTAGCAACCGCTTATCTATGAAACAGCTGTCGTTATCTGCCGACCTATTAATCAGAGTAAAATTCGGGTGATCAGAGCACTTTTTGCAAGTCATGATGTTTCTGAAGTGCCTGGATATTTTAGGGTAATGCAAATCCATATCGACTGTCTTTACTGTGCGTGACAGTCAGGATCGACGGTTGTACGATTTTAGACCACTCGGTAAAGAAAGGCAGATCAAGACAAAAAATTGTCAACAGACACTTAAATGCATCTCGACCGCTGGGATTGGCTGTCTGAATTAGCAACAACCTATCAAACCTCTTGATTTAAATATGGTTTTGGAACGTCATTAAATAATGTTTAAGAAACCGGGTGTAGGAGACACGACGTACTTTACGGACAGATTCCTACGTCATCCACTGTGTCTAGCGTACAACTTTTTGACTGAGCACTGTCTACCAAAATACAGGCTACAGGCTAGTTGACCAGTACCGTTTGTAAACATAAAACAACACTATTTTGTAATTACTTTGTTGGTAACTAATTTTTTGTTCAAATAAACATTTTTTTAAATTTTTTGTTATTATAGATGCCTTCTTGCTAATGAGAATTTCCTGCCAGAAAAATCCAATAAGATTATGCCAAATCTGGGAATAAGACTAGATTACAAATTTTCGATCCAAGTCTCGTACTTGACGCGAAATCCTTCATCATCGTAATCTTACATTTACACCAGGCAAAAAAACGGTGAAACAGTCCCGTATTGTATGAGAAACAAGAGGTAACTTGAAACTATCTACGAGTAACTGTCCTCATAATAAATCGGCCTTTATTAAACCAAATATGGATAGGGCACTGCTATGATTGCCAACATTATATCGTTATCCGGTCATTATAATAAAATTTATCATCTAACATTGGAGGCTATTTAGATCGACGTTATGTTTTAGAGGTTAGCTAATTTCTTTTTTTATTAGACGTCCGAGTGTTCTTCTTTCTGTGTTGCGAATTTAAATTACCAAAATATAAATGTTGTCACAAAGGTTAAGTATAAAATATTAAACAATTTTCTTGAAGTTTAGTTGGAGAAAGCTTTGTGACACGTGAATAGTTTTGATACTATGTAGGTATGGAGGCAAGCCTACTTCTTTCTACTCGACACATTTCGAAATGCTGCATCTTACTGAAAATATTTTGATATAGCCAACTACCAAGCACCGTTCATCGAACCTCATGATTGGCTATAAACCAGTGCAAATAATCTTGCGCCGTGTAAGTGGTGCAGCAAGTACGAAGTGGTCTATCTAAGAGTTTTATTGGAACATTGACTTAACTGGGGCATATGTGGCCTAACGTGAAAGGCTACGGTGGCTGATGTCATGTAGGTATTATCCTTAATTGTTCTTAAACCGTGGATGCTGTTCTGAGCATTTTGTTTAAATTTGTCTAATCTTTAAATTAGCCTATAGTCTGACTACAGAATTACAATATGTTGGAATCATATTTGGATGTTCGAAACACATTAGGACGTGGTAGGTCAACTTGAGGCAGAAAGTAATACAATACTGAAGTAAAATATATAAGAAATTTGTGCACTGCGCCAAATACTGAAATAGATTCAGGGAACACAGTCCCAAATGGCTGTTGCATTATTTTTATTACATTGCTGGAGGTTTACGTAACCAGTGCACCAAAAGTCGAGTAAGGGTTTTCTGGAACTACCAAAAATGCTGATGTAAAATTTGGACCCATGTAATAGATTCTGGACGTTATAAAAATCTAGTACTAACTAGATATTGCCCGCGGCATCGTTTGCGTGAATGTAGATTTTGTCAATTAATTTCTATTCCTCGGCAACAGTACATTTTTTTGGATAAAACCCTTTACCCCTTTCTGTTCTCCAGACGACGTGTATGCAAAAGTTTTTTTAAGATGTGCAAGCGAACAAACTCACAATCGAATTTATAATATTAGTTAGGATTTGCTGTATTCAAAGCCATGCCACGTTTTCTTATCGTTAAGCGTTTTAATCATGCCTCCCCCCAACGCAGACAATTTAATTTGTCCGTGTACTGCATTCCAGTTTTTATCATTAATCTATGATACTGGGGTCTAGTTCTAGCTACGTGTGATGCCATTAACACTTTTTATTAGTACTAGCTAAGTGTTATTGACCTACTTTTTTATTCAAGAATACATTTAATTATTGTTGAAATGAAAACCTATTGTGTCTGGCCGCCTGTGTGCCGTTGGGTCAATAGGTTAATATGCAAGACATATTAGGTATTTATTCAAAATACTACAACACATAGGTACTAAGTGAAACATTCTCGCGGTATTCTTGCGATGACGCCTCACGAAATCCTGGCGAGAAAAGCTGACAGAGGCTGATACGTGTGGGCGCTTTGGTGTTATTTGTCCAAATTCATCCAATTTTATCCAATTGGCTTAATGTTGTATCCCGATACAGAGTATTTTCAGAGCACTAACAGAAAATTATGTATTACGCGTGAATTGTATCACGCTGTAAATTATCATCGGGAACGATTCTGAAGAGTAGACCACACTTAACAAATCCTACTTCCTACGTATATGTAATACTAGATGTTCCCGTGGTTTCACCCGCGTTTATCGTTACTGCCCCGCCTCCGTGGGTCGTAGCGTGATGTTATATAGGCTATAGCCTTCCTCGATAAATAGGCTATCCAACACTAAAAGAATTTTTCAAATCGAACCAGTAGTAATCACGCAGAATAAACCAGGAGAAACATCGTTTGTACTATGTCTGTAATGGGTAATTATTTTGCTGCAATGTTATTTTAAAACTGCGATATCTCCTAAGATATTCATTGAAATCGAATGATATACAGGGCAATTTTGTTTTAAATTAAATACTTGTGATGAATAACATATTTATTTGGATAAGGATTAATATCATGTTTATAATAATACCTTCGCAAATAATGCATTATTTTAGAACAAATTTCGTTAGCATAAAAATGGTTATAGTGAGCCAACCTTAAAATATAGACATATGCTGTCGCGGACTTTTTTTTAGAACTTTTAAAGGCGAACAATTCTGTCATACATGATTTTTGCGAAACTTTAACTGTTTACGCAGCGCACGCAGCGGAAGCTCTCAAAAGGAAAAAATACCCTCCGATCTTGAAACATTCTTCATTGGTGCTCAGCTCCTATTGATCTTAGCGTGATGATATATAGCCTATAGCCCTCCTCGATAAATGGGCTATCTAACACTGAAAGAATTTTTCAAATCGGACCAGTAGTTCCTGAGATTAGCGCGTTCAAGCAAACAAACAAACAAACTCTTCAGCTTTATAATATTATTATAGATTATAATGTTTTTGATGATGTTTGGATGTTTCTTACTCAATCACACGTAAACTGCTTTGTAGATAGACCACATCCTGGATACTCTTTATCCAGGCTTGTGTAACCGAGTAGTAGTTTTTTTTATAGCTGTTGTACAACCGATGGGTAGGTTGCAGTGAAACATGCTAAATCTTATACCACCTGTCTCTATATTCACAAACAATATATTTTCGTTTAATTTCATTTCATTTCGAGTTATGAACGTAGTCAAAACCGCCGGCAGAAACAACTTATTCATACATATAATTAACTCCTGTTCACAATTAATTATAGTCGACAACAAACAAAACAGTCTCTACCTAATATATGTACATAATGAAGTCAATCGTATCTATTTAAAGTGTAGGTACATTTAAAATAGCCGACTATTTATTCGATTTGCTGAGTTGTCTAGTAAAAATGCTAATCGTCACTTGAACTTGACCTAGCGCCGATACGGCCTTGCTTGCCTTCATTGCCGCAATTTGACTAGAATTTAGGATAATTCTTCAATGAGTATTGTGTTTTCCTTAGAATATATTCTTGTATAAATCGAAGCTCGTGTTACAAAAAGAAATCTATACTAATATTATAAAGCTGAAGAGTTTGTTTGTTTGTTTGCTTGAACGCGCTAATCTCAGCAACTACTGGTCCGATTTGAAAAATTCTTTCAATGTTAGATAGCCCATTTATCGAGGAAGGTTATAGGCTATATATCATCACGCTAAGATTAATAGGAGCGGAGCACCAATGAAGAATGTTTTAAAATCGGAGGGTTTTTTCCTTTTGAGAGCTTCCGCTGCGTGCGCTGCGTAAACAGTTAAAGTTCCGCAAAAATCATGTATGAGAGAATTGTTCCCCTTGAAAAGTTCTAAAAAAAAGTCCGCGACAGCATATGTCTATCTTTTAAGGTTGGCTCACTATAACCTTTTTTATGCTAACCAAGTTTGTTCTATAATAATGCATTATTTGCGAAGGTATTATTATAAACATGATATTAATCCTTATCTAAATAAATACGTTATTCATCACAAGTATTTAATTTAAAACAAAATTGCCCTTTACATAATTCGATTTCAATGAATATCTTAGGAGATATAGCAGTTTTAAAATAACATCGCAGCAAAATAATTACCCATTACAGACATACAAATAAAACGATGTTTCTCCTGGTTGATTCTGCGTGATTTTAAATTAGCACTGTAGGTATATTTATAAAATGTTGCTGAATGGTTCTTATGTGGTTCGTGGATTTAACAAAGAAAGTTTCAGCCCCTTTCAAATTGTATTATAGGGGCCTACGACCCACTCTCTCTCTTATGTGACGCAGACGAAGTTGCGCGGGTCAGCTATCTATACTAATATTATAAAGCTGAAGAGTTTGTTTGTTTGTTGTTTGTTGGTTTAAACGCGCTAATCTCATAATAACCTATTTATCGAGGAAGGCTATAGGCTATATAACATCACGCTACGACCTACGGGGGCGGCGCAGTAACGATAAACGCGGGTGAAACCGCGGGAACATCTAGTATTGGTATATAATAACTAATAGATTTTGCCTGCGCTTTTGTCCGAGTGAATGTAGGTTGGATTAAGTAACAGAGGCCTGGGCTGGATGGTGTTGTGTGTATGTGGTAGAATATTATATTATTATATACATATATAAATATATATATATATATATTATTATATTATTATTTTTAATGTGAGATAATAGTAGTTATTTCTGTGCCTTGAACTTGGTACATGTTATACACCTCTGGTTGTCTATTGCATATAGATCTCTCATCAGTTAATTATTATATTAGATCCAGCATAATTTTAAAATACTTGCTAATTACAAAGCACATACATTTGCATGTCTGACCAGACAGAGCATGTTGAGACAAAAAATATCTGTAACACCTGATTGTACACATGTTGAGTTAAATAAATTTATCTTTATCTCTCCTTACCTAAAGAGATATACCTATAGATAGACTATATTTTTAGTAGACAAGTGGGCTGACGAGTTTTTTAATTTCCTCTCAATAATAGCCTCCAGACAATATGATTTGTTTAAATTCACATAACAATCTCACCAAACATCCTAAAAATGCGTATTATCCAATCGGCGAAGAATGTTTTCTAAAGAAAGAAAGAAAGAAAGAAAAACCGTTTATTTGCCACAGATACAGTTCAAAAAGGAAATACATACTTACAATATAACTTAACATTAATTCATTGAAATTAAACTACTATATACGGATTTTATCGCGTTGTTTATTTGACACTGTTACACTACTTTGAAATAACTACACTGGAACATTGAGACAACTACCATCTTAGTCTCCCCGTGACCATGGCTGCTGAAAAGCAACCGAAACGTCGGGGAAAGTGTAAAAATAAATCTAAATAGTATAATAGTATAGTAATAGTATAAATAGTTTTAATAGTTCAATAATTTAAATAGCTTAAAAAATTTGTAAAGTTTAATAGTGATTATAGTAGTGTAACAGTTTTTCAAAAAAATTTTGTAACAGTGTCAAATAAACAACGCGATAAAATCCGTATATAGTAGTTTAATTTCAATGAATAACATTCGCGTAAACAGAAGACAATATTAACATTAATTATTAGAAACGTGCAATCTGTGGACAGATTGGTACGCACTCAGCATTGTTGCTATATTGTGGTCCATAGGGGATCCACAATAGAGCGCTGAAAAAAAAGCGGGTGATCCATTGGCGAGCCGGCGAGCTATCGGTATAAATCGTTGGCTCGTTGGCTCGACGACTCGCGTTGGTGATCCATTAGCGTACCAAACAGTCTACTCTCATCCTTGGCGAAGTCATGGCGTGCTCCCAGACGGAGTTACTTTGTTACTTTGGTATACTTTTACATCAAGAGAAAGAACAAAAAAAGAAAAAAAGACGCCATAAAGTGTGGGTTAAAAATTGGCTGCAAGAAAGACAACGCTTTTCCTATTTAAATTTACTGTCAGAGCTTATTGGTGAACCAAATGACTATTGAAATTATTTTAGGATGTCGAAACGAGTGATGATGAAACGAGCGTAAATCCATTTGTGTAGGTAGCTACTGGACCTTACCGTACAGCGCTTGCGGTCGCCACCAAGTTCGCAAAAAGACTGTCGGCTCGACTGATCCACTGGCGGTTTTATTGCACCGCGGACTTAGTATTTCAAGCATGCACAAAGAGCCAGCGAGCAATACCGCTGGTTTTTAAGTCCTCAGACTTTTAAGTGCTTCGTTGGCGGTTTAGACCTTTGACTCGCGAGTTCGTTGGCGTATCGGCGGTTTTACTCGCAAATGGATCACCGCCTTTAATTTCCTCTCAATAATAGCCTCCAGACAATAGGATTTATGTTTAAACTCACATAACAATCTCTTTTCAATACTAATCAAACATCTTAAAAATGCGTATTATCCAAGAATTATTCGGCGTATTATTCGGCGAAGAATGTTTTCTAGATATCAAAAATAAACGCTTAGCATATTTTCTTCTTGACATAGCAGTGACAGAGACAGCGATAGTGCAAGGCGTCCTCGCTTATCTAATCGTGTGTTTTGTTCCGACATGAATAACTCTGTGTGTACATTCTATGTTTTATATCTACTTACTCAGATCTAGGCACACCATCTTGTCGTTTGAAAAGTGCGGATAAAATGCCGGGATTTGGATAAAAGGTTAAGGCATAGTTTTTATATTTATGAAATACTAGCTTTTGCGCGCGGCTCCGCCCGCGTTGTACCTACATCAATAAATAGTAGTCTATGTCCTTCCCCAGGTTTTAAACTATATCTGTCCCAAATTTCATCTAAATCGGTTGAGTGGTTTAGCCGTGAAAAGGTAACAGACAGACAGACAGACAGACATATAGACAGACAGAGTTACTTTCGAATTTATAATATTAGTAAGGATAAGGATGTAGCATCAGCTATCCTAACTTCCTAACTAATATTATAAAAGTGAAAATGAGTTTGTTTATTTGTTACCTTTTCACGCCTGAACCACTAAACCGATCATCCTGAAATTTTGCATATACGTTGTCAGGTGTACAGAAACGGACATAGGCTACTTTTCATCTCGAAAAAATTACTGTTCCCGAGGAAAACAATAATAACGTTCTTATGATAATAGATGGCTCCACGTGTCTTTCGAATCATGATTGAATTATATTTACAAGCAGAGTAGGTACAACCCGAATTGATTGTCAAATCCTAAATTAACGCGGGCGAAGCCGCGGGCAAAAGCTAGTAATAAATATTTATAATAACGACTGTATGTCCTATAAGGGGTAGCAGACTATGCTATGACACCCACGTTTCGCTGTTATTGGGTTCCACGTTAAGGGATATGAGTCTGTTGTTCTCTATTAAAAAAAAACTATAGTAACGATCAGATCGGAGGCGTTCTGGACACGCCAGGTTAAGAGCTCCTTGAACCGATGGGCGTGTATTAAGAATGTGATGAAAGCGAATGAAGCCAGAGAAGTGTGTCAGGATCGTAGCAAATGGAAATCCGTAGTCTCTGCCTACCACTCTGGGAAACAGGCGTGAATGTATGTATGTATGTTCTCCACTAATCATGTTTTTAGACGCTGCTGTTATTTAGAAACAATGATCTCATGTTTGCCTACCTTCTTAAGTTCAAACTTTTGCCACAGGTCCTGAAATAATTAATTTATTATTTAGTCCAAATTTGAACGTTACTTGTTAGTTAGTGTGAAAATAAACTTTATCATAGTTATGATTAAGGTTAAATATTAAAGGACAAGACGCATGCAGACAAGTTTGTTGTTTTGTTGTTCTTGTTCTTTGTGCCTGTTGTTACAATGTTTCCATGTAAATAATAATTCCGTGACGCGATTTTTTCCTAGTGTGATAGTTGTTTTTATAATAAAAGATATGAAATACGTCGTACTTGTAACTAGAGACAATTCAGAGACCCATGTAATCTTTAAATTTTATTATCTCTATTTATAGCAGCGATAGCTCAGTGGGGAGACCAACAGACTGCAATGCAGAGCGTCTCGGGTTCGAACCCACGTCGCGCATCTCTGACTTTCAGAAGTTATATGACTTTTGGAAATTATGTGTGTATTGATTGACAATTATCGGCTGCTCCGTGCCTCGGAGAATATGTCAAGCCGTTGGTCCCGGCTGCCATAAACATCTATGGCAGTCGTTATTGGGAGAGTGTCGACACAAAAGATCCCACTCTGTTGAAGTGTCGCCGGTGTGCACCGACTGGCCCCCACATAAGATAAGATAAGATCTCTATTTATAAGAGAGCTAATATAGTCTGAAAGCAGTAACTGATTGATTTTATAGTGAGTTATTTATTTGCTAAACAGGAAAATAGACAAAGTGTAAACACAAATATAAATAGTATAATAATATAGTAATAGTAGAAATAGTTTTAATAGTTTCAACAATTTAATTAGCTTAAAAATTAGTAAATTTTAATAGTGATAGTAGATAGTGTAACAGTTTTCAAAATTTTGTAATAAAGTGTCCAATAAACAACGCGATAAAATCCGTATATAGTAGTTGAATTTCAATGAATAACATTCGCGTAAACAGAAGACAGTATTAAATAGACAAAAGTTATATTTAAAAAAAAATACATTTTCAATTATTGCAAATATTATCATGGTATATTATTGACCTAAGCAATTATGATAACAAGCCTGAGGTATTGCAAGTTGTAATCGTCGGATGCGATTAAGATTACGTATTGCACGAATAAGGATTTGCCCTTAAGCAAAATTAACAATAAATGGTATAACTAGGGCTCATTTGAATAATATTTAGCACTAGTTTCTGCCCGCTGCTTAGCTCATAATTATGAGACCCATGGGTAGGTACTTACTGCGATATAATAACTGCTATATGTGTTAATCCAAGACCTGATCTATCCATGTACCAAATTTTATCTAAATCCGACCAACATTTTATGCGTAATTGAGTAACAAACATTTTACATACATACATAGATTCACGCCTGTGTCCCAGAGAGGTAGGCAGAGACTAAGGAATTCCATTTGCTACGATCCTGACACACTTCTCTAGCTTCATTCACTTTCATCACATTCCTCATACACGCCCGTCGGTTCAAGGTGCTCTTAACCTGGCCTTTGTCCAGAACGATCTGATCTGATCGAGAAACGTTCGCCTAGGTTTTCCTCTTGCGACTGTTCCATTCACACACATTTTACATGATTGTTTTTATTCATACATCTTCACATACTTTCACATTTATAATATAGTAGCTTTCCCCCGCGATTTCACCCACGTTTATGATTACTGGTCCGCTCCCGTTGCTCGTAGCGTGATTTTATATAGCCTATATTACTTCTAGATAAAGAAGACTCCCAATGGTCAAAGAATTTTTTAAATCGATTCAGAAATTGAACAGTTGAAAAAAAAAAACAAAAATAAATTTATTCAAGTTAGGTTACAAGGTAACATTAATGAATGTCAAAGTTACACAACATTTTTTCTGTGAATTCACATTTACTGCCACGTTCAGCAAAGCAAGGGTGTAGGGCTCATGAGAAGAACGGGCAAGAAATTCATGGCCACTCTTTTTAATCGCCAAGTTTACAATAAATATTTTTTACAAATCATAACTGTAAGGTACTGCAACCATTTCTCCATGAATTACTACTAAACATACTTTCTTGCTTCATCACTAACAAAAGTACAAATCTTTTCTCTTCAAAATATTAGTATAGAAGTAGGGTTCAAAATTAACAAAGGTTGATATTTAAGTAATCACAATTGTAACTTCAAAGCTAAATTTTTCCATTGTTAGTTTGAGTATTTCTACGATTGTCAAATATCTTAAAGAGAGCTGAAGCACAAAATCCTTTCTTAAAACTAAGACTGCTCAAACTAGAGAAACTTTACTGGCTTTTCTGCTCTTGTCGAGATTCCCGCCTATCCTACAAAACGTAGGCCAACAACCTTGCCATGTTCCTGAACGGAGTAGAATTTTTAGTGTCTTTAAAGATGCTTTGTTCTGTGTGCAAGAGATCAACGCGATAGTTTCATCTTGCACTGGTAACATGTCGACTCCTTTACTCCTAATCGTGGTATTAGCAGCAATAGACTCGACATACTCATCATCATTAGCCTGTTACCGACCGAAAATAAATTAAAAACGGAATGAAGGCAAGAAATATTATGAGCCTCCAAAACTATTTTTTAAATAACTTTCAAAGAAGCCTTACAGACTAATATCATACATTATTTTAGTATAATTGAGGCGCTCATAGCCAATTGCACTCACTGATCGGTAAACGATTAGCGAGTTTAGGCAACGTTGGGTGCGGTCAGTCTATAGATGGGTGACCGCTTAGTGGTATTTTATCTGAGCGTCTCCGTGCTTCGGAGAGCACGTAAAAAGTCGGCCCCGGTTGTTTTAAAATTGACAGTAGTCGTTAAGCCATGTCAGAGGCCTACGGGCGGCTTGAACAACTCTTGACATCAGGTTGGCCGCTAACCACACGAAAAGAAGAAGAAGTATAATATGTCTAATTTTGCTAATTACACGTCTCTCACTTACTACTCCAATTTCACATAAGAGGTTGGCATTGCCTTGAACCGAATCATTCATACCTTTACCAAACGATTGGTAACAGCCCGCTCTGCCTCTCGATAAAATATTAACACTCATTGTTTAAACATTAAGTGTGTAAATTCGAATAATCGCTTACATAATCGCTCTAATAATCGTCGGTTTCGATTATGTAATTGTTAAACACCGATAATTAATAGTTGATTACGTGTAATCGTTCACATTACTTAAATTTGTTGCAAAAATAGCAATACCTAATTGAAGCCCCATTTACGCGATAACAGATTCTTAATGCAACTCTAGTAGGTACTTCTTGGCTCATAAAATAGGGATAGCACTTGCTTAAAAAAAAGGTTCGGTTTAATGGTCGTATACGTTAGTTTTTCTTTTACATGACGATGTTTGCATTTGTTTGACAGGTTACTTTTAGATAATCCTAACTAATATTATAAAAGCGAAAATGAGTTTGTTTGTTGACTTATACCTACAATATTTTAAAACAGAAAGAAAAAGAAAACTAAAACCCTCTAATAGGCGTCATAAAATTCCTCCGCATCACAGTCGACCGGTAGTGTGCCCAGAAGACTGGCAGCATTGCCACCTTGAATGATAATGCTTACTCTTTCTGCAAAATAAAAGCCAGCCCTCTGGTCACGGGAAGCGTCGATTTTTGTTGGTGTGTTTTTTTTTTTTATACAATTAACGTAGCGAACAAGCATACGGCCCACCCGATGGTACGTGGTCACCGTAGCCTATGGACGCCTGCAACACCAGAGAACACTTGCGCGTTGCCGACCCTTTAGGAAAGGACGTGGCAAGGAAAGGGAGCGGGATGAGGGAAAGGGGGTGATTGGGCCTCCTGTACTCTTACTCACCGAACGAAACACAACAGTAGGACTAATGCTATTCCACGTCGATTTTGTTACCTTTTCACGCCTGAACCACTAAACCGATCATCCTGAAATTTTGCATATACGTTGTCAGGTGTACAGAAACGGACATACGCTACCTTTCATCCCGAAAAAAATTACTGTTGCCGAGGAAAACAACAAAAACGTTCTTATGATAATAGATGGCGCCACGTTTCTTTCGAATCATGATTGAATTATATTATTACAAGCAGAGTACAACCCGAGTTGATTGTCAAATTCTAAATTAACGCGAGCGAAGCCGCGGGCAAAAGCTAGTTATATTATTAAAAATGGTATACTTTTTACTCTGTATAAAGAAATGAATGTAAGCCACTGTTGAACTGTAGTTCAACAGACATTGCTTTTCGTTTATTCTATCTTGAATTCCGTTGCCTAGAGTCTGCTGACTCTTGTCTTGAGGTGAGAGAGAGATGAGAGACTCTTGGTATACGCTGCGGTTACTACTACTACATTAGACGTATGCTTCTTTGCCACATTACCGCTAAAAAAACTTACCATCAGGCGAGACACAAGCATCTTAGCCACATTTCCTGTAAAAACAAACTTATAATCTGGTGAGGCACGAGTTTCTTTGCCAAATTTGCTGTTAAAAACTTACCATCAGTCGAGACAAATGCATTTTAGCTACATTCGCCGTAAAAAAAAACAGGTTTTAAAATATTAAAAGCCGGACATATTCTTGCATACCAAAACATATGGTAACTCTACACGCATGTGACCGTTAAGAACGCCTCCTTGACGAAGAAACCGTTCTAATGCAACTGCATGAACAGTTTCGCCAGAATAACATAATTATACCATGTTTCTACCTACCCACTTGTTATGTTGTTGTTTGGCATTCATAATACGTGCGAGTTCATTTTATAGAGAACATACGAAACTGTTTTATTTAGAAACAAAATTAAGATGAGCTCGGATGGTCCAGTAGTGTAAGTAGTCATGCCACTAGCAGTGCGTCAGGTCCTCCACACATCAGAAAAATTGTCTACTCCAAAAATAGACGTTTTGAGTCTGATTGCCTAGTGGGTAGCCTACTATCTGTATCAATTGTTTTAAGTTTTGTAAAATCCTCTGTGCTACAGAGCATAAGTAAGGAACTGTTCCTATATGCACCAAAAAATAAAAATACATGTTAAGTAATACCTATACGAATCGCCTGTCTTCAAGAAAATTACTCTTGCCTTGTCCAGTCTGCTATAAAGAAATGGCTGCACTATCAGCACAAGGAAATAAGATCAGAAGGCTGTTGATAGCACAAGGCTTCTTTAAATAGCTCTGAAATATTCGTTAGAAACAACACAAGGTTTTGTATCTTCTGTAGAGTGCCGGTTCTTCTGTAGTCTTTTGTGGTTAAAGTAGACTTACAGTTGCATCCTACTTCTTATTTTCTTTACGCGTACACTTCACATTCGCGGTTACGAATACTATGTAAGACTAATGTCTTCTTGGAAAAGTATTCTTTTGTCGTGAAGTTCTTAAAACTTTTTTAGGTTAATGTTTTTTTAAGGTATTAAAACGTCGGTATTATGAAGTTACAAGTTGTTTCCCTTAAGATAAAATCTTCGTCAGCTGTGTTGTTTTCACGGCGGGCGTCTAACTACGTTGAAAGTTAAAAGATTCTTAAATTGATTAGCTACTTATAAGATGGCGTGAAAATACTGCTTTAGAATAGGCGGTATTTTTGTTTTTGGATAATTTCTTGTTGTTGTGTTGATCCCATAATACAAGTTTGCGCCTATGTTGACGCGAGGTGCTTGATTCGTGGGTTGGGCTAAATGTTTAAGGTTAGGAAATTCTCTGTAGCAGCATGATTGGATAGATGTGCTGGACCCTGGACCTTGGGCCGGAATAATTTAGATTTTGGGCATAAAGCACACACATTTTGAACCCTGCGACTTTACGTCAATGATACAATAATTGTCATTCAAACCAGCACCTTTGCTGCCATATGTCAAATTCTCAACATTCTGAATATTACCATTTATAAAGATTTTGCAAATGTAAATAAACACTCCGTTATATTTTTCCAGCAATATATTTTCTGGACAAAATATAACTACTTCTATCATATATTTTAACTTGTAAACCTTTTTTTTTTCTCCATATGAGAGGAAAAAAGAGATTACAATAGAAATAGCCATTGCCAAGTTATTTAATAGTAACTGTTATGTAATACAAACATACATACATAGATTCACGCCTGTTTCCCAGAGGGGTAGGCAGAGACTACGGATTTCCATTTGCTACGATCCTGACACACTTCTCTGGCTTCATTCACTTTCATCACATTCCTCATACACGCCCGTCGGTTCAAGGAGCTCTTAACCTGGCCTTTGTCCAGAACGCCTCCGATCTGATCGAGAAACGTTCGCCTAGGTTTTCCTCTTGCGACTGTTCCATTCACACTAGCCTTATAAACTTTCTTAGTCAGTCTTTCCTCGTCCATTCTTTCTACATGTCCAAACCAGCTTAACATACCCTTTTCTATTCTTGTCACTATATCCACTTTCATGCCGCATCTCTCTCTAATCACACTATTTCTTATTCTATCTTTCTTGTTATGTAATAAACGTTGAAATTACTGTCAGCTGATAGCTCAATCAACAGAATGCCTAGATGCTATTTCTATTGCTGTGTTACGTCACGACAGCCATTAAAACCTATTGTTAACTTTTGTTCTAAAAACGTTACTTCTAAGTTTAGTTACTAGTGCACTCTAGTGGCAGACATTGATTTTTTAATATGTTGGCTAAGACATGCGACTTACGATCTATAAGGTCTTGGATTAAACACATTTCAAATTCAAGCAGTTAGTTCACACTAATATCAGTAATTTGTTATACAAAGGCAAAATTATTTAAACAAAAAGGAGTTGTAGTATATAATATCAGTATTGTATTTAACCGGCACCCTGTCCCCCTGTGTCTTCTGGTGGCAGACCTCTTCTCAGTGTTAGAAGGTTGAGGCTATAAATAGTCCACGTTGGCCCAGTGTTGGTTCATCTTCAAGAACATTATGATGGAGAGCTCTCAGACAGGTTTCTTAGCATATTTTACCTTTTCGTTAAAGCGAACGAGAATTATTATTTAATACGCTTCTGACTTTGTATAACTTAAAAAGTCTGAAGTGAAGTGCCTTAGGATCGAATTCGAGACCTTTGTGTTGCAGTCTAAGGGTGTTACCAGACCAATCGATCGATCGTCGATGGACGGCATCGATCGATGGTAGAATGGGTTAGTCGACGTCGATCGATAGTTTCTACTAGATCGATCGACCTCGACTAATCCATTCTACCATCGATCGATGCCATCGATCGACGATCGATCGATTGGTCTGGTAACAGCCTAACGGTCTCCCACTAGGCTGTCGTTTCTCTTTCATGCTAGTTTTAGTACTGTGGTGTTATATAGTTAAACTACGTTTAAGCCTTGGCAGTAACGTGTGGAACATAACCTAATTTTAACAAGCGACTAACTAGAACTCTCAGCAGCGCTACTTGAATCTGAGATTTCGTAACTTGTCCAGAAAGCACCCAAACAAGTGACTTATACTTTCGCGAAGCATGATTTATGTCAGAAACCGGGAATTAATGCAATTAGCTAATCCTTTTGGAATGCTTGACGTTTCAGCCGCGGTTATAAGCTGATTCAACGTTCAATTTGCCTGCTTGTGACCATTGAAAGGTATATAAATACCTAGTATGATCGCATTCATTCCTTCCATTTTCTATTACGTTTGTGTATATAATTAAGTTGTTTACCTTCAGTGACTAGGATTTCCAGCCTGTACGAGGCACAGGTGAAAAGTACGATCTGCCTGGCAGTTATTACTTCCCTGCGTAGGGTATATGGTCGCCCCGCCATGGCTATTGCGCCAAGTGTGGTGTGTCCTATCTAGGGTTGCCAACATATTTTCGACGAAATATAGTATTTTTAAAATAAGCTATAACAAAATATAGTACATTTATAACAATATAGTATTTTATGGAAAAACATTTATTTGTTATCTACGGTTTTTTTATATATGTTCGACCTTGTTAATTTGACATCACGGACAGGTTCGAAACAGATTATGTACGGATGTATGCTTTCGCATCAGTAGTAAAGGAGCTTCGCTAGTTTTTTTTAATAAAGGTTTTGGTTTGTTGTTTTTCGTTGTTGAAATATAGTATTTTAGCATACTATATATTTCTTCAACAGTATATAGTACGCAGATCCGAAATATAGTAAAATACTATATATTATAGTACGGTTGGTAACCCTAGTCCTATCCCAAACACAGGACAAAGAACTGTGTGCTCCACAAATAGTTGTCCAGACTCTGGGTCTTCTTTGTGTCTGTTGTTTGAATGTTTGTAAAGTTCCTTGCGATGTAGGATTTATTCCTAGTGCCATTTTTTTTGAAGTGAAAACTTTTTCAGCGGCGTTGTGCATTTTTTTGTGATGCGTAAAAAATGTTAAACTCGCGTCAGGACACGTGACCTGATCGAAAATTTGTAAGACGGAGGGAGAATTGTCATGTTTGTGTACGATAGCGCAATAAATGAATATTGTATTTTACCACATAAATGATAGTAGGCACTTTTATACTGATAATTAAAGCAATTCGTGCAAAATTATTTTCTAACCATTCCAAAATATCAAAAATGCACAACGTTAATGTTCAAGTTTTCACTTCTGCCGGCACTCCCGGAGTGCAACCCGTTGTTTTTTTTAAATATAACTGTATTAAAAACAACAATTGCAATTAATAGTACAGATTATTGATGCTGCGCTTTGTTTTTATCTAATGATAAGCAATAAATGGCTGCATTACAATGTCCGTCTATATTTAAATGTTAGTGCGTTAGTAAATAAAAATGCGAGACACGCGCTTGCCTTCATTACATAAGGAGCATATAAATATTTTAAATATTGTAGGTCTGATGTATCAGTTAGGCAGCTAAATGCAAGAATGGTGCACACATTTTAAGTGATTTGCCACTTATAAAATTGTTGTGGTGTTGCAGTTTATCTGTCTATGGCACAGATTACTTGTATGGGTCAATAAATTTATTGCCCATTCATTATAATTCGTTAGCGCTCAAGTACACAATACTGCCGCCGCGCCGACACCGCTCCGTCACCGTGTCTCTCAGCTGTGTATACGTTCGCGACCGCACCGCCCCTGCGCCGCCGCCGCGCCCACACCGCTTAGTCACCGCTCCGTCACCGTGTCTCTCAGCTGTATATACGTTCGCGACCGCATCGCCCCCGCGCCGCCGCTGCGCCGACACTGCGCCGCCATTCGCCAGTGTTAGATTTTGCTTATTCCATTACCGGCCGCCAACGTATGCGCTTGTATTAACTTTTTAGTAATCTCTCATGTAAATTTTGATTACGAAACGTTCGTTTAGTGGAGGACAGAGCAGTGACACGCAATGTATTACTAACAACTGTCTAGTGGTATATTAAAATCAAACGGCGGGGACGCGGTGGCGGCGCGGTGACGGTGCGGTCGCGACCGTATACACAACATAGAGGCGCGGTGGCGGAACGGTTACGGCGCGGCGGCGGCATCGTGTACAGGAGCCGTTAAGGGGTATTAACACGATCATAATTCATACATAATGTTTAACTTATTGATGCTTGACGTTTCAACCAAGTTACACAAGCCGTGGTTACAAGCTGACTGTTTCGAAAATGTTATCTCTGTTTGTGCGGCCGAAGAATCCTCATCCGAATTTTACGCATATTTTCATTAGCGCCTGTGCCGTCATAGACTACACTCAATTGTATATAGATCATGCAATGACGGCCTCGATGGCGTAGTGGTTAGTGTAACCGCCTGCTACGCCTGAGGTCGCGGGTTCGATTCCCGCACAAGTCAAACATTTGTGTGCATGAACATGGATGTTTGTCTTGGTCTGGGTGTTTCTATGTGTAATATGTATGTATTTCCAAAAAAAAAAAGTATATATGTATTTTTATCCATTGTCTAGTACCCATAATTCGAGCTCTGCTTAGTTTGGGCTAGATGGTGTTTATTTTATTTATTTATTTTATTTTATTTATTCCAAAAAAGAAAAAAACACTAGAGGCTTACAGCATCTGTACCAACACGCCTTTAGTGCTATACTACTAACATACACTTTAAACACACAAAACAAATAAATTAAAATAAAATATAAAAGAAACATTAACATTAACAATCATATTAACTACTAAAATAAAACAATTTTGAGTATTCGTAAAGAAAACAATAGATAAAATAATTTATGCCATCATGTTAAGGAACTCTGTTACTTTTTTAAACATTTGACTAGTGTTACAATAAAATAAGTCTGTATCCGGACTTGCAAGTAGTAATTTGTTCATATTGTCAATCGCTCTTGCCGTTGGACAATAAGTAACCTGCGGTAGACGCCATGATGTGGGATACGTGAATAATCTATGCTGCCTACGTCCAACAGCACGCATGTACTGATTTGGCACATAGAAGCAAATACACTCTCGAACAGAAGGGTTATCCACCTTATGTACCAGTAATAAATAATGTTGTGTGTATGTGATAGAATATTATTATATTATTGCGAAAGATTAAAACTTATTATTGTCCATTCACTATTGTCAATACCAGCTCTAGGATTCCTTTGTTTATTCTTTTGGTAAGGCAATATTTGTGAAGTCACCTGAAAATATTCCAAATAGTTTAAAATATAAAGAAAACTATGTTCAAAACTCATAAAACAAGTCTCGATATACAAAATTGTGTCCATGAAATCGATAGATCGCTTAATTCAAGGTTTGATAACTTCAATATTGCAACGATACCGAGTAAAGCAATCAACGTAATTACGTAAAGTTTCAGTTTTCCTATTGCCTCTTGTTTTTCGCGTTCCCGAATGCAACCTACTTCCTTATTTTTCGTTCCAACTCAAATAACAACTACTTCTGGGAGAAAAGATTAAACCGGGCTGAATATACATGTCTCTGTAACATTTTTATCTTGGGAAATATTCTAGAAGATATTATTTTAAATTACTGCTTTTATGTGCTTTTATGTTATAGTTTAAAAGACAGGCGCCATATTGTTATATATTTTTTTTGTTATAAAGCAGACTTTTCTTGCAGTACGGTTACCTACGTGTCATGGGAGCACAAATATTGAAATAATGGCAACCAGGAACACAAAGACTCTGTAAATGTATATTATGACTACTGTACTTCACAGAGAAAGGATAAAAGGCTTTCGCCTGTTTATAAGGATAGGCCGAGATGTAGTATGCAGCCACATTTCATCAGCTTTGTTTTAAAGTCCTACGTAAGGTAGTGCCTATTTTATTTTATTTGGTTTGCCAACAGTAAATATATAATACTATACATGACACAAAATGAGTTTCTGATACATTTACCAATGATAGACTAACCAGCATTTATATATTAATATGACATGACACTGGTTAATTATTCATATTTAGAAGGAATTAGTAACAATAGATGTAAAAGAAAATTAAACAAAATATAAAATAAATAATAATTTTGATTATTAATACTACCATTTATTTTTGTGTTGGATTCCTATTTGAGACACTAAAAGATATAAAGATTATTTGTTTTAATTTGTTTTTTGAATCATGATTATTCAATATAAGTAGTCCAAGGTCATTGCTAGTCTCCGTGGTGCTAATGATGCTTTAAACAGCCGGGTGTAGAACCTGAGATTACATGATCTGCTCGAAGCCTACCCGCAAAGATAAGTCATCCGACCAACAAGGCAGTTTAGACTTTCACACATACATGACTTAATTATGTTTTCCGGAGGGGTTGGCAGATAGAACGGACTTCCACTTCCTACGATCGTCGGATATCTGTACCTTGCTTTAACTCCTTTTATTACATAATTGACGCTCGTCGGTTAAGGGTATTCTCAATCTGACCGTTCAGAATATTTTCTGTCTTTGCCAGAGCAAGCTCGTTTAGATCTTCCCCTTCTAAATATCCCATTCACATTCGCCTTGTATAAAACTACTAGATGTTGATGACTTTGCTCGCGTAAGTGTAGGTTAGGTTAGTAACAGCTCTTTTTTCTGGATGAAAGGTCATTTTCTGTACCCCTGACTACGAGTACGCGAAATTTCATGATGACCAGTCGAGTAGTTCAGGCGCGAAAGCGTAACAAACAAACCAACTCACATTCGCATTATAATACGGCTTATGTTTAACTTATCACCAGATATAGTAAAATATAACAGTCAAAAATAGTAAATGATCACCAAATTGCACAGCAAAATATATTTAAAGAGATCAAAATAAGTCGACAGAGCCCCGCTTCGCGGAGCTCCTATTTTTGGGTGGGTTTAAGAAGGAACTTAACATAACCAAACCCTTCCGACACGGAATGCAGTGATTTGAGGCGTATATGTGCTCGTTATGATATATTTTGAAAGAAAGAAAGAAAGAAAAATAATTTATTATTTTTTAGTAAGCATTGCTGCGCAATTACTCTTTTTGGTGGTCATTATATTTAATCCCATATAATATTACTTACGTTAACGTTTCTCGATCAGATCGGAGGCGTTCTGGACAAAGGCCAGGTTAAGAGCTCCTTGAACCGACAGGCGTGTATGAGGAATGTGATGAAAGTGAATGAAGCCAGAGAAGTTTGTCAGGATCGTAGCAAATGGAAATCCGTAGTCTCTGCCTACCCCTCTGGGAAACAGGCGTGAATCTATGTATGTATGTATTACTTAGGAAACTATTAGATAACTGTTGGTCATATTTCCATCGATGTTTTCTTCATTATTAAAGCAAATAGTACTTAATTTATAGATGCTAGTGTAATCGATTACCCAAGGTTGTATGCAAATTATGCTCGTCTTGTGTTTATTGTTTTTATAGGAAACAAGTGGTCTCTTATGCAGTGGTCCGACCGCCGGCGAGAAAACGACTAACTATCGGCGATTTTCTCTCTCAAGAAACGCACAATTAATATACATTATATTATCGCTATTATAGGATATTATCGCGCTACAGGAAACGTGGCTGCTGCCCCATGACTTATCAATGTTGGAGACGATCAATAAGGATTTCGGTAGCACAGGTACATCGGCGGTAGATACCTCAGCAGGCATCTTGAGAGGTAGACCATACGGTGGCGTGGCTATTCTATGGAGAAAAAGTGTGTTCCGATTGGTCAAAGTTATTAATTGTGACGATGCCCGTCTGTCTGCGGTGAAGCTGGAAGTAAGTGACTCGTCTATCATTATATTTAGCGTATATATGCCAACAGATTGTGTCGAAAATCTACCTACTTTTACGCAATGTTTGAGTACTATTAGTGCAATTATGGAAGAGAATAGCGATTGTTCTGCTGTTTACATCCTGGGTGACTTTAATGCTCATCCAAATGAGCTATTTTGTAACCATCTTTTGGATTTTTGTGACGACCAGCAATGGACATGTGTAGATCTTAATATTATGAATAAATCTGATACATACACTTTTATTAGTGAGGCTCATGGCTGTGTGAGGTGGTTAGATCATTGCATAGTCACGAATGCAGCGCTACTTACAGTCAGGAAGGTACAGATTGAGTATGACGTGCAGTGGTCTGACCACTTCCCACTGATAATTGATTGTAACATAGGTCTAATCTCATGTAACCAAATGACAAGCGGAACACCACCGCCCAACAGAGTTGTTTGGGGTGAACGTACTGCTGAACAAATACAGCAGTATCATAAATTATGTCACACTCAATTACGAGAAATTCATTTTCTTAACGAAATGAGTGAATGTTGTGATGGGATGTGCTCCAATGAAGAGCACAAATTATTGTTAAATGACATGTATCTGAGACTGGTTACCATACTGTCACAGGCAGCGATAGTTGCGCGCAAACGTGTAAAGAGGCGTAGGAGAGGGGGCTATGTCGTGGGATGGACAAAATATGTTGCAGGCTACCATAGAGAGGCCAGGTTTAGGTTTTTAACCTGGGTAAATGAAGGTAAACCGAATTATGGTCCGACTTATGAAAAAATGAAAGAAAGTAGGAAATTGTTTAAGAGAAAGTTGAAATGGTGCCAGGATAGACAGGAGCAAATAAAAATGGATGCAATTGCCTCTCATCATTCTGCTAACAATTTCTCACAGTTCTGGAAAGAAACGGGAAGTATGAGCCAAAAGCCTGGCCTTCCTGTGAGTGTAAATAATGTTAGTGATCATTATATGATTGCTAACTTGTTCAGTGAGCACTTCAGGGTTAGACCAAAGTATGACACAGGTGTGTCTTGGTCGCCCGATATTGAGACGATCACCCAGAAAAGAAATATAACTTTTACAGCGAAAGATGTTAGAAAAGCTATTAATAGCATGCAAAGAGGCAAGTCACCTGGGCATGATGGTCTCAGTATCGAGCACCTTAGGCATGCCGGTGTTCATTTGCCGCGTGTACTGTCCTTATTCTACAATCTTTGTCTTTGCCACGGATACTTGCCGGAGGAGCTTACAAAAACAATAGTAGTGCCTGTTATTAAAAATAGAACTGGGGATATATCGGACATGAGAAACTATCGGCCCATCTTACTTGCGACGACAATAGCCAAGGTGCTTGACAGCTTGCTAAATGACATTCTAAGTCAGCATATAAAATTGCACGAAGCCCAGTTTGGTTTCAGAAGTGGGCTTTCCACTGAAAGTGCGATATTATGTCTTAAGCAGGCTGTGAGGTACTATACGGACAGGAAAACACCGGTATACGCGTGTTTCCTGGATTTGTCTAGAGCTTTTGATACTGTTTTATATAACAAGCTTTGGGGCAGGCTAGGCAATACGGGTGTGCCGGTGGAGGTTATAGTCCTTCTAAAGGAATGGTATCGCTGCCAGCGGAACCGAGTGAGATGGGCGGGGACTTTTTCTGACCCATATAGCATTGAATGCGGGGTTAGGCAGGGTGGATTAACCTCTCCTCTCCTGTTTAACTTATATATAAATGACCTAATCGGTGAGCTTAGCAGCACTCATACAGGTTGTCATATTGATAATGTGTGCGTCAATAACATTAGCTACGCGGACGATATGGTGCTGCTGGGACCATCGGTAGGTGCAGTGCGTAAATTACTGGATATTTGCGAGTCGTACGCGGAGGAGCACGGTCTCACATACAACGTAAAAAAAACCAAAGTACTGCTTTTCAAAGGTAAGCTCAGTGTGCCCGGTTACGTTCCGCCAATTATGCTATACGGTGAAAAGCTGCAGATGGTGACCAGTTTTAGATACTTAGGCCACGTAGTTAATAGTGAACTAACTGATGACGACGATTTGGAGCGTGAGCGTAGGGCTCTGGCGGTCCGAGGGAATATGATAGCCCGTAGGTTTGCTCGATGCTCTGCTGAAGTTAAAATAACCCTGTTTAAGGCATATTGCCAATACTTTTACTCGAGCAGCTTATGGGTAAGGCATACCCGTCGGGCCGCCAGTGTGTTACGTGTGCAATACAATAACATATTTAGGATGCTGATGGGGCTGCCTCCCTATTGCAGTGCGTCTTTAATGTTTGCCGAGGCTCACACGGATGGCTATCACGCCATAATACGAAAAAAAGTGGCTTCATTGTTAAGGCGTTTGAGAGACAGTAGCAACGGCATCCTAAAAATGATTGTTTCTCGGTTTGACTGTCCAATACAATTTAAGTGGACTCGTATAATAACAGGACTAGCCTAAATTTATGTAATTTTATTTTATGAATTTATTTTAGTTATTTTATATTTGTACCTATTTATCTTTTTGACATTTATCATATTCATGTATGACATGCAAAGCCTATTTTTGTTTAAATGTTTTGATAATTCTTTCTAATTATTTCTTAGTTGTTTTCTCAGTTAAATGTATTTTTGATATATGTATGTGTATGTGATATAATGTTTCTTTAATGCTGACTCTCTGGACATTACTTATTTATTATGTATGGATTTAAAATCTGAAATAAACGTTTTATTATTATATTATTATTATATTATGTGTAAACGAAAGAGATGCATATATTAAAAGTTGCTCGCTGACTGTCCACACT
This sequence comes from Catocala sponsa, assembly GCA_963564715.1. Taxonomy (NCBI): domain Eukaryota; kingdom Metazoa; phylum Arthropoda; class Insecta; order Lepidoptera; family Erebidae; genus Catocala; species Catocala sponsa. The sequence continues at coordinate 24,707,001 of OY751342.1, forward strand.
GCCGGCGACGACTCGCTTTACTAGTTTTGTCGCCGAGCGACAAGAGCTTGCAAAAATAAACTAGTTCAGCGATGCTGGCTCGTCGCCGCGCGCAGGTTTGCACAGGACTGAGCGACCGCGGGCGAGTGGCGCGATTAATCGCTCGTCGCACTTGCACACTCGCTTATAGCCCGGCGACAAAACTATCGAAACTAAACACTCGCTTCCCGCTGATCGTCAACTTGTTTATAGTTTCTAGTTTTACTTGTTTCTCGTTCATCGTTGGCGGTCGGACAGCTGCTTTATAGCGTTTCTACCATGAATTAACTAAAACATGGAGATGGCATTTAACTTCCTATGTAGGGCAATCAGTAACGCAAGAAATACATATTTGACTGCACGAATGGCGTAGTGGTTTAAGTGGTCGCCTTGGCACTGGCATTGCGCCGAGTGTTGTGGGTTCGAATCCCATACGGGACAAAACCTTGTGTGATCCACAAATGGTTGTTCCTAGTCTGGATTTGTGTCCGCTGTTTGTCCATGATACAGGAATTAACCCAAGTAAAAGAGTTAAAATAAAAAAAGAAAAATAAGCATGTACCTATATAAAGAATAGCTTTATTTGAATGTTAACAAACTAGGTTATTGTACAGAGAACGAAAATAAATATGACGCGAGCTTCCTACTAGAATATTCATATGTCATATTTAATACTTACCCAGAATGTCAAGAGCAGCGATAGCTCAGTGGGGAGACCAACAGGCTGCAATGCAGAGGGTCTCGGGTTCGAACCCACGTCGCGCACCTCTGACTTTCGGAAGTTATATGACTTTTCGAAATTATGTGCGTATTGGTTGACAATTAATTATCGCCTGCTCCGTGCCTCGGAAAGCACGTTAAGCCGTTGGTCCCGGCTGCCATGATCATCTATGGCAGTCGTTATTGGGAGAGTGTCGACACAAAAGATCCCATTGGGTCGAAGTGTCGCCGGTCTGCACTGACCGGTCCCCACATAAGATAAGATACCCAGAGTGTAGATGACAACAAAAGCACAGATCCCTACAAGTATGACAATTATTGTCGAACTGACTGTGTTTCTTGCGCTCCGCGTATGGCGTCACTTAGCTCGAATATTATAACTTTAGTCTTACGTAGTCCATGCTCTGTTCTATTTAAAACTATGTTCACACTTCTGTACGGGTTATTCCCAGTTGCCCCCACTATCAACGCCACCACTGGTGACAAATGGGATTTCTTTCCATAAAATGTTCCATAAAATCCCATTTGTCACCAGTGGTGGCGTTGATAGTGGGGGCAACTGGGAATAACCCTTCTGTACTATATGCATATTATCTGAAGTTTATAAACTGCTATATGATCAAATCAATGGCACGCGCAGGATAGGTAAATGCACCGTCCCGCGTCTTCATTACTTCGAACTGGCTAAATGACCAACTTAATGGCACGTGCCAGGCATATGCCACTTCCTCCGTCGTTACTGTTTCGTGGTTCTGACCCTTCGGTGTATTGAACATGTAGCAATTATACTAAGAATGCCATGTCTGTAATTGTGTCTTGTCATCATATTGTTAAACATTAGACTTGGCTAGATATTAACGAAGGCTAAGAAGATGGAGTGTGGTCATTATGACGAACAAAAAAAAAAAAGAAGTCTGTTTTATACCTACTGTTAAGTTAAAAGTAGTCCTTGTTAAAAGAAATCAACCATTATTGCCTTAGATATTACACTTTGCTGGTCAAAACATTCATAATCGTAATCTTCTTTTCTTTTCGTGTGGTTAGTGGCCAACCTGTTGTCAAGAGTTGTTCAAGCCGCCCGTAGACCTCTCACATGGCTTAACGACTGCTGTCAATTTGACAACAACCGGGACCGACTTTTTACGTGCCCTCCGAAGCACGGAGACGCTCAGATGAAATACCACTAAGCGGTCACCCATCTATAGACTGACCGCAACCAACGTGCTTAACCTCGCTAATCGTTTACCGATCAGTGAGTGCAACTGGCTATGAGTGCCTTTAATAAAAATAATATATATTTATTGTTATAAAGAAAATTTTCGCTACTGTTAATTCTAACTAATATTATAAATGCGAATGTGAGTTTGTTTGTAACGCTTTCACGCCTTAACTACTTCACCGATCATAATAAAGTTTTGCATACACGTTGTCAGGGGTACAGAAGAGAACATAGGGTACCTTTCATTCAGAAAAAACAGTGTCCCGAGGTAAAGAAATTTATTGACAAAATCTTACAAATAAATCTACATTAACGTGAGGGAAGCCGCGGGCAAAATCCAGTTGGAATTAAGCTACAGAGTCACAAAGGTAGTTAGTTAGTACGTTAGTACGTTACGTAGTTAGTAGTAGTAGGTTAATATATAAACAAAAATAATTTACTTCTTAAAACAACACTACCAACTCTATCTTCTCCCTAGCCTTTATTATTCCCAAGTCACTTGGGGTTGGCTTTCTACTCTAACCGGATTTGACTGGATACCATTTTTTACACGGAGCGACTGCCGTCTGACCTCCGCAAGCCGAAGGCTAACGATACCCTAAGGGTAGATCAGTGTCAGGATATTAGAGGGCACTGACTTCCCAATAACGACTGCCATAGATGTTCATGGCAGCCGGGACCGACGGCTTAACGTGCTCACCGAGGCACGGAGCAGGCGATAATTGTCAATCAACACGCACATAATTTCGAAAAGTCATATAACTTCCGAAAGTCAGAGGTGCGCGACGTGGGTTCGAGCCTGAGACCCTCTGCATTGTAGTCTGTTGGTCTCCCCACTAAGCTATCGCTGCTACTCTTCCAATACTCCCAACTCTATGTTAGACATAATCAATCATGCTCAATCATACATAGTTCAATATAGTGAACGTATTAAGTAATACTTTGCCGACTGTTCGGTGATATACAACAGATTTAGATTAATATGAGTATTCGGTAGAAGCAAATAATTTTCTTTTTCTTAATATCTGATGTTGCGTTTCAGATATAGTGATGCTACTTTCAACCCTTAACTACTTGACCGATTACCATGAAATTTTACATTCACGTTGTGTCAGGAATACAGAAAAAGACATAGGGTGCCTTTCATCTAGAAGAAAATATGTTCCCCAGGTATCAATTTATATTTTTACTAGCTTTTGCCCGCGGCTCCACTCGCCTTAATTTAGAATTTGACAATCAATTCGGGTTGTACTCTGCTTGTAATAATATAATTCAATCATGATTCGAAAGATACGTGGCGCCATCTATTATCATAAGAACTTTATTGTTGTTTTCCTCGGGAACAGAATTTTTTTTCGGGATTTTAGGTAGCCTATGTCCGTTTCTGTACATCTGACAACGTATATGCAAAATTTCAGAATGATCGGTTCAGTGGTTTAGGCGTGAAAAGGTAACAAACAAACAAACTCATTTTCGCTATTATAATATTAGTTAGGATTATAAGTATGGGATGTATCGGACAGAAAAGTGTTTTGTATTTCAGCAAAAAAAATAAAAACGTATTCTTCGAGGATTGCTGATAGAAGTGAAAATTTTAATCCGTGATCGGCGGGTCGGATTCCTGATACTGTCTTAGGCGTTTTTAAGGGGGTCAAAATTTCGTTAATTTTTGCGTAGGACGCACCATTTCTGAGATATTGTTAATATTCTAAAATAATTCAAAAGTGGAAATCGTGGAAGCGTGACGATGACGAAGCGTGACGATGTCGCGAGTTCTATGATTTTTGTTCACCCAAGAAGGGTTCAACGCGCCTACAGAAGTTTTCACTTCAAAAAATGTTCACAACTATTACAAAAATTAAAAGCATTTATTGCTTTAATTCGCTATACAAATAAATTAAAAATAACATGTATACCTATTGCAGCAGTATATAATAGCGATGCTTTAATTAAGCAGCGTAATAAGCTAAGTATATTATGATCGATACGCGGCCAGTGGTCAGTGCAACGATCGGAATGGCCGCCGGAGCGTAAAGCTAACATGTACTAAGCAATAATAGCTGTTTCCGTTTTAACGTTGCGTTTTCTTACGGTTCATTGTAGAGAAATCACGTGTGTAATAAGTCCTTAGCCTTTTTGGAAAGTTGGTCGTGGAAATTCCTGGGACAGGCAAAGTGCCATTGCGTTTTTATGTTAAGGAATGCCTGGAGGTATGGATTTTAAAACTGCGCCTGGTAGACGTTAATAGTAACTGTCACGTGAAACCTAAAATTTTCTGGTGAAATTTGGGTGTGGTTAGGGCTGCCACGTTTATTTTGAACGAATAGAGTATATTTACTAACCTAGGTCAAAAAAGTGAAGTACATACATGATCTGAAAATAAAGTAGTATTTATTTAACCAGCCGTTTTGTTCACCCAAGTTTTGTTTAACAAATATATATTATCAAGGAACGTCCTAACCGGATCTTTACAATATATGTCTATTAAGATAGTAAGATAAACAATTGCTTTTATTCAATCTAGGGAATCTCTATAGCAATGCTTTAAGTAAAAAATTTAATAAAACCTGTAAAAGTTGACATACGTAAAAAGTATTTTCACGTACTTTATTTTCCTAACCTTTATATATATAAATCTTCTATGCGTGTTTGTAATTGAATTCCTCCTAAACGGCTGGACCGATTTTGATGAAATTTTTTGTGTGTGTTCAAGTGGATTCGAGAATGGATTAGATTTTTTTTCTCTTGTGTTCAGGACAACGTCTGTCGGGACTGCTAGTAAAGTATAAAGTACGTTTTCCCGAAATAACGTACAATACTTACTTAACTATAAGTACGGTTGGCAACCCTAGGTGTGGTACACTTCAGCCTTAGCCTTGGGGAGTATAGACATTAGACTATGTTTGTATATTAAGGAAGTAGCAGAATCGAATCTAGAAAAGAGTTTAGTAGGCAGCAATAGGCTGCTAACCCCTAATACGTGGAAACTAGAAAATGTCTAGCGAAATGTGGATGTAATGAACCTCTGCCATCTCTTGGAGAACATTCTCTAATATTGCGAACATACAATTCATTAGCAAGCCAATTTCATATATATACTCAGTGATATCCCATATGCACGTCAATTGTCGAACCTAAATCTGGGATGTTCCCTATCACTTTGTCAGTTTTTTACCTCAACCCTGCCAGTGTATGGGGCAGAACTCCATATCAGTCCTTAAGACCGTCTGAACATCGACCTAATTTTTGTGTTGGTCGATAATCCACGAGACTTCTTTGATGCTACAGGTGTCCATAGCTAACCTAAATCTGCTTACAATTGGGCCGGCTCTATGTTTATTTGCCACCTTAATTGTACAAAAAATAATTACCATGTTTTTATAGCGCGTTATTTTCACGTCTACTTATCAACTGGTGCATGTTGGAAATCATATGAAAGCAACGTGCGATGCTGATGTTAATTGCCTAAGGGCAAATTAAACCTGTCACTGCCTTATCGTGATCTTTGAACTCAATCGTAAAACTGTTATCGAGTCGAATGTCATTACATATTAAAGTTATTCTCCATGCGGTAATTTATGTTTACTATTTAATTAGCAGTGAAAGCGACTGCTGTGTATCAGGTCTTATGGGTCAGACGAAGTTTTATTGGTTTTTTTGCCGTCGAGAAATTCTCTGTAGTACCGCGGAGTCTAGACTCAGTGCTGCTACTAAGAATTTCTCGAGCTGCGTTCGGTAGACGAAAGGGGACTTCCTATCTATTATGTTGAACCTAAAACAGTGTCTGACGAACATACATCTCTCCTTATTCTTCGGAAGAAAAGGCGTTTATACAAAATGTCCGGTAATTAATGGATAACCTTGAAATGTCTTATAGTAGAACTGAGGCCGTTCAGAAAAACGTGAAATAAAAATTTAAATCGTGCAATAGCTAGTCATACTTTTGACTGTGTAATAATAAAACAACAAAAAACCGATAACATTCATTCATTTATGGTCGTAGTGTACAAGAAAGTTAAAAATAGTAGCTAATTAAAGAAAAATCATATCTCAGGTAGTAGTTAGGAAAGATATATTTAAATTTTTTTTCTGAACGCCTATCAGATCTACTATAAGACATTTTAAGGTTATCCATTAATTCCCGGACATCCTGTATATCATTAAGAAACAAAGTAAAAGAGGTGACATATCGCATTGTTTTCTGTAAATTATTCGCTATCACGAAATTTATTTCATTGTTGTCGAGAACTAACAAGCAATATATAAAGTCGCTGTCTAATTGATGACAAGATTATCAAGATCAGTGGTAGCTGTGATTGGCTACCTTATTTATATCCTACGTAACTGTCGTTCGCCACAAATTGGTGAAATTCCATCTAACGGTAGAAACCGTCAGCGTTTGGTTTACCACTATTAAATTGAATGTCTAATGTCTACTTGATAACTTATACTTAGATATACGTTTGAGAATTACGGATACAAGAATGAATAATGTTTTCTTATCTCTGTCTGTTTTCACTCTTCGCTGTGATTAGAATTTATTGATGGTCTATGGCCTCGATCCATATCAAATAAACCGGTTAGTGTCTTTATTAACGGGCTTGGATCGAGCTTCAACATCTCCTACTTATGCACTAATCGTTCGAAACTATATTCTATGATCCGTGTCTAGTTTGCACGCTACGAGACAGCTCGATACTACCCATGGTTGCCGTAATTTAGACTTTAATTTTATGCTCTTAAAGCATTTATTACGACACCAGTCTTTTTTTCTTCTTCAAGAAAAACATTGTTTCGATACTTGTCTGATACACTGGAAGTAGGGTATAAGGTCGGACGTAGATCCTCTCAGGAATAAAAGGCCGATAAACATTGAGTAAATGTTTGGAGGTATCGGATGGCGACGGTATTTGGCTTGGAGTGGTGAGTCAACAGTTCGGTGGATCGTGCGGAATTATCCGGGATAGCGGGGCTTATTGCTCACGTAATTGGGTCCACGGAAATTGAGTAAAAAGTTGACTAAAATCTTCACGTTTGGAGTTCTGGAGTTGATTGGATCGTTTCTGTTGCACTTATTTAGTGCTTTACTTTTTATTATTTTAGTGTGTTTGCTTTAAATTTGCTTCGAATTTTCTTCATTTCGTGTTAGTGACTCGTCTTAGTATAATCCTTATTAAAAAAAAATCTAGGCTCTCATGATCAAATGGAATTTGTCATCTGCAGATAAAGTTTTTTAAAACATCAAAGTCGTTAAATTTCCTGACCCACGGCATCTCACTGACGGCATCAATTTCTTTCATGTTCACTCTTTTAAGTTTCGAAAACCACGCTCCAACGAAAATTAAACTGAGTAATGGGCAATTATTTAAAAAAATGACAGTTTAAAGTAAAAGTGCAATTATAATAATAGTATGAGTGCATAATAAATACACACGTAGGCCAGAACAACATAATAGCAGGCCATTGTTACACAAAGTGACGGCAGTTAGTTGGAAAGTAATAATTCTCAAGGGACAGGGAGCGTAATAGAACAAATTGTTACAGACCCTCCGGGGATATTTAGCTAGTTTCACGCTGTTTTCTAGTTTCGATATATACGAGAGAAAATTTTCTAACTCAAGAGAGCCTTTTGTGACATTATATGTAGCTCATTGTGGTAAAATTAGATCAATGATTTTGCATGCACATGAATCATGTTGACGTTTAGGTTCTTTTACAGCCACTGGATCTTATGATGCATTCGTTATTTATGTTGATTCTCGGAACGTGTCAAATAATATTTAAAAAAAATTCTTTAGTAATAATATCAAAGTATTTTAGACAACATGACATTTGATCCATTAGAGTTAAGAAAATATCATTAATTCCATCGATGTTCGAATAGAAAAATTTACATATGTATTAACTGACAGACAAATGTGGTCGAAGTGCAAACATGAACATTGATTGATTTAATTTGCTCATTGATAAATATAGCATTGATCGATTAACTCTTCATTATGCGCAAGAGTTTTTATAATTTCTTATTGTTGGTTCATCTGCCCACACAAGTAAAACCCGTCCGTTATGTATGATAATCAATCGAGTTGAATAAATTTCTACATGTTTAATGTTTATTGGCCAGATGTTGGCAATAACCTTTCTCCTTATATGTAGAGATCATGTATTTTTCTCTCCAATAGTGTTGAAATATTCTGGGCACGGCGCTTTTTCACTTTTAACGCAAACATCTTCAGTAATACGTTGAGTCGACCTTGACCTTGCAAATTACTTTCTAAAACTAAAATGAATTCGTCGAACGGGTTAAATTTAAATCTAGACTATGAATATTAAATTTCATAATTACGGGTAAGAATAATTGTCTAGGTCATTATCCTACAAAGGTTAAGCTTAGAACGATATCTCGAGCAATATCAGACGACGCCTCCACTTGAAACGATCGCTAGAACAGTCACAGTACATTTTTATGACTCATTCATGACAATTGACATCGATATTACAAAATTCACGGTAACGTACAACAATAAGACGTTAAAATTGTATTTGTTGCCGACGTTTTTATCTCTCTGTCCTCGTTTATCAGTAACATGTTACGTATTCCACTCAGATGACTTCTACAACTCGCCTAAGTACTGTATATATTCTGTTTTTCTTTAAATCCCCCAACTCGTTGCCGCAACTTTTTCCTTTTATTGTTCGTAAACCGACTGGTTTTTTCGTGAAGTTAATATTCCGTCTGAGCGACGTATTTTTTTAAGTAATATAGCCGATAAAGGTACTTATTTTTACACGTCAAGTTAGATACAAATTCACGATTTTCTCTTGTGATGTTTGTTGGATGTTTTCATCGCGTCGGTTGGTGTGTCATTATTTTTTTGCGTGCGAATTGAATGCATCTTTTATTCGCGTATCGCGGTTTTCTTCGAAGGCACCGGTGTCCAGCAGAACCGGCTTCCGCATGACGTGTGCGGAGTGCGACTAATCGGCCGCTCGGTGCCAGTAACGCTCTTCGCGTCGCGCTAACAGGTGCTCTTATAACCTCATACGATTTCTGTCGCCCTGGTACCTAGACGATACAACCCTAACCTAAATACGGACTAGTGCTGTGTGTTGTTGTGTGAACTAGTGATACATATTTCGTCTCTTTCTTTCATAAGGTACGATTTTGACACTTAAGGTTTTATTTTTATTTTCCTCGTGCATTAATATGGTTCAAATAATTTATCCTTAAATAAGTCATCCGACCGAGTTAACCCGATCCTGAGAGAAAGTTGTCCGGGTTATATTTTGTTCCCTTTGATGTTTTTCTTTGCGAATTTTTGTTTTGTTTCATAATTTCAGTTGGTTAATTAAAATACTAAGATATATATTTTAGGCTTATATTTAACTTATCACAAAATATAGTAAAATATAACAGTCAAACATAGTAAATAATCACCAAATTGCACAGCAAAATATGTACATATATTTAAAGAGATCAAAATAAGTCGACTATTTTTGGGTGGGTTTAAGAAGGAACCTAACATAACCTAACCCTTCCGAGACGGAATGCAGTAATTTGAGGCGTATAGGTGCTCGTTATGATATAATTTAGGAAGCATATTTTGCTGCGCAATTAGTATTTTTGGTGGTCATTATATTTAATCCCTATATTTTATAACTAATCAATTTCATAAAGAGTTTAATACATACTTCCATATTTTATTTTTAACTAAAACAATAGTGATTTACTAAAATATTCAATATCATATTTTACGAATTATAAAAACTATATAAAAAGCGAAAATATGGTACAAATCAAGTTTTATCTAAATGTGTTCTTAACAAGATAACTGAGTATATTCGTAGGCGCGGCCTTTAAGGTTATATAAAACAAGCAAACACGACGGAAAGTGACGTCTCGCTGTTACTTAAATAGCCGAGTCGTTGAACCTGATTGTTGTTTGATCAATGCATATAATTATAATACAGACATTATAAATATATTCCAAATTATATTCTACAAATGTTACACGCTTCACTGGCGACGACATTTTGTCCTTTATGCCAATATGCTTCATTGCGCATCATCGGTTAATCTTGAGGTTCATTCAGAACTTTAGCTTAAACTTCTTTTAGCATAATGACATTACAAAATGAAGGTCAATATATTATGCTAACAGATGTTTTAGTGATAAATTTAGATTGGATATTATTTATATGTTAACGAAATATGGATGTGTGCATTTATCGATTTATCATCGCTCAGCTGGCACAACTTATTATATTTTAAAATAATATTATTTATTTAGGTTTCAAAATAGTTATCACTTATGAACGTCTAAGTTACACACGATAAATATAAATTATTAAGAAGACATTTTAAATAATTTATTTTCGCGTCCTATACTAATGAAGAAGCGATTTAAAACTAGATAAAAATCAAAGCAAACATACATCTACACTTAAAATTTTAGTGGTTAACGAGTTTACTAAAGTTACATAGTCAAACATCATTTAGTCATGTAGGTCACACAGTAACACGTATGAATGTTAAAGGTTAGTTTAGTGAGTTGACTAAAGTTACTGAATTCGCGTGTATGTTGATTGCTAGGTTCAGGTAAATTGAGTAGTAGAGCCTCGCTGATTTCAGCATGCAGGGCCGGCTCGACCAGGGAAGGACTACCCTCTCACAGAATATCGACGTGAAATAGCAGTGTTCCTACTGTTGTGTTACGTTTGGCGAGTGAGAGTGCCGGAGGCCCAATCACCTTCTTTCCCCCTTCCCGCTCCTTCTCACTTCCTTTTTTTCCTAAAGGGTCGGCAACGCGCAAGTGATGCCTCTGGTGTTGCAGGCTTCTATAGGCTACGGTGAACACTTACCATCAGGTGGGCGGTATTCTTGATTGCCAATTTAGTTGTATAAAAAAAAATTGAGTCTATGAGAAGACACATACCTGCAGGAAAACTACAGCCACTTTTTTCAATGTGTGTAAACAACTTACTTATTATACAATCATAAAGTTCTTATCTGTAGTCTGGCTGTTTCAAATTCTTATGTCAACTTTACAGTATAACCATTGCACGAGATTATAGTAATGCGTTTAACGGATATAAGCCTGTACTTAATCCTTCTGGTGCTCAACATCGTATCAGCGATCTGAATCTGGTTGTCGAGGTTAGCTGGTAGTTCGCGAATTTTGTGCAGCTGTTTGAGTTATGAAGTAAACGACTAATTGTGTTTCGCAGAAATCTTGTCGTGATAAGTTTAATAAGGCAATTATTGCCTGACTCGGTAGCGCAGTGGTAGTTTATACGAGCGCTGTGAATAAGTGCCTGTGTTTGATTTTCGGTTTGGGCAAAGTGTTTTTGGGATTTTCAGTCAAGAAATTGTAAGTTACAGATCGGGGTATGAAACTGTGCCAAAAGATGTACGTGTAACACACTGCTGCCAACCCCTCCTGGACTTGTCAGGTGTCATTTTAGTATTTACCAAGCAGAGAGATCTTGCAAACAGTAGCTTATGGTGAACTGTCAGTCACCCAGGATTTTCTCACGTCGTCGTTTGCCTACACCAGATAAGAAGTTGATATATTTTTTCTTTATGCATGACTATCTAGAGACCGCAGTTGAATATACCGACTTAGCTCTCGATCGATCTCGCACTAAACTATTCTTGCTTGCAATACTAATATTATAAACTAGCTTTTGCGCGCGGCTCCGCCCGCGTGGTACCTACATCAATAATGGTAGCCGATGTCCTTCCCCAGGCTTTAAGCTATATCTGTACCAAATTTCATCTAAATCGGTTGAGTGGTTTAGCCGTGAAAAGGTAACAGACAGACAGATAGACAGACGTTACTTTCGAGTTTATAATATTAGTGAGGATAAAAAGGAAAGATTTGTTTGTTTGTAATCGATAAACTTAAACTACAGAACCGAATGTAATATTCTTTTTACCATTAAAAAGCTGATTATCGAAAAGTAACATAGGCTATATAATATCACGCCACAAGCCACAGGAGCGAAGCAGTAATCGTAAACGTGGATGAAACCACGGGGGACAGCTAGTGTAAAATATATGATAGCTATAACAGAGATATAAACAGCGTTTCGGCAGATGCTCCATACTATTTTACAAGACAAGCGTCGATAAAACCAATACATTTGCATAAGAGCGTAGTTTTCCACTTTTATTAGTATTACATATAAATACTCAGTACTTGTACTGAGGGCGCTATGGCGCTCTTTGGGGGAGGGCTATGTCCAGTAGTGGACTATAGCCTGACTAGCTTTTGCGCGCGGCTCCGCCCGCGTGGTACCTACATGAATAAAAAGTAGCCTATGTCCTTTCCCATGTTTTAAACTATATCTGTACCAAATTTAATCTAAATCGGTTGAGTGGTTTAGCCGTGAAAAGGTAACAGACAGACAGACAGATAGACAGACAGAGTTACTTTCGCATTTATAATATTATAATAATAATAATAAGGATGATGATGATATACTCAGTACCCAGTGTGTGACTGCACTGCCACTGGTTAACTTACTGCCTCGGTGGCAAAGCGGTTGTGAATGCGACATGCGCATGTGTTGGTCTTAGGTTCGATCTCCGGGTCAGTGATATTACGTTTATCTGTCAAGAATTTCTCAAAAGCGGCACACTTTAAAACTGTGAAACTGACTCGAAAGAAAGCAATAGGCTGGTCACCTTTTACTTTGGACTTAAACCAAAGCTTACGATATGTAAGTGTATTTATTACCTTTACCTGTCTACCCTTCTGGAGAAAGGCGTGCGAATACTTATGTAAATGAGGATAAAATGTTTCAATTTTCAATCGATCTATTGTCATCCACTATTGGACGTAGGCTTAACTACCTATCTTAAGACAAAGTCTATTTTAAAGACAACATTTCGACTACTTATGTGAATTAAGATAGAATGAATGATTCAATCAGCCAGTTGCCATGCAGTATTAGACTTTTGTCAAACCACCATCTTAAGACACAAGATCTATTTTAAATACGACATCTATCTAAGTATATAGAATAAACTATCTATCTATATATATATATAGATATATCTATATATATAAAGGAAGATGTCCTGACTGACTGACTTAGAGACAACGCACAGCCTAAACCGCTGGTCGTAGGAACTTGAAATTTGGAGAGCATGTGTGTTTTAATTTGTAGGGGTGTACTAAGAAAGGATTTTTCGAAATAGGGGGGTAAAGTTTATATAGAATTTGCTCATTTCTGGACTTATAAGTATAAAAATAGGTATACAAGTTATTGATTATAATTGAAAATGACCTGTGTAGGTAATATGGACAAAACTCCACCTAAAAAGGTAAAATGGGAGGGTAAAGTTTGTATGGAAATTTTCTCATTTCTGGATTTAGAAGTATGAAAATTGGTATATTGGGTCCTGATTACAAACAAAAATGATCTATGTAAGTGGAATGGACAAAACTCTCCCCTAGAGGGGTAAAATGGGGGGTAAAGTTTGTAACGAAATTTTCTAATTTCTGGACTTAGCAGTATAAAAATTGGTACATAAGTTTTCGATTACAATTGAAAAATATCCGTGTTATAAAAATTCTTTCACCATTAGTAAGCTACATTATCACCGAGTAACATAGCTATATTTTATTTAATAAATAGTGCCGTTACCTACTTTTACGCGAGCGAAGCCGCGAGCAGAAGCTAGACGATAATATAATGCTTTCCTCGCTAAAATGATGCCGACTGTTCAACTTTAGTTTAACTAAACCACTTTAAGATGCAAGATCTATTTTAAATAAGACATTTACCCAAGTCTATAGAGCAAGCCATATAATGATTTCCTCGGCAAAATGATCCGACATTACGTGAAAATCGCGGGTCATATTTCCGTAAACATGATTCGCTTAGAACGGCTTCATCTCGAAGGCTCTTGCGAGTTCTTCCGTCGATGTTAGAAACTTTACGATAATATCTATACGTTATAAGTAGAGCATGTTAATGTCGTGTGAGAGCGAAGGTTAAGGCAACCAGCTTTTGTGCGTATCCTCAATGATATTGTAAACGTTATAGAATATTTATTATTTCTTTATTAAAAGATACAACATGGTCTAATTATAAAAACTGAAGAAAATACTTATACAGCCGTTATATCTATACTAATATTATAAAGCTGAAGAGTTTGTTTGTTTGAAAGCGCTAATCTCAGGAACTACTGGTTCGATTTGAAAAATTCTTTTAGTGTTGGATAGCCTATTTATCGAGGAAGGCTATAGGCTATATAAGATCACGATACAACCCAAGGGGGTGGAGCAGTAACGATAAACGCGGATGAAACCGCGGGAACATCTAGTGAGTAATATTGCTGCAATATTGATGTCAGGAAGTTGTTATCAAACCAGTATACTCATCATAGCGTTATATATAGCGTATAGCGTTTATAATAGACACGTTTTATGTGAATCATGACAACACATAGTAATATAAGCAGCGATAGCCTAGTGGAAAACCTTTCGACTGCAACGCAGAGGTCTCGAGTTCGATCCCAAGGCACGCATCTCTGACTTTTCGAAGTTAAAAGATAACGTATTATCACGCCTGTATCCTTGAAAGGGTAGGCACAGGTGTATAATACTCAAATTTTGCCAGAAATATTTTATGGCAAGACTATTGCTGTCTAGAGGAAACCTGCATGTCAAAGAGTTCTTCAGATAGTTCTCGAAGATATTTGACATCTGCTTATACTGGGCACTAAGGCAGCGTGGTGGACTGTAGCCTAAACCTTCTCACAATGAGAAGCAGTGTGACAGTTTCGATACAGGATTGATATTATAATTATATATATGGCCGTCTATTTTTTTGCCGTTGATTGACAATTATCCAGTCAAATCCGGTTAGACCAGAAAAGCCGACTCTTAGTGACTTGGGAATAATAAAGTCTAGGGAGAAGTATATGGCCGTCTACCAAACTCATTTCCAGATGCCGTTTTGCTACTGAAAATTGTATAACAGGCTCACCCAATAATACTATGCCTGATCTCAGACCGAACCGAATCGATCGAACC
Source organism: Catocala sponsa (assembly GCA_963564715.1). Taxonomy (NCBI): domain Eukaryota; kingdom Metazoa; phylum Arthropoda; class Insecta; order Lepidoptera; family Erebidae; genus Catocala; species Catocala sponsa. The sequence continues at coordinate 24,722,007 of OY751342.1, forward strand.
TGGAACCTCACGCTCACATGCACTGAAGTCGAGCGTTGTAGTTGATCGAAAAAATTAGGCGAGCTGAAAATATTTGTTCCAAATTTAGGTGTTCTCTGTGTCCATTGTTTGGATGTATGCAAAGTCCCCCGCGATACAGTAATTATTGCAGTTGTCTTATCTACACAAATAAATAAAATTGAAGTGTCTGTTTGTAATGTCAAAATAACAGCTTTTTATCTAATGCGTATGAAAGTATATAAGGTACCTATACGAAAACATCTATTTTTAAAATTTTTGTCTATCTGTCTGTCTGTTTGGTCCGGGTAATCGCCGAAACGGCTGAACCGATTTTGACGGGACTTTCACTGGCAGATAGCTGATGTTATAAGGAGTAACTTAGGCTACTTTGATTTTAGAAAAAAAATAGGGTTCCGCGGTGACAAACACTTTTTAGTTAAAATCTACGCGGACGAAGTCGCAGGTAACAGCTAGTTAACCCGTCAACTGTCGAGCGGACATACGTCTGTCCGCAAAAATGAGCCACCATAAAAAAAACGACAAACGTATGTCCGCTGCACACTTGACTCGTTAATGGGTCAAGTATCGAGCGCACATACATTTGTCCGTTTGTGTATTGTTTGCACAATGAATTTTTAATTATTTTTTACGTGTACCTAGACGTTCAAGAAGTTAAATATAAAAGCAACTTGTAAACTGAACATGTGATAAATGAATCCTCTTTTCATACATATAGCAATATATTTATATCAACGCCTTCAGTTGCCGTCTGACTGATCCTTTGATACTTAGCCTGTTAGCCTAGCAACCCAAAATTTATGACCCGATGTCATTGGAGATTAGACCTCTGTTCCTATCGAGGGTCATAACACACACTTGATCGATTTCTCCCAGACCGTTATTATGACGGGTGGATAGTGCCTAATACGATATTTTCAGAGCCATATATAACCAATAGTTTTTGCCCGCCAGTTTGTCCGAATGGACTTTCATTGTTAAATATTTTTAGGCTTTCCCGGAAGATATTCTAAAATTCTCGAATATAGCTATAAGTAGTAAATAACCTACTTACATGCCAAATTTTAAATCTTTGTAATAATATATAACATATTACGAACAAGGCAGAAACAAAACTGCTTCTTTCTTGTAAGAATTTCGAAAATCTTCTTCTTAGTATCAATGTATGAACACCCTTAAATTTTGTCTGTCCAAAATCCCGCCACAGCCACGGCGTCGTCTGTTGCTCTCCACAGATCCTCCACAGTGCAGCTGGAGGGGCACATTGGACAAGAGAGCAAATGTGGCTTAGTTTGCAATGGAGCTCCACAGTTAAAGCGCGTTTGCGACATATTATTCTTGCAACGACCAACCTGGGTGCGCAAGCGATTCAGTGATTTCTAGGTTGGCCATTGCAGTTGGTGTCCAGGTGGCAGGTTTTCTGAAGGTGTAATGAATCCTGGCGGGACAGAATGTCTCTCTGCTAACATTTGCTCTCTTGCCCGTTGTGGGGGAATATTGATATTCCAAGAAGAGTGACATCGCAGAAAGCGTGGGCGGCTTTTTAAGCGCACAAAAGGCATCTTGTGGTCGAACAGTGGGTGACGGGGATTATTTTCTTGGCTTTGTTTGTCCACTGCACAAGCTATCTCTCGCCGAACCTCTGGAGAAGCAATGGCTCACTTGAATCCCTATTACATCCCATTCTACTTCCAAGGGTTTAGGCTATCAATTACTCGCCTTTGCCTTCGGCATCGCTCGCGTTAATTTATATTTTGTCAATAAACTATCCCTCAGGTCCGGTCCTATTATGTACCCCTGACAGCCTGTATGAGAAATTTCATGATGATCGGACGAGTAGTTAATGTGTGAAACCGTAACAAACAAGCAAACTCACATTCGCATTTCTAATATTAGTTAGGATTGTATTCCAATACCTTGTTGCTGTACGTAAGCGTACCGCATCCATAAATCATCTGTTCTTTAATTTATTTCCTAGGCAATCTGCAACTGTAGTCGGTAGACAAGCAAGTGAAGCAAGAGAGAGAAATAGAACTGCCTTCTATTAAGTAAGAACTAAACAAAACATGGTTGATATCCGTGTGACACCTTGTTGCAATGCCGTGTAATAATACTATCAGCCCTGTATTTAAAACTGTCCCACTGCTGGGCATAGGCCTCTTTTCAGTGTAAGAAAAGTTAGGTCATAGTCCACCACGCTTGCCTAATGCAAGTTGACAGACTTCACATATCTTCGAGAACATTATGGAGAACTCTTAAACTTGCAGGTTTCCTCATGATGATTTCCTGCACCGTTAAAGCAAGCGATAAATTACCATCTAATGCGCACATATTTTCGAAAAGTTAGAGGAGCCTTGGGATCGAACCTGAAACCTCTGCGTAGCAGTCTAACGGTAACAATAACAAATAATGTTTTCTAAACGGCAAACACGAAATTGTTACAAGGTGCATACCGCCAAATATTTTAGAAAATAACATTAGTTCATGTTCATACAGACGTGTAGTTTCAAAATAATTGTCAACTGAAATCTAAAAATACCAACGCTTCGGGTCGACTGAATCATAATACTTCTGTTTTAAATTCATACTGCGCCAGTGCTTGCTTTGCGCCGAATTGTAAAATTAGGATGACATTAATTAAACTTAATTTCTAAGAAGGTTTTTAGAGCACTTTTGTTGTTTTAGATGTCACGTACACAAAGGCTCTGTATTTGTACAAAAGAAAAATGCTGGCGAATTAATGTTTTTGCTACGTGACGATATAAGGTCTTTTGTAGATTAGGGACCTTAAGTACATTTGTGCTATCGAGTTTTCTTGTTCAAAGAGAGTACTACCCTTTAGGGTTAATTGCGCAGTGTTATTCGTACCTACATAGACTTTCTTCTGTGTTTTAATAAGGTACACAAATATTACGGGTTCCATTTGCTACGAGCCTGGTAATATCTATCTTTCTTCATTTGCTCTCATTACAATCTTCGTAAATACTCATTGGTTGTATTCTTAAGCTGGCCTTGCTCCAAAACAGCTTTGGTATGGTCAAAAATCTTTCGCCTAGGTCTTTCTCTTTTAATTCTTTATAAATTTTTCATTATTTCTTTGCACATGAAACTGCCAACTTCTGCACGAAGAATATCTAAATGATTCGATTTTCACAAACAAATATTTAAAGTCTTTAAGCCAGCATCTATATATTTTTCGTTATGTCATATATCTCTTCTCATTAGTGATAGTGAGTTCTTCAAGCAACGTGCAGTCGGTGCAATCTTATGTAACATTTTGTATCCTTAATTATACCTATTGCCTAAATGTCTCGACATACCCATTTCTAATGCTCTTACTACTTCGCTACTGTAGGGGTATTTATGCAAAACTTTGTCGCATGAAGCTTCTTAAATTACTTACTTTAAGTAGATTCACGGTACTTATAAAATGGAATCCGGCCAAAGAGTGCATTTGCGACGACGTGCAATTTTTACGAAAAAGTTAGCAAAGAGAATTTTGTCTACTCTTATTTTCTTTCAGAAGTGTTCGAGTTTCTTGTAGAGGTCAGCTAATTTATTAAATGTACTACTAACTTCTTCAGAAAACTTTGTGGCTTCTTTTAAGAGTAATTTATTTAGTTTCATTAAGGCTTTATGTTGTTTGACTGGTTTGTCGGGATACAATTTGATTGGGAACAGCAGTATTTTTGCTTAAAGCTGGTATTCTTCTGAAAAAGATTGGTTCAGAAATTGTAAAAAACAATCATGCAACTTGAACTAAAAGAGTTAGATTCAAATATTCCCGCTAGCATACAAAAACATCGAGACACATTGTTTTCAACATATGATGCGTGTTTAGAGAGCTTTAAGAGATTGCCAAAGGGCATCGCGGACATTTCACCTCTTCAAATAGATTTGTAGACCACGAATACACGTTATTCACACTTGAAATAAAACCGTAACACTTTTTTTATATTAACATTAACTAGATTGTTCCGCGGCTTTACTCGCTTGATTCTAAACATCTAACCTTGCATTTTAATGACAAATACTAATCAATCTCCAGCCTATTCACAGTCTAAACAAAAATCACGTCGATACGTTTCGTTGCTGAATGAAAGAAACATAAACAAACACACTTACTTTCTCGTTTATAACCTATTGAGTCGCAGCGGCACACCGGTAGCCGGACACAATTATTATAGATTTATCATTATGTCTGATATTCTAAGACTTAAGAGACTACTATTAGTAAAGGTCCCACACACAAAGTTTTCGTATTGCCCCAACAGCGTTTGTATTTCTCTTTATACCAGAATGTCTAACTGTTAGTCTTCTTTTAAAATTACATATCATTTTAAATATAAAAAAACAAAATGGAATTGGCTTCGATGTCGGGTACGTCGTTGCCAATTTCTTTTTTATTTATTTTGCATTACGTTCGCAAGTTGGCTCATTCACAATCGCAAATTGAATCCACGGCCATCTTTGTTTTCTTATAAATTAATCAATCGTCAGTTCGATGCCTAATAAAGTCAACGGTGCAGTGTTCAATGCCGTGTGCCAAAAACGTCGTGTCCACCACTTAGCTGTAAGTTACCGTATATATTGAGCGAGATCTTCCAAGGCGAGACTGGCTTTCGATAAAATCCGGTCTCACTTTACTTTTATTTCTGGATATCGATGTCTACTGGCCTCATTACGATCGCTTTCCACGCTGCGGAATATTCTCACCTTTTAATTTATAGTATTTAGTACTTGTCTTTATTTAGTTGGACTGTCATATTTTATGATCGGCCGTTTGTATAGATTATTTATAACATTTAAAGGAGACTCAATATAATCATTTCTATCAATTCGATACATAAAAGGAAAATGAATAGACTTTCTAAAACTAGCAATTAATGTATGATGAACCGGACTAACTATAACTATTAATATCAGTAAGCTCTTCCGAAAAATACACAATTAAAATTCTAAGTAAGAAACCCCAAAGAGGATGATGGTATTTTCGAATTAATCCTATAAATAAACTACTTAAGTTGACAAGATAATTTGAGGAAAAGTAAAATTCTGTACGTAAATTTATCCTCGCTTTATATTATTACTAGCTTTTTCCCGCGGCTTCGCTCGCGTTAATTTCGAATTTGACAATCAATTCGGGTTGTACTCTGCTTGTAATAATATAATTCAACCATGATTCGAAAGACACGTAGCGCATCTATTATCATAAGAGAGTTATCGTTGTTTTCCTCGGGAACAGTAGTTTTTTTCGGGATGAAAGGTAGCCATGTCCGTTTCTGTACACCTGTCAACGCATATGCAAAATTTCAGGATGATCGGTTCAGTGGTTTAGGCGTGAAAAGGTAACAAACAAACGAACAAACCAACTTATTTTCGCTTTTATAATATTAGTTAGGATGTTATTTAATAATGTATACACAACAAGGAAATAATGAATGAACATTTGTGTGTATCTATTTAGTGGAGCATGCGGAGCGAGAATATTAAACAAATATTTGTCAGGCCCTCGTTACGACCCTATCTATAATACATTACAATACAAATACGATACAGTTCGATCGTGCCCGACAAATACAACATATGCTTGTGCAACTTGTGTCTAGAGTATTGTACAATGCGAATATCCAAACTGAAATGTGTCTTGTTCAATGGCCCCGTCTGCATTTGCAAAACAAATTCTTCAAGGTGCATTTTATTTTAATTGGATGCAAATTAAAACAACCGTTGTTATTATACAAAGTATATACAATTCCGCTATGAAATATTGCATATTGATGTTTTTTCCATGTCAAAATTTCTGAGAGAAACTAAAAAATAATCTGCAGATATTTTCTCTAAAGCAATTTGTCATGCATGGCCTTATCAGCTTATATTCTTGTATGTCAAATATTTAAAGATACCAGGTCATTGTGCCAAATAAATCGGCAGTAGACACTATCTATTTTTCATTCCATTGAACCATTAGATTGTTTTATTGCCGTTTAAATAGTCCTTAAAGCTTCGATGAACCTTTAAAACTATTTTAGCACACATGTACCAGATTAAATGAAGTCTTATTTTACGTGGCTGTTTCTTTGATCAGCCTCATGTTTGGCACATGTCGCGTAAGGAATCTATGTTGCAACGTGCACAGCATGTCGGCTGTCCCATGCTCTCTGATCTAAGTAATGGTCCTGTTTTCTCCGCGCAAAAACTCAAGCAACAAGTCCGCCTGACTCATCGGCTCAGTTTGCTTAACAACGGCGATTTCAGCTACGTGATCATACCAACTTGGCTATATCATTTACATTCTCATTTTGTATGATATATGATCTGGGAGAATATTGCGTTGTTGGACGTTGTCATCTCGAAAGCGTTGGCGCAATATTAAAAGCAAATTTTATATCAGTTTCTAGAAATGGCTGCCGCCTTACGTGGAAAACCGTTTTATTTTTAAAGCTTATGTCATTATGAGACAATGAAAGTTGCGTAAACTTATATTTATAAGAACAGTGTAGTGGGGTGAGTCGAGACTTCGGATCTGTCCTTAGTATAGAGTTAATGTAAATATTGACAATTAATGTTATCGTTTGGTATAAGTCGCCTCGGTGTTTAGTCGTGATTCACTGTCAAATTGGGCGTTGATAACACGTGACACGTGTAGGTACATCTACAGAACCTATGACACTTAAAAAGTAAAGCAGAAAGTCGGTCTTAATTTTAAGTACTAGGGGCTCACATGTATATTATTCCTTTTCTTTCATTCCATTTTAAAACCTTAAGCGTCGCCTAAAGTTTATAAACCAGTTTTTTTTTTATTTGGACTTTATGGCCTGTACCAAATATGTAATCAGATCTTAAAATAGCAAAGACTGATGATGTACATCCTTATCAGTTCTCACAAAAACATTCGCGATGATGTCAGTATTTCCAGTCAAAGAACCCGTGTGCAATTTATAAAAGTAACTTAAATTTAAAATGTATCGTACAGATACTAAACAAGTTAGCCTAGTTTTAGTAACATATGTGCTAAGTAAACAGCTTCGTCACACTACACAGACGCTAAACATACACTCGTATGTCATGTTGGGTCTACAGCATCTAGAACGGTAAACACGCCGTCAGTAATACCGATCGTCTGCGTAAGCGCCTCGCGGCATTCATCCTATTTCAATTGTCACAACGAAGCACGCAAAAATGGAATAAATGTCAACACGAATGATGACGATTCATTTCGATTTCAATAGATCCTCATGTCTCGTGTTACACTCGATGAATGTTTGATCGATCATGTGACATCTTTGTGCTCTAAATAAATTATGTGTTGTGCTCTCATTTAGTATGACTGCTTTCTTGCTGCCTATTTTTTATATAATATTGTTTTTTTTTATACAACTATGGTGGCGAACAGGCATACGGCCCACCTGATGGTAAGTGGTGGTAAAAAGAAAGCCGATTACTCTTTTATCGAGGAACTTTTTAAACGTTTTTCGTTAATCGATTTTATCGATAGTATTATAAGACAAAATTGTTGCTTCTATTCTTCTGTTAGTCAATAACAACACTGACCCAAATTACAACATTTTCCTTAAAAAACAAAGAATATGTCACATGTATGATCACATATGATTTGCTCGTCACCAACCGTCTATCAAACGGAGCGCAGCGAGGTAGGTTGAAAGTAAAATTTTATAAAATTGCAATTGTTTTTAGGTATATTTCAAGTTATTAAGCAGAAAGAATATGGTAATAGAAATCTATCATGCCTACTTTCAAACCGAGAGGAGGACCTGCCAAATAAAAATTATATTGTTTCTTCTCAAGTAACATAAAAATCGACACATTAATTTTTTTTGTCTCGTTACATTAAGTCTGCATAAGTTTCTTATTTAAGTTAATACTTTTCCCAAAATTTGTGGTACGAATCGGCACGAAAGCTTTTAATCTCCTTCTGGACTCTTTAACCTTTAAGTAAATTCAAGTTACTTTTAGGCAAACAAGTTAATGCCTACAGATTTATGTTAATAACATTACGCAAATATTACGCAAATTTCTCTTTGACTTGTCAATATATCATTATCGATTTCTCAGATGTAGATTTAATGAAATCGGATTAAGTCTATGTTGATTGAAATTGACGTGTAATTATTCGGTTGTATCGATACAAATCAAGTATTTATACATATATTGGCAATGTCGGCAATCAGACATTCTCTTTGTTCTTTTTGGGGATTGTTCTTTATTACGTTTAAGGGCTGATTTTTCAATCGTTAGATAACTTTTATCTGGGGAATATGTTTGACATTTTGACAGCTTTTGCATAGAAAATATGTCAAACCACCAAGTTTATTCCTTAGATAAAAATTATCTGACGATTGGAAAATCGGCCCTTAGTTGTATGTGTTCTTCAATTTCGTAAACTCGGCAGGGATTCAAAATTTTGCTTAAAAGAAGCTATGCGATAAATGTAATTTCTATACCAAAACATGCACGTATGTACAATATCTATTAGGTATACCTGTTTTTGATATATGTATCCTCTTAAAAAGACATTTCTCGTTCTAAGAATAATTCTTGTGTCGTGGAATTTACAAAAATTTAAACAGCGAACTCGAAAGTACATCCAGAATCGGAATAACTATTGTTGATAGATCAGACTAATTTTTGTCCCGACCGAACCCACTGCAATCGGTATAGTGGCAACGGCGAGGCGACTGCATAAACCACTATGCCTTTCGTGCAACCAGACAGTTTTAAATCTATAGACTTTATTGTACTCACTCTTCTTCGATATCAGGTGATATATTAATCAGAGCAAAAACAGCATAAGTATCTTTGCTTATACATCAGTTTTCTGCACTATTAAGCTGGTAAGGTTTTTTAGGTTATTTATGCATTCATGTCATCTTCGTTCATCGGATGCAAGATATGTGCATCCGCATGGTTGTTAAATATTGCCACTCGGCTACATATACTGTTTTATACCGGGCCGTCGAGAAAAATAATAATAGATTTTGCCTGCAGCTTCGGTTTGCGGTTAGATTAGTAACAGTACTTTTTTCTAGATTAAAGGTACCCTTTGTCCTTTACTGTTCCCCTGACGACGTGTATGTGAAATTTCATGTTGAAAGGTCGAGTAGTTAAGGCGTGGAAGCGTAACAAACAAACTCATATTCGTATTTATATACAGGCTGGGCCATAAGTATTCGCAGTTTTGAAATTACAATTAAAAAATAATTATGTGGTGTCGTGGGACACCAGGTAGGAACGAAGTTCCTTCGGCTAATGTAGAATCGACACAAATTGCAAAAAAAATCGTGCTCAATTCACTAAATAGAATAAAGAATATTCATTTATACCAATATATTTAAATGATTCCAAACATTTAAATATATTGGTCATTTAGTGATTTCTGATATCCTGGTATTATACACTACTCGCTTGTGTATGCGACTGTCGCGCCTGCGCACGTCTCATTTAGCGGTTTTATTCCACGCACTTTTTTCCACGGATTTTTTCTTACGGTTTTGCTATCACATTTTTTTCAGTTCGGTCGCGCAGCAAAATCCCTATCCCCTCCAAGCCTGCCGTAAGGAACTTCGTTCCAATAAAATTTCGACTTTCCGACACAGTGCGCTGGATATGTTACACATTTCTTGACGAATATTATCCTTTAATTGGTAAATTGTTCTTGGTTTATTCACGTAGATTCGACTTTTAAGATAAATCAGCTGGAATATGGTCGGGGCTCTGTCGGAGAGTTTTCGAAAATTTAACGGCCAGGTTCCAGGAATGCCAGCGGCGAGATGGTGGCCACTTGTACGATATTATTTTCAAGAAATAATTTTCTCTTTAATATTCTTCATTTTAAATAAACATTTATTTGAATACACTTTATAAGTTTCTTTATTATTGTAAATTCAAAAGTGCAAAAGCTTATGGCCCATCCTGTATAATATTAAAGTTAGGATTGTCTTACGTTTACTCGATTGTTATAATTATATTGAACTACTTTATACGGATTTTGTCGCGTTTTTATTTTAGAACACTTTTATTACATAATTGTAAAATTACTCTTGTTAAACTTTGCTACCATATACTTTTTTATTTTTTATTTTTTTATTTAAGTACAATACAGTGGTAATTCAGTAACATTATACATAATACTCGCCAAACGTTAAGTTTAACAGCGAAACACGCTCTGAAATTCTAGTACAAATTATCACCATACATTAAAAAATAGCTCAGCTCACAATAGTTTTAAAAAAAAGGAAGCAATATTTAAAGTTAAAAACAAAATAACATATACATACTTAAGTAAGCTAATTGAATTATTATAACTATATATTTAAGTTTACACTTTTCATGACATTTTGATTGCTTTTCAGCAGCCTTGTTCACGGGGATAGCTGCTAATCAACTATAAAGTAGTTTAATTAAAAGAGATGTGATGTTTGTATATCACAACCGGTACCTGGCCAACGACTTCTCGGTAGATCGGTTACGTTATGGATTAGCATTCGGTAGTTTCGAAATTTTGCGGTTAGGTCTAATTATAAAAAGTAGCTCGAGTGGTTTTGGAATTGTCGACCAAAGAAAGAGAAAACATTATTGACCTTTACAAGTATGCAGTGATTTATATTTATTTGTAAAATTATAACGGGAGTTTTAGTAACATAATATTTAAGTAATTTTATGATAACTAGCGGTCGCGTAGTGCTCAAAATTCGACCAAAGTTTACCTGTAAAATATTGCTGATATATGTCATTATACATATGTATATTGATATATGTAACCATAGTTACGCGCTTCGACTGCGTGTGTTAAATGTATGATTGTGTGCGTGTAGTGTTTTTTCATTCATTTAATGTATTTCTAATGCATATTTTATATAAATATTAGGATTCGCCCCTCCTTCTCCATATAAACTTTAACTGTGCCAAATAAAATGGGGAACAAAGTTTTTTCTTAACGTATTAATATATAGATACTTAAATTTAAATATCAGTAATTCTACATTGAAGTTACTTCAACGCTTAGTGCCAATATTAGTATTAGTGACTATATGTTATACTAGACTATGCCCACGACTTTGCCCGCATAACAGTTCGCGCAACTTCATTCAGACAGGTCACACTATGCTCAATTACTGCGGTTTTACTGGAACCAAATTAGATGATCCGTGGCTTAGATTATAAGGGCTTATGTTTAACTTTATGTTTATGTGTTTTAAGTCATCTCTAGTCTATGTATCTTGCTTATTGTAACAATTTTGTATAATATGTTTTTGGGAAGGACTGTTTCCCAACATACAGCTCACGGTAGTTTGGGAATCAGGACTGACACTGTAAATGTATAAATTTTTTGTTGCAATAAAGAATATATTATATAAACTTATCACCAGATATAGTAAAATATAACAGTCAAAAATAGTAAATGATAACCAAAAAAAGTAAATGATCACCAAAATTAAAATCGCATTTTAATACCAAAAATATTAATTGCACAGCAAAGAGATCAAAATAAGTTGGCGGAGCGCCGTTTTGCGGGGATCCTATTTTTGGGTGGGTTTAAGAAGGAACCTAACATAACCTAACCCTTCCGAGACGGAATGCAGTGATTTGAGGTGTATAGGTGCTCGTTAATATATACTTTAGTAAGCATATATTGGTGTGCAATTACTATTTTTGGTGGTCATTATATTTAATCCTAATTATAAGTTATCAAGAATCACAGATTTCCAATCTTCAAAAAAGATATAATTTCGGATTCAGAATCCCATAGTTACATGACTTTAGTTTGCTTTTAAAACATTCTTAATTCATAGTACTTCTTTAGTATAGAATCTTATTACACACCGGGCTGACACGGTATGTGTGTAGCAGTCTTTAACAATCACATAATAGTGTTGTGTGAATCAGAGTGTGAGACAGGCACGCGAGCATACATTACTAAGACCAGTACACTGGAATTCTTACAATCATCAATTACATACTGTTAGTTCCTAAAGGTATGTACCTAACTAATAAGGCTCTTGAAAAAAGTTACGCTGAAACCGGTTCAATAGCAATCTGTTTCTTAGGTTGATTGATTGCTTTATTTATTCACTAGCTTTTGCCCGCAGCTTCGCTCACTCAGGAACAGTCGTTTTTTCCCCGGATGATTGGTATAACGTCCGGAAAGAAAACGACTGCTGCAGGACATAGAGTACCCCTATGTCCTTTTTTACATAGACACGTTGTGCAAAATTTCATGATGTTCGGTCGAGTATTTGAGACGTGAACGCGTAACAAACAAACAAACTCATATTTGCATTTACAATACTAGTTAGGGCTAGATTTTGCCCGCAGCTCCGCTAACGTAAATGTAGGTTATGACAATTTTCCAGCCCTCGGGCATAGTAATTTTACTAGATAAAAGGTACCCTATGTCCTTTTCTGTACTCCTGACAACGTGTATCAGTATCGATGATCGGTTAAGTAGTTCAGGCGTAACAAACAAACAAATAAACTCACATTTGCATTTATAATATTACTAGATTTTGATTGCGGCTCCGCTAGCGTAAATGTACGTTATGATAATTTTCTATCCCTCGGGAACAAAATTTTTCTGGATAATGGTACCTTATGGCCTTTTCTGTGCCTCTGATAACGTGTATCCGAAATTTTATTATGATCGATCGAGTATTTAAGGCGTGAAAGCGTAACAAACAAACTCACATTCACATTTATAATATTAGTTAGGATGATGAATATTTACGACTAATGCGTCAATGAGGTTGCCTCATTGATTGTAATCGCTGATTGGTAATGATCATTGATCGATAATGTGATGATATTACTAATCCGTTAGCCGCACACATCAATATCTCATTAGTCTCTCAGTCTGTTTAATTGAGTCTTGAGTCGCAAACGCGATCAATTCATTTATGCATTGTTCGTAAACACACACAAATGTTTTTGTCTTGTTAGTCCGTTGGTGTTTATTTATTTTAAAAGACTACTTTCGCAAAAACATCTACGCGGACGAAGTCGCAGGTAACAGATACTAATATTATAAAGCTGAAGAGTTTGTTTATTTGAACGCGCTAATCTCAGGCACTACTGATTCGATTTGAAAAATTCTTTTAGTGTTGTATAGCCTATTTATCGAGGAGGCTATAGGCTATATAACATCATGCTACGACCCACGGAGGCGGCGCAGTAACAATAAACGCGGGTGAAACCGCGGGAACATCTAGTAACATATATAATTAAAATCTATGATTTAAATCGTTATTAGCTTAATGCAAACTTGTTCCTTGTATCATTAATTGGCTTTCAAAGCAAGGCGTTGCCACGTCCGGCTGTCGGAAGCGATGTGTCTCAGTGAAAAGTGCTGACGGACGCGAGAGGTCCCACGCGAACGCCGCTGAATACAAATGAAGCCTTTCTTTCCGAACACAGAATAACTCGGTAAGACGCGCTCGTGTGATCTGATTAGTTTATGCGAAAATAAAAGAAATTACGCCCGAGTATCTTCTGTTTTATTATAGTATTACATGTTAAGCTTTGTCTGGTTAAAGAAGAATAATGTTAATTTTTATCTAATAATCTGAGTATTAATGACTTCTAAACTTTCGCGTTGCATGATCTTATCTTATCTTATCTTATGTGGGGGCCAGTCAGTGCAGACCGGCGACACTTCGACCCAGTGGGATCTTTTGTGTCGACACTCTTTCAATAACGACTACCATAGATATTCATGGCAGCCGGGACCAACGGCTTAACGTGCTTTCCGAGGCACGGAGCAGTCGATAATTGTCAATCAATACGCACATAATTTCGAAAAATCATAACTTCTGAAAGTCAGAGGTGCGCGACGTGGGTTCGAACCCGAGACCCTCTGCATTGCAGTCTGTTGGTTTCCCCACTGAGCTATCGCTGCTCTGCGTTGCATGATACTAATCATTGGATAGAATTTCATCGTCCGGAAGTCCTGTTTGTGGATTACATATTGTTTGTCCGGTATGGAGATCGAACCCTTGGCACAGCGGCACTGGCGACGCAACCACTTAAAGCACTACGCCATCCGTTCCGTCAAAATGTTAATGGTTATTCTGTATATGAAACAATAATAAGATTAAGTGTGGCCAGCATTTAGTCAATACAAACGTTTTCACATGACGTATTCTCCCTAAATAAGTAAAAAAAACTCCACGTTTTACAGGCCTCCAAGCCACGTTTCCACGTACTCCTATTTGTCATAATTTTCCCTCGGGAACAGTACTTTTTTCTGAATGAAACGTACTATATATCCGTTTCTGTACCCTTGACAACATGTATGTCAAATTTCGTGATGATCGGTCCAGTAGTTACGACGATAAACGTAACAAACAAACTAACATTTCGCATTTATTATAATAGTTAGGATGTGGACTAGAGAACTTAAAAATGACAACATTCGATTGATTGTTCTGTTGAATTAATGCAATAAATAAATATATACAGACATAACATAAACTGCTGCTTGGGTTCAATTTCTGGGTCAAGCAAAGTGTTCTTAGTTTTTCTGACAATAAAATTCTCAGTACCAGTTTCTGCACATATGGCTCAAGATGCATTCGTAAGATGTTCTTCTCGCTAATAGAATTTTCATGACATAAGTATAGCTTATGTTATCGAAATACAGTAATAAAATAAATGGTGGCCCATAAAACTAATGTAATGGTTATGTGTTTCATTGTTTCCGAACTGAACATGACAAAAGTTATATTCGTACCTATTTTAAATTCACTTTCCTCTTATGAATGTCCTATTATAAGTACTCAAGCGTAATACGATGGTTTTTTATCTCAAACTAGCTTTTGCTTGCGTCTTCGCTCGCGTAAAAGTAGTTTAGGTTATGTTAGTAAAAGTACTTGTTTTAAATAAAATATAGTCTATGTTACTCTCTGATAATATAGCTTTCTAATGGTGAAAGAATTTATTAAATCGGTTGAGCAGTTTTTGAGTTAAATCCTTACAAACTAACATACAAAAAATCAAATCTGTCATCTTTATAATATTAGTTGATATAGACAAAATATACATTTACGCGATTGTTATACATTGATATTAAACTACGAATTTTGATCGTCTTTCCGTAACCACGTCTGCTGAAAAGCAACCGAATCATCGGGGAAAGTGTAATTCTAAATCTAAATCCTAACTCCTAACTAATATTATAAAAGCGAAAATGAGTTTGTTTGTTTGTTACCTTTTCACGCCTAAACCAATAAACCGATCATCCTGAAATTTTGCATATACGTTGACCAGGTGTACAGAAACGGACATAGGCTACCTTTCATCCCGGAAAAATGTACTGTTCCCGACGAAAACAATACTAACGTTCTTATGATAATAGATGGCGCCACGTGTCTTTCGAATCATGATTGAATTATATTATTACAAGCAGAGTACAACCCGAATTGATTGTCAAATTCTAAATTAACGCGAGCGAAGCCGCGGGCAAAAGCTAGTAGTTTTATAATAACTTAAAATAGTTGTTTTTAACAGTAGTAGTTTAATAGTTCAAAATTATGTAATAATAGTCTTTTTTAAATTATGCAATACGATATAATCCGAGGAAATAGTTTAATTTAAAAAATATACATTGACTCACTTTTACTTTATCAAAGGGTTAGGCAGAGGTGCCTGCCCCCCACATTTCTATAGTAACATTATAGGTCACACGTAATATAGCAAAAGCCCAATAGGCTTTTGCTATATTACGTGTGACCTATAATGTTCGAAGTTCAGAAATGTGTTCTGAGTTCAATAATCACAGAACACATTTCTGAACTTCGAGCTGCTGCTCTTGCAACAATTCCCTAATTGTAAAACCCAGTAACAGTCTGCCCGAATCACAATTCGAATCCAGGACTTCGCGATCAATAACAAACAGCGTAAACGTATGCCACGAGGCTGAAATATCAATTCGAACAGTTACAGGCAAAATGTGATTGATATTTAGCTACGCGGATGTACATATACATACATAGATTCACGCCTGTTTCCCAAAGGGGTAGGCAGAGACTACGGATTTCCATTTGCTACGATCCTGACACACTTCTCTGGCTTCATTCACTTTCATTCCTCATACACGCCCGTCGGTTCAAGGAGCTCTTAACCTGGCCTTTGTCCAGAACGCCTCTGATCTGATCGAGAAACGTTCGCCTAGGTTTTCCTCTTACGACTGTTCCATTCACACTAGCCTTATAAACTTTCTTAGTCAGTCTTTCCTCGGATGTATTTACCCTTAACATACAAGGGGGATGTTGCTATGTGTATTCATACTTAGCTGGCTCACTATTACAAGGTTCTATGTTTTTTTTTTAACTTTGGGGAAATGAGGTTTAAAATTTGCATATCAGTAAAAATAACTTAAAAAGTAACTTCGAACTATTTGCGATTTAATATTGTGAGGTCGTAAGTGCTTCCATCTATTACTATATTAGTCTAAACAAAAAGGAATGACATATAGAACCGTGCAATATTCATTACCCTTTTTTTTCAAAAATGTAACATAGAACCTTGTAATATTGGACCAGCGATTTGTGTTTTTTTTTCCAAAAATGTAACATAGAACCTTGTAATATTGGACCAGCGATATGTGTTTATTTTTTTTCCTAAAAATGTAACATAGAACCTTGTAATATTGGACCAGCGATATGTGTTTATTTTTTTTCCTAAAAATGTAACATAGATCCTTGTAATATTGGACCAGCGATATGTGTTTATTTTTTTTCCTAAAAATGTAACATAGAACCTTGTAATATTGGACCAGCGACTTCTTGAACATATCCCCTATCGTATGTGTCGTCCATAATCATCAAAACATTATAAATTTTGTGCAATATTCGACCAGCATTTTCTTTTTATTAAAATAATTTTATTACAATTATAACATTGCGAAACATTTTGAGGACTTTATAACGTGAATGCCTGACACAAAAAAATAACAACCCGAAACGGAATAACCGTTTGTGGACCAAACAATATTTGACTCATGTGGGATTTGGACCCACAACACCCGGTGAGGTAGCACTTGCCAGGTGACCATTTTTACTACAGCGCAACCATAAAGTTTTTGATAACACACTCCTAACACAAGCAATTTCGCTTATCTACGATGGTTTTACAAGAATACAATTTGCAACTGAAATAGCTAAGAATCTGAAAAGCTAAACAAATTTAAAAAATACGATGGGCAACCTAGATGCCAGGAAATCTTAAATATGTTTCAAAATTTTTACTTGTGTTACCCGTTACATGCGCAAGATGACATACTTGTGCTTGTATTTATCGTGTAAACAACGGAAGCAAGCCACTCTCGCATGTAACCTGTATTAGCGTGCGCATGTACCCACGCCAGTAGCTTGCGCATATTTACAGCACGAACTTGCATTGTGTGTCACTGGCAGTGAACTTGTACTATTCCCGAGGGATAGCAATATATATTGACAAAATCTACATTACGGTTAGTGAAATCCTTATATTTAAATCGACCAAGGCATGGAATTCTCTGCCAAGGCACGTGTTTCCTTCTTCCTTCAATCCTGGGTCCTTCAAACGGGGCGTGAAAAAGCACCTTCTCAGGCCGTCAAAGTGGAGACCTCAACATCGCTACTATGAGGGCGGTGTGGAGGCCACTGCGCTTAGACCACACGACTGCTTACCATCAGGTAGAAGTGTGGTCATTTTGAGGAGCAAAAAAAAAAAAAAAGAAAACAATTCTGCAACTTGTACATTAGTATTAAAACAACTAAAACGAGTTTCACACATCTAGTTATTAGGATTCTATTGTAGTTTTCTACGAAGTGAGAACTGCTAGAACTAAGATCCAAACACGCAACACACTTGTACTTGTAAGCTAACTTTTAAACTCCGAAAATTAGTTCCCCGAGGCTACAACTGAAGTTCTAGAATTACTCCAGCTACAGTTCTCTTCGACAGGCGTAGAGGTGATTCTGTTGTTATGTTTTTAAATAAGTTCGTATGAAAAGAACAATGTTTTTAGAACTGTTGCATTCAATTTAGACTTCTGTTAAAGCAGAATATATCATCACTAAATGTTCTGCCAAGTTAATACTCATACTACTTATCTCTCTATCTTCGCTCTTTGCTCCGCTACCGTTCTCTTTTTCTTCTTAGCCTTTATTATTCCCAAGTCACTCGGGGTCGGCTTTCTAGTCTAACCGGATTTGACAGGATATCAGTTTTTACACGGAGCGACTGCCATATGACCTCCGCAACCCGACGGCTAACGATACCCTAAGGTTAGACTAGTGTCAGAATATTAGAGGGCATTGACTTCCTAATAACGACTGCCATAGATGTTCATGGCAGCCGGGACCGTTGGCTTAACCTGCTCTCCGAGGCACGGAGCAGGCGATACCGTTCTATCATTATATATAATATCAGCCCTATTAAACAGTCCCACTGCTGAGCACGGGCCTCTTCTCAGTGTAAGAAGGTTTAGGCCATAGTCCACCACGCTGACCCAGAGCAGGTTGGCAGACTTCACATATCTCTGAGAACATAATGGAGAACTCTTAGGCCCTTCGTACACAAGCCTACGCAAATCCTCGATACCCGACGGTTTTGGTCTCTAAGCGACTACCGCAATACAAATTCATAGATGTTCGTACACAGGCACGCGTCGCCGACATTTGTACCTGTGTATGAACCTCTATGAGTTTGTATTGCGGTTGTCGATTAGAGACCAAAATCGTCGGGTATCGAAGATTTGCGTAGGCTTGTGTACGAAGGGCCTTAGACATACAGGTTTCCTCACGATGTTTGCCTTCACCGTTATAGCAAGCGATAATAATATTGTCTTCTGTTTACACTGGAACATTGACGCAACTACCATCTTAGTCTCCCCGTGACCATGGCTGCTGAAAAGCAACCGAAACGTCGGGGAAAGTGTAAACATAAATATAAATAGTATAATAGTATAGTAATAGTATAAATAGTTTTAATAGTTTCAATGATTTAATTAGCTTAAAAATTAGTAAAGTTTAATAGTAATAGTGTAACAGTTTTCAAAATTATGTAATAAAGTGTCAAATAAACAATGCGATGATAATAATAATAATAAATAATAAATTCTTTATTGTAACAAAAAGTTGGTAACAATTAATGAGTAAGCCCTAATTCCCAAACTAGCGTGAGCTGTGTGTTGGGAATCAGTTCCTTCCCAAAAATAATCATACAAAATAATCATATAAAATCCGTATATAGTAGTTTAATTTCAATGTAGCGATAATAAACTATTTAATACGCACATAACGGTCTAATATTTTGATCGCTATAACGTGACAAATAAAATATTGCACAACGTGAATTTATATTTTCAAAAGCTAGATATAAAGTATAAAATTAGTTTTGTACATTATTGTAACTAATCTATCGTCGGTGTAAACAGAATACTCGCTTTGCCTCCCGGATCCCTCTGTGTAAACAGTGGTGGATATAATTATGTGTCAGTGGATGATCGATGCCACTGCATTCATGGCGGCCCAAGACTAACATGGTGGACGGCTCCTTGGAATCGAGAGTGCCGTGTATTTATAGTTTTTGTACCTTGATTAATAATTATCTATCTATACTAACTAGCGTTCGCCTAGTGCTCGAAATTCGACCAAAGTTTGCCTGTAAGATATTGCTGATATAATAATATGTCCTTATATATTGACATATGTAACCATAGCTACGCGCTTCGACTGCGTGTGTCAAATGCATGGTTATGTGCGTGTAGTGTATTTTAATCAGTTTAATGTATTTTTACGTATAATTTAAAAAAAATATTAGCTTTCGTCACTTCTCTGTATAAACTATAAGTGTGCGAAATTTCATGCTCCTCCGTCCGCCCAATTTTTGTAAAAAGGGATCCAAAGTTTTCGCTTCACGTATTAATATATAGATATTATAAAGGTTAAGAGTTTATTTGTTTGTTTGAACGCGCTAATTTTAGTATCTACCTATTCGATTTGAAAAATTATTTTAGTGTTGGATAGCTCATTTATCGAGGAAAGCTATAGGCTATATAAACATCACGATAAACGCGGGTGAAACCGCGGGAAAATTTAGTGTTGATATAGCTTTTGTAATGACGCTGTGCCTGTACTGCATACATATAAAATCTTACATGGATTAGCTATTTAGAGGGGTAGCTAAACTCAAAATAATTAGTTTATTCTTAAAAAAATTTAGGTTTGCCTGATTTCGGTGTCACGCAAAAGTGACTGAAGGGATTTTGATAAGATTTGAGAGGATTTGAAGTTTATTAGATTGAATTTTGAAATACTCCGGTAATTGAACCAGAGATACAGTGGCGCATAGTTAGATTTACGTAGTTTCACGAGTCAACTACTCCATGAGACAACGTCGTGAACAAATATAAGCTATACGTAATCGATACACCTCGTAAACAAATCTTTAGGCAAAAGCTATCCTTTATCTAAACTAATGTAATATAGCTGAAGAGTTTGTTTGTTTGAACGCGCTAATCTCAGGAGCTACTGGTTCGATTTGAAAAATTATTTTAGTGTTGGATAGCCTATTTATCGAGGAAGGCTATAGGCTATATAACATCACGCTACGACCCACGGGGGCGACGCAGTAACTATAAACGCGGGTGAAACCGCGGGAACATCTATAAAACAATAGTTGAGGA
Source organism: Catocala sponsa (assembly GCA_963564715.1). Classification (NCBI taxonomy): domain Eukaryota; kingdom Metazoa; phylum Arthropoda; class Insecta; order Lepidoptera; family Erebidae; genus Catocala; species Catocala sponsa. The sequence goes on from OY751342.1 coordinate 24,742,711, forward strand.
AATAATCCGTCTCCTAACCAACGAAATAGAAGAAGGTTGTTTATCATCGTGTAATTTTTTTTTTATATTCACGCTTTACTTTTTATCGGATCGAAATTCATTCAAATCCCAAAAAGAAATTCTATCCCTAGGGATACATAGAAAATAGAGAATTATTCAGAATACTCTCACTTATTTTCTTATGTGTTAAAATTTTTCGTGTATACTGAATTTTTTTGTTGGTCAAAAGTATCAGTAGACATACATCCCTAAGGGCGTTGCTTCACATATCCTTCTTAGTCGAACACTCTTGACAGAGTGGTCATGGTCATGTCTCGGTCGAATCTTGCATCTCTGTGATGCGACGCCATGTATTTGTATGTTTGGCGGCCTGGGAGGGAGTGCACATATCCTACGATAATACAAATAAGACATAATAATATTCTAATATAATAATATTCTATCACATACACACACCATCTAGCCTGAAACAAACAAACAAACTAAGCAGAGCTTGTACTATGGGTACTAGACAATCGATAAACATACATATATCCTTTTTTTTTGTAAATATATACATATTTTATACATAGAAACACCTTGACCAAGATAAACCTCCATGTTCATGCACACAAAATGACTTGTGCGGGAATCGAACCCGCGACCTCAGGCGGCAGTCGGTTACACTAACCACTACGTCATCGAGGACACGTGGACACGTGTCTCGCCTTTACACGAGCCTCGCTCAAGGTCACGAATAAGCGTATTTATTATTTCTTGTAAAGGGAAGTTACGCAAAGAGATTGCTTTAGACTTTATCTTGAAACACGTCTTTGTAGCCTTTAAGAGCTCAGTGCTTAAGAAATAGTTTAATCTTCTCTTCTGGGGGTCTTTACCAACATTAAAACAACGGACAAAAGGAACACCCAGACATGGTGCAATTATTTATGGGGTCACACAAATTGTAATCCCGTTTGGGGATCGAACCCACAACTCTCAGCGTAGTGGCGATCACGAGGCGACAACCTAAAACCACCATGCCATATATACAGTTAAGGGTACAGATTCATGACAGTTGTTGACGCGGGTAACGGGTTACATGCGCAAGCTACTTGTTAAATCCTAACTAATATTATAAAAGCGAAAATGAGTTTGTTTGTTTGTTACATTTTCACGCCTAAACCACTGAACCGATCATACTGAAATTTTGCATATACGTTGCCAGGTGTACAGAAACGGACATAGGCTACCTTTCATCCCGAACAAAATTACTGTTCCCGAGGAAAACAAAAATAACGTTCTTATGATAATAGATGGCGCCACGTGTTTTTCGAATCATGATTGAATTATGTTATTATATATTATTACAAGCAGAGTACAACCCGAATTGATTGTCAAATTCTAAATTAACGCGAGCGAAGCCGCGGGCAAAAGCTAGTAATATAATAATATTCTATCACATACACACAACACCATCTAGCCTAAACTAAGCAGAGCTTGTACTATGGGTACTAGACAATGGATAAACATACATATATACTATTTTTTTGTATTATGATAACTAGATCTAGCATCTTATCTCGTTGTTTAAAGTATAAAACGATCGATCCTATAAAGTATAGGTAAAACCCATTGAAAATATGAAATTGACCTGTTTACTTACCACACCCATGATCTTGTTCCTGTATATTACATCTCCGCTAAATTACTTATACATTTATTCCGGTCCTGATATAGGTCCAAAAAAACAATGTTTAATATTAAGGCCTCATTTACGTAAGTTATTTTCGGCCGGCCTCGCCCTAACGCCACGTGGTTGAAATCCCTCCTCTTCAAATATTGTTCCCGGCAGATGTTGCTTGTCGTTCACCTATAAAACCTTCCAGAACTTTCCTCAAGTTATGACGCTATAATACATAAGACTTTAAAGGTTCTCCCTGGAGTGCCGCACTAACTTTGGATAAGACAGTCGGTTGTCAAACTTTTTCTTTCTATGTTTTCAAGATAAAAATCATGAGTTTTCTCTGAGGAAATTTTAACGTCTCTGCTGGGGGTTATAAGATTATATATAAATTCCTTTTAGATTGTTACTGGTTTCTAACTAAAACTTTTGTGCTTTCGTCAACAAGACAGTCTATCTGTGTCACCTGTATAAAAGCAAATATAAAACTAAATTAAGGGTATTCTTACAAATATTAACCTACAAGCACAGTACAACCAGAATCGATTGTCAAATTTTAAATCAACGCGAGCGAAGCCGCAGGCAAAAGCTAGTAATAATATAACTCAATCGTGATTCGAAAGACACGTGGCGCCATCTATTATCATAAGAACGTTATTGTTGTTTTCCTCGGGAACAGTTTTTTTTTTTCGGGATGAAAGGTAGCCTATGTCAGTTTCTGTACACCTGACAACGTATATGCAAAATTTCAGGATTATCGGTTCAGTGGTTTAGACGTGAAAAGGTAACAAACAAACAAACTCATTTTGCTTTTATAATATTAGTTAGGATTAGACATAATTTTTATTTGCAACAAAGTCGCCTAAGCATTATTTACAACCATTCCAAATTTAACTCAATAATAATAATTGTTGAGAACGGACAGACAGATTATAAGGTTTTCGTTTTACCTTAATAGTACCCAACAAGTAAGTTTATTTATATCAAAAAATTTCATAAAGAGCTTACTTCTATTTTTTCCTAGCCTTAAAATAATACAATGTCTCTGTAGAGTACATTTTAACAATGTGCTACATAAATACCACTGAAGGTACAATATTCCACACGTATTCTCATTTTCACATAATTATTGTTCGTTATATTTTACTACCAATTCTCCTTTATTTGACGTCCCGTGTTAGTTTTCTCCAACCAATATAGGTACGTGTTTTGTTGAGAACCGCTGACTATTAGATGTACGAAGCATAGTTCGATGCTGTCTAGACTACAAAATTGCTCCCGACACTGGCATTTGTTTACTTAATACTGCATAGCTTAAAAGCTTGTTCTGACGCCCTATGTTGCTTGCTATCGGTATATATCTAGACGGGAGGATCTGTATTTACGATATAAATTTCCTTTTTTATTTCGTGTTGAAAGTAGTCGAAATGGTTTCGATACACGGACGTGCATCCAAATATTTTGTATTATACATGTATCTTATAAAATTTAAATAAATATGCTTAACAATATTTAGCGTTTTTAAGACTGCATTTATTATTATTATTTAGATAAAACATGGAATGCTTTAATGTTTACGTTCTCAAATAAATTTTAATGACCACATTTATTTGTGGTCTTAGTATCTTATCTTATGTGGGGGCCAGTCAGTTCAGACCGCCAACACTTCGACCCAGTGGGATCTTTTGTGTCAACACTCTCCCAATAACGACTGCCATTGATGTTCATGGCAGCCGGGACCAACGGCTTAACGTGCCTTCCGAGACACAGAGCAGGCGATAATTGTCAATCAATACGCAAATAATTTCTAAAAGTCATATAACTTTCGAAAGTCAGAGGTGCGCGACGTGGGTTCGAACCCGAGACCCTCTGCATTGCAGTCTGTTGGTCTCCCCACTGAGCTATCGCTGCTCTGTGGTCTTAGTAAACCAAAGTAAAAATATGACTACATATTTATTTTTTGTTTTAAGTTTTAGTGCTTAACTATGGATTACAAATCTAAACTAAAATATACAAATAGAAACAATGCTACTGTACAGATATTTAAAAGCCACGCTTAAAATAATGTACTTTGCGGTCTAAAGCCTAAAATATAAACTAATCAGGACTGGGAGCCAACCCAACTTCTTCTCTCAAGCCTTTATTATTCCCAAGTCACTTTCTAGTCTAACCAGATTTGACTGGATATCAGATTTTACACGGAGCGACTGCCATCTGACCTCCGCAACCCGAAGGCTAACGATACCCTAAAGCTAGACCAGTGTCCGGATATTAGAGCGCGCTGACTTCCCAATAACGACTGCCATAGATGTTCATGGCAGTCGTTATTTATGGCAGCCGGGACCGACGGCTCAACGTGCTCTCCGAGGCACCGAGCAGGCGATAATTGTCAATCAATATACACATAATTTCGAAAAAAATCATATAACTTCCGAAAGCCAGAGTTGTGCGACGTGGGTTCGAACCCGAGATCCTCTGCATTGCAATCTGATGGTCTCCCCACTGAGCTATCGCTGCTCTAAATGTAAATGTAAATTAATATTATAGTTTTACTTATTGTAAACTTAAAGATCATAAGTGTTACTTGGTGACTTAAATGAATAAAGACATTTTGATTTTGAATTTAATCTACATTTACGCGAGCGAAGCTGCGAGCAAAATCTAGTATAAGATATTCGAAAACAAAACACATTTCAATACAAAAAATTGTTAAGATTTCACGTGTACGGTACTGTGGAGCTGTTCTGCAGCAGCGATAGCTCAGTGGGTATCTATTATTACCAACTGGTAATAATAGATACGACTTACTTAGGGCAGTTTTGTCCGTCGTAGAAACATTATGGATTTTTAACACGGAGACATCATAGCAGCTACTTTGCGCTGAAAATGCAGTGAGCTTTCGTTTTTAAGTCTAACACGACGTTTTTGATTTCCAATCTAAATGCGACTTGAAAATCGCTTCAGGGAATTACGAAGCCTTGCCTTCCCGCAACACCACACAGCGTCATACTGCCGACCAAATAAAAGTATTGTATATACAACAACACTTAATATATCAAAGTCTTAAAGAAGCCTGCAAAGAAGCCTATTCTTATAAAGAGAGGATTATAGGCTTACGGTTAAATTGTGTATTTGATGTTTTTCTACGTCATGGCGGGAAATTTTAAGTTTAACGCTTGCAACACCAGTTTTAGTTAAGTGTTGTCTACCTTTATGCGGTATCGCGCGAGTTGATTGAATTTGTTACATACAAAGCACTAATTTTTTAATGGCTTGTGTTTAACTTATCACAAGATATAGTAAAATATAACAGTCAAAAATAGTAAATGATCACCAAAATTAGAACCGCATTTTAATACCAAAAATATTAATTGCACAGCAAAGAGATTAAAATAAGTCGACAGTTCGCGGGGCTCCTATTTTTGGGTGGGTTTAAGAAGGAACCAAACAAAACCTAACCCTTCCGAGACGGAATGCAGTGATTTGAGGCGTATAGGTGTTCGTTATGATATATTTTAGTAAGCATATTTTGGTGTGCAATTACTATTTTTGGTGGTCATTATATTTAATCCCTTTTTTAATTGCTTACAGAATATATACTTCTTAAAATTTTATCATCTCCTAATAATTAACAAATTAGTAGTAGGTAGTCTTTTCTGATTCCTTCAACTCAGCTCAATCCTTGTGTTAAGAGTGGCTTCACGTTGGTAAATGCGAAGGGTATCATTCGAACCCGCGATATCTTAATCGCAAGACCAATGCCTTATCCAGTGACCCGCTTGACACGACTTTGACAGCATTCTGTCAGCCTCGATGGCGTAGTGGTTAGTGTAACCGACTGCCACGCCTGAGGTCACGGGTTCGATTCACGCTCAAGTCAAACATTTGTGTGCATGAACATGGATGTTTGTCTTGGTCTGGGTGTTTCTATGTATAATATGTACGTATTTACAACAAAAAAAGTATATAATTGTATGTTAATCCATTGTCTAGTGCTCATAGTACAAGCTCTACTTAGTTTGGGCTAGATGGTGTTGTGTGTATGTGGTAGAATATTATTATTATATTATTCTAATCGACAGCATAGTTCAGTCAGTTCTTTAGCTTTTAACACTCACCACGAACTACGCCACAATGGCGTACCATTTCTTATCCATACGAGACAGTCACACCAGATGGCGCTCCTGTTCTGCACGCCATTTTAGGCATCAAATCGACGCGAACTCGCAAGCTCCGCCGCAATGGCTTTAAAACACCCGTTTCCACGATAACGTATCGCGAAACATAGACACCAGTTATCGCTTTTATTTGACCGTGTAAATGCATTCACAGAACTTTATTATCACTATCTTATCTGTGTTGATAATGATAGAGTTGTTGTCTATGGAAGCTCAGCATTCCACACCACTGTACTGCATAACTACATCTATCTATACAAGGGATCTATACAGGGTGATTTTGAAATCGTGCCTTTTAACCACGCATTCTACTGGTGGTATTATATACAATAACCCTGACCTTATATCTTATTATTAGAATATTTTGTTTGGAAAAAGTAGTTTACCGTTTTTTTTCGTGAAATGGTTTCAGATAGTCATACGTTAACCTCCCGACACAATCTTAATAATGTTGTAACAAACATTTGTGGTCATATTTAAGGACAGTAATGTATATCTAAAAAATAACAATGTGCCCTAATCCACGGATCTAAATGATTTCTTAGATACTAGATTTTGCCCGCGGCTTCGCTCTTGTAAATGAAGGTTAGATTGTACTAGTTAAGGTGCCATACGTCCTTTCTGTTCCCCTGACAGCGTGTATGCGAACGTTCATGATGATCGGTCGAGTAGTTAAGGCGTGAAAGCGTAACAAACAAACTCACATTCGCATTTATAATTGTCATAAAATCAAATCCTAACTAATAAGTTAGGATTTGATTTTATGACAATTCCAAACATTTTATTTATTGATTACTAGCTTTTGCCTGCGGCTTCGCTCGCGTTAATTTAGAATTTGACAATTAATTCGAGTTGTACTCTGCTTGTAATTATATAATTCAATCATGATTCGAAAGAAACGTGGCGCCATCTATTATCATATGCACGTTTTTGTTGTTTTCCTCGGGAACAGTATTTTTTTTCGGGATGAATGCCTTTGTCCGTTTCTGTACACCTGACAACGTATATTCAAAATTTCAGGATGATCGGTTCAGTGGTTTAGGCGTGAAAAGGTAACAAACAAACAAACTCATTTTCGCTTTTATAATATTAGTTAGGATTAGGATTAGGATTTAACAATCGAATGATTATGTAAACAATCGCGTTACATCTCTATCGATTGCGCCTAGTCATTTTCGGATTCACGGAGGTCATCTAGTCAGCTGTTAGTGTTGTGAAGTATCGACTAGAATGTGCTAATATTAATAAGTCGCTAAAAAAGTTGTTATATCTTAGTGAAATATAATACATGGACAACATCTTATGTTAGTATATTTGTCACGGTTTTCCATTGTATAATATAGCTTGTATATTATGACGCTTAAATATGTCCATACCTTTCTGTTACACGCTGTATATATGAGTCTGTTTTTCACCTTCAGCATGTCTACTAGCCGATAGGCCTACATAAAGTTTTTAACTGTAATGCCATTTTAGGAGTGATAGTAACACATTTTCCGTACGTATTTGTTTACGACTATCGTTTACCAATGTCAATGTCAATTACATTTTGTCGTGTAGACATTGCTGTTTCTATGCCTGACCGAGGTCGTGACTGGAAATGTGGTCGTGCTTCTCAAAGCCTACACCTGCGATCAAACATCAATGGAATATAAACCATAACATCCTACTAATACGATACAATTTCGCGTGACTGAGTTTTATGTATAAAAATGACTCATCAGTACAGTCACGAGCAGTAATAAGTTATCATTTAAAAATGGGATTAAAGGGCTCTGTGTTTTATGACGTAATAAAAGCTTTACGACCTACTGACGTGGCGGATTTTTACGGTACGTATTTATGTACCCGACTGTCTACATAATTGTGATAAGATATTGTTCTAAATATAAATATGGAGTAACGATCTGTAGTGATATTTACTCTTCGAGTAAGACGTTTTTTGTGATTCATCATAAAAGATGACACATACATATACATAGGTCTCACTTAATAGGGAACCGATTATCCAGAACAGTTATAGACACCATACTGCAACTAAGAATTTCTTGAGATAAACACTTAATACCATTTTGTCCAACCTGGACATCGAAATCATGGCGTCATCCACAATAGTTGGATTCGCTGCCGCTGAGTCAATAAGGCAGTAAATAAACATTCACCATAGACATTTCCATATTGTGAACTTGTCACTGTCATTCATGTCATTATTAGTACCGCTTTTGCCCGCAATGTCGCTACTTTCTTTAGGTACTGTTTTAGTATAGCAACTAACATTTTAATGAAATAGCGCCATTATACACGTGTCAATGTAAGTGTAGAGCTTATTTTAATTGGTGTCAATATGATAAGTATCTATTTAACTATTTTTAATTTGATCGTGCATTACACATACCTACACGATCGAATTACAATAATATCGTTATATGAATGAATTCGTAATCTTATCGATTGCCATAATCGAATTTTATTTACAAATATATACCTAACTAGCTGTCCCGACAGACGTTGTCCTGTACACAAGAGAGAAAAAAAAACATATCTAATCCATTCTCGAATCCACTTGAACACACACAAAAAGTTTAATCAAAATCGGTCCAGCCGTTTAGAAGGAGTTCAGTGTCATACACACGTACATTAGAATTATATAGGTATATAAAGATAATACAATAGTATCTATACAAACTGGACTATGGCCTTCTCATAGTGAGAAGAGGCCCGTGCCCAGCAGTGGGACAGTTTAATACAGGGCTGATATTATTATTATATCTATACAAATGGGCTTAATGGCATTGATAACTATTTAAGGCATGAATAGATACTAAATTATTCCCAAAGTTTCGATCAACTTGCAAAAGCTTAGCTCGGGTTGTATTTTTTTTATTAGCCTATTGGTATGTCCCACAGCTGGGCACAGGTTTCTCCTTCGGATTCCAAATTGCTTTCTTGTAAGGTCCTGTTCCTTCAAAACGTTTAAGTTATCCCGCCATCTATGTATTTGTTTAGGTCTTTCCACTCGCTGTCGACTGTCTTCTTATGAGAATTGGCAAAATAATGTGCCGATCTAGTCTAATAAACATCAAATTAAAACTAAAATGTAAATTTATGTTCATATTTGATGACGTTTAGAACAACATTTGTGATATTTATGACTGAGACCAGATCAAAACTATATTTCAAATACATTTTATTATAAGAATTGGCCCGCAATTGGTTAGCGGTTGTTTTATTATATACAGAAACATTTTAATACCTAAACTGTTATGAATAAAATATTAAAGTTTTAGTAAATCCTTACTTTAATATTATAAATTCGTAAGTAACAAGTCTGTTACATTTTCACGGCTAAGCCACTCAACCGATTTAAATGAAATTTGGTAATGATATTGTTTAAAACCTGGGGAAGGACATAGGCTAGTTTTTATTGATGTAGGTACCACGAGGACAAAGCCGCGCGCAAAAGCTAGTTTAATAATTTTAATCGTAATCCTAACTATCTATACTAATACTAGCTGTCCCGACAGACGTTGTCCTGTACACAAGAGAAAAAAAAACATATCTAAACCATTATCGAATCCACTTGAACACACACAAAAAGTTTCATCAAAATCGGTCCAGCCGTTTAGGAGGAGTTCAGGACATACACACGTACAGTAGAATTATATATATAAAGATTATAAAGCTGAAGAGTTTTTGTTTGTGTGTTCTTTTAGTGTTGGATAGCCTATTTATCGAGGAAGGCTATAGGCTATATAACATCACGCTACGACTCACAGGGGCGGCGCAGTAACGACAAACGCGGATGAAACCGCGGGAACATCTAGTAATATTATAAATGCGAATGTGGGTAGTTATGTTTGTTACGCTTGCACGCCTTAACTACTCGGCCGATCACCATAAAATTTCGCATACACGCTGTCAGGGGAACATAAAACGATATAGGATACCTGTTTTCATAAAAATGTACTGTTACTAATCCTAACATCCTAACTAATATTATAAAAGCAAAAATGAGTTTGTTTGTTTGTTACCTTTTCACGCCTAAACCACTGAACCGATCATCCTGAAATTATTCATATACGTTGTCAGGTGTACAGAAACGGACATAAGCTACCTTTCATCCCGAAAAAAATTACTGTTCCCGAGGAAAAGTACAATAACGTTCTTATGATAATACATGGCGCCACGTGTCTTTCGAATCATGATTGAATTATATTATTACACAAGCAGAGTACAACACGAAGTGATTGTCAAATTCTAAATTAACGCGAGTGAAGCCGCGGGCAAAATCTAGTCTAATATAACTTAACCTACATTTATGCGAGCGAAGCTGCGTGCAAAATCTGGGTAATTTAATAAATGTGAATAATTTTAATTATATTATATAAAGTTTGTGTTTTCATATAAATCGCGGTAAAATCAATATAAAATAATTTAATTTCAATGCATTACATTCGCGCATACTTAAGACAATATTACCTAAAGTCTAGTAATATTACACAGCCCTAAAATCTTTTCCATCTGTGAATTATTTAAGGGACAAGACACGAATGTATTTGTGCAATCCGTCAATGCAAATGAACGGGAAATAGACGGCTGGAGTCGATTGTTTCCCATTGATCTGTCTCGCCGGTCGTTTCCCCGCTATTTCATGCTATTGACAGCTATACAAACATTGTCAGGGGAGAACCTATAAATGCGAAGGATTAATGATTGCACGGGTTACGTAGCGGTTAAAGGTTTTCATTATTCTCGGCTATTGTTGAAAACCGAGGAAAATCTTGTGTGATCAACTTATCTGCTGGTCTTAGTCTGTTGTTCAAACGTTTTATAGTAGATTGCATATAGCCAGTTATAGAGGCGCTTATAGCCAGTTGCAGATCGGTAAACGATTAGCGAGGTTAAGCTACGTTGGGTGCAGTCAGTCTATGGATGGGTGACCGCTTAGTGGTATTTCATCTGAGCGTCTTCGTGCTTCGGAGGGCACGTAAAATGTCGGTCCCGGTTGTTGTCAAATTGATAGCAGTCGTTAAGCCATGTCAGAGGCCTACGGGCAGCTTGGACAACTTTTGACAACAGGTTAGCCACTAACCACACGAAAAAGAAAAAAAAGAAGAAGTAGATTGTAGGGTCTTTAAATAAATAAACAACAAAAATTAAATGAATGATCTAATCAAATAATAGAGTTCAAAACATTTAGATACTTTACTGCCTTTTTTTAGATATTTTTATCAAATTGATTGTTTTGTAAGCTCGCTATGGTTACTGATCTGAGAGTATAGAAGATCGGTAGTACCTAGATAATACGACGATCACTATCCGAAACAAAATTATCTATGATCCACAGTTAGTTATCCCGAGTCTGAAAGCAACGGTCAAAAAGTTCACTTTGTCCGTTGTTTCAATGTTTGCAAAGTCATCCGTGAAATAGAGATTTTACGTAGAACGGGAATTATCTACCATTTTGCAAAAAACATGACATGAGAGCGTATCACAATCTTTATAGCGACATTATTGCAATATTATTTCGGGTACTTAGTCTTTTCACACCGCGAGCGGTTCGGACCGCGGTATGAATAGCCTAAGAGCTCTTTTTGAATTAGTCCTTTCGCACTGCGGTTCGAATCGCCCAAGAACTTTTTGACATGGGCTAATTCGGACCACAATGGGTGAATTCACGATAGAACGAGGCGCGGCTATGTGCAGTATATAGCTTTTTATCTTTTCCTTGTATAGTAAAATTATTAAAGTGCTCAATGTACAAAGTAACAAGTTTAAATACAATATGCATGTATGTTGTAATAATTTATAGCGCTTGTTGACGGATACATTATAGTAATTTAATTCATGGTTAACTAATGATTGAGTTGTCCTGTCTACGGATCAAGGCGATGCCTGATAATGGCGATCCTTATCGGTATAATGAACGGACTTATTATAATATTGCCATATAAATAGAATGCCTCGTTGGTGCATTGATGTAAGCGTAAGTGGTGGTGTTACTGCCTATCGTTAGATTCGGCACGGTCTGATGCTATGTATTTTAGGATTATATTATCCTTACTAATATTATAAATTCGAAACTAACTCTGTATGTCTATCTGACTGTCTGTCTGTTACCTTTTCACGGCTAAACCACTCAACCGATTTAGATGAAATTTGGTACAGATATAGTTTAAAACCTGGGGAAGGATATAGGCTACTTTTTATTGATTTAGGTACCACGCGGGCGGAGCCGCGCGCAAAAGCTAGTAATATATATTGGGAGTATTATGTTTGAAACATTCTTCGGTTCATGGTCATGGTTTGTCTGTCATTATAGGATATCAAAGCATAGCAGTTGAAAAGTGGCTGTAATATATTTGCATGTTTCTTCCGGGATACAATACGGTTTAGATAGTATTGTTACTGTCTAGACTATCTGGCCCTAACCCGCGTATCGCACGGTGTTATAAGTATATGTCGCAGGCAATTTGTATGATGCCGCGTTTTACAAAAGGCGTCGTCCGTTTAAAAACGCTCGTTGATTGTTATAGTAGGGTTACCGTCGACGGCTCCTATTTTTGGGTGGGTTTAAGAAGTAACCTAACATAACCTAACCTTTCCGAGACGAAATGCAGTGATTTGAGGCGTATAGGTGCTCGTTATGTTGTTGAATTGTCTATCAAATGTTGTGGTGACAAGGCAATTTACATTTTGCTTTCGGCATATTTTAAAACAGCGAGCGTTTTTAAACGGACGACTCCGTTTGTAAAACGCGGAATTATACAAATTGCCTGCGACATATATACGAAAATTACTCGAACTGGATAGTCGACGTCGAAGATCCATGACTTACTTGATGATTTAAATGTACCTGTTTCTTTTGATAAATGCTAGAATAAAAAAAAACTAAATTCATTTAATTTCGATCACGGCGGTCAATCTAAACGGAAACTATCCATCTGTTATATCCAGGATTTAATATAATTTACTAGTGCGTGGGCTCACTCTCATAGTCCGACGAGATAGGCATTCGATACGACCAGAGCGAGATCAGGCACAGAACCAACGTCTTTACAGGCTGTTCTTAACTTCGGGCTCGCTATTGATAATTTCTTGACAGGAAAACCAAATCTGACCTGAGAACTCACGGTAAAGTATCACAACCGCTTCGTTACCGACTTGTAATACATAAGAATCTTCTCTAGCCTTTATTATTCCCAAGTCACTTGAGGGCGGCTTTCTAGTCTAAACGGATTTGACTGGATATCAGTTTTTACACGGAGCGACTGCCATCTGACCTCCGCAACCCGAAGGCTAACGATACCCTAAGGCTAGACTAGTGTCAGGATATTAGAGGGCACTGACTTCCCAATAACGACTGCCATAGATGTTCATGGCAGCCGTGACCGACGGCTTAACGTGCTCTCCGAGGCACGGAGCAGGCGATAATTGTCAATCAATACGCACATAATTTCGAAAAGTCATATAACTTCCGAAAGTCAGAGGTCCGCGACGTGGGTTCGAACCTGAGACCCTCTGCATTGTAGTCTGTTGGTCTCCCCACTGATGGCATGATAAATAAATAAAGTTTTTTTTAAATTTTGTTCGTCAAAATGACGACTCTCCGCCTGATGGTAAGCGATCATGTGGTCTAAGACAGTAAATAATATAATAGGTAAATACAAATGAATATTATACTTATGATATTTTGCTTCTTTGCATGCCATGGCTACAAATTAATGGAAACCATAGACTATATCAAGAGATACACAGTAAATCTTATGAATAGCCGTTGTATTTTCTTTGCAAATACGAACTTGATTTTAATATGTTAATAATATATTATTACGTGTCACGTTGTTTGTCCGCTAGGGACTCCTAACTACTGAATTTGATTAAACTTCGTAACCATCTGTAATTTGGTCCAACTTAAAAGATAGGATAGTTTATTTTTTTTTAAACGGGCATAAATTATCTAATGTAAAGCAGACGAAGTTGCGCGGGACAGCTAGTTTATTATAAAAATAAGTTATTTGTTGCTATTTTTTGTAGTGACCAACATTGTAAAAAAAAGCTTTTTATTCTAACCCCCTATAGGTCTACTAAAATATTTTAGGATTATTCATTACTTATGGGACGATCTGTATATTTGTACTATTTAATCAACGCCAAAAGCAATTCAATAAAACCTTTACATGTACAGCCGCTTTATTAAATGAGAAATTACATGTCGGTCGAGGCAAACGTTCTGAAATGGTATTCCTTTATTAGATCGGTTCAGTTTTAAATGTCAGAGTGTTAGCGTGGGCGGTAAGGCTTCGAAAGAGTGAAAGATATGAACCAAATTATGTGGGATAACTGTTATTACATGTCTATACAAGCTGTCCTCCGCGGTTTCACCCACGTTTATGATTACTCCGGTCCCGTTGCTAGTTAATATTATAATGCCGCTAATACTATAAAGAGAAAAGATTTGTATTTTTATTTGTAATTAATTTATTCAAGAACTTCTAGACCGATTGAAATTATTTTCACCACTATCCAGAAGTAGCATACGGTATAAAACATCACGGTACGAGCCAGTCGATCGGAGCTGTAATCATATATATGTATATGGGTGAAACCGCGGGACACAGCTTTCCTATCAAATCTATCAAACGCAAAAGAGTTATTAAAATCCTACTGGTGTTGAAATCAATCTACTTTATACGGATTTTATCGCGTTATTTATTTTAAAAACCCCATTATTACACCATTTTGAAAGTAATTAAATACTACGATTGATCTAATAAAAAAATCTAAATTATCAAATTATTTAGATTTACATTTCCGCAACGTTACGGGGGTTTTAAAGTATTTTAATTTCAATGTATAACATTCGCGTAATAATCAGACAAAATATTATCTGAAATGTAGTTTTTAGAATCCTAAGAGCGCTTTAAAAAGCAAACAAACTCTTCAGCTTAGCATTATTATATCTATATCTACTAATATTATAAAGCTGAAGAGTTTGTTTGTTGGTTTGGTTGAACGCGCTAATCTCAGGAACTACTGGTTCGAATTGAAAAATTAGGTATTTTAGTATTGAGTAGGCTATTTATCGAGGAAGGGGGCGGCGCAGCAACGATAAACGCGAGTGAAACCGCGGGACATCTAGTTAAAGCTAAGCAGTGGTATATTACGTCCACATTTCGCCAACTATCTCTCGTAATATGGGGTGAGCCCATTGGTAATTACTGTGCTCAGTTTTAGACTCCATGCTGCTACATAAATTTTCTTGACGTGAAACCTTAAATAACACTTTGTCCGACCCGAGAATCAGACCCGAGACCTCGTGCACAGCTGTCGCATACACAACCACTACTACCACCAGCGAGACAGTCTCTAATGGAACCGATCTTATATTCGCACAATTTAGTATTTAATTAGAAATATATCTTCTTTAGACATTTTCAGGAATAGTAGTAATGGGATCGCCATATCTATATATATGTGAAGCAAAAACTTTGTACCCCTTTATATGAAAATTGCGCGGACGTAGTAGTATGAAATTTGATACAGTTAAAGTTTATATGGAAAAGGAGTGGCGAATCCTAATATTTATATAAAATATGCATTAGAAATACATTAAATTAATGAAAAAATACTACACGCACACAACCATGCATTTGACACACGCAGTCCAAGCGCGTAATATAATTATAATGACATATATCAGCAATATCTTACAGGCAAACTTTGGTCAAATTTCGAGCACTAGGCGACCGCTAGTCCTTTAAAATCCTTAAACATAAGAACAAAAATATCATCATGGACAAGGTGAATGCAGTTTATTATTTTGGGTCGCACTTGTTTTTGATTTGAAATACACATGTAGTATTCGTATGTTGATATCGCAAACAATAGCTTCTGTGTCACCTGCCTCACTCATCTGTGTATACGGTAGGTACACACACCTACATACAGTCATGCATTGTAGGCAGATGTGTATGACAGTGATACTACACGTATTCTTTACGATTTTTATTAGTCCGGTTAGACCGTTTGATATTTTTTTAAAATTTTTTTTTATTGATTAAAGTTTACAATAATAATACCACGGCTTAGACCACTCGCTAAACCACGAAGGTTTATATGCGAGTGGGAGTTCATATGTTATATAATTTAAATTTACAATTTATACTCTAATAATAATTTCACAATGGCAGTACGAATCTGTCAATGTTATACAACAAATATATTTTTAGCGTGGTTTTATACGGCTGCTTTTTAACATATTTATTTACAAATGTCTTATCATCTCAGCTGTATTAGCAACCATAAGCTACTTAAAAAATGAAACTCGGAGGCCTTTCATAATAAATCAGCATACATGTCAACTTTCGTTCAACAAACCGCCGACTAATCAGCGATAATTAAACGTCAAATGCACGTCATATTAGTGGATCTACGAGACTAGCTTTTGCTCGCGGCTTCGCTCGCGTAAAAATAGATTAAGTTAGTGTAACAAACCTTTTTTTTTTAATGTAATGAAGCTTATGTTACTCGCTGATAATATCATTAGCTAATGGAGAAAGATTTTTTAAAATCGGTTAAGAAGTTTTTGAGTTAAACCCTTACAAACAACCAAAAAAACAAATCTTTATGAAGAGGAAAGATATGATATTAGGATGGACTAGACAGATACAATTGCCGCACAATGGTTTGTTTTAGGCTGACCCCACATTTGGCGTGCGCGTTCCTCGGACGTGCGCGCCGCGTGCACTCTCGGCAGACGCCGAAGGGCAGTAACGCCAGCAACACGCGACGTTCGCGCGGCGCGCGCGCTGCGCCAGCGTCGCTCAGACACCCGAGGAACGCGCACGCCAAATGTGGGGGACGCCTTATCCGTCGGATACGACACGGGAACGATTCTGAAAAGCTGGAACGTCTATCTTAGTTCAGTTGGTTGTAATTTATTTCGAGAGGTATATTATCGAAAGATGTAAAATGTATAGCCTAATGGGAGACCGCTGGACAGACACGCAGAGTTCTCGAAATTGATCTCAAGGCGCGCATCTCTGACATTTCGAAGTTATGTATGTGCGTATTGAATAGTGGTATAAAAGAATAAAGTAAATTATACGCAGCTGTACTCACAAAGTTTTACAAAGTTCACAAAGCGTTATTAGCGCCTCTAGCGGCGAAATCTTGCAGTGTGATTTCGTCCGCCTTTGGCTTTTATTAGTGCCGAAGTCGTGTCGCCGTCGTGTCGTATAAAGTAAACAGCCCAACAGCTATAAGTTTAATTAACGACCGTTCTGGTAGCTGCAGACTACCGATTTTACATCGCACTTAGATACCCGTTCATGAAATTTGGTAAATTGGATCTCAGCTCGAACAAGCTGATCGGTTTATATGCTTCCGTACGATAATTAGTAAACTATTTTAATATAAAATACCTGTATATTTTTTTTCCGGCACTCTTACTCACCGAACGAAACACAACAATAGGAATACTGCTTTTCACGTCGATATTCTGTGAGAGGGTAGTCCTTACCCGATCGAGCCGGCCCATTCATGCTGAAATCAGCGAGGCTCTACTGCTCATAAATCATCTTATTTTAGTTGTCCTTCAACCGTATCTAAAACAATGACTTTGATGACAATTATCACTGATGACATTCTCTTAGGTGAGCCCGTGACAATAGAACAAAGCATTCGATCCGTTCACGTGAAATGAACCAACGTGTTGATAAATTAAACATCATTGTTTTCGTTCTCCGATTTGCTCCCAACCTTACATCTGCACTCATATTACTCACGATTACGATAACAAACAGCTTGGCTCGTGAATAAGCTTTGGTCACCTCATGAGCTCGATATATACGCGACTAGATTTACGCGGGACTAGATTTGCACTCGGATTTTTTCTGGATAAATGGCACCCTATATCCTTTTCTGTAACCCTGACAACGTGTATGTAAGATTTCATGATGATCAGTCGAGTATTTAAGTGGTGAAAGCGTAACAAACAAACAAACTCTCATTCGCATTTATAATATTAGTAAAGATTCTATAGCGGTTTATTTCAATGAATGGGTTTGATAAGGTTTTTTGTAGCGATTTGAGTGGAGAAGTCTTTTATGTAGCTGTTTGATGAGAGTAATGGGATAATTTCTCGTTAATGTAGCTAAGGAAACAAGTATGTATGTTTAGTATTATTGAAACTTCGAATTGGATAACAATAATTATTGTCAATTGATATGTGTGATACATTTTATCCATACTAGATAGCAGTTTTTTTTTTCACCTTAGTTGTAAGACGTCTGCTGCTAGTTATAGGCCTGAAAATTTCTTTCACATTCTTTATTATACTGCATGCGTTCAAAGGTTTCATTCCACATCAACTAAATGCTTCAAGCGACAATAAATTTTTAATGCCCTCGATCATGGTTTGTCAGTTTTTAGTTGCCATCCATCTGAAAACATTTGCTTTTACGTCAGGTAGCCATAACATGTAACCCAATTAAATTAATTTATATGCAAAACTTAATTTCTCCTTTCTTTTTTTTCAGGTCACGTCAACGCCTCGCCAGCTTTAGTCTGTATTCATCACTGCCAACTATTCCGCCCTATAGCGCGCTTAATGCCGCCATGCTAGACAAGATTTACACTTATTATAACAACGAAGCTCAAGGGTACAGAAAGTTCGAGAGGTTCTGGCGCACGTGACGTCGACGGGAGCGTGAGACCGACATGAGTCAGTCTCAGGACGAGGCCCGTGCGGCCAGGATACAGAAGTATAAGGAGGAGAGGAGAAAACAGCTGACGGCTAGAACTGCGACGCTATTCTCTACCAATGTCACAGAGAGGTGAGTTTAATTCTTCATACTCTGATATGCATTCCAATATTGTATATCTTTATGTGACCTGTTTTCTAAAATATGGTTTCTCTATTAATTTCAGGCGATCGAAAAGAACAGCCGACCGAACGCCTCCAAACGACATCGCCGCTCAACTTAAGTCTTCCTCAGAACTTAACCTTAATACAGCGTCAACTTCAGTGCCTATTAGAACAACTCGTACGTCACGTTTAAGAGCCGCCGCCGCAACGCATGCCGATTCATCGCCATCTCCAAGAAAATCAAATCGAAGTTCTTCAGTCCAATCACTTCTTGAAGATGTAAAAACTAAATCACCTAAAAATTCCAAGTTACTAGATAGAGATAAAGCAAGAACAAATAGAAGACAGAGCCATGAGAAGGAAAACTACAAAAGTGCGTCGGCAATGCGCTTCGACAAAGATATTGGTGCTATTAAGACGAAAACTAAACATTCCATTAATAAAACTATTTTAGAAAAAGACAAAAGTAATTTTATAATGACTAGTCCTAAAGGGAAGAATGTTGACGAGAAGAGCGGTTCTAAATTAGATGAGAGTAGACACATGAATTCCATAATCGAAGAAAAGTTAACGAATAGTGAGAGAAACGAAATAAAAAACGAAAAACCTGTACGAGTCAATAGCGAAGAATTTTTTAACGATATTGTAAACGAAAAAGACGTGTCTAATAGTTTAGATAAAGAGAGAATCGACGATTTATTTAATGACCTTGTTGTTGATGATGTTGGGAACCAGAATGGTATCGAAATTTTGATAAACGACGAAGTTATGGCTGACGACGGGCTCAAAAATAGTCACAATAGTTGTATTCCTGCCGCTGATAAAGCAATAGATGTAAATGTTGATAATCTAAAAGTAGAAGATAGTGTAGTGCCAAAAGTGAAAGAGGATGTAGGAGGCTTGCTAGGGGCTGTGTGTGTGCGCAAAGTGGAAAGGTTCAGTGAATTGCTCAGCAACTTGTGTTCGCCGTGCGAGGCGGACATACTGTTTGAAGATATCTTGGTCGAAAATGGAATTGATGGTGACAGTAAGATGGTAAGTCTCTCTTAAATAAAAGATTTTTCGCTTTTAGTGTTAGAGTACTTTAGGGTCTATTTAAGTGTCTTGAATTTTTTATTTTATCAGTTAATTTTTTTTTTTTGATCTTTTTTTCCCTTCTACGATATACTAACGTTTATGCCCGGCAGCTGCCATACAAAGACTGAACTCAAATCAGTATATAGTACACATTTATACAATAGTTTCATACATTGATATGAAGTTGTAAACGCTAGATAGGTAACATACCTATCTAGTGTTTTCTATTCAGAATTGTAAACTGTGAAATAGCAGTATTCCTACTGTTGTATTTCGTTCGGTGAGTGAGAGTGCCGGAGGCCCAATCACCCCATTTCCCCCATCCCGCTTCTTCTCCTTCCCACTTCCTATCCAAAAGGGTCGGCAACGCGCAAGTGATGCCTCTGGTGTTGCAGGCGTCTATAGGCTACGGGGACCTCTTACCATCAGGTGGGCCGTATGCTTGTTTGCCACCTTAGTGACCTTAGTTGTATAAAAAAAGATACTTCATTACACATCTTAAATTAGTTTTACAGATTGACAATTTTATCTGTGAACTGTGAAAGGGATTTTATTATTATTATCGCATTTTTTAAACCAAACGTTAATTTTTTGAGTGTTTTACTCAGAAATGCCGGAGGCCCAATCTCCCCCTTTTTCCCCATCCCGCTTCTTCTCCTTCCCACTTCCTATCCTAAAGGGTTGGCAACGTGCAAGTGATGCCTCTGGTGTTGCAGGCGTCTATAGGCTACGGTGACCACTTACCATCAGGTGGGGCCGTATGCTTGTTTGCCACCTTAGTCGTATAAAAAAAAAACATTATACATGATGGAGGGATGTCCCCCGTAACACAGGGATTTCCTAGCTCGGGGGACATAGCTCACATTGTATACCTCAGATGTACCCGACCTATTCCATTTATTTAAATACTAGCTTTTGCCCGCGGCTTCGCTCGCGTTTATTTAGAATTTGACAATCAATTCGGGTTGTACTCTGCTTGTAATAATATAATTCAATCATGATTCGAAAGACACGTGGCGCCATCTATTATCATAAGACCGTTATTATTGTTTGCCTCGGGAACAGTAATTTTTTTCGGGATGAGAGGTAGCCTATGTCCGTTTCTGTGACAACGTATATGCAAAATTTCAGGATGATTGGTTCAGTAGTTTAGGCGTGAAAAGGTAACAAACAAACAAATTTATTTTCGCTTTTATAATATTAGTTAGGAACTTAGGATTAGGATTAGGATGATGATGTATACAGCTCTGAATCCTTTTTGTTGCTAATAAACTATTATTATTATCCTTTTTCTGTCATTAGAGATATATATACCCTTCCTACTAGATTTGAAACGGTTGCATCTTATTTATTTTTGAATAGAAATAAAAATGTGTATTTCATAGTTTGGGAAATGTATTTAGATGACTTCAATATCATCACCCGCCTCGTCTGTCTGTTCGCGATAAACTCAAAAACTACCAAAGGGATTTTTATACGGTTTTCGTCAATAGACAGAGTGAGTCATGATGAAGGTTTAGGTGTATAATTTGTTAAGGTTTGCCTGCCCGTGCGAACCCGGGGCGAGTCGCTAATCACTACATATTATAAAACAAAGTACCCCGCTGTGTCTGTCTGTCTGTTCATGATAAACTCAAAAACTACTGATCGGATTTTCACCAATAGGCAGAGTGATTTATGAAAAAGGTTTAGGTGTATTCATTAAGGTTTTGTACTTCCCGTGCGAAGCTGGGCAGTGTGGCTATTAAATAATATAGAATTGTGAGTCAGCTAACCTATTGGTTTCGCGGTAATATTACTCATTTCACACATTATCAGTGTTCTCTTATAATAATAACACATGACATTGTGGATTAATCATATTGTAAACGGCGGGCGACACGTGCAATATTTAACGTACAAATGACGCACATCGAAGATGCTATTGATATGCAAAATTGACTGGCATTTATCAATTTGTTGGAAACCAATCGCGTCATCGCTTGTTGTCTAGAGAGAAGATCTCATTACGTTCATATTATTTAAAGTGATATATTGTATAACAACTCTACACATCTATATTAGTATTATAAAGAGGCAAGATTCCTATATTTAAACAACTTCTTGTATTGTTTTTAAGACTGCGCCGAGCGTAAGACATATAATGACAGACCTAGTGCGGCGCATATTCAAATCGGCGCGCGGCTGCCATAGTAAAATTGTATGTAATTGAAATTAAATTGATTTGAAGTGCTTTTTTGATAAATATGTATCTTTACTCTCAACCAATAACTTAAATATTTGGGACGGACAAATTGTAATGTAACTATTTATGTTTCGTTTAAGCTGTAAAATAGGATAGATTTATTTATACTGTTATAATTTAAAAATCACGTAACACGTGCAAATTTACGTAATTTTGTAGGCGAAAATATTAATTATTTTAAGTTTTTTACACGGAGTAATTGTAAACACATTCATTGTTATGGTAAATGTATATTGTATATTTGTATTAAACAAAAAGTGTTAATTTTATTCACATAACTGTGACCGCTTGTTTTGGCACATTTCGCTCGGCGCAGTCTTAATGAATAAACTCAAAAATACTTGACCGATTTAAATAATTCTTTTACCATTGGAAAACTACTTTATCCAGAAATAACATAGACTATAGAACATCACGCTACGAGCCACAGGAGTGGAGCAGTATTGTAGATGTATGGTAGAAACTGCGGGGGATAGCTAGTACAATATAGCTGATGCATTGTAATGTAGCATTGCTTTTTATAACGAATGATAAGTATAGGCACGATTGCAGTCTTTTTTATCCAACGGAAATATAAGGAGAGTAGGTAGTTTTTGTCAGCTGTATGTAAGATATTGCTTAGGCACACTATAATATTAATAATAATAATATTCTATCACATACACACAACACCATCTAGCCCAAACTAAGCAGAGCTTGTACTATGGGTACTAGACAATGGATAAACATACATATATACTTTTTTTCGTAAATACATACATATTATACATAAAAACACCCTGACCAAGACAAACATCCATGTTCATGCACACAAAT
The DNA here is from genome assembly GCA_963564715.1 of Catocala sponsa. Lineage (NCBI taxonomy): Eukaryota > Metazoa > Arthropoda > Insecta > Lepidoptera > Erebidae > Catocala > Catocala sponsa. The sequence continues at coordinate 24,765,558 of OY751342.1, forward strand.
GTTTGACTTGTGCGGGAATCGAACCCGCGACCTCAAGGGTGGCAGTCGGTTACACTAACCACTACGCCATCGAGGTCGTCATTACGCCATTGAGGTCGTCAATGACTATGAACTATGTAAAATGTATCTCAATAACGTGATAGATATTCCTGAATGCGGTATGATTATATTCGTCTTAATTATGTAACTATAGATATATCCTAATATAGCTATTATAATTATTTAAGGCTTATGTTTAACTTATCACCGGATATAGTAAAAATAGTAAATAATCACCAAAATTAAAACCGCATTTTAATACCAAAAGTTTAATTGCAAAGAGATCAAAATAATTCGACCTATTTTTGGGTGGGTTTAAGAAGGAACCTAACGTAATCTAACCCTTTCTAGACGGAATGCAGTGATTTGAGGCGTATAGGTGCTCGTTATGATATATTTTAGTACGCATATTTTGGTGTTCAATTACTGTTTTTGGTGGTCATTATATTTAATCCCATTATTTAATACGACTGTCCATTGGCAACGTATCTCAATTCTATTTCTTCGAATATTCTATTAACTAATTTGTTAGCAGAGTCAAAGAAGGAAACTAAGTTTTGGATTAGCGAGTAGTCTTAATGTCATCTGTTGGAGATAATTCTAGACTCTATAACTTTGTTAAAAATCCCAACGTTTAAGTCCAGGAACACTGCATCACCTGGGACATCACGACCTCAGTGTACGTAAGCGCAACGAATTATGATTTTGTCTACAGAGAAACCGTGACTTACGGGAACCTGACAAAACCTGTATATTTTATTTTTAATTTTTTTTATACATCAGCTATGTACGGGCAAATCACTCGTACATCGCGGTGTCAGCATTATGCCGACACCTGCTATTTGTTTACTTTAGACATAACTATATATAATCAATTTAGTACCGAACAAGCATCGTACTCATTCGGTTGACCTAGCAAGTGTGTCATTGACCGTAACACATATCATATAATATAGTATTAAATAGTATTATATTTTAACATTACTTTGGTAGAGATAATAAAAGTTATAACAAGTTAACTTATCTCTATCATTTCATCATCCTTGGTGTATGGACCATTCATCATATTTGTCCGTACATCAAGCTATTTGATTCTATGCGACTTAGTAATATATCTAAGGTTAAATAAATAATTAAAATCAATGTTAGAAAGAATATATAACGACAGTAGTTCAGGAATATTATAATTAGAGATACCAGGTTAACCATGCTGTGATTATAAATTGGTCATGGGTCTGGCTACTGCAGTGATATTCTACTAGGTCTTGTTACATCAATTTGCGATTAAGAAACCACAAGAATAAAGAGAATAAGGACATATGTACATACATCAATTCACACCTATTTATCTTCAAGGGGTTATGCTCATGATAAGCGCATGAAACTCATTCGTCTAAAATATTGTGACTATATTACCAAATTCACAGCAATTACACGGACTGTTGAGAACGTCTTACTCAGTTGAATGCTAGTTCCTCACTGCTGAGCGATCTTTCGTCGAGAGACGAGTTACTTTTTCCCTTCCTCAATAACTCCACTATTTAAAAATGATGGTTGGCTGTGTTGCCTGTTCGGTAAATAAAAACTGCCGAACAGAATTATTAACAAAAATAAGAAATCATGATACTAGATTAGAACATTTAACACATCCTAATAATATAAATGTGGATGTTTATGTTTGTCTGTTTGTTACCGAATCATGTTGCAAAAACTGTTGAACAGATTACTATAAATTTGGCTCACAGATAGACCATAGTACTAACACATTGAATTTTATCCTGGTATACGTTCTCGTGGGATTCACGCAGGTGAAGCCGTGGGATAGTCTTTAATAAAGTCGGGCGGAAGTCGTCTTTATAAAACAAAAATAAATATACACAAATACATAATATATATTCTTCTCCCTAACCTTTTATTATTCCCAAGTCACTTGGGGTCGGCTTTCTAGTCTAACCGGATTTGACTGGATATCAATTTTTACAAGGAGCGACTGCCATCTGACCTCCGCAACCCGAAGGGTAACAATACCCTACGGCTAGAATAGTGTCAGAATATTAAAGGGCACTGGCTTCCCAATAAAGACTGCCATAGATGTTCATGGCAGCCGTGACTGACGGCTTAACATGCTCTCCGAGGCACGGAGCAGGCGATAATTGTCAATCCATACGCACATAATTTCGAAAGGTCATATAACATCTGCGAAAGACTGCAGGCAGATGCTGGATGCGGCAAGCTGAAGACAGGGCTCTATGGCGCTCTTTAGGGGAAGGCTATGTCCAGCAGTGGACTATTATAGCCTGATGATGATGATTTAACTTTCGAAAGTTAGAGGTGCGCGACGTGGGTTTGAACCCAAGACCTCTGCATTGCAGTCTGTTGGTCTCCCCACTGAGCTATAGCTGCTACAAATACATAATATATATTATATAAACAAAAAGCGGTGGGATACAGGTTGCCCAAGACCAGTCAGTTTGTAAAACCTTGGGGGGGCGTACGTCGAGCAGTGGATGTCTTTCGGCGGAGATGATGAAATATACCCATAGGTAGGTATATGCTAGTCCCATTCACAGCTAAATTGGTTTTACAATTCTAGGTCTGCCTTCAAACCGGTTTCTAATCCTAATTAACGTTATTCTTAGACGATACTTTCTCTACGAACAAGTTTATCTCGTCTCTTATCTTGGCAGAGTTTATGGGCACGGTAAACGTTTGCCTTTCTACTAATTGTGTCTAAATTGATAATAATTATTATATATGTGGAAAGTTTATTATTAGATTTGATTATTTTGAAAGAATTCTTGCTAGGAAAAGGTGTGGCTTTAAAATTACTATATTAGTAAATATTTAGTACTAGCTTTTGCCCGCGGCTTCGCTCGCGTTAATTTAGAATTTGACAATCAATTCGGGTTGTACTCTGCTTGTAATAATATAATTCAATCATGATTCGAAAGACACGTGGCGCCATCTATTATCATAACAACGTTATTATTCTTTTCCTCGGGAACCGTAATTTTTTTCGAGATGAAATGTAGCCTATGTCCGTTTCTGTACACCGGTCAACGTATATGCAAAATTTCAGGATGATCGGTTCAGTAGTTTAGGCGTGAAACGGTAACAAACAAACAAACTCATTTTCGCTTTTATAATATTAAGTTAGGATTAGGATTATTGTCAAATCGTCCAGCTGAGCTAGAATGCTTGTTTTATATATAAGTGGGTTCACATCGATATTGGAATGGATGAGACTCGAACCTACTAACCTTTTGATCACAAGGTTAATGGTTACTCTGCCTACCAAAATAGGTATAATAACATTTGGTTATTTTGTATTAATCCTGTCATCTGTCTAAGCGCTATCTGCTAACGAAAGTAAGAATTTCATTGGGATTAAATATAATGACCACCAAAAATACTAATTGCACACCAAAATATGCTTACTAAAATATATTACAACGAGCACCTATACGCCTCAAATCACTGCATTCCGTCTTGGAAGGGTTAGATTATGTTAGGTTCCTTCTTAAACCCACCCAAAAATAGCTCCGTCGTCTTATTTTGATCTCTTTGCTATGCAATTAATATTTTTGTTATTAAAATGCGGTTTTAATTTTGGTGATCATTTACTATTTTTGACTGTTATATTTTATTATATCTGGTGATAAGTTAAACATAAGCCATTTCATTTTACATATTAAATAGCTGTCACCGATCTAACAACAGGCCCCGCCCGAATATGCTTGCCCTCCCTGACCTTTTATCGACCGTGACTGCAACTAATTTTGCTTATTATTATACAAGAAGATGCTTCAAAAAATATTCCATTTAAATGTTTACCTCCTTATTTTTCTTGTCTGAGTTTATCCATCAAGGCGATGATTCATCTTTCTTATTAATTAATGTTGTTAATTACTTACCTATTAGCTAACTGTACAAATGATTTAATGCTGATTGATGGCTTTGTTGTCTGACTACAAAACGTTGTTCGGTTCAGTTCTTGCTAGACATTTAAGAAGGATTCGATGTAAATTGGCACACTGAAGATTGACGGCTTCGAAAACATCATGAAGAAACCTGCATGTCTGAGTGTTCTCCATAATGTTCTCGAAGATATGTGAAGTCTGCCAACCCGCACTGGGGGGCGTGGTCTACTATGGCCTAACCCTTCTTAAACCGAGAAACAGAGGGACATTTTATATACAGAGCTGATATCTGTCGGCCTCGATGGCGTAGTAGTTAGTGTAACTGACTGCCACGCCTGAGGTCGCGGGTTCGATTCCCGCACGAGTCAAACATTTGTGTGCATGAACATGGATGTTTGTCTTGGTCTGGGTGTTTCTATGTATAATATGTATGTATTTACAAAAAAAAAAAAGTATATATGTATGTTTATCCATTGTCTAGTACCCATAGTACAAGCTCTGCTTAGTTTGGGCTAGATGGTGTTGTGTGTATGTGGTAGAATATTATTATTATTATATTATTATTAGTATTATAGACGACTAGCTTTTGCTCGCGGTTTCGCGTAAAAGTAGATTAGGTTATGTTAGTAACAGTACTTTTAAAAAATAAAATATTGTCTATGTGACTTGGTGTTAATATTAGTATTCAAATGGTGAAATAATTTTTTAAATTGGTTGAATAGTGTTTGAGATAAACCCTTTTAAAATAAAATACAGTCTATGTTACTCGGTGATAATATAGCTTTCTAATGAAAATAATTTTTAAAATTGCTTGAGTAGTTTTTGAGTTGAACCCTTACAAACAAACAAAAATCAAATCTTATCCTCTTTATGATATCAGTATACATACTGATGGTTTATGGCTTCGTCAGCTTTTTATGCATTAAAAATAGTAGCAATCTAATGAAGACGGTTTTTGAATAATCAAATAAATCTTAGCTGTTGAATAAATTAGGAGTTTAACAGTTGTTGTTTATTAATGACATTCCTTAGATTAGCTGTCCTGTTTTATATATAACTAGATTTTCTCGAGGTTTCACCCGCGTTTATCGTTACTGCGCCGCCACTGTGGGTCGTAGCCTGATGTTATTTAGCCTATATATCCTTTCTCGATAAATAGGCCGTCCAACACTAAAATAATTTTTCAAATCGAACTAGTTGTTCCTGAGATTAGCTCGTTCAAACAAACAAACAAACTCTTCAGCTTTATAATATTAGTATAGATACATATCCATGTCTTTAAAGCAGCTATAGCCTAGTGGGAAACTGTTGGACTGCCACGCAGAGGTCTAGAGTTCGAACCCAAGGCGCACATCTCCGACTTTTCGAAGTTATATGCGTATTAAAAATTGTTAATTATCGCTTGCTTTAACGGTGAAGGAAAATATCGTGAGGAAACCTGCATGTCTGAGAGTTCTCCATAATGTTCTCGAATATATGTGAGGTCTGTGAGGTACTAGGCCAGCGTGGTGGACTATGGCCTAACCCTTCTCACAGTGAGAAGAGGCCCGTGCCCAGCAGTGGGACAGTTTCATAGAGAGCTGATATTATTATTATATGTCTTTATTATCACTATAGCAATTTACTACTCTGTGCATCTTCGTACATTTTTTTTACACATTTTGTACATTTTAATTTTTTTTACTTCGAGGAATGCATTGACGCATACCCCTCTGCGGGGGCGGGCGGAGGGGCTATGTTGGGCTCACCGGGGTAAAAGAGATGGTAATGTTGATAAGAATGAACCTCCCGGTAATACCGACTAAACCTACCACGGCGTTCTTCGACAAAACCGCAATCGGCGGGGCCGCGCGAATCATTTTCACATGCAGTCGCGACCCCGCCGAGGTCTTTGTACATACCCTAACTTCCTATCTAATATTATAAATGCGAATCTGAATCTTTAAACCGAAACCGAATCTGAATTTGTGTGTGCGTCTTTCACACCTTGACTACTCAACCGATCTTTATAAAATTTCGCATACACGTTTTCAGGGGAACAGCAAATATAATAGAGATTTCAAGATAAAAGGCATTTCGTCTAGAAAAAAGGTACTAGGATAGTACCTACATTTACGCGGGCGAAGCCGCGGGCAAAATCTAGTTCTAAATAATAAAAAACACCTCGAATATATTTAAAATGGAAAATCAACAAAAAATATAAATTTTTAAGTATGACATAAAAAATGAACATATCATAATTCGCGCTAATAAAAATGTCAGACGAAACACTACGTGCAGACTGGAGCAATTAAAAAAACAGAACCAGTAATTTTATAACAGAGCATTTAATTAAATGGAAACAAATCTCACGTGGACAGTAAGGACTGGCCAGTTAGAAAAGAAATAATATTAGTTTCTGTTATATTATTTTGAGTAGTAGAGGCTCTGTGATTTCACCATGAATGGGCCGGCTCGACCGAGAAAGGACTTACCCTCTCACAGAATATCGACGTAAAATAGCAGTATTCCTACTGTTGTGTTTCGTTTGGTGAGTGAGAGTGCCGGAGGCCCGATCATCCCCTTTCCCCCATCCCGCTCCTTCTCCTTCCCACTTCCTTTCTTAAAGGGTCGGCAACGCGCAAGTGATGCCTCTGGTGTCGCAGGCATCCATAGGCTACGGTGCCCACTTACCATCAGGTGAGCCGTAAGCTTATTTGCCATCTTAGTTGTAAAAAAAATATTTTTTTCGATACGTCAAACATTACTTACACTAAACTAGTATTTGTAACTGTCACGGTGGAAAAGTGGTAGTGCTCAGGTCTCTCTTCTGAAGAACTTATGGATAAAAACCCAATAACGCACGCCATCATAATGCAGTCATAATATTACTGCTGGCCACGGGAAGCTACATTTAGGTTAGTTGCTAGGTTCAGGCAAAGGGTTGAGCCTATGAGAAGGAACCTGCAAGAAACTCACGGCCCAATGCGGGTTAGCTAATTTCACATATCTTCAAGAACTTTATGGAGAACTCCCAGACATGCAGCTGTCCGCACGATGTTTTCCTTCATCGTTAAAGCGAGCGATATATAAGTTTTTAATATGCATATATCTTCGAAAAGTCAGAGATGCGGGCTTTGTGATTGAACTCAAGCACTCAGCAACTTTTCATGGCAGTCCAACGGTGTACTACTCGGCTATCGCTACTGTCATGTTATTTATTTTTTTTATTTTTTTCATTGTGCCTTGGAAGGAAGCGAACGTTCAACCGATTCCCAAAAAGGGGGACCCGTTCCGAGCCAAGCAACTATCGACCCATAGCTATCACCTCGGTGCTTTCCAAGGTGTTCGAGCGGATTATAAACACCCAAATTGTCCTCTACCTGGAGGATCAATCGTTGATCAATGATCGCCAATACGGCTTTCGGTCTAAACGATCAACGGGTAATCTTCTAGCGTTCGTCACGCACCTCTGGGGTGAGGCTATGGACAAGCACGGCGAGTCTTTGGCTATCAGCCTTGACATAGCCAAAGCTTTCGACAGAGTCTGGCACCGGTCTCTTCTTTCCAAGCTTCCGGCCTATGGCTTGCCCCCTCAACTGTGCACCTGGATTGCAAGTTTCCTGCAGAAGCGTCGTATTCGGGTCCTTTGCGACGGTCGCGCTTCCAAATTTATGCAGGTCAATGCAGGAGTGCCTCAGGGTTCTGTCTTATCCCCTACGCTCTTTCTTCTGCATATCAATGATATGTTGAATCTCGGCAACATACATTGTTATGCGGACGACAGTACCGTGCATGGGCGATATCTCGGACATCCTGGGGCCAAACAGGCTGAGGTTGAGGGGAAAAGGCAGAATCTTGTCGTTGAACTTGACCGGACCTTGGACCGCATCTATGAATGGGGTGCCAAGAACTTGGTCGAGTTCAACGCCAAGAAGACCCAGGCATGCGCGTTCTCAACAAAAAAGTCTCCGTTCCTTCCCCTCCCTTCTCTGAAGAACACTCCACTGGTGATACGTGACAGTCTCTCCACTTTAGGTATGGATCTTTGCCGCTCCCTTAATCAGAAAACCTATATCGAGAGCGTCATTAAGCAAGCTTCGCGAAAACTCGGAGTTCTGAACAGGGTGAGGCGGTTCTTCACGCCTGGGCAACTATGCCTATTGTATAAGGCACAAGTGCGCCCTTGCGTGGAGTACTGTTCTCATCTTTGGGATGGCTCCGCGCAGTACTTGCTGTACGCTCTCGACCGGTTACAGCGGCGGGCTGTCCGTATCATCGGAGATCCAGAGGTCACGAGTTCACTGGAACCTCTGCAACTCCGTAGAGACATTGCCTCATTGGCATGTTTCTACAGAATATACCACGCGGAGTGCTCTGAAGAGTTATTCCACCTTATCCCGCCTTCCCCTTTCCTATCCAGAACAACGCGTGCTGGGCTCAGATGCCATCCTTACACGGTAGAGTCGATTAGAGCGCGTACCAAAAAGTTTGGGTCCTCATATCTCTGCCGAACGACCAAGGCATGGAATTCTCTGCCAAGGCACGTGTTTCCTTCTTCCTTCAATCCTGGGTTCTTTAAGCGGGGCGTGAAAAAGCATCTTCTCAGGCCGTCAAAGTAGAGACCTCAACATCGCCTCGGCTACTGTGGGGGCGATGTGGAGGCCACTGCTCTTAGACCACACGACTGCTTACCATCAGGTGGAGTGTGGTCATTTTGACGAGCAAAATAAAAAAAAAATAAAAAAATTATTTAGAGAATAATGTAATTACCGATGTTTACGGTTTAGTAGTTCGCCTATTTTCATGTTACCCTTGGTAGCCCTAAAACATCCATGACTAAAATGGGCACCCACACAAACCTTCACCTTTGTTCTACGATTATCTCCATGATAATCGGTACGTGACTATCATTTTAATTCGTTCTCGGTTCTTTCTCGTTAAATCCAAGGTTGCGCCGGACGCTCTCGGTATAATTGCCTTATTTACTTGAAAGCCTACTTTTCTGTTTTTGCGATATTTTTATTTTGAGCTTTCCTTATTGCTGTGAATTAATATTGTTATCGATTACATCATTCGATGTTATTGAATATTTATTATGTTGTACGAGACTGGCTTGTTGGTTACGTATGTTGGTTTAATTTTGCGTGCTTGCTTAAGGCATCGTTTTTGTTTCCCGATTTGGGCGAAGTGTTGTCAAGTAGGGTTTATGAGAGTTTTTTTAGGTCTTGCGCGGATTTTCGGCATGTGCAACGTAGACGATAGTCTCAAGAGGAAAAAACATCTGACGAAATGTGAATTTATTATGTGCATTGCGTGGCTTAAGGGGCGAATGGATCCCCGTGCCCTGAGGATTACATGAAGCGCTTTGTAAACGAGCTTTAGGAGCACTTAACACTTTTGACCTTCTTAGACGCAGTACTGCAACACAAAGATTTTGGTAATATTTCTTACGTTTACGTGAATGTAATACGTTAAAAAGCATTTTATATGGATATAGTCGCGGTTTATTTGAAACACTACCTATAGATAATTTTTTTTAAATAATTATCTGTCATCATCTTCATCAGGCTATAATAGTCCATTGCTGGACGTAGCCCTCCCCCAAAGAGCGCGATAGCGCCCTGTCTTCAGCTTGCTGCATCCAGCATCTGCCTGCAGTCTTTCGCAGATCGTCATCCCACCTGGTCGGAGGGCGTCCTACACTACGTTTGCCGAGTCGCGGTCTCCACTCAAGAACACGCTAATAAACTGTATAGTCACTAAAATAGCGTCTTGATCTTTGAATAAATAAAAGCTAGAAAATCCAATTAAATCGTAGACCCATCAAAGTCTACAAGTCTGGCCGGTTAATAAATATTCACAGTCATTTTTCATATCTTTCAATCTAAAATAACTTAGCATATAAAGTCAATATCTCGAAGAACGGGATCCCGCTTTCAATTTGAATTTTATCATACATCCAATTGCGTTTTCCCTGCACGTTCGCAGATCAAAGAACTTAGTACTCTTGCTGTTCAACATTCATATATGGCTTTTCTATTACTTACCTATTTGTTGGTATTTTATTCTAAGGGAATTGGCTGGCTGTTCAGTACACTGGTATAAAGATTAGCACTTGAGTACTGTATTAGCAATGTGCGATTGTTATCAATTTGTAATTCAGTGATTCGAATGTTTCGAATGATTGATGAATAATTGAAGGTTTTGATTTATTGATACACAATTGAATGTTTGAATTATTATTGATAAATAATCAAATGTTTCAAATTATTGATAAATAATTCGGAATTTAGGATTAGCGTTGTGGAGAGTGGTTGGATACTTTGGGGTAGGCTTATGTCCAACAGTGGAAGTCTTTCTGCTGAGATAACGATGACGACGAATCAAATACATTATTCGTAGACGAATGAAAAAGGTTATCATGTTGTCCAGTGGGCAAAAAAGAATGGAAGATCGTAGACTCTTGTATTGTCTTCCTGCGATAAGTAGGTTTTCGAAGCTCCTTGAAATGATCGTGTGCTGTCTAAGGCAATTGGATGGCTCTTTGGTCGATTATATATCTGTTATCCAGAAAAAGTACTATTTCCGAGTGAAGCCACTGGCAAAAGCTAGTACCTAGTATAATAATAGTGTTAAACTAGTATCTATTCTATTAAACAGCGATAAAATCCACATAAACCTAGGCGAACGTTTCTCGATCAGATCGGAGGCGTTCTGGATAAAGGCCAGGTTAAGAGCACCTTGAACCGACGAGGAATATGATGAAAGTGAATGAAGCCAGAGAAGTGTGTCAGGACCGTAGCAAATGGAAATCCGTAGTCTCTGCCTACCCCTCTGGGAAACAGGCGTGAATCTATGTATGTATGTATGTATGTAAAATCCATATAGTCTAATTTCAACAGCAAATATAACAGTTTCAAAAGCTCGACACAAATTGTTATTCAGTGTTAACGTTTAGTAAATTGTATGGACAGTCTTGAGCGGTTTAACAACGTTACTGGGTCAAGTGGCCGTGATTACTTCGCATATGGCGGTGACGTGAAATTGCATGTAAATTATCGAAGCTTCATTTTAGCACCATATATAGACGAGACCTACATAGTGGACGTGGAGCAAGAGAACCGGTGTTATTAGATCGTGTGATATGTTTTATGTTGCGTGTATATTACTGCCGTGCCGTTTCAAAAGTGGCTGCTTCACCACCGCCCGCGCCGCTGCTTTGACTATTGTGGATTCGAACTTCACGCGGCACATCCATACCTACTGATAAATATTATTTCAAACCTCAAATGCTTCTTACATAATATTATTAACTTTTCTTTATTCATTGAAATTAAACTACTATATACGGATTTTATCGCGTTGTTTATTTGACACTTTATTACATAATTTTGAAAACTGTTACACTATTATTACTATTAAACTTTACTAATTTTTAAGCTAATTAAATTATTGAAACTATTAAAACATATTCGTATATAGTAGTTTAATTTCAATTAATAACATTCGCGTATACAGACAGACAATATTTTGTTTATTTTTAGAATTTAGTTTTATATTGACAGTGACATATGGCATAATGACTGCAACACCTGGTACATAAATGAGATGTAAAATACTGAAGTTATAAGTTCATGGCGATTTAAAAGAGTGGCCTTGAGTTTCTTGCAGGTATTATATAGTAGTAGAGCCAAGCTGGTTACAGCAGGAATGGGCCGGCTCGACCGGGGAAGTACTACCCTCTCACAGAAAATCGACGTGAAACAACAGTGTTTCACTGCTGTGTTTCGTTCGGTGAATGAGAGCGCCGGAGGCCTAAGCATGAGGTGACGATTCTCGCAGCTTATGAGGGACCTGCAGAGCATCCGTAGAGTCATTGTGTGGGTGGCGCGAGTCGACCCGGCGGCCAGGGAGAGCCGTAGAAACGGTGCTCTGCTGGCCGCCCGCGGTATAGTCCAGAGGCCCAACCGAGTCTAACCAACTAGGTTGGCTGCCTTATCATGCCGCGCATAATCTCGAGGTGGCTCGTCGTGCCGGATGGTGACCGGAGGGTGGGTCCCGGCGACCACTTTCGGGAGGGTACGGGGGTCCTTCCGTCCGTCGGATCGGCTATCGCCATACCATACAGTTATATGTATGACAAAACTTGCTCTGCGCCTTGCCCCACTTTGCTGCGAGAATAGCCGCCTCTTTTTTTCACGCTTCCCCTTCCTTTCACTCTATGGCAGTACGAACAAAGCATTGTCGTTCAACAGCAGCCAATCGCCGTAACCCCACTGCTGCTTCCTCTGTCGTGGAGTTTATTAACATCAGAGGACTCCACGCTAACCTTAATGCCGTCCATCACCACCTGGAGATGGCTCGGCCGGCAATGCTTTTTCTAACGGAGACACAAATACGCCGTCCTGCAGACACGAACTACCTGCAATATCCCGGCTACGTGCTAGAGGAGTGTTTCCTCGCGAAAGCCGGGGTATGCTTGTTTGTTAGGGCGGATATTTGCTGTCGCCGTCTACAATGCCTAGAGGACCCTTCCTTCTCTGTCCTTTGGGTACACGTAGATCATGGCTCTTTCAGCCAAATCTACATGTGCCTCTACCGATCCCATTCAGGAGACGCTGAGACAACTCGACTCTTCAATTACTTGAGTCAGGCGGCAGACGACGCGCAGGAGCGGTTTCCGAACGCTGAGTTGGTGTTCTTGGGAGATTTCAATGCCCACCATGAGACCTGGTTGGGTTCTCCCAAAACAGACCACGCGGGACGAACTGCCCATGCGTTCGCTCTCACGCATGACCTGTCTCAACTGGTACTCCAGCCCACCCGGATACCAGATATTGCAGGTCAGGCGCCCTCTCTGCTCGATCTGCTGCTGACGAGTAACCCGAACCGGTACAGTGTGTTGATTCGTGCTCCTTTGGGCACCTCAGACCACTGTCTGGTTTGTGCCACAGCTGTTGTTGTTACGCCCCCACGACCCGAGGAGGCAAGACGACGACTGTGGCACTACTCGTCAGCAGACTGGGATGGAATGCGGGAATACTTCGCATCCATCCCTTGGGCTCAACGCTGCTTTGAGAACAGGGATCCATCAGAGAGCGCTACTGCTGTCGCTGGTGAAATCATCCTGGGTATGGAATATTATATTCCATACAGTGATGTCACGAGCGGCGGCAGGAAAAGGCCCTGGTTCGGGCGTGAATGCGCCGATGCTGTTGAACGCAAACAGACAGCGTATCGCGCTTGGACCAGGGCTCGCACTCTCCACGACCCTAACGTGGATCACCTGAAGGCAGCGTTCAACCAAGCCACAAAGGTCTGCAAGAGGGCATACTTAAGAGCGGATGCCCAGCGCGTCGCACGGTTCGGCCAGGAACTAATGGCGCATCCTACGGGCAGTCGTAGCTATTGGCGCCTGGCCAAAGCCGTGCAGTCCAACTTCTGCCAGACCATGCTGCCCCCTCTGAGGTATCCGAATGGATCACTGGCTCATCGGCCGCAGGAGAAAGCAGATCTGCTTGCAAATCTCTTTGCGGCCAACTCCCGAATCGATGACTGCGGTTCGCAGCCGCCTAACATTGCCAACTGCGGCTACACCATGCCTGATATATGTATCAGGCAACGAACCATTCGTGCGATACTGCAGTCTCTCGATGTTCGGAAAGCCAGTGGACCTGACGGCATCCCAGCTGTGGTTCTTAAAAAATGTGCAGCGGAGTTGTCTCCCACACTTACGCGCCTATACCGGACGTCTTACGTCGCAGGCATTGTGCCTGAGGCTTGGAAGGAAGCGAACGTTCAACCGATTCCCAAAAAGGGGGACCGTTCCGAGCCAAGCAACTATCGACCCATAGCTATCACCTCAGTGCTTTCCAAGGTGTTCGAGCGGATTATAAACACCCAAATTGTCCGCTACCTGGAAGATCAATCGTTGATCAATGATCGCCAATACGGCTTTCGGTCTAAACGATCAACAGGTGATCTTCTAGCGTTCGTCACGCACCTCTGGGGTGAGGCTATGGACAAGCACGGCGAGTCTTTGGCTATCAGCCTTGACATAGCCAAAGCTTTCGACAGAGTCTGGCACCGGTCTCTTCTTTCCAAGCTTCCGGCCTATGGCTTGCCGCCTCAACTGTGCACCTGGATTGCAAGTTTCCTGCAGAAGCGTCGTATTCGGGTCCTTTGCGACGGTCGCGCTTCTAAATTTATGCAGGTAAATGCAGGAGTGCCTCAGGGTTCTGTCTTATCCCCTACGCTCTTTCTTCTGCATATCAATGATATGTTGAATCTCGGCAACATACATTGTTATGCGGACGACAGTACCGTGCATGGGCGATATCTCGGACATCCTGGGGCCAAACAGGCTGAGGTTGAGGGGAAAAGGCAGAATCTTGTCGTTGAACTTGACCGGACCTTGGACCGCATCTATGAATGGGGTGCCAAGAACTTGGTCGAGTTCAACGCCAAGAAGACCCAGGCATGCGCGTTCTCAACAAAAAAGTCTCCGTTCCTTCCCCTCCCTTCTCTGAAGAACACTCCACTGGTGATACGTGACAGTCTCTCCATCTTAGGTATGGATCTTTGCCGCTCCCTTAACCAGAAAACCTATATCGAGAGTGTCATTAAGCAAGCTTCGCGAAAACTCGGAGTTCTGAACAGGGTGAGGCGGTTCTTCACGCCTGGGCAACTGTGCCTATTGTATAAGGCACAAGTGCGCCCTTGCGTGGAGTACTGTTCTCATCTTTGGGATGGCTCCGCGCAGTACTTGCTGGACGCTCTCGACTGGTTACAGCGGCGGGCTGTCCGTATCATCGGAGATCCAGAGGTCACGAGTTCACTGGAACCTCTGCAACTCCGTAGAGACATTGCCTCATTGGCATGTTTCTACAGAATATACCACGGGGAGTGCTCTGAAGAGTTATTCCACCTTATCCCGCCCTCCCCTTTCCTATCCAGAACAACGCGTGCTGGGCTCAGATGCCATCCTTACACGGTAGAGTCGATTAGAGCGCGTACCAAAAAGTTTGGGTCCTCATATCTCTGCCGAACGACCAAGGCATGGAATTCTCTGCCAAGGCACGTGTTTCCTTATTCCTTCAATCCTGGGTTCTTTAAGCGGGGCGTGAAAAAGCATCTTCTCAGGCCGTCAAAGTAGAGACCTCAACATCGCCTCGGCTACTGTGGGGGCGATGTGGAGGCCACTGCTCTTAGACCACACGACTGCTTACTATCAGGTGGAGTGTGGTCATTTTGACGAGCAAAAAAAAAAAAATAGGCTTAACCTTTTGCCTGAACCTTGCAACTAACATAAATGTAAATTCATTCATAACTTCATAAGTGTTACTTTGTGACCTAAGTGAATAAATGATTTTTGACTTTGACTTTGACACCAATTTGTATGATCTACAAATGGTTGTGCCGTGTCTGGTGGATTTTGTGTCCGTTATTGAATGAATGTTTGTAAGATTTAACAATGTGTCCGTCAGTTAATATGATGATGTACTCCAGACCGAATTTCATTCACGGCGGTCAGTCTTAACGGAGACTGGCCATCTGCGCAGGAGATATTATAGTGCAAGTGCAAGTGTGTGCGCAAACACAATTGCACTCTCTGTTCCTTAACTCTCATGAATCGATGGGACGGTAATTCGACACGACCGGAGAGAGATCAGGCGCAATACCAACGGCTTTACGTGCTTTCCGAGGCACGGGGGTGTCTAACACCGCCAACTTCCTAACTCCGGGCTGCTATTAAGATTTCTTAACAGAAAAACCCAATAACTTTTTGTTGGCCCGAGCCGGAATTCGAACCCGAGACCTCATGCACAGCAGTCGCATTCACTACCGCTGCGCCACGCCTGTATCCGTAAGAAGTAGGTAGATGTGTATTACACACATATTTTACCAGTTACGTGTTTAGGTCCCACTTAATAAAAGGCCATCGTATTGTTTTTAACCGGGAATAGTTGCAGACAGCTACTAAAAATTTCTTGACAGAAAATCCAATAACATTTTTGACCCGACCCGGGAATCGAACTCAAGACCTCATCCCTCAGCAGTCGCATTCACCACGGCAGCGCCACTGAAGCAGCCAAACGATCACAGTAAACCATTTGTATTTATTTCACTGTTCACTTAAAGTTGCCCGTAGTCGTATATCGTCCGATTGCATTATGATAAGGCACTTTTATTGCTATTATAATTTGGCCAGGCTCTCGAGTTTCGATAAATAAGATTTTAATGGGTTCGCAGACTCGATGGAATTTAAAATCGCATTTATTTTACTTAAATCAGGCGTATTATTATCAATATTGCAGAAGAAAAACATAGTTAAGTTTTTAATAAGCAAAGATCCCGATAATTGATGCGTGGGACTTGCAATCAAAAAGTTTAAGGTTAAACTCTTGCACTGCCGACTTTAACCCACACTTTACAAATATTTAGTTTAGCCGAAATTAAATTGTTTTATAAGGATTTTAACGTGATTTATTTTTGGGATTAAATATAATGATCAGTAAAAATACTAATTGGTCAGCAAATATTGCACAGCATAACGAGCATCTATACGCCTCAAATCACTGCATTCCGTCTCGGAAGTGTTAGGTTATGCGAGGTTCCTTTTTTTAAACCCACCCAAAAATAGGAGCCCCGAGAAGCGGGGCTCCGTTGACTTAGTTTGATCTCTTTAAAGTTTGCTGGCCATGAGTTGCTGATCAATTAGCTTTTTTTGCTGCGCAATTATTATTTTTTTGCTGTGCAGTTAAATACTACCCTTTATTTTTATAATGAAATATTGTCACGGCGGCGGCGCCTGAATACATGAACAAAAGCCACCTAAACGTCGCTCGGGTAAATAGTGAATTAATTAAAAACTACTTTTTAACTTTACTTATTGTACTATTTAAACTAACCGTGTTTTCGATGTATCTATTGCTTTTTAGCAGCCATGGTCTCGGAGTGACAAGATGGAAGTCTTCTCAAATGTATTAAAGTTTAATACTTATAGTTTAATTTGTATCAAATAGTATCATTTCAATATGTGACATTCTCATAAATCTTATTAAACTTATTTGCTAATCAGTTCCTAGTAATTCACAACCCAAATTGCTAATACTGTATCTAATAAAAAATAGCATCTAAGTGTTTGTATTCTCATCTCATACTGTTACATTTGAATGTCGGCCTTTAAGACATTAAAAAAGAATGGAGTAAAGCTGAGATGGGTCTTTCGCCTTCATTATTTCTAATGCTTGTCATTATTTCGTATATTAATCTCTGTAACAAACGCAAACCCAAATGACAGTCCCGAACAATACGGGCATCGTCAAGAAATAATTTTAAATTATGGCCGAAGTTAGATCGTACTTCCTTACTTGTTTAATACATAAAATGTCGAGATTTATTTATTATCTTTAAGATTCAAATTTGAGGTAACTTTGACATTCAAAAGGAATGTTTTCATAAAAAATACTGGTACACAGTGAACGGCTCGGATACACACGATACTGACATGGGATGAAAAAATAATTATTTACATAAATTGCTTAAACCACTACGCCATACATTCAGTCAAAGTTCCTGTAAAACATGCGTATGTTGTAATAAAATTACCATAGTTTCAACCTAGCCTACCTTGATACAAAATTACTTAACTCCTTAAGTAACTCCATGCAGCAAATATTAACTTTTTTTTAAAGTATCGTAATTTTATTACATGGCCTCCCACGCTACCGAATGCAATGCAACCTTATGCGGCAACTTTCATCCAACAAATAAGGATCGCGGCTCTAATTGTTATGTATCTTATTTTATATGTAAATAAGGATGTTATTGGTTTGTCGATGGGGTTTTTATGAAGTGGTGATGTAAAACAGTGCCTATTTTGGTATCGCGTACAGTGTTAATCGATTGTATTGTAATTTGGATGCTGGTAGCTGACATGCTGCCGACCTCGTCACCCCATTGCGAGATCATTCTTATTTGGTTACGATAAAGAAAACGGCCTTTTGAATGCGACACGTTTATTTCTTTTGAGTAACAGGTTATACTGTTGGCTAAGACTCTTTTAAACAGCTGTTTTGTATATGCATATGTGAGTAGTTTAGTTTCAAAATCCTCTAAAATACTTTTCACCAAATAATGGTAAATCTCAAAAAAAAAACATTTAAAGACATAATATAAATGGACTCTTTTAGCGGTGTTTGCAACAAACTGCTACTTTTGTGAGCTGATTTAATAAAATTTTAGTGGGTTTTGTTGAAAACTATCAGTGCAATTCGATAGAAGCAACGAAGGAGCTTCATATTCAATCGAAACATTATTTTTGTTCTGATATCTTTTTGGCGGGTTTTGAAACTATACTCCTCATATATTTATGTATTAAGCTACTTCATAGGCGGACTTCAAAAGTTGCCATTACATGCAATAACATATTAAGCAAATTACATTAAGAAATTTAAAAAATATTAGGAAGGAATATAGCATAGCTTTCGTTTAAGTGTTTGTATCAGAAAACTCTCAGTGGCAGTACGGTGTCTGGAACTTAATATCGTATAAATAAGGTCATCTCAGTGAAACCTATATATGGGTGCCGTATTGTCTGCGTAACATGATTCTACCTAATCCTTTAGAGATATACAGGCGCGCTATGTTTATTTATATCACCAAGGTATATATCAAGCATATAGTCCGCTTGTTGGTAAACAGTTACGGTAGCCTATGTTAGATTGTAATACCAGAAATATCACTCGCACTTTGCTCACCTCAAGGAAAAGGATTTAAAAATACGTTTAAAGTAATGGAATGGGAGAATAACAGAACTTTTACTCACCGGGAAGGACGTAGTACCGGTGTCAGAACACTTAGCAAACTGCTGTAGCCAGCTCACTCGAGGTACTTACACCCTCCTTGCTTGTTCCTTGAGAGATCTCGCTTATTTGCAGGGTCACCAAATAAAGGGCAGCAATTGGCTTTTCCGAGATTACAAAATTATCACCGAAATTCCGTGTGATAATCCTTCATATCTACCCTCTAATTTATTAACTAGAGCAACAGGTCAGGCTTAGGTATCACCCTCACACGATAGAGCCGATTAGAAAGAAAGAAAGAAAGAAAGAAAATACATTTATTTGCAGCAGATTATGCACTACATAGTTACATATTTCAGATACAGTTAATTACAAAAAAATAAAAGAACAAATCTTACTGCAAATTGGTCGCAACTCAGCAAAATGCTAGTTTTGAAAAAACTAGCGCTGGTGTTCCGCTGCGACCATGTTTGTAAATAATATACTTAACAAAATTAGAGCGCGTACCAAAACAATGACTTCTTATTACAACTGGCTTAACTATAGAACTTGAAATTTTCTGCCAAATCACATATTTCCTGCTTTCTTCGATCTTGGGTGCTTCAAGCGGAGCGTGAAAAAGCACCTTAGACCTCAAAGTAGACACTTCGGCACCACTGAAGCTCTAATGAGGTCGTGGTACGGAGGGTCGTGAACTATACAGCTGCTTGCCATCAGGCGGAGTGTAGATATTTAGACTAGCAAACATTTTAAAAATGCACCTTTTTTCAATCTTTTGATAAATTTATCTATACTAATATTATAAAGCTGAAGAGTTTGTTTGTTTGAACGCGCTAATCTCAGGAACTACTGGTTCGATTTGAAAAATTCTTTTAATTTTAGATAGCCTATTTATTGAGGAAGGCTATAGGCTATATAACATCACGCTACGACCCACGGGGGAGGCGCAGTAACGATAAACGCGGGTGAAACCGCGGGAACATCTAGTTACTATTTATATAAGTACCGAATAAATACATCATCTGGCATTTCTAATCGAATTTATGAACTTATCCTATTATCCCGAAAGAAATTACTGTTCCCGAAGAAAACAACAAAAACGTTCTTATGATAATAGATGGCGCCACGTTTCTTTCGAATCATGATTGAATTATATTATTTACCGAATTGATTGTAAAATTCTAAATTAACGCGAGCGAAGCCGCGGGCAAAAGCTAGTGATTTATAAAAGCTTTACAATATAGCTTTCGAAGTATGACACATTGTTCCAGCTACAAGCTGTCAGCTGTGAAATGTAGCCGAGCGATATTACACCACTATAAAATATACGTCCCTCGGGCAACCCTCTCCGGGTTACACGCGTAAGGCTTTACGGTACAAGACTTATGGGGTCGGCCCTATATCAGGCATCTTTCAAACGATCATTAATTGGTTAGCCAATTATTCCAAGTGTGTCGTGACCTTGATAGAAAGCGCCTCTGCATTTTCAGATGTTTTTAAAATGTTGTTTGAGTAGATGCTTTGTTATTAAGATTGTAAACTTGTTTTTATCTAGTTTGTTGAATATTTATTATACAGGGTGTGGCGTAAATAATGGATAACCCTGAAACTCTCGACTGGCCATATTATCATCTATCATTTACCCCCAAATTTAAGTAATTTTGTAGGCGAAAATATTAATTATTTTAAGTTTTTTACACGGAGTAATTGTAAACACATACATTGTTATGGTAAATGTATATTTTATATATGTATTAAACAAAAAGTGTTGATCTTATTCACTTAACTGTGATCGCCTGTTTTGGCACATATCGCTCGGCGCATTCTAACCGATTTATAATAAGAATGCAGCGTAGGTATCGGGTTGTCGACAGCTGTATTCGAATACAATCAACCTGGAAATAATTGACCTAGTGTTAGGTCAATTCAAACAAATCAAACGGCCTCGATGGCGTAGTGGTTAGTGTAACCGACTGCCACGCCTGAGGTCGCGGGTTCGATTCCCGCTCAAGTCAAAAATTTGTGTGCATGAACATGGATGTTTGTCTTGGTCTAGATGTATGTATTTACAAAAAAAGTATATATGTATGTTTATCCATTGTCTAGTACCCATAGTACAAACTCTGCTTAGTTTGGGCTAGATGGTGTTGTGTGATTATTACTATATTATATATTATTAATTGTTTCCAAGTCGACTGAATGACCTCTATGTAACCCTGCAGTGTCGAGTGTTGGCATAAACATAGTAATAGTATCAAATCAGTTCCTCAGCGCTCTCTTCGTAAAAGAGACGGTAAACCACACAACAGATTTCTCTGATTTCCTCATTGTTAAGTGTAAACTAGATCAATCATTCTACACTTTTCTAGTTCAATATCAAACTAAGACAACAGATGCATACAGCATGGCATTACTATTTATTGGAGAGTTTTTAAAAGGTCGCTAGTAGAGTAATTTGGTAAATTATTTTTAATGCCTCGTATGCCCAATAGCCCAATCGGTCTCTTCACTCTATCAGTCCCTTTTAAGGCTACGGCTAATAACTGCATAGAAGCAGTAGACCATTGAAGCTTGTTTGCCAACTGTTGATTTACGGATCTCAGCGGCTAGAGCTGGCTTAACTATAAAACTTGAAATTTTCTGTTTAAAGAAAACACTTCTTAAAACCGCTATTGTGCCAAGAAACAAAACCGTGTTCAAGAGCGGTGTTTACCGTTTACCATCAGGGGGCTTTGGCTCGTCTGTCACTAGCAGCAATAAAAAAGGAGTACAAGGAAATAAACTTTATATAGAAAAATTCAGCTGCCGTAAATTTATGTCCCCGCAGAACTAAAAAAGTAGTCAGTGGAATTACTTGAAATTTTCCACAATGTGCCATTTCTATTTAAAAGTGTTGTAACATACGTACCAGCTTCGCCCGTGGCCTCGCTCGGTAGGGAACAGTTCTTTTGTCGGAAGTAAGAGTATCCTACTTTTTTTCTGTACCCTTGACAATGCGTATGCCAAATTTAATGATCTAAGTCCCTTAAAATAAAGAATTATAAAAAAAAAAAAAATTATGATCATCGGTTGAGTAGGTAAGGCGTGTAATCAACGTTTGGTCAATTAACGCTTACTTATTCATTTTAATTACAATGTAACTGAATTCTATGTGCCGTCGATAGCATGAATTGTCATAACAAACATTTTAATCAAATACCACATTTTCGAACGTTGCGTGATTATATTTCTCCACGGTCGGTTTCACATGTCGGCACTCGGTTCGGACAAAGTCATTGATTGATGTATGTGTAAATGTATTTAAAAATTGTGTTTTCTAATAGGTATAGGTACATTTGCTTATGTGTGGAGGTGACAAACTACTCGTGTAGTTTTAGTACACAAGCTGACTGACCACGGCCGGTGTAACCTGGTCGAAAGGTCAAGCCTAAAAAAGGTAAACATTATGCATGATCGCGTTAATACCCGTTACATATTATATATCATGCAACGCGAAAGTTTAAAAGGTATTATTACTTTTCAAATAAATCCGTATATCTACTGACGAAGTCTATTTCTCATGAAATCATCATCATACATTTTTTCTGATGAAATATTAATCACTTTTATTTTAAATATCCAAGTTAATAATAAACGTCTGGCCCAGATTGAAGCATTATCTGAAATTAAACTGAAAGCAAACGTATTAATCATTCATTCTTTAAATCGCCTTTAATATCTCATAAATATTTGATACACGGTCGTCCATATTGGTTTTCATGGCAGCAATTAATAATATTTTATCTTGTACACTCAGCTTTTAAAGTATCTGAGCTTTTAACGTAGTTGAAATTATTTAATAAGCGGACGAAGTTGCGCGGGTCTGCTAGTACAGAAATAATTACATCACCGTTGTCTTTTTATTCCTTAATTTCTTAACCAATTCTCAGTATTACGCAATTTAGTTACTAACTTTAGTTACTAAATTTCTTGATCTATTATCCTTTTTAAACTCTTCAATTCTAAGAAATATTATCGACTTAATTTTAAATTCCAATCGCTTTCTTATTTAAAGATAACTCTCCAAAATGAAACCTACACCGAAATATGAATTAGCCAAATCGCTTGAATTGATTTAGAGATTATGGAACTCAACGTTGGGTACACACTTCACCTTTTTTACATAATCCTCCTATTTTGTTCATTTTGTTTTGTCATTGCCATTCTGGTGTAAGTCGACCGCAAAAATATGGCTCTTCGTTAATCTTCGTTTGCATAAACATGTTCAGACTGTCTTCTATAGATTAATTCAATCTACAGTAAACATTATATTGAGTAGTTATAAGATGCAATATTAATTGTAGTATCGTATCTATCTATTTTATTCCCGCACCAAGAGCCGTCTTTTTCGTTTGGCGCCAATTTCATTGATCAAAATCAGTGCAGCATTATGCTCGCGCAAGTGTGGATATTGTAGGGTCACTGAAACAAGGGGTGGATAAGAGCTCTTATAAATCCGGTTTGTGAGAATGGCCTAATTTAAATGTCGAATATTACTTTCTCTGCACTGAGATTAAACCTCAACTCTACGATTGGCAAGTCTTCAAAGAACACTTAGGTATATTACGCCATTCGAGAAGAGCCAGCGTAGTAGACTGCTCAAAAGATTATTCACCTGGTCTAGATATACCTATATAAGATCAGAGGTAGTAAATGTGATTGCTGTGCATGAAGTCTCTTGTTCGATTCCCCGGATAGGCAGCGTTATTAGTAGTGTCTGTCAAGAATTTCTCAGTCATTGAGACAGAAACTGTGCCTGGCAGACGGCCATAGGGTCCTTAAACCAAACAAACGATATGTGGGTCAAATACATGGCCGCTTACCTCTTAGGGAATATCTCCAGGCGTGAGACTATGTATGAACCTACTTATCTTATCTTATGTGGGGGCCAGTCAGTACAGACTGGCGACACTTCGACCCAGTGGGATCTTTTGTGTCGACACTCTCCCAATAACGACTGTAATAGATGTTCATAGTAGCCGGGACCGACGACTTAACGTGCTTTCCGAGGCACGGAGCAGGCGATAATTGTCAATCAATACGCACATAATTTCGAAAAGTCATATAACTTCCGAAAGTCAGAGGTGAGCGACGTGGGTTCGAACCCGAGACCCTCTGCATTGCAGTCTGTTGGTCTCGCCACTGAACTATCGCTGCTCTTTATAAACCCACTTACTTAATTTTAAAAAGATTATGTAGTATACTATATCCATTATCTATATATTAATACGTGAAGCGAAAACTTTGGATACCTTTTTACGAAAATTGGGCGGACGGAGGAGTATGAAATTTCGCACACTTATAGTTTATACAGAGAAGAAGTGACGAATGCTAATATTTATATAAAATATGTATAATAAATACATTAAATTAATGAAAAAACACTACACGCACACAACCATGCATTTGACACACGCAGTCGAAGCGCGTAACTATGGTTACATATATCAATATACGAGTATAATGACATGACATAATATAATTATATCATTTGGTCGAATTTCGAGCACTGTGCGACCGCTAGTCTTTATTATCATGTCAGTATTTTGCGAAATGTATTTCGTCTTGTTTTCTTTCTTACACCGAAGTCACGCCCGCCAAACACGAAGCATACATATATAAAATATACAGCGAGCGTACATATAAAATAAAATTTCACTCTTTTAATTACATCATTAAATGTTTTCGTACGTTAGCGCACGTTACAGGTTAACATTTTTCACGTGATGCTGTAATACTGTGTGAATAAGTAAAACTGGGTCACAACCTAGTATTGCTCCAATATTATATAGGACTGCAGCGATAGCCTAGTGGGAAACCGTTGGACTGCCACGCAGAGGTCTCGAGTTCGAACCCAAGCCGCGCATCTCTGACTTCGAAGTTATATGCGTATTAAATAGTTAATTATCGCTTGCTTTAACGGTGAAGGAAAACATCGTGAGGAATCCTGCATGTCTGAGTGTTCTCCATAATGTTCTCGAAGATATGTGAAGTCTGCCAACCAGCACTGGGCCAGCGTGGTGGACTATGGCCTAACCCTTCTCTTAGTCAGAAGAGGCCCGTTCCCAGCAGTGGGACAATTTAATACAGGGCTGATATTATTATATATTACTAGCTTTTGCCCGCGGCTTCGCTCGCGTTAATTTAGAATTTGACAATCAATACGGGTTGTACTCTGCTTGTAATAATATAATTCAATCATGATTCGAAAGAAACGTGGCGCCATCTATTATCATAAGAACGTTATTGTTGTTTTCCTCGGGAACCGTAATTTTTTCAGGATAAAAGGTAGCCTATGTCCGTTTCTGTACACCTGACAACGTATATGCAAAATTTCAGGATGATCGGTTCAGTGGTTTAGGCGTGAAAAGGTAACAAACAAACAAACAAACTCATTTTCGCTTTTAAAATATTAGTTAGGAAGTTAGGATTAATTGGGATTCGTCAGGCTTGGGTTCAAATACAACATAATGTATGATGTTATTACCGTGTGTTTGTTCTTGATTGATTTCTCGGTGGCGCAGCGGTTGTGTATAAGGTCTAGGGTACGATTCCTGCGTCAGGTAAATTGTTACTTTGATTTACTTTTAAGAAATTCTCAGATACAACACGGAGTTTTGAACTGAACCTGGTAGACGGTAATTGTAATGAGATTGGTATAAAAACCCAGGATTCAACCTCTTCGTCGTGACCCCTAGGTCACAAGGTCACATGAAGACGAAGAGGTTCTCGGTAAGGTATCTCGGTGGTCTTTTGACCCACAGGGCCCATATTCAAACTCGACCGAGGTATGATTCCAAGATGTCTGTACACCAAGTTACAAATCAATAGGTCCAGTGGTTCCGGAGTTATGCCTGTCACTAACAGACAGACACACAGACCCATATACATACATACATACATAGATTCACGCCTGTTTCCCAGAGGGGTAGGCAGAGACTACGGATTTAGACCCATATAGTGTTATCATTAACCTCTAAAGAAGTCTCAGAGGTTAATAGATAGGCTCGCCCTTTATTACGTGGTACCTACAACTGAAGCGAAATGCAATATTTCAGGATGTAGTACTCCTTTGCCTATCCCTTTATGATACAGGCGTGAGACTGAAGTTTCGATTATTCAAATAATATTGACTGATAACGTATAAATCGACAATATTGATTAATTTACTGCACTGCACGGATGGCGGAGTTGTTTAAGTGGTCGCCTCGCCTTTAATTCCTCGCGAGTGTTAAAGGTTCGACACACGGGATAAAAAATGGTGTGATCCACAAATAGCTGTTCCAGAACACCTAATTCTTTTGTGTTTGAATGTGTGTAAAGTCCTCCGCGATACAGAAATCATCCCTAGTGCGAGAGGTGTCTTATAATAATATCAGCCCTGTATTAAACTGTCCCACTGCTAGGCACGGACCTCTTCTCACTATGAGAAGGGTTCGACCATAGTCCACCACGCTGGCCCACTGCGGGTTGGCAGACTTCACATATCTTCGAGAACATTATGGAGAACTCTCAGACATGCAGGTTTCCTCACGATATTTTCCTTCACCGTTAAAGCAAGCGATAATTAACTATTTAACACGCATATAACTTCGAAAAGCCAGAGATGCGCGGCTTGGGTTTGAACTCGAGACCTCTGCGTGGCAGTCCAACGGTTTCCCACTAGGCTATAGCCTAGAGATGTCTTACTTAAAAAAAATGACTTGTTTTCGTAACAATCGCGCATCGCAAAAACATTTAGAAGTAAAACCTTTTTATTTTAAGCATGAGTAGTCGGTAGTATTTTCCGAGAAGCTGACCTCATTCTAATATAGACTCTATGTTTTTTATAATAAATGAGTATTGAATCATTGTTATTTGTGTTGATGATCGATGCGTGGGCACTTGTTGTGATCGTTTGTCCTTTGTACACGTGATTATTGACACAATCACCTCAAAATATGGTTGAAAGCAGTGGTACAAAAGCTGTTATCTTTAGTCCCAGCTTTCCATCAGATGTCTATTAGCGTTCCTATACTTTTTTTTTTTTTTTTTTTTTTTTTTTGAATTTCTATTTAATCTAAAGATATTAACTATATTAGTAGTGTTAGAACTATTGTGTGCTCACTCTCCTCATCTTCATGCCAAAATCTGAATGTTTTATTTACGAATAGTAGGTAGGTAATGCTGTTTCTATTTAACTGTAAACTGGTGTTGTCGTTCGACGCCCGCTCTCGTTTCGCTTTCTCATCTTAATCCTAACTAATATAAAGCCTTTGTCCAGCAGTGGGACGTTTTATAAACAAGGCTAATAATTTTCATCATCATCATCATCTCAGCCGAAAGATGTCCACTGCTGGACATAGGCCTTCCCCATGGTTTTCCACACAGACCGGTCTTGGTCCACCCGCATCCGACCTAATAATTTTAATCCTAACTAATATTATAATGCAAAAGTGAGTTGTTTGTTTGTTTGTTACGCTTTCACGGCTTATCTACTCGACAGATCAGCATACACGTAGCCAGGGGTACAGACAAAGACAGGAAAAAAAGTAACGTTCCCAAGGGATAGAAATCTATTGACAAAATCTATATTATCGCGAGCGAAGCAGTGGGCAAAATCTAGTTGATTATAATAGCTAACTCCATAGAACAAAATATACCTCAAACAGCTTTCGTAGAACTGAATAACAACACTGGTTTAAAAAACTTTAAGTAATTACGTATGAAAACTTAAGTACCCGCCACTCCCGTATGAATAAGCATATTATATTACACGGGTTTTAATGTGTGTGTGAACTTAATGGGTATGTAAAATTTAATGTACATAAGTACTTAAATGTAATTAGCATTTTTATTTGGCCTTCTGTTTTGGATACTCATCCTAACCTTCTGATAATTTATGACAATTTTCTTCAGGCCTTTAGTATCATTGTTATATTTTACTGTAAGTCTTTAACAGTACACAAGGTAAATATGGCAGAGATTTGATCCACTTGCTCTGGGCATCAATTTTAGGGAGAAGGGTACTAAGGTTATGACTTTATCTAGTGTCCCTCTAGGGAAGTACTTCCTCCTTTCACAAAACACAGCCACACAATTTTGTGCTGTGTTTCTGCAGTATGGGCCAGTCAGTACAGACCGGCGACACTTCGACCCAGTGGGATCTTTTGTGTCGACACTCTCCCAATAACGACTGCCATAGATGTTCATGGCAGCCGGGACCAACGACTCTCCGAGGCACGGAGCAGGCGATAATTGTCAATCATTACGCACATAATTTCGAAAAGTCATATAACTTCCGAAAGTCAGAGGTGCGCGACGTGGGTTCCACCCCGAGACCCTCTGCATTGCAGTCTGTTGGTCTCCCCACTGAGCTATCGCTGCTCTTTTCAGGTCCCTTAAGAATTCTATGTACTCTTAGCAGGGAGGCCAGTGTAATATTTGCCTTACGGGATGGTAGCATAATTTTTTTTAAAGTTTTCATTCTGCTTCGTGTTTTTAGACTCACGTGTTATACACTAGTGTGGAAAGCGCCCAAAGGCTACAGGAACTGCGGTTGTTTGTTGGTTGGGTAATTTACTTCGCTATTAGATATAAAAACATATCCGCGAACGTGGTGCTATTAAAAATTGTCTAACTGTACAACCCAAAGACTTTGCACGATCCGAAAATAGACTCCGTGTCTCAAACTTATGCCCCGAAACTAACTAAGTAGTTCTATACAGTTTGACTATACTAATACTAGTTTTCACCCGCGGCTTCGCTCGCGTAAATGTAGGTTAGGTAAGGTTAGGTTTGCAACAGTTATTTTTTCTGGATGAAATGTACCCTATGTCCTATTCTGTACCCCTTACAACGTGTATACAAAATTTCATGTTGATCGGTTGAGTAGTTAAGGCGTGAAACCGTAACAAACAAACAAACTCATTTTCGCATTTATAATATTAGTTAGGATTATAAAGCTGAAGAGTTTGTTTGTTTGGTTAAACGCGCTAATCTCAGGAACTACTGGTTTGAATTGAAAATTCTTTTAATATTGGATAGCCCATTTATCGAGAAAGGCTATAGGGAAAATTCTCTTATGTGAAGCAGACAAAGATGCGCGGGTCAGGTAGTAATTAATATAGCTAATTTTCTCACGCTTGCTTCAACTGATCTCACAATTACCTAAAATATCAATGGTGAAAATGAATTCTAAAGGTGGTGAATATAAGGTTGATATGGCTCCTAATAGAGCCCAGAATCCCAGATCAGCAAATAAATCAGATTAATACCGTACTTAAGGTACGAACCTTACTTAGACACTGAAATTGATCGGATGAAGACATCAACTTCTACATTACCCCAGCATACCATGCACAGTATGTCAAAAACCCAATAAAACTATACTATAAACTGTACAATTACCTACATCACAAAGAGCTACATAGTAGCGACTTGATCGCTATTCATTCAGAAATGTTGTACAAGATTGCTTCCTGACGGTTTCATGGACCATGTGAAAGCTTGCATGAAATCGGTTACCCGATCTCAGCTAGCATGTAGAATAGACTACAAATCTGCCCAATTCTTTACGAATAACAACCGTGAAGCTAGTAGGTTATCTTCCGTTGTCTATACAAGCACCAATTCTTACAATAATTCATACGGGGAAATTGTATTTTAATTACACGCCATATTAGAATAATTAGCGGAAAACGTTCGGTTTACTGACATTTTCATGAAAAACGTTTATGTGTAGTTGGAAATTTAATTAGTATAATTTGTTTGTATTGCTTAGACGCGGTATTACTTAATATGTTATAAAGTATTAGGGCGTGAAACTGTATGCGCTAGTGATTACAATGAACAACGTAACTAGAAAAATATTTGCGAGAATAGTCATATCTTCTTCTCCCTAGCCTTTATTATTCCCAAGTCACTTGGGGTCTGCTTTTCTGGTCTAACCGGATTTGACTGGATACGACTGGATGACGTTTTCCTGTACACACGAAAAAAAAAACCAAATCTAAACCATTCTCGAATCCACTCGAACACACACAAAAAATTTCATCAAAATCGGTGCAGCCGTTTAGGAGGAGTTCAATTACCAACACGCACAGAAGACTTATATATATAAAGATATACGTCGTCTGTATCCCAAAACATTTAGGTTTAAAAGTAGAGCGTTGTCTACTAATCTAGAAAATTCTGGTCATACGTAAACATATTTAAGAACATACATTACGGAAAACTATAGGTATGTAAAATGCACATAATTAAGTTTAAGAAGGAATTAGCCTACCGATTCGATGCCGGTGCAGTTGACCCGGCTCGTCCGGGGAAGTACTGCGCTCTAATAGGAAACCGGGTATAATAGTAATTACACTGTTACAGCTTATCGCCTGGTGAGAATGATCCTCGAATGCTCACATATTTATCTCATTCATTATTTATCCCAGGGTCAGTAACGCGCGTGTCTATACCCTTGGTATTGTAACGATCATACGCTACCGTAACCACTTACCATCAGGTAGTCCGTGTGCTTACTTTCCACCTTGATAGTCTAAAAACGCAATGCTTTTCGACACCGACATAGCAAGCGATCCCGAACTTTATGTAAAGTTGAAATTAGGTTGACTACAGCAGCTCTATATCCTATAGAAAGCCTGTAGCTTAGTTGAGGCAAGTTCTAAGTAGATCTTAAACTATATACTATATACTCGATCTGAGATCCTGCACAGAATAGCCAAAATCGTGCTCTCGTTTTGCATTCTAGACTAAGTTGATGGATAATTTATGTAAACGAAGTTAGGCTCTTCGTTTACAAGAAAGGGCTTCTGCCTAAAGTACAAGAGCCTTAAAACAAAATGAATGTACCTATCAGTACATACATATATTATGTATCATGGTTTTAGGGTTTCAACGGCTATTAACAGCTCAGCCAAGCTTTTTGGTTTGTTTTACACAAGTTTCGCTGTATCTTTTTATCTGACTTTGGTTGAAAGGATTATAAATCTTATTGGTTATATGTATATCTATGTACAAGATTTTTTAGAAGCGATTGAACCGAATTTATCGAATTGGTGTCCTTGGTCTTGTCTTTATTAACCTCTGAGTCTTCTTCGAAGAGGTTAATGAAACACTTTGTGGGTCTGTGTGTCTGTCTGTTAGTGACAGGCATAGCTCCGGAACCACTTGACCGGTTGACAAACTTGGTGTGCAGACACCTTGGGGTCATACCTCGGTCGAGTTTGAATATAGGCCCCGTGGGTCAAAAGACCCCCGGGATATAGGGGTCACAAGGTCACATGAAGACGAAGAGGTTGTATCCTGGATTTATACACCCATCTCGTTTATTAAAAATCCTAGGTTTTATTGACTAAACAAAATAAACTAAAACTAAGATAGTTTACCTTCTGTAATTGCCCTTAAATACTCTCAAGTAAATTTTATTTAATAATAAACATAAAGCTCTACAATACAATTCAAGCATACATATAACATTTGACCTCGCTATAAAACGCATTTATTAAGCATGGGCTCGGTATTTGTTGATGATTAAAGAAAGCACTTTCCTGCGGTTTCTTCTGTACCTACCAATCTGCAAAACACGGGTACGGAACCAGGCGTTTGTAATAATAGCTACATCCAATTGATCGACTATCAACATTTCGCGAACCAAGGATAGATATAATATGATATTATTGTAATAACATATTTAAAAGGTTTCTTTTAGAGTCAAAGTATATTGCAAATGAAATGGTGGGATTGGATATGGATAGTAGATTGGATACGGATACTTGGATGGTTTTACAAATACAATTACTAAATAAATGACTGTATTGCGACTGAAAAAGAATACCTACATAGTTCCGAGAGCCCCGACATGACTATTAGAGATGATAAAGCTTATTATGGAGGCCAATGCAATGGAGCTATTAGGGATAGTAATTTTACTAATTTGTATTCATTTGGGTGATGATCAGTGATCGGAGTAGGTAGATTGAAATGGGGTCATTGATCCGAAACGTATATATTAATATGGACATTCCTCCGAAATTGGTGGATTATTAAAAAAAAACCGGAACTTATGTAGGAATTTTATTCTGCCAGAGTGGAAGGAGACATTTGATAATTTGCCATCCTCAAAAAAAAGGTAGGAATTGTAATAAAATGAGCAATATTATTCTTTATTATTCTTCATATTTTTTTTAACGGCACACAGTCACGATTTGACAAAACCCAACGACCAATCAGAACAAAGGATCATGGGTGGTACAATAACCGGTTATCAGAACAATGCGTACGCCCGCCGACGACATGCCAGGTAGCTCACTCGTTTACTTCGGTTCGTAGAGTGCGCATCTTTGTTTGTTACTGTGTTGTGAAAACGTTACTTGACCCTGGCTTGTGTACATACTGACTTCTGGAATCTGCTCTAAACCACGATTTGGCTCGAATATACGGACTCAGATTTTTCACTATTGAATTGGATCTACATATTTAAACCAAGCTTTGGTAAGTAATATTTTACTAGTTACATGGAGTATAAAGCATGTTTGGATGTACTATAAGAATATTTTTAGTATTGTGTTTGTTCGCTTAACCTGCTGAACATACCATGAGTCTTAATATTGTTAAATCTTTAATAGAGTATGAACCAGTGAGCTTAGTGCGAAACAAAATTATGATATTCTAGTAATGTAGTCGCAATTCAGCTAACTCCACTATTAACCGACATTTTACTGGAATCCGTATATAATTTGAATGCCCTGTGTCCTCTTGCAATGTATTGGTAAAATAAATTACTATAGGCCTTATCTACTTCTCTACAAAATATTCTACGTAACAAGCCCTTTCATTTGATACCCATATTGATGGGATTGAAAAAAAAAATAAGTTGTCCGCCATCTTGTAGCGGCAGCCATTTTGGATTGACAATAATATTGAATATACATAATTGTATTGTCACCAGAATCAAAGGCGAATACCAAATTTTAGATCAATCGGTTGACAGGAAGAGGGTGAAATTTCAATGACTAAATTTGATCCACGAAAAATAAAACAAACGGAGTAAGCTAAATAAACTAAATAAAATGTAATTTTTTCATGTCTTTGTTTTAGGTGATATATACGAGGTTCCATCTCTAAAACAAAGTTCAGATATGGCAAACGTCAAGGCTGAAACTGTAGAAAAATGGATATCCGGTCATCCCGAACTACTTTACGATCACGCTAGTGGTACAATGTGAAAGCCATTTGAAAACCATAAATAAAGGAAACGTTAAAAGACATATCGAAGGAGCAGTACACCAGGGAAAGTTTAAGCGGCCCGAAGAGGAATTTTATTTCGATCTTATAAAATTTCTCATTTTGTGCAATATTCCGTGGTCTCAGATGAAAAATACTACTTTTCAAGATTTCTTTAAACAATATATGTGTAGTACCTGTTGTTGTACGTGTACTAATCGTACTCTGCCAGATGAATCACAGTTACGGAAAGTTTACTTGGACAAGTTTTTTAAGAATAAAATCAATTCGATTCGGCAAAATTATAAAAATGAGAAACTATGGATATCATTAGATGAAACGACAGACTTTTTAGGTCGCTATATAGTCCATTTTTTAATAAAACCATTACATCCTAGCAATTTGACTAGACTTTATTTGGTAGCATGTAAAATGCTAACTGTAGTTAATGGACAAACAATCACGCAATTTGTGTTAGAATGTTTGGAAAACTTTTGGGAAGATTCTTTTGAATCGAAGGTAGGTAACATTCTTGTCCTCTGCACTGATAGCGTTGCATATATGCTGTCTGCAGGACGAAATTTAAAACAATACTTACCTGAAATGAAGCACGTAACATGTTTGGCGCACTCTCTTCATCGCGTATCTGAGCAAATTAGGTTAGAATATCACGATGTTAACATTTTAATAGCAAATGTTAAAAAGGTATTTTTGAAAGCCCCAAGTAGAGTCAAAATTTTAAAAGAAAAATATCCAGATTTGCCGCTACCTCCCCAACCAGTTGTTACAAGATGGGGCAAAGTTTTGAGCGTAATAAAATGCTGCCTCTAACAGGCAGCATTTTATTACGCTCAAAACTTTGAAAAAATAAAAGAAGTATTATCTTGTTTAAGCAGCTCTGATGCGGTATCTATTCGAGAGGCCAAAAATATCTTATAGAAAAAGAAAATTTAAAAGAAGATTTAAATTACATTAAAGACAATTATTTTATAATTCATTTGTCTTTAAAAGAATTGCAAAAGCATAATTTATCGTTGACAGATTCACTTTTAGCATTTGACAACGTCAGAGATGCTATAAATCAGTGCAATTCAGAAAATATAAAAAATAAAATAGAACGTGTTATGGAACGAAACCCAGATTTAGACACACAGAGAATATAGTGAGGCCATTGAAAAAAATGAAGCACATAATTTAATACCTTTTTTAAAATTTGCTCCTTTGACATCGTCAGATGTAGAACGGTCTTTTTCCATTTATAAATGGACTTTAGATGTTAAAAGAAATAGGTTGAAAATAGAAAATATAGAGAAACTCATAGTTATATATTTTAATTGTAAAGATCAGGATTACCAGGATGCTGACATTGTAATCGATGAAGATTAAAAATGTGAATAAATGTAAAATGTACATATTTAACAATAAACAATGTTGATTTTTATCTTTTTTCTTTATTCTACCCCTTTTTTTTTGGTCCTAAAATCTGACTAAAATCAACCTGTTCCTTCGTATGCCCTTTACGTTTCAGAGTCGTGGTGCATCCTTAGAACAGTCTCACGACCCCAGCAGGCATTGGCCCTCTATGGGGCCCCGTCATTTATTCTACCCTTAATGCAAATTACCATGACCCCTATGAAAATATTTAAATTTAAGTGCAACAATTTATGTCTATCTATAAAAGTTCTAGCCATAAAAGGCTAAAAATAAAAAAATAAAAATTAAAGCTTCGATCGGAATTCGATTGTTTTTATTATTCAACAGATAAATAATGAATTAATTTAGTTTCGATACCTTCCTCTAAATTTT
Source organism: Catocala sponsa (assembly GCA_963564715.1). NCBI lineage: Eukaryota > Metazoa > Arthropoda > Insecta > Lepidoptera > Erebidae > Catocala > Catocala sponsa. Next base: position 24,800,365 of record OY751342.1, read on the forward strand.
GAATTGAGTAGGAATAATATCACTACCAACATTAACAATATTTAATTGAATCCGGAAATACCGGAATTACTTTCCGGGAAAATGGCTTATCCATGTTATTCTTTCTGTGTGCATTTATGATACAAGTACCAAAAATCAATCTACCTACTCCGATCACTGGTGATGATAGCTCGACTATGAATGACATGAATTACAATGACTATGAATTACATTAGGAACGGATTTAATACTGACGAATATGCCAAAAAAACGCAATTATATTATTAACAGAATAAATTTGCATCTGCAAGTATTCTAGTTAAAGTTTTGCTTAAAGTTAAAGCTTATTGCATGTAACCTTCGATCATTAGATCCATACTTTAGCCAAGCAAAACATATTATAATATCTACTATGACTGGCGACGCTAAGGTATTTGCTTTCGAATAATACATTTAATTAATTTGTCAGTAAGCAATACAATAAAAAATAATTTCACTTATCGCTGTGTAATGTTCAAATAAATCACCAAGTTCTACATAATCCAGTATTACGAGCAATTATGGTCATGTTTAAATAAAGTGCGTGGCTGTATAGTGACTCTATTATGAGTGGGTTGAATGGTAACAGTATCTAAGTGAAAGAGCTGCGCGGGCGCCGTCCGTATCATTTTATCGCAGTTGCGAACAACCGTCGCGCGTGTTTACGCGCATCGTCGCTTGCGCACAACAGTTTCGTTGTTTGTATTAGTGATTTATGTGCGAATTTAATCATAGTGCTGTACCATAATTGTATATTGTGCTTGAGAAAATCTAGTGTTTCATTATTAATGGTTCTGTTTTTAGGTGTTTTGGTGTCGTCGGATTATTTTTTCGCTTGTTCATATCTGAATTGTTTATGATTGCCAAGTCTTGATGTCGTTTTTTGTAGTGCATATTGATTCTTGTCTTCATGTCTTCTTCAAATCAATTCTATGTTATTGACACAGTTTCTATTTATGTTTTTGTACTCGTTTTCGATCGTTTTTTGGTAACTTATGGCTATTGAAAGTTAAAAGAAATAACTCTTTTTATGGCAAGTAGGTACTAGGAAAACTATTAAAGTGTGATTAGTTTTCTGATATAAAGTTATGTACATATAAGTTGCTGATTTAATTATTGATTCACGTCGGTAGCACAAAGAATAGAGCTTGTATTGTTTTGCCAATGTCTTGGTAATAGTAATGTTAATAAAATCAGTAAAGTAAGGGAAAGTTAAGAGTTGCTTTGGTTGAATGCCCGTTTCATGTACTGGCTATACTCGTATTCAACCAAAACATATAGCATAAGAAAGCCTTACGCTTGTTCGGTGATCAAGGGTCAGGCAGAGGTGTAATCCATTAATGTATCGCCAGCTGCTTTAAGGTCCATGTAACAGAGGACAAGTTTATTGCTCCTATTGGTCACATTTGCCCAGTCCGTGCTGCTATTAAAATTTTACTAATGAACTGCCTAACCAAAAATCAAACCCGGAAGCCCTACATTGGTAGTAGTCATAGTATTTTTATTTAAACTGTTAACTGTTTCTAAACTTGAAAATAAATAAACGCAAAAGCTTAGTGCTTATGCCGGCGAGGCAAAATTATGCTTGCATATTTTAAATACAACTATGTAGGCTTGTATTGAACTTAAACTTAAGATTGGTTTTCTTATTATGACTTAGATAAAATTATTGAATAATTATACAAAATAAGTAAGCAGCGATAGCTCAGTGGGGAGACCAACAGACTGCAATGCAGAAGGTCTCGGGTTCGAACCCACGTCGCGCACCTCTGACTTTCGGAAGTTATATGACTTTTCGAAATTATGTGCTTATTGATTGACAATTATCGCCTGCTCCGTGCCTCAGAGAGCACTTTAAGCCGTCGGTCCGGGCTGCCATGAACATCTATGGCAGTCGTTATTGGGAAGTCAGTACCCTCTAATATCCTGACACTAGTCTAGCCTTAGGATATCGTCAGTTTTCGGATTGAGGAGGTCAGATGGCAGCAGCTCCGTGTAAGAACTGATATCCATTCAAATCCGGTTAGACTAGAAAGACGACCCCAAGTGACTTGGGAATAATAAAGGTTAGGGAGAAGAGACTTATACAACACAACATAGCTTTGTGAGAGATCGTTGGATAATGATCTCAAAATCGATCCAAGGTGCGCATCTCTAACTTTCCGCATTTCAACGCCTTTTGATATTACACCGCGACAAAATAGATTGATTTGAATACGCAACGTTCGCGTAAACATAAAGACAATATTATATAATACATACATACATAGATTCACGCCTGTTTCCTAGAGGGGAAGGCAGAGACTACGGATTTCCATTTGCTACGATCCTGATACACTTCTCTGGCTTCATTCACTTTCATCATTCATCATACACGTCTGTCGGTTCAAGGTGCTCTTAACCTGGCTTTTGTCCAGAACGCCTTCGATCTGATCTAGAAATTTTCGCCTAGGTTTTCCTCTTGCGACTGTTCCATTCACACTAGCCTTATAAACTTTCTTAGTCAGTATTTCCTGGTCCATTCTTTCTACAATAATAATCCTAATCCTAACTAATATTATAAAAGCGAAAATGAGTTTGTTTGTTTGTTTGTTACCTTTTCATGCCTAAATCACCGAACCGATCATACTTAAATTTTGCATATATATACGTTGTCATGTGTACAGAAACGGACATAAGCTACCTTTCATCTTGAAAAAATACTGTTCCCGAGGAAAAAGAATAATAACGTTCTTATTATAATAGATGGCGCCACGTGTCTTTCGAATCATGATTGAATTATATTATCACAAGCTGAGTACAACCCGAATTGATTGTCAAATTCTAAATTAATGCGAGCGAAGCCGCGGGCAAAAGCTAGTATTATATAATAGTACTTTTAAACCCAAACATTGTACATTAACATTGTTAAACTACAATTACCAACTGCAACAAACAACCGCATTAAACAGACTCACGTGTCGCCAAAACTCTAAGTTCCAATTCCACGTTCAGCCGCAACGTTTTGTCGACGACATTGAATTAACGGATAACTAAATACGGGCGCTGATGTCGGAAACAGATGGTAGTAACCTCGTGTCGTACGGTTAGCTCCATATACGGTAAATTATCGACTCGAGATCTGCTTATGGTGACTGCTGTGCAGATGTGAGGTGAATGCGTCGGTTTTGTCTGTAGGGAGATGGATTTAAATTGTGGTTGATTGTAACTTATTTAAAATTGTTTATTAGGTACATTTTTCATTATACTAGATGTATCGTGTGGCTTTATGCCTGTTTTACGGGTCGTTGTGTCATGTTTTAAAGCCTAAAAACCTTCTTCGATAAATCCTAACTAATATTATGAATGCAAATGTGAGTTTGTTCGTTTGTTACGCATTCACGCCGTGACTAGTTGACCGATCATCATGAAATTTCGCATGTAAGTTGTCAGGTGTACAGATAGAATATAGGGTGGGTACCTTTTATCCAAGAAAAAGTAAGAGTACTTTTACTTACTTTTACTTTTAGTACGTTTCCGAGGGATATAAATTTATTGACATAATCTAAATTTACGCGAGCGAAGCTGAGGACAAAAAATTTTGCTATTATATGTCTGCTATAAAATGCAGACAAAATTATTAAAAACGTACTGGTAGTTATAGAAATTATGGCGTTCAAACAAACAAGTTATTTAGCTTTGTGATATTAATATTAGTATAGATGTATAGCGTAATGTAGTGCACATTTACCTTGGCTGTGGAAAGATAGAGTGACCTGGAGGTACCTACAATCCTCATATGATTGCAATTGACCTTGTGTTGTGTTCCTGCGCAGGGTTGTTGGTGATTTCCAGACTTCCTATAGGTGGCGCTGTTGTGTCATGCTATGCTGCACATTGGTTCAAGTTATAGTGACTCCCTTCTTCCACGCTAAAGTAATGGGTACCTCTGATACTATAAGTCTTTTATGGGGTGAGGTCGTCTGCCTTTAGAATTGCTACAACATTGACGTAGTATTCAAATTTATTGATCAGTTTGTTTACTGAATGAATGCTTCGTTGTTCCGTGATAAACTGTCTGCGTTTTTGTGCGATTTTTTTTTTTATACAACGGCAGTGCCAAACAATCATATGGACCACCTGATGGTAAGTGGTCACCGTAGCCTATAGACGCCTGCAATACCAGAAGCATCACTTGTGCGTTGCCGATCCTTTAGGAGAGGAAGTGGGAAGGAGAAGGAACGGGATGGGGGAAAGAGGGTGATAGGGTCTCCGGCACTCTCACTCACCGAACGAAACACAACAGTAGGAATACTGGTATTTCACGTCGATATTCTGTGAGAGGGTAGTCCTTCCCCGGTCGAGTCGGCCCATTCATGCTGAAATCAGCGAGGCTCTACTACTATGTTTACTGAATGAATGCTTCGTTGTTCCGTGATAAAAGGGTTGCGTTGGTGAGAACATCATGATTGCACGTAAACATAAGAGGTTAGTTAGTTAGTTAGTTGGACGTGTGTTATCCGCACTTAGCCCCACAATTGGGCCATTGTGTGTAGGTAACCGATGCTAAATATTGTTCGGTTACTCATACCACCTCAGCTCCATCCAGAAAGATAATAGGGGACCGATGTTGCGCAGTACCTCCTTCATCGTTTCTGGACTGTTTAGAAATTTCGACCGTTGGTTGCTCATGTTTTTGCAATGTAGGAGCACGTGAGCCGGTGTCTCCTCGGTCTCCATGCAGCCTCTACATAAGGGACTGTGAGTGATGCCGATTTTGAATAGGTGTCTGTTGAGTGAGCAGTGGCCTGTTATTATACCCACTAAGTGGCGTAAGTTTTTCCTTGTGGAACGTAGCAGTTTGCGTGATAGATGTTTGTCTAAGCATGGAAGGGCTTCCTTCGTCTGTCTACATAAAAAAATATAAGAGGTAAATCATGTTGATTTTGGTGCCCGGGTCAGTCAGTGTTATAGCAGTACGGTAACTTATAATAATATAATATTCTATCACATTCACACAACACCATCTAGCCCAAACTAAGCAGAGCTTGTACTATGGGTACTAGACAATGGATAAATATACATATATACTTTTTTTTTCTCGTAAATGCATACATATTATACATAGAAACACCCAGACCAACACAAACATCCATGTTCATGCACACAAATGTTTGACTTGTGCGGGAATCGAACCCGCGACCTCAGGCGTGGCAGTCGGTTACACTAACCACTACGCCATCGAGGTCGTCAATCGTTATCATCCAGTAGTTAGTACACTAGTTCAAGGTATTCTATCAAAAATACTAGTACTACCCTTAAAGCATCACTCACCCTTAAACCTTTTTTATATATTTTAAATGAAATGAAATTTTATTTTTGTACCATCATGACATGCATCATCAATTATTATTATAGAATGCGGGTATAACAAAAAGTAAATAAAATATGGAAGTATAAAGAAATTTTAAAAACAAATAAAATGTTTATGTGCAGATGTACGTCCCATCCAACGGCACAAAAACAACGGTGATGCGCTCAGAATAATGCTGTGGCACTTGCATTGCTGCAAGCACTACACAGGGGTGATTTTCAGCGAACAACACAATTATTGACGTTTGGTCCGCCAATAGTGCACTCAAAATAAAGAAATAAATAATACATAAATAGATAGCCACGAGAGAAAATATGGCATAATATATACTATTTTATTAAAAGAATACATTGAAAAAGTAGGTAATAGGTAAGTAGGTATAAAGTAAATAAATACTAGTTATGAATATGTACTTATATGTAATTGTGTAAAAAAAAAAAAACGACGCTCATGACGTAATGAGCGTCATAAGATGGCCTCATGTCTGAAAAGATGTTTCTGGCACTTATGGGACAATAGTCTCACTCTCCATTATGTGGAACTGACAAACATAGCTGGCAAAATGTAGGCAAATACATGCGTGAATCTATGCATCGATTATTACTATATGTCCATATTTTATTTACAAATAACATACTCTATGTATATGTGTAGCATCGATAACGTCGTACACCGATTTCCAAAGTTTATCAAGCGTATAACTTATGTCTGTTTGAGAAAGCTAAATTTATGTAGTTTAATTGATACTTGCCACAAGTCTATACATCACACAAGTGTCTAAACGCGGTAGTATTGTTTTGTCATGGTCTAGCTTGTAAACATGTCTTTGTGCATGTGCCGTTGTTATACTAGGTAGTACTATAGGAATATTAATAGTTCTGCTGTTACTTGTTATGTAGCTTGTGGCCTCGTTTCGCTATTGCCAGTAATGATTATAAGGGCAGCTCATTGAGATCGTAAAAAGAAAGGTGATTTTTGACTAGGCAAAGAAAAGCAACGCCCGCAATAGAAAAAGCATTGTATCACGAAAATCTTTTACATGCATACATACATAGATTCACGCCTGTTTCCCAGAGGGGTAGGCAGAGTCTACGGATTTCCATTGGCTACGATCCTGACACACTTCTCTGGCTTTATTCACTTTCATCACATTCCTCATACACGCCCGTCGGTTCAAGGTGCTCTTAACCTGGCCTTTGTCCAGAACGCCTCCGATCTGATCGAGAAACGTTCGCCTAGGTTTTCCTCTTGCGACTGTTCCATTCACACGAGCCTTATAAACTTTCTTAGTCAGTCTTTTAACATTGAAATAACGGACATCTTGGCATAACTGTTTGAGAATCACACACATTTTTGTCTCGTGTGGGACTCGAAACCAGCAGTTTTATTGTCGAAGCGAATACTTACATTACTGCGTCACCAGAGCAGTTAAATTGCACTTATTTTATAGGTACACAACAGCCTAGGCTTAAAAGAAATTGTCCAGGCAATTTTCATGAGACAATCGTAAAAACAATAGGGTCGCACCTAATAACGTTTTGTCTTAGAAGCATAAGATAATAACTCAATGGTAGCGATAAAACTAGACATAGTTATGTGTTATGTATGTGTTCTCCATTTTTATCTAAAGCATATGACATTCAACAAGCATATTTTTGGCTGGACCTCTATCGGTTAAGTAGAAGTATATACAAACCTTTTCTTACTTCATTTATGTCTAGAGCTCATGTAAAGCAATAGTTTTGTCTGTTCTAGACATTTTATTTTAGGAAATGAACATACATGGTTTTTGGTAATAACCAAAAACCAGAATTATATGTTCAGTTCCTAAAAAGAAAACGTTCACCATGTCTACCCGTCATAACGTTACCAACATCTTTATGCTTAGAGCAAAGTGTTTCAAGTTTCAAGTTTGTGTTAAGCCCTGTATGTTTGTGTGGTCGTAACCAGAAAGACAACTTTGGCATAAATTGAATTTAATGTGTTTGTGTATCTCTACCTCTCCTTAAATTTACATAAGGCGCTTTCCTTGGGCACTAGTTTTCTGAACGTTTGTATACTGAATTTAATATATTAAATAGGTATAGTTTTCAAATGTGCCATATTAAAATTAAATAGTTTGTCGAAACTACCGACTACTTACCACAGAAAAACTGAAATATAATTTGTGATCATACTGTCACTGATACTATAATATAAGTATAATATTAAACACTACTAAATATTAAGTCGTAGTCAAAATTAATTTATTCATTTAGGTCACAAAGTAACACTTATGAATGTCAAAGTGTCTGAGTTAGTGTGTTTAGTGAAGTTACTGAATTTACAATTGGGATAGTTGTTAGGTTCGGGTAAAGCGTTCTATTACTATAAACGCAATTTTATAAAAAACTAGATATGCCCGCGGTTTCACTCGCGTTTATGGTTACTGCGCGGCCCCCGTGGGCCATAGCGTGATATTATATAGCCTATAGCATTCCTCGATAAATAGGCTATCCCACACTTAAAGAATTTTTCAATTCGAACTAGTAGTTCCTGATATTAGCGCGTTCAAACAAATAAACAAATTCTTCAGCTTTATAATATTAGTATAGATTAAGTCAACTATCTGGACGGACTTGAGGCAGTCGCCGTGACCGAAACCGGTCTGGAGTCATCATCATCATAGATTAAGTTCTTCATAAAATACATAAAACAAGCTTATATGTCCTAAAGGGGGTAAGCAGTGATTCATTGCAGTTAACTTTATCGATGGTTTTTGTCTCACACAATAGAAAACTAGCTTATTGTCGTCTACTGGGCACACATTGAGATTTAACGCTGTTGCTAAAAATTACCCAAAGAATCAAACCCAGGTTCTCACGATCGATAATCATAAGTATAATCATATAAGGACGGAATCAACAAGGACTCTACATTTTTTAAATAACAACGCCGTTTGTAAACAAACTTAATTATGATAATTTAATTGATTTAATTTACGTTTATATGCTACAAAATATAAACAAATCCGATGTTTTGCAACATAAGGATTATTTATTTTCGTCAAAATAAATAAACCTTATATACCTTAGTCTTTGGTTGGCGTATTCCATACGTAATTAGACCTGTCATGGCAGGTTAACTTTGTCAATATTTAACGCTTTTTACAATACAATTTGACAGACAGCGTAATTTCTAATGACAGCAAGTAAGACTTGCTTTTCGTCATTCTATTATACGCTTCAATAGAACGTAAAATTGAGCTAATCGTAACTTGTAACTAATGAGCAGTAAGCCAGTATATATTTACATTAAGCGAACGCATGATGCGTTAGGGTGTTTTAGGGCTGCGAGTTAATTAATAAGTACTTAGTGTCTTCTCGTCATCCATAGCGTATTGTTTGAAAATGAAAGTTTTCAATCAGTGCGTGCTACCCGTCATGACCTACAGAGCCGAGACATGGACACTCACGATAGGGTTGGGCCACCAGTTCAAACGCGCTCAGCGAGCTATGGAGAGAGCTATGCTCGGAGTTTCTCTGAAAGATAGGATTCGTAACGAATACATCGGACAGAGAACCAAAGTAATCGACATAGCTCAGAGAATTAGCAAGCTGAAGTGGCAGTGGGCTGGCCATATCGTGCGGAGAACCGACAACCGCTGGGGTAAGCGTATTCTTGAGTGGAGACCGCGACTCGGCAAACGTAGTGTAGGACGCCCTCCGACCGGGTGGGATGACGATCTGTGAAAGACTGCAGGCAGATGCTGGATGCGGCAAGCTGAAGACAGGGCGCTATGGCGCTCTTTGGGGGAGGGCTATGTCCAGCATTGGACTATTATAGCCTAATGATGATGATGACTTAGAGTAAATTAACATGAAATTAATTAACCATCAATATAAAAATAAATCAAAAAGTCCTCTGTTGCAGAAGACCATCTGTGACCAACCTGTACACGTATCTGATTCGTACTTTACCGTTTTTTTACTGATAGGTACTAAGGCATTAGAACCTAAGGACCTGTTGCGAAAGGTACGTTTTAAAAAAGGGACATTTTGCGACCTATAGAAATTTTAAGAAGTGGACATCCTGCGACTGAGCGTTTGAAAATATTAAATTAATTTAAAAAAAGAGATTTCTCTTTTGTTATTTCTATTAATCTGCGTTAGTCTCTTAACCTGTCAATTGTTGGAATGGCAGGTATAATTGTAAACCTAAGGTGTCTGACCGCTGGTGTGTCGCTGCAATTCAATAAGTTATTATTGAGTAATGTGAACTCATGTTATTTGATCATAGTTATTTCGTAATATACTTATATTTGACTAGCTATTGCGCGCGACTCCGCCCGCGTGGTATCTACATCAATAAAAAGTAGCCTGTTTCCTTCCCCAAGTTTTAAACTATATCTGTTCCAAATTTCATCTAAATCGCTGGAGTGGTTTAGCCGAGAAAAGGTAACAGACAGACAGACAGACAGATACACAGACAGAGTTACTTTCGAATTTATAATATTAGGAAGGAGGCAGTGGTTTAAGTAGACTGCCTAGTGCTTCAAGAGGCGTGGGTTTTTTTCGACACGAGCTAAAAAATTAAGTGGTCCACAAATAGTTGTTGAATCTCGGTGTTCATTGTTCAAATGTTTAAATAGCTCCCATTTAAGAAAATTTGGCAGTTGCGGCAATTTTCTTTTAAGAACAATAGATAAATATAAAAATAACCTTTTGTATAATTCTACAAGTAACTATACCCTATAATTCTACAAATATGGTTTTTTATTAATCTAGATAAAGTTTGACGACATTGGAAGTTTGAAGTCACGTGATTGTGAGTTGGTCGTCTTTTGAAGTTTGAATGTTTATCATTAACGAGCCTTAAAAGAAAGTTTACTAAAGTTTGTTTTTGCTCTGATTGGATTAACCTTTAACTTCGCATAAAAGAAATCTAAGAAATTGAAAAAGGCTTAATTCAGTGACCGTGTTAAAAGAGTTCAATTTGCAATTGAGTTTTGAAATTGAGTGACGAAATCCTTCAATTGCTGATCAACGAGATTACTTAGTTTTGTATTGATAAATTGTTTTCATAGTACTTTGTGATAAGCTCGCATCATTGGTAATAATTTGCGTTTATGTTTGCTTCTATCGTAAGGTTCTGGGAACAGTAGGTACCCGAGTCAGACATTTTGTAAACAAGTACATTTTGCAAAAGTATTATTGGGGTTTTATTAAGAAATGAAGACGGTAGACAGTACTAGGCTTGCGCAGTCTTCCTTACATTGGACTTAAAACATAGCTAGCGAATAGTGAGTGTAATAGACCCACTACTGCTTACCCTTTCGTATATGTACAGACTTGTATAGATTTGTAGAGTCACGGGTTTTGAGGATTTCAGAAAGTTTTGTGTTCAAATCACGTCGCGATTACCGATGTAAGGGTAATCAGTGTTCTTGTCGTATGGCCAATTGAAATAACTTGATGATAAATATGGATATACATAAATTTTCTCTGGTACCAGTAACAAATCTATACTAATATTATAAAGCTGAAGAGTTTGTTTGTTTGTTTGAACGCGCTAATCTCAGGAACTAGTGGTCCGAATTGAAAAATTATTTTAGTGTTGGATAGCTCATTTATCGAGGAAGGCTATAGGCTATATAACATCACGCTACGACCCAAGGGGGCGGTGCAGTAATCATAAACGCGAGTGAAACCGCGGGCACATCTAGTATATATAGATATACATAATTGAACTACTACCCGAGTCAGTTGGTTGCGGGTAGACGACGCCGCGCGGCGCTACTGCATACTTACGCGTGGCTAGGTATATAAAACTAAAGAGTCAGCATTGTCCCTACATATATTTACAGTGAACAAAAACTTGACTTTCTATAAATTTATGAGGCTGAGTTCATTGTTAAGCTACAATATCAAACACTTTTCTAAATGCTGGCTTTATAGGTACTACTGTTACTGATTACCTAATAGAAACATTCAATGACACTTGCTAGATGCAGGCATCCAATCTTGAACCTAACGATCGGCTTTCTTATGTCATTGCGCTAGTATGAAACTCAATTTTATTTTTGACTAGCTGATCCGCGCAACTTCGTCTGCTTCACATACCTAAGATAATTTTCCGCTTCTTGCAACTTTTTTCATATAAGCTCTGCTCCTATAGGTCGTAACGTGATGTTACATAGCCTAAGCCTTCCCCGATAAATGGGCTATCCAACACTGAAATAATTTTTCAATGGAACCAGTAGTTCTTGAGATTCGCGCGTTCAACCAAACAAACAAACTCTTCAGCTTTATAATATTAGTATAGACTAGCTTTTGCCCGCGGCTTCGCTCGCGATCTGGAACTTTTTATAGTTGATTCCTAGTTTGGTAAGTACCATAACGGTCGAATAATATTTTAAATAACTTTCGTTCGTAATAGTACCTAGTTTATTTCTATAGCATATGCCCTCGCGGCTTTGCTCGCGATTAGTTTATGACTGGCCTCATAGCCGGGACGGTCAACAAAAAGAGTAGCAGGATTACCGATAGCGACGCTGGCGTTGATTGCAACAAATGCTCACAAAGATAATCGTGACAGGGACGACAGATAGTCACCGCAGGACATCAATTGAGAGTTTCGGCATACAATACAGACAAAAACTTTTTTAATCACATTTTTGGTTTTTGTTTCGATCTAGTAACACCCCCTGCTATTTATTTTTTTAATAACTGCAATGTACAGAATTTACACTTCTACAGATTTATTATATGTATAGATTTGAACAAACAACTAGCATGTAGTATTGTCGTAAAAAAATCTGTTATTTTGGCAAATCTATATATTTGTGATAGGAATGTTTGGTTATCGAATCTAAGCCTTTCCTGTAGTACCTAGCTATCAAGTAATCCGTGTCCTCACCACCGAGCAATCAACGCTAATATTTCAAACGAATATCACAAATATCTGTTCAATTCGAATCATAGTCTCAGCGTATGATATTATAAATTTGCATAGCGTAGGTCGTTCGGTGTGAGTTACCTTACCAGACAATCTATCTGCTAGTCGAAGGTTGTTCTGCCGCAGATACAAGATTTGTGCCATTTCGTCATGTCAATGCGTGTGGTAACATTGTCTTGTGACTTTGTACTTATTTAGGAAGTTGATAGTGCATTAGTTAAGTTTATAAAGTGAAGTGAAGTGCGAGGAACTGTTTTGTGTCAGTTGGATATTATAAAATACCGATTGGTTAAACTTAACCGGCAACCGCTAAAACCATTTATAACGATATTAAAAACATAAGAGCCTGTTTCAAACAACATATTTTAAATACGTTAATTGTAAGCCCTTGATTAACTTATAAGCTGAGAGCATAAAATCCTTTTGAGTATATTATAGGTAAATCATAAATTTTTATTGACCAAATGGTTTGATTTAAAGTTTCGGATTCGATTTTTGGGTCTAGAAAATGTTTATTTTTGGAGAATGCCTAATACCGGTATAGCCTTTTAGAAATGAAAATGTCAGACAAGGCTCGCGCTCTATTACTTAGTACGACTCGATGGCGTAGTAGTTAGTGTAACCGACTGCCACGCCTGAGGTCGCGGATTCGATTCCCGCACAAGTCAAACATTTGTGTGCATGAACATGGATGTTTGTCTTGGTCTGGGTGTTTCTGCATGTATTTACAAAAATAAAAGTATATATGTATGTTTATCCATTGTCTAGTACCCATAGCACAAGCTCTGCTTAGTTTGGGCTAGATCGTGTTGTGTGTATGTGATAGAATATTATATTATTATTATAAACATGGGTGGCTAAATATAGGTGTAATACACCTCCGGGATAATATATACATACGTGGAACTAATGGCCTATATATTTTTGACGTAATATAATTGTTTGAATAGCTCTGGCTGCGGTCTTACTCTTCGATAGCAGAACAACTCCCAATCCTATTCTGTCTGAGTGAACAGCACAGTGGCTTGTCGAACCGCCTGTTATAATGTATCAAGCGTCTTATTGTGAACTGTCGTCCTTGCCAAGCCTTTGTACTCACTTAGTTACGAATTTGTGCCAAGTTTTGCACGAATACACTAACAAATAAGCGTTCCTAACTTTGCCGGTTTACATTATTCCGTTTGTCAAACTAATGTATGACTCGAAGCTTCGAATAATGTTTGAGTTTGAATATTCTTGGAAGTGTTGTATGTCTGCTATGTAACTTTGAGGCTTTTTTGTTTATGTGTATACTTAAGTATCATTTATGTGTAAAACATATTTATATGATTCACTAGCCTTTGTCCGCGGCTTCGCTCGCATAAAAGTAGTGTAAGTTATGTAACAGTAAATTTGAAAAAAAAAATATAGCCTATGTTGCTCGGTGATGATAATATAGCTTTCTAATAGTGAAAGAATTATTTAAATCGGTTGAATAGTTTTTGAGTTAAATCCTAATAAACAAACAAATAAAACATCAAATGTTTCCATTTTATAATCCTAAGTTCCTAATCCTAACTAATATTATAAAAGCGAAAATGAGTTTGTTTGTTTCGTTACCTTTACACGCCTAAACCACTAAACCGATCATCCTGAAATTTTGCATATACGTTGTCGGATGTACAGAAACGGACATAGGCTACCTTTTATCCCGAAAAAAATTACTGTTTCCGAGGAAAACAACAATAACGTTCTTATAATAATAGATGGTGCCACGTGTCTTTCGAATCATGATTGAATTATATTATTACAAGCAGAGTATGACCCGAATTGATTGTCAAATTCTAAATTAACGCGAGCGAAGCCGCGGGCAATAGCTAGTATTAGTATAAATACATATATTGGGTGTAAGGGACGGCGTACCGAAAACTTTAGCAAGACGTCTTTCTATACGTACTTATCACGACGCAAACTTCAATTAATAAAAAAAACGCAAGACTTAAATGTAATGTAGATTAACATTATTACGCGGTACGCAATGGATTGCTACCAATGCATCGCATTCGACGAATGAACTCTGCGTTCCGCGCGTATAAAAACAGCTGATCTATTTAAATCACAACCATTTAATTACATTGCTGTATTGTAGAAAAATGTGACAGTCAGAAAAATGAAAAATTGTAGAAAAGGAAATGTGATTGTTGAAAAAAAATCCAACGATTTTTAACTCGGAATAATGGTCTGAATCTACTATATCAGTTTTCGGTACACCGTCCCTTACAACCAGTATAGTTTTACATCATTTTAATGTATTTGATCTCACGTCTATTTCCCTGAAGAGGTAAGCAGCTGTATATTGTAGGTAAGGCAGCCTCCCTGGCTGCGTTGTATTTCGGGGATATAGGTTCAGGCAACTACCTACATATATTATATTTTGCTAGCTACGGTTTTAGGTTCTTCGAAGTATTCTATTCTATCACATACACACAACACCATCTAGCCCAAACTAAGCAGAGCTTGTACTATGGGTACTAGACAATGATAAACATACATATATACTTTTTTTTCGTAAATACATACATATTATACATAGAAACACCCAGACCAAGACAAACATCCATGTTCATGCACACAAATGTTTGACTTGTGGGGGAATCGAACCCGCGACCTCAGGCGTGGCAGTCGGTTACACTAACCACTACGCCATCGAGGTCGTCGAGGTCGTAGGGTAGCCTATTGCGGTACATTGTACATACTACCAGCTTGCGTGCTGCTAATAAGAATATGTGTAGAGAAAAGCACATGAGTCGGTGTTTGCTTGGCTTCCATTCAGTCATTGTGATCCGTCAATGATGCTAATGTTGAGGGGCTATTTGTTAAGCGGGTATTAGTCTTTTATGACTAGTATGTGTCGTAGTTTCTTCTTGGTGGAAAATTGTTATTATACTATCAGAAGTTAATTATTGTTATAATCTATACTAATATTATAAAGCTGAAGAGTTTGTTTGTTTGAACGCGCTAATCTCAGGAACTACTGGTTCGAATTGAAAATTCTTTTAGTGTTGGATAGCCCATTTATCGAGAAAGGCTATAGGCTATATAACATCACGCTACGACCAATAGGAGAGGAGCAGCAATGAAAAATGTTGCAAAAATTCTCTTGTATGATCAGCTAGTCAAAAGATATAAAGGTGTTATTTGAATCTGTTGTTTCAATGTTTGTGAAGTCCCTCGCGACGAAGGAATTATACTACATAGTTATAAAAAAACCATACGATTTTTCATATAACTGTCGCTTATTTTGATTTCTAGTTGTATCTTATTCATAAAATACTTACTCAATATTGGAACCTTATGATAGCTTTATAATAATGTAGAAATATGGCAATTTACTTATTTTTACAATTTCTTATTCACCTCGCCTCACGTTCGCATTATCCTGTTATATTTTTACGTGATGTAAAATTATTATACTTGGGTATAAAGCTGAAAGCGCTTTTAACATAATTTGTAACTAAAAGCCACTTGTATTTCTCGGAATCTTCCTCAAACTTTTTGTTTATTCAGCTCGTTAAATGTCCTTCAGTGTGTAGTCTCAATTCAAAGAACGAATGTGTAATTACAGAAATTCTTTCTACGCTTTCTTCCTTAGGAGGAAATATGTGAAACCCTTTGCAAACGGCCCATTCACTGAAGTTTTGTTAACGCTACTTTGTTCTATGGGTTTCGCGAGTTCTTCGTGTTAAATAGATGTTATTGTTTTGTTTGAAGGGATTTTCGAATGTTTACAAACAAAAATATTGGTATATATACAAGGGACATTGGCTCATTGGCATGTTTCTACAGAATTACCACGGGGAGTGCTCTGAAGAGTTATTCCACCTTATCCCGTCCTCCCTTTTCCTATCCAGAACAACGCGTGCTGTGCTCAGATGCCATCCTTACACAGTAGAGTCGACTAGAGAGCGTACTAACAAGTGTGGGTCCTCATACCTCTGCCGAACGACCAAGGCATGGAATTCTCTGCCAAGGCACGTGTTTCCTTCTTCCTTCAATCCTGGGTCCTTTAAGCGGGGCGTGAAAAAGCATCTTCTCAGGCCGTCAAAGTAGAGACCTCAACATCGCCTCGGCTGCTATGAGGGCGGTGTGGAGGCCACTGCTCTTAGACCACACGACTGCTTACCATCAGGTGGAGTGTGGTCATTTTGACGAGCAAAAAAGAAAGTTTGTTTAAACAATGAGGCTTTATTTCTATCTACGTATAGAATGTACCACATACAAGCTCTACACCAAATTTCAGATCAATAGGAGCAGTAGTTTAGTCACAGGATAGATTTTTAGTTTTTGCTAAACTGCGACAGGTTGTATCTGCCCTAACAGCTGACCGAGAGTCTAAGCATAGGTATCTAAGGTCATTCAATGTAGTTTTAATATTTTACGAGGACAGTGCCAGGCTTTCTTGTCAACAATCACGCCAAAGTGAGTCTTAATTTTAGCGCAATAAAAACTAAAACACAAGCATAACATTAGTTTGTAACACAAACAAGGATGCAATAAATTAAACCCGTGACAACAATGAAACAATAAAATATGGTGTTTGCGTATTAAATTGATTTAATTTGTTTGAAAAAAGTGATTTTCTATTTTTATCTTTATCGAGTTTTTAACCGTTTCGAATTAACACTGCGCCCATATGGAATACTCTGTCCATTTTAATGTCCATGGATCATAGCAATCTTGTATACTTATCGAAAGTGTAGTAGGGGTTAAGTTGTAAGCTTTTACTATTAAATCTGATTAGTATTGGCAAATAAGCCTGGCATTGTCCTCGTAAAAAAGGTTCGGGTGTTTTATGAGCAACATCTGGCTACAATAAAAGTAATGAAATTGGGAATTCATTTTATATGTACAGACAGTTTGTGCTGGTTAACAGGCAAATTATGTTTTTATATGTTTTTAATATTGCTTGGGTCTAGATGACGTTTGCATTTACAAATTAAATATGAATTAATAAAATTGATGCTTATTCTAAAACAACTGTTGGGTAAAGGCAATCACAAATAATGCAAATCATTTAAAGTACCGATAGCTCAGTGGGGAGACTAACAGACTGCAATGCAGAGGGTCACTGGTTCGAACCCACGTCGCACACCTCTGACTTTTGGAAGTTGTATGACTTTTCGAAATTATGTGCGTATTGATTGACAATTATCGCCTGCTCCGTGCCTCGGAGAGCACCTTAAGCCGTCAGTACCGGCTGCCATGAACATCCATGGCAGTCGTTATTGGTAAGTCAGGGCCCTCTAATATCCTGATACTGGTCTAGCCTTAGGGTATCGTTAGCCTTCGGGTTGCGGAGGTCAGGTGGCAGCCGCTCCGTGTAAAAACTGATATCCAGTCAAATCCGGTTAGACTAGAAAGCCGACCCTAAGTGACTTGGGAATAATAAAGGCTAGGGAGAAGGAGATTTAAGGTAGATATAAGAACTAGTGACTCTGCTGACCTCTAGCAAACTTTTCTATTGCGATAGTTGTTGGTAAGCAACTTCGGACAGTCTGAGGTGCGTACCTTGGGATCGAAGTCGAGGTCTCTACGTAGTCCAGTCCAATAGCCTACCAACTAAACTATGACTACTGCTCATTTACAGCAGCGATAGCCTAGTGGGAAACCGTTGGACTGCCACACAGAGGTCTCGAGTTCGAACCCAAAGCGCGCATCTCTGACTTTCGAAGTTATATGCGTATTAAATAGTTAATTATCGCTTGCTTTAACGGCGAAGGAAAACATCGTGAGTAAACCTGCATGTCTGAGAGTTCTCCATAATGTTCTCAAAGATATGTGAAGTCCGCCAACCCGCACTAAGCCAGCTTGATGGCCTAATCCTTCTCACAGTGAGAAGAGGCACAGTGCCCAGCAGTGGGACAGTTTAATACAGGGCTGATATTATTATATTACTGTTCATTCAGAATTATGTCAAAAAAAGAACTCTTATGTATAAAAACAGTCTTTTTAAAACCATAAACGTAATGCAAACACGTGAAAACCATGATTATAGCTCATAAATATTCAATCCGGCAGCGCGTTCGCGGCGCTAAACACACTCAAAGTTGAAGCGATCATAACATCAAGCGACCATTAATGAAGAGGCGTCTCAACATGTGTTCCCTCACAAACTTCGTACAGTACCTACTTAAATAAGCCACAATATGACGCTAGTTAAGCACTTACAACTTCTAAACGTAACGCTTACTTTGTGTATGTGTTTCTTCGCCTCACGTGTAGAGTATTGCCGTTTTACATACACACATAGATTCACGCCTGTTTCCCAGAGGGGTAGGCAGAGACTACGGATTTCCATTTGCTACGATCCTGACACACTTCTCTGGCTTCATTCACTTTCATTACATTCCTCATACACGCCCGTCGGTTCAAGGTGCTCTTAACCTGGCCTTTGTCCATAACGCCTCCGATCTGATCGACAAACGTTCGCCTAGGTTTTCCTCTTGCCACTGTTCCATTCTTTTGTATCTTTGATTAAACGTGTTCTTTTGTAAATGTTTCTTTGGTTGTGGCCGTTTTGTTTCTTTGATTAAACGTGTTCTTTTGTAAATGTTTCTTTGATTGTGGCCGTTTTGTATCTTTGATTAAACGTGTTCTTTTGTAAATGTTTCTTTGGTTGTGGCCGTTTTGTTTCTTTGATTAAACGTGTTCTTTTGTAAATGTTTCTTTGGTTGTGGCCGTTTTGTTTCTTTGATTAAACGTGTTCTTTTGTAAATATAAGCATGGCCGTAACGGCTTTTTGCAGGGATGCAGTTGCAATACAGTTGCTAATCGCTTACTATATTCAGTATTCCTACTGTTGTGTTTCGTTCGGTAAATGAGAGTGCCGGATGCCCAATCACCCTCTTTCCCCCTTCCCGCTTCTTCTCCTTCCCACTTCCTTTCCTAAAGGGTTAAAGGGTCGGCAACGCGCAAGTGATGCCTCTGGTGTCGCAGGCGTCCATAGGCTACGGTGACCACTTACCATCAGGTGGGCCCGTATGCTTGTTTGCCACCTTAGTTGTATAAAAAAATAGAAAAGACCTCTATACATGCGTCTTTAAGTAGCGATACAATTGCACGTTTTTATATCATTGTAAGAGCTAATGTGGTAATGGTATCGCGTGGTTGAGTCGAGACAAAAGGCTTGTGGTAGTAGGTAGACCAATGACAATAGGTAAAGATATTGTTAAGAAACTTAGCCGTGATCGGCGTTTACTCCTTACGGTCCTAAAGAACGCTCTTCCAAATAAATAGGCATTTTTGAAGTGTTTTATAGCGGCGTGGTGCACTTTTTTGTGATGGGTAAAAAATGTTAAACTCGCGTCAGGACACGTGACCTGATCGAAAATTCGTAAGACGGAGGGAGAATTGTCATGTTTGTGTACGATAGCGCAATAAATGAATATTGTATTTTACCACATAAATGATAGTACTTTTATACTGATAATTAAAGCAATTCGTGCAAAATAATTCCCTAACCATTCCAAAATATCAAAAATGCACAACGTTAATATTCAAGTTTTCACTTCTGCCGGCACTCCCGGAGTGCAACCCGTTGTTTTTTTTATTGGTCTTTTGTTATTGGTTATTGGATTTTCTTTTTATTTTTACACTCTGTTCATACGTATGGATGAGAATTATATTCTATGCTTATTATTGTTTGACATGTTTCTCAGACGTTAGAGTATTATAAGAATTTCAGCTTTAATTCTAGAATACTCATAGCACTTTAGTGTTAAAGTGAAGTGACAATCAGTGAGAACTCTTAATTCTATGTGAGATCATATAATTAACGAGTGATCCGGATCTATCAACATGAGAATATACTTCAAGGATTATAAAGTGAAAATGGTAAGTTATTGAGTAGAATATTATTTTCGGAGGGATAGTATATCTTGCGTCAAACTTTTAGTCCCCTATGAAGTTGCTTTGAGTAGCGGTGCAATAATAAAAAAGTAGCGTACGGGGTGAATGCGGGGAGTGGGAGTGCTACAATTGTGCAGACTTCAGCAACTTCAGAGCGTACTAGAAGTGTCGTCAACGCGTTATGTGTTCTTTGGTTTAAAAGACAACTTCTGCACTAGGCATAATTTCTGTATCGCGGGAGACTTAACAAACATTCAAACAACGGACAAAGAGAACATGCAGACTCGGGACAACTATTAGTGGATCACACAAATGTTTGTCCCGTGTGAAGATCGAACCCACAACACTCGGCGCAGTGAGAGTGAGGCGACCACTTAAACCACTACGCCCTCCGTGCAGTCAGATAATATTAGTAAGAATACTACTAATTTAAAGCAGACACGAAAAGCTAGAAATCATTCAAAAAAAAAATTGGTTGTCTGTAAAGTTGGTTTACGGACGATAGTTTAACGTGACAACGTCATAACAAAACATTGATGAAAACGTTACAATTAATGTAACGGGACATGAGCGTAACGGGACAATGAGCGTAACGAGACAATGAGTCATCCTTTTTCGTGCGTGCAGCCGGCGTTCATCGATTTATTAGACGTTCTCCCGTCAAAAAGGAAATAGATTCGAAAGATATTCGATAGCGTCAAATGCGTTGACAAAACTGCGTATTCCAATATCATCTATCGAATGTTACCTTAGCTCATTCGGATAATTTACTAAAAAAACTTTGACAATACAAACGCTTATTCGCGCGAGTAGGATCTCAGGCTGTATCAGCCAAGCATTTAAAATTGGCTTATGTTTAACTTATCACCAGCTATAGTAAAATATAACAGTCAAAAATAATACCTAAATGATCACCAAATCGCACAGCAAAATATATTTATAGAGATCAAACTAAGTCACGGAGCTCCGCTTCGCGGGTCGCCTATTTTTGGGTGGGTTTAAGAAGGAACCTAACATAACCTAACCCTTCTGAGACGGAATGCAGTGATTTGATGTGTATAGGTGCTCGTTATGATATATTTTAGTACGCATATTTTGCTGCGCAATTAGTATTTTTGGTGATCATTATATTTAATCCCCTTAAAATTTACTTGGATATAATCTGTAAGATGTTATTTTAGAAATGCCGTATTACTTAACTTTCAAAGACTTACAATTTTGGCACACTCGACTTATTCGTTGAGTTGTAAACTTGAATGCTGAAATGTTACCGAAATTATGTCGCAAATATCTTGAAGCGACTTAAGACAGACAGACCGAATAAAAATATTGCTTTAACTTTAGTCTGAACGATGCAAGTCATCCTAAAGATAAATACACCGGTAATTTCAGCTAAATTTTTTTTAATATATTTTTATACAACTAAGGTGGCAAACAAGCATACGGCCACCTGATAGTATCTTATCTTATACGGGGGCCAGTCAGTGCAGACCGGCGACACTTCGACCCAGTGGGATCTTTTGTATCGACACTCTCCCAATAACGACTGCCATAGATGTTCATGGCAGCCGGGACCGACGGCTTAACGTGCTCTTCGAGGCACAGAGCAGGCGATAATTGTCAATCAATACGCACATAATTTCGAAAAGCCATATAACTTCCGAAAGTCAGAGGTGCGCGACGTGGGTTCGAACCCGAGACCCTCTGCATTGCAGTCTGTTGGTCTCCCCACAGAGCTATCGCTGCTCTCACCTGATAGTAAGTGGTCACCGTAGCCTATGGACGCCTGCAACACCAGAGGCATCACTTGCGCGTTGCCGACCCTTCAGCAAAGGAAGTGGGAAGGAGAAGGAGTGGGATGGGGGAAAGGGGGTGTTTGGGCTTCCGGCACTCTCACTCACCGAACGAAACACAACAGTAGGAATACTGTTATTTCACGTCGATATTCTGTGAGAGGGTAGTCCTTCCCCGGTCGAGCCGGCCCATTCATGCTGAAATCAGCGAGGCTCTACTACTCTTAAAATAATACTAATTACTAATAGGTATTCTTGTTGGAAGCTAAGCTGAATGTTTAATGTAGATGTGGTTCACTTTGGTTATGCAATGGGTGGCGATCGAACCAAGTATTTAAACTATCAGGATACCACCGCGTAATATTACATTTTATACAAAGTATTGCGGATACTTTGATGCTGTGTTTGTAACGTGTTAGCTGCTTCAATAGCGCCGCGATTCAAGGCACTTAAAAATATTGTTAGCGGTCATAACTATAACCAGAAGTCACATTTTGGTTTTTTGTTTGTACAACTTATTAACCTCTGAGTCTTCTTCAGAGGTTAATGAAAACACTATGTGGGTCTGTGTGTCTGTCTGTTAGTGACAGGCATAGCTCCGGAACCACTGGACTGATTGACTTGTAACTTGGTGTGTCGGTAGAGTTTTAATATGGGCCCTGTGGGTCAAAAGACCCTCGAGATATAGGGGTCATTTCTTTTCATTACTTTTATATTTAAGACGAAGAGGTTGAATCCTTGGTTTTTACACCCATCTCGTTTTATTTTTTTATGATATAACGTACTGTAATCCTTCCGCATATAAATGTAAATAAAAGCGGAAATGAGTTTGTTTATTTGTTTGTTATTACCTTTTCACGCCTAAACCATTGAACCGATCGATCTGAAATTTTGTATATACGTTGCAGGTCTACAGAAACGGATATAGGCTACTTTTCATCACGAAAAAAATTACTGTTCTCGAGGAAAACAACAATAACGTTCTTATGATAATAGATGGCGCCACGTGTCTTTCGAATCATGATTGAATTATATTATTACAAGCAGAGTACAACCCGAATCGATTGTCAAATTCTAAATTAACGCGAGCGAAGCCGCGGGCAAAATCTAGTATTTAATTAATTTAATATTTTTATGCCTGAGCCTATCAGACCTTAAACCTGATACGTACAAAATTTTACTAACGACTGTTGTTCAGTTCAACACCGTAAAAATATTTCATTATATTAGTATACGGCGCAAAAATGACTTCCACTGCAATCTGCCATTTCGCTTCGGACTAAACTTCAGCTATAGAATTGTCATTCATATTTGACTATGCGTATAAACAGAAATCCTATTTGAACCGCATCGAATTGTTTGGATACAGATCCTTGTATAAGTTAGATAACCAACAAGGCTTTGTTCGGTTAGCTCCGCCATTGAAAAGTTCACTGGCTATTGTGCAACGCCAATGCAAAAGTTGTATCTGGTTTGCTTTTTCTCGGATATTCAACGTCTGTACCTAGCCAGTTATATGTAGTCGTCTGGAGTGCTTGAAACTTGTTCCAGATGTTTCAGAGGTAGTTTAGGATATGTGTCTTAAAGAAATCCAACAAATAAAAATATAGCTTACACCTATGTTCGGTATTCAGTATTGCCGTTATTTAAAACTAGATTTTGCCAGCGATTTCGGGAACAGAAGTTTACCTCGGTAACAGATTTTGCCTGTGAAATACCCTATGTCCTTTTACTGTATCCCAGACAACATAAGTATGCGAAATTTCATGATTTTTGATCGAGTAGTTAAGGCGTGAAAGCGTAAGAAACAAACAAATTCACATTCGCATTTATAATATTAGTAGAAGATAGAACAAGAATATAAATTTGGTATTGTAATATACCTCGTCAATACAATTGTATCACATATACGTATGTAGTCTCTGTCTCTTCAAACACACAGGCTATGACTATGTACGTGGAATGTACTAAAAACTCACATAACGTATCGATTTTCCTATTGAAAAAAGGACATTAGCATTTAAAGAGTTGAGCGTATGTTAAATAGACAAATTTTATTTAGAGATAGACGTGACAGACTTCGGTTTAGTATTGAAGTATTCTGCTTTCAGAGGAATAAAATTTAAACGCACAGATACAAATAGGGTAAAATATTAAAATAAAAAACATCGGTATTAATGTCACGAATTTGAATAAAGAATGACGTGACTGTCTGATATTTCAGGCGTGGTATGTTATATACTCGAAGATACAATTTTGGCCGTAAATTGATTTGCTGCTATTTTACTAAATTCGTTTATGTAGCAAGTTTGCTTTAAATTTCGTTTTAACATATATACATATAATACATAATACATTATTAAATAGTGTATATAATAATATAATTTAACATAGACACGAAGAAGAAAGATCATCTGGATGCCGGGCATCCGAACTTAGACTTAGGAATTAATGTTTTGATACGCAGCTTATATTTGTTCAAACATATTAAAGCTTCGTCAAATTAATTTTAATTACAGCTTAATAACATATACTTTTGTAGATTTATAAACATTTCGGTTTATTTTGTTGAAACGTAATCTTATTAGACGCTTTGAGCTCCTCCATTGTCTAAATTAATATATCGTCTTGTCTCAATTAGCTTTCATTTAATCTCATAAAATGATCATTGGGAGTAACTAATGGGATTATCAAAACAATTTCATTAATTCCATGACTGTACCGTGCAGCGAGACGTTATTACTATTTAATTAAAGCCTTTTATCTTGCGTGTCGGCGTTTCTCAACCTTTTTAGGGCAACAATACTAAAATGTTGGATAGATGTTAAAGAATTTGTCGTAATTTTACTGTTCTATTGATTTCGGTACTAAAATAAAGTAAGTAGGTAAGGAAAGCTGTTTGTGTATCACTTTACGGACTTTTAGAAAAGAAAACCAAGATGAGAGACTCGTGTTGTCTTAATAAAAAAACTTATTTATCGAATTTAGCATGAGCATGCTTTAATGAGCTCATCCACGACATGCTAATGTAGTTAAAAAATAACGAGAGAACAAACATTTATCTAAAACTTCGGGCTTGCCATTTTCTAAACCCCTAGACATGGCACTGATAGTATATAGTTAGGTAAATAATAGATATTTGATGCAATCATACACCAGCTTAATGATTTCTTATAACTAATAGATATTCACCGGAACAGCCAGGTGATTACTTAGTAACAAATGAACTGAGGTGGAGTATATTTCGAAGTCAAGTCAAAATAGAAGTCCAAGCGATCTTTCTACGTAGCAAATAGATCTAAAGTCTTTGTGCTGATCCGAACAGCACGAGATTAACTTCGTTATTCATTAACCACATGGGAGGTAGCTTCGTAAGGAATGCAAATGGAAAATTAAATCAGCCGACCAATACTCTCCCATACCCTTCCCGTCTTTAGACCACTGCCGCTACGGGACAAACGGAACCTAAACCGCAATTACATGACAATTGGAATTGACGTGCGGCCCCAAACCCCAAATAACTGGGCTTTGCACAATATTCATTTGTGATTGGGATTAAGGCACGTAACGTTGTCAGTTGAATGAACAATGGCATTTTCCATGCACCAAATACTCTGCAAAAAGTCTTATAAAAAGTCATGCCTTATCTGTGTGCGAACATGAAAACATGTTTTTGATTCGCTTTTTCGATTGTAAGTGCTTGCTATTACGATTAGTTGGTATATAATCTCATTTTTTCGATGAACGGTCTCTTTACGATACAGTAATTATAATCTCACTTTACGACAAAAGTAATTTTACACTGAGTATAATTCAATTCAATTTATTTATTTCATTTACTAATAATAGCTTACGAAAGCACTGAATTTTTTTATAGCCTTGTCCTGTTACTATGTTCTGTATAGAGTAGATTATGTGTACCCACTGTGCCAGGAATGGCGTTTCAGATAGTTTAAGCAAAAGGGAATGTCAAGATACTTGGCCAGAGCCGACAAAGATAAACTATATATCATTAAAAAGGCTAATAAATGTTGAATTACATAGTAAAATTACTTTTTTATTAGAAGTTCACCAAAAAAATATACAGCTGCATGAAAATACCACTTGCGCGCGATGTAAATAGTATGGAATTGAGTTATTACATTAAATAAATCTATCCAAACCTGATTAAATATTTAAATATACATTATTAAAATATCTATCATATTGGATATGATACATTTTCCACGATTTAATAACATTGTCTGAATTTAAAACATTTCTACCAACAATAGTATAAAATACAATTGACGGTGAACGGAACCATAGAAACTGTCTGTGTGCTCAATAGATGACGTAAGAATCGACTTAGATTGCGATATGGTTTTGTTAACCATATCGTGATCTAACCTAACCTTATTTGTAAAACCATGTAAGGGTCGGGATTTTTTATTATCAGTGCGAATTTCGTGACAATTATTTAAGTGTAGAATTCGTCATAGTACCATCTAGTGGAGGAATATACCCTTTACATTCCCTATTTAAATTGAGTTTTTGTCGGTGAAGATTTAAAGTTTTGTTTTATATTGCAAAAATTATATTATTATCTACTATGAATTACCAATATTTTAGAAAGTATGTCGGAGGCTTCTTTCTTTAAGCCGAATCTTGGCATTCTCGTTTAGCGTTGACGCGTTATGTTGTCAAATAAGATAGTAATAATACTTCTTTACATAACAATAGTTCGTCCACCATGCTCGCAAAATAACATAAGGCGTGAGCAGCGTCTGAAGTTATATGCAACTACGTATATAATTATACGAACTTGCATTATATGTTGAGAAACGAGGACCCGCGTCGTAGTAGATGTCAGCTTCAAATTACTTGTGTTTCATTAACTAAGAGAATAATTAAATATACACCTATGAAATGTAAAAGCTTTCATTGAAAGGCCCTCGTCTCGATAAAATATAAATATATTAGTACTTTGAAACTAAAATTTTACTGTCTTATATTTGAAATGCTTGTTTTTCGAATAGTATTTTATTATTTTGCCTTTCAAATGCAATAGTCCTTTATACATTATGTATTTTATTCTTATTTAAAATTAAAGTTCGCTTTAAATATAACTGAAATAAATGTATGTATTTTCTTTTTATGTTAAAGGCTGACTTTTGCCACGTTAAAGTTCGCATAATTATTTATAATAACTACATACATAAATGAACAAAAAGAAAAATAAATTGGTGACTTGCTGCAGAAAAACATAATTATTATTTATATCCAAGGGAGATATTTAAATGAGCTTTTTTTACGTTAATAGCAATTCTTATGATTCTTATAAACAACGGATCCTAATCGCGATGGTAATTGTTTAAAGGAAGCAAAATAAAAAATCATGACGTTTCGACGAACTTGCATCATCGATTAGTATTTTAAATAAATATGTGTAAAAATCGCTGAAGACTAAAAAGGTTTCTAACAATTTTTGTCTGTTTGTTTCAGCGGACTGATGGTCCAGAATGCACTGCACCGTGCCGTCGCGCGCAGCCATCCCCTCGTACCACGAGCACGTCAAAGCGAACTCCTGTGCAGCCGGCCAGTACCAGCAATGCCACCGGTAAGTATTTTATACAATCTCTCTCTCTTACATAGGGCCATCATTTAGAAGAGTATGACTAAATGATTATTTAACGGATGAAAACTTGCTAGAAAAGGTTGTTTATGTTGAGATACAGGCTGATTGTAGGTTTATACACTTTATGAGAAAACGAGCTTAAGTTAATGAGAAAACTTTACTTGGAATACGATATTATAAAAATGCGATGGAGTTCTCACAAAACTTTAGGTTCACGATCTGCGGTGTGTTTATTTTGATTTTGTCAAATATCTGATTATAAAGGAAAATATGTCCATAGATGTAGTTTAATACGTACTTAGACGGAATGCGTACATTGCAACAAATAATTATTCATGTTAAATAAATAAAGAAAAAAATAATTGCGCCTATCTTTGGGGACTGCCGATAGAAGTGAAAACTTTAATCCTTGATCATAAACACTTCATTCGAAACAAAAAAAAAGAATTAAAAGAAAGGCGGGTCGGCTTCCTGATACTCTCTTAGGGGTTATTAAGAGGGTCAAAATTTAGTTATTTTTTGTGTGCGCAGGACGCACCATTTCTGATATATTGTTAATATTCTAAAATAATTAAAAAATGGAAAGCGTGGAAGCGTGACGATGACGAAAATCATAGAACTCGCTATGATTTTCGTTCACCCAAGAAGTGCTCAACGCGCCTAAACAAGTTTTCACTTCAATAATTTGTAATTGTATATATTACACGGAATATCATAATCTATTCACGTTAGTGTAACATTTGTTCGTAAGTTTAATGAAAATTATTTTACTGTACTGTTTTTCTTGATGTTGTGTAATTAAGGTTGAAAGAAGAAAACCAGAGAGCAAACACAGCACTAACTAGAGTGACTTTGTCATACTTTATAATATATAATCTAAGCGTGTCAATGACAACTACACTGTCAAAACAAATATGATACTTATATTGTCTAACTTACGGTGCTGTCTGCGTTCGGCGCTGTCAGTCACTCACGAATATTACTATTACTCGACTCTCTAGCAGTGAAGCCAAGACATATGCACGGAATTGTATGTGAGGGAAACAAAGTACAGTAATAAGATATAATAAAAATATATGAGTAGACATTTAGAGGATCATAGTTCCGGCAAATGAGCAAAGTTTGTTCACACACGTTCGCGATGTCACACGGGGAGAGTTATGTATGTTAAATGTAGCCGAGAAATGTTTGGAACACATAAATAATAATTAATGATACCCGATCCGTCATATATTTTTCACTTCGAGTAAACTTCGAGTAGTTTCGACATTTAAAATAGGTATGATGAGGAAGTTAATTTGTTTAACGATGAATGGATGTAAACCGATGAAATATATTTATTGCGTACCCTTCTCTCCCTGAGAAGAGGCTCATGCCTAACAGTGGGACAGTTTAATACAGGACTGATATTATATTATACATCTATTTATTGTATGAGTTTGTTTTGAAATATTCAAGAGTTAGTTAGATGGTCTCCGAACTGTGTGATGTTTAGGTATAGGAAGGAGTTTACGAATTGCTAATTTAAGTCCAACCATTGTATTGGTAATGCTTTTGCTTACCATCGTTCAGTTATAAACGATTTTTGATGTAGATTAGCCGTATTTTTCATATTGAGGTCTCGTGTTCAACTCCTAACAAAATTGTTTCGAATAGAGATTTTAATTAAAAACATTTTGCAGGTCATGCATTAATGAGTCAAGTGTCGAGCGGACATACGTTTGTCCGTTTGTGTATTGTTTGCACAATGTTTTTTTTTTCCGTGTTTGCCCTTGACGCTCAAGAAGTTAAAACCGTGCCAAGCAAACTACAGTAGGTTCTGCCTTACTCGGGTTCCAAGTATTGCTAAAAATCTTGTAAAAATGTAGGCGTCACTCTCTGCCTAACCCTTAGACATAGGATAATAATAAAAACATAGCACATAAACAAATGTAGGTAATCCAACGAATATCAACGCTTTCAATATTAGAAACGGCCCTGTGAAACAAAACATTATAATCAACACGTCCGTACAATGTATTATGAACGATTAACTACTTACGCTTAGAGGCTCAACAACACACAACACAGAGCAAGCGCGTTCTCATTGTCGCCATTAATCGCGCAGTTCATTCGGTTTCATTACGACAAAATGGTACACTCGACACTGCATAGCGTAAAGGATTTCGTAAATTATCTCAGGAGTTTAAAATTCTTTCACGACAAATCGCTATCGTGTCGGATTTAAAAGCTAGCAGTTCTAATGTCACTGAGGGTAGAAATTATTAGGCCAAGTTTGGCTTAACGCAAATATATTGAATATTTTTGTTGCCAAACTGGTTTATAATTAGTTATGTTTGCCCTGTACTGTCTAGTTCCTCTTGGAATACGTTGCGGCTGATTTTTCCGGATTAGAGTCAGGGTCTTGCAAAGTTAACATTTTTCAGCAGCTGCATGTGACAATGTACTTGGTACATAAAAGCTCGCTCCCTTGGTCCATGGGACTTGAAACATAGCTGGTGTCATGTGGATGTAATACTAAGGGAGATTTCTGGAAGATGCGTGTTCTAAAATTGTATAATTTACAAGGACTTACTATTTAAATGAAAGCGGTGTATTTGTGTACCTAAAAATTATTAAAATTGTTGTCTACCAAGCGCTTAATTAAAACTGATCCCCTGTTCAAAGCCCAACGGCTTCTTAACCTGTCAATGTCTTGGAATGCGAGACATAATTAAAAACCGACTATGTCTGACCGCTGGTGTGCGCTGTGACGCAATGGGTAGAGCTTGGAAGTCCTTCTCACCGAAAAATCATATACATACATATTATATAGATCGTCTGCTGACTATAGGCACATCCGAAGCCACTTTATCTCTTTCAAAATTATTATTTTTATAATTGCAATTGCAGAGGTAATTCATAACATTGCCGATTATATAATACACTAGAAGTTCCCGCGGTTTCACCCGCGTTTATCGCGCCGCCCCCGTGGGTCGTAGCTTGATTTTATATAGCTTATAGCCTTCCTTGATAAATAGGCTATCCAACACTAAAATAATTTTTCAAATCGAACCAGTAGTTCCTGAGATTAGCGCGTTCAAACAAACAAACAAACTCTTCAGCTTTATAATATTAGTATAGACTAGCTATTTCTTGCGTGCAATTTGTGAGAACGCATACCAGTATATAAAGTATCATGTGTCAATCTAAGATATGATCTATGTGTCAAGTTTTATCCAATCTTGCAACTGTTTAAGTGTGATTGAGTATTGAACATCCATACATTCACAATTTTCACAAATGATATTAGTCAGTTTACCATACCCATATACTCCTAAACTATGACTGCGGCTTTGCTCGCGTAAGTGTTGCTTCAGTTAGTAACAGTTCTTTTTTCTGGATGAAAGCAGCCATGGTCACGGGGAGACTAAGATGGTAGTTGTCTCAATGTTCTAGTGTAGTTAGAAACGGGTACTTTGGCTGCTGAAAAGCAACTGAAACTTCGGAGAAAGTGTAAACATAAATATAAATAGTTTTAAGTAATAGTTTCAATAATTTAATTAGCTTAAAAATTAGTAAAGTTTAATAGTAATAGTAGTGAAACAGTTTCTAAATTATGTAATAAAGTGTCAAATAAACAACGCGATAAAATCCGTATATAGTAGTTTAATTTCAATATAATATTAGTCAGTTTTCTATATATATAGCAGAGAGTTTAGCCGACTATTCAGTTTTAAGATGTGATTGCACAACGTTTCAGGTCATTAGCAATAACCGTTGGATTTGATGCGTGCAAAATGCACTTTAGCTAGTTCTACGAGTATTTGCACTGTGAGCTTGTAGGTGTGAACCGAATTACATTAACTATACGTTAAGTACTTACATTTGGTTATTTGAAGGACAATTCTCGCTTTCATAATAGTCTTTGTTGTGTTGATGGGATTTAAATAGTTAAGTTTAATTTAAGGAGAATGTATGGCTAGTTGTCTAACTAGAAGTCTTTCTTAACAAAAAAAAATGTGTCAGTCTTTGGGGACTGCCGATAGAAGAGAAAACTTTAATCCTTGATCATAAACACTTCTTTATAAACAAAAAAGAAATAAAATGGGTGGGTCGGATTCCTGATGCTCTCTTAGGCGTTATTAAGGGGTCAAAATTTCGTTATTTCGTCGTAGGACGCACCATTTCTAAGATATTGTTAATATTCTAAAGTAATTCAGAAATGGAAAGCGTGGAAGCATGACGATGTTGAAGCGTGACGATCACATGACGATGACGCGAGTTCTATAATTTTTGTTCTCCCAAGAAGTGCTCAACGCTCCTAAAGAAGATTTCATTTAAAAAAATGACTCAAAGATGGCTGCCCAGCCATGTTTGAGTGGTTTTGATTCTAGCTGAGGATATCCTAACTAATATTATTAATGAGAATGAAAGTTTGTTTATTTGTTACACTTTCACGGCTTAACAACTGGACCGATCAATGTGAAATTTCGCAAATATGTTGTCAAAGGTACAGAAAAAATACTGTTCTCGAGGTAGCGTAGCCTCGGGCAACAGATAGTATCTTTATACTGGTAAAATGGACCAAAGTTCAAATTTAAAAAATGTTTAATGTGACTTCTTTGTACGTTAATATCGGATTCAAATATTCAAATGCAATAAAAGTATTTTAGTAATTATTTGTGTTGGCAACATTGATGGCTTAAAACAATGGTTATTAAATCCGTATATAAAAAAACACATGCAGTTTTTTAAGATTATACTTATACTCAAGAGTTACAGTGATTTAGTAAAAATCTCAATCGCTCTTTGCGTAATGAAAAATCTTCCAGTGACATCTATTTTGGCTTAAAATAATTTTTGTATCATTTTCTCGCTAGCATATCGAGATTCAGAAAATATGAACAATGCCCTCTATCGAGATCGATGTTAAATTACAAGCAGGTACTTAAGCAAGCTTGTACTTTCTGTCAACTAACGATGGTTCCTAATACGCGACATATCTGTGGTTTTCCTCACTAGGCATAGTTTACATACAGATTATGTGCAAATTCTTATCCTAGATAAGCAAAACAGACAGATCACTAATTGTGAACCATCGTAATTGACAATCGTACTTACGATGGTTACCTTCTGTAAGTATTAATATTTTACATAACAGTTTTTTTTAAAAACGGTCCCCCACTATATTTAATTGCTGCGTCGCGCGGGACTTTACAAACATTTAAACAACGTCCACAAAGAACACCCAGACTCACAAACTGGAATTCACAAATTTTTGTCCCGTGAGTTGATCGAACCAGAACACAATCTATAAAGATTGTCATATAGAGTGTATGGAACTAGAAAATAGATCACCTATTTTTATAAAGTACGCCAGGTGTTGTAGTGATTCACTAAATCACATATCAATAATAATACATTATGTATCATCCGTCAGCGATACGCCCGTCATCTATTTGTGGGTGCATTCCGCTCGGCCGTGACCGCACACATATGTAACTTACGCAAGACATTCGCAGGGTTGAGATGTTTCAACTTCGGAACATGTCCCAGATTGTCCCCATGCCGAGTGTCTGAATGTTCCTGTCCCTATGTACCTACCTACTTATGATTGGCCTGATTTGCAAATTAGATTATGCAAGTTTTGTTCCGTAAGCTTTGATGGGTTGATTGAAGGTGTGATTTATAATATAATAATAATAAAGATAAACAAATTAAATATCTGGACTTGGCTCGCGAGGTTGTCGACATGTGGGATGTAGGCTCGGCGATCATTGTACCGATAGTCGTTTCGGTAAACGGGTTAATTGCCAAGAGCCTCGACCACCATCTTAAGAGGCTCGCGTTGAATAGCTGGGTCAAGTCCTCGATTCAGAAGGCAGTATTGCTCGACACGGCGCGCATAGTGCGGTGGTTCCTTTCTCTGGAGCCCTAACCACCGATAGCTTGGTCCCTGCACCCGATATCGGTGGGTCATTTCAGTTTTTATATTTTTAAATATATATAAGATTTATATTTAAAAATGTAATTATTAGAGAAAATAAGTAATAAAGAGAATAATAATAATAATTTTTTATTCAATAAATAAATAAAAGTCACAAAACACATTACAGGCTACTTATTGTATTAAATTCACATTAAAATTATATTTAATCTAAAGGAAAACATTTTACAATTTAAAAATTGGACACAAAAAGTCTTGTTTATAAAGTCTGTTTTTACATTTTATTACCTGAACTAGGTCAGAGACCTGTGTTTCAGGCTGTTTCTAATATTACATGGTTATTATATTGTTAATAAAGTAAGGGTCTACAAAAACATTTAACATTTATATATGTACTGCAAACATATATAGGTAGTTAAGTATAACTACAATTAAAATATTTATAAACAATAACAATTATAAATAAAAAATTGCTTAAACAAAAATAAATTATTTTACAACTACTAGCAAATTCTCTGTATCTGAATACGTAAGCGGTTTTAGGTACTTTGTTAAAACTATGTGACATTGATTATGATTATGTTTTTGTTGGTTGTTCTTTGTTTGTCACATTTCTGCGTCTATAAAATTTTCCATAGTTGAGTATAGGAATTCGCTTTATTACATAATATTTTGTGGTATTCTTGATGCACAGAGGTGTTGAAGTCCATATATTTTAACAAGCTACGTTTTAGGTTCCACGTAATAGTAGTAATAGCGAATCGGTATTATCGTCTACCAAGAAAATTTCGAGACTGAGAGCTACTAAGCATTTTCTTAGAGCAATATACAATAAAACTTTGCAATAACTCGGAATCGAACTCGTGTGTTCACGTCCGGCCAACAGCAAAGTTAATATCACGAGACAAATATAACATCGTCTGACCATTGTGATGACAGTCTCTCCGTGATCATTGTCATTAAGTCAACTTAATGTCTCTTCTTTGGATAGCCTTCTTATCGTGTCCAACCACAACCACTCATCTGTTCCAACTATAGGTATCTCCATTTCAAGCCTTTTCTTCATTTTCCTGTGACATCATTGACTAGCAATAATTAATAAATGCTTATTATTCCTATTCCTCAACGGTCATCGGTGACTGTGTATAACAATTAGAATAAACACCTGACCCGACTTTGTATACAGGTTGTCCCAGAATATGTGAATCAAATTGTAACAGAAGATTCTTTAGGTAAGGACCTTTCAAATGCGCTAAACAAAAAAAATAAAAATATAATGACCTTTCTGTAAAAATAAAAATCTAAGTTTTTAAAAAGTATGACTTTTTCAGACTTTCACTACTACAGGTGCTTCGTTTATGGCTATTTTTTTCTCGCTATTATTATTTGTGAAGGATTGATTCGTCAAACTACAAATTATATTTTTTTTAAAACTGACTTAGTTTTGAGATCGCAATATTATTTTGGTGTATTTTTTTGCACCAAAGAAAGTCTTGTAAGTTTGACCAAGAACACAACAAAACTTTATATTTTTTTTTATTTGGCACATTTGAAAGGTCCGTACCTAAGGAATCTCCCGTTACAATTTGATTCACATATTCTGGGACAGCCTGTATACAAATACAAGTTATCTAACGTTTCGCAGCCCTATTGTTATATTTTTTATTGGCACCGTTACATCAGCCTCGTGGCCTTTGCGTTCAGACCTTACCTTACATAGTAACGCAAAGGGATCACGCGCCCTATCGCTCGCTACATCACTCCTCTAATGGAAAGTATCGGTTTTTCACAACATTCCTTGTTTGAGGAATCAGGTGTTTCGTAATGGTTTCCCAGTATCGTGTTCATGATTACGTAGCTAATAGGTCTTTAAAAACAATACTATTCCGTTTAATATTTAGTAAATATTGCGTTTGAATGCTGTCTAATTAAAACTAACGCATATACATACATGCGAGCACGCGTTTCATGTATATTTATTTGTCTCGTCCACTTAATGTCATGAAAGTATGGATTGATAATCTATTGTAACGATAAGAACGGCTTCTTTATCGTATCGTGTCACTCATTCGCTCACATACGAATCGAAACAGATTAATTGGATAGAAAATTAACCTGCGTGTCGATCAATTTCGCGTCGTTTAACGTTTCAATTAGCTCCATCGATTGCCTCGGCTCGGCGTTTTTTTCCCCTAAAGTGAAAGGAAAAACATATTATGATAGATGGTATGTTTTGAAGAAGTCCAATGTACTATTACAATTCTCGTACCGTGTGCCTATATTTTTATTCATCGTTCGTGTTCAATTTGTTATTGAAATGAGACCAATTTATAGGCCACCGATAAAGCTAGCGAGCTTGATGTACCAGGATGGCAGCGACCGAGTGGCGTTCGTATGTGAACCTACCTCGTTATGAATTATTTAGGAGTATTGGAGCAGGAATATTATGAACGTGGCCTCCAGTTCCCTGCTTATATAGGACAAGGCTGTTTGTCTTGTGTACTAACGTTAGTTTCAAATTTAATGCATTAGTTGCAGCAGAAACAAGAGAATGCTTAGTGCTAAGACGTAGTTAAAGTTTTAAGTACACATTATTTGTGAAGGGGTTTCTGAATGGCGTCACAGACACCAAGCATACTTTAATAAGTAATTGAAATTGAAATTAGGAAGCGTTACATCTCTGTATGTAGTTTTAGACTATTTAAATGAGAGTGCAGATAGACAGGCTAAAGTAAAAACGCACTTGATCAAAACGTTTCGGATATGTTCGTTTCGGGAAAGCGCTAGTGAGTTTTTGTAGGAAAATAAAATGTATTAGTAGTTCAAAATCTTGTTCGTGGGTGGGTCAGGCTCTGTATGTTTTCAATCCAATAATCTTTGCAATTAGGCAATATATAGTAGTGTATCCTCGGTTTAATTTTTGTTTTATCACAACATGTTTTTTTTATTCTTCTTCTCCCTAGCCTTTATTATTCTCAAGTCACTCGAGTTCGGCTTTTTAGTCTAACCGGATTTGACTGGATATCAGTTTTTACACGGAGCGGCTGCCACCTGACCTCCGCAACCCGAAGGCTAACGATACCCTAAGGCTAGACCTGTGTCAGGATATTAGAGGGCACTGACTTCCCAATAACGACTGCCATAGGTGTTCATGGCAGCCGGGACCGTCGGCTTAACGTGCTCTCCGAGGCACGGAGCTGGCGATAATTGTCAATCAATACGCACATAATTTCGAAGTCATATAACTTCCGAGCATTGGGGGAGGCCTATGTCCAGCAGTGGACGTCTTTTGGCTGACATGATGATGATGATGATGATAACTTCCGAAAGTCAGAGGTGCGCGACGTAGGTTCGAACCCGAGACCCTCTGCATTGCAGTCTGCTGCTCTCCCCACTGAGCTATCGCTGTTGTTTGCTGTAACATGTTTTCTTATTATCGTATATAAAATGTTATTTTATAATTGTACAAAAGTCGTTAGTTTTAATCGCCAGAGCGTTCTGTTTCAATTACATATGAAACAAAAGCGGTTTGGGAATTTCATATACCACTGCCATTATTTTTAAATCAGCACTGCCTAATTCTACCTTCACGGAGGCGTGATGTGATGTAACATTATGTTCATCAAGCCTTGTCTTTGAATCTGTCGAAAGTAGCAGAATTATTCAAAGCTTTTAACGTAGAAACCCGTGTAATGCTCTTAAAAAATGCTGACTGTCCACTAATTATAAAAAGCTAATACGAAGCCCATTGCATTTTTACAACACCAGTTAACCGTACCCAAAAAGTGTCTAAACATTTTCGCTGAAGAAGATTTTAAGTGTGGTGATATAAGATGAATATAATATTTTCGCTATAAACCGTGTCACTTCGGGTGTCCTTTTACGAGTGTAATTTAATACGAGTCTAATGCATACCCGGGTTCGTATTATGGCATAAATATTATCTCCGGACATACGGCAAAGCCCGGTACTACAGCGTTTTCCTTTTGCTTAATGCTTTGACGGCGAAAAGACGAACTTACTTTACAGTTAGTGTGGGTCGTAAATGGATGGTTTATTGTGTTTTATGTGTATGTGAACTTCGTTTACTCATATGTTAGTTTATGTTTGCAATATATTAGCTTAAAATGTTATAACGGCATTGTTTCTAATCTATACTAATATTATAAAGCTGAAGAGTTTGTTTGTTTGTTCGAATTAAAAAATTCTTTTAGTGTTCGATAGCCCATTTATCGAGGAAGGTTATAGGCTATATAACATCACGCTACGACCAATAGGAGCGGAGCATCAATGAAAAATGTTGCAAAAACGGGGAAAATTCTCTTATGAGAAGCAGACAGAGTTGCGTGGGTCAGCTAGTAGGTAATAATCATAGAGATCTGGGCGTGGCATTCATAACTGAATCCGTTTTGGTCACACAGTAACACATATGAACGTCAAAATGATTTTAACCAAGCTATACTATAAATTTACATGTATCTGTTGTTGAGGTCAGAAAACAAGGGCGAAGGCCCAATGAGAAGCAGTTCTCTCATAGCAAGAAATTTTGATGTAGGATATCTGGTGGAGGTGCTTTTATGTATTTTTTGAGATTTGGGTTTCTACTGTCTTTCGTTAATTGACACATGCTGACCAAGAATTTCCAAAAGTAAACCAATCACAATTATTCTACAATTAAAAATGGACTGCTCGAATGGTGTCGTGGTTTAAATGGTCCCTTCAACACAGTCACTGCACCGGGTGTAGTGCGGGACAAACACCTGGAAGCGTTCAAATCCAAGACGGTACGCTTTCAGCGATCATTTCTCCGTCGTACGTGCAAGCTCTGGAATGAACTGCCTGCTTCGGTGTTTCCCGAGCGCCATGATATGTCCTTCTTCAAACGAGACTTAAAGAGAGTTCTTCTTTCACGGGAGGCAGTGACTTTGCTGTGTCCTGACGTTGCTGAAATCCATGAGCAGCGGTTACCACTTTCCATCAGATGGGCCACTGCTCGTCTGCCACCAATGGCAATAAATAAAATGCTAGTTGTTCTTTGTGTCTATTGGCAGAGTCTTTGTAAAGTTCCTCGCGTCATATAAATAATTAATTCATAGAACGGGTCGTCTTGAAAAATCTCGTAAACTGTATGTTATTTCGACATTTAGGCAGTCAGTTCTCGCACCAATTAATCAATGTATCACTTTAGAGACGTAAAATACATATTCTCGCTAGTTCTAGGTAACTGACTGCCTAAATTCCCAAGGGATAGAAGTTTATGGACTAAATGTGTGTACATTAACGCGTGCGAAGCCGCGGGCAAAATCGGTTGGATGCGGGTGGCCCAAGACCGGTCTGTGTGGAAAATCTTGGGGGAAGCCTGCCTATGTCCAGCAGTGGACGTCTTTCGGCTGAGATGATGATGATGATGATGATGAATTGATGATATGACACTCAGAAACAAAATTATCCGCCAATTAAAGAAATAACTCGAAGAGTAAGCGACAGCGTCACAGTATTAGTTACCAATTTAAACCGAACCGTATATAAACGAACCTCACGTATTCAGTACACTTTCATTGAACATGCATGTCGAGTGAGTTCAGTTTGATGCGTCGCTTTTACTTGAGTAGTTTCTCTCCTGTGGTTTATGGTAAGAGGATCTAAATAGTGCACTAAGTAATGGACCTGACCGGACTTCAGGGGCTCTTAGTAATAGAATATTCTAAGTTTATAAATGTTGCGAAGTTCTTCTATAATATGCAAAGTCGTAGCGGTACACTTTGAGTAGTCTTGCAGAAAATAAATGAAGGTATTCTAAGAAAACGTTATGTATGTTTGAATTTGGAATTCGCGGCTATTGTGTGTCATAAAACTATATACATGGTTACTGTGATTTTCTGTCAAGAAATTGTTATAATTGTAAATTGTTATTTCATTTCATTTTGACATATTAATTTTACATTACATACAGACCTAAAACGAAGCAATTGCAGCATTTTGCTGCCAAAAATTCGTTCTTATTTCAACGAAAATGTTTCTTAAATACTACAAAGGTTTGTTATAAGATATTTAGTCAGCAAAAAGAAAATACTATTAAGCTTTTGATCTTCAAAAACTTTTTTTCGACATAAATAGTTAAAGTAATTTGACGCGGGTAAATACTTACTTAATTATCTTGTTGTATTGTAAATACAACAAGATAATTAACTAATTGACTCTAATGCTGCTACTAAAACAAATTATTTTTAATCTACTTGGTATTTTTTGTTTTATTTGTGGAAAATTAGATTAAGGAATATGTAAGCTGTGACAGTCGACGTAGGAGACCGTTGGACTGCCATGGAGACTCTCGAGTTCTTCCTTCCGACTTTTCGAAGTTATGTGCGTTTTAAATATTTAATCACTTTTGCCCCTAGTGCGGCTGCCCAACCACCATCCTCATTCTTAATTAAGGCTCGCACGTGTAGCTTTCCGAACTCCTCTAATTGCATCTGTTTTTCTATTGCTCGTACTAGCTATATAAAATATCTTGGTGTAATAGTTGACAGTAGATTAATTTGGGATTATCAAATAGATCAAATTGCTACTTGGTCTAGAAAGTTAGTCTATATTTTCAAAAAATTAAGATATACTACAGATTTAAGCACTATGAAGATGGTCTATTATGCGCTAGTTCAATCCATTATTGGCTATTGCATTACCTCTTGGGGTGGTAGTTATAAAACGTTAATGATGCGTCTAGAGAGAGCCCAGAGATGTATACTCAAGGTCATGACTGGTAAACCTAGAAGATTCCTAACGTCTTATCTCTATAATCTCTGCAAGGTGCTGACGGTACGACAATTATATATACTGCAGGTGATTTTGCGTAAGCATACTGAAACTCCGTAAGACCTAGAATTTATTAAAAATAACCGTAGATCTGACAGAGTCTGTTCTTTTAAATCACACAGTACTTCTCTGGCATCCCGTCAATATTACTATCTAAGCCCCAAACTTTACAATAAGATAAATAGGGTGCTTAAAATCTATCCTTTGACTTATAATAAATCTAAGCTGAAACTAACAGAGTGGCTTCTTTCACAAACTTATACACAATGTGAGAACATCATAGCATAAGAACAAACACATCTTACTCCCATACAAATACACACACCTACACATACCGATAAACACAGACACACACACACACATACACACACACACACACACACACACACACACACACACACACACACACACACACACACACACACACACGCATATGTACATATACACAATACACACATAGACACTCACATACACTCATCTACAAACACACTCTCATCCTCAATATAGGCACAAATTTATTTAAAATAAACAATAAAATTGTATCCTTACTAACCTTAGTTATTTAATATATCCGGATGTGGGCGTTAATGGCTACGACACAGTTTATACTACTGTAGTCATTATCGTTTAATAATTGTGAAAATATAACAAGGTTTTCAATAAAAATTATTATTATTATTAATTATTGCTCGCTTTAACGTTGAAGGAATACATCGTAAGGAAACCTGTATCTCTGAGAGTTCTCCATAATGTTCTCGAAAATATCTGAAGTGTACCAACCCGCACTGCGCCAGTGTTGTGGCCTATGGCCTAACCCTTCTTACACTGAGAAAAGGGTCCGTGCCCAACTGTGGGAAAGTTGCTCATTTTAATATTATATTATTATTGTATAAAGGAATGAGGTTTTTATTTAGAGTAAAGACGAATGTCTCTGTCATGGTTTGATTTTGTTAATTCAAATCTAGCTTGAGAACCTAGGGTCGTCACCCTAGGTTCTGAAATAGACTACAACATGCAATGATTGATTAAACCCACAGCACCCAATACATTGTATTCGTTGGGATGACATTTAAAACCACTGCGCCAATCATAGCTTTTATTACTATTTTTTGATTATACTAACTTTTGGTCTTATTATGAAAATAATAAAAGTTTATTCTTTATTAAGCTTTAAATGCTGCTATTGAAGTTTCCTTACAAAAAAGGCTAATAAAATGGATGCAAACGGTCGAAATATCAAAAACTAACTGGGTATTTATACCTTCTAATACAAACCAATGCTACTAAGATGTTGTTTAATACTATATTAACTGTTCTATCACTGCTAATGCGGTCTCGTATAATTTACACTCACGTAAAGCCAGGTTAACACTTTGCCCGATGCGAGAATTTTCACGCGACCAAAGAAGCAGTGACAGAAAATAGTTTAAGAAAATAAATAAAGACAGTTTTAATCATTTGGGATAGTCGAGATGGATATCTTGAGAAATTTCACGGGGCCAAGACAAGGGGAGGGACAGAAAATAATTTAAGAAAATAAATAAAGGCAGTTTTAATCATTTGGGATAGTCGAAATGGATATCTCAGAGAGCCTAGTACGAGTTTGTTTTACGTTAACGCGATCGACACGTTTATGACGCTCGACGCTCGGATTGGCTCGCTCCAAGCTCTTAGCCAATCAGAGAGCCAAACACGGTAAACGTTTCGATCGCGTTAACGTAAAATCAACTCGCACTAGGCACCCTAATCATATCTACGGATCTTAAACCTCATGACAGCTGTAAAAGAGTTTCCTCTTAAAAAACTCATTTTGAGTATTTATAAGGGTTATCCGTAAATGTAATGCTACCTTTAACTATTCAAAAGTACTTTTATACCGTTTAAGAAACTCTATTACCGGGTTATTAGCTAATTAAGAAGTTTTAACAGGCGCTCTTTCAGGAACTGGACTCGTAAGATAAATTTAAAGAAACTCGTGAAAGTTTATCATAATACGGAATATCAGACATTGATGCGACTATGTTTGGTGATGTATTACACCTAAGTATATATCGCCATCAGAGCAGCGATAGCTCAGTGGGGAGACCAACAGACTGCAATGCAGAGGGTCTCGGGTTCGAACCCACGTCGCGCACCTCTGACTTTCGGAAGTTATATGACTTTTCGAAATTATGTGCGTATTGATTGACAATTATCGCCTGCTCCGTGCCTCGGAAAGCACGTTAAGCCGTTGGTCCGGCTGCCATGAACATCTATAGCAGTCGTTATTGGGAGAGTGTCGACACAAAAGATCCCACTGGGTCGAAGTGTCGCCGGTCTGCACTGACTGGCCCCCACATAAAATAAGATATATCGCCATCGGCCTTTATGGTTTACATAATACGGGCTCATCCTATAGCAGTTACCATGCTACTAAGAAAGTCTTAACAGAATTATACCGACAGACGTTGTCCTGTACACACAAAAAAGAAAAAAAATCCAAATCTAAACCATTCTCGAATCCACTTGAACACACAAAAAATTTCATTAAAATCGGTCCAGCCGTTTAGGAGGAGTTTAATTACAAACACACACACAGAATATTTATATATATATAAAGATAGGTAAAATCATAAATTGCATTTATCCCAACTAAACTGTTAGAAATGCGAATACCTTAACTACTTGACCGATTAATGAAAGGAGACCGACCACCTTGTATGGGACCCTGGCCTGGGCGTGAACAGTTTTATATTATAATAACAATATTAATTTTCAGTAGCCTAATCTAAGTAGAAAACATTATTCTATGAAGTTTAGTATCAACTTCGTTAAATCCTTCCTAACTATATCAATATTATAAAAGCGAAAATGAGTTTGTTTGTTTGTAACCTTTTCACGCCCAAACCACTGAACCGATCACCCTGAAATTTTGCATATACGTTGTTAGTTTTACAGAAACGGACATAGGCTACCTTTCATCCTGAAAGAAATTACTGTTCCCGAAGAAAACAACAAAAACGTTCTTATGATAATAGATGGCGCCACGTATCTTTCGAATCATGATTGAATTATATTATTACAAGCAGAGTACAACCCGAATTGATTGTCAAATTCTAAATAAACGTGAGCGAAGCTGCGGGCAAAAGCTAGTAATAAAATAAAACACAAAATCACGTCGTTAATTCATAGCGTCATATTTTCAACAACAAAACATCCATAACCCTACAAATAATAGGCATCGTCAAACGGCCTGCAATGACATGCGTTTATTGCGCGTGTAAGAGCCCCAGGTCAGTGTTTGATGGCCAGGTCAGCACGGGGTTAAGGCTCTGACCTCACCTGATAACAATAGGAAATATGAGCGCGTCATTTCTGTGGCGCGGCCCTAATTGGCCAGTGAGAATACACCATTAGTTGTTATTTGTAGAGGTTTTTTAAGGGTTAATAGCTGATAATTGATAGGGAAAGGTAGGTAGAATCAGAATGTTTAATAATGGATTCGATTGATTGTTTTGTGGATATATCGGTGTACGTATTTTGTATTGAAATGAGGTCACCTTTGACTATTTGATGCATCGATGTCTTCGAAAATTGACTATTAAAAAGATTACTACAGACTAAAAAGGTTTGGTTGGATGCGGGTGGCCCAAGACCGGTCTATGTGGAAAACCTTGGGGGAGGCCTATGTCCAGCAGTGGACGTCTTTTGGCTGAGATGATAAAAAGGGTTTAATAAGTTGCGGTTGGCTAGGAGCGAGCGTCTTAGTTGTCCATATGCCATCAATGCGATCCAGTGGATAGCACTGGGTTGTTGTCAATCGATGTTATACATGCTACATGCTAGGTTACAAGTTAGTTCTGAGCGAGGCTACCAGTATGCCCATAAGTCCCGCTACACAGCGATCGGAGGCATTTGGGAGTCTCCAGTGCTCTCATTCTTATTCATGCGTTTTAGTGGGAGAAATCTCACACAACCCAAATTCCGTTATCATTCAGTCAGTCAGGCGACTAAACAAACATGGCTACGATGACTAAAGAGATTACTTAAACTGGAATCGAACAATTGTTTACCCAAATCTTTGCCAGGTATCTGATCCGCTACACAACTTTTTATTTTGAGCAATCAATTGAGATCATAATTTTATTCAGAACCTGTAGTAAAGCCTTCTCTAGTTGAACACTAATTAGTGGTCCGTTTGTTAAGAAAAAAAGTTTGTGGATTCTTAATTTGTAGGTCGTAATTTAATATAGGTAGTACTGGAATCGAATCAGAACCTAGACTTACTGTAAAAGTAGAAATAAGAAATTTTTATTTTGAATGGTAGTATTACTAGATGTGCCCACGGTTTCACCCGCGTTTATAATTACTGCGTCGCCCCCGTGGATCGTAGCGTAATGTGATATAGCCTATAGCCTTCCTCAATAAATGAGCTATCCAACACTAAAATATTTTTTTAATTCGGTCCAGTAGTTCCTAAGATTAGCGCGTTCAAACAAACAAACAAACTCTTCAGCTTTACAATATTAGTATAGATTTATAATTGCATTTTAAATAAAGGACTTTTAAATATAACTCTGGA
This sequence comes from Catocala sponsa, assembly GCA_963564715.1. NCBI lineage: Eukaryota > Metazoa > Arthropoda > Insecta > Lepidoptera > Erebidae > Catocala > Catocala sponsa. The sequence continues at coordinate 24,845,272 of OY751342.1, forward strand.
CTAATATATAAAAATCCTTTGTTTTATTTGTTGTCTGTTTCGGGTTCTCGGAATAATCTTGAAATTAATCTAACAGGTCATTGCTTCACACAATTTTGTTCCTACCTATAAAAATGTATAGCAGAATATTTTTTTAACAAAGGATATTCCGCGCTTGGACTAATTCCTCAGTAGCTGCAGACTTCACAGACATAAAAAAATGGAACAACGGGATAATGAAAAAAGGACTTCGATATAAACTTAGAACAACCATTTGCGGTGCGGATCACACTAATTATATTATTGTACCTTGTGGGGATCGATCTGACAACAGTCGGCGTAGTGGCAGTGGTGAGGAGAACATTTAAATCAGTAGTTCCCAAAGTGGTCCAGGTGGACCCCCAGGGGTCCACGGGAGACTCGATGGGAGTCTACGTTAGCGTGACAAAAAAAATACGAAAATGTATTTGCTTTCGATAGTGAAGAACTAAAATGTGGGCATGACTTCACCTATCAATGTAGGCTGATAATATTTTAAGAAGCTAAGCGATTGTTACTTGTAAAATCTTGCATATTCCATATTCAGTACCAGTGGTCTCGAACGTACCGATTTTTTGGTAGAGAATGCCCAAAAAAGAAGTTCAGACTGTACAGATTTGAGAAAAAAAATGTACTGCATGAGTTTGTTTGATTCTTGACCAATATAAATACGAATGCCAAGGAATATGGTAGAAATGTAGCTGCAGGGGGTCCACCGGAACCAGCTAAATTTTAAAATTGGTCTATGAGAAAAAATGTCTGGGATTTAAATCATTACGACATTCGCAAAGTCATAATTAATACAAAATTGAAGAAGAATGAATGAAATGAACGCAGCTTTTCATATATCTACAAATATAATAGCAATTTAAATTGTATCTGACCGTTATTATTAACAAGCTTTCACAATAAATTTACAATTAAAAATGATTTCGCTAGCAAGAGACCGTAACTGGTGAAGCTTGAAAGTGGGCCAAGGCCGGAAGTCGAGTCCCTCACCTGTCTATCCTTGATAGTGAAATGGTACAGTAGAACAATAACGTGTTAACAAGGATATTTTAACACGACGTGTTCTGTGCACCAAGGATAAATATAAAGAACGTTTATGCTATCGGTATAATGACATGTCGACCTTCGTGCGCGACCTAGTATCTGTTGTCATGCTTTTTTAACGTGATTGTGTATTGTACACCTCGTAGAATAGATGCTATAAAAATTGATTCACTAAGACCATATGACCATATAAATAAAAATGTCCTCCAGACCGAATTTCGGCCACGGCGGCCAATCTTAACGGAGACTCGCCATCTGCGCAGGAGATATTATAGTGCACAAGTGTGTGCTCAAACACAAGTGAACTCTCTATTCCCTAACCCTCATGAGCCGATGGGACGGATAATCCGACACGACCGGAGAGAGATCAAGCGCAAGACCAACGGCTTTACGTGTTTTCCGAGCCACGGGGGTGTCTAACACCGCCGACTTCCTAACTCCGGGTTCGTATTGAGATTTCTTAACAGAAAAACCCAATAACTTTTTGTTGGCCTGACCCGGGATTCGAATCCGAGACCTCATGCACAGCAGTCGCATTCACTACCGCTGCGCCACGGAGACAGTCATATGGATATACATATACCATATAAATATCCATATGGTCTTAGTGAATCAGTAAAGGCAGATGAAGACAAAAAGACTTCACATATCAGGTGGATATTTCTGCTTAGGCCGTCTTGGTATTATGTGTTTCTTTGCAATTAAATTCTAACCCATTAAAAATCGATTAGCCCTTTCTTATCCGCGTAAAGAATCAATAACCATCAATAGAGATAAATAATTTAGGTATCAGTATTCTCGAACGGTTTATCTACTACATTTTATTAAAGTATTTTACTCTATTTGCCACTCAAGAAAGTTAACATTGCAAGATAATTTAATTTTGACTTAAACCTTCTATAGGTATGCGGTTTATTTATATTATGTACGTGTATTATTTCTCCCTGTATTGTGTCAAGTGTTTGCAATAATGAATAAAATAAGAATCATCCAATAGGAAACCTAAGTCGACCTTTGCTTTGTAGGTACTTAAAACATTCCGATGCCTACATCCCTGGCAGTAAGAAAATACTTCCGATTGCCACCAACGCCACTCGTGATATACCAACATTGCTTCATACATACACGCTCGTAATAAAAATATCTACCTTTTCCTTCGAAAGAAAAGAGTACCAACGAACATTCATTACCTTCCTTACGCTTCTAAGTTCGTGATGTTGCAGTAGATCACAGATAAACGTAAGCTTTCGTGCCAAACCAATATAAGTTTAGTACACGTTACATGTTTCAGTAGACCGTTCTCTTGTAGTTTTACGGCTGAATACGACCACCTCCCAGGAGATTCGTTTTTGTTAAGAGTCCTGCTCACTGGCGACAATATATTGAACTATATGTGTAAGGATGACAGCGATAGCTCAGTGGGGAGACCAACACACTGCAATGCAGAAGGTCTCGGATTCGAACCCACGTCGCGCAACTTTGACTTTCGGAAGTTATATGACTTTTCGAAATTATGTGCATATTGATTGATAATTATCGCCTGTTCCGTGCCTCGGAGAGCACGTTAAGTCGTCGGTCCCGGCTGCCATGAACATCTATGGCAGTCGTTATTGGGAAGTCAGTGCCCTCTAATATCCTGACACTGGTCTAGCTTTAGGGTATCAATAGCCTTCGGGTTGCGGAGGTCAGATGGCAGTCGCTCCGTGTAAAAACTGATATCCAGTCAAATCCGGTTAGACTAGAAAGCCGACCCCAAGTGACCTGGGAATAATAAAAGCTAAGGAAAAGATGTGTAAGGATGACCCTATATTTCTTCTGATATACTTAATTGTCTGTGTGGGGAAAAACGGCTAGATTTTATACGGCTGAGGTGGTAGAAAGCCCATCTAATATAAAGCATGACTGTGTAGTTGCTTGTCACCTCGCTATTGCGACTGCGCCTAAATTTATGATTCGATTCCTATATTTATGATTCGATTCCTATATTTATGATTCGATTCCTATATTTATGATTCGATTCCTATATTTATGATTCTATTCCTATATTTATGATTCGATTCCTATATTTATGATTCGATACCTATATTTATGATTCGATTCCTATATTCATGATTCGATTCCCACACGGGACAAACATTGTATACCCAAATAGCTGTTCCGAGTTTTAATATTTGTAAAGTAACCCGCGACACAAGTTTTATTCCTAAACCGGGAGTAGTCTATTTTCTAAATCAATTAGCTTCTGTAAATAAGCTGATTGGCTTTCAGCTAATAATATATTTCAGCAGGTATCTGATTAGAAACTGAACAAAGATTCAGGCTTTAGCCGGTTATTGATCAAATCAGAAAGCACGCTTAGGATTTTCAATGATCTACATTATCTGTTTTCGATCTCTCTTCAATCCTTTCAAAGATCACCCTTAGTATTTTAAGTCTATAGAAAACAAACACATTGCTGTGCAATTGCTCAGCTATTTAAGGTACCACATAATAGGGGTGATCTTATTCCTCTTATAGTCAAAGTCGTCACGCTAGTACTTTCTTTTTTCTTTTCTGTTTTTTTCCTTTTTTTTTCGTGTGGTAAGTGGCCATCCTGTTATCAAGAGTTGTTCAAGCTGCGCGTAGGACTCTGACATGGCTTAACGACTGCTATCAATTTGACAACAACCGGGACCGACTTTTTACGTGCCCTCCGAAGCACGGAGACGCTCAGATGAAATACCACTAAGCGGTCACCCATCTATAGACTGACCGCACCCAACGTTGCTTAACCTCGCTAATCGTTTACCGATTAGTGAGCGTAACTGGCTATGAGCGCCTCAAGCTACTACTGAAACATGTCGACAACAAGAAGCCAATAAAACTTCACCCAACCCCGGAATCAATTACGAGACATCATGCACAACTATATTCACCTGTGTACATTCATCTTTACACGATATTCTATAGTTTAAGAGCCCGTCAAAGTTTCCTAGTAATAGAATATTTAAACCCAGTTACCTCTAGTAAGTCTGGATAACTTCCTATATGCTAAGATTTTCATAAAAGCGTGACTTTGTACCCCTAGGACCGGACTGGGGTCTATTGTGTGTAAGTATGTAGCTACTTGTTCCACTTGCAAAGTTTGAGGCAAGTATTGTTAGTCCTTGAGGAATATGAGTTTTAAAGTTTTTATTCTTTGAAACTGGAGCATATTTTGTTATACTTTTTAACCTTCGAAGTCTGGACTAACTTTAGCTCTCGTGGTTATAAGATGTTTGAAGCTGTGTCAGCTGGTCGCATCATAAATCCGGATTAACTTTTTAACCGCTTACGTCGGATTCACACACGTCGCGCACCTCTGACTTTCGGAAGTTATATGACTTTTCGAAATTATGTGCGTATTGATTGACAATTATCGCCTGCTCTGTGCCTCGGAGAGCACGTTAAGCCGTCGGTCCCGGCTGCCATGAACATCTATGGCAGTCGTTATTAGGAGAGTGTCGACACAAAAGGTCCCACTGGGTTGAAGTGTCGCCGGTCTGCACTGACTGGCCTCCACATAAGATAAGATACGTCGGATTAATCCGAAAAATATTTTCGTGTCCATTTCGCCAGCGTCGTATATTTCCGACCAGATACCACAGCTCGTTTAATGTGCTTTTTTTATTTAATTACGGTGTTTTCTATCAAACAAGTGTTTATATTGTGTAAATGGATAATTAAGTAATCATTTACAATTTAATACACTTTAGTCTCATAATTAGAAGTCCTAAAAATAAGTATTTATTTTTGTAAGTATTTATTTACGATTCACTGTGCCGGGCGCTGGGGGCACGACAACTGTTGTGAAGTGGGGCGGTTAAAAGGTTAAACAAAGATGCTTAGGCTCACGCCTGGTTTAGTGGGGTAGACAGAGACTAAGGATTGTAACTTGGTGCGATTTTACATACCTTTTTTTGCTTCAATCAATTTCAGGTTATTTAATTAATAAAAAGCTTATTTTTATAAGCATATGTATATTTGTTTCTAGCACGGCTTAATAATTGAATCTTTAGTTTAATGAATGGCGTAGTCATTTAAATGGTCGTTGTGCCATTGTCACTGTGCCAAGCGTTGTGGGTTCGACCCCCACACGGGACTAAAATTGTGTGATGTATCTACTTGTTATTCCGAGTCTGATCGTTTGTTGGGTCCCGTTGTTTGAATGTTATGTAAGTGTCCCGCTAAAAAAACAACGGGTTGCACTCCGGGAGTGCCGGCAGAAGTGATAACTTTAATTAATTTTCAAGTTTTCCCTTTTGCCGGCTTTTAAGTTTTACGTTTTCTTGTGGCCGATTGTGTTAACATTTGCTGGTTTTATTCATTCGAATCAACCTACTTTGATGTTCGTTTTAGCGTATAGCTAAATTAGCTAATACATAAACAGTTAACAAGTAATCGTTATTCGAAATAACAATCAATAATTCGAATATATTCGAATCATTCAAACATCCAATTAAATGAATGTTTTCCAGTATTCGCGAATACTAATCGTGAATTCACTATCGATAAATACGTAAATATAATACAATGATGTTGATTGCATTTAAACCACTTCACACTCTTATCAAATGTTGTAAAAAAAAGCAACAGGTTGCACTCCGGAAATGCCGGCAGAAGTGAAAACTTAAATATTAACGTTGTGCATTTTTGATATTTTGGAATGGTTAGGGAATAATTTTGCACGAATTGCTTTAATTAACAGTATAAAAGTACTATCATTTATGTGGTAAAATTCAATATTCATTTATTGCGCTATATCGTACACAAACATGACAATTCTCCCTCCGTCTTACGAATTTTCGATCAGGTCACGTGTCCTGACGCGAGTTTAACATTTTTTACCCATCACAAAAAAAGCGCACAACGCCGCTAAAGAAGTTTTCACTTCAAAAATATAAATATAGATTAAGATAAAAATATTGCTTATAATTGTTTTTGAAGAGGTGATTGATTTACAATGAGGCAATTAATTGTATTATCAATGAAGGTCCCAAGGCTACGATCGATAGTTATAATTAACGGTTTAATTACAATACGAGTGCCAAATCTTCATTGAGAAGATCTTTCAGCGACACATTATTTCATATACACACACATACACTACAGCTAAACTAACACATATCAAATTGAATGAAGGGCGATAACTAACTGTGTCAAATCATACATAACATTTTAAATATATACTAGCTGTCCCGACAGACGCTGTCCTCTACACACGTAAAAAAATAAGAAAAAACAAATCTAAACCATTGTAGAATCTACTTATGAACACACAAAAAATTTCATCAAAATCTGTCCAGCCGTTTAGGAGGAGTTTAATTACAAACACACGCACAGAAGATTTTTATATATAAATATGTCTTTCTAACTGCTCGGTTGACGTAGTGGTTTAAGTGGTCGCCTCGCCGCTACCTCTGTGCTGTGTGTAGTGGGTTCAAATCCCACACGGGACAAAATGGTTGTTCTGAGGCTTAGTGTTCTTTGTGCCGGTTGTTTGAATGTTTGTAAAGTCCCCCGTGATACAGGAATTAATGCTGGTGCAAGAGCTGATATCTTTAAAAAAAATTAGGACAGTCTTTGGGGACAGCTGATAGAAGGGGCGAGTCGGATTCCTGATACTCTCTTAGGCGTTATTAAGGGGGTCAAGATTTCGTTATTTTTTGCGTAGGATGCACCATTTCTGAGATATTGGTAATATTCTAAAATAATTCAAAAATGGAATGGAATGGCGTGGAAGCGTGACGATGACGCGAGTTCTATGATTTTTGTTCAAGCAAGAAGTACTCATCGCGCCTAAAGAAGTTTTCACTTCAATAAGACTAACAAACTTACATTCGCATTTATAATATTAGTTAGGATATACCAGACGCTCGACAACAAAAGCGCTTGCATGTGGCTACCTTCCTAAGACTATTTTCGAAGGGTTATATAGATAATCTCAGCCCAGTATTAAACTGTCCCACTGCTGGGCACGGGCCTCTTCTCAGTGTGAGAAGCGTTAGGCCATAGTCCACCACGCTGGCCTAGTGCGGGTTGGCAGACTTCACATATCTTCAAGAACATTATGGAGAACTCTTAGATATGCAGGTTTCCTCACGATATTTTTCCTTCACCGTTAAAGCAAGCGATAATTAACTATTTAATACGCATTATAACTTTGAAGAGTCAGAGATGCGTGCCTTGGGTTCGAACTTGAGACCTCTGCGTGGTAGTCCAACGGTTTCCTACTAGGCTATCGCTCCTCTTATTTTATTTAAGGAGTTTTTTTTTTAATACTGCTTGTCTGTCAAACTACGTATATATGAAAAAAGATATGCTTTTATTTAAGTAGTCTTGTCGCAATATGACTTTAGCGGTAATAAATTTGATATATTATGGACTTAGTTAAAAAACATATTGACTTTATCCGTCTCACATTTTATACGCGATGTTGCTCATTTTATTGTTGTCACATACATATGTAAATCGACGTTTCAGTTACGCTAAATTCCGCCCGATTTCACAGCGAATAAGCCTTGTATAGGGTTGCGACCCACGCGCTTATTCTTATTTTATACTTGGCAACAAAATGTACAACAGAATTAATAAAATTGAAGCAAAGGCATGTCAAATAAGATTCTAGTGGAAAGGCTTTGACGCTCAAAGCAGTGAAGTGTTGAAGAGTATGACGTTAGACTGTTGGCTCCAATATTTGGACCATTTTCTCATGTTCTATATGCTCCATTGCAATCTAACCGGCCAGAAAATTACTTGAATATCTGTATCACAGAAAATTCCAGTTCCATTACGTTCACAATGCATTTATCTATAAATACAAGTTGAAATTAAATTACTATATACGGATTTTATCGCTTTGTTCATTTGACACTTTATTATAAAATTTTGAAACTGTTACACTACTATTACTATTAAACTTTACTAATTTTTAAGCTAATTAAATTATTGAAACTATTAAAACTATTTATACTATTACTATACTATTTATATTTATGTTTACACTTTCCTCGACGTTTCGGTTGCTTTTCAGCAGCCATGGTCACGGGGAGACTAAGATGGCAGTTGTATCAATGTTCCAGTGTAGGTAGTTATTTCAAAGTACCTGAACATAATTTAATCATGGGTATTTCTATTTAAGCAGAATGAGCTCAAAGTATCATGAAGTCTAGCTGTGCTTTGCTTCTTCTTGGGTTTGACTATTTGAATTACTGGATCCCAAGCTAGTGGTACATTCCAACCATCTTCTCTATTGAAATTAGGATGTTTTTTGATTTCAATAGCCTCGCCAAGCGTCCTTGGTAGGGATCGGTGTTCTTTAGCGAGCATCTGCGGTTTGTCAAATCTCAGGTAGTAGTTGGTCCCCTGTTGCACATGTTCACACACAGCAGACTTCAACGAGCGTTGGTGTTTTACATCAGCTATGTGTTCTTTTATGCGGGTGCATATGCTTCTCTTGGTTTGACCAATGTTTGAGAGTCCGCAGTCACAATCTGTTTTGTAGACCCTGCTTCTTGTAAAGGTAGTTGGCACTGGACGGATGGCAAAAATTGACTAATCTTTGTTGTCGGCTTGAAGTATGTGTTGATTGAAGCTCGCTTTAAGATGTAGTCAATCTTGTCAGTGACACCCTTTACTTAAGGCACTATAGCAAGCTGGCGCTCGACTGTGGCTGGCTTTTATCAATTTTCAATGAATAACATTCGCGTAAACAGAAGACAATCCTTACTAATATTATAAATTTGAAAGTAACTCTGTCTGTCTATCTGTCTGTCTGTCTGTCTGTTACCTTTTCACGGCTAAACCATTCAACCGATTTAAATGAAATTTGGCACAGATATAGTTTAAAACCTGGGGAAGGACAAAGGCTACTTTTTATTGGTATTTTTACTTTTTTTGTATTTTTATAGGTACTACGCGGGCGGAGCCGCGCGCAAAAACTAGTATTATATAAATAAAAGTGTTAACAATAATGTGTTTTCTCTTTTAAAAGCGAATTAGCCTATTGTCTGGATTTAGTATCTTCATATTGTATGAATATCATAATTGTTTATTTGTTTGCTAGCTTTGACATTTGAGTAGAACTTGCATTGTCTGAATACAGCACAAAGATATATTGAAATTTTTCCACATAGCTATTGTTGTGATTGATGTATGCTATTGTTTATACTATGCATATTCTGAGACTGCGGCAATTCTGGTCTAAGCCTCGTAATACACAAAATAAAAATTGATCTGGTGTAACCGCTTTGTTTAGGCTGACTGTTGCTTATTTACCTTCTTGAAGGGAATATAAGAAGTCCTTTGGAATGCATACGTATTCATTCCAGATAGACATTTCAAGGTTGATAGCTATCGTTGCTTGAAGCTTGATAGCTTGAAATGCAACTACTGTGTAGATATTTTATCGCGGCTTGATTCAAAATCTATCGAGCTTCTTTGTGTGTAAGCTACTTAAAAGTACGTTGGATCGATTTTTCTAATTTTCTAATTTCAAATAATGTACACATACGTTTAATAAATGAATACCCCAATATTACGTCCATGCTTAGGCGCATTAATAAATAAGTTTGTTACATACAAAAAGTGAAAGTTGGGTATGGCAAAAGAAGCATGAGAGCAGAATAAATGCTGTAGAAATGAGAGCGCTAAAAAGCATATGTGGTGTGACTCTGAAAGATAGAATAATGAATAGTGTGATTAGAGAGAGATGCGGCATGAAAGTGGATACAGTGACAAGAATAGAAAAGGGTATGTTAAGCTGGTTTGGATGTGTAGAAAGAATCGACGAGGCAATACTGACTATCTAGATTTAGATATCATTAGAGCGCGTACCAAAAGGTTTGGGTCCTCATACCTCTGCCGAACGACCAAGGCATGGAATTCTCTGCCAAGGCACGTGTTTCCTTCTTCCTTCATTCCTGGGTTCTTTAAGCGGGGCGTGAAAAAGCATCTTCTCAGGCCGTCAAAGTAGCGACCTCAACATCGCCTCGGCTACTGTGGGGACGATGTTGAGGCCACTGCTCTTAGACCACACGACTGCTTACCATCAGGTGGAGTGTAGTCATTTTGACGAGCAAAATAAAAAAAAACTTATCTTATAGGGGGGCCAGTCATTGCAGATCGGCGACACTTCGACCCAGTGGGATCTTTTGTGTCGACACTCTCCCAATAACGACTGCCATAGATGTTCATGGCAGCCGGGACCAACGGCTTAACGTGCTTTCCGAGGCACGGAGCAGGCTATAATTATTGTTAATCAATACGCACATAATTTCGAAAAGTCATATAACTTCCGAAAGTCAGAGGTGCGCGACGTGGGTTCGAACCCGAGACCTTCTGCATTACAGTCTGTTGGTCTCCCCACTGAGCTATCGCTGCTCACAAAAAGACTGACTAAGAAAGTTTATAAGGCTAGTGTGAATGGAACAGTCGCAAGAGGAAAACCTAGGCGAACGTTTCTCGATCAGATCGGAGTCGTTCTGGACAAAGGCCAGGTTAAGAGCTCCTTGAACCGACGGGCGTGTATGAGGAATGTGATGAAAGTTAATGAAGACAGGGAAGTGTGTCAGGATCGTGGCAAATGGAAATCCGTAGTCTCTGCATACCCCTCTGGGAAACAGGCGTGAATCTATATATGTATGTACATACAAAAGATTAATGCTAAACTACTTCGCATAAGAAATATATTGTCATTTAAAGAAAACTTGATCAGTGGGCATTGAAATTTCGTTGTCCCACGAAGGATGTCACCAAGCCTCTGACGCATAGAACACAGATTTATCTTTTTTATTATCATCTATGAAGTGCTATCAATCATTGTTTAATCGCGATGATATCATAGCCATAAGCGTATCACCATAGCGGTCGATATCAAACGAAATCTCTAATTTCAAAAACATGTTTTAAAATGTTTAATGGCTGTCAGCCCTACATAGTCACAAGGCCAACGAGGTAGTTATGCCCTTTTATGTTTATAGATCAGAGAGTCAAGTGTTCGTGAATCATTCAGCAAACTTTATAGTTATCTTATTTCGGGGCCAGTCAGTGCAGACCGGCGACACTTCGACCTAGTGGGATCTTTTGTGTCGACACTCTCCCAATAACGACTGCCATAGATGTTCATGGCAGCCGGGACCAACGTCTTAACGTGCTTTCCGAGGCACGGAGCAGACAATAATTGTCAATCATAACGCACATAATTTCGAAAAGTCATATAACTTCCGAAAGACAGAGGTGCGCGACGTGGGTTCGAAACCGAGACCCTCTGCATTGCAGTCTGTTGGTCTCCCCACTGAGCTACCGCTGCCTTTCTTTCTATCAATCTTTATAGTTACATGAGCGTCTTTATGTCTCAGCGTGTGTGTTTAAGAAACAATATGGCTGATACATCTTACTTTTTTATATTGAGAAACTTGGGTCTACTTTATATGGCATATGGGTAACGGCGATTAAATAGAAATTGCTTCGTTGCAGTCAGCATGAATTAAATAAGAGCCCAATCCAATTTACTTGAAGATATTAAGGCTACGAAATTGCGTCTATACTTATGAAAGAAAGAAAAATAATTTATTAGACGCAAAAACACAACATAGAAACAAGAAGAAAATACAAAAAAATAAACAAAAATTAATAAAATGTTGTGCAGTGTGTCCAAATGGTTCCAGCTATGCATATAAATCAACTGCTTACTACACTTATTATCTACCAAAACGATCAATAAGGCATTTCATATTATTTTATGCACCCCGCTGGATTCAAGATTTTTAAAGTTACTATAAATTTGGGTTTGCAATTACGAGTATTTTGTGTCCTTAAGCAACGACTTTCTGCCTTATCAACGCGCGAGTTTTTAGCTTGCTGGTGGAATCTGCCGCAGGTTTCCGGTAACTACTAAACATCAGACAGTAGTATGCTTTGTTTTTCAATATCCCTTTTTGGAATATCTTGGGGGCGGCCTAGCAGTGGAAGTCTTTTGGTAGACATGATGATGATGATGATGATCCCTTTTTGTACCACCTCGTTGGCAAACAAGCAAACGATCCGTTTGATGGCAAACGATTACCCTAGCCTATAATACCTTGCAATACCAGTCTATGGCTTGCGCGTTGCCGACCTTGCAAGAAAGAAAAAGATAGAATGAAAAGCTTGGGCAGTAGGTATATGACCTTTCGGGACTTTTAGGGTCAGCGCCGACGCGCGACGGGTGGATTGATAGTACAACGAAATAAAATGACCGCGCTTTGAGTCGCTCGCCGTCATTTTATTTTGTTGTAGCAAATACAGTCGTATTCTAAAGCACTTTAGGTTGAATTTAAATTGTTACTGAATTAGTCTCTTCGCCGCTACTCCGTCCGTCGGCGCTGACTCTTTCTCATAGAAGAAAAGGCAGTGACGGAGTACTTTCATGCCGGTTTTGATGATATTCTCCCTTAATCTCTTTAGAAGTACAAAGGAATTTCATGTTAAGGTTTATCTGTTAACCTTACCCTTCTATCTGCCTAGGAATACTAGTTTTATAAACAGACAAGGTTTGAATTCTTGTATATAACGAATTAACTCCAATATTACTGAACCAAAAAAAAAATTATCGTACCATTAGAAAAAGACTTTGGCTAGAAGTAATGTAAGCTAACATCACGCTATGATACTCGAGAGCGTAGCAGTAATCATAAACGTGGGTGTAAACGCTCGGGACAACTAGTAATTGATAAACTCGAAAACTACTAAACCGATTTTAATCATTTTTCACTATTAGAAAGTTTATTTTTCCAGAAGTGACATAGACTTTAGAACATCACGCTATAAGTCATGGGAGCGGAGCAGTAATTACAAATTTGAGTGAAACCGTGGGGGACAGCTAGCACATTCTACAATAAATAGGCACATAGCTATATACTTATTTGTCCCGTGTTTATTGATTTCTGGTCCAAATTACGTCACGTTCTAAACATTATTGTCGGCCTCGATGGCGTAGTGGTTAGTATAACCGACTGCCACGCCTGAGGTCGCGGGTTCGATTCCCGCACAAGTCAAACATTTGTGTGCATGAACATTGATGTTTGTCTTGGTCTGGGTGTTTCTATGTATAATATGTATGTAATTACAAAAAAAATAAAAAATATATAATATGTATGTTTATCCATTATCTAGTACCCATAATACAAGCTCTGCTTAGTTTGGGCTAGATGGTGTTGTGTGTATGTGATAGAATATTATTATTATATTATTATTGTATCGCAAAATCTATTGTTACTCTGTGAAATGTATTTCATTTTGTTTGCCAATGTTTGGTTGTTGGTAGTTTTGATTTTATTTATACAACTACATGTTCCTGCGGTTTCACCCGCGTTTATCGTTACTGCACCGCCCCCGTGGGTCGTAGCGTGATGTTATATAGCCTATAGCCTTCCTCGATAAATAGACTATCCAACGCTAAAACAATTTTTCAAATCGAACCAGTAGTTTCCAAGATTAGCGCGTTTAAACAAACAAACAAACTCTTCAGATTTATTATATTAGTATAGATTTTAACATTTTCATTAATTCTTTTATGCTGTAGCGATAGCCTAGTAGCCTCCTATATTGTTGTAGCTTGGCCTTAATATAATGCCTTTAAAACAGATCCGCTTTAGGGATAAAAAACACCCAGGATAAAAACAATAGTTTGTGGTACACTTGGAATTTTGTTTTGTGCGGAGTTCAAACTCGCAATACATGCATTGTGTATGACGTGTGAACACCGCGCTGTGCATGTGCGCAGCAAATATTCAGCTGGAGCCCTTTGTTTGCCCCTATGCCAGTTTATATTTACTAGCGGTCGCCTAGTGCTCGAAATTCGACCAAAGTTTGCCTGTAAGATATTGCTGCTATATGTCATTATATATTGATATATGTAACCATAGTTACGCGCTTCCACTGCGTGTGTCAAATGCATGGATGTGTGGGTGTAGTGTTTTTTCATTAATTTAATGTATTTATAATGCATATTTTATATAAATATTAGGATTCGTCCCTCCTTCTCCATATAAACTTTAACTGTGCCAAATTTCATACTCCTCCGTCCGCGCAATTTTCGTAAAAAGGGGTACAAAGTTTTTGCTTCACGTATTAATATATAGATTTTGTATGTGTAACCTTGTAAATTCTGTCTTAATTCTATAAATATGTAAGTTTTGTGTGTTATATGTGTAACGAAAATAAATGGTTGAATGGTTTAAACACTGCGCGCAGTCATATTCGTTCCTTTAAAGTGCGCTAAAGCAAAAGCGATGTTATGTAATACAAGTAATGTTTTTTAAAACAAAAGCAATGATATGCTGCATTGAAAGGAAAACCATTCCTATTTCTTCCTTTGTCATATAGTCTTTATTTTCTGCCTCTGTGGCGCAGCGGTAGTGAATGTGACTGTTGTGCATGAAGTCTAGGGTTCGAATCCCGGGTCGGGCTAACAACAAGTTGTTGAGTTTTTCTGTTAAGAAATCTCAATACGAGCCCGGAGTTAGGAAGTTGGCGGTGTTAGACGCCCCGTGCCTCGAAATGCATGTAAAGCCGTTGGTCCTGCGCCTGATCTCTCTCCGGTCTTGTCGGATTATCCGTCTCATCCGATCATGAGAGTTAGGGAACAGAGAGTGCACTTGTGTTTGCGCACACACTTGTGCACTATAATAATATATCTCCCGCGCAGATGGCCAGTCTCCCTTAAGATTGGCCGTCATGACCGATATTCGGTCTGGAGGACATTATTATTATTATTTTCTGAGCAGCAATTATATATAGACCCGTGTCACTAATATACTTGCATTATTATTTACTTCTCATTAGTGTTATCCTTCACCCCTATTGCTAAATCGAACAAGCACCAGCTAACGTCAGTCGTAATTCTTTTGAAATATCAACAATTTGTATTATTTTACAACTCATAAAACGTTTATTGTGTTGCTACAGATACGAGCAAAACAATGGACAATAAAACAACAAAACAAGATATTCGAAAACATAAATAATATAAAGAAAAGCGCCTACGTGTTTTCTTACCGCAATTCAATGACATTTTTGAATCATACGTTCGAATAGCAGCTGAACTATTTAACAATACTATTCTGTAAATATTTTACTTTGAACTAAAATATCACTTCGATATTTGTATTAGTATCACGCCTCTATCCTTAAAGACATAAGCAAACGTGTTTTACCACACACATTTCAAAAGACTAGCGGTCGCCTAGTGGTCCAAATTCGACCAAAATTCCTAAGTTTGCTACTTTGTTTTCTGTTCTTCTCTATTACATATAAATAAGGTATAGGTAACCATAGTTATAAAGAATTGTACGACGTCAAACGAACAATGTCGAAATACTATAAACGCGATTCGACTGCGTGTGTCAAATGCATGGTTGTGTGCGTGTAATGTTTTTTCATTAATTTAATGTGTTTCTAATGCATATTTTATATAAATATTAGGATTCGTCCCTCCTTCTCCATATAAACTTTAACTGTGTCAAATTTCATTCTCCTCCGTCCGCGCAATTTTCGTAAAAAAGGGTACAAAGTTTTTGCTTCACGTATTTCACATCATGTAATAGGGGGCAAGCCAATTACATAGGATCTGAACTTGACTCCACGAACGGCCTAGTATTTTCAGTTGTAGGCTCGCCACTGCCGTCGCACCAATTGTTGAGGGTTCGACCTCCACAAGGAACATCTTCACACGGAACGAAAAGGGGAATGCCTATTCTCCATAGTGTCTCAGGCCAAAGATAGTCATCAAAAATTACTATAAAATTGATTGTTTTAAGGTCTTAACAGTATTAGGTACATATCTAAAAAATATATTCAAATTGACACCACTATTTTAGAAATACCTATTAAAAATAAAATGTATTGAGGTTATTTTTCTATACGAAAATGTGTCTGGCTGTAAGATAATTCAATAAGTAAATAAATATTTTTTTACGACAAAAGCAACTGGAATGTATTTTTCTCTAGCCTCTTGTCCACTCCTGGTCTCAGATGGACGTTCCCCTTTGTGTGATCCATAAATAGTTGTTCCCTAGTACAGACGACTATTTTAATTTTTTTTTGAATAATAATAAAAATATTCTATCACATACACACAACACCATCTGGCCCAAACTAAGCAGAGCTTGTACTATGGGTACTAGACAATGGATAAACATACATATATACTTTTTTTTTGTAAGTACATACATATTATACATAGAAACACCAATGAATGTTTGGAAAGGTCCTCGCGTCGCACAGAACAGTTATCTGTAGTGCGAGAGTAGCCTTTCTATAAATTTCGCTTAAACTACATTCATTAAAGGTCTTAGAAATACCATTTGTATTTTCTTGCAGTTCACACATCAGAATTCATTTTCTAGCAGTTGATAGTCGGCTTATCATTAGTTGGTTTACTTCTGATTGTTATTTTAATTGTGTAAAAATATAATATACTAGCTATTGCCCGCGGCTTCGCTCGCGTTAATTTAGGATTTGTCAATAAATTCGGATTGTACTCTGCTTGTAATAATATAATTCAATCATGATTCGAAAGACACGTGGCGCCATGTATTATCATAAGAACGTTATTATTGTTTTCCTCAGGAACAGTAACTTTTTTCGAGATGAAAGGTAGCCTATGTCCGTTTCTGTAGACCTGACAATGTATATGCAAAATTTCAGGATGATCGGTTCAGTGGTTTAGGCGTGGACAGGTAACAAACAAACAAAGTCATTTTCGCTTTTATAATATTAGTTAGGATTAGTATATGTTTCCGGAAAAGTGCGAGGTGTTTGCCAAATACATCGTATAATCCTAACTAATATTATAAATATGGATGTGAGTTTGTTACGCTTTAACGCCTTAACTACTCGACCGAACAACATGAAATTTCGCATACCTGTTAACAGGGGTACAGAAAAGAACAGGGTACCTTTCATCCGAAAAAATGTCTGTTTCCGAGAGGTAGAATATTTACATAACTTACATTTACTCGAGCGAAGTCGCTGGCAAAATCTAGTCGTCCATAAAACTCGACTTTATATTACATGAACTAATAATTTGTTTTTCTTTCCAGGTAAGCATCTATTGCAATTGTCCTGTTATAAATCTAAGTAAGTTTTATACGTGCATAACTAGTATATCTCCTATCTTATTTCGATATCTTATCTTACCTTGTGTGTGGGGCCAGTCAGTACAGACCGGCGACACTTCGACCCAGTGGAATCTTTTGTATCGGCCCCAAGATTTATCCCTTAGCTATCTTCTTATGAATGTACTGCATCAGCCACAGTGTACACTTCTGAGAGAGAAGCCTGAAGTCTTCAGGGTTTGGATATGCCAATCCCATCAGACCCATCCTCAGTCCAGCCAACGCGTCTCGATATCTTAATATCAAACCAGAATCCGCGCTGCTAATGAAAATGTTTATACGGGAAAATCAATTTCTCCGAGAATTGACCCAGGGATCTAATGTATAATTCCTCTTTCAACTTTGTAGACGGTTAAAAACTACTTTCTTCTTCTTTTCGTGTGGTTAGTGGCCAACCTGTTGTCAAGAGTTGTTCAAGCCGCCCGTAGGCCTCTGACATGGCTTAACGACTGCTGTCAATTTGGCAACAACCGGGAATCGACTTTTTACGTGCCCTCCGAAGCACGGGGACGCTTAGATGAAATACCACAAAGCGGTCACCCATCTATAGACTGACCACACCCAACGTTGCTTAACCTCGCTAATCGTTTACCAATCAGTGAGTGCAACTGGCACGCCTTAAAAACGCGGTTAAAACTGATTTCATTGCACATCAAGATATATAGAGAGCATTTGATAGTAACATTCTAGAGATCGTATAGTTACATTCTAAAGAATGATATTGTTGAATTCTTTACATACAAACATAAGTATATCAGAATAGATGACTTGATATTACGGCAACGAACTCAAACGCTAATTTATAAAGATATGCCCTCGGCATTCAACATTGTTAAAGACAAATTTAAAATGTATGCTCGTTTGTAAAACTTTTAGTGTTCTAAAAAAGACATTTCATAGATATGAATCGTACTAAAAATAATTTTAGCTGCGAGAAACTTTATTAACGTTACTGAAACTACATTTAGATTCGTTGCTAGGTTTAGGAAAAGGGTTGAGCCTATGAGAAGATACAAGAAATCCACAGCCTCTTACCTAAAATCGAAATCGAACCGAATAATTGTTTTAGAAATTTATGATCTCTGAGAATCGAATGCTTGGTGATATTCACCTGGCTCAAAGCGAATAATTGTGGGTATCAGAAATCTGTGATACATGTGAGTCTCGAATGCGCGGTGATACTCAAAGTGCATTTAACAGCAATATATACAGCGATAGCTCAGTGGGGAGACTAACAGACTGCAAAGCAGAGGGTTCGAACCCACGTTACGCATCTCTGACTTTCGGAAGTTATATGACTTTTCGAAATTATGTGCGTATTGATTGACAATTATCGCCTGCTCCGTGCCTCTGAGAGCACGTTAAGCCGTCGGTCCCGGCTACCATGAACATATATGGCAGTCGTTATTGGGAAGTCAGTGCCCTCTAATATCCTGACACTGGTCTAGCCTTAGGGTATCGTTAGCCTTCGGGTTGCGGAGGGCAGATGGCAGTCGCTCAGTGTAAAAACTGATACCCAGTCAAATCCGGTTAGACTAGAAAGCCGACCCCAAGTGACTTGGGAATAATAAAGGCTAAGGAAAAGATATGCAGTTAATAGCTTTAGTAGAATCTTGTGTTTGAAGATGCACACTGCACAACATTTAATTTTTTATTTTTTTGTATTTTCTTCTTGTTTGTATGTTAATATGTTGTGTTTTTGGTGTGTCTAATAAATCACTTTTCTTTCTTTCTTTGAAATGGGTACACAGATGTGTTGGTACCACCCACATTTCGCCAGCTGTTTTATATACGAACATATTGCCGTCCAACGCGCATATTTCAAGACTTTGTGTTGATACTAACAATTGTTCTACAGTAATTAATATACGCAATAACTCTATTCGACTTGGGAATCGAAACCACACGATCGACCGCAAACTAGCGTGTTGTGTCACAATACCAACAAATATTTTATCTAGGAATCAACTCAGTTTTATTTTTATACATTAGGATGATTAACAAGCATACGATTCCAGTACCGTATGTAGTCCATGATCAGTTAAACTTGTGGACTCAGTTTCGATCCCACGGCTTCTCTTTAGAATCTCTGACTTTTCGAAGTTAAGTGCGTATTAAAACCGCGAATCCTTTCAAACTGCGGCGGCTGGGCAAAATAGATTTTTCATTATGTCTGGTATTCTTTACAAACTACGTAGTTAATTATATCGCTTGCTTTAATATCGCGAGGCAATTTGCATGTCTAACAGTAGAATGTTATCAATATAATGTTCTCGAAGGCATGTGAAATCTGCCAACCCGCACTGGGCCAGTTTGGTAGACTATGAACTAACCCTTCTCACATCGAGAGGAGGTCTTACCTAGCGTTGAGACAGTTTTTATACTCAGCTGATCTTCTTCTCCCTTAGCTTTTATTATTCCCAAATCACTTGGGGTCGGCTTTCTAGTCTAACCGGATTTGACTAGATATCAGTTTTTACACGGAGCGACTGCCATCTGACCTCCGATAAACGATACCCTAAGGCTAGACCAGTGTCAGGATATTAGAGTACACTGACTTCCCAATAACGACTGCCATAGATGTTCATGGCAGCTGGGACCGACGGCTTAACGTGCTCTCCGAGGCACAGAGCAGGCGATAATTGTCAATCAATACGCACATAATTTCGAAAAGTCATATAACTTCCGAAAGTCAGAGGTGCGCGACGTGGGTTCGAACCCGAGACCCTCTGCATTGCAGTCTGTTGGTCTCCCACTGAGCTATCGCTGCTAATACTCAGCTGATATAATATAATATTATTATATTATGATCACTTGCTACACCAAAACATCCTAAGGATAAAAGAATTAAAGATCGGATGGAAGGATCAAAATTGAGAGATTTAGGTAGGTCAGCCTCTAAAACATATAGATACTATTTTTCAATAAATTGTCGTAATAATTCATAAGGGTTTCCAATGTCATATTTTATGATATTATGATATATGTACGTACATATTTCGCAGTACCTATTGTTATACAATAGGTTTGCTGTGTCATTTATTAAAAAGGATGAATGTAATAACACAGCTAAGGTTGTCTGTAGGTTGTTATATTCTATGAAACATATTGCAATGGATAATAAATACATATTAACAATTGTATACTGCGTACGTGCTATGATATATTATTTATTTATTTATATATAAAAAGACCATGCGGTTACAACTTAATTTAGCTGCTATTGAAACTTTAATATAGGTAGCTACACTAGATGTTCCGCGGTTTCACCCGCGTTTATCGTTACTGCGCCGCCCCTGTGGGTCGTAGCGTGATGTTATATAGCCTATAGCCTTCCTCGATAAATAGGCTATCCAACACTGACAATTTTTTTCAAATCGAACTAGTAGTTCCTGAGATTAGCGCGTTCAAACAAACAAACAAACTCTTCAGCTTTATAATATTAGTATAGATCCAATTTGATTATATCGATATTTACTATACGTCAAAAAGTAATAATCTCTATAATATTATAAAGCTAAAGAATTTGTTTGTTTTGTTGAACGCGCTAATCTCGTTCCTGAGATACTGGTTGGAATTGAAAAATTTTTTACTGTTGGATAGCCCATTTATCGACTAAGACTATATAACATCACGCTATGACCAATAGGAGCGAAGCATTAATGTTGCAAAAACGGGGAAAATTCTTTTATGTGAAGCAGACGAAGTTGCGCGGGTCAGCCAGTGGTGTATAAATTATAGCCTACTAGCTTTTGCGCGCGGCTCCGCCCGCGTGGTACCTACATCAATAAAAAGTAGCCTATGTCATTCCCTAGGTTTTAAACTATATATGTACCCAATTTCATCTAAATCGGTTAAGTGGTTTAGCCGTGAAAAGGTAACAGACAGACAGAGTTACTTTCGAATTTATAATATTAGTAAGGAGTAAGGATTAATTGATAGATTATTTAATGTACCTATATATAGAGTATGTTGGTTAATAAACTACTGTACATCGATTACAATCTGACAAAATTGTGTGCATTATATCGTGAATTTTATTTGCCGGGCGATAAAATGACAATGTTTACAATTTAATTTTTTTTTATTCTTGTTTTTTTTGGAACTTTTACGCACAGCGTATGTCAGTTCCATCATAGCCTAAACATAATACTAACCACATATCTAACTATTTTAATACATCCGACATGAATTTGAACAGAACTTTCACGTTGTCGCTATTAGGTTCCGATAAAATTTTGTGTAACAGTTTACAATAATTTCATTGATTTAATAAAGTTAGAAACGGCTGATTTAATATTCGGGTGATATGAGAAATGCCATCAAAGAAAGTCTCTTTGTCTGCTTGTTTGCTTACACTAATCTCCACAAAGGCTAAGCCAACTTGGATATGGCTTTCATTTAAAGTTGTTGACAAAAAAAATAATATGTAAATTTTAGTGTTGAGAAGATAGGCGACATCGGTTAAGATCTTCGCGCTGTTAGACTAAGATAAAATTCGCCGATACATTTGCAACTAATGTTTTTTTTTCTCTACTAAACTAAATACCGTTCGTCCGTTCACTCTACTTGCTTGTCCACCTGCTAACATTGATTTATACATAGGTCATTGACCCCGTGAACTTGAAACTTACACCGGTCTAGAATACTGCGACCTTTATTTTTTTTTCTATCCATTTCTCTGCTTGGGAGTTATGTTTTATTTTAGTTATCATTTACGAGTGTATTGTGGCATCGACAACGCGGCACATGTTCGGTTAGACCGGCGCGTGCGCACGCATGTCAGTCGCCGCGGTTCGCTGGTCGCGCGCGCTTATCTTATAAACTCGGATCGATACTTATAACACGCCGTGTTTACTGTAATTGCTGTATTGAACGCAACCACTTTCTAACGTTTTTATAAATTTTTGTACATATTTTTTATTATAATATAGCCTTAAAATATTTTTAAAGTATTTGTGTTCGAAGATAAAAAGATAAACATTAAATGATAACGTTGTCGAAGTTTGCAAAAACAAAGAGTCATTAAACATGTGATATCGCCGGTTATTTGGATCTCGACTCATGCGCATGTGCCAAGCGTTGAAGACGCATTTCTGTAGTGTCGACCGATGACACCGGCTCGTCCATCTACCCCACACGCTTTTTTAATCACTTTTTATCTGTACCTTCATTCGTAGACTAATACTAAGTAATTTGGTGTTCTTCAATATGGAAATTTTGTTAGTGCAAGACGGTCCTATTGTGATATCCTGGATTGTTTTCCTGTTGCTCATATGCAGATGCTATTACCAAATCGGGTGTATAAAATGTACTGGTGAGTATTTGGATGTAATGAGTTATGTACGTGCGTGCTCGTTTCATTGTAGTCGATTGAAAATGTTGATTTTACTTTGTAATGCGATCGAAATTGACGTGGAAACCGTAGTAAAGTGATGTTATAAGCTTTTATTTAAATACTGTGCATTTTTAAGGATTAAAAGCAATAGTATAAGGTCGAACTAATAGTTTTCAAACGCAGTACAATTCACTATCGATCTACACTCAATGGAAATTATGTATAGTTCTGTAAGGTAAAATAAAAGCGCATTGTTTATATTCTTGCAGGTTACACAAATCTGTAACACTTAAATAAGATTTATTATATTTGTTCGAACTTTGCAAACCAAGTATTATTAAGCGTGAAACTTTTAATTATTTTGTAATTTCTCTTGACTGTTTTACATGTAAACATAAATTAGCTTGAACGACATTAATTACTATGTAATCCACGCCTGTGACATCTTCTACCAACTGGGCTGCCATCTGTCACTGACTAAAACTTAAATAAGTTTGACGCTCCCTTCTCTTGGTCTGTTATTCTTCCAAACAAAAATACTGCATGTTTTATACTAATGAAAAACAAACCATTTTTCAATGTTACATTGCCGCTAAAACCATTTGTTATCCGCAGCGAAAAGGTTTTATAAATTGGCAATAATTCGGGTGAATCGAACGTTAAATCGTATCGTGTATTAATCGATTTTATTGCACAGTCGCGTGTCAACTAACTGACACGGGATGGACGCGTGCTGTCGACACTACTCGAGGTTAAGCCCTGCACACACGTGGTAGTCATAGTATCGATATAGGGACTACGGACTAATATTTCGTGACGAATGATAAGAAGTATAGCATAGTCTTTGTAACGTAAGGTTTTTGTAATAAGTCAATTTAAAGCTACATTACTACTTCGAATAACAACTGCTGTGAGTAGTATTTATTTTGTTACTGTTGTAGACACGTTGATATTTTTGAGATAGCTCGCATAGTTCTGGAGTCAATGGCGTCCTTAATTATGACTAGACAACCTATGGCGTCAAGTGCGTCACCCTGGTCAAGACGTCAGACTCCAGAGAAGATATTTGCAGTCATACCGTGTTTTCACCAAATCACTCATACTTTAAGAAAATATTAAAATAATCTCGATCAGGTATTTAGGTTTAAAAAGATCTTTATTATTACTCAAGAACATTACAGTTCACTTAACGAGCATAAAATAACATTGAAATTAAAGGAATCAGTAGTATCGTAAGTATTAAAAAAAAAATATGGTTCCCATTCCTATTAAGTACGTTTGATAACAATAAAAACATCATTTCGTTTATTAAATATTATGGTCTAATGATGGTAATTTTGTTGTTTGTTGTTGTTATCTATTTCTTTTTTTTATTAGTTGTGTGCTTTACTCTTTTCTTTTTTTTTACATGGTGAAAGTATAATATTTGAATAATTTGTAATATGGAAACCTGTAGGATATAGTTGTGGTCACAAAATTGTCGGTTGGAGCAGTCGGTTCGACGGGTTATAGGTATATTAAGTTAAAAAGTTATACATTAAGTTTTAGTATTAGTATTTCTTTTGTTGTTATAAGCATTAATGTAATAACCACTGGATTTCGAAGTGAATAAATTAATGATTTAATGATATTATAAGAAGTCGGTACATTAACTGAATTTAATAAAAACAATATTACTTGTAAACAGAGGTGTTACGCTCATATTTCACCAGCTGTTGTCCTATACCTAATGTCATCTTGTACAACTACACTCTGCGTATTGCTACTGATAATTTCGAGACCCGGTAATCGAACCCCACCGTTATATACTACAGTCGAATTCGCTACCGCTACACCATCGAGGACTACATCGGTATCAGCAGACACGTACCAATTTAAAGCAGTAATTACTCAATAACCAATCGTTAGTATCTGTTTGCTACTAAATACTAGACCGTCTACGTAGGTCCTTACACGTTACCAAGTAATAGTACACCTGTGTTTGTTATAGATACGTCAACAAGTTCACAATATACTTGCATTATTTTTGTATTCAACATCTAAGGTATTTTTGTATTCTTATTGTTAAACATCCAATGTAAACACATGACGTCTGTTTTTGATGTTCCATTATGAATTAAATTATATGCATGTCACAATAAAACAGGCAAGTTTTGAGACAAACATGATCGGTCTGTGTTTCAGCGAAAACTGTCTCGAAAGTTTAAAAGTCAAACAAATATGTGTTTGGGTGACATTAGAATTTGATTTAGGTTAAACTTTGTTTACACCTGTCACATAGGTAAAATTGAGATATTTATTTATTTTATTACATTTGTGGGTTTGTTACGCATTCGCCCCTAAATTACGTCCCACATTCCAAACAGTTCCTCATTCGCTCCTCTTTTTTAATTATTCCATTTTCGTCCTACATTTTTGAACATAATATGGTTAGCAAAACAAAACATGTTTATAAATTATTTTAAATCTTTTCAATGTCAGGCTCATGATGTCACGCAATCATAAGCCCAAAGTTTTACTGCGAGAACAACGAGGTAGTGTAAAACATTTTTCGGCAGACGGTACAACAAAAATTCTATACAGAAAAAAACAGGGCCAGAAAAGGAACATAATTTAAGACGAAAAAGTAATTACATTAAGAAATTAATATTTATTTTAATTTCGGGGCATATGAGGCACAATTTTTAGGGCGAATGCGGATTTTTACATTCGGTACGAAACATTAGGGTCGAATGCGGAATAAACCCACTTGTGAGGGTCAGAAAGTTAAGGCAAACTACAAGCAATACTACTAGTTAAAATATTTTCACTATGTCTTTTCAAAGAATTTTTCATCGCGTCAATAACAAGTTCTATATAGATATAACTTCAATAATGTCTATCTGTATCAGATACCTTTTCGACTGCCTTCTCTAGAAGGCAGTCGAAAAGGTATCAGTACAGTTTTCATCCTCATAATATGCACAGACTGTATCTATACAGTCTGTGCATATTATGAGGATGAAAACTGTTTTCAAACAAGTTCATTCTTATTTTTAGGAATTCACCTATCAGTTACAATGCCATATCTAGTTATAAATAACTAGATGTGCCCGCGGTTTCACTCGCGTTTATTGTTACTGCGCGACCCCCGTGGGTCGTAGCGTGATGTTATATAGCCTATAGCCTTCCTCGATAAATAGGCAATCCAACACTAAAATAATTTTTCAAATATCACAATATGTCTACTTCTACGTGTAATTATATCCACGGTCATATATGTTATCAGTGAAATCTTTTAATTGGCCTTCACCTTATTATTATTATGTTAATAATGTATTTTAGCTGTAAGTTGCCTAAAATATTAAAATAAAATAAAATAAATCGAACCAGTAGTTCCTGAGATTAGCGCGTTAAACCAAACAAACAAACTCTTCAGCTTTATAATATTAGTATAGATTTATATTGCAAAATCCAAAGAAACCAGATAAATTGCGACTGTAAACTTATACCATAAGTTTGACCGGTGAGCTGTCTAGATAGTCTCTTGTTGTCCGTTGTGTCCTTTGTTGTCTGACAGATTGTGCGGTAGTCAGCGTGAATTTAATATCCTCCTCACGCGAATATAATTATGTGTATTTAGAATCTCATGCACACTTATAATCTTGCAGTATATATTGCATATTTAATTCGAATACTTTCTTTAATTAAACTTAAATAATAAATAAATCGTTTATTTGAGCAAACAGATTTAGAACTACAACAAAGATGGAGGTCTCCTTTTAGGCAAATAATGCCTGTGTTAGGAAACCCCGCTCTTCCATAATAAAACGTACATTAAATTATGATCTATTTGAGCAAACATAATAATAATAACTTATCACTGCTATCATATCATAAGGCGCTCATAACCAGTTGCACTCATTGATCGGTAAATGATTAGCGAGGTTAAGCAACGTTGGGTGCGGTCAGTCTATAGATGGGTGATCGCTTAGTGGTATTTCATCTGAGTGTCTCCGTGCGTCGGAGGGCACGTAAAAAGTCGGTCCCGGTTGTTTTCAAATTGACAGCAGTTGTTAAACTCTTGACAACTCTTGACAACAGGTTGGCCACTAACCACACGAAAAAGAAAAGAAAGAATGCTATCATGAGCTCTACTGCAAAAGCTGTCACAGGCCGTTCATTTCTTCCTTTCTTCGCCTTCTTCATATATTTAAATTCACCAAAGCTAATTATAAGTTAGTGTTGGCAACATAGTGCAATGAGTGATCAAATCTTCAGGTTCTTTATTCTGTAATCCGACGCCTTAATAGTCCATGCTAAAAATAACAAATATTATCGGATCTTAAATATATCGTCAAAATAGCTTAGTACATTGAAAATATTTATCGATTAGTCAGACACTGTAAAACAAACAAAACAAATATTATGAAATAAGTAGCTTATGTATGTACTGACTTAAGAATTCATTTATTTAACGTACAATAATTGAGTGTCACTGTTTTAACAAAAGGATCAGAACATTTGCCCGTGCTTTGTGAACACCTCAGTAAAAAAAAGTTTGGGCCAGTTTTTGGGGACTGCCGATAAAAGTGAAAACTTTAATTCTTGATCATAAATACTTCTTTATAAACAAAAAAAAAAGAAAGGGGGCGGCTCGGACTGCTGATACTCTCTTAGAGCTTATTAAAGGGGTCAACATTTAGTTATTTTTTGCGTAGGACGCACCATTTCCGAGATATTGTTAATATTCTAAAATAATTCAAAATTGGAAAGCGTGGAAGCGTGACGATGACGAAGCGTGACGATGACGCGAGTTCTAGGATTTTTGTTCATCCAGGATGTGCTCAACGCACCTAAAGAAGTTTCCACTTCAAAAACAACTTAGATTCGTTTTTGCATGACCTATTTATTTATATAAACCATCACCCAATCCCCAAGTTATTAAGTTATTCATACGAACCCACTGACACATGTTAAGTTTCACCGATATATTAATGTATTACCACGATGCTGACGTTAATAAATGTATTTTGCATAAACCGTCCGGCACAGTACCCTCTATTGTTTATAGCCGTCAGTTGGCCAACATGTGGGACATTGGGTTCACCCGTGCAAACATGACATGTAATCAAAATAGATCGGTGGCAACATGATGATCTAATTATTTAAATATGTCGCATCGATCATTATGCATGTTTTGCGATATTTGCCAGGAAGTTTGAGATTTATAGCTGATGCAGCATACCGGCTATAAAATTGCTTGACTGCCAGAAGTTTCTTGAGCAAATTTTGCAAAAAAACCTATGCATTGTTTGCATACATAGGAGATCTCAAGCGAAGTGTTTGTTTGATTTAGAGTTGTTGTTCCAAGTTGCTGTGTCTATCTATACTTAATATTATAAAGCTGAAGAGTTCGTTTGTTTGAACGCGCTAATCTCAGGAACGAAAGGTTCGAATCGAAAAATTATTCTTTTGTTGGATAGCTTATTTATCGAGGAAGGTTATAGGCTATATAACATCACGCTACGACCCACGGGGGAGGCGCAGTAATCATAAACGCGGGTGAAACAGCGGGCACATCTAGTGATTTATATTTCTTCAGGAATTGTAGCCTATAGCGAGAAATGGCTTTTTAACATTTTGAGGAGATGTGTCGATTATGGTGATATGCACTGTGCTCTCGTTTAGGTTTATGGCTTTATAAAGCTAGTAATGAATAGCGAATATACTATTATTTTGTTAGACTGAGACGACGATCGTTCTAAGAATAATATACCTGCTTAGCCTTAGCTTTGACAGTAACTAGGGATAGAAATTTACTATATACGGATTTTATCGCGTTGTTTATTTGACACTTTAGCAACCGAAACGTCGGGGAAAGTGTAAACATAAAAATAAATAGTTTTAATAGTTTCAATAATTTAATTCGCTTAAAAATTAGTAAAGATTTATAATAGTAGTGTAACAGTTTCTTAATTATGTAATAAAGTGTCAAATAAACAACGCGATAAAATCCGCATATAGTAGTTTAATTTCATAATAACATTCGCGTAAACAGAAGACAATATTAGTAACTAGGGAGACAGATCTCAGACTCCGCACACATTTTTTGTACAGTGTGAGATTTAAATTCAGTCATCATAATTATTTTTTAATATAATATCAGCCCTGTATATAAACAATCCTTCTGATAGGCTTGGACCTCTTCTCAATACGAGAAGAGAAAGACCACAGTCCACCACGCTGACTCAACGAGGATTGGCAGACTTCTCACATCTTCGCAAACATTATGTAGAACTTTGAAATTAAACTACTATAAACGGATTTTATCGCGTTGTTTATTTGACACTTTATTACAAAATTTTCAAAACTATTACACTACTATTACTATTAAACTTTACTAATTTTTAAGCTAATTAAATTATTGATACTATTAAAACTATTTATACTATTACTATACCTGCTATTATACTATTTATATTTATGTTAAGTTACTATAAAATCCGTATATAGTAGTTTAATTTCAATGAATAACATTCGCGTAAACAGAAGAGAATATTAATAATGTAGAACTCTCAGACATGCAGACGTTTTTCTTCGCAGTTAAGCGATCATATTGTTGATCTTTAATCACTACACCGTTCAATCTATATTGGGATTAGTTCATACAAAAGTCATTTAGTAATTACTGTTGAGTGATATATGAGCATCGTTGTGTAATTATCTGAATGCGAGTAAACCCAGTTACATATTATTTTGCATGTAGGTCGCTCGTGCGTTCTTGCATATAATTAATGTATAATCTCTATCCTAATTACGCATTCATTATACTTCGGACATTCACCATTCATTTGCGATCTAGTATTGTTCAGACGTATTCATACATTCAACAATAGCTGGGTAATCAATTATCATCAACATCACTATCAAACATTGACATTTTTTAGTTATATTTTCTACTGCAAAAAATCTTTAGTTTACAAGATTTTTGCCGCGGTTGCGCTCGCATAAATGTAAGCTATGTCAATTTTCTATCCCTTAAGAATAGTACTATTTTCTGGATGAAAGGTACCCTAAGTAATTTTCTGTACCTTTGACAATGTGTAGTCGAAATTACATGATGATCGGCCGAGTAGTTAAGGTGCAAAGGCGTAACAAACTAACAAACTCATATTCGCGTTTATAATATTAGTTAGGATATAACTCGTTTAGGACTTGACATTGCCCTCTATAATGTCTTTTCCTCTCCCAACGCAACGTCTCAAAACATTTTCAAACAAAAGTATTAAATCATCTAAAATTCATAACTTTATCTAGAGCTTTATTGTCTGTATTTCGGTACATGGCAGGCACTTGAAAGCGATCTCGTATTTCGTCCTCGTACGAAAACTAAAATGAGATGTCGTCTCAAAACAGTAAGTTGTACACAAGTTGTGGTACCCAGGACGCCAGACGTCTCGACGTTCCATTGCTGTGTATCTAGGTGACCTGGTTTACGCCGGCCGCGTTGCACCCGACATGGGTTACGAAATTGCATACTTTGACGGCGTATACTTGCTTCACCGATATATTCGTCGCTGGATACTCGTAAAGATTCTATGTTCCGTAATAAAATACAATAACAGCATACATTCTATTAAATCTAGCTTTAGTACATAATCCTTACTAATATTATAAATGTGAATGTGAGTTTGTTTGTTACGCTTTCACGCATAAACTACTTGACCGATCATGATGTTTCGCATACACGTTGTCAGGGGTACAGAATAGGACATAGGGTACCTTTCATCCAGGCAAAAGGTCTGTTTCTAACCAACCTACATTTATACGAGCGAAGCTACGGTCAGAATCTAGTATTAATATAAAATTAAATATTCCTCATGTTGAAGTAAGCTATCTCGAAAATATGAATTTATAAAACGGTTTTAGCTTGATATGAGGTTGTATGGAAATGTTTTAAGAGTATATGGATATAGTTACTTAGAAATTTCTCTCGTGGGTTGATTTTATACAATATATCTTAGTGTATCGTAAAAGCTGAATTTTATCTTTATTTCGTAACATGCTTCATGTTATACAAATGAGGTTTTTATAAAAATAGTTATATCGAGCCACGACGCAACGATTTATTTTCGTTGGTTCCCAACCTATCATAATTCTTACAGGCATTGGATCTATTTATCCTAACTATTCTCAATTTGACAATAACCGGGACCGACGTTTTACGTGCCCTCGGAAGCACGGAGACGCTCAGATGAAATACCACTAAGCGGTCACCCATCCATAGACTGAACGCATACAATGTTGCTTTACCTCGCTAATCGTTTACCGATCAGTGAGTGCAACTATGATTCCTAACTAATATTATAAATGCGAATGTGAGTTTGTTTGTTACGGTTTCACGCTTTAACTACTCAACCGATTATCATGACATTTCGCATGTGTATAACAAATTTCAATTTCAGGGGAACAGAAAAGGACATTCATCCAGAAAAAAGTTCTGTTACTAATCTAACCTAACCAAATTTAAAAAAAAAAAATCTTTCCCTTTGTGGCAGACAAGCAAGTGGCCCACCTCATGAAAAGTGGTAACCGCTGCTCATGGACTTCAGCAATGTCAGGACACAGTAAAGTCGCTGCCTACCGTGAAAGAAGAACTCTCTTTAAACCTCCTTTGAAGAAGGACATATCATAGCGCTCGGGAAAATTTAATTTAAATCTAGCAACTATAGTATTTTATAGTTAAAGGGTGTTCCTGCAGTCGTTGCCCTTTTCAGTAGGTGGCACATCACGTTACATTATCGTAACTCGACCAAATTGCCATCTGTTGAACAATTATCTCGACAAAACAAATATAACCTCAATAGCTCGAGTCGTTCAAAAGTTACACGATCACAAACATATATCTATCTATATCTATATATTTAAAAATAGAATAAGGAATAGTGTGATTAGAGGGAGATGCGGCATGAAAGTGGATATAGTGACAAGAATAGAAAAGGGTATGTTAATCTAGTTTGGACATGTAGAAAGGATGGACGAGGAAAAACTGACAAAGAAAGTTTATAAGGCTAGTGTGAATGGAACAGTTGCAAGAGGAAAACCTAGGCGAACATTTCTCGATCAGATCGGAGGCGTTCTGGATAAAGGCCAGGTTAAGAGCTCCTTGAACCGACGGGCGTGTATGAGGAATGTGATGAAAGTGAATTAAGCCAGATAAGTGTGTCAGGATCGTAGCAAATGGAAATCCGTAGTCTCTGCCTACCCCTCTGGGAAACAGGCGTGAATCTATGTATGTATGTATATTTAAAAATCTCGTGTCACGGTGTTTGTGGTCGCATTCCTCCGAAACGGCTGGACCTATTTTTATGATTTTTTTACGTACAATTGGTAGGTATGAGAATAGGTAGTAAAGCATATTTCATACCCATAGGTGATTAGGGTGTCCCTATCGAATGAATTTATATGGCAGAACAACGTATGCCAGGCCAGCTAGTATTTCTATAACAAATAAATTAAATTAAAAAAAAATTGGGTCTGTCTTTGTGGACTGCTGATAAAAGTGAAATCTTTAATTCTTGATAATAAAGACTTCTTTATAAACAAAACAGGGCGGGTCGGATTTCTGATACTCGCTTAGGGTTTATTAAGGGGATCAAAATTTCGTTATTTTTTGCGTAGGACGCACCATTTTTGAGATTTTGTTAATATTCTAAAATAATTCAAAAATGGAAAGCGTGGAAGCGTGACGATGACGAAGCGTGACGATGACGCGAGTTCTATAATTTTTGTTCACCCAAGAAGTGCTCAACGCGTCTAAAGAAGTTTTCATTTCAATAAAATGCTATTTCTCTTTTCTTTGGATAAGAAAACTCAAGACCTAAGAATTATTATAAATATTAAAACAACAGACACAAAGAACCATTTTTAGTTCACACAAATTTTTGACTCATGTAGGATTCGAACCCATAACACACGGCGTGTTTTAAACCACTAGGCCATTTGTGCTGTCAGTTATCTATACTAATATTATAAAGCTGCAGAGTTTGTTTGTTTGTTTGAACGCGCTAATCTCAGAAATTACTGATTCGATTTGTAAAATTTTGTGTTGGATAGCCTATTTATCGAGGAAGGCTATATGCTATATTACATCACGCTACGACCCGCGGGGGCGGCGCAGTAACGATAAACGCAGGTGAAACCGCGAGAACATCTAGTAGCATATACACGATTACACTTTAAATGTGTGCATCTGTGTCCTCAATGTGGCGAAGCGAAGAGACCAAGAACTTCTATAAATACTTCGTGGTATCTAACTGTTCTTAAGATCATCAGCTTTAACCACTGCAACATACATTACAGATGAAACACAACAATCATAAAACTATAATTTGTCGACCTCGATGGCGTAGTGGTTAGTGTAACCGACTGCCACGCCTGAAGTCGCGGGTTCGATTCCCGCACAAGTCAAACATTTGTGTGCGCGAACATGGATGTTTGACTTGGTCTGGGTGTTTCTATATAAAATATGTATGTATTTACAACAAAAAGTACATATGTATGTTTATCCATTGTCTAGTACCCATAGTACAATCTCTGCTTAGTTTGGGCTAGATGGTGTTGTGTGTATGTGATAGAATAGAATAGAATATCTCCAACAATGTCTCGTCTAGACTCATCAGACTGACAGTTATAGCAATGCATGAAACACCTGGATTTATTTTGTATGAGCCCACGCAACTCATCATACTGTACATAATTATATAATTTAGTTAATACCATATTTTGCCCGCATCATCAATTTTGCATACACGTTGTCAGGATAACAGAAAAAGACAAGGTGTATCTATCTTTCATTTCAGTGTGAGAGATCGTGGAACTCCGTCGCCTCCTTCTGTGAGGAAGTAATTGCCATCAAGGAGGCGGCGGAGCGGGAGAAGGAGCGCTTAAACCGTCTCCCCAACCGCAGAACCGGGCGCCGGAGGGCGCGAGATGACCTCCAGCCACCCTGAGGTTTGACCTGGGGGTGGTGGGCTGCGTGGGCCTGCTCACCACCCGATCAGCACCAGGTCCTAAAGGCGGCGTGCGTGTTCCTACGTGCGCTTCTGTGTCGTGTCTTGTTCCCCCTCTAGGGGGACGGTGGAGGAAGTATGTTTTGGGTAGTGGCCTGCCGTTTCACACGGCGGGCCGAAACCACGGCGAGGTCGCGATTGCATGTGAAAGCGATTCGCGCGACCTCGCCATCTATGGTTATGCCGAGAACACCGTGGTAGGTTTAGTCGGTATTACCGGGGTATCTTTTCCCCGGTGATCCCGACATAACCTCTCCGTCGCCCCGCAGAGAGGTATGCGTCAAAGCATTCCCCCACGTAAAAAAAGAAAAAAAATAAGTTTATTAACAGTAGGTATGTGTTCTTTAAATAAAATATAACCTATGTATGTTACTCGGTGATAATATTCAAATGACTAAAGATTTTTTTAAATCTGTTGAGTAGTTTTTGAGTTAGATCATTACAAACAAACAAACGAAATATCAAATCTTTCCTCTTTATAATGTTATTTATATACCAGACGCTCGACAACAAAAGCGCTTTCATGTAACGAAACAATGAGTCCTAAATGTGTTGTCTTTTGAACTAAGTCTTCTCTCGTCCCGACCTTGCTCGTACAATCGTATTAGATGAACATTACTTGCCACAATAGAGAGCGCGTTCTTCAATAAAAAGCGCCGTCATGTGTCTCGCTTATGTGAGATGTGGTCTTGGGTGAAATAGGCTCTTTCGTATGTTCAACGTCCTTCGTAACTCAAGGGCAAGGCTGTAAACCTTGAAATAAAGAACGTAATTAGTTTCTGATGTGGTGAAGGGATCTGTTTATAATATAAAATGATTAGTTTATGACCGTAGCTTCGCTCGCGTTAATGTTCGGTTTTGTCACACTTTTTTATCCTTTACTTACTTACAGTACTTTTTCTAGATGAAAAGTACCATATTATGTACTTTTCTATACACCTGACAATGTGTATGCGAAATTTTATCATGATCGGTCGAGAAGTTAAGGCGTAAAAGTGTAACAAACAAACGAACTCACATTCTCATTTATAATATAACTAGCTTTTGCCCGCGGCTTCGCTCGCGTTAATTTAGATTTTGACAATCAATTCGGGTTGTACTTTGCTTGTATAATAATATAATTCAATCATAATTCGAAAGAAACGTGGCGCCATCTATTATCATAAGAATGTTTTTGTTGTTTTCCTCTGGAACAGTAATTTTTTTCGGGATGAAAGGTAGCCTATGTCCGTTTCTGTACACCTGAAAACGTATATGCAAAATTTCAGGATGATTGGTTCAGTGGTTTAAGCGTGAAAAGGTAACAAACAAACAAACTCATTTTCCCTTTTATAATATTAGTTAGGCCTAGGATAAGGATTTAGGATTATGATAACTACTTAATTCATTATTGCCCTCATACGCATGTTGTAGTCTGAGCTTGTCTTAGTAACTAAATTAAGCAGCTTGTTTATCTATCTTTCATGGTTTTCCCCATCTGAAATCATAAGGCTATGTAGCTTTTAAAAGTCATAATATTCTTTATATCCTAAAGTTCGTGGCTACAAAGAATATTAACTGCTTCTTGACTTGTATTATAAAAATATATTAAATAATATAAATGTCATTATCTTAAGTCCCGGTGGCGCGGCAATAGTGATTACAACTGATGTAAGTACATGAAATTACGGGTTGATTCCCGTTCGGGCAATGTGTTATTGAATCTTTGTATCAAGTCTTCTTCGCCCTAGCCTTTATTATACCCAAGTCACTTGGAGTCGGCTTTCTAGTCTAACCGGATTTGACTGGATATCAGTTTTTACACAAAGCGATTGCCATCTGATCTCCGCAACCCGAATGCTAACGATACCCTAAGGCTAGACCAGTGTCAGGATATTAGAGGGCACTGACTTCCCAATAACGACTGCCATAGGTATTCATGGCATCCGGGACCGACAGCTTAACGTGCTCTCCGAAGCACGGAGCAGGCGATAATTGTCAATCAATACGCACATAATTTCGAAAAGACATATAACTTCCGAAAATCAGAGGTGCGCGACGCGGGTTCGAACCCGAGACCCTCTGCATTACAGTCTGTTGGTCTCCCCACTGAGCTATCGCTGCATTTCTTTCTATCAATCTTTGTATCAAGTAATTATTGTTAGTTACTGTTACTAAAGAGTCTGGGATTATGCCCTGTAAGGGTCGCCAATATTACTTGGAACCTGAAACAATAGCTATGGTATATATGCGTGAGTCTATATATATACCTATTATTAATTTTATATATCTATAATTCGATAGCTATACTTAATTGGCACAAAGATTGTGGAAAAGGAAATATTATCTCCTTACATATTTTGGTATACGTATCACATATTCGTATACACGAATATTAGGGTAGGGTTGCGCAGGTCAGGTGGCAGCCGCTCCGTGTAAAAACTGATAAGTCAAAGTCAAAGTCAAAGTCAAAAATCATTTATTCATTTAGGTCACAAAGTAACGCCTATGAACGTCAAAGTATATAGGTTAGTGAGTTTACTAAGTTACTGAAGCTACATTTAGGTTAGTTGCTAGGTTCAGGCAAAGGGTAGAGCCTATGAGAAGAAACCTGCAAGAAACTCACGGCCACTCTTTTAAATCGTCAGTTAAATATAATTTCAGTATTTTACAACTCAGATTACTACTGACTATAAAAACTAAAGATAATAAAATCCAGTCAAATTCGGTTAGACTAGAAAGCCGACCCCAAGTGACTTGGTAATAATAAAGGCTATGTAGAAGACATATTTTGGAGCACTGAAATAATAAAGCTGAACAGACAATTTAATAGCGGTAAAAAACAAAGATTGAACTGATATATCAAAAACAAAGTGCCTCTTAAAGGAACTTATTTTCATACCTTTTAAATTTTTTATCTTCTGAGCCATGTCTTGTTAGCAACCACTTGCGAAAGAGGCGGCGTAAGTACTTACATTGAAAATACGAATTACGCTTAGAATCTTTCGAAGAAATGGTAAAACGGTTCCAAGTAGCGCCAATTACGCCGACCTCCGGGCTAACTTAATAATAATATGTATTTTAATAATAGGTATCAAATTGTTGGTTTCTATGGTTAAAGTTGACATGACTGTAGAGTGTGTGGTCTAGAGACCTTACCATCTACTAGCACTCTAGCGATGAAATTAAGCGCGATCTATCAGATTCTTAAGATTCATCCTAACTTCCTAATCCTAACCAATATTATAAAAGCGACAATGAGTTTGTTTGTTTGTTACCTTTTCACGCCTAAACCACTGAACCGATCATCCTGAAATTTTGCATATACGTTCTCAGGTGTACAAAAACGGGCATACGCTACCTTTCATCCCGAAAAAAAATACTGTTCCCGAGGAAAACAACAATAACGTTCTTATGATAATAGATGCGCCACGTGTCTTTCGAATCATGATTGAATTATATTATTACAAGCAGAGTACGACCCGAGTTGATTGTCAAATTCTAAATCAACGCGAGCGAAGCCGCGGGCAAAAGCTAGTCTGAATATATAAATGTTACCAATATACTATCAGCTTAGTAAATAAACGATTGGTACATAGATCGATCGGCCATTTCAGTTGCAGTCGAACTACGTGCACAGCTCGCAAATACTGTTTCCTGTTTCAATTTCCTGAATTAGCTACATTATGAACGATCGCATCCTAGCTATGAGAGAAATTCCCGTTAACGCTGTTTAAGTTTCAACGGTAGTTGGGAAAAAGTGTGATTGGATTACTGTCTGGAATGTTTTTCTTGCGTTTAGTAAAGATGGGATGTTATATAACATCACGGTAGGACCCACGGGGACGGCGCAGTAACGATCAACGCGGGTGAAACCGTGGGCACATCTAGTCACTTGCAATTAGGCGTGGCGTTTATTGCACGGGTGGTGTAGTGTTAAGTGGTCGTCTAGCCACTGCCGCTGCGGCGAGGGTTGTCCGTTCGATTCCCACACATGACAAAAAATGTGTGTAACTTAGTAAACTCCCTAACCTATATACTTTGACGTTCATAAGTGTTACTTTGTGACCTATATGAATCAATGATTTTTGACTTTGACTTGGACTTTGACTTTGTGTTCAACGGCCTCGATGGCGTAGTGGTTAGTGTAACCGACTGCCACGCCTGAGGTCGCGGGTTCGATTCCCGCACAAGTCAAACATTTGTGTGCATGAACACGGATGTTTGTCTTGGTCTGGGTGTTTCTATGTATAATATGTATGTATTTACGAAAAAAGAAAGAATATATGTATGTTTATCCATTGTCTAGTACCCATAGAACAAGCTCTGCTTAGTTTGGGCTAGATGGTGTTGTGTGTATGTGGTAGAATATTATTATTATTATTATTATAAATAGTAGTCCCAAGGCTATATATTTGTTTTGTGTACGTTGTTTGAATGTTCGTAAAGTACTACTATCGTCTATTAAAAAAATAAACGGAAAACTTCCTTGCCAGGTAACTTCTATAAAAAAACAATACCAGTAATAAAGCGACTATATTTCATTATGCCTTCAGAAACGACGTATTAATAACGTCAATTATGGTATACAATTACTTCTGAATAATATTTAATTTGGCTCGTGTATCCATTATTTAATTAAACACCGCGAATGGCGCGCATGTCAGTTGCATATAACCGGGCGGACTCAATAATCCACCGTATAGTAACTGCCGGTATCAAGTAGCCAAATAGCTCTCTATAAATAGTACACATTCATTACGAAAAGTAATGTCGGCGACAGAGACAAGCTTGTAATCTATATATTAATGCGTGAAGCAATAACTTTGTACCCCTTTTTACGAAAATTGCGCCGACGGAGGAGTATGAAATTTGGCACAGTTAAAGTTTATATGGAGAAGGAGGGGCGAATCCTAATATTTTTATAAAATATGCATTAGAAATACATTAAATTAATGAAAAAACACTACACGCACACAACCATGCATTTGATACACGCAGTCGAATCGCGTTCGTAGTATTTCGACATTGTTCGTCTGTCGTCGTACAATTCTTTGTGAATATGGTTACCTATACCTTATTTATATGTAATAGAGAAAAACGGAAAACAAAGCAGCAAGCTTAGGAATTTTGGTCGAATTTTGACCACTAGGCGATCGCTAGTTATTATTAATTTTATTTGTCGTGTTGATATGATGCGTAACACTGTAACTTTTTTGTACGAAGTATGGATGTTTGTGGTGTCGGATTGTTATTTGAAGTCTGGGTTATCTCTAATATTTTTTGAAGTGAAAACTTCTTGAGGTGCGTTGAGCACTTCTTGGGTGAACAAAAATCATGGAACTCGCGTCATCGTCACGCTTCCACGCTTTATTATTTTTTTTTAGAATATTGACCTAATATCTCAGAAATGGTGCGTCCTACGCAAAAATAACCCCTAAGAGAATATCAGGAACTAGCATCTGACCAGAACCTTTTTTTTTTTGGTTTACAAAGAAGTGTTTATGATCAAAGGTTAAAGTTTTCACTTCTATCGGCAGTCCCCAAAGACAGACCCAAAATTTTTTGGTTTAATGTGCACACTATCAGTTTCATGACACAGTCTTGGAAAAAGCTTCCTTTTTTCTAAATTAACAGTAATTACACATTTTATAGGTATGTATATATGAGACATACATGCAATACTTAATACAAACTTATTGAAATACAGTGGAACTGTGCAGCCGCATAGAGAAAATCCTAACTAATATTATAAAAGCGAAAATGAGTTTGTTTGTTTGTTTGTTTGTTACCTTTTCACGGCTAAACCACTGAACCGATCATCCTGAAATTTTGCATATACGTTGTCAGGTGTACTGAAACGGACATAGGCTACCTTTCATCCTAAAAAAAATTAACGTTCCCGAGGAAAACAACAATAACGTTCTTATGATAATAGATGGCGCCACGTATCTTTCGAATCATGATTGAATTATATTATTACAAACAGAGTACAACTCGAATGAATTGACAAATTCTAAATTAACGCGAACGAAGCTGCGGGCAAAAGCTAGTAATATATAAACAAGTACAATTGAACAAAGCTGAACCTGTTTATCTATTGTATGGGAATATCTTTATATAGTTATCTTAGACAATGTGTATGCAAATTGCATGATGATCGGTTTAGTCGTAAAGGAGTGAAAGCAAAACAAACAAACAAACTTATATACGCATTTATAATATTAGTTAGGATTATCTCTATAGTAATAAATTTTATATCGAGAACAAAACTAAAAACTAAAAGAAAATGGCCCGAATGTGTTGATATTAGTTTTGTTCTCGATATAAAATGTATTATAGGTATATATTATTATAATAAATGTTATATCGAGAACAAAACTAATATCAACACATCCGGGAATTTTAATCCATGCTCTATTAACCTAACACATTTCATAGTAATCCCCAGCGCAATTAACCCGCAGATATAAAACTATGAGATATTGTTTTCTCAGTAAGTATTCGTTGATATAAACATTTAATTGAGTTTTTATTGACCGCTCGCAGAACTCGGTCACTCTGAGCAATTCATCGTAATATTACGTCCGTTGGATTGTCTTTATAGCATGTGTTAAGATATTTAGGTGACGTCATGTTAAAGGGTTCATTTATAGACTTGAGGGTGTGTATTTGTAGTATTTGTTTCAAAGAAGCGATAGCCTGATGGTGGTTGATTTCAGTTTGAGTTGTTTTAGTTTCCTTCCACTCGCATTGAATTAATCTCACTAGTCTTTCTATTGTTCGGAATATCTGTATCTTGGACTTTTCAAACAGTGATTTTTTATGTTATTAGAAGACTTAAACTTATGTAATTTTAGTGCAGTCTAAGTTCTAAGGCACCGCCAAAGCAGAAACTTGCTTCTAACTTCACTGAATAGAAAACTCATTCAAAGACCTCTTTAGCATCGATTCGTATTTTCGTATATTGAAAATATTATTTTGTATGTTCATATCTATACTAATATTATAAATATAAAGCTGAAGAGTTTGTTTGCTTGTTTGAGCGCGCTAATCTCAAGAACTACTGGTCCGAATAGAAAATTATTTTAGTGTTGAGTAGCTCATTTATCGAGGAAGGTTATAGGCTATATAACATCACGCTACGACCCACGGGGTAGCCGCAGTAATCATAAACGCGGGTGAAACCGCGGGCATATCTAGTACATAATATTTTTTAAGGAAGATCTTTTTAGTATGTAATTTGGATACAATAAAATATATTTTATTTGTAACTGCAATACTAGTAATGTCCGTTGACCACACAAATAACTTTTCAAACAAAAGTATTTTTATTTGATCTGCTTGCACTAAAACGAAGAATGTACAATGGCGGACTTAAAACCAGAAGCATTCTCATTCGAAGTTATTACCATAACAACTATCACATAGCTAATTAATGGCTCACAAATTAAATAGCTAACTTTATTAGCTACTAGCTTTTGCCCGCGGTTTCGCTCGCGTTAATTTAGAATTTGACAATCAATTCGGGTTGTAATCTGCTTGTAATAATATAATTCACTCATGATTGGAAAGACACGTGGCGCCATCTATTATCATAAGTACGTTTTTGTTGTTTTCCTCGGGATCAGTAATTTTTTTTGGGATGAAAGGTAGCCTATGTCCGTTTCTGTACACCTGACAACGTATATGCAAAATTTCAGATTGATCGGTTCAGTGGTTTAGGCGTGAAAAGGTAACAAACAAACAAACTCATTTTCGCTTTTATAATATTAGTTAGGATTAGGATAGGATTACAATTTGAGACAGTGGATCGCTACCGTGTCTAATTTGAATGTGATATATTTGAATTCCTGAAGTTTCATTTCAATTGTATGGACTGTAGTTACAAGCATTTCCGCGAGTTATATGTAATAATAACAACTAGCGGTCGCCTAGTGCTCGAAATTCGACCAAAGTTTGCCTGTAAGATATTGCTGATATATGTCATTATATATTGATATATGTAACCATAGTGACGCGCTTCCACTGCGTGTGTCAAATGCATGCTTGTGTGCGTGTAGTGTTTTTTCATAAATTTAATGTATTTCTAATGCATATTTTATATAAATATTAAGATCCACCACTCCTTCTCCATGTACACTTTACATGTGCCAAATTTCATACTCCTCCGTCCGCGTAATTTTCGTAAAAAGGGGTACAACGTTTTTGCTTCACGTATTAATATATAGATGATGTGTTCTAGACCGAATTTTGGTTACAGTGGCCAGTAATCATCTACGTAGGGACATATTATAGAGTATTAGTATGAGCGCATATAGAATAGTGTTCGCTATCCCCTCACTCTCATCGTCCTATGGAACAGCAATCCAACATGGCCGAAGGGAGATCCAAAACTAACGGATTTAGGTGCTTTCCGTGGCTCGGTTGTGTGCGACAACTCCAATTGCTAAACTCTTTGCTGCTATTGAGCCTTCCTTGCTAGCAAAACCTAATAAATATAATTCTTCTTTTCTTTTCGTGTGGTTAGTGGCCAACCTGTTGTCAAGAGTTGTTCAAGCCGCCCGTAGGCCTCTGACATGGCTCAACGACTGCTGTCAATTTGGCAACAGCCGGGGCCGACTTTTTACGTGCCCTCCGAAGCACGGAGACGCTCAGATGAAATACCACTAAGCAGTCACCCATCTATAGACTGACCGCACCCAACGTTACTTAACCTCGCTAATCGTTTACCGTTCAGTGAGTGCAACTGGCTATGAGCGCCTCAATAAATATAATAATATATAATAATTGATGGCCAGGCCCAATAATTGAGTCTAGGTCCTGCAACTACCACAGCACCAGCCAGGCACTGAGTATTCGGCAGATGCGAGACACCCGCGAAGTTACCTGCGTAATTATGGGTGTATATAGCCCGCTAGCTACTTGCTTAGTGCACTGTATAGAATGTTGGTATATGTGCACAATTCAACAAAGAAACAAAGCAACAGCGACAGCGCTTCACGTTACCAAACCGCAAAGAGATAGGCATTGTGGTTTAGGAATTAGCGTCGCTCTAATGTTCTAGTCGGAACAGTACCTTAAAAAAAAAAAAAAAAAAAACATTATCGTGTACTACATTTTGCCCG
This sequence comes from Catocala sponsa, assembly GCA_963564715.1. NCBI lineage: Eukaryota > Metazoa > Arthropoda > Insecta > Lepidoptera > Erebidae > Catocala > Catocala sponsa. The sequence continues at coordinate 24,888,017 of OY751342.1, forward strand.
CAACTTTGCTCGTTTTTATCCTCCAGGAATGGCACTTGTTTTTCTAAATTAAAGGTACCCTATGTCCTTTTTAGGGTTCCGTACCCAAAGGATAAAACGGGACCCTCTTACTAAGACTCCGCTGTCCGTCTTTCTGTCCGTCTGTCACCAGGCTGTATCTCATGAACCGTGATAGTTAGACAGTTGAAATTTTCACAGGTGATGTATTTCTGTTGCTGCTATAACAACAAATACTAAAAAACAGAATAAAATAAATATTTAAGGTGGCTCCCATACAACAAACGTGATGATTTTGCTCGTTTTTGGTCGATACTGATAACGGCAACAGGTAGACGCTTGAAATATTCACAGAATATTTAGTTATATATACACTTTAAAAATAAATAAATTAATTAAAATAAAACAAATATTTAAGGGGGGCTCCCATACAACAGACATGATTTTTTGCCATTTTTATAAATAATGGTACGGAACCCTTTTGTGCGCGAGTCCGACTCGCACTTGGCCGGTTTTATTTATAAGCAATATTTTATGATTGTCAGTCCAGTAGTTAAGTTGTGAAAGCGTAACAAACAAACATACTTACATTCACGATTATAATATTAAGTTAGGCTTATATCTACCAAGCATTAAATAGCATGATGTAGTTCGCTAAAAATATCTTACAAAATAGTTATTTCTTTTTATAGTTTTGTATTTTACGAGAGATTTTTTATGTGTCTACTTATACCAAAAGGGTAGGCAGAAGTGCAATACATACATATATAGTACTAGCTGTTACCTGCGACTTCGTCTGCGTAGATTTTAATTAAAAAGTGTTTGTCTCCGCGGTACCCTATTTTTTTTTCTAAAATCAAAGTAGCCTATGTCACTCCTTATAACATCAGCTATCTGCCAGTGAAAGTCCCGTCAAAATCGGTTCAGCCATTTCGGAGATTAGCCGGAACAAACAGACAGACAGACAGACAAAAATTAAAAAAAATAGATGTTTTCGTATAGGTGCCTTATATACTTTCATATGCATTAGATAAAAAGCTGTTATTTTGACATTACAAACAGACACTTCAATTTTATTTATTTGTATAGATTTTGTTAATCTCGTAAAATCGTGCAGATTACGTGCGGCTACATATTTCCTTACAGAAAAACCTAATAACAGTTTCTCTGACCCGGGAAAGGCAAACATAATATACTAATACCACGAGATTTGCAAAAAAGTTCCAGGCTAAGCAATTTTTGATATACATACATACATAGAGTCACGCCTGTTTCCCAGAGGGGTAGGCAGAGACTACGGATTTCTATTTGCTACGATCCTGACACACTTCTCTGGCTTCATTCACTTTCATCACATTCCCCATACACGCCCGTCGGTTCAAGGAGCTCTTAACCTGGCGTAATTTTTAGATATACATATATTTAAAAGTAAACAGTGCTTAACGCTTTCTCTGTCCCGTGATAGACACAATAGAACATCTCTTGTTTTGTTCGTATGTTTAGTTCAGATTAAGTTCTTTGATTTGCTAAAATAAAAGGTTATATTCTGCTATGCAATAATACTAACTCTTCCCAGACATCGAATCTACGACCGATAATATCAAATTCACGAAATCACTAAACCATCACGTGTACTCGTTCTAAACGTGATCGTATACACTTTCGCACTTGAGTATACCGCTGTGCACTCATTGCCCCACGTTGGGCGTCAATTTACACCGCACGTGACCTTCGCCGAAGCCATTTTCATCTTCCAGCCAATTAGATTATAAAGCTTGTGTGCTTTTCGAGTTATGCAACTGTTGTGAATGTGGTCTCCGGTTCGATGGCCAGACAGTGCCGTTATTAGTTTTAAGAAGTCAACCCCCGGTGTAAATATGTTACTCCTGTCATGAGGGACTTTACTCGATGGCGTAGTGGTTAGTGTAACCGACTGCCACGCCTGAGGTTGCGGGTTCGATTCCCGCACAAGTCAAACATTTTTGTGCATGAACATTGATGTATGTCTTGGTCTGGGTGTTTCTATGTATAATATATGTGTATTTACAAAAAACAAAGTATGTATGTATGTTTATCCATTGTCTAGTACCCATAGTACAAGCTCTGCTTAGTTTGGGCTAGATGGTGTTGTGTGTATGTGATAGAATAGAATATATATAGAATATTATATACCTATGTATATTATCTGACGTATACTTCTCTGAAGGGATTGCTAGAGATGTACACACAAATTTTAACTACGGTTTAATTTCCCACGTGGAACGAGTTCTTGCCATCTTTTACACGAAATAACAGAGATTGTCTAGTGGGAGACTGTGAAGCCGGGTACAGACTTACGAAATGTAACATGAAATTAATGTAACACACAATGAAAGAATTCGCCGTCCACATTGTCGCAACGTATCATGCAATGTAACAGAATTCCCATAGTGTGGACGCCTTGCGCGCACGAACCGTGCACACTACGCGCACGAACAGAGTATTTCAATACGTGCGCGCCGCGATCCGCAATTTGTCGGTTTTTTCGTCGAACACAAAGGGGCGCGCAGTGTGCACGGAGCACCAGTGTGGACGAGTTGTGCGTGTCTGTACTGCGGAACGCGTGTTCTCGGCAGACTGAGCTATGTTCGCCGCGCGCATGCTGGAAACAGACGCGAGCACGTCATGCTCGGATCGTGCGCGCCCTGCCTCCACACTTATGAAATGCTCCTTTCATGTTACATTGCATGCTACGTTTCACAAATCTGTACGTGGCTTGAGACTGCCACGCAGAGGTCTCGAGCTTGATCCCAAGGCACGCAAATCTCACTTTTTGAAGTTATACGCGTACATATATATTTTTCAATGTTTAGGAGGCAAACGAGCAGACGTATCGCTTGATGGTAAGCGATTACCGCCGCGCATGGACACCTGCAACTCCAGAGGAGTTACAAATGCGTTGCCGGCCTTTTAAAATGGAATACGCTCTTTTCTTGAAAGTTTGTAGGTCGTATTGGTCCGGAAATACTGCAGGCGACAGTTCATTCCACAGTTTAGTCGTGCGAGGCAGAAAATTTCTGGAGAAACGCACAGTTGTGGACTGCCAATCATCTAAATGATGGGGATGGAAATTCTGTCGCGTAGGACGATGGCGAAAAAGGCGGTGGGGATCAGTCCGAACAATTCCTCGGAGCACTACCCATAGTAAAAGCGACAGAAGATGTATAGCGAAGCTACATATCTACGCAGCGCCAAGGGACCTAGCCGATTTGAAACAACCTGGCAGTCGACGAGTCGAGTCGCTTATTTAATAGTTAATTATTACTCACCGTAACGGTGAAGGCAAATATCTTTAGGAAATAAGAGTTCTCCATAACGTTCGATATGTGAAGTTAGCCAACCTGCACTGAGCCAGTGTGGTAGACATAGCCTAGCTCTTTTCACACCGAGAAGAGGTCCATGCCCAACAGTGAGACGGTTTATATACAGGTCTCATCATCCTCGTGTCCTAGTCCCAATTTATTTCGTCCTTCGCTTCCATACTTCTCTGTCACCGATCATCTAATCATTTACACCTTTCCCTTTCATATCCATCCACACAGTCCATCCATCTTTTCCTTGGCCTTCCTCTCCCTTTTCGTCCCTCTACCCTCATATTCATCACTTTTTTACCTACATAAGTATCATCTCTTCGCATACATGTCCATACCAAGCCAAACGATTTCCTTTCACCTTGTCGTCTATTAGCACCACTTTCAGACTACCTCTTACGTGTTCATTCCTAATTCTGTTCATTCTCGTCACTCTTCACATCCATCGCAACATTCTTATCTTTGCTACATGCAATCGTTTCTCATCCATCTTCTTAGTAGCCCAACACTCAACTCCATAGAGTACGACAGGCCTTATAACCGCCTTGTACATGCGACCCTTTAATTTCAAAGGCAGTTTAGGATCGCATATTGTGCCCGAGATCTGTCGCCATTTTGCGCCATGTCGCGTTTATATACAGGTCTGATATTATATTTATCGTTGTAGTAACACTAGTTTGCAGTCAACTCTTTTTACTTTGCACCCGATTAAACAAATCAAAAAAAAATTTATTCAAGTTAGATTACAAGGTAACACTTATGAATGTCAAAGTTACACTAAATTTTTTCTGTGAATTTACATTTACTGCCACCTAATCTTATCATTTAATCTTATCTGTATCTAATATTTTGGTCATCAAAAAATATGTTACGTCAAGGAATCAAACTACTAGAATAGTTACAAGTAATTAATTTTAACCGATTTGCTATAATAACTGCGTAGACAGTTCTTTAAATGGTTTTGATAGCGTTATCAAAATCATTTTATGACTTAACAGGTTCTTTTCTTTAATATTTTAATTAGTGGCTACTAAACGATTCAAATTTAATTAAGAGAAAATATTTCGTTCGTGGTTTTGCATGTTGTTAACTAATGTTGTTTTGAGGTTTCGTTTTAAATAAAACTTGTTTCTAAGCATCTCTTCTTCTTTAAAATCCTCTAAATAAATCTCATTATAACTTCTTTTCTTAGTTTACCTAAGAGATCAGAAGCGACCTTAGATATTTTATCAAAAACATTTATAAAACTTATTTTAAGATTGTTTTTTTTTTGCCTCTTAGTTAAGTGTTTAAGATGATAGTACTGGCGTACGTCGACGGGTAGGTCCGTAATTCGATATCCAATTAGATTAGATTTTAAAACATGTTTTTCTTAAGTTATGCGACTGCTGGAATTTGGTCTGAGATTCGATTCCCAGGCAAAGTTTCATTAGCTTTCCCGTCAAGAAATTCTCATTACCAGCATCCAGTCTAGAACTATGCTCGGTTAACGGCAATAATATCAGCCCTTTATTAAACTGTCCCACTGCCGGGCACGAGCCTCTTCTCAGTGTGAGAATGGTCAGGCCATAGTCCAACGCCAATATGCCACAATTATTTTCGAGCTAACACCTTACCTGTCAAAATGTGGGTGTATACCCTTTAGATACATTGGAGAAAATAAATTATATTAGACTAGATTTTGCCCGCGGCTTCGCTCGCGTAAATGTAGGTTAGGTTAGTACAGTAGCAGTACCTGTGTTCTTTTCTCTTCCTCTGAAAACGTGTATGCGACATTTTACGATGCTCGGTTGAGTAGTTAAGGCGTGAAAGCGTAACAGACAAGCAAACTCATTAGTTTTTATAATATTACTAGCTTTTGCTCGAAGCTTCGCTCGCGTTCATGCTACTTGGTGTCAATATAGCTTTCTAATGGTGAAAATATTTTCAAATTACTTTATGTAGTTTTTAAGTTAAAACCTAACAAGCAAACAAACTAAAAAATCTAATCTTTCCTCTTTATAATATTAGTATAGATAGTTAGGATTCTTCTGTTATTAGTAGCACATAGTAAAAATGGTAAAATTCTCATATCTCTGCCTACTCGTATCTGCGTATTCGTATTTATAACCGTGGTGATATGTCCCATTCAAATTATAACGACCTAGTTCAAACGTTAACCTCATAACATTTACTAACCCACTAATTATATATTTATTTACATATAGGATGCACACCATTATTCTTTTCAAACGAGGAGTAAACGAAAATAAACCTTGTTTGTATAGACATAGCGTTCACAGGTGTAAGTTCAATATCCGCCTTATTATTTTCCGATTAGTTGGTGTGACGTCACCGGGCATTGGTGCGGCCTTCGCGGCCGGTCGATGCCCCCGCCCGTACCGTTAGCAATGCAAATGTGTCGGGATTTGTGTACATTTGCTACGATCATATGATATACTAGATGTTCCCACGGTTTCACCCGCGTTTATCGTTACTGCGCCGTCCCCGTGGGTCGTAGCGTGATGTTAAATAGCCTATAGTCTTCCTCGACAAATAGGCTATCTAACACTAAAAGAATTTTTCAAATCGAACCAGTAGTAATCACGCAGAATAAACCAGGCGAAACATCGTTTGTACTATGTATGTAATGGGTAATTATTTTGCTGCGATGTTATTTTAAAACTGCTATATCTCCTAAGATATTTATTGAAATCGAATGATGTAAAGGGCAATTTTGTTTTAAATTAAATACTTGTGATGAATAACGTATTTATTTGGATAAGGATTAATATCATGTTTATAAAAATACCTTCGCAAATAATGCATTATTTTAGAACAAATTTCGTTAGCATAAAAATGGTTATAGTGAGCCAACCTTAAAAGATAGACATATGCTGTCGCGGACTTTTTTTTAGAACTTTTAAAGGGGAACAATTCTGTCATACATGATTTTTGCGAAACTTTAACTGTTTACGCAGCGCACGCAGCGGAAGCTCTCAAAAGGAAAAAATACTCTCCGATTTTGAAACATTCTTCATTGGTGCTCCGCTCCTATTGATCTTAGCGTGATGATATATAGCCTATAGCCTTCCTCGATAAATGGGCTATCTAACACTGAAAGAATTTTTCAAATCGGGCCAGTAGTTCCTGAGATTAGCGCGTTCAAGTAAACAAACAAACAAACAAACTCTTCAGCTTTATAATATTAGTATAGATATAATATAACATTTAACTAAATTTGAATACTGCCCAGAATATGTTTATACATATTTACTTATATCTGATTTTACGGGAAAACAGATAAAGACAATGAAATGAGTCCCTGAAATACGTGATTATCATAGGATACGCATATCTTTGCACTAGATGTTCCCGCGGTTTCACCCGCGTTTATCGTTACTGCGCCGCCCCCGTGGGTCGTAGCGTGATGTTATATAGCCTATAGCCTTCCTCGATAAATAGGCTATCCAACACTAAAAGAATTTTTCAAATCGAACCAGTAGTAATCACGCCGAATAAACCAGGAGAAACATCGTTTGTACTATGTCTGTAATAAGTAATTATTTTGCTGCGATGTTATTTTAAAACTGCTATATCTCCTAAGATATTCATTGAAATCGAATTATGTAAAGGGCAATTTTGTTTTAAATGAAATACTTGTGATGAATAACGTATTTATTTGGATAAGGATTAATATCATGTTTATAAAAATACCTTCGCAAATAATGCATTATTTTAGAACAAATTTCGTTAGCATAAAAATGGTTATAGTGAGCCAACCTTAAAAGATAGACATATGCTGTCGCGGACTTTTTTTTAGAACTTTTAAAGGGGAACAATTCTGTCGTACATGATTTTTGCGAAACTTTAACTGTTTACGCAGCGCACGCAGCGGAAGCTCTCAAAAGGAAAAAATACTCTCCGATTTTGAAACATTCTTCATTGGTGCTCCGCTCCTATTGATCTTAGCGTGATGATATATAGCCTATAGCCTTCCTCGATAAATGGGCTATCTAACACTGAAAGAATTTTTCAAATCGGGCCAGTAGTTCCTGAGATTAGCGCGTTCAAGTAAACAAACAAACAAACAAACAAACAAACAAACAAACAAACTCTTCAGCTTTATAATATTAGTATAGATTATATAATAACAGCCCTGATACAAATAGTGATACGGATTTGATCGCTGTTTGTGAAAACACTACATTTAAATGGGATTAAATAATAATGACCACCAAAAATAGAAATTGCGCAGCAAAATATGCTTACTAAAATATATTATAACGAGCACCTATACGCCTCAAATCAATGCATTCTCTCTCGGAAGGGTTAGGTTATGTTAGGTTCCTTCTTAAACCCACCCAAAAATAGGAGCTCCGCGAAGCGAGGCTCCGTCGACTTATTTTAATCTCTTTAAATATATTTTGCTGTGCAATTTAGTGATCATCTACTATTTTTGACTGTTATATTTTACTATATCTGGTGATAAGTTAAACATAAGCCCATTTAAATTTAGTGTTTGCTAATAATCAATAATCCGTATTTAAAAGTAGTTTAAAATGAAAAATACAGCTCGGCTTATAATGAGAGGTTTAGAAATATAATAAATCAATGTATGCGCTTCTAAATACACTCTCAAGAAACATTTATAACATTGGTTTTGCCCGCGATTTTGGTTTTAGTTTATAAATTATTGTTCCTCGGGAACAGTGCTTTTTTATATCATTTTCTGTAAAAGTGAATGCGTAATTTCATTGTGATCGGTCAAGTTGTTAAAAATAAAAATAATAATTGGTCTTACTTTACAAGCTGCAGATGAAAAGAATGCCTTTGGGTATCTTGCCAGCTTCTTCTCACAAGAGCTCTATTCCTCGAACTGGCTTTGTTTTCAGGGCTATATTTTATAATAATATTTCAAATTTTAATATACAAGAAAGTCCGTCGCGTCACAGAAAGTACTCACAAAGCGGCAGTTTATAAAAACGTTAGATTTTTTTTTAAATGTCTACATTGTGTAAATTGTTGATGATTACATTTTCATACTCCTTCTAAGCTTCAAACTGTAACTTGGTAAATTTTCAGATACGATTTTGTTCTTGGGACCCGTCGATATGTATGTTTATCCATTGTCTAGCACCCATACTACAAGCTCTGCTTAGTTTGGGCTAGATGGTGTTGTGTATGTGATAGAATATTATTATATTATTACTACTTTGCTAGCCAGGTTTTAGATCCCGCGTATTAGAGGATGCCGGCCGTCGTATTATCGTCTACTGAGCTCAGTTCCAGTCTTCATGCCACTACTGAGAATTTCTCGAAAGAAAAACCGAATAACACTTTGCTCGACCCATGAATCGAACCCGATATCACATGCACACTTAGGCAATCCCTGATAAGTAAAACTAGCAAAACAAATCATCTTCAACATTGCCATGCGATATCGTTCAGGCCACAGATGTGTGCAAACACACTCACGAACACACTTGTTAATCTGCTAACACATTTTTGTTACATTCGACAAGTGTTACGTCATCGCTTAAAATATGGATGATCATTTATATGGACTGCAATATACGTGATGAGTGACAGCCAATCGGTTACTGATATGTTAGTATATTGCTATATATCCCGGATGCTATCCTTCGAACAAGTGTTGTTGAGTTTATCTGTCAAGAATCACTCAGGAACATTGCGTGGTTGATGAGAATTGTATACTTCGTGACGTAACGGGCAAAATCGATGTGATGCAGTTTTGAATATAGTAGGATTATAGTCATAAAACAGGGCTCATAAATACGCATTTATGAGCCCTGTTTTATGACTATAATTAGTTAGGACTTATTCCTGTGTCGCGAGAGACTGTTCAAACAAATCATAAGGGACACTCAGATCTGGGATATCTGTGGATCACACAAGTTATATAGAATCGCGCGAGAACACATCTAGTAATCGCTAGAGGAACATTTCAACCATACGGTGAATTAAAGTATTGTTTTGACACTTTTTCGCGCCACTATTAGACCAGGTCTCATTCGCACTTCTCCACAAGTCTCTTTCTAGCTACTCTTCGGATCTTTAAAGACCTAACCAGCAGTCCCACTTGTGGGCCACTGAATATTTAATGTCTCCATAGCCTGCTGACTAGGGCCATGTGAGTATATATATATCATCATCTTTAGTCAACCAATCCTTTTCAAATATATCTAATTAGATATTTTCACGGTCCATCGTATACTAATTTTAGATTTCAAGTTCTCGCAATTATTAAGAAGTCAGCACTACAGTAAATATATTCATAAACTACATTCAAGTGAAAATTCACCGAAACATTATAAAGCAACTTGTTTAAAGTTAAACTACTTGCAACGAGTAGCAGTTAGTCAAAATACGTAATTCGTTTGAACTGAACTGAATTGCAGTTGAGTTCAGTTGACAGCGATGCTGACAAATTCTACGACGCCTAAGGGCGCCTTCAAATTTGCTGCGTGGCGGCAGCGCGGCTGCGACGCTACCGCCACGCAGCCGTCACTGGTCTATGATGAAGTAATGCGCGGCAGTAGCGCGAATGCAGCGCCCCAGTCGCGCGTTTTTATCTATATATTAATACGTGAAGCGAAAACTTTGGATCCCTTTTTACGAAAATTGGGCAGACGGATGAGTATGAAATTTCGCACACTTATAGTTTATACAGAGAAGAAGTGACGAATGCTAATATTTATGTAAAATATGTATTAGAAATACATTAAATTAATGGAAAAACACTACACGCACACAACCATGCATTTGACACACGCAGTCGAAGCGCGTAACTATGGTTACATATATCAATATACGAGTATAATGACATGACATAATATATATCAGTTGGTCGAATTTCGAGCACTAGGCGACCGCTAGTTTATATGGATTTACAAAGCAGCGTGGCCACAGCACTGCAGCCGCGCTATACATTGCGACAAATTTGAAGGCGCCCTAAACCATTTTTGTAAATAATATTTATATATGCTAAGTATTTTAATTATTACTTTGTTTTTATTAATACTTTAGTAAATATACAAACGTATTAACGAAGACAAATACTAAACTTGAATGTTTTGAAACATTACTATAATTATGAATATTAGCGCTTATGAAGCCATTAAATAATCATAAGTCAATAAAAGGTTAATACAAACATACCTACATATCCTCAAGCTTAAATTCCGGAAAGGAGTAGGCAGTAGTATATTATAACCACATTTTGCCAGCCATAGTTTTAGGGTAGAGTCCATTCTGCTACCCAATAACACTATATTCGACCCGGGCATCGAACTCAAGACCAGACCTGCACAGCAATTGTATATATTACCGCTACACCATCGAGTTAGTCCCTCAAGGTTTATATTCTCAACTTCGTCTGCTTCAAATTAGAAAATTTTCCCCGTTATTGCAACATTTTTTATTGATCCTCCGCTCCTATTGGTCGTAGCGTGATGTTATGTAGCTTATAGCCTTCCTCGATATCTATCCAACACTAAAATAATTTTCCAATTCGGACCAGTAGTTCCTGAGATTAGCGCGTTCAACCAAACAAATAAACAAACTCTTTAGCTTTATAATATTAGTATAGATTTAAAATAAAATATTGTTTAAAAATGCACACATGGCATATCTATATACTAGATGTTCCCGCGGTTTCAACTGCGTTTATCGTTACTGCGCCGCCCCCGTGGGTCGTAGCGCGATATTATATAGCCTATAGCCTTCCTCGATAAATAGGCTATCTAACACAAAATTAATTTTACAAATCGAACCAATATTTTCTGAGATTAGCGCGTTCAAACAAACAAACAAACTCTTCAGCGTTATAATATTAGTATATATAGACACATCTGTTTAAATATATGGTGGATGGCGTAACGATTTCAGTAGACGTGTCGTCACTGGCAATGCGTCGAATGGTTTGATTTTGATCCCCACATGGGATGAAAAATTATTTAGACCATAAACAGTATTAACTTTGGTTGTTGTGTTCGTAGTTTTAATATTTGTAATGTTGTCCGTGATACAGAAAATAATCCTTAATGTGAGGCTAAGCCCTTTTTATTTTTGAAATCAAAACTTCTTTAGGCGCGTTGAGCACTTTTTGAGTGAACAAATATCATAGAACTCGCGTCATCGTCACGCTTCCACGCTTTCCATTTTTGAATTATTTTAGAATATTAACAATATCTACGAAATGGTGCGTCCTACGCAAAAAATAACGACCCCCTTAATAACCTCTAAGAGATTAGGAATCCGACCTGCCCCTTTTTTTGTTTATAAAGAAGTGTTTATGATCAAGGATTTAAGTTTTCACTTCTATCGGCAGTCCCCAAAGACTGCCCCAATATGTTATTTTTTTTGGCTTTATTGTGAAGTGTTTATGATCAGGGATTAAAGTTTTCACTTCTATCGGCAGTCCCCAGAGACTGCCCCAATTTTTGTATATTATTATAACATCAAGAGGACTGTAATTTTAAATTTAAATACCATGTATTAAATAAATAGCGCAATGAATACCAAAATATGTCATAAGAAAAATAACAAGACCCGTTATAGCATTATCAAGAGCACATCATCACTACATATTATAAAACAAAGTCCCCCGCCGGCACCGCGTCTGTCTGTTTGCGATAAACGCATAAACTACTCAACGGATTTTCATGAGGTTTTCACCAATAGACAGAGTGATTCATCAGGTAGGTTTAGGTGTATTACTTATTAAGGTTTTGTACTACCCGTCCGGAGCCGGGGCGGATCGCTAGTTGATACATAATATACGCCTATCACTGAGACGCCGGCAAGGTGACTAGTTTGTAACAGCTGTCAAACCACACTTCTAACTTGTTTACCATAGGATATCTTATCTTATCTTATTCGGGGGCCAGTCAGTGTAGACCGGTGACACTTCGACCCAGTGGGATCTTTTGTGTCGGCCCCGAGATCTATACCTTAGCTATCTCCCTATGAATGTACTGCATCAGTCGCAGCGTACATTTCAGAGGGAGAAGCCTGAAGTCTTCAGGTTTCGGATATGCCAAACCCATCAGACCCATCCTATCATACCATAGGATAACTTGAATCACGTGAGCCATTAACATTAACACCTTTTTTGTGAAGGCTTTTTTGTTGTTCTTGAGATTGCGTTGTGAAACAATGTCTCTTCTTAATGTTGAGCGACGATCTAGTCGACGACGGCGACGCTTACCTATAAGATACCTATTCACTTATGACTTGAAGATACCTAGTGTTGATCATGTCACGATCCGGGTGATAATAATTAGCACAGTCTGGCACTACAAACATAGACAAGCAGTTTCACTCCTTGACAGTACCTACGCATGAGAAAAATGTCGACATTATATATTATTATGTCGCCATTTTTCTCATGTCGATACAGTCGATACCTCTCTCCATGTTACTGTTTGAAATTTTCCAAATAGTCTACCGAAATAATATATCCTGGCCCGGCTCAGGATAAAAAACAAAAGCTTATTACTGACAGGGTACATTATCTTCATTCTTATTCAGCCCTTTAGACCCGAACCTCCGATACTTATACCCTCCACCCGAAGGAATTGCGGCGAGTAAATAACGAACTTAGATTATTCCCTGTTTATTTCATAAGTTAAACAAATACGGGTCGTATTTTCTACTTTTGTATTACCTTATATGTAACAAGTGAGAAACGGCAATGAATTGCCGTAAATCTTAGATTTAGAAAAAAATGGTTCAAGTAATATGTAAAGGTCACGTGATACCACGTGACCTTGAGGTCAGAGGTCGAAGGTCATAGTCATTTCGGGGGTATAGCGACTATGCTGAGTCGAATGGCGTTGAGCGCGAGTCTCTAGCTCTTACGGTTCTTGAGTTGAAAGTTGTATAACAGACAGACAGACGGATGGAAAAAGCTGTTGTATAAGAGATTTTTCGAAGTCTAAAACGTATGTCGCCACAGCCTAGTGGGAAACCGTTGGACTGCCACGCAGAGAACTCGAGCTTGATTCCAAGGAGCATCTCTGACTTTTCGAAGTTATGTGCGTATTAAATAGTTAATATTGGCGCTTGCTTTAAAAGTGACTTTGACTGCAAGGACGGCGTAGTGGTTTAAGTGGTCGCCTCGACACACCTAGTGTTGTGGGTTCGAAACCCATACGGGACAAAAATTTGTGTGATCCATTAATGGTTGTTCCCAGTCTTGATGTTCTTTGTGGCCGTTGCTTGAATGTTTGCAAAGCACCCCGCGACACAAGATTTATTCCTAGTGCGGAAATTGCCTTTGTACAAAAAACAGAAAAAGGCCTTAGGAAAACATCGTGAGTAAACCTGCATGACTGAAAGATCTCCATAATGTTCTCGATGATATGCGAAGTCTGCCAACCCGCACTGGGCCAGCGTGATGGATGTAGCCTAACCCTTCTTACCAGGACACTGTACCAGGTACTTAGGACAGTTTAATACAATGCTGATATTATATAATTATGTGGCCGACATGTGTAATTTTACACGTGTTCTAAGCACACATAATTATAACGGATTGCTTTTAACGAGAGTATAACAGTTCTTTGTGACAGTACGTGGGAGATATTTTATCAGACAGCTGTTTGATTGATTGCTACCGAGAATAACATATAATATGTAGACTCTACCATGTTCCGTGAATATCGAATCTATTTTCATCTGCGACCTAACTTAAGTTTGCAAGTCGATCTGACAGAATATTTTAAGATATGAAACTTGTCTTTGTCTTACTTTTGCTGCACGTGTAAGAAATGAATTCATTCTTAAAATAGCTTACTTTAAAAGTAAATTTGATTTGACTGACTGAACTTGACTGAACTCCTTATGTTACAAAAAAATTGGTTGTTTGTAATGTCAGTTTACGGACGATAGTTTAACGTGACAACGTCATAACAAAATTTCTTTCCCGTAACGTTACAATGAGCGTAACGGGACAATGAGCGTAACGGGACAATGAGCGTAACGGGACAATGAGCGTAACGGGACAATGAGTCATCCGTTTTCGTGCGTGCAGCCGGCGATCATCGATTTATTAGACGTTGTCACGTCAAAAAACTGCCATTCGAATTTACAATTTTAGTTAGGATTAAAAGTTTCTTGGTGATTGATTAGTCAAAATTCGGGTATTAGGTTTTTTACCGTATCTTTCAAATTAGTTGCTTAATTTAGTTATCTGCAAATTGATAAATCAGCTTTTAAGCTATTGAGCCGCAGCAACACACCGGTGGCTAGGTGGTTTCATTTTATAAATTCTTTCATCATTAGAAGCTATATTATCACCGAGTAATAATACATCACATAACCTAATCTACTTTTACGCGAGCGAAACCAAGGGCAAAAGCTGGTAATCAATAAAAAATACATCAAAAAATTAGTGGCAGGCAAGCCTATCCTCTATAGAATATGTAAAACAACCTTCATAAAATAAATAACAATAATATTTCAGTCTTCTGATATGCTATTTCACATATATACGACAAAATTAACCTGTTCCAATCATCCAGTACCATGCATTTAAGGGGACACCGCGAAAATTATCGTTTAGAACTGTATGTATTCATTGACACTCATTATGTATTAATCATTAAAGAGCGGTCATAAGGTCAAAAATTGCGATGCGCCCGCAATGATCGAGAGCGCTTAGAAATTGTTAAAATCTTAAAATATTATTTAAAAATGATTGGTTTTAGTTATGGAAATAATAAGCTAGCAAATTACTAATATTGATGTTACGAATATATTTGAGTAATTCCTAAGCATAGTGATAGTGTAATTTCCTTGTAATTTCAAAAATAGTAATTTTCAGAGAAGTTTTCGAAAATAATTATTATGATCGAGCCAAAATCACCATATCGTGTTTTTGAGCTAGGAAATTCTAGTTAAAGAATTTTCAATTTACCTATATCAAAATTCTAGATTAATTGGTCTTCTCATAGTCCTAGACTATTCGATGAAAGTTAGTGCATTTTTTCAGTGTGACCTCTTAAAGACCCGGGTTCGATCAAGTAAATAGCAACGAGACTTGTATTAATATTTTATTAGCTGGTATCAGGATGTATATTAATAGTCGTGATGCGTTTGTGTATAAATATACATATTAGGTATAACGATTTTATATTATTCGACGCTGATTTTATATTATGATGTCATGGTTGTAGTGATAATAATATTGGAAATGAAACCTTCTTTGGTGTGTAATATTAATAACAAAAGCTGCTGCCACACACAAGACATTTTTTTGACTGATAATTTTGAAGTGAAAACTTCTTTAGGCGCGTTGAGCACTTCTTGGGTGAACAAAAATCATGGAACTCGCGTCATCGTCACGCATCCACGCTTTCCATTTTTGAATAATTTTAGAATATAAACGTAATAACATAAAATAACGAAATGTTGACCGCCTTAATAAGCCAAGCCCTAAGAGAGTATCAGGAACTAGCATCCGAACCGCCCCTTTTTATTTTTTTTTAAATCATTGAACTCGCGTCGTCGTCACCGAACGCTTTCCATTTTTGAATTATTTTTGGTTTATAATTTGGTTTACTTATAAAGAAGTGTTTATGATCGAGGATTAAAGTTTTCACTTCTATCGGCAGTCCCCAGACTAATTTTTTTAATAATCGTTATTATTTATAGTTGCACTGCATTGTGGCTTACAACCACAAGTTCAAGACACTTTGTCAGCTATTTAGAAAACGGGCGCATATCAAATGCCCCATTTATAGCGCCGGCTGAGTTTAAATTAAAGGATTATTCTTGTCTCAGCCGCCGACGTGCCCGATATTTTAGTCGCATGTCGCATTGCACTTTAGACGTGCTACTGAAACTTATATGATATAGAATTAATGCAGCAAACAGCCTGGGCCCGTTGAATAACTTATAAACCAACAAACCAATATATGTTGAGCTCTCTGCGCAATACATGTGCTAACTAATGATAGGTCTGTGCGTTTGACATGTTTATGGGTTGACTGTAGCAAGCTCCTTTATTGTTGACTATGTGGAAACCAAGAGAGCTGCGTGCCAAATGTCAGAATTTCGGGTTGTAAAGTTACGCAGTCGTAAGTCAGAATAATTTGTGCGGATATTTTCTTTTCAAAATCTGAATACCAGAATATTACTATACTAAGAATACTTACTATATATATATTCCGCCTAAATAACTTTGAAATGACAACGCTCGCACTAGGGTCACTTCTGTGTCGCGGTGGACAAATTCAAACAACGGACACAAAGAAGCTCCTAGAAAGATGAAAAGGTGTATCATTATACCCACATTTTGCCATTTATGTTATGAGTTATAACTACCCACATAAAATAGTGCGAGTCTGAGGCAGCCTTCAGAATACATGTCGAAAATGTTCTGCTCCTAAGAATTGTGTATACCTACTTACCTGTCTAGAATTATAAAAAAACTAGCTTTTGCCCGCGGCTCCGCACGCGTTAATTTAGAATTTGACAATCAATTCGGGTTGTACTCTGCTTGTAATAATATAATTCAATCATGATTCGAAAGACACGTGGCGCCATCTAATTATCATAAGAACGTTATTGTTGTTTTCCTTGGGAACAGTGATTTTTTTCGGGATGTAAGGTAGCCTATCTCCGTTACTGTACATCTGACAATGTATATGCAAAATTTCAGAATGATCGGTTCTGTGGTTTAGGCATGAAAAGGTAACAAACAAACAAACTCATTTTCGTTTTTAACTAATAAGTTAGGATTAGTTAGGAAGTTAGGATACACAGAAAGGTAGATTAGTTCTAGAAGTATAATTAGTTCTAAGAAGTATATTAAGAAAACTAAATAATACATACAAATGTCTCTGTAGCTTATTAAATGAGTACCTATATTTTTATTTTACATGGGTATAATGTTTTATCAACATTCTGTAGAATTTATTCTGGTTAGTTTATTTTCATTTCGAAATACATTCACGGAATCGGTTAACTAACAAATCCATAACGTTAATTAATAGCTTTACTATGTCACGAACCAATAACTTTGGACTAGATATAGATAGTCTAAAATCACACCACCTCGTTTCACGACATCGATTAGTTATATCCGTCTGAAATAGTGGCACCAGGCATCTGAATATTTAGACCCTTGTCTAAATTCCACACAGATTGCAGACGGTCCCAATTCACACTAGCCGCTTTTGTCTGGCTTTTTAAACTTATATGATGGTAACCTTATTCTCAACCCCTTTTCTGCCAGTGTGAATGTTTTAAATCGCCACCTGTCTGGCAGCTGAGCGTGGGTTAAAATAACAGTACGGTGGTCTAAATTGCGTCTGAATTTCAATTCCGCGAAACGTATCTCTCTGGTATATTATAATGAGAATTAGGTGCGATGAAACGCAGACGTAATTAGAACAACACTGTAAATATTGTGCTGCCAATCTTCACTTAGAAAATAGTGGTATTTTATTACCGGGAAAACATTAACGTTCACATATTTTGGAATATTTTGGAATGTTTATAAATATGTTGCTTTACACGACGTCAAACAGAGTTCTATGGTATTTTCTTCTATCGGCGTACGTAACTCGGAGCTTAAAATGAACTCACGTTGATACGATCGATCTATTCTTGTTAATCTGAGTTGTAAAATACTGAAATTATATTTAACTGACGATTTAAAAGAGTGGCCGTGAGTTTCTTGCAGGTTTCTTCTCATAGGCTCTACCCTTTGCCTGAACCTAGCAACTAACCTAAATGTAGCTTCAGTAACTTAGTAAACTCACTAACCTATATACTTGACGTTCATAAGTGTTACTTTGTGACCTAAATGAATAAATGATTTTTGACTTTGACTATTTTGTATTTTAGGAAATGGTTTTAAGGTGTATTGATATAAGTGAAAGAAATATGAGAGGTTGGTACCTATATGAGTCTCCAGAACTCATACTTACTGGTTGAAACGCAGTCACGGTGTTACGCCGGTTGCCTGGAAAGGTTTACGTGGGCAAGCTAGCTCGTTTATATCGTCACTAAATAGTCGCCGAGTGCAGGTCTATTTCAGCTACGTCATTCAATTGACATGTATTTTCCAACTTTTCAAATATCTTATCTAGATACGTAAGGATATAATAGCCACGATTCTACGTATCTAATATAAAAAAATATTCGTAAATTTTGTTTTAGCGAAAATTTAAAAACCCTCTCGTCCGATTTTAAAAGTTCGCTTATCATTGGAAAGCTACTTTATCCAAAAGTAATATAGGCTATATAACATCACGCTACGAGCCATTGTGGCGGAGCAGTAATAATAAACGTGGGTGAAATCGAGGCGACAACTAGTGTAACATAAATAAGGTGTTCTTCACGTAAGACCAAATAAGTATTTAACACGAACCTAGTTTTCCATCTTATCCAAATACGTATACAAACAGTTGTTACGGGTGATTGATTCAATAACAAACTTCCTACTACAAACTCGCACTCATAATATTATTAGGAGGAAACTCGGCAATGTTTATAGTTAGTAAGTATGGTGATTTATTACTGACGCTTGGCCCACTGGTATAATACTGCTTCATGAATAGGTATATTCGCGGGTCGAGAGAACTTTACTGAAAATTTTCTTTTCGGATTTTGGGAGGTATGACACAGCAGGTTTCTCAGTTCAACTTGGTGTTTTGTTAAAACTGTGGTATCCAAGCTGGGCAACTATTTTATTAACACTTCAGAAGACCGCAGCTAAATAGCCTTGGTTTTATTTCTGCAGTTAGTAGACCATGATGAATGATGTTTGTATCTTGCATTTTTTTTCAAGAGTCGCAGCATGAGTGATACTCTTGATCTAACTAGTGTTTAAAGTCTACGACAACGGCTTAATATCGGACGGGCCGTATGCTTGCTAGCCACCTTGGTTGTATGGTAAAATTGTATTTTTTTTATTTTTTTTTATTTTGCTCGTCAAAATGACCACAGTGCACCTGATGGTAAGCAGTCGTGTGGTCTAAGAGCAGTGGCCTCCACATCGCCCCCACAGTAGCCGAGGCGATGTTGAGGTCTCTTCTTTGACGGCCTGAGAAGATGCTTTTTCACGCCCCGCTTAAAGAACCCAGGAAAAACTCCTAAAAATTGTCTTTATTTTGGAAGACAATTTTAGGAGTAAGTCTGTCAGGAGATATGCCTAGTTGCAATAGGACACTGTTACAGAGAACCTAACCAAAACAGCCAACTCGTAGTGGACCAGCGTGCTGGTGCACTGTGGATTTATCCTTCTGTAAATATGAAGAACTATAGCTAGCAAAATCGCTGGTCCAATATTACAAGGTTCTATGTTAAATTTAAAAAAAATGAGATATGAATATTGCATGGTTCTATATGTCATTCCTTTTTGTTTAGACTAATATAGTAATAGATGGAAGCACTTACCGCCTCACAATATTAAATCGCAAATAGTTCTAAGTTACTTTTTAAGTTATTTTTACTGATATGCAAATTTCAAACCTGATTGCCGCAAAGTTACAAAAAATAACATAGAACCTTGTAATAGTGAGCCAGCGAAATATCGGCAATTAAACTATCGTGGGTTCATGTTCTTGAAGAGCGTAGCTATGGTCGATGGAGCAACCGTCACATATATTTTCTGCTCTCCTTTTAACCTCTTGATACGATACGACTCCCACTTTGTCGTCTTTGTCTAACCCTTCGACGATGTACTCGGATAGTCGTAATGCCAAAGCATTACGTAATTTATGTAATAGATTTGTTCAAGAAGTCCAACTCGGCGAGTCTCGTCTTCGTAAGTGAACGTAAGCGTTGCGCGGCATTCGAGATAATTCAACAGAACTTTGTTCGTCCCCCGACAGTCCAATTTGTTTCAACTCTTTTTAATGAGTGTATCAACGTGTTGGCCAAGTTCTGCTCATTTAGTTTTGTAATAAATATGCTAAGTTTAATTTAACTTGCAGATAGATTGTGAAGGCTGTGCTGTAGGGAATACTTAATTAATTTACACGAATGAAATAAAAGTTATAATAACATTATGTTCTAGTCTTAGCTAGATATATGTATATTTTTTAAAGTGAATACTTCTTTAGGCGCGTTGAGCACTTCTTGGGTGAACAAAAATCATGGAACTCGCGTCATCGTCATGCTTCAATGCTTTCCATTTATGAATTATTTTAGAATATTAACAATATCTCAGAAATGGCGCGTTCTACGCAAAAAATAACGAAATTTTGACCCCCTTAATAACCCCGTAAGGGAGTATCGCGATCCCGACCGCCTTTTCTTTTTTTTTTGTTTATAAAGAAGTGTTTATGATCAAGGATTAAAGTTTTCACTTCTATCGGCAGTCCCCAAAGACTGCCCCAATTTTTTTAAAAGGACACACGTGGTCTCTCAGTTATATTCCCGAAGGATAAGCCTGAGGTATTATACTCACATTTTGGTAGCTATGGGCTTTGGTCTTACCTGTTAGAAGGCGAGCTAGTTATCATCTACCAGGCTTTTCCGTATACTCCGGTTTGCTACTGAGAATTTCTTGACAGAAAAACACAATAACACTCCGCTCGAGAATTGAACCCGAGACATATATAATGTACAGCAGTTGCAATCATTACCGCTATTATATAATACGATGCCTGGAGCTTTTAGCTATACTCTTATTATTTTTCACCTCTTTATTGCAGGTTTTATAAAATTCTCAGGCGTTGAATATTGCCTTAACACGGACCGTTTTTTGATTCTGATTTTTTCGCCAACGCTAAACGAGTTAATAACCATTTTTTGGATAATAAAGGTTGCTTATGAACTTTCATTTACAAAGCGGTTTAACTATCAGTGCGCATGGCACACCATTATAGAATAAAGTATTATATTTATTTATGTTACGACCTTTTTAGTATGGTAGCTCAAAAACCAATTTACTTTGCTTGAACATTTTCATTGTTAATCTTTTCCCCTTTAAAGCTTATACCAAACAAATTGTAATATGCTTAAGCGATTCGCGGTATTTTGCTTACTTGTACGAATAGTATGAAGGTTGCGATATCAGATATCGGTAAGTATTGTTTATTTAGTGGAAAACAGAACAAAACAAATATTTTGTAAAGAAAATAAACCTTTGTATTTAATGTTTGAGTAAACAACGCAGTGGAGGTAGGCTCAGGTGGACCGACGAACTAATAAAGGTCGCAGGAAGCGGCTGGATCATGGATGCGGGTGGCCTAAGACCGGCATGTGTGGTAAATCTTCGCGGAGGCCTATGCTCAGCAGTGGACATCATTCGGCTGAGATGATGATGAAACAACGTGTAATATAAATTGGCTTTAATTCATAAATACACGCGTAGGGGTGGGTACGCAGAGGCGAAATACACTCATATTTCGCCAACGGTGTTTAGGTTCAACGTTCAAGACGAGCCTATTACCGTTTGCCGTTTATATTTTAAGCTGACCTTTATTTTAATTATAAGACAACTAACACGAGCGACTTTACAAAACACTCAAACAACGGACGCCATGAACACACAGATTCGGAACAACTACTTGAGGATCACATAAATATTTATTCCTTGTGGGACTCGAACCCACAACACTCGATGCTGAGGCAATAACAAAGCGACCACCTTTAATTTTTCACTTAGAATTTTTTAACAGAACAGCCCGGTAACTTATCACCAGACTAGAGAATGAAACCTTGACCTTATGTTTCCACACACACATAGGCACAATTCTATGCCATAGGACTAGGCGCCGTTATGATAATACTAGCTGACCCGGGCAACTACGTCTGCTTCATATAAGAGAATTTTCCCCATTTTTGCAACATTTTCCATTGCTGTTCCGCTCCTATTGGTCGTAGCGTGATGTTATATAGTCTATAGCCTTCCTCGATAAATTAGTTATCCAACACTAAAATAATTTTTGAATTCGTACCAGTAGTTCCTGAGATTAGCGCGTTCAAACAAACAAACTCTTCAGCTTTATAATATTAGTATAGACTAGATGTGCTTACGGTTTCAGCCGCGTTTATGATTACTGCGCCGCCCCTGTGGGTCGTAGCGCGATGTCATATAGTCTATAGCCTTCGTCGATAAATAGGCTATCCAACACTAAAAGAGTTTTTCAATTCGAACCAGTAGTTCCTGAGATTAAAGCGTTCCAACAAACAAGCAAACTCTTCAGCTTTATAATATTAGTATAGATTACAATTACTATCCCTTTGAAACATTTTTTTTAATTTTTTGGTACCCAGGAAAAATGCTTGATGCACTATCCGCCGGCTAGAGGACGGCACCGGTGGGGCGTGTGGGACTCCCCATTCTGGTATACCCACTAAAAAACCTGGGGTGTTCCCTCTCTCACCCAATGGAGGGACCTGTTGGGAGCTCTTCAAAGAATTGAGTCATCCGAACAACATCTATCCAGCAAATTCATTACATAGTAACTAAATACGGTAACTAAGTAAATAAGTAAAACAACCTAATGAACTCTGAATGTTAGCCTTTAACTAATTAAAATCAAATAGGTATTTGCTCACAGTTTTCTCCGCCATGTTTACTTTTCATTTTGATTAGAAAGTTGTATGACATGGCCTCTTAGTAATTAGTACTCGGTTAATTAATATACTACACGGCTAGTTAAAGCTTAAGTGTTTTATTTAAGTTTTGACAAGTTAAAGATCATCGGTTTCACCCGCGTTTATCGTTACTGCGCCGCCCCCGTGGGTCGTATCGTGATGTTATATAGCCTATAGCCTTCCTCGATAAATAGGCTATCCAAAACTAAAAATCTTTTCAAATCGAACCCGTAGTTCTTGAGATTAGCGCGTTCAAACAATCAAACTCTTCAGCTTTATAATATTAGTATAGATAACTCCACATATCTATATATTAATACGTGAAGCGAAAACTTTGGATCCCTTTTTACGAAAATTGGGCGGACGGAGGAGTATGAAATTTCGCACACTTATAGTTTATACAGAGAAGAAGTGACGAATGCTAATATTTTTTTAAATTATGCGTAAAAATACATTAAATTAATGAAAAACCACTACACGCACACAACCATGCATTTGACACACGCAGTCGAAGCGCGTAACTATTGGGACATACATGACATAATAATGTCAATATATATTATTATATCAGCAATGTCTTACAGGCAAACTTTGGTCGAATTTCGGCCACTAGGCGACCGCTAGTTAAAATTAATTGGGTCTAACGATTAAAGGAAGCGGTTGGATGCGGGTGGCCCAAGATCGGTCTGTTTGGAAAACCTTGGGGGAGGCCTATGTCCAGCAGTGGACGTCTTTTGGCTGAGATGATGATGATGATGATGAACGGTTAAGGAAATCATTTTGCTCTCTGCAATCTCGTATAGAATTCAGATTACGTTTTTATGTGAAATCCTACTAATATTATAAATGTGAAAGTGTGTGAGGATGGATTAACGTTTCCTACTCATTCACGCAAAAACTACTGAACGGATTTTGATGCAACTTTACAGTATTATTGTTTATGTATCAGAATAACATATAGGCTACTAAAATCTATCTTAAATCTACAATAACGCGAGCGAAGCCGCGGGAAAACATCTAGTTCGTACGTATTCTTAAAATAGTGTTAACGGGTGTATTACACTCCCTTCTAGCCAACTATGCTTTATGTTCTATTTAATAGAGAGCGAGAAAGAAAGAAAGAAAGAAGAAAGAAAGAAAGAAAAACCGTTTATTTGCCACAGATACAGTTCAAAAAGGAAATACATACTTACAATATAACTTAACATTAATTATTAGAAACGTGCAATCTGTGGACAGCTGAGATATCTACCAGACATATTGTCAGTCTTGAGCCAGCGTGGTGGGCTTTGACCTGACTCTTCTCGCACTGAGATAAGGACTGTACCTAGCAATGTGACAGTTCATAAAATATGAAAGAAAGAAAGAAAGAAATTTTTATTGCTATACAGCTGGGCACAATCTTTAAGATATAAAGAATTAACAAAAATAATAATAAAAAAGGAAGAAATAAAAACACAGTAACGTAAGATACTCAGTAAACATCCTGACATGCGTCCCACAGCTGCAGCAATCAGAACTCCAGTTCAGCATTTGCGGTCTCAAGAACCAGGCACTGGTCTTCCACTGGAGCCTGTTATTGTGTAAATGTGTTTCTGATTGTCTTTTGATAACGCTAGGCCTTTTGTTCTCCATAGGCTTGTTATTGTAAACCTATCGCTACTAAGTCATCCTCATGGGACAAAATTGACCCTAATTTTGCGATTTTAAATCCCGCAGTTCGAAGATGTACCCTCTATTTAAACATGTTGGACAAAACCACTCTCAGAACACGGATTGTCTTTATGATAATAATAGTTTATTTCAATAACAAGAATAGATTTACAAAGGTAAGGTTCTCCTTTTAAGTAAATAAATACCAGTGCCAGGAGAATCCATTCTCTCAGTGTCTAATATGTTTAGGAAACAAATTTATTACTTACAACTATTTCTTACACTACATAATCTCTAAACTAAGAGCTTTTTGCTTAATTCCTAATCCTAATCCTAACTTCCTAACTAATATTATAAAAGCGAAAATGAATTTGTTTGTTTGTTACCTTTTTACGCCTAAACCACTGAACCGATCATCCTGAAATTTTGCATATACGTTGTCAGGTGTACAGAAACGGATATAGGCTACCTTTCATCCCGAAAAAATTACTGTTCCCGAGGAAAACAATAATAACTTTCTTATGATAATAGATGGCGCCACGTGTCTTTCGAATCATGATTGAATTATATTATTACAAGCAGAGTACAATCCGAATTGATTGTCAAATTCTAAATTAACGCGAGCGAAGCCGCGGGCAAAAGCTAGTACATAATAAAATTAAAACTTGAATAAATGCTAAATACTTAGAGAAATAAGTAAACCGCAACATCTAAGATACGCTTATCATCTCAATGTAGATTAAGTTTGATGCATGAATGCTTGTCAAAGGGTCTCAGAAGTCTAGCAACTAATGTCATGGGTACACTGACCTCTACTTTGAATGTAAGTTAATCGCATTAAACCTACTTAATGAAATTCTCTTTGACTTTCAACTTCAATAGTTTTACAATCGTTTACTGATAATTCTGCCAACGTCAAGATGAAATGAAAGAGAAAATGAAACATAAAACCTATTATGCGACGATAGTCTATTGATGGATTGAGTAATTTGAGGTCGTGAAGTCGTAGGTTTGATCCCAACTGTTGCACTACCGTCATTAATTCCGACCACTTGCATTTAGTCCAGCTCAACACGTTAACAGGAATTCTAACTATTTGCAATCATAATGAATATTTAAAAAAGGCTTAACGTTTGAAGTTAAACAATAGATTAGGGTTGTAATGAGAAAGCCAGACTTACTAACAAAGACCGCTTTTATCTTATTTTACTAATACCTATGCAAAAAAGGATGTATAACAGTCCAAATAATCATTTGAAATGTACGTAAGATAAAAGGGTAATAGATAGATATTACATACCGATTTCATTTACGATGTAGAATGAAAGTCTAACAAAAATCTACTTTAAGCAGTATACTTTAAGAGTATATATATATATATATATATATATATTCTACCTATGTATTAACTTAATCATCCTGTAATAAATATGCCATCAAAAACATACTTGTAAAAAAACCAAGTCTCGCAACTCAGTTCTTCTACCGTAAAAAGTTGTGAGATCCATGTAATGCCAAGTCGGTTAATTTATTCAGTCGCTACTTAAGGAACCTTCTGTATTAAGTTATTACGTAATTAGCTAACCTAACAACATTTTATAGTGACCATATCAATATTTAAAAAAAAATATGTTTTAAATAAATAGAGTGACTTGGCAAGATTCACCAGATTACAACAAACGTATTACTCCTAAGATCTAACGTAAACAATTGTTGGTGAATCTTAATAATATTTATTTAAAAAAAAGATTATATGTACATAAACAAATACAGAATAATTAACTCATGTACCTACTATTATACAATTGTCTGAACTACAACGAAGACCTTTAGACACTAAATCGTTGGAAGGGCCCCGACACGGCAAGACAAAAATAAGTGAATCAGGAAGAAAATAATTTATGAGTAATTTAGTATTATATAAAATCACAAACAATTTTACAACTACAACAAAGATTAATCCAACAATGGCATAGATTATAACTAGACCACAATCGCACCCCAGACACAATACAGTAAACTGGAAAACTTATTTTAATCAAAGAAAATCCCGGACGCTAAGTTATTGTCGATATCAACCCTTTGAGACCAGACAAGTTCAAGCTTCAATGCTTTACATCTAGACTGCCTAGTTATATAATTAATCTCAGTATACAGTCTGCTCCTTTGAAACGGGAAAGTTTTCGTCTGACTTTGCACAATATAGATAAATGACTGAAATTCAGCTGCAGTATTTGTTCTTCATATTCATCGGTGCCTCAAGGGATTAACATGTTTGAGTCCAAGTTATTTTTTATTTCTCCGATCGTAAATTACGCGGCCTTGTTTCCGCGTTTTAATCATCGTTGTTTCTAATAAAAGAACAATATTTATGCTTGTAATAAAATTGTTACTGGTTGATGTCTGTGTAGAAGAGTCGTAGGATGAAAAACAATTACTTTTAGAATTGTGTATCTGTCTGTATGTTTGTATGCGCATCACGCAAAAACTAGAGCACGAAATTAAATGCGGTTTTTACAGTTGTATTGCTGAGGGTCTAACTTAAAATCTGATGCATTTTTCATCTTAATACGCGTCCTAGAAGTTGAGTATTTATATGTGTAGATCAGTTTCCTACCTAGTTCTAAATTCCACGCATATGAAGTCGCGAACGAAAGCTATTATTTCTATAATTAGGGAATTATACCGACATATTTCTGGAAAGACTGTCAAATATTTCTCATTTAAATAGCTTTGATTATACAATGGAGTATTAGTAAATAGGGCACGGAACAAAATGAATAAGCCGGTTTAACGATATGCTATTAAATATTGCATGTTGCATGTTCCATGGTTAGTAATGACAAACAAACAGACTATGGAATAATATTGATTACGTATCTATGGCTGCACGGAAAAGCGGAAATAGGAATTTAAAAGTCGGTAGCAGTCTCGCAGTGTCTAGAATTCTTTGTAACCGTGACGGCGTTGCATACTAATTAGGTATTTCCTTTTGTGATGATTAGCATACATCCATTTTGTTTTCGCTGATTGTTAAATATAGATGTGATCTGATGAATAACTTTTACGTTGGCTTCGTCGTTACTAAAGTGCTGTAAGGCAATTATAATTATTATCAGGCCGTCAAAGTAGAGACCTCAACATCGCCTCGGCTGCTATGCGGGCGGTGTGGAGGCCACTGCTCTTAAACCACACGACTGCTTACCATCAGGTGGAGTGCGGTTATTTTGACAAGCAAAATAAGAAAAAGAAAGAATATCGATTTCTAACTAATATTGTAAATTCGACCGATCACCAAGATATTCTCCATACTCGTTTTCAGGGGTATAGAAAAGGACAGGTATAGACACTTCGTCCAGAAATAACATTTTGTGTGCAAGAGATAGATTTTTTTTGAAATAACCTACATTCTTCATCTAGGTGTTACATAGGTAGTAGGTACTAGGTGTTATATGTTAAATAACGTGGTTAAATTAATAATAATAATATTCTATCACATACACACAACACCATCTAGCCCAAACTAAGCAGAGCTTGTACTATGTGTACTAGACAATGGATAAACATACATATATACATATTTTTTTTGTAAATAAATTCATATTATACATAGAAATACCCAGACCAAGACAAACATTAATGTTCATGCACACAAATGTTTGACTTGTGCGGGAATCGAACCTGCGAACTCAGGCGTGGCAGTCGGTTACACTAACCACTACGCCATCGAGGCCGTCAAATATAAATATACGATATTTATATCTTAATGGCGGTAATGCTGGGAAGGGAGTTGTTCTTGTATTAATAAACTTGGGGTTGAAATAACCAAAAAATAACACGTACCTGCATTTCCAATGTGAAAGGTCATCGAACCAAATAAGCTGCTCAATTTTAAAAGTAACATGGTCTTTTAAACTAAATACCAAGTTCCATAGAATGTACGAGAAATACCGAAAAAACATAATACACTTTACTGCATCAAAGTAGAAAATACTAGACGTATTCTTGGCTTACTGCAGTACAGTTCGATAATCGCATCGGGAGCAAAAATCTGTAGATGTTTATCAACTGTCTAGACATTCTGCAGCATCCAGATAGATAATCTCAGTGCACTTTAAAGGATTATTCCCTCCTTTTCTTTCTCTCTAAACCCAATTTCATCAGGTGCCGTACTTTGATTTCCTACACATCGCTCTGTCAGCTTTGTCAATACGGAAACATGGCTAGACGTTGGCTCTTTAGTTAGTTAACCGATCCCGCTCTAAACTGATCCCGCGGGATGAGTTGACTAGTTCATTTATTTTATTATTTATCTTTTGTCAACTGGACCCGCTTTTAAATTAGACAGAACTCTATTGTATATTTTCAAATTTGTGTACAGACGTGCGGGAAACGTTTAAGAAGTACTGTAAAAACAAGTGCATAGTGAGCATATAATGCTTTCTCGCTCACACAGGTGCATAAAAAAAACTCGCTGCCCAGCGGCAAACTCGCGTCTTTGATGGATGTGATTGGCTGAATCCAGGTATTCGTATTCTCGTGCTAGTGCGATGAGTCTCGGCTTCGTAGTAATTAATGTCTTGGTCATATTAATATTATTAACGTATAACACTTTTCTCCGTATTTGTACAAATTATAAAATTATGAAACGGGATCAATTGACCAATTCGAAATATACATTAGGTCAACTGATCCCGCGGGTCCAGTTCAAGCGGGATCAGTTAACTAAAGAGTTTATCTTTTATCTTTTTACAGACTGTATGGTGTAATATAAGTATGTATAACAAATCTTACGTTTACGCGACTGTGGAGCAATAAAAATTATTTAAAGGGGCTTCTAAATGGGTTTTATTTTTACTGTAATATGTGGCTGTAATATACGGTTCGGTTATAATGGTGTCGCAGGCGTCCATAGGCTACGGTGACCACTTACCATCAGGTGGGCCGTATGCTTGTTTGCCACCTTAATAGTATAAAAAAAAACAACTGTCCGACGCCGATATACTCGCTCTTCATCTATACTATCTACACTAATATTCATCATCATCAGGCTATAATAGTCCACTGCTGGACATAGCCCTCCCCCAAAGAGCGCCATAGCGCCCTGTCTTCAGCTTGCCGCATCCAGCATCTGCCTGCAGTCTTTCGCAGATCGTCATCCCACAGAATATATCCGACAGAGAACCAAAGTCATCGACATAGCTCATAGAATTAGCAAGCTGAAGTGGCAGTGGGCTCGCCATATCGCGCGAAGAACCGACAACCGCTGGGGTAAGCGTGTTCTTGAGTGGAGACCGCGACTCGGCAAACGTAGTGTAGGACGCCCTCCGACCAGGTGCGATGACGATCTACTAATATTATAAAGAGGAAAGATTAGATTTTTTGTTTGTTTCAATTAGTCAACCGAACCGAACTCAATAAGTAGTCAACCAATTTTAAAATTTACTTCACCATTAGAACGCTATATTACGACCGAGTAACATAGGCTATATTTTATTTAAAAAAGGTTCAGTAGCACCTTTTTTTACGTGTGGGAATGCATTGACGCATACCCCTCCGCTGGGGCGGGCGGAGGGGTTATATCGGACTCACCGGGGTAAAAGAAAGATGTTGAAACGATGAGAATGGACTTCCCGGAATACCGACTAAACCTACCACGGTGTTCCTCAACATAACCATAGTCGGCGGGGTCGCGCGAATCACTTTCACATGCAATCGCGACCCCGCCGAGGTTTCGGCCCGCCGTATGAAACGGCAGGCCACTCACGAAAAGACACTTTGGTCACTTAACTCTACTGTCCCCTTAAAGAGGGACGGACATACGACACAGAGGCGCGTGGGAACACGCACGCCGCCTCTCGGACCTGGTGCTGAACGGGTGGTGGGCAGGCCCACGAAGCTAGCTTTTGTCCACGGCTTCTGTGGGCAAAAGCTAGTTATGTATTAAATAGCTAGCATAATACACCCCTGCTTATCTCCTCGGGCATATATATGCTTTTGACATGATGAAGCAACAAAATATAGGCGTGGTATTATACTTCGTACGTATACTAATGATAGGCAAATACAAGAGAAATAAAGCAATAAAGGTTGACTGTGATTATCTCTGATTTGATTCGTAACGCAGCGAGTTCGTCCACCGAATGTATCCGCGCACGAGTCTCCGGCGCTTTTATAACGTCATCATGACACTGACTGTTATAACTGTCATCCCAACTGACATATTGGCTCTATGGCGACCTCACTCAAGCTTACGCTTGACGTTCCGAAACAAACCAATAGATGGCGCGTTATTCAACTCCAATTACAGAAATAAATTGCAATCCAATGATTATTTTCTTGACGCTTCGACATATACATACAAGCGTGAATGTAGTTGTATCTAAAATGTAGTGACCGATTAATATCAGTAATGATGGCTATTACTGTGATTGACCAGTTGTGTCGACCTTTCACAAGCACAGGTGCAACATTACTACCGAACCTGCGGTTTAATGGACGACAGCGATTATTGATATTTTACTGTATACTGCTTTGTAATGTAGAACACGTATTTACTAAGCATTTTATTAATAGTAGAGAGATAATCCTAATCCTAATCCTAACTTCATAACTAATATTATAAAAGCAAAAATGAAATTGTTTGTTTGTTTGTTTGTTACCTTTTCACGCCTAAACCACTGAACCGATCATCCTGAAATTTTGCATATACGTTGTCAAGTGTACGGAAACGCACATAGGCTACCTTTCATTCCGAAAAAAATTACTGTTCCCGAGGAAAAGAACAATAACATTCTTATGATAATAGATGGCGCCACGTGTCTTTCGAATCATGATTAAATTATATTATTACAAGCAAAGATCAACCCGAATTGATTGTCCAATTTTAAATTAACGCGAGCGAAGCCGCGGGCAAAAGCTAGTATTGTCATAATGTTTACCTGAATCATTTCACTACATATTATAAAACAAATGCCCTCGCCGCGTCTGTCTGTCTATTCGCGATAAACTCATGAACTAATCAACGGATTTTTATGCGGTTTTCACCAATAGGCAGAGTGATTCATGAGGAAGGTTTAGGTGCATAATTTGTTAAGGTTTTGTACTATCTGTGGGAAGCAGGGGCGTGTCGCTAGTCTATATATAAAAATTAAACTACGAACATTTTTACGGTTTATTAAAATTACTTTTTAGGCAACTGTATATATTGACACTTTACCCGGCGTTTCGACTGCTTTTCAGCAGCCATAGTCACGGAAAGACTAAGGTCTCCTTAGGACCACCTCAGTCTCTCCTTTTAATTTAATCTCAATATCTAGACAGATAAATTTGAGTACTGTGTATCTTTGCGCTATTTCTCTTAATTTTGCTCTAGCAGCATTTGATCTAAGACGTCATAAGTACTTGATTGTTTAACTTAGTAGATTTAATAAAAGGGTTGAAATCTCAAGCGTCTTTAAGGTCATGTTAAATGTATTTCAGCTTCTGCTTGCACGTATGATAAAATTATTCGCATAGTTACTTCTTAAACATCACACTTTTTCTTCACTTCTTTATACTCTTTGCACACTACGGCACCAAGCAGATCAGTGAGCAGGCATTGGGCAAGTGGCCTTATCAATAAAATACTGGCATGTTACTTCGGATCACGCAAAGAGCAGCCGTTCAGGCATGCAGCTGAATAGTCCGCGTCAGGACATTTTTTCTCTGAATGGTTTCGATGTCTATAACACCTCTACAACAAGGATAGTATCCTATTGTAAGAATCAAGTTAATTTATCTCCTGTAAGAGGCTCAATATTTCAAGTAACACGAAATAAATAGTTGAAATAACAAACATGTGTAATAATTTGGTCAAAACAACCAAACATACTATTGGTCGTTAATTAAAATCCACAAAAAGAACAGGGTTGCTTCTCTAGATTTTGTCCCTTACAAACGAGTGAAATAGCCCCGGGTCATAAGAGAGATAACACGCAAGAATAGTTGGTCGGGTAGTAATTTAGCTCAAACTGGTGTAAACAGTCTTATCTCGAAGCCTATTTTTAGTCGAGTGATATATATCACGGTCGAAAAGCCTTTCGGCGTAGTATCTATGCTTCAAAGTGTTTAAGGGGGTCCTACACACGATTCGCTTCATACATAAACCACCTATCTGATCATACACAAAGGTTTTGCAGACACTTGTGAGTTTCGATATTATCGAAGTTCGAAGTGGCCTGGATCATTTGAAGTTAGTCATATTAAAACGCATGCTATTATGCAAAGCAACTTATTACTACAATAAATTGGATATGGTAATATTTTGATTTGATTTGTTCCCTAATAAATATAATGAATGGTAATGAATAAAGTATCTTGCAAATATATCAATTTTATCTGATATTTTAAATGTGAAATTATCTAGTAAGGATACGGTGGTTTTTATTTAGTATTCGCACTATTTTCCATCATAAGTCACAGCGCCTTAGTATAAACCTTTGGCCGTTTCCTTTATTAGGGTTAATAAATCGCCCCTAGGTTGAATTGCGTCCACGGTCGACTGCGGCCGGTTCTATTACGAAGCAACGAAGCGGTTTGTGCATTCTGCATTGCTCCGCGGCGCCCTTGGGCTACGAACCTCGGAATCATGTCCGTAATAACCTTAGTAACTATTATAATTTATACTGAAATTCACACGAATTCCAACAACAGCTTAGACTAGAATTCTCTCTCCTGAGACCTCCAGGCTATTCCTTTGTTTGTATAGCTTCCTGAAATTTTAATGTTGGTATCTTTCTAGCTAATAATTTACACAATATTCTGTAAAATATTCGTCAAATGATATATGACTAACCTGTTTTATCGCCCCAAGAATTACACAGAATCGTAAAAACAAAATATCAACAGTAACTTGACGGAATGTAAAATACTTTAAGCTACTCCTGTAACTCTCTTGGGTAATTATTATTGCGACTTTATTTCGACTTTTTATTTCGACGACAAAAGTCTCATTGCCAAATACAAAAACAGTTTTTTTTATTTACAGAGTAATGAAATTTATGTCGGCCTGAATGAAAACCGTCGTTGACATAGTTAAGGTATCTGCCAGAATTGCATGCAGCACATCTCGTTACGGCATTGCCACAATTCAACTTTATTGTTCTCTCCTTGCGTGTTTTCCATTCGCAATGCAGCTCTGTATTGTCGATAATGGGAACAAGTGCACCGAATATAAACAGTCATACATACGAAGGTATGTAGAAAAGCTGTTTGCGAATGCATTCCGCAATGTCGGAAATCTTCGCGGACGTGAGTCCATTACCGATGTTAATGATAGATGAAAGGATATGAGCGCACTCGATGTTATCCCACGTCACGTTTGATACCGCATCAATTAAACTGTCACTGAATCGTACCTCTTGGTCGCACCTGATGGCTTTGCACTCTAACGACACGAGTGCGAGAGGCCAGTAGTCAGCCGACCGCGTTCGGAGTCGCACGCCCTTCGTCCTCCGGCGTCAAACCGTTCGCGACCCTTTCATCTTTAAATATTTTTAGTTCACGGAAATCGCGTGTCGTCCACGATTTTCAGTGTTGTTCCATTTCTACAGTGCACAAAGGAAGTTTATACTAATTTTGAATCGAACGTTTTTGTGCGTCGATGGGATGTAGTGTTTACAGTAATGCCATAAGGTGAGTTTGTTTATATGTACGTCGATCAGCTGTGAACGTACGACGGCTCTTCAACATGTTTAAGATAATATAAGGTACTACCACTTTATATAGTCAACATGGAATTACAAATATTATTACGAGTGCCATTCGTATTGTAAAGAAAGGAAGTTATTACAGATATTCGTTATCTTGCGCCACTCGTAAGTTACGACTTGATTGCAACTAGCTGGTGCAATTGTGAACTATAAATTGTAATTAAAGTTTAAGTTATTGGTCTGAGGAGAGCGAGAACTGTGCCATGCAGTCGTAATTAAGTATCAGACGTTACGTTATCTGTAAGTTTAACTTTATAACGTTACAAATAGTGCCTCATTTGAAACGTTCTCCAAATTGAATTGAATATACATGTTACAAGGTTCTCGCTAATAAATCGTCCACATACCTACTGACTGACACCAGCGGTTATTTGCTTATACATTGTTAGAAACTGATGTCAGTATCTATTGTAATAACATTGAACGCAAACTATATTCGAGCGGTTGTCTGTTTAATAACAAATGAGCAATGTAATATATAACGCAACGTCGAATAATGCATTCTCAATGATATTTCTTATTCAGAACATACGCTGTTATCTCAAAGTTTTATCACAAGTTGATAGAAAAAATCTTGTATTATCACGGACTGAGATAGAATAAAGAATCGTGATATTCATCCAGTTATATAAAGGTTTAATGAGGAACTTATTAAGCCACGGAAATCATTTCGAAATACAGATGCTCGTATTGATTGTGCTCTTACCATAGAAATATAAAAATATTATATCTATGGCTCTTACGAAAGTATAATTCCCACGTGTTCACGATTGAGCTGATAACCTATAACTCCAGTTGCCTCGCCGCGAGGCAAGTTCGTTAAACTTTTTTTTACATTGCTATCGACGCTTCACTGCACTCGAGTTAAATTGATTAACGAAACCAGATACTTTAATCTACCGGACTTATTTCTTAAATTCAAATACCTTTACAAAAAAAAGGAGATTTAGTAAAACAATATTCCTTTGAACCCAAGTTATCCACGTTTACCACGCGATATAATCGTCCATATTTCAATCAGAATATTGCGGAATCGTGAAGGTACGGCAGACTGTGTGAAAAATAAGATACGCCTCTGAGTACATAGGCTAACATATCTCATTTTCGTAGTCTCGTCAGAGGGAGATACAAGATAGATGAGATTAGAATTTATTTATCCGTGTGTATGGCCATACTTTTTCCCTCATGGATTAAGAGATTCGTGCGATATAGGTTACGGGCGAAGAATAAGATGAATGCAATTTCGTATTAAGAGGTCTTAAATGTACAGGGTAACAGATGGTCTGACATATTGTTTGTTTTGATTCATTTGTTGATTAAGCTTTATTTAGTCATTCGATGTTTGAGTTTCTTTTGTGACATGTAACGTAGGTTTATGTAAATACTTTTACTATATTTTTACTATACATATATAGATACTCTTACCATAGAATTAAGACGATATAATTTTTTTTTTAAAACTGTCTCGACGTTGTGGTATTAAATGCTCGGGATCAATACTCGGGTTGGGCAATGGTTATTATTGAATTTTCAAGAATTTCTCAATAGCAGCATGTAGACGGTAATAAGCAATTACGTGGGATCTAAACCCCATAACTGGTGAAATGAGAATGTTTTACACCTTCTGAGCAGCGATAGCTCAGTGGGGAGACCAACAGACTGCAATGGAGAGGGTCTCGGGTTTTCGGATTAGACTTTTAGAAATGATGTGCGTATTGATTGACAATTATCGCCTGCTCCGTGCCTCGGAGAGCACCTTAAGCCGTCGGTCCCGGCTGCCATGAACATCCATGGCAGTCGTTATTGGGAGAGTGTCGACACAAAAGATCCCACTGGGTCGAAGTGTCGCCGGTCTGCACTGACTGGCCCCAACATAAGATAACATACCTTTTGGAATATAGGCGTGAAATACATGTCAGCCATTCCCACGATGCCCACGAAGCCTCTAAACCTCTTAAAGTTCATTACGACGATTGCTTATGAAGACCGTCATACGATTTTTGCTTTACTTCGCTTATTTTATTATTAATTCATATTTTCTTATTATTTTTATTTTATATCAATTGTGTTAGATACTTTTATTTAATGACATTCACTTCAATTTATTATTTTAATAATTTTTAGGAATATGTTTTGCATTATAAAACAGTTACCAAAAAATATGCTATTTCCGTTTCCGGGTGGAAGACGCTGACGACTGTAATACAATTTAATATTAGCACGGTCGTCAACGGCAACCTATTAACAAATGTACCATTGTTCGGTTTTATTTAGAATCAGTTTAAGAGAAATTTGTAAAACTATATTTTGTTGAATAAACTATTATTATTATTTAATTGTCAAAGTGACGTTCAAAATTTAATGATTAAGTTTGATGTACATTGCTGTTTATTAAATCTATACTAATATTATAAAGCTGAAGAGTTTGTTTGTTTGTTTGTTTAAACGCGCTAATCTCAGGAACTACTGGTTCGAATTGAAATATTATTTTAGTATTGGGTAGCCCATTTACCGAGGAAGGCTATAGGTTATATAACATCATACTACGACCAATAGGAGCGGAGCAGCAATTAAAAATGTTGCGAAAACGGGGAAAATTCTGCTATATGAAGCAGACGACGTTGCGCGGGACAGCTAGTTATAAAATATTATACTGTATCGCTATTTTACAAAGTCTGGTACAAAAAATAATGTTTTCCGGAAGTTTTATCGAAACAATTAGCAGTTCAGCTGCATGCTGCAATTATTCTCACAATGCAGTCAGGACCATTCGTCTTTAAACTTTTACTTATAATGTATAGGTTTTGTAACAACTCGCAGTTAAAATGTATCGCAGTTCTGGTTTTGTGTTTATAGCCATTAATTGAAAATATTATACATATTATTGAAATAATAATATTCTATCACATACACAAAACACCATCTAGCCCAAACTAAGCAGAGCTTGTACTATGGGTACTAGACAATGGATAAATATACATACGTAAATACATACATATTATACATAGAAAAACACAGACCAAGACAGACATCCATGTTCATGCACACAAATCTTTGACTTGTGCGGGAATCGAAGCCGCGACCTCAGGCGTGGCAGTCGGTTATACTAACTACTACGCCATCGAGGCCGACAAAATGTTGTTTAAATGTCAATTTTTAGGTCATGTAGGTCACAAAATAACACTTATGAACGCAAAATATAACCTTTGGCGTTCATAAGTGTATTTAGACATTTATGTTAGTTGCTTCAGGCCAAGGGTCGACCCCATGAGGAACATGCATGAGGAGGACATCTTGCATGTCCTGCAAGAATCACACGGCCACTCTTTATTATTACCATTAAATTATAAGTTCTGTATTTTAAAGAATTTTTTATAACTATTGTTTGCCTTATTGAACACAGCCATCATTATTAAAATTTTGAGGAAAACATTAGGTACACCTATAATAATATTTCCCAAATAAAATTGTCAATTTGCTAATCTAATTAAAAAAAAGAAAATAGATTGACAAACAGAGGAGAATAAGGCACTGAAATGGTTGGCCTTAACTTATTTATTTATATATTCTGTCATTTCCGTCTTTCAAACGTACATATATTCAACAAGATTTAAACTGGTCACCAAATGGCATAGACTGCAATTTTTACTAACGTCTGTTATAGAGGAAGAGGCTAATAATCCTCTTTTTTATTTTAAATATACAACTGCCGTATTAGGGAGATCGCTGTGCCACTGTGGAATTTACAACCATTGAAACAACGGACACAATCACACAAATAATACCTTGACTCAAACAACTATATACCATTGTGAATCTCACTATATTTTTAATGACTCAAAATCGAACCCAGTTCACCCAATTGGCGGTGGCGACTATGACAATATTTAAACCACTGCGCTATTCGTGCGATCTATAAGTAAGCGTTTATTTATACCTATGATAAAATAGTGGTATTCAGAAAGTCTGATGTCAGTGACAGTTGTTGATATCGATACATTTTAGATAAATATCTGTTATCTGCAGTAAAAATACTGACTCTTCTTGATAATATTTTTTGGGGAAAACACTTAAATATCTGCTTGAATATTTTAGTGCGAAGTGGTTTAAATGGTCATCTCGCCATTGCCGCTGTGTCAAGTGTTGTGGGTTCGAGCCTCAAACGGGAAATCTTGAGTCGCGAGACACAATTTAAACAACTGACACAAGGACACCCAGACTCGAAACAACGATACGTGGATTACGTACATTTTTATCACGTAGGTACTAGATGTTCCCGCGGTTTACCCGTGTTTATCGTTACTACGCCGCCCCCGTGGGTCGTAGCGTGATGTTATATAGCCTATAGCCTTCGTCGATAAATAGGCTATCTAATACTAAAATAATTTTTAACTTCGTCAACTTCATATAAGAGAATTTTTCATGTTTTTGCATCATTTTTCAGTACTG
Source organism: Catocala sponsa (assembly GCA_963564715.1). Taxonomy (NCBI): domain Eukaryota; kingdom Metazoa; phylum Arthropoda; class Insecta; order Lepidoptera; family Erebidae; genus Catocala; species Catocala sponsa. Next base: position 24,926,784 of record OY751342.1, read on the forward strand.
CTCCGCTCGTATTGGTCGTAGCGTGATATTATATAGCCTTCCTCGATAAATAGGCTATCCAACACTGTAATAATTTTTTAATCCGAACTAGTAGTTCCTGAGAGTAGCGCGTTCAAACAAAGAAACAAACTCATCAGCTTTATAATATTTGTATATATAGGAATCGAATCCAAAACACTAAGAGCGGTGGCAGTTCCGATTTCCCAACAGAAAAACTCGATAACACCAGACTCAAGAAAGAGACCCACGACCGCACACAATTATAGGCACTAACCTATACCGCGGAGTTGTCTTTTTAGGCGTAAAATATTTTTTTTTTATACGCCCAACGTGGCAAATAATCATACGGCCCATCTGATGGTAAGTGGTCACAGTAGCCTATGGACGCCTGCGACACCAGAGGCATCACTTGCGCGTTGCCGACCCTTTAGGAAAGGAAGTGGGAAGGAGAAGGAGTGGGAAGAGGGAAAGGGGGTGATTGGGGCTCCGGCACTCTCACTCACCGAACGAAACAACAGTAGGAATACTGCCATTTCACGTCGATATTCTGTGAGAGGGTAGTCCTTCCCCGGTCGAGCCGGCCCATTCATGCTGAAATCAGCTAGGCTCTACTTAAAATATAAATAATTCGAACGCATTGCTATTGTTAACCAGTTACGTATATAAATAAAGTCATATTAGTTTTAATGCGATAAGATTAATCAATTTTTATAGTTTTATTCCAACTTAGCGCCTAACATTTAGAACTAATTTAAAGTTTCTACTAATAATTGTTTTGACCTCTTTGCCGATAACTACTATAGTTATCGGTAAAGATATTTAATTATATATTATAATTATAACATTGTGAACTAGAAATCTATACTAAAATCATAAAGCTGAAGAGTTTGTTTGTTTGTTTGAACGCGCTAATCTTAGGAACTACTGGTTCGATTTGAAAATTATTTTAGTTTTGGATAGCGTATTTATCGAGGAAAGCTATAAGCTATATAACATCACGCTACGACCAATAGGAGCGGAGAAGCAATGAAAAATCTTACGATAACGGGGAAAATTCTCCTATATGAAGACGAAGTTGCGCGGGACAGCTAATAAAAGATATAAAGCAACGAATTTGTCTAGCAATTATAGCAATAGCCTAGTGGGCAACCGTTAGACTGCCACGCAGAGGTTTCGAGTTCGAACCCAAGGCGCGCATCTCTGACTTTTTGAAGTTATGTGCATATTAAATAGTTAATTATTGCTCGCTTTACCGGTGAAGGAAAACATCGTAACGAAACCAACATGTTTGAGAGTACTCCATAATGTTCTCGAAGATATGTGAAGTCTGTCAACCCGCACTAGGCCAGCCACAGGCGCTTACAAGCCACGGTCGCGGAGCAGTAACCTTAAACAAGGGTTGAAACCGCGGGGGCAGTTAGTTAATAACGAGATGGGTGTAAAAACCCAGGATTCAACCTCTTCGTCTTAAATATAGATCATGTGATCTTGTGACCCTTATATCTCGGGGGTCTTTTGACCCACAGGACCCATATTCAAAATCGACCGATGTATGATCCCAAGGTGTCTGCACAACAAGTTACAAGTCAATCGGTCCTGTGTTTCCGGAGTTATGCCGGTGACTAACAGACAGACACACAGACCTACATAGTGTTTTCATTAAACTCTGAAGAAGACTTAGAGGTTAATAAAAGGGTACGCGAGCCCGCGCTCTTTCTTAGAAATGCTCAAGTAAAACAAATTAGTATTTATTATATTAAGCTCTTACAGTTTACACATCGGAATATATTTTCTAACAGTAGATAGTTTGCTTATTATTAATATAATAATAATAATATTCTACCACATACACACAACACCATCTAACCCAAACTAAGCAGAGCTTGTACTATGGGTACTAGACAATGGATAAACATTCATAATATATACTTTTTTTTGTAAATACGTACATATTATACATAGAAACATCCAAACCAAGACAAACATCCATGTTCATGCACACAAATGTTTGACTTTTGCGGGAATTGAACCCGCGGCCTCAGGCGTGGCAGTCAGTTACACTAACCACTATTTGAAACAATTAAAAATATAAACATTAGGAATGTTTACGGCAAAGTCCGTTGTGTTTGCCAAATGCAGATCGTAAAATCCGTCCATTAAACTCCACTTTATTTTACTAATAATTTGTTTTTCTTTTACAGGTAAGCATCTATTTCAAGTGTCCAGTTATAAATGTATACGTAAGTTATATGCGTACATAACTTTACTTATTAAATAATTAGTAATTAACACTTAGATGAACAGTTTTCAAATCTTGATCAATGGATAATCTCTGATCAACGGCCTACCCCTGTTACTTAACTCTTATTCAACTAAAAGCCAACGTAGGATAAGATGGATAGGTAATTTTATCTGCTTAGACGCTACTTAGTACTTAGCTACGTCTTAAATATTCGATAGTATTTTATAAGTAAGGCTGTCTACATTTTAACCTGATATAATTTAAAGAATTGATTACAAACGACACCTCCTTTTGAGATTTAAAATATGATTCATATTTCGGGCCTTAGTCAAAGCGAAAAGATTGCTAGTATTTGGATTACAAATTACTGGTAATTTTGTAGGCCCCTCCAGCTAAGCTAGAATGCTTATATTCGGAGTGTTGTCTGTGACGTCATTGAATGGTTAGAACCCTAATGGGTCATCGGCGTCAGAGAATAGTTCTCAGATGAACAGTTATCCATCGCTTTGTGTTAAGACTGCGCCGAGCGAAATGTGCCAAAACAGGCGGTCACAGTTAAGTGAATAGAATCAACACTTTTTGTTTAATACAAATATAAAATATATGTTTACCATAACAATTAATGTGTTTACAATTACTCCGTGTAAACAACTTAAAATAATTAATATTTTCGCCTACAAAATTACGTAAATTTGCACGAAAAATGCAAAAACGTAAATCGTGTTACATGATTTTTAGATTATAACAGTAGAAATCTATCCTATTTTACAGCTTAAACGAAACATAAATAGTTATATTATAATTTGTCCGTCCCAAATATTTAAGTTATTGGTTGATAATAAAAATACATAATTATCAAAAAAGCACTTCAAATCCTCCGTACAATTTTACTATGGCGGCCGCGCAGTCTTAGGCTGAGCGTGAACAGAATTCATACATAAAAACAATTAACGACGATCCTACTGTCGATGGACAGTAGGTTGCTGCGCCCATATAATGACAATTATTTGGTTTTTGAGTTCAGCAAGATATCAAAACAATTTAAATCCACCAGCCAAGTTCCTAGACAACATTTTAGTAACATATGAATTAGAATAATAATAAAAAAAAAACATAACCAATGATATTTTATTTCAAATACCTTTATATAAACCACCATAACAAACGGATTAGGAACACCTGGACACAAATCTTTGTTATTTTTCTAATTTCTACTGGTTAATGCTTCTATATTAAAGATTATTATTCTCAGTGACTGTCCATTCCAAGCCAAAACCCCCATACAAAGTGGACAGTTCCCTTTTTGTCTCGTGTGAGATTCGAACACACAAAACTGCGTAATGGCTGTAGTGAGGCAAGCACTTTAATCACCACGCAACCCGTGCAATCAATCATCAGTTAGAACTATCTTAATTGCGCATCGCATCGCATCTTTATGCAACAACATTCTAACGCTTTGCATAATCCGTGTCTTCTGAGATCATCAGAAAAATCGCGTTATGCTCTCATCCTTTAGTAAACTTGAAGTTGACTGGTTAACCTATCGGAAAATGACGGCAGATGAAGTTTATATTACGGAAACCTGTTCGCTTATGTACGTTATATACTTTATAGTCGTGGATTGAAGGTTTCATGGATTAAACGTTATGCAGCAAAACTTATTTTGTGCTAGCTATTGCCCGCGGCTTCGCTCGCGTTAATTTAGAATTTGACAATCAATACGGGTTGTAGGTACTCTGCTTGTAATAATGTAATTCAATCATGATTCGAAAGACACGTGGCGCCATCTATTATTATAAGAACGTTATTGTTGTTTTTGTCGGCAACAGTATTTTTTTCGGGATGAAAGGTAGCCTATGTCCGTTTCTGTACACCTGACAACGTATATGCAAAATTTCAGGATGATCGGTTCAGTGGTTAAAGCTTGAAAAGGTAAGAAACAAACAAACTCATTTTCGCTTTTATAATATTAGTTAGGATTTAGATGTACATAGAATTACTGTTGTATATCCCGCAGGAGTAGGCATATTAAACGCACTACCTACACATTACGTCCTACTTATCCTACTATCCCCAAAGTGTACTACCAGGCTCTTTTAAGGAGCATCTGAGAACTGACCTAAATACGACTAAACCCAACGAAACTTAGCTCGCTGCGGGCATCGAACTTGGGAGCTCAATGTCGCATAAACTAACTCGCGAATCACGACTTCCAATAGTGCTTATAAAAGAGAAATAAAAAGATCTCCAGCATACTCAGTCCCTCTTTATAAATCCCAATATTTAAATAACAGACGCAAATAGCAATTAAATTCGGTACGACTTTGTTGATCACACAATTTTTTGTGCTGTACCGAACCGACAACACTCTGTGTATTGGCATTAGAGATATAACTCCGCCACTGCGCGTGCGCCATCCACACCGACACATTGACGTGAGATTCTTACAAAAACAGATTCCATTTAAAATGAATTTTATGTAAATTTCAAATCCTATTTTAATTTATTGCATTAACTTCACCCAAGTTTTGAGAGTTAAAAGCGCATGTCAAAAGCATTCTTCTAAACTAATCTGTGGGACGTAAATAGATGATTTCAAAACGTTATCTCGTTTCAGAAGCTCTGCTACTAATATAGCATTCAACGTTATAATATAGCATAGTGCTTTTCTATATTGGGATTTATTTTTGTTCGTTTAATTTATGGTTAGTGTTTATTTGTAATAAATTTTGGTCTGCATTCAATTTTAATATTTGTGGGTTGTATTTATGCCTGAAATGGCGTTTAAATAGATATTTAAATACTTACGAAACCTGCCTTGATGGCGCAGCTGCAGGTTATGCGAGTGATGTGCGTGAGGTCGCAGATTCGTTTCTTAAGCCCCAGAATAATAAAAGCTGTAAGTTAAGAACTAACCTACCAGTAAATATTATAAATTTAAAATTTTGTCAAGATATCTGGATTTCTGTTGCTTATTTACATGTCAAGTCGATCAGATTAGAATGTAGCTTCAAATGTTGATATCGACCATGTTATCACCTCTCGACTACTACACTCACCTAAAGCGAGTAACGACAAGAAAGGTGACTATATTTAAATGTACCCTTTACTTAAATCTATGGACCTATCCGACAAAACTGGATACGGTCAATAAACAAAATATACTCCTTTGTAAAAATGGTCAACGTAGTTAAAACGTTAAATATGTTCATCTATAACTATACTCTGAGCTAAAAATACATCGCATCTCTTCGCGTGGCGTCAGCATCAGGCTAGTTAAGGAACGTTTCCTGGGCAGTAATTATACTGATATGAATCATATTCCTAACTAATATTATAAACGCGAATGTGAGTTTGTTTGTTACGCTTTCAAGCCTTAACTACTCGGCCGATCATCATAAAATTGCATACACATTGTCTGCGGTACAGAAAAGGATGTATCATATACCTTTCATTTCGAAAACAAGGACTGTTTCCGAGGGATTTTTTTTGACAAATTCTTCATTAACACAAGCGAACCCGCGGCAAAAATTTTGTGTTTTTATTTACAGTAGTATTCACTGTCTCTTCATAATAAGAAGCCACCAATGTATGTTTGAATTTAGTTAAGTTTACTGGATTTATAAGGTGGGCGCTGGGGGCACGGTAACTGATTTAAAACTAGACTGTTAAACTGTTGAGAAACGTTTCCTGAGCTGTAATGTCTACTGAGATATGAGAAATGTAGCAAACTCACTAACCCCTTTGATGTTCATAAGTGTTACTTTGTGACCTAAGTGAATAAATGATTTTTGACTTTGACTTTGACTTTGATATATAATGAAGGACCGGCACAACTTGCTATAGATAGCCAATCGATTGCAATTATACGCCTGTATGCAGATAAAGTTAATTGCATTGCTATCGCTCGAGTAATTGATAATATAATCTATTAATACCGGACAGGTACTATTGGTTATATATACAACATGACAAATGACTAGAAGCTAGAATTTCTTGGAAGAGTACGTACAAGTACAACGACTGAACAGATAGCATATTGTTTTAAGTGTTCACCTTACCGCGATCGATCTCCACACGTTGCACGGGTCTAAAAACTTTTATGATTCACAAATATTTGTTCCAAGTCTGGGTGTAACATGAGTCTTGTGTTTGAATGTTTGTAAAATCCCCTCGTATAGTTGTTTTTAATGTGCTTGGGAGATGGTTTACAAATAAAAAATAAATGTTTATTTCCTCCATCAAAATTGGGCTTATTGGTCGTCACGAGCGAAATAGACGACTATCTTAGCCTTAAGGCATTTCAAATATGACGGTAATTTTCTCCCAAGGACAGAATAGTTCGGTATCAATCGTCGTCGTTCGCGGCTGTTCGCGGCATGGTCTAATGGCGAGCAGCCGCAGTTTGTTTTACCGGTCAATGTACGCCGGACTCGGATGGATATTTTGTCTTTGTCCTACGTGCGTAACAACGCACACATAGTACGAAGACAAAATAACCAATAATAGAAACTCACTGCTGCAACACAACATGCACTCCTATGCGACAGCATAGATGTGCATATGCTCTATAATGCCGGTCAAATTGCTCAGTCAGCCGCCGTCTATCGTCTGCACAACGCTATCATCATCATCTCACCTAAAAGACGTCCACTCCTGGACATAGGCCTCCCCCAAGGTTTTCCACACAGACTGGACCACCCGCATCCAATAGCTTCCTGCGACCTTTACCAGGTTGTCGCTCCACCTTGGGCCTACCCCTGCTGCGTCTTCCGGTGCGTGGCCGCCACTCCAGAACCTTTCTACCCCACCGGCCATCGGTTCTGCGTGCTATGTGCCCTGACCACTGCCACTTCAGCTTGGCTATCCGGAGAGCACAACGCTATACTAGAATGTAAATACTGAGTTTAACAAGCGTATGAATTCAGACACAATTCCAAATTATAGACACTAAATAACAAACTTTTGTCATATAAAATCGAATAGCGGTCTGTACGAATTCAGATAGAATCTTGAAACTTTTTCATCCATTGGCTACAGTTATTTGACAAACATGGAGATGGCTAATGAATAAAATCAACATTATCCGTCGGCCTCTGGATTTGAATATCTGGGTTTGTTTTGACTAATAACGATAACAAGATAAGATCTGTAGTAATTTCAGTATTTTCATAACAGAGAATATTTTAAATAATAAACGCACAGACCGGCGATAGCCCATTGGGAGACCGGTGGATTATCACGCAGAGATTTAGAGTTCAGTCCCAAGGAACCGAATACTAGATTTGACGACATGCAGATAAGCATATGTATAAACTAACTGGGCTCTATTATGAATATTTAGGAATCTTCTTCTTTTGCTTTTCGTGTGGTTAGTGGCCAACCTGTTGTCAAGAGTTGTTCAAGCCGCCCGTAGGCCTCTGACATGGTTTAACGACTGCTGTCGATTTGACAACAACCGGGACTGACTTTTTACGTGCCCTCCGAAGCACGGAGACGCTCAGATGAAATACCACTAAGCGGGCACCTATCTATAGACTGACCGCATCCAACGTTGCTTAACCTCGCTAATCGTTTACCGATCAGTGAGTGCAACTGGCTATATATGAGCGCCTCCATATTAAGAATGTATTAGTATTACTAGATTTGGTCCGCGACTTCGCTCGCGTAAATGTATGTAAGTTAGGTTAGTAACAGTACTTGTTACTGGATGAAAGGTTCCTTATGTCCTACTAGCTGTTACCTGCGACTTCGTCCGCGTAGATTTTAACTAAAAAGTGTTTGTCTCCGCGGAACCCTACTTTTTTTCTAAAATCAAAGTAGCCTAAGTTACTCCTTATAACATCAGCTATCTGCCAGTGAAAGTCCCATCAAAATCGGTTCAGCCGTTTCGGAGATTACCCGGAACAAACAGACAGACAGACAAAAATTTTAAAAATAGATGTTTTCATATAGGTATCTTATATACTTTCATATGCATTAGATAAAAAGCTTTTATTTTGACATTACAAACAGACACTTCAATTTTATTTATTTGTATAGATTCTGATGCGCTGACAACGTGTATGCGGAATTTTATGATGTTCAGTCGAGTAGTTAAGGCGTGAAAGCGTAACAAACAAACTCACATTCGCATTTATGATATTGATTAGGATTAGGATAGCAGCGATTGAGGGAGTACGTTGGATCTCCAAGCAGAGGTCTCCAGTTTGATCCCAAGGCGTATTAATTAGTTACTTATCGCTCTCTTTAAAGTAAAACATGTTGAGAAAATCTGCACGTCTGAAAGTTCTCCATAATGTTCTCGGAGATATGTAAAATCTGTCGATCTACACTGGGCAAGCGTGGCGGACTATGGCCTTCACCTTGTTACACTGGGAAGAGTCCCAGCAGTGGGTTAGTTTAATACAGGGCTGATATTATAATATTATAAACTTACTGCAAATCTTAATCTTTTAAACAAGCGGTCAATTAGACGTACTTTCTGAAAAACGTTCCAACCCACAAAGTTAACATTTTGAGATAATCGTGATTGAAGTTCAATCCCGTATTGCTTCTTCATACATGTGGGTTGGGCTTGTACTAAGTCATGATTTCATATTTAGAGTGATAGTAGAGCTACCAAATTTTTCCAGCTAGTAAATAGTAACCCCGTGACTAATTTGCTAATAATAACTCGATTTTGACCCGAGTGTGGGTTGGAACGTTTTTCAGAAAGTACGTCCAATTGTATTTAAACGTTTATTAAAACTTCCATCCTCAGTCTTTAGAAGCCTTTTGTTTACGACAGCTATCGGCACGTAATCTTTAAGTAAGTTTGCAGTGGAGAATGCCTTGAAGGCAGAACCTTAGCGGTCATTATATAATATTTTATTTTGACCTTTAGCAAGTCTAGGACGTGAAAATATACGCCAGTTGACACTGTGATTGATGGCTGTGAAGTGATGAGGCAAGTGCTTAAAAATAATATTTTATGTAGTAGATATTTCTCTATGATCTATAGACTGCCTCGTTAACTCTGCGGGAATTTATACAACTATGGTATTGGGATAGATTCCCGGGTCGGGCACATGTTTTGGGATTTTTTGTCAATGGCACAAAGTTAAAAACAATGGAACAATGACCGGTAAACGCCAATAGGCTTGCCCCTATTATGTTGGATATACCTATACTTTTCTTGACTACTGGCTGAATGTGTGTGTATGTGTACAGTATCAACACCTCTGGCTATCCTATAGAGGATATAGGCGTGAAACTATGTATATATGTCTAGCTTTTGCGTGCGGCTCCGCCCGCGTGGTACCTACATCAATAATAATTATCGCATTTAGCCTTATCTTGTGTCAGGGTGGACATTGAATGGAGATTTGCGTAAACGTAAGACAATATCATCTAGCAAAAGATTTAGGTTTCCTAACAGTACCGTTATATAAAAGATCGACCTAGAAAAGAGAGGACATTATTTATGTTTATTCAAGTAATACAATTTTCTTTGTGGAAACATAATATAATGTGATTGTGACCTTGAGATTGTAGCTTGTACACAACGATCGTATAAAACAAATTTCCATTTGGGATTAAAAGTTATAGAACGTTAGACTGTTGAAGGGCAAACAAAGCTTAAAACGGAATTAAACGAGCTGTGTCGGGAACAATGCGTTGAACATTATGCTTTAAACCTTTTACTGTTATGGTAATACATATATGTTTTTGTCTATGAGGCCACTTCCTCATATGCAATGGGTGTGGTCAAGATGTAAATAGTGGTGAAGCAGCGGTATGAATGTGTCTGTTCAAATCAAACAGTTATTTGTATAACTCAGGTACATAAAGTTGGTACATAGTAGGTAGGTATATAATATAGAAGATGCTGAATTATAACCTCAAAAGAAGTGTTTAAATATTATATATTTAGATATATGCAACATCAAAATCATAATTGTCTAATCCATTAAGTTTCAAATAATAAATATAAGCATTGTAATAGGTATAGGAACTTATAAATAACAAACATAGTGTTCATATAAAAATGGTTGATACAATATAAAATAATAATAATCAAAATTAATGTCACAAGGTCAAATAATTAGCATTAATGTCGAAAAAATTAATAATAGTGTCTAATTTTGAAATAATAGAAATGTCCAATAATAGAAAATAATAGTCTTTTTGTTTGATCCCCTTGCTTAGTGTTGTAAGATTTTGCTGCCAAGAAATTCTTATCAGCGGCATGGTGTCTGTCTTATCAGCGGCAAGGTGTCTGTCTTATCAGCGGCATGGTGTCTGTCTTAGAACAACTGTTTGCCAGTCACGCAAATTTTTGTCCCGAGTATCAGACTCTAAATTTCAACGCGTTAGTCGGGACAAAGGTCAGCAGCGATAGCTCAGTGGGGAGACCAACAGACTGCAATGCAGAGGATCTCGAGTTCGAACACACGTCGCGCATCTCTGACTTTCGGAAGTTATATGACTTTTTGAAATTATGTGCGTATTGATTGACAGTTATCGCCTGCTCCGTGCCTCGGAGAGCACGTTAAGCCGTCGATCCCGGCTGCCATGAACATTTATGGCAGTCGTTATTGGGAAGTCAGTGCCGTCTAATATCCTGACACCGGTCTAGCCTTAGGGTATCGTTAGCCTTCAGGTTGCGGAGGTCAGATGACAGTCGCTCCGTGTAAAAACTGATATCCAGTCAAATCCGGTTAGATTAGAAAGCCGACCCCAAGTGACTTGGGAATAATAAACGCTAGGGAGAAGAAGTCGGGACAAAGATTTAATAAATACATGGAAAATGTAGCTTTATCCATGCAACCGCGTAGTTAATCCCCGTAGTTATTTATTTTATAGATTATTACTATCAAACATTAAAATCAAAGGTCAAAAGGAGCAAGTGAAGCCGTGTGCCAATGTTAGCTAGACAATATAATGAAGAAATAGTGTGTTGCAAGGCCTTTCGCTAATCTACGAACGTTATTAATTGACTTTAAATTGTCTCGCGTAGGCACGTACCATCAAAGCAAATGTGTTTCAATTCAAAACATGCCTGTTAGTCGAATAATTAACATAAAAATTAATTATGTATAAACGGACCATCGTGTTTTATACCATTTCCTTTGGGCCTTGTTGTATAAGTTTAAGCTTATTTTCTTAGTAGCTGACAACACTTCACATAAGAGAAATTTTCACGATTTTGCATCATTTTTCATTACAGCTCCGCTCCTATTGGTCGTAGTGTGATAGTATATAGCCTTCCTCGATAAATGGGCTATCCAACACTAAAAGAATTTTTCAATTCGAACCAGTAGTTCCTGAGATTAGCGCGTTCAAACAAACAAACTCTTCGGCTTTATAATATTAGTATAGATTTATCCACTTTTGCATGCGATTGTGAGGACCCTGGTTCGAATCATCTGTCGGGCAAAATGTTTTTGGTTTTAATAGACGACAAAAGAACGGCTTTAACGGTGATAGAAAACTTCGTGTGGAAACCTGAATGTCTGAGAGATTTTGATAGCATAACATAAACTATGGCCTAATTCCATTTACATTGAGAAGAGACCTGTGCGTAGCTGTCGATCAGTTAGTTTATATACAGTTCTAATATAGTAGGTATTAGTATACCTACCTTCCTGATTTTGATAATATGCATTAACTTAGCAAGTAATAAATATATTACAGCAGCGGTAGCTTAGTGGGGAGACCGACAGACTGCAATGCAGAGGGTCTCGGGTTCGAACCCACGTCGCGCACCTCTGACTTTCGTAAGTTATATGACTTTTCGAAATTACGTGCGTATTGATTGACAATTATCGCCTGCTCTGTGCCTCAGAGAGCACGTTAAGCCGTCGGTCCCGGCTGCCATGAACATATATGGCAGTCGTTATTGGGAAGTCAGTGCCCTCTAATATCCTAACACTGGTCTAGCCTTAGGGTATCGTTAGCTTTCGGATTGCGGAGGTCAGATGGCAGCCGCTCCGTGTAAAAACTGATATCCAGTCAAATTCGGTTAAACTAGACAGCCGACCCCAACTGACCTTTAATAAAGGCTAGGGAGAAGAGTAAGTAATAAATATTATCAAAATAAGGAACATACACATAATTTTACTAAAATTTTACATGTTCCCACAGGGTAAGTAATTCGTTAATGGGTCAATGTTTGCACAAGTTAATTTTAGACGAGTGTTTCCTACCTAAATATACTTAACACTTTTTAAAAGAAGGAACAAGGTACAGGCTTATCAATGCTTTTTAATTTTACTTAATATCCGTACTAATATTATAATTACGAATATGATATTGTTTGTTTCTCACGCTTCCAGACTGTTTCAATAGGCACATAAAGAAAAATTAATATTAATTAATTCAGCTAATCATAGCACTTGATATACCTTTGACAGTCTGTTGACTTATAGGTATATTAATACGTGAAGCAAAAACTTTGTACCCCTTTTTACGAAAATTGCGCGGACGGAGGAGTATGAAATTTGGCACAGTTAAAGTTTATATGGAGAAGGAGGAGCGAATCCTAATTTATTTTTAAAATATGCATTGGAAATACATTAAATTAATGAAAAAACACTACACGCCAACCATGCATTTGTCACACGCAGTCGAAGCGCGTAACTATGGTTATATATATCAATATATAATGACATAATATATCAGCAATATCTTACAGCCAAACTTTGGTCGAATTTCGAGCACTAGGCGACCGCTAGTTGAGTGTAAATCTGCCTTTCAGAAAAAGTGTGCTATTCGTGATTGTATAGTGTAGCAGATCCCTTACAATAATTACATAAGATGTTTTACCTGTTTATTGTATACTGTATTCAAATGCTAATGCATAATGAGATGTGTTTTTTATGCATATCTGTTAATGGATGACGATTTAACTATGTATAAACAAGGTTTTGTAATGAATCTGCATTTACTTTTTTCTTCCATGCACAGCATAATGCTTGTATTTACAAAGCTATACTAATATTATAAAGCTGAAGAGTTTATTTGTTTATTTGAACGCGCTAATCTCAGGAACTACTGGTTCGATTTGAAAATTATTTTAGTGTTGGATAGCCTTTTTATCGAGGAAGGTTATAGGCTATGTAACATCACGCTACGACCCACGGGGGCGGTACGATAAACGCGGGTGAAACCGCGGGAACGTATAGTATTATTATATACACGAAAGGATAGGCAGAGCACTCACTTTTTCTTTAAATGTTCGGTATTGCGTGATAGCCTATTTCTGTTTACCGTAAAAATTTAAAACATACATCTAGCTCTTGGGTTATTGGGAAGCAGTGATGTGCAGTGGGAGAGCGTTGGACTGCCACGCCGAGGTCTCGAGTTCGATCCTAGGTGTAATAGGTGGGATTTGAACTCGCGACCTCTCGATTGCAAGTCCAATACCTAATCTTTTAGGCTACCGTCGCTTGCATATTTAGTAATTTGTTTCTAATATATTTATATATATCTAATAACACTGTTCGATTCCTATATTGAACCTTGGACCTTTTAATCGCCAGTAAATGTAAACTTATGCCACTAGATCAATGACGTCATCTTTTCTTGTTTACTGTATGTTTAATATTATCGAAACATATGTTTGTTTTCCTATCTTACTGTTATTGTTTTGATAATATAATTATTCCATTATATATACAACGTACCACGTCCGATAAAATACGTCAAAAATACCAGGAATAGCTTGAAACAACCGCAATTTAATTAAACTAGCGGTCGCCTAGTGCTTGAAATTCGACCAAAGTTTGCCTGTAAGATATTGCTGATATATGTTATTATATGTAACCATAGTTACGCGCTTCCACTGTGTGTGTCAAATACATGCTCGTGTGTGTGTAGTGCTTTTTCATTAATTTAATGTATTTCTAATGCATATTTTATATAAATATTAGGATTCGTCCCTCCTTCTCCATATAAACTTTAACTGTGCCAAATTTCATACTCCTCCGTCCGCGCAATTTTCGTAAAAAGGGGTACAAAGTTTTTGCTTCACGTATTAATATATAGATACTGGCCAGTTTAATGGGAAAGCCGTATTTTATCATAATAAACAAAATTTTAACAAAAAAAGAAAACCGGCTTCATAAAGGAATATTCTAAAACTTAGAATGCACTAAAAAGTTAATAAATAATTGCATATTCTTGTGAATAATTAAATTATTGTCATTAAAGTACTGCTTAGTTTGGGCTAGATGGTGTTGTGTGTATGTGATAGAATATTATTATTATAACATTCGTTGGAATGCTCATCATGAATGCTCAAGTCTATCAGCACCTTAACATGACGATGCTAAAATGAGTTGCATAGGTAGAGACATACCGCCGCATGTTAACTAAAATAATAGACTAATATTAGATGCTTATCAAATCGTAATAAGATACTCTTAACCTGAAGCTATATCGAGTTATAATGGTAGAAGCATTGTGTCTGGACACCAAGGTCCGTACGCCGATAGACAATTGAATAATATGCTGATCTGTTTATATGGCTAACTAAGAAAGTTTATAAGGCTAGTGTGAATGGAACAGTCGCAAGAGGAAAACCTAGGCGAACGTTTCTCGATCAGATCGGAGGCGTTCTGGACAAAGGCCAGGTTAAGAGCTCCTTGAACCGACGGGCGTGTATGAGAAATGTGATGAAAGTGAATGAAGCCAGAGAAGTGTGTCAAGATCGTAGCAAATGGAAATCCGTAGTATCTGCCTACCCCTCTGGGAAACAGGCGTGAATCTATGTATGTATGTATGTTTATATGATTTTGGGTTTAATTGCAGAATTGAATAAAATGTTATAGAAATATTTCTAGCAAAAAAATTTCAGTAGCGGCTCGAAGTCTAAAAATTTGTCGGCTAGACGGCAATAGAATCGCTCCCAATCAAGTGAGACCTAACATAGTCATGAGGTTTAAAATCTTTAATAACTTTTATAGTCAACATTTCAGCAGAAATTACCTTTACTGTATCGCCTCGATCTATACAAATAAATAAAATTGAAGTGTCTGTTTGTAATGTCAAAATAACAGCTTTTTATCTAATGCATATGAAAGTATATAAGATACCTATACGAAAACATCTATTTTTAAAATTTTTGTCTGTCTGTCTGTTTGTTCCGGGTAATCTCCGAAACGGCTGAACCGATTTTGATAGGACTTTTACTGGCAGATAGCTGATGTTATAAGGAGTAACTTAGGGTACTATGATTTTAGAAAAACATTGTGTTCCGCGGAGACAAACACTTTTTAGTTAAAATCTACGCGGACGAAGTCGCAGATAACAGCTAGTTCTTGCATGAAAATTCCTCTTTATTCCTACCATGACCTGAATTAACATATACAATATGAATATCCCGGTGTGCGTTTTCATGGTATTCACACAAACAGATGCTAGACATTTTATAAACGTTAAAGTTTGAAAACGTTCAATTACGTGTAAACCATTGGACGATTTCGAATGGAAAATGTACTGGATACATATTATTTCCTTTTTTGAATTAAACGGGCAAAGCCGCGGACAAACACTCGTAGAATATAAGAAGTAACTCTCGTGATCGTTTTGTACACACTGTAGATAATTTACAATCACAATAATCAAAGTAACCACAAAGTAACGAAGAACTAGCGAACTATTCCGAGCATAACAACTCACAATCTAAAGGTGGGTCTACGCTAGACGAACCGAGCATGAGCGGAGCACTAGCCGAGCACAAATTCGTGTCGTGTGGACCGAGTTACAAGCCTCGAACGAGCGCACTTCAAGCGTTTGGTTCGTGTTCGACTGTGCTCCACCTACTGTCGGTTTTTTGACGAACACAAAGGGATTTGCATCGCGCTCACTACGTTTGACGACAGTGATTGTTCTAGGCTCGTTGTACATCCACACGTGACACCGCGAGTATGAGGCTCGGCTTGGGCTCAGCTCGTGCTCAGCTCCTCTAGCGTAGACCCACCTTAACATGTATGTACGAATCATTCCCAAGACAAAACTATCAGATATATAGTTCGTGCGTGGCAAAGACATTATCCTACCAATAGGGTTTTATACCAACCTATTATACCAATGTTTGTGGCCAATAAAAACAATTGAAGGTGTCCGTATGACCTGTAAGAGGTTGACTTGAATGACCGAACATCGAACGTCTCGTTTATGTAAGAAATAGAGCTAATGTGTATTTAAGTGATGAATATGTTATTTACATCAATGCAGATAGACGCGCTGTGGTTTGGATGCCTACTAAACTGCTCATTGAAAAGCATTTTAATATAGGATTTGTTTTTTCGAGTTGATAGAATCGCCTATCTCATTCATTTACGTATTTTATATTTCGGAATTAATGTTCGGCTGGTACCTCGTTGATCCTATGGCAAGCTTTTGGACAATAGTGAGGTCTCAAGTTTTTGAGGTAGAAAAAGTGGTATTGGGTTTTTGAAGTGAAAACTTTTTTAGGCGCGTTGAGCACTTCTTGGGTGAACAAAAATCATAGAACTCGCGTCACCGTCACGCTTCGTCATCGTCACGCTTCCACGCTTTCCATTTTTGAATTATTTTTCGAGTAGAATACTAGCGGTCGCCTAGTGCTCGAAATTCGACCAATAATATTGCTGATATATGTCATTATATATTGATATATGTAAGAATAGTTACGCGTTTTGACTGCGTGTGTCAAATGCACGCTTTCCATTTTTGAATTATTTTTGGTTTATAATTTGGTTTATAAAGAAGTGTTTATTTTCAAGGATTAAAGTTTTCACTTCTATCGGCAGTCCCCAAAGACTGCCCCAATTTTTTTTTGTTAGGATACTTTTATTAGGAACACGGTGACCGCAGCGCCCTTTATTACATTAGACTTGGGTCTATGTATTAGAAATGTAAACGTATCTGACTTAATGCGAGTGTAATAAATCTCTGTCTATTATTTTAGGGATATACAAACTAGCCAGAGTGTCTATACGTGCATTTTTTTTTACCTTAAAGATAAATGGGTAATGCACGAAGTGATCGTGCTCCTATTTTATATTCTGGCTTCATCTTCAGAAATTATAACAAATTTGTAAATTACGCTTTGTGTACAATAAAGCTCTGTCTGATTTGATACTGAAACTACGTCTTTAACTAACTCTAGTGCCTGTAACCTATTGAATATCTAAGCTTGTCTCCAGTAAATATTATTTCATTCAGCATCACTTCGTTATAAAGTCGACTTGAGTTTTCTTTTTATCTCAGTATTCGCCCTTCTAATTTTGTTTGACGTAAATCTATAAACATTTTAGTATTACTCTGTAACTGTGGAAGCGAAATTGAATGATTATTTAGTGTTAAAGGCAACATTTATATTCAAGAGTTTCTCATGAAAGTTTAATTATTTGCTAACAATTAGCAGATCTTAGCAGACGATAGGTTCCTAGAGTTCAAGTGCGAATATTTCGTTCAAGTCCATTTAACTTGTGATACAATACAACGTGTTTGAAATACAACCCACTTTGTTCTAGGGATCAAAATGAAGCTTATTGTCAAAAATTGTTTGAAAGAATTTGAATAGTGTTATCTAATCCACCTGTTAGTTGAAGGCCTTATCAATCGCCATTGAAATGTTGAATGGGTGATCTTTAGGCGTAGTTCCCATAATTGAAGTTATCATTATCTCAAGGCCTTTTTATTGTTCAACACAACGTTTTGCCATCATAAGTTATCATTGACATACATCGTAGACTCCGTTTTATTTTATTTCTTGCTGGCGTTTTCAAGAATACGATATTAATTTTAGTCTCAAAATATTTGACAGCAAATATTTATTCCCGTTCGAAAACAAAATGAAACAAGGTTAAACTTTTAGATCTACTTGGGTAAAGACACGCTGGCTCTGGTCAATGACTGTCTGAGAATATAGTGACGGTTGGAATTAAAATTTCCAAAGGGTATTCATCAAGTTTTAATTTATTTGCTTAGGACCTTTTTGAACCGATCTCAACATTTCCATGTTAACCGATTTCCATTGCAAATTTATCCGTGGTTTACCCTTGTCTCAGTCGGGATATATGAATGAAAGTTACATTGGTAAAGTCGTTCAAGGTCACAAGCCAGTAATAAAACAATACGAGTTGTTTAACAAAACAACTGTAAGTGAATCAATGAAAAATGGCGCGTGTACGTGCCGTCTGATTGTTTGCTTAGGTCGTTCACCAGCAGATATTATTGTAAATTCAAATGCTCTTCCTTCTAAAGTTATTAGGTTGCTTTTTGTGTTCGCTGATGCAATCGACGGCCGGCTCACTCGTGTGGAAATCTCTGTTTATTCAACCCTCGTTTTCATTTTTCGTCTGACACTATCTCCAGTCTTTGTAATTCCACTCGCGAGACTTTTCTCTCCTTTAATAAGTTAAAAATGTCGCGTGCGAGCTTGTTTTAAAATGCCCAACAAAGATGATTTTTTATTAAAACAGAACATTCTGTGTCTGCCCTTCTATGTAAGTTTGTGTTGTGTGTTTTACATTGTACTATTTCTCATTGTTCTTGACAGTAATGGTGATTTAAAACAAAGCTTCATCAACATTGTAACGGCTTATATTAATTCTCATAGTTTATTTACTGTTAAAGTTCTCATTTGCACAAATATTTCTAAGAATTTTATGAAATATTCGTTGTAATCCGATTTATGAGTAAAGAATGGTTGAGAACGGTTATTTAATAGTTACGTGATCATTAGAACGAAGTTATTATTACGGTAAATAAGGCTCGTTTGAGCATGTCTAATTAGAAAATACTGGAATTTTAGTTAATCTCAAGGTTATATTTTGTGACAAGTATTGTTCCTTTGTTGTTTGATTAATGTTTGGACAGATAATACGTCTGTATTTATACCAATACAAGAAATTATGCGAAACATTTTATATAATGAAAATGGCAGCGAAATTCTTTGAACTATTTATGTATAAATATTCTATTAAAATATAAGGTAAGGCTTAATAAAGATGTAGATATTTATTTTATACATACATTTTGTCATCGTTACATCCAAAAGCCTTATTTGAATGTCATAGTTGATCCATGACTTCATAGCTGTCGTTTTTCGGCGTTATTTTATATCCATAACAATATTAATCAAAAGCGATATTGTGTAGGCGTTATTAGGCTTGCTGAACGTGAGACCTGAAACAGCTGCCGCTATGTGGGTGTATTACAATTCTGGTTCCCCTTTCGGGGAAATACAAGCATAAATCTAAGTAAGTAGGAAAATGTGATTAATTCGTGAAATTGTACCAGCTTTACTTTTACATGGATATTTGAATATAGAAGAGTCAATATGAAGATTACCTGCCTTTCGTAAATGCAAACATTAGGGATACATAATAAATAATGCTTTTTGTTGAAGTAACAGCTCGGAGAACTCGTAGAAACTCCTCCTCGCGGGGCTCTTACAAACGTTCTAACAACGAACACAAAGGTCTCCCAAAACAATTATTTGTAAATCAAACAAATGTTTGTCTTGTCCGGGGATCGATCTCACAACAGTCGGCGCGACGCCAGTGGCCAGCCGACCACAAACCACTACGTTATTCATGGAGTCAAAACGTTCTTATGTCAGCTGTATTTTTGAGTACGGTAGCTTTGTTAAAACCACTACAACTGTTAAATTTCCAGGGTTTTAATTACAAGGCTTTAATTGCGTAACATAAATTCTATGATCCCTAAATGTAACAAATCTGTTTGTAGCATGTTATTTGAAACTAATCTCCTTTGAAAGGGATCAAATACTCATACATATAAGTTCATATTGAAGGTATAATAAAGGCAACAGGTTATTTTAGATTATTAATACCCCTAAACCTTTGACGCTATGTGCCATAATAATATTTTATTTTATTTTCTTCGCTACGTACCTTCAAAGGGTTCAAACCATTAATGGTTACATAACAAAATTGGTCGTATTACAGCTAAATTGGGTAATTTCTTGCATAAGATGGTTATCAGCATTTACATTTAAATTGAGTCGAAATGTTTTATGTATTATGCGAAGCAAATCATATGTTCAAGTGAATATATTTTAGGAAAAATATACGTTCTGTCAAATTATTATATGAAGCTCAAAAATGAAGGAAATTGAATTTAATATATTACACGTACTTCGAATGCATGAAACTTCACGAGGTCGCATTAATAGTGATAAAATTATTATTTATTTATTGGTTTACCAACATTTGTTACATTATCTGAGCGAACAAAATCAAGCGGTAAACACACAAACTAAATCGGCGGACTTAATGCCACGAGCATTATCTAATAAAACATATTATTATTATTATATTATTATTATTATTATATTATTATTATTATCTACCAGTCAACCATTGGGTGATGCAGAGACAAAAAGTATCATAATCATAAAATTGTCATCAGACAGGGCAACGACTGTCTTGGTGGCACAGCGGTTGGGAATGTGACTGCTGTACCTGAGGTCTCAAGATTGATACCCAGATCGGAGAAAGTGTTGCTGAGTTTTTCTCACAAGAAATTATCAGTAGCTGCACGGAGTCCGAAACGACAATAGACCCACCTCTATTACATGCAATATAAAACTATATCTGCTGAGGTGCAGCTGTAATATTCCTCTGCTTTCCCCTTTGTGGATATAAGCATGTGACTATATCTATACTAATATTATGAATCTGAAGAGTTTGTTTGTTTGTTTGACTAATCTCAGGAACAACTGGTTCGAATTGTTTAATTGAATTCTTTTAGTCTTGGATAGCTCATTTATCGAGGAAGGCTATAGCCTAGATAACATCACGCTAGGACTACTAGGAGCGGAGCATGAATGAAAAATGTAGCAAAAACGGGCAAGATCTCTTATGGGAAGCAGACGAAGTTGCGCGGGTCAGCTGGAAACATACTTCAGTCTTAGCTAACGTATCTTCCGTCAGTCTTATTCCTCATGTCTGAGGCTCGTGACCTCCTCCATCCATTAATCTTGATCTCACGATGTTACGCCATCTTGATCTATCTCCGGCCACTCGGAGAGCATCGTAGACAGTGGAATCAAGTGTGGTGCGAATTTGGTCGGACCAACGCATCGGGCTGTGGCTCTTTTTCCTTCCACTTTGCCAGTGACCACTGGTTCTTCGAGATTGTCTCCGTCTTTTCTAGCAATGTGGCCGAAGTACTAACGTATAGCTCATTGGAAACGTGGCCTTAGAAATAAAAACAACAGCAACTTCACGCTCGCAACGCCAATACATCAATTTTAGTATTCCATCCACCCGAACCGCTCGCAGCCGAAACCTGAATGTATTTTACTTTCGTACGAAATGTTTTTACATTTTTCACTGTAAAATTACACTCGGCAATACATTCTACGCTTACTGCTTGTACTTTTCTATTTATTAACAAACCTAACTACTTATAAGTAAAACAAAATGAAATGGCACAAAATATAGGAGTGTAACAATAACTTTATTTAAAAATCTGAATTTATAATGTTTTTTTAAAGAATGCAAAAGCCTTATGCCATTGCGGTTTGTTACTTGTCTCCATCTATTATACAGACTCTCTACTTAGTAACTTCAATTTTGAGACTTATTATTGTAAAAATAAAACTCACAGTCGCTTGCTCCAACAGGGTTTTGTTTTTATTTTTCACAGCTCCACGTCGATAATTATATGCTGAACGGGTGTCAGCAAATTCATGTAAATAAGAATATTAAAATGATTGCGTACCTTTTAGTAATCTTTGTTCATTAATCTTTGTTGCTTGGTCTGCGATTATTATTCTATTATAGAAATTTTATGTACTTACTTATAAATGTTAGAACGGCTACGGAGCTCAAAATAATCTCCATTTATATGATACTAGATGAAGCCCGCAGCTTCGCTCGCGTAAATGTTGGTTAGGTTGAACAGTACTTTTTATGTAGATGAAAGGTACCCCATGTCCTTTTCTGTTCCTCTGACAACGTGTATGCGAAATTTCATGATAGTTGGTCTAGTAGTTAATGCGTGAAAGCGTTTCAAACATTCATATTTATAATATTACTTGCTTTTGCCCACGGCTTCGCTCGCGTTAATTTAGAATTTGACAATCAATTCGGGTTGTACTCTGCTTGGGATAATATAATTCAATCATGATTCAAAAGACAGGTGGCGCCATCTATTATCATAAAAACGTTATTATGGTTTTCCTCGGAAACAGTATTTTTTTTCGGGATGAAAGGTAGCAAATGTCTGTTTCTGTACACCTGTCAACGTATATGCAAAATTTCAGGATGATCGATTTAGTGGTTTAGGCGTGAAAAGGTAACAAACAAACAAACTCATTTTCGCTTTTATAATATTAGCTAGGATTAGGATTAGGATACCGTCGTTCTAGATGTGACCCCTCGTAACTAAATTTTTTTTTGTAAAATGATATTTTTATGCAGAAACATCCAAAAAATATTTCTGGTGTTACCTTATAAAAGCCTCCTGCATTATAATTCATTTTATTTTCGGTTCAGTAAAAAATAAAAGATATCTAATATACTTTGTTAACAAAGCATTTTTTTGTCGCTCCTGGAAAGTTGCTTAGTTTGCGTATATGCATCACATCTAGAATGACGATATAGCATACATAGTATTTCACCTATCTATATATTAATACGTGAAGCGAAAACTTTGGATCCCTTTTTACGAAAATTAGGCGGACGGAGGAGTATGAAATTTCGCACACTTATAGTTTATACAGAGAAGAAGTGACGAATGCTAATATTTTTTTTTAAATTATGCGTAAAAATACATTAAATTAATGAAAAAACAGTACACGCACACAACCATGCATTTGACACACGCAGTAGAAGTGCGTCACTATGGTTACATATATCAATATATAATGACATATATCAGCAATATCTTACAGGCAAACTTTGGTCGAATTTCGAGCACTAGGCGACCGCTAGTACTAGTAAATATGTAAGCACAGATATAATACACCTCTGGCTGCACCTTCGAATAGTGGCCAGCATTAGTTTGAAGACCCACAGAATTCGCTGCCCACCGAACACAGGTTCATACTTCGTATTTCTACTAAAAATTCTTAACATAAACCTAATACCACTGCTTATCCCCAATACCTTATGCACAGCATTCGCATTCAATACCGCTGCACCACCAAGGCATTCGCCGATACAAGGTAATCCTATCTAATATTATAAAAGAGAAAATGAGTTTGTTTATTTGTTTCTTTTGTTACCTTTTCAGGCCTAAACCACTGAACCGATCATTCTGAAATTTTGCATATACTTTGTCAGGTGTACAGAAATGGACATAGGCTACTTTTCATCCCGAAAAAGTTACTGTTACCGAGGAAATCAACAATAACGTTCTTATGATAATAGATGGCGCCACGTGTCTTTCGAATCATGATTAAATTATATTATTACAAGCAGAGTACAACCCGAATTGAATGTCAAATTCTAAATTAACGCGAGCAAAGCCGCGGGCAAAAGCTAGTATATAAATTTATAATATTCAGTGATTTTATGAAGGATCTTCACAAATTGATTAAGTAGAACGAAAGCCAATTAAACGCGGGCGTTATTTTCATATGTAGGTCAAACAAGCTTCAGAAATCCTTGGGTACAACAACTAATATCGCGAGAATACACCAGGGACCAATAATGAATAGACGGGAAAATATAAACTAGCTTCGACGAATCCTTGGGGAAATGATGGCTTATAAAAAGCCGAAATGACCACAAATGTCTTAATAAGGGCAAGCGGCGGTGCGTAAAATTATTTGTCGTAAATAACGACCCACATGTGGGCGGGATTATCTTTGACACGGACATTTCCTTCGCCTCTCTCTCGCATCAAGCAAAATTCCCTTCCATTAGTCTAGATCAGACAATGCAACTTGACCTGGAATTATTAATCGATGGCGGATGGCATAGTTGTTTTGGTGGTCGCCTCGCCACTGCCCTTGTGCTGAGTGTTGTGGGTTCGAATCCCACGCGGGACAATAATTTGTGGGATCTACAAATGGTTGTTCTAAGTCTGGGTGTTCTATGTGTCCGTTGCTTGAATGTTTCAAAAGACCCCCGCGACACAGGTATTATTCGGTGCGGGACTTGTCATTTTAAAGAGAGAAAATAAGAGTTACATGCTATACATAAATTATTTATGCAAATTCGTACGGATCATTGAATATAAAAAAGATTTTGTTATTCACAAATTCTTGCAAAAGTGATGTGTTTTATCAAAATTGCGCAGTAATACAAATGGGAGAAAATATTTGATATTTTTGGCTTCGCTGCGTAAAGAGAAACATTTTATATGACTGAACTATAAAGCGTGAATAACAGGGTTCAGCGCTTGTAGGAAGATGCACGGGAATTCTTAAATCTTTCAACTAAAACGTTCGGCGGTCCCGGCGTTCGGCTTATTGATAAATTTCCAAAACATATATCTCTCTAAATCTCAAGCCATGGTTTTCAAAGACAGCCTTAGTTTGTCGATATCGGGACTGAAATTCGTTCGTAACTACCAATTTTAATCCTACTGATAAAATACCGAAATGCTAAACTCCAATAAAGTAAAATGTTTGATGGATGTTGGATTAATATTTCCAAATGACTCGATGGCGGCTGGCTGGGCTCGCTACATTTTTGCAATGCTACATCGAGGTTAATGTCCGTCTGAACGGGCTACGAACTTGCGACCCCGCGTCATTGGAACCATTATTTTTACTCGCGAGTAGGGCCGCCTACCTCGACGTTTCTGCCAGTTTTCATTCTTAAAACATAGCCTCAGTCTACTCTAATATGCGTGTTTAGATAGAGATGAAATGCATTACGAATCAGGGTTGTTAGTCATTGAGACGCACCTGATTTTTATGTTTGCTTTCGTGTTACATTTCTGTTTGGATGCTTTTACCGAGGCACGGTCTGTATGTTTATGTGAGAGATTTAATTTAGAATTCTATTTCAAGAAATCTGATATACTCTCATGATAACATTTTCCTTTTCATCAATGCTGTTTACATAATAAACATGCCGCGTACACAGTTTTGTTGATATTGATTGTAATGAACATTTCTAACGATGAAGTAAATGGTGCTTTTACAATAAAGATTTATCTAAAGCGATTGAAGTGCATTAGCCGAGAACTCAGATAATGCTGCGCTCAAGTTAAGCCATTGAATAGCGAACCCTTTTATATGAACTAATTCCTTGTGATTGCGTTAGGTCGCTTCATAGAGTGAAATAAGGTCTAACATTTTGACGTGAAACTATTTTGGAGTTTTGGGAGGTTTATCTTCTGTCCAATTTTGGCGAACACATATTATTACGTTCGACTTCAAGACGAATTATGAAGCTTTATATCAGAATGTTTACGTAATGATATTGTATAATTCGTAATTAATTTTATGACTGCGTTTAATCTGCCATTAGCACGGCATTCTGTTGAGCCTCGGATCAGGCTCCAGTTAACTGGTTTACGAGCCGAATATTTATGTGTGTCTACGTGTTCCCTCGAGCTTAACGTGTCGCTGATTTTATTGCCATTACGAAGTATTCCTTAATTTATTTCCTCTGTTAGAGATTTAGAAATATGTGGCGTAAATGGATTCGTCAGAAAATCTTGGTAAGGTGAATGCTTCACAGGTATTTTAGAACTCAAAGCACTATTAAAATTAAAAATTCTTCACTTCGAAAAGGATGGTTGTTATAATCGTTTTCAGTATTATATCAAAGAGATCGTTTGGTTGTTAATGAATCGCTTTAAAAAGCATTCCGTTGCTTTGAATACTTCGATTAAATGTTTGATCCCTCAGTAACTCTGATAAATTGTTAATGAAATTATTGATAAAATTGTGTATTCACGCAACGATCACGTAATAAAGTATTGTTTACGATCAAAACAGCTAGAATTTTCATTTAACGGTACGATGGAAGTGCTGGTATAAATACTGTTACATTCAAACTTGTTTCATACACCCGTCCTGACGCTATTTTCCACCTAGAACGTATGAAATTCGAAATGTATTGTGTGTAACGTAATGTCGAATGGCTAGTACACAAGTAATACAATACACCAGAGAGAATTGATAGACGGTCCTGTATTTTCTAGAATATCTACGAAATAGTACGTGATAGTCGACCACGACAAAGTTTTTCAAAGATTTACTATTTGTCCGTGTAACTGTGGCCAGGTTTTAGTACGGCAGACCGTATGTACAATATTAAGGAGATGGGACGAAACTACGTTAGGCTTTCTTATTTTTTTTTAACGGTACAGCCAGTATTTTCTCCCAGATTCGGTTTCCACGAATAGTGTTATAGATAAACTTTTCTTTTATTTAAAGGCGAACTATAAGTTGAAATATTAAATTAAATCTGTGGACAGTGTTTTCAAAACCTGAGATATTGTTTTATTATTCGCTCGTTTGCACACCGAAGACGTTTCATTAAAGATTGTTTGTTATCTTGCCAACACTCGGCCAAGTTTACCAAACTTTTGTATCGTAACAATCAATTTGGCAACCATTATTGGCGTGCTGTTCTGTTCGCGTTCACAAACCGACCAACTCCTGGCCCTCTTCCTGACATTCGAGTGCAACGTAACAACCAGTGGTTAAAGTGCATCCATTCGATTTTACGATGTTTTTATTGTCCAGTCGTTTTATAGTTTAGCTTTTCTTATACGGATCATGTTTATGGGTTTCTATTCAGTAATGCTACTGTTACTCTCATTGCTATTTATTACTTGTGAATATAACCATATTCAATAGTCTGAGGTAACGTCTTTAGAATATCATATTTGAGATCCCATGTCAATGTTAGCTTCCCGAAGGCCTCAACGATGTCATTCTAGCGTGAAATGTGCCTATCGCGCTTCTTTGGCCTTCCGAATAAGCCAAGTATTTTAATAAAAACATATATTTATTTTCACATAAGTCATACGGTAAGATGTTTTGAAAATATTAGAGTGAAGTACGAAGTGAAATAGCTTTAAATGAATCACGTACAGAGTTAAACAGAACTTTAATCTGTGTAATGTAGTTGTGTTTATTTTGTGTTCCTCAAGCGCGCTTTTTCAAGTCTTGTTATCATTCAGCACAGACGTCTAACATTGACTGTTACCCTCATTCTGCAGATCTAGAAATGTTAGTTGGCTTATTTAGTCAGCGGTCTTATTGATCGCAGTTCGTATATCCAGTTGGTAGTTCGTTAAATCTCGTGCCAGTTCGCCACCTATTTTCTTAACCCTTGTACTAACAAAGCTAATATAAGCAGCTTTAATCAAAAGTTTTATAGCCTTACTAGCTTTTGCCCGCTGCTTCGCTCGTGTTAATTTAGAATTTGACAATCAATTCGAGTTGTACTCTGCTTGTAATAATATAATTCAATCATGATTCGAAAGACACGTAGCGCCATCTATTATTATAAGAACGTTATTGTTGTTTACCTCGGAAACAGTAATTTTTTTCGGGATGAAAGGTAGCCTATATCCGTTTCTGTACACTCAACGTATATGCAAAATTTCAGGATGATCGGTTTAGTGGTTTAGGCGTGAAAAGGTAACAAACAAACAAACTCATTTTCGCTTTTATAATATTAGTTAGGAGTTAGGATGAATACCGCTCGTAAAGAACAAATATTATCAGTTAATAGAAATTATTTACAACATCATAAATTTGACGCAATCATCACATAGCTCCAGGTAACTTGGATACATGCCAGCAGCAAAAATGCATGGAGAAATTCTCAAACAAAACTCAAGAGTGCCTATAAATTGTAACTGTTTTACTTTTCAATTATTTTTGGACAAAAGTTTATGGGTTTTAATTCGTTTCCAATGAAAACAAGCGGTTCGTTGAAATTACTTCGCGATCGAAGGTAAAATCGTAGTCGTAAAATAGCAGTGGAGCGTTGGGACCAATATTTGCTTTGACAAATAATTTGAGATGCAGCCAACTGATTCAATCACATCCTTGTGAAGTTATGATGTTTATGACTTAGTGATGTGCAGCGTGTTGGCCATTTGCAGTTTCCTGGAAAATTGTGTCACACACGCTTGTTTCGCAGCCATTAGTTGTTAATATATAGAGCAATTAAATACATGTGTGTTTATATATCGTAAACAGTAGCTAGGTATTCCTCTGGGGATCGTTGTTTAGTTGGAATTATATAAGGCGTTTTATGTACAATATTGAAAAGAGAATACTTAAATATGTATAACACTTATCAAGTCAACATACATATTTAATTACTTACGTAGTAGTAAATAATTAGTTGAAGTATTTTTATTGCGCATATTTTGGCATGGGTATAATCTTGCCGCACTCATCTATACTAATATTATAAAGCTGAAGAGTTTGTTTGTTTATTTGAACGCGCTAATCTCAGGAACGCGTTGAGCACTTCTTGGGTGAACAAAAATCATAGAACTCGCGTGATAGGCACGCTTCCACGCTTTCCATTTTTGAATTATTTTAGAATATTAACAATATCTCAGAAATGGTGCGTCCTACGCAAAAAGTAACGAAATTTTGACCTCCTTAATAACCGGTAACAGTGTCAGGAATCCGACCCGCCGATCAAGGATTAAAGTTTGCACTTCTATCGGCAGTCCCCAAAGACTGCCCCAATTTTTTGTATAAGCTAGTTTTTCTGTGTGTACTGAGAATCTAGAACATACGCACGATACCTAATTGTAGGTTCATAAGGGCCAGTCATATTACTGCCCAATGCGAACTGAGGTCAAGGTCACGTTGCAACGTCGCCAATCATTGGCTGGTGACCTCACAGGCCTCACACCGCCTCTGTTGACTCATAGTTCGTATGATTGTTGGCTATTTGCTGCGATGACACGTAAATCAACCTGTTGGAAGAAACCTTATTGGATTAGGATGGTGTTTAACTGTTTAACTTTGTGAGGGTGGCTAAATAGAGCGTTTATGTGGTATGCTTGTCGTTGGATATCGATCGCGGTTTGCTGGTAGGCTGGGGCCTCTATAGCGTGTCTTTTCTCTGTTTAATACGCAAAGTTCATTGTTTTCTGTCAAGAAATTCGGTTTATTCCGCATTCGACCCTCATGTTTCGTCCCGAATGTAAAAATAAGCTTTTGCCCCAAAAATTGTTCCTCATATGCCCCGAAATTTAGATAAATATTAATTTATTAACGTAATTCCTATTTCGTCCCAAATTATGTTCCTTTTTTGACCCTGTTTTTTTTTGTATAGCATATTTTGATGTAGCGTCAGCCGAAAAATATTTAAAAATACCTCCCTGATCTCTCAGCGAAACTTTGGGCTTAAGACTGCATGACATCACGAGCCCGACATTGAAAAGACTTAAAATAATTTTTAAACATGTTTTGTTTTGCTGACCATATGCTCAAAAATGTAGGATGAAAAAGGAATAATTATAAAAGTATGTTTAAAAGTAGCTAAAACATTTTAATATACTATACGCACTATTTCGGTAATGTTAAAACCTATTGTTGCTGATTGTAGTTCCTTGAAAAATGCTTCCTTTTGTCTACGGCTTTGACTGTCGCTTTGACAGCACATGATGCCGCAAAAACTAAGCAGCTAAAATATAATAGTTTTCAGGCATGAAAAGTACCAGCCGTGCTGTGCAGTTTTGTGCCATGAAAAATATCCTTTGTGCTTTGTATCGTGCAATTTGGATTTTAAAAGTATTTCATGGCGATATCAAAACGTTCATTTGCAAATACAATATGTTGTAAAGTATTTGATTTGTTTGCAGATGAATGTTTTCAAAAATAAAATAAAAAGAGAAGTAATAAAAAGCTTTAAGCTTTGGTATTGTCTTTATTTATCTGTCATATGCTCCTCTAAAAGTTAAAGACGTATATAATATAATAATAGCGCTGTATTAAATTGCCTCACTGCTGGATGCAGGCTTCCCCTCAGTGTTCCCCAAACTATGGAACGTATGGGAAAATAGAGGATGTACATTTTAGTGGAGTGTATTCTATATAAGTCTGAAAGACAGATACTTTTAACTGAGCTGAATTTAAATCAAAAGTATATTGGTATATTTCATCATATATTAAGTTCTCCAACATCAGCGGCAGCAGGTAAACTCTTTGTGTTTTCCAGTCAATGTATTGCTCTTTCTGTTTTATTGAAAAGCAGAAAGTGATTCAACTTAGAAAACAATAATCCTTATTTTGCGAATGTATAATATATAAAGAACACAATGTATTTATGTATAATATGTACATTATTGTATAAATGTTCCTAAATAAAATTAAGAAAGAAAAAAAACGGGTTGCACTCCGGGAGTGCCGGCAGAAGTGAAAACTTGAATATTAACGTTGTGCATTTTTGATATTTTGGAATGGTTAGGGAATTATTCTGCACGAATTTCTTTAATTATCAGTATAAAAGTACTATCATTTATGTGGTAAAGTACAATATTCATTTATTGCGCTATCGTACACAAACATGACAATTTTCCCTCCGTCTTACGAATTTTCGATCAGGTCACGTGTCCTGACGCGAGTTTAACATTTTTTACCCATCACAAAAAAAGTGCACAACGCCGCTAAAGAAGTTTTCACTTCAAAAAATATATAGATACATATACCTATTACAAAATGTGAATGATTTCTATTCAAACATAAACTCCGTTTTCCATATATCGCTCCTCAAAGGGTAACATTTTCGTAAATTACAAACAGTAGGCAGTTTTCTCCTAGCATTTCTCGATGTATTTGCTTCTACATATTATATGTACATAGAGCGTAGACTCCGAACATATTTTTACCTAATCTGTCATTTTGATCTCGAAGTACAATTTTAGTATTCACGTTATGTGACCTTGGACCTACATATGTAGGTATATGTTTGACGAATGCCTGTAAACAGTGAAATGTAAATATTGGTAGATGTTAGAGAAAATTGTACCGTCTTATTTATCTTGTCCTTCTGTTATGTTATGTATTTTAATACTTACTAACATTAAAAGTTTACTATTTGCCGAATTTCGTAGTTTGGTAAAAGGTATAGGCAGGCAATTATAATAATATTCTATCACAAAATGAGCAGCGATAGCTCAGTGGGGAGACCAACAGACTGCAATGCAGAGGGTCTCGGGTTCGAACCCACGTCGCGCACCTCTGACTTTCGGAAGTTATATGACTTTTCGAAATGATGTGCGTATTTATTGACAATTGTCGGCTGCTCCGTGCCTCGGAGAGCACGTTAAGCCGTTGGTCCCGGCTGCCATGAACATCTATGGCAGTCGTTATTGGGAGAGTGTCGACACAAAAGATCCCACTGGGTCGAAGTGTCGCCGGTCTGCACTGACTGGCCATCTAGCCCAAACTAAGCAGAGCTTGTACTATGGGTACTAGACTATGGATAAACATACATATACCTTTTTTCTTTGTAAATACATACATATTATACATAAAAACACGCAGACCAAGACAAACATCCATGTTCATGCGCACATACGAGGGTGCGTTTTTAAGTTCGCGGAATGGAATAGAAGGGGATAAAATAATATTACAAAATTATTTTTCCTTTTCAATATATTCACCTGAAACCCTAATACATTTCTCAGATCTATGAATTAACTTATGAATACCTTCATAAAAAAATGTTTTGTCTTTCTCTGAAAAATACGCCGAAACTGCATCCTTCACTTCTTCATCGGTTGAAAATTTCTTTCCTCGAAGCTCTTTTTTCAGATTTGGAAAGAGATAATAGTCGCTGGGAGCCAAGTCTGGGCTATAAGGTGGGTGATCAATGATATCGAAGCCCACCTTGTGCAAAGCAGCCAACGCAACTCGACTCTTGTGAACAGGAGCATTGTCGTGCAAGAGCAGGACACCTTTGGTCAATTTTCCTCTTCTTTTTCTCTGATTGCCTCTTTTAACTGCTCTAAAATTGAAGCGTAGTGTTCTCCGGTTATGGAAACACCTTTTTCTTTGTAATCAACCAACAAAATTCCTTCTGTGTCCCAAAAAACTGTCGCCATGAGCTTTCCCGCCGATTGCGACACCTTGAATTTCTTAGGCGGTGGTGTACCCTTTTTATGCCACTGCATGGAATCTTGTTTAGACTCAGGTTCATAGTGATGAACCCAAGTTTCATCCCCAGTAACAATTCGCTCCAAAAAACCATCCTTGTCTTCATTACACTGGCTCAAAAACGCACGCGAACACTCGACGCGCTTCTGTTTTTGAGGCGGTGTGAGCATTCTAGGCACCCATCTTGCACTGACTTTTGTCATGCCGAGATGATCATGGAGAACCTTGAAAATGGTCGTTTCAGATACTCCAACCATCTCTGCGATTTGTTTTTTCTTCAAACGTGCATCCTCCAATATTAATTTTTCGATATTTTCGATAAGATCTGGAGTGGTGACCTCAACAGACCGCCCAGGCCGGGAATCGTCTTCAATTGATTCCCTGCCTTGCTTAAAGAGGTTGTGCCACTTGTATACCATGGTTTTTCCTGGACAAGAGTCCCCGTATACAGATGACATCTCTTCCAAAATGGTTTGAACATTTTTTCCTTGCTTGGTAAGGAACTTTATAACGGCGCGGAACTCGATTTTCTCCATACTTCACAATTTCTTCCAGATTGAGTTGCTTGAGGGACGATAGTTCAAAGACTAATGACCTCATTATGATAATACTCGGTATATATACTAATTATTAGTTGCTAAACACGTTAGTGACTAAACAAGCACCCCCACCACCTTCCATACCCTCCATTCCGCGAACTTAAAAACGCACCCTCGTATGTTTGACTTGTGCGGGAATCGAACCCGCGATCTCAGGCGTGGCAGTCGGTTACACTAACCATTACGCCATCTAGGCCGCCTAAGTTATGATCTAGAGAAGAGCGTGAGTGTTGTGTTATTTAAATCGAAATCTTTGTTATTAAGTATTCAGGTATGTTAGTACATGCGGCTGCAATGGATATGATTTCGGATTCGATTCCCAGGTCAAGCAGTGTTACTAGACTTTTGTGACAAGAAATTCTCTGTCGTAGCCTGGAGTTTAAAGCTGTTCCCCATAACGTAAAACCTAAAACATATTCTATACTAATATTATAAAGCTGAAGAGTTTGTTTGTTTGAACGCGCTAATCTCAGGAACTACTGGTACGAATTGAAAAATTCTTTTATTGTTGGATAGCTAATTTATCGAGGAAGGCTATAAGCTATACGCTACAACCCACGGGGGCGGCGCAGTAACGATAAACGCGTGTGAAACCGCGGGTACATCTAGTATAAAATGTGGGTTGAATAGTTGAGTCCTTCGGGAATATAGTCGTTAGATTATGTACGTACCCAATATAGAGTCGTATGTGTTCTTGTTTCTCTATATTCCCAAATACACTATCTACAGAACTATGTCAATGAGCCCTCGTATAAATCAACAAAGGTTGTTTACTATGATTTGTTTACCACAACGCGTCCTTGTTTGTTGAACTTAGTTCATAGTGTAACACTCACTTCGCTTGATTATATTACTAGCTTATGCCCGCAGTTTTGATTGCGTAAAACTAGTAGGTTAGGTTTTTGTTAGAAACACTAACGACTTTAAAAAAAAATATTAAAGTAGCCTTTTGTGGCGATACTGATCACGTCGGCGTCACTAATGTTGGAGTAATCATAAGTCTACAACAAGACTTAAATAAATAGGTATCGATAGTTATGGATATAATATATTTTCTGGAGTTGTTCCGTATTCATCCTATGACGTCTCATCCTATTTCTTTACTCATCCTAAACGTAAGTATGCCTACCTGGTCCGATTACATTATTTTAATAAAGTTTCTTTATTCAACCGAAATGCGTTCCTCTACCCGTGGCAAATATTACCGAAAAAAGTATGGATAGCAATTGTATTCTACACTTTATTCGCGATAGGAAAAAATTAAAAATCAGTTGTTATTAATGAAAAATGTCTTACCGTGGAATGGACAACTTCTAAACGTAGGACTGGTAAACCATACCAATACATTTGTAGGACTATGTGGCCATTTGATTGTACAAATATTTATTAAGCTGCTTACAAAAAATCAGCTTAATATTGTCTTCTGTTTACGCGAATATTATTCATTGAAATTAAACTACTATATACGGATTTTATCGCGTTGTTTATTTGACACTTTATTACAAAATTTTGTAAACTGTTACACTACTATTACTATTAAACTTTACTAATTTTTAAGCTAATTAAATTATTGAAATTATTCAAAAGTGTGATAAAGTGTCAAATAAACAACGCGATAAAATCCGTATATAGTAGTTTAATTTAAAAAAAAACAGCTTGTTATCAATAATTTTAATGACCTCGTTATTTGGACATATTCGGAGTGTAAGACGCTCCAGTTAAACCATCCATTCTGTAGGACAATTGTTTTTCCGAGTTTATCGTACAATTACCTCAATATTCGAAAAAAAATCTTACTGTTATTCAGACAATTTCGACACCCCACCAGATCGACATGTTTTATACCTGCGCACTACATTAGGTACCTCTATCGAGAATTTTTCAAAGGAAAACCTTGGCAAAAGCGTCTCGTCGAACCGAACCTGCTCACGAAGATTCAGCCTGTTATTACTCACTAAAAAATAGGCGGTGGCTGCTGGACTATATGTTACTCGTGTCATGATTTCTTATTTTTGTTAATAATTCTGTTCGGGAGGTTTTATTTACTCAACTGGCAACACAGCCAACCATAATTTTTGAATAGTGGGGTTATTGTGGTAGGGAGAAATAACTCGTTCTCTCGGCGAAAGATCGCTCAGCAGTAAAAAACTAACATTCAACTGAGTAAGACGTTCTCAACAGTCCGTGTAATTGCTGTGAATTTGGTAATATAGTCACATAATATTTTAGACGAGTGAATTTCATTATACTCGGAAATAATATAGCTTTCTTATGGTGTAAGAATTTTTAAAATTGGTTTTGTTGTTTTTGTGTTAAATCCTTATAAACAAACAAATCTTTCCCCTTTATAATATTACTAGCTATTGCCCGCGGCTTCGCTCGCGTTAATTTAGAATTTGACAATCAATTTGTGTTGTACTCTGCTTGTAATAATATAATTCAATCATGATGCGAAAGACACGTGGCGCCATCTATTATCATAAGAACGTTTTTGTTGTTTTCCTCGGGAATAGTTTTTTTTTTCGGAATGAAAGGCAGCCTATGTCCGTTTTTGTACACCTGACAACGTATATGCAAAATTTCAGAATGATCGGTTCAGTGGTTTAGGCGTGAAAAGGTAACAAAGAAACTCATTTCCGCTTTTATAATATTAGTTAGGATTATATAGATATAGATTGAAAATGTTCTAATCAGCACGAAGTAGGCTGTTATACTGCGTGGCTAGACAGTACCGCTTAGCACACCACACTTTTTGTTTAATAGGTTTGACGTGATTGTGTATTCATTAGAAATTCCCCTTTATAATTTAACCGTTTAACACCTACGCGCAAACTTACAGACCGCTGACGGTCGTTGTGTCTAAATTTCTCGACCTATGTTTGTGTTCTTAAGTGTTCTCATGTATTTTTAAATACTTTAAATTGGTTGAAATCGGTATATTTTATTTACTTGTTAGTAACTTTTACCCGCCGCTTCGTTCGTCAGGTGTCGTCAGTTCGTGTTTTTAAAACATAGCCTATTTTAAATTCGCATAAATACCTATTAGCAAGGAAATGTCGTTTTTAGTTTAGATTGACCGAATCGTTTTATTACGAAAGATAGTTAATACACTCTAATAAGAAACACTATCTTGCAAAATTTTGCACAATTGCGACCGACCTTCGTGAATGGTAGCTATCGGCGCGTATTAATTGAAATAAGATTAAGTCTACAATTTTATTTCGAATGTGATTTTTGAGCGTAAAATCTTTATAAAATTATATAATTTAATATAATAATAAAATTTTATACATTTCAATGTCAATCTTCATTTTTATTGAACCATGATTGTATAAATTTTGCATGCCTTACGGTAGAATCACTTGAAACATAACTTGACACCATTGTAACAGTGTTTTCTGCAAAAATAAAAATTAATATTAGAATTTGAAAATTTAAATTTAAAATACAAACAAAAAAAAATTATTTTAGGTTCATAACCCATATTATGTCTTACATCATACACAAAAATAAATACAAAATCAACACACATATAAATAAGATAATCCACAATATTAATTAAAATTAAAATTTTATGTTAATTATAACTTTGCAAGCATGTATCTAGTTATGTGTTTTTTTATAATATATTAGAATAAGCTCAAAACTTACACTCTGTTTGCATTCCACATTATACAACTTGAGACAACTATAATTATATTAGCAATCTGTAAAGCAAGCGGGCTGTAAGACCGCTGGTAGGTTAGTGCGATATAAACATAGAATAAGTGATTCAGAGTTAATGACTTACTCTCCATATTAAAATGAATTATAAGCAGCGATCGTGGGCTTACTACGTGAGTTTCATGGTTAACTGAAACGCTTTTAAGAAATATGAGACTGAAAAATAAATAATATATTCTTTTACTCTGCTATAGTAATTTTCTGTTGCTTAGAGGCATTGTTAAAAAATCGCCTCCTTTTATGCCTATTGTACCTTCTTAGAGTATGTTTGTTTTTTTTTGTTTAAAATATAATCGTTTATTCGGTCACACATTATTTATTCATATTTAAAAACTAAAAAGATTTTTGGTAAGCTTGACTTTCATTTTCTGATTTGGAAAATGTAATGGCTTGATCTTAATTTATATCACATGTGAAATTTACTTTTTCTTGTAGTGTATTGAACTTACTCAAAATTGCCTATTAAATATTTGCTTCACTTTTCTAACTTGCCAATATACTCAAAAGCATTTTAAACCATGTTATCATATATTGACTTCAGGTAACACGTTGTTGAAATTAAAAAACTAAAATCATCATGTTATTTGTTACTATTATATTTATACCTATTTTGGCTCACTTTACCAAACTTCAAGAACATGGAAACCTCTCAGACATGCAGGTTTCCTCACGATGTTTCGTTCGCCGTTAAAGCGAGCGATAGTTAATTATTTAATACGCACGTAACTTTGAAATGTCAGAGGTGCGTGTCTTGGGATCAGATTCGTACCTATGCGTGGTAGTTGGGACTCCTACTAGACTATTGCTGTCTCACTTTACCTGTAAAAATACATGTTTCTAATTCGATATTTTCTTTCCTTTTAATTTGCACAAATCCCTTCTTCGCATAATTTTGGCTTCCTGTAAACGTTATGGCTAGTACGATAATTTACGTAATTGGGGCTCAAGACGCCTTTACATAAATAATATTAATGTTCCTCAGGCACGCGAGGGTTATGCCACACTATTATTTCGTCATAGTTTTTATATTTTTAATTTGACATGTTTCGTATGTTCCAAGTAATTAAGCGGTAAATATTAATGTGGCTTTCTATTATATTATTGTTTGCCTTTTATTCGTATATGAAAGTAATGAAAGGAGTTCATTTGATTAATCGTTAATCAACAATAATATTAACCGGTGAATATTCGCTTTTGAATCGAAAATACCTTTTATTGAATAAATCGCGAGACGATGTACTTTTATGTAAACTAGCGGTCGCCTAGTGCTCGAAATTCGACCAACTGATATATATTATGTCATGTCATTATACTCGTATATTGATATATGTAACCATAGTTACGTGCTTCGACTGCGTGTGTCAAATGCATAGTTGTGTGCGTGTAGTGTTTTTTGATTAATTTAATGTATTTCTAATGCATATTTTATATAAATATTAGCATTCGTCACTTCTTCTCTGTATAAACTATAAGTGTGCAAAATTTCACATTTGTCCGTCCGCCCAATTTTCGTAAAAAGGGATCCAAAGTTTTCGCTTCACGTATTAATATATAGATCATTTATTAATTTATTTTTAATTAATTTTTACTTTTTTGTAGGTATTAGTGTCCTTGTCTATAATGTCCTATGTCCTTTTACAGGGGTACAGCCCCTGACAGCATCTATGCGAAATGTATGCTGATCGCGGAGTAGTTAGACGTAAAAGCGACAAACAAACTCGCATTCGCATTTATAATATTAGTTAGGATTAACAACTGTAAGGGTAAATGAAAAGTTCTTGTTGTGGATCCGAATAAAATACTTCTTGATAGATATGGTTATATATTTATTGGTACCAGATATAAACACTATAAATACATATTGGACTACGACCTGAGTGGTGCGGGGAGACGAGTGCCGCGCGGCGCTACTGTATACTTGCGCCTGACTACACAAAACTAACGCGCCAGCAGTGTCGCTACAACAACTTTTTTTAAACTTGTGCACTGACATATTTCAGTTCAAAAGATCTGTACAAACAGCAATTCAATAAAACAAGCCAATGGGATGGGATGGGTTAATACGGTACAATGTTTCTTTGTCAATAAACTTGAAACATATTACACTTTGCGCTATAAAATAAGAATCATTGGATGCAAGTAGTCACATTCTGGATCACTGAGACATGGATATACAAAGGATCGATGTTTTGTTGGTTGTATTGTTTTAAAACTTTAAACATGTGATGTCCGTAGTTTGTAACGAATACTACATTTTTCGCTTGTATTTGCTGTCAATTGCAATTTTCGTAGTAATGCATTAAACCTACATTTCGTTAGGTATGTTTTTGGACTGTTGGTGGTGTATCTTTCTCGTCTATCGGCCACATTTCTTAACCTCGTACTAAACAAAGAATTTTGCTAACAGGTGATATTAAAAGCAGATTGCTTCATCGGGATATCCAATTTGGGTCTTCCCGATCAGCACTGAATGTAAGCGCGAACTTATAACAATCGCTATTTTTATTCTACAATTGACTATATTTTAACTGTATGACATTTTATTTAATTTTTCTGAATTTTGATATAAAATAACTTAGTTTTCGACTTGTCATAATTAATTTACTATACTTTTATCAATGTTTGCATGCCACTACTCTGGTCCAAATACTTGCACCATTAATGCCATTATTTGTAACACCATTTGTCACAGTATATCGGCAAATAAATATGATTTTGATTTTGATTGTACGGTCGAACCGTACATTTCTTAAGTCAGCATTTTTACGCGATGCACGCGTTTTCATTAATATTACATTTAGTTTGCGTCGAGCCATCATTAACGCCGTGCGTTCTCAATTATCACTCATTAAACATATCGCGTCACATCATACAAATTTTAGTTTATAAAGTTAATTTTAATATATTCAGTTTAACAGTCCATTCAGTGTTTCGATCCGTACCAACCGACGCGCCCGATCATTTTATAAGATCATACAACAATGATGCACTGATTTATTTATTATTTTGTGTTTGATGATAAAAATATCCTAAGGATTGCACGCTTGAGGGTTTTCTTTATTCCCGGACAAGTACTCACCACCGGGTTTTAAGCCAACTAACACAACTAGTACACACTGAGCTCATGAGCACTTATAGCGTAGTGGTGAGTCTAATGAACTCTCAGGTCAGTAGTTACCGATTCGAATCTAATGTATCAAATTTAGAGTTGTTGGTATTATATGCGTAGACCTGCCAGCGTAACCATTATTATTATTAATTTAAACCTAGTTGCAGTCCCACTGCAGAGCAAAAGCTTCCTCCTTCTTCCACATTTTCCTATCTTTTGCAATCTTGATCCAATTTTGCTGTATGCTCAGATTTTCATCACCTGATTCTGTAAGGCTGTTATACACGTTTTACCGGCTAGAAAAAAAGTATGCCGGTATGACTTCCAAACCCTATTTCATCATCATCATTCATCATCATCATTCATCATCATCATCAGGCTATAATAGTCCACTGCTGGACATGGCATTCTCCTAAAGAGCGCCATAGCGCCCTGTCTTCAGCTTGCCGCATCCAGCATCTGCCTGCAGTTTTTCGCAGATCGTCATCCCACCTGGTCGGAGGGCGTCCTACACTACTTTTGCCGAGTCGCGGTAAACCCTAGTTGTCTCCTACTATATACTGCCGAACTTTGTTATACCCTTAATGGAATTCGTGCTTGCCACTTAACTCACCAGCTTTTTTTTATTTTGCTCGTCAAAATGACCACACTCCACCTGGTGGTAAGCAGTCGTGTGGTCTAAGAGCAGTGGCCTCCACACCGCCCTCATAGCAGCCGAGGCGATGTTGAGGTCTCTACTTTGACTGCCTGAGGTGCTTTTTCACGCCCCGCTTAAAGGACCCAGGATTGAAGGAAGAAGGAAACACGTGCCTTGGCAGAGAATTCCATGCCTTGGTCGTTCGGCAGAGGTATGACGACCCAAACTAGCTTTAAACAGGTCTGATATGATTATTAAGTATAAGTATGTATATAAAAGGTAGGCGTAATAATTATTTTATGATACTTTCACAAAATTTCAACGAGAACAAATTTGAACTTCTATATCATCGTAAACATAAAGTTAAGTACTTTATTAATTGATGCGTAAATTTAATCTAAAGTCGTGTTAAATTCACGTCATCTTCTCGCATTAATCTCGTTAAATATGCTTTGAAAATTTATACTTATTATCAAAGTTTATGCAAGTGTTTGACAGATCTCTTTAAATGAGGAAATGTGTAACTGGGACGACACATTTCGTGTTGCAGGGTAAAAAAATGTAGAGAAATTGAGGCTGCTTGAAATGTCGTAGAAACTAGATTCATTACGTATGAAGCACTTGTAGAAATGTTGTTTATTTAGCGGCGTTGTGCACTTTTTGTGATGTGTAAAAAATGTTAAACTCGCGTCAGGACACGTGACCTGATCGAAAATTCGTAAGACGGAGGGAGAATTGTCATGTTTGTGTACGATAGCGCAATAATTGATTATTGTATTTTACCACATAAATTCGTGCAAAATTATTCCCTAACCATTCCAAAATATCAAAAATGCACAACGTTAATATTCATGTTTTCACTTCTGCCGGCACTCCCGGAGTGCAACTCGTTGATTTTTTTTACTACATTTGATAAGAGTGTGAAGTGGTTTAAATGCAGTCAACATCAATGTATTATATTTACGTATTTATCGATAGTGAATTCACGATTAGTATTCGCGAATACTGAAAAACATTCTTTTAATTGGAAGTTTGAATGATTCGAATATATTCGAATTATTGATTGTTATTTCGAATAACGATTACTTGTTAACTGTTTATGTATTAGCTAATTTAGCTATACGCTAAAACGAAC
Source organism: Catocala sponsa (assembly GCA_963564715.1). Taxonomy (NCBI): domain Eukaryota; kingdom Metazoa; phylum Arthropoda; class Insecta; order Lepidoptera; family Erebidae; genus Catocala; species Catocala sponsa. Next base: position 24,968,284 of record OY751342.1, read on the forward strand.
ATAAATAGGTTGATTCGAATGAATAAAACCAGAAAATATTAACACTATCGGCCGATTCTGTCATCAAAACTATGTCTAAACAAATTACAATTCAAATCAAATAGCAGTGACGACGTATAAATCAGTATTCGGACACAGTTATAAACTGGGTCCATATTGGCTCACATAAAATTCTAAATCCTATTCTTTGTGTTACTACAGATTTGTGTTCATAATAATCACTCTTCATAATTTGATTTTTCATACTTTTTTATTCATACATTTTTATTACTACCAACGGAGCTCATAACAGTTAGTGATCATAATTTTTTTATTAATACTGTTACTACCAATAACCAGTGTAAGTTTATAAATTTTTCTTTCAGATCTTTATGAAGAATGATTATTATGATTTTAAATGGTATGAGAAATATGTATTTTCGGACCTCCGATGACAGGAGTTGAAAAGTTATGTTAGACAATGCGCACCCTTATAAACTATTTGAACATATTGTTCAGGCTTACTATTCTATTGATGATTTTCTAAATGATAAATTCTTAAATAATAATAATATTGTATCACATACACACAACACCATCTAACCCAAACTAAGCAAAGCTTGTACTATGGGTACTAGACAATGGATAAACATACGTATATACATTTTTTTGTTGTAAATACATACATATTATACATAGAAACACCCAGACCAAGACAAACATCCATGTTCATGCACACAAATGTTTGACTTGTGCGGGAATCGAACCCGCGACCTCAGGCGTGGCAGTCGGTTACACTAACCACTACGCCATTGAGGCCGTTAATATGTGTTAGTCTAGATTTTATGTAATTATAATAAATGATTAGCGTTTAATTTTAATGAATAATTAGTTGTAATTTTATTAATTGATATAATTCTGGACCAAAGATTCCTGTAAATTATTATAATTTGTACACCATGTTGTGTGGTAGGACATAGCGTACTTATAACATAGCTTTAAGAACTGTATTACTAACCTATTTTCCACAAATAAATGATTATGATTATTATTATGAAACATACTAATACCGTGACCGAACCACAATATCCCATACAAAACATAAAAGGTCAGACTTATATATACGGCCTAAGAATACGACACGACAGATAGACATACGATACTATTGAGTCACGTACTAGCTACTCCACTATATATGATAAAGAATTGCACTCGATACTCAAACGACATTGTTAGTCGCGGAGCTTATAAGCCGGGGTAGGACCGGAAACTTGGCCACAGAGATAACGGCATACAGCCTCACTAGGCATCTATAGTACCCCTTCAGAGCCGAGGGTTATCTGACAATCGTGGACGGAAGCTATTTCTTGTTTGAGATGTTATTTACCTGTTTTATATCTCAACAGTATGACATTTGCAAATAAATTTTATAACTTAGCAGCTTAATTCACCCATGTTAACGTAGCTCAGTCTGATGTTTTTAATTTCCTTTTCCCATGGGAAGTTTAAGATAAAAGTATATAAAAACACTCTTATATAGCTACGCAATGTTGTGTATAAATTTTAAGTTAATCGATCGATTACTTTTCAAAATTTACGGACACAAACATACAGATGTTAAACTTTAACTTTTTATCAGACAAAATGTAGCACAAATCTATATTGTAATTGTACCTATGACATTTTATTTTCCATTTGACATTTGACTTTAACTTATTATAATAATAGTAGCTCTTTGACATTTAACGCCCTAATATCTGATAATTTGTAACAATCTGAGGCATGTTAGTAGATAATTATTTTTCCCTCGAACTTTGCACACCTGTTCAGGTTATAAATCAGCGAACTTATATTTCAATTTATGTACCAACTATGTAAACCTGTTTTATGCAAATAAACTGATTTGATTTGATTTTATTTAAAACTAGCTGACCCGCGCATCTTCGTCTGCTTCACATAAGAGAATTTTCCCCGTTTTTGCAACATTTTAGCGTAGCGTGATGTTATATAATAATAATAATAATAATAATCTTTATTTGCCAGAATATGGTTCAGGTATACAGGTGGTCATTTTAAATTTTGTACTGCATATTCGGCCAGATGTGGCGTGCAAAATTTAAGCAATTATATTAATACAATTTTAACATGCAAACTATTGAAATAACATATTGATATCAATCAATTAGTAATATATGCCCATTGTTTGTTTATATTTTTTGCTAAATAATTTATTCTTATTCACTATTTAAAATACATATTCAATTTATTATCTTATAATTTATCAATTTCATAAAATAAGAATTTAATAATTGTATTATTAATCATGTCATAGGATAATCGGCAGCTTATAAAGTCATATTTTTTTCATTGAAATAGTCATTTATATGACACAGACATTGTCGGCCTCGATGGCGTAGTGGTCGTGTAACCGGCTGCCACGTCTGAGGTCGCGGGTTCGATTCCCGCACAAGTCAAACATTTGTGTGCATGAACATGGATGTTTGTCTTGGTCTGGGTGTTTCTATGTATAATATGTATGTATTTACAACAAAAAAAAGTATATATGTATGTTTATCCATTGTCTAGTACCCATAGTACAAGCTCTGCTTAGTTTGGGCTAGATGGTGTTGTGTGTATGTGATAGAATATTATTATTATTATTTATTTGTGAGTAGTGCATGCAACTGTTTCTGGAATTTTGTCATGGGGAGATTCTTAAATATGTCTGGTAATGTATTATATATGTGGATCGCCATACAGTAAGAATTTTTGCTGAATACATTAATTCTTTGTTTGGGTACATTTAGCTTGTATATATGGCGGCTTGAGCGCACAACCACATCATTGTGTTTTTCGAATAGCTTGTTATATTTATGTACAAACAGGCATGTTTCATAAATGTACAAACTAGGTAGAGGCAGCCTATAGCTTTCATCGATAAATAGGCTATCCAACACTAAAATAATTTTTCAATTCGAACCAGTGATTCCTGAGATTAGTGCGTTCAAACAAACAAACAAACTCTTTAGCTTTATAATATTAGTATAGATTAATGGCTTTAATTACTAAGATGAATCTAAACGGGATTAAATACAATGATCAGCAAAAATACTAATTGGTCAGCAAATATTGCACAGAATAACGAGCATCTATACGCCTCAAATCACTGCATTCCGTCTCGGAAGTGTTAGGTTATGTCAGGGTCCTTTTTTTAAAACCACCCAAAAATAGGAGTCCCGCTAAGCGGGGCTCCGTCGACTAAGTTTGATCTCTTTAAAGTTTGCTGGCCATGAGTTGCTGATCAATTAGCTTTTTTTGCTGCGCAATTAGTATTTTTTTGCTGTGTAGTTAAATACTACCCAATCTAAACTACAATTATTTCAAATACTTTAGTTGAAAATACGAAACGATTAACAAACTAAATTAGTCATCTAACTAGCTGGTTTTGAAGAAGTCTCGCAAAATTGTCCACGGTTGCTAAATAACTAAATTAGTCAATTAACTTACTGGTTTTGAAGAGAGAGTAGACTTGCTAATTGAAATTATACTGCTTTGTAGGAATTATATAGCAGTTTATTTAAACAAAACACATTTTTAGGTAATTTTGAGACGAATTAAATTTCAACTTATACCGATGTTTTATTGAGTCTTGCTAAATTATGGCGGCCTCGATGGCGTAGTCGTTAGGGTAACCGACTGAGGTCGCGGGTTCGATTTCCGCACAAGTCAAACATTTGTGAGGATGAACATGGATGTTTGTCTTGGTCTGGGTGTTTCTACGAATAATACGTAGGTATTTACAAAAAAAAGTATATAGTTAGTACCCATAGTACAAGCTCTGCTTAGTTTGGGCTAGATGGTGTTGTGTGTATGTGATAGAATATTATTATTATTATTTATGTCCACGACCAAAAAGGGAACTAGATGCCTCATCTTTTCTTTTGATAATAAACTCAGGCAAGCACGGCGAGTCTTTGGCTATCAGCCTTGACATAGCCAAAGCTTTCGATAGAGTTTGGCACCGGTCTCTTCTTTCCAAGCTTCCGGCCTATGGCTTGCCCCCTCAACTGTGCACCTGGATTGCAAGTTTCCTGCAGAAGCGTCGTATTCGGGTCCTTTGCGACGGTCGCGCTTCCAAATTTATGCGGGTCAATGCAGGAGTGCCTCAGGGGTCTGTCTTATCCCTTACGCTCTTTCTTCTGCATATCAATGATATGTTGAATCTCGGCAACATACATTGTTATGCGGAGGACAGTACCGTGCATGGGCGATATCTCGGACGTCCTGGGGCCAAACAGGCTGAGGTTGAGGGGAAAAGGCAGAATCTTGTCGTTGAACTTAACCAGACCTTGGACCGCATCTATGAATGGGGTGCCAAGAACTTGGTCGAGTTCAACGCCAAGAAGACCCAGGCATGCGCGTTCTCAACAAAAAAGTCTCCGTTCCTTCCCCTCCCTTCTCTGAAGAACACTCCACTGGTGATACGTGACAGCCTCTCCATCTTAGGTATGGATTTTTGCCACTCCCTTAATCCAAAAACCTACATCGAGAGCGTCATTAAGCATGCTTCGCGAAAACTCGGAGTTCTGAACAGGGTGAGGCGGTTCTTCGCACCTGGGCAGCTGTGCCTATTGTATAAGGCACAAGTGCGCCCTTACGTGGAGTACTGTTCTCATCTTTGGGATGGCTCCGCGCAGTACTTGCTGGACGCTCTCGACCGGTTACAGCGGCGGGCTGTCCGTATCATCGGAGATCCAGAGGTCACGAGTTCACTGGAACCTCTGCAACTCCGTAGGGACGTTGCCTCATTGGCATGTTTCTACAGATTATAACACGGGGAGTGCTCTGAAGAGTTATTCCACCTTATCCAGCCCTCCCCTTTCCTATCCAGAACAACGCGTGCTGGGCTCAGATGCCATCCTTACACGGTAGAGTCGACTAGAGCGCGTACCGACAAGTTTGGGTCCTCATACCTCTGCCAAACGACCAAGGCATGGAATTCTCTGCCAAGGCACGTGTTTCCTTCTTCCTTCGATCCTGGGTCCTTCAAGCGGGGCGTGAAAAAGCACCTTCTCAGGCCGTCAAAGTAGAGACCTCAACATCGCCTCGGCTGCTATGAGGGCGGTGTGGAGGCCACTGCTCTTAAACCACACGACTGCTTACCATAAGGTCATTTTGACGAGCAAAATAAAAAAAAAACTAAAAAAAAACTCAGCTTAATGATATTTATTTACCACCCAATAACAGTAAGGTCAATTTCCTTACAAAACGATCCTTTAATAACGGCATACGCGTAACAAATAATCAATGTTCCAGTCTTGATAAACGGAACTGTAATAAACGTCTCAGATTTAATCGCATGTTTAACTAATAACTGCAAGTGATTCAGCGCATGCGCGGATGTGATGAAAGATTTTTATTATATTTCTCGGGAATATAACCAATTATTTTGTTATTTACGAGATCGTTATGAAAACATCGCAGTTAATACTGCATGTTAGTAATAAAACTAATCTGATTTGTGTATGACTAATGTTTGTTTCATTGATCGTGTAATATAGATGTACGCAGGAACTATTCTGTACTAAGGCATCCTTTTTAATCGATGTAACATGAGGAGATTCTTAATCCGATGGCTAGATGCTGCCTGTACTCTGCGGTCTGATGGTTAAGGAGACTGTCGATGTTTGGGATTTTTGAAACAAGAATCCTAATCCTATCCTAACTAGTATTATAAAAGCGAAAATGAGTTTGTTTGTTTGTTACCTTTTCACGCCTAAACCACTAAACCGATCATTCTGAAATTTTGCATACACATTGTCAGGGGTACAGAATATACATACACATACATAGGGTACATATCATTCAGAAAGAAATATTGTTCCTAAGTTGTAGAAATTTGTAGAATTAACCTACCTTGACGCTAGCGAAGCCAGTTTAATATATTTGTAAACAAATTATTTCATAATCATTATAAGGATGAAATAACGGTTCATAATTATTGGACAGCGTGCTGACCTTAAAGCGTTAAATGGTAAAAAAATCAACTTCTGATATATCCAGAAATACCGGCCATATTTCAATTGCGAAGTTTGGATTATTTCTGCATTTTTATTACTCTGTCGACGTTCCGAGTACTTTAAGTGCAGACCCCAGGGGTATTGGCCAAGTATTGTAATTTCTCTTCAACAATATTCAAGTACTAAGCTACGTAATAATTCAATTTAGTTTGCTTAGTTCTTGACTGAGACTTCAATATTGGGTGGTTGAAATCCAATTTGTGCTAAAAGAAAGTGATTTTTATGTAATTGTATGATGTGTTTTATCATAATGCGAATTGAAAATCTCATTGAAGTTATTTAATAACACTGCACAACAAAATTGCAACTTTTGTCTGATGAATGACTTTTATCACATGATGTACACTACACCGATATTGATGTGGTTTTTACAGTTCGATAGCCCACTAGGATTATCAATTTTAGTAAATGAGAACCTTAGGTAACGTTTATAGTGTGATATATCTAAATGAAGTGTCGGCCAAACTATATTCCACATGAATTATATTTTATTAAAACTAGCGGTCGCCTAGTGGTCAATATTCGACCAAAATTCCTAAGCTTGCTACTTTGTTTTCTGTTTTTCTCTATTACATATAAATAACTTTGTAACTATGGTATAGGTAACCATAGTTACAAAGGATTGTACGACGTCAGACGAACAATGTCGAAATACTACGAACGCGATTCGACTGCGTGTGTCAAATGCATGGTTGTGTGCATGTAGTGTTTTTTCATTAATTTAATGTATTTCTAATGCATATTTTATATAAATATTAGGATTCGCCCGTCTTTCTCCATATAAACTTTAACTGTGTCAAACTTCATACTCCTCCGTCCGCGCAATTTTCGAAAAAGGGGTACAAAGTTTTTGCTTCACGTATTAATATATAGAATACGTGATCACGTCGACTACTATCTTGTCTTGTCTTGTGTGTGGGGGCCAGGCAGTACAGACCGGCGACACTTCGACCCAGTGGGATCTTTTGTGTCGGCCCCAAGATTTATCCCTTAGCTATCTCCTTATGAATGTACTGCATTAGCCGCAGTGTACAATTCAGAGGGAGAAGCCTGAAGTCTTCAGGGTTTGGATATGCCAATCCCATCAGACCCATCCTAAGTCCAGCCAACGCGTCGCATTCACACAGTAGGTGCGATATGGACTCGTCCTGTTTACCACAGGCTCTGCAGATCGAATTGTGTGTCAATCTCAATCTGCACAGGAAGTCTTTGGTGCCAAAATGGCCAGTGAACGCTCCTGTGAGCAGGCGCATTTGGCTCTTGCTATACCCGCAGAACTTCCGGGTGAAGCCTGTGGCTCTGTTTGCAATGAATTTCTTGGAGTGTTTCAGACCCCTAAGAGCCATCCACTCTAGCCTGTGTTTATCATTGCCATGTGCATTCAAAGTCTATTAACAATAGTATGTTATCATAAATAACAAGTGAAACAAACATACCGTACACGTGTTTGTCTTATCGTATTACTGACGAAAGGTATTGTATTCACTTAATACGTGCGCATACCTTACTAATACTCCATTATAATATACTAGATGTTCCCGCTGTTTCACCCGCGTTTATATTAGCGTAATGTTAGCCTATAGCCTTCCTCGATAAATAGGCTATCCAACACTAAAATAATTTTTCAAATCGAACCAGTAGTTCCTGAGATTAGTGCGTTCAAACAAACTCTTCAGCTTTATAATATTAGTATAGATTGGTCTGCAACCTAATCTGATTTGACCTATTTTCAACTGATGTGGAATTGCTCACAAACAATTAAATGGGACTAATTTAATGTACTAATACTAATTCCAATAGAAATACGTTTCTTAGCACCTGATGCACTACAGCTGCGCCATAGAGACAGTCTTAAAAGTAAAAAGTCAACGGGTTGCACTCCGGGAGTGCCGGCAGAAGTCAAAACTTGAATATTATATTTTGGAATGGTTAGGGAATAATTTTGCACGAATTGCTTTAATTATCAGTATGAAAGTACTATCATTTATGTGGTAAAATACAATATTAATTTATTGCGCTATCGTACATAAACATGACAATTCTCCCTCCGTCTTACGAATTTTTGATCAGGTCACTTGTCCTGACGCGAGTTTAAAATTTTTTACCCATCACAAAGAAAGTGCACAACGCCGCTAAAGAAGTTTTCACTTCAATAATATTATGAAACATACATATAAATAAATGTTACGTCGAATTGAAGAAGGTCTTACACATCCATTACTAGTTTTCTATGTCTATGTATATTATTACATGAAATATTGCCTAAGCAAAATGTTTTCAATATCTCATCCTGAAGTCTATTTCGTGGGTTCAGAGATAAAGATGATAAATTGTAGTTCAGTATATTAGTTTGGTTATACGTTTGTTGGATGGCTGTCTTCATATAACGGTTTGTGGTACATATAGGTATAGATTTATGTTATATTTTATTTATTTGTGGGTAGGTAGAGGTGAATAATTTACTTTTTGAATTGAAAACTTCTTTAGTGGCGTTGTGCCCTTTTTTGTGATGGGTAAAAAATGTTAAACTCGCGTCAGGACACGTGACCTGATTGAAAATTCGTAAGACTGAGGGAGAATTGTCATGTTTGTGTACGATAGCGCAAATAAATGAATATTATATTTTACCATACAAATTATAGTACTTTTATACTGATAATTAAAGCAATTCGTGCAAAATTATTCCCTAACCATTGCAAAATATCAAAAATGCACAACGTTAATATTCAAGTTTTCACTTCTGCCGGCACTCCCGGAGTGCAACCCGTTGATTTTTTGTTATTTATGTTTAAGATTTTTACGTAATAGGGCGGCACGAATGGCGTAGTGGTTAAGTGGTCATTGCCACTTTGTTGTTGTAGGTTCCATTCTCGCACGGGACAAAAAATTGTGTACTTCACAAATAGTTGTTTTGTGTCCGTTGTTCTTTGTGTTCGTTGTTTGAATGTTTGTAAAGTCCCGCGACAGTAGACTTAAATCTAGTCGAATAAAATTAAAAATTGGTAGAAATTCTATTGCCGTTTACCAAACAGACTGCCGGAGTACTAACAGAAAGCCCAATAACGATTTGTTAGTCCCGGGAATGGAGTCTGAGACCTCACGATTACACGCAAACATAAACAACGAGGCGATTACGCTACAGAAGCAACGAGAATAATGAAATTTTATATCAATTAGATAAGCGTTTTACGGTAACTCGCAAAAGGATGTAACGTTCCCACATCCATATTTTTTACGTTCATTGCATAGTATTAAAAGTCTCGACCATAATAAAATGTAACGTGCCGTACAAGTATGACGTCATACATATAGTAAAAAAATATATACGCTTATAAAGGTGTACTCAGACTAGGGTTATTTTATAAGAGCATTTGGTCAAACCGAAAATTGGATAGGAACATAGGACAAGTATTGCTGCATGGATTGTCTTGTCCTGTGTTATAATTTAAATTCTATCTAAGCATGGGCAATGCTTCTAAACATATTTTAAGCTAGCTTTCGCTCGCGGTAGTGTAGATTTTGTCAATACATTTCTTTCCCTCGGGATCAGTATATTTTTGCTGGATGAAACGATGACGTGAAAGCGAAATTTTACAATGATCGTTCAAGTTTGGATGAAACCGTAACAAATAGTTTAGATTATACTCAATATTAGGCCGTATTCATCTTTACCAGCAATTTTTATGTTGTATATAATACTAGCTGTCCCGACAGACATTAATTATCCTGTAAACAAGAAAAAACAACAAAAAAAAAACGGTGTGTCGGATATTCCTGATACTCTCTTACGGATTATTAAGGGGATTCAAAATTTCGTTATTTTTTGCGTAGGACGCACCATTTCTGAGATATTGTTAATATTCTAAAATAATTCAAAAATGGAAAGCGTGGAAGCGTAACGATGACGAAGCGTGACGATGACGCGAGTTCTATGATTATTGGTCACCCAAGAAGTGGTCAACGCGCCTAAAGAAGTTTTCACTTCAAAAACCAAATCTAAACCATTCCCGAATCCACTTGAACACACACAAAAAATTTCATTAAAATCGGTCCAGCCGTTTACGAGGAGTTTAATTACAAACACACGCACAGAAAATATAAAGATATCACTGCTGGTTGCATGGTTCTATGTATAATTATAAGATGCTAGATACAAAACACACAATCTCTGATTTAGGAACATAAATAGTTCAGTTGGCAAAGCGAATTGACTAAGTCGCATGTTCGAATCCTACTTCATTGATTGATTTTTGTCCATGTTATAATTTACGAATACCAATGTTGTTTTAACAAAATATTACAAACTAAACAATATTTCTTAAGATTTATTGCACATGTTATCGATACATTCGAACTAGTATTTCATTTATTTAAATGCTCATGTCACCTAAACTCATAACATAGAGTGCTCACGCGATGTCACGTCGCTTGCCGAATGGTTTTCCGAACATTCACACAATCATTATAATTCGACGCCCTCGATTGCGTAGTGGTTATTGTAACCAACTGCCACGTCTGAGGTCGCGGGTTCGATTTTCGCACAAGTCAAACATTTGTGTGCATGGACATGGATGTTTGTCTTGGTCTGGGTGTTTCTATGTATAATATGTATATATTTACAAAACGAAAGGTATACATGTATGTTTATCCATTGTCTAGTACCCATAGTACAAACTCTGCTTAGTTAGGGCTAGATGGTGTTGTGTGTATGTGATAGAATATTATATTACTATATTATATTAACACTACTTCTAGTTTCCAATGCGAGTATCGGCACATTCTTTTAAATAATCCCATCATAACCTAATCGATTGTTCCAATAGAATATGAATAAACAAAGTACGTGAATGCATATCTTGTAGGTACATCTCACTAACCTATTTCCCTCGCGAGACACAACTCGCGTGGAATACTGAACGGTTCGTATGGGCGGTTGTTTCCCACCCGCATTACAATAGAAAAGATATTATTGTTTCTGAATACATCGTGCATTAATCATTTTACTGAATATAGGCTGTTCTTAAGACTGCGCCGAGCGAAATGTGCCAAAACAGACAGTCACAGTTAAGTGAATAAAATCGACACTTTTTGTTTAATACAAATATAGAATATATATTTACCATAACCATGAATGTGTTTACAATTATTCCGTGTAAAGAACTTAAAATAATTAATATTGTCGCCTGCAAAATTACGTAGCTTTGAACGAAAAATGCAAAAACGTAAGCTCGTGTTACGTGATTTTAGAATATAACAGTAGAAATCTATCCTATTTTACAGCTTAAACAAAACATAAATAGTTATATTACAATTTGTCCGGCCCAAATATTTAAGATATTGTTTGACAATAAATGTACATATTTATCAAAAAAGCACTTTAAATCCTCCATACAATTTTGCTGTGGCGGCCGCGCGCCGGCGCCGATTTGAATATATGCACCGCAAGAGCTCTGTGTCATTTTCTGTCTCACGCTAAAATAGCTAATACTATTTTCATTTTATATTTACGGATTGTAATGAAATTGTGAAAAGTCCCCTACGATTCCGTCTGCAAAAAAATTTATTCAACGTCAAACTTCGCTAAAATGGGTTTTTGGATTTTTCAGCGAAACGGTTACTTTTATGATAAAAATATCTCAGACAAAAATCATGCAATTATCTATAAAAATTGTCTTTACACTTTTTTTATAGCATTAACCATATCTTTATATTTTTCCATTTACTTTAGATGTATTCTATTATATTATCATTATATATTATTCTCCATAATAAGCAAGACTTCGCTGCCCATGTACCTACTACATCTTTGGACTTATAAGTAAAACTATTACTCTGCGTGACAAATACATTAATATTGAACGATAATTCTGAGAATATGATCTGAAAAGAAACAGAGTCCCTCATTTTATGTGACCATGTGTCCTTGAGCAACATCTGCCTGCTATTCAATTGTCCACGTGGCAGTATATGTCTACCTGCTCTTATTTCTGAGGTCCCAACTAAATTACCGTTAGTTTTGAACATTCCCTCGTAGTGTGCCACGACGCGACGGACAGCTAGTTAAAAAGAAATAAAAGGTGTTGTACATAATACTTATTTTCTTCAAATTTTCAATTATATATATTTAATACTAGCTTTTTGCCGCGGCTTCGCTCGCGTAAAAGTACGTTAGGCTTGGTTATGTTAATAATTTAAAAAAAATGGTTATGTTGATAACAGTACTTTTTTTGTCAAATAGTCTTTGTTACTTGGCTGTATTATCAAGCTTTCTAATCGGGAAAGAATTTTTAAATTCGATTTCATGAGTAGTTGAGTTAAATAAAAAAACGAATATTTTCTCTTTATGCTTTTAATATATAGATTTCAAATCAAGTTTAATAAAGAATATATAAATACTTAATATACCTTTATTTCTTGTTAATTTACGTTATATCACAAAAACGGTCGGTCGTTTTGTCTGTGCATCAGACCCTTTTCATACAAATTGAAAGAGCAGGACGGGACACGATTAGATTTACAAAGCTCAGGTATAGCGAATGAGAGAACAAAACAAATTTTAATCTGACTGTTGTATCTTTCTGTATCGTGGCGCGGAAACTCTTGCGCATTACCAAAGCTAAACAAAACGTCCGCCCCCGCCTCCGCCCCCAGCTACCGCTCCCCGCACTCTCCCGAATTTGCACCCTCGCCTATCCATTTCTTATCAGAAGTGATTAGCCTCGACAGCTGTAAGCGTAGTGTCCATACTTATCCCCATGCGCTTCAAATCTATTGTTGTCTAAAATTTATTTTTCCATACATTTTAATATTCTATCACATACACACAACACTATCTAGCCCAAACTAAGCAGAGCTTGTGCTATGGATACTAGACAATGGATAAACATACATATATACTTTTTTTTTGTAAGTACATACATATTATATATAGAAACACCCAGACCAAGACAAACATCCATGTTCATGCACACAAATGTTTGACTTGCGCGGGAATCGAACCCGCGACCTCAGGCGTGGCAGTCAGTTACACTAACCACTACGCCATCGAGGCCGACCGTGAATATGACTGCTATAAACATATCCTCGGTTGCGCCAATAAATACTAATTCGGTATTTGTTTTAAACATTCTCAAAGCAAAGCGGAGTTGAGAAGTTGGAAATACGTGTCGTAGGACAGTGTGTAAATCCAGTCTTACGCTTGGTCTCTCTCCAGTCGTGTTGGATTGCCGTCCCATCGGTCTATGACAGTTATAGTATTTGAGAGTGCACTAGTGTGTACGCGCACATTTGTGCACTTTAATATCTACTATGTAGATTAGATGGCCAGGCGTTATTAAGATTGGCTGCCATGACTAAAATTCGGTCTCGGTATCCTACTGCTCGCCATGAGCTTTTTATCGTTAAATGGAGTTAAACTACTATATACGGATTTTATCGCGTTGTTTATTTGACACTTTATTACAAAATTTTGAAAACTGTTACACTACTATTACTATTAAACTTTACTAATTTTTAAGCTAATTAAATTATTGAAACTATTAAAACTATTTATACTATTACTATACTATTATACTATTTATATTTATGTTTACACTTTCCCCGACGTTTCGGTTGCTTTTCAGCAGCCATGGTGACGGGGAGACTACCGGGGAGTGTAACAGTTTCTAAATTTTGTAATAAAGTGTCAAATAAACAACGCGATAAAATCCGTATATAGAAGTTTAAATTCAATGAATAACATTCGCGTAAACAAAAGAAAATATTACGTTAAATGGAGGTTTGACAGACTTCACGTTTCTTCGAGAACATTATGTTGAACTCTCAGACATGCAAGATTTGTCACAATGTACTTAATTTACTTCACGGTTGAAGTGACCGATAAATTAACTATTTGTAAAACAACTAATAAAATATTTGTCGATTTCAATGGCGTAGTGGTTAGTGTAACCGACTGCCACGCCTGAGGTCGCGGGTTCGATTCCCGCACAAGTCAAACATTTGTATGCATGAACATGGATGTTTGTCTTGGTCTGGGTGTTTCTATGTATAATATGTATGTATTTACAAAAAGAAGTATATATGTATGTGTATCCACAGTCTAGTACCCATAGTACAAGCTCTGCATAGTTTGGGCTAGATGGTGTTGTGTGTATGTGATAGAATATTATTATGTAAAACGCACAAAACATCGAAAAGTCAGAGATACATGCGTATCTCTGACTAGTGAGAGACCGGTGGACTGACACAGAGCTCTCAAGTTCGATCTCAAGACATAAATGTCTTCTTCGATCTATTTGGGGGTCAAACTTGAGAGCTCCATGTGTCAGTCCACCGGCCTCTCAAAAGGCTATCGATGCTAATAAAAAAGTAATTTGCAGTTAGAAGCTGTTACAACACATAATAGGAGAAACAGCGCTGTTATTTTTCCGCATTGACTAGACTCTAATTACGAGCGTATAATAAGCTTTATATAACAGCTGTAAAGAGTACAAGCGGCCCGCTATGCTGCAGAAACTCATCAACAAATAGAGAATGCAGAAAATTGTTTGTTTGCTCGCAAATATGTGTGCGTAGCAGTCATAAATCGTTGGGATTTCAAACACGCTTTTGCGTAAATACTGGAAATATGCGGTGGTATACGTATTACTCTAAATCAGTAGTTCCCAAACTGGTCCAGGTGACCGTGGACCCCCAAGGGTCCACAGGAGACTCGACGGGGGTTTACGTTGGCGTGACAAAAAAATGGGTGTTCACAATTCGTAAGCGGGAGTCCACGAAAATTTATTTGCTTTCGATAGTGAAGAACTAAAATGTTGGCTTGACTTCACCTATCAATGTAGGCAGATAATATTTAAAGAAGCTCAGCGACTGTTACTAGGTCAGCCCGTAGAGATTATAGCCCGAACTTGTTTGATTCTTCACCAATATAAAGACGAATGGCAAGGAATATGGTAGAAATGTAGCTGCAGGGGGTCCACCGGGACCATCTAAATTTTGAAAGTGGTCTATGAGGAAAAAAGTCTGGAAACCTCTGCTCTAAATCTTGGTATTGAGAGCGGTGTTGATTTAAACTGGGCGTAAGCGCCAAGTGATATATACATGCGTTTTGTTATTAATGCTATGTATTGAAAATAGTTTAGTAGCAAGTGCTGACATGCAAACATACTTAGTCGTACGTCTATATCCCGAAAAGGGAAGGCAGAGGTGTATTATATTATCCTTTTGCCAGCTATGATTATTAGGTCCCACACACGTGATCTTCATCTTTTCGTGTGGTTAGTGGCCAACCTGTCAAGAGTTGTTCAAGCCGCCCGTAGGCTTAACAACTGCTGTTAATTTGGCAACAACCGGAACCGACTTTTTACGTACCCTCCGAAGCACAGAGACGCTCAGATGAAATACCACTAAGCGGTCACCCATCTATAGACTGACCGCACCCAACGTTGCTTAACCTCGCTAATCGTTTACTGATCAGTGTCGTTCCAGACTCCGTGCGGCTACTAACAACTAACACTTTGTCTGTTTCTGGAATAAAAACCGAGTCTTTAAACAAAACATGGATTTATGTAAAATAAATAAGATAAATGTTATATTAACACATGTTTTACTTTTACGCAAATGATATACATTCAAATAAAACTACTTTATACAGATACTAATATTAAAGATAGTGTAGGTATATCTATATATATAATACGTGAAGCAAAAACTTTGTACTCCTTTTTAGGAAAATTGCGCGGACGCAGGAGTATGAAATTTGGCACAGTTAAAGTTTATATGGAGAAGGAGGGGCGAATCGTAATATTTATATAAAATATGCATTAGAAATACATTAAATTAATGAAAAAACACTACACGCACACAACCATGCATTTGACACACGCAGTTCAAGCGCGTAACTATGGTTACATAATATATAATGACATAATACATCAGACAGGCAAACTGGTCGAATTTCGAGCACTAGCTGACCGCTATTAAAAATTAAACCGCCCTAAAAACCGTATAAAGTAGCTTAATATCAAGCCTTTTTTGCATTTATAAACAGTTTCATAATAATCTATACAAATAAATAAAATTGAAGTGTCTGTTTGTAATGTCAAAATTACAGCTTTTTATCTAATGCATATGAAAGTATGTAAGGTACCTATACGAAAACATCCATTGTTAAATTTTTTGTTTGTCTATCTGTCTGTTTGTTCCGGCTAATCTCCGAAACGGCTGAACCGATTTTGACGGGACTTTCACTGGCAGATAGCTGATGTTATAAGGAGTAACTTAGGCTAG
Source organism: Catocala sponsa (assembly GCA_963564715.1). Taxonomy (NCBI): domain Eukaryota; kingdom Metazoa; phylum Arthropoda; class Insecta; order Lepidoptera; family Erebidae; genus Catocala; species Catocala sponsa. The sequence goes on from OY751342.1 coordinate 24,984,630, forward strand.
TTTGATTTTAGAAAAAATAGGGTTCCGCGGAGACAAACACTTTTTAGTTAAAATCTACGCGGACGAAGTCGCAGGTAACAGCTATTATGTACCTATATTTGTTGTCGAAAGCTAACAATAAACTAGATATGTATGTTTATGCTACGACGCGAACGGCTATATTATGTTCTTGGAGCTTTTAACAGTTTTAACACTAAAATTTATAGTCTCACCTTTATGGCCATACATGCGTAATTTATAAGTTACAGTACAACAATTACTATGGCGCCAAGTGTGAAAGTTCTGTGACGTCATAACTAATGAATTAGCCAGGAATGTGGGACAATAACCGCGTGACCCCGTTCCCAAGTAGTATTGAAAAATGAATGCATACCTATGTATAATAATAGTATAAAGCTGAAGAGTTTGTTTGTTTGTTTGAACGCGCTAATCTCAGGAACTACGGGTTCGATTTGAAAAATTATTTTAGTGTTGGATTGCCTATTTATCGAGGAAGGCTATAGGCTATATAACATTACGCTACGAACCACGGGGCGGCGCAGTAACGATAAACGCGGGTGGAACCGCGGGAACATCTAGTATTATAATACATTGTGAAAATTGTTATGTCTAGAATGAAATACATGTACATCGGAAGCTTAATTGCATGAATGCGCAGCAGGCAAGCAATCACCGGCTATGCTGCGTATTGTGGGTTCGATTCTCTGTTTTTTTATTAACGACAGCTCCCGATTTAGTAATACATAATTCCTGTATCGCGGTGGACTTCACAAACATTCAAACAACGGACACGAAGAACACACAGTCTCCGAACAACCATTTTGGAAGACACAAAGCTTTGTCCCGTATGGGGATCGAACCCACAACACCAACATAATTTTTAACTCGAACAAGTAGTTCCTGAGATTAGCGCGTTCAACCAAACAAACAAACTTTTCAGCTTTATAATATCAGTACAGATGAGAGAGGCACCCAATAAAAACGTTTATGGAAAATAGTCCAATTAAACATTACAATATGAAACGATTAAGTTATGAAAATAGTCCAATTAAACATTACAATATGAAACGATTAAGTTATGAAAATAGTCCAATTAAACATTACACTATGAAACGATTAAGTTATGAAAATAGTCCAATTAAACATTACAGTATGAAACGATTAAGTTATGAAAAAAAGGGCAGAAGCCAACCGATAAAATTGTTTATCAAAACCCAGAGATTTGTCTTCAATGGGGTTAGGTAATTCGTTTACATGCGAAAAGATGAATTAATTAACTTTTTTAATTAAAATGTTACAAATTGTGATTACTTTTCGGGCGCTTATTGTTTCTATTAATTTCAATTAACTTTCCCAAAAGGAAGGAAGGCTAATGGATATGGTATTTGCGGTCGAGAGATTGTGGGTTCGAATCCCATCCACTATCGACGTGAATCGTCTCCTAACGCAAACATTCTAGGTTTTTCAACTAGAAAGGATACTAGTAGTTTGTAACAAAAATTACTAATCCTTCCTAATATTATAAATGCGAATGTAAGGTTGTTTGTTATTCTTGTATGCCTTAACTACTCGACTGATCATCATGAAATCATGCATACACATTGTCAGGGGTACAGCTCATCCGGAAAAAAGTATTATTTCCGAAGGATAGAAATTCTACATAAACGCGAGCGAAGCCGCGGGCAAAATCTCGTCCTAACTACCTAACTAATATTATAAAAGCGAAAATGAGTTTATTTGTTTGTTTGTTACCTTTTCACGCCTAAACCTCTGAACCGATCATTCTGAAATTATGCATATACATTGTCAGGTGTACAGAAACGGACATAGGCTACCTTTCATCCCGAACAAAATTACTGTTCCCGAGGAAAACAACTATAACGTTCTCATGATAATAGATGGCGCTACGTGTCTTTCAAATCATGATTGAATTATATTATTACAAGCAGAGTACAACCCGAATTGATTGTCAAATTTTAAATTAACGCGAGCGGAGCCGCGGGCAAAAGCTAGTAATCTATAAAACAAATATGTTTAAATTGTATTTCTATGTTATATTTTAATATCCGCTCAGTATAACGAAGATTGATATAAACCTAATAAATGGTACATTTTTTATTAAGGCTAAGTAATTTCGTTGGACATTTTAGGGCAAACTCGATCCCAAATATCTTATATATCAATGTTTCTGGTAGAGTAAATACTTGATATAATATTGGGAAAGTTATTAGGTAACTATAGGTATGTATTATATAAGTCACTACGACTCGTTGTGACAGTTACGTAATGCCCCTTTAAGGACACAGGTACTTACCGAAAGTTATGAAAATTCCTTGCAAAAATGTATACACATGTTGTAAACTATAGGTACAATCGAGTGGCTCTTTAGTTAACTGATCCCGCTTGAACTCGACCCGCGGGATCAGTTGACCTAATGTATATTTCGAATTGGTCAACTGATCCCGTTTCATAATTTTATAATTTGTACAAACACTGAGAAAAGTGTTATACATTAATAATATTAATATGACCAAGACATTAATTACTACGAAACTAAGACACATCACACTCATGTCAAGTACATTACAAGGTCAAATAGTCCTATTGTGAGAATACGAATACCTGGATTCAGCCAATCACATGCATCAAAGATACGAGTTTGCCGCTGGGCAGCGAGTCTTTTTTATGCACCTGTGTGAGCGAGAAAGCATTATATAATAATAATAATAATAATAATAATAGTTAATTGTCTCATAGAAAACAAGCAATACATGGATTGAGGCCCTAGACCCACACTAGGATTCCCTGTGTTGTGGGATCTAGTCTCTTTCGTTCAAATACAATATTTCGACAATAGCATAAGATGAACAGCAAGTACAAACAAAAAAAATAAAAAATAAAAAATAGTAATAATAATATGGTATGTAGTTTGCGAAGTATGGTTAGTGAGAGTTGGTAACAAGGGGTGAGATGTGGAGTGGAGTGTAAAAGTGGTTATGTGGGGTGATTTGGTGCTATGTGGTGTGATGTTAATATGGCCACTATGCACTTGTTTTTATAGTAATTCTTAAACGTTTTCCGTACGTCTGTACACAAATTTGAAAATATACTATAGAGTTCTGCCTAATTTAAAAGCGGGTCCAGTTGACAAAAGATAAATAATAAAATAAATGAACTAGTCAACTCATCCCGCGGGATCAGTTTAGAGCGGGATCAGTTAACTAAAGAGCCATCGAGTGACTATCAAGATTAGGTACTCGATGCAAGTAGCTGGCGTGGGATGCATGCGCAAGCTAATCTTATGGACAACTTGCATTGCTACGTATGTATATATTGCGCATGTTATCTGCAGCATGTAGGTATAAGTACCATTACTGTTTTTGGCCGAAATCGCTGTATGTGTGCGTCTACGTGATTCCGTATATTCACTTGTGCTGTAATGCGCTGTTGTATCTGTATATTATTTGTATTTAGTGGTAGGTATGGTTTACTATAATAAAGTGTGTTAAACTTTGTGCCCACTAACAAATTGTCGCTATTGCATTTGTTAGTTATTAGACAAAAAGTAACGTTAACGCATATTGCGGCAGTTAAAAAAAATTGGGGCAGTCTTTGTGGACTGCCGATAGAAGTGAAAACTTTAATCCTTGATCATAAACACTTCTTTATAAAAAAAAGGGGTGGGTTGGATTCCTGATACCCTACTCTCTTACTTTTTTTTGCGTAGGACGCACCATTTCTGAGATATTGTTAATATTCTAAAATAATTCAAAAATGGAAAGCGTGGAAGCGTGACGATGACGAAGCGTGACGATAACGCGAGTTCTATGATTTTTGTCCACCCAAGAAGTGCTCAACGCGACTAAAGAAGTTTTCACTTAAAAATCTCCTCTCCGTGGAGTACTCTTGATTCTTGATTCTTGTACGTTCTAAATTTACTCATTGTTCGTTCTTATAATTATTGCATTTCCTATATAAAATAATAAAGGAAAATAGGATTCCTAGAAAGACGGTCTTTTGTTCTCATAAAACTATAAAAAAATATTATAATGCCTCATTCTTTCATTATTCAGATGAATTATAAATATTAAAAGAAACTCTTCAAAATTAAGATTACGTATTCTAGGTACTTGTTTTCCCTATAAAACCGTGTCAGCTTCTAGGACTCTATTTACTAAGTAAGTATTTTTGCTGCGACCTTGTATTCCTTTTATATTTTAATTTTACAAGAAGCTTCGCTCCTGTGTTTCTTAGAAAAATAAATATCCCCTAGGAACGGTGCTTTTTGCCTGGATAGAAACTATGTCGCTCTCCGATCCGTAAACAGTCTCTATACAAAAAACAAGTCCATCTGTTGTTTTATTAGGTACTTTTATATTTGGACAAACTAACAAACGTTGACGCTGTCGCATATAGATCTTTATATATATAAATGTTCTGTGCGTGTGTTTGTAATCCTCCTAAATGGCTGGACCGATTTTAATGACATTTTTTATGTTCAAGTGGATTCGAGAATGGTTTAGCTTTGGTTTTTTTTTAAGTGAAAATTTCTTTAGGCGCGTTGAGCACTTCTTGGGTGAACAAAAATCATGGAACTCGCGTCATCGTCACGCTTCCACGCTTTATTATTTATTATTAGAATATTAACAATATCTCAGAAATGGTGCGTCCTACGCAAAAAATAACGAAATTTTGACCCCCTTAATAACTCTTAAAAGAGTATCAGGAACTAGCGTCCGACCCGCCACTTTCTTATTTTTTTTTTGGTTTATGAAGAAGTGTTTATGATCAAGGATTAAAGTTTTCACTTCTATCGGCAGACCCCAAAGATTGACGCATTTAAAAATAATTTTTTTTTCTTGTTTACCTACAGGACGTCTGTCGGGACAGCTAGTATTAATATAATAAACTGGTCTACTGCTTCTCAGTGTGGAAAGGGTTAAGCTATAGTCTACAACACTGATCCAGTGCGAGTTGACAGACTTTACATATCTTCGAGAACATTATGTAGACCTATCAAATAGAAGGCTTTCTCACGATGTTTCCATTCACTATTAAACCAAGCCATAATTACACACATAACTTCGAAAAGTCACATCATGTGTTCTTTGGGATTAAACTAGAGAACACAGCATAGCAGGCCAACGATCTCCCTCTGGACTATCTGTAGCTACTACAAAGATAAAATGAGTAAAGATATATCAAATATTTAAGAGTAGTAGAGCCTTCAGCATGAATGGGCCGGCTCGACCGAGGAAGGACTACCCTCTCACAGAATATCGACGTGAAATACCAGTATTCCTACTGTTGTGTTTTGTTCGGTGAGTGAGAGTGCCGGAGGCCCAAGCACACACCCTTTCCCCCTTCCCACTCCTTCTCCTTCCCACTTCTTTTCCTAAAGGGTCGGCAACGCGCAGGTGATGCTTCTGGTGTTGCAGGCGTCCATAGGCCGTATGCTTGTTTGCCACCATAGTAGCATAACAAAAAAATATTACCAAATCTCAACAGGCCAAAGCGTAAGGTTGAATAGAAAAAAATCATAATAAGAAATCCTAGGGGAATATCATCGTTTTCATAAGCTCTTAATCTTCCTCGTTCTGTCCGTCTACCTATTCCTGTTAAACAGTAATGAACGAACGATAATCCATAACCAATCAGTACCGACACCGACCACGTGAATATTCCTTGTAGAGTATCTCTCCGAATCCGTCCTCGTGTATACTCAATTGCTGTTATGGAATAACTGTGCTTTCATTCCGTACAGCCTTTTCCCCCGGTTTTATTGATATACATGGAAAACGAATGTCCTTTGTATTTATTTACTGGGCTACATTTTGCTTTCTTTGTTGTGTGAGGAGGCATATGACCCCTTACCGACCTTCAGACCGCCTGAGTTTCATTCGATGCGATTTTCGTCTTCGTAATTTCGCAAGCGTTTACATAGTAATAATTACTAAATTACATAGTCTCACCCACTTTATACTCATGAGGGAGGTAGAGGACTATTACATCTAAATTTCGGCTGCAAAGGTTGAAACCCCAGTAATAAAAGGCGAGCCTATTGCAGTTTATTAGGCGTAGTCCTAGACTTCCTACTGCGACTTTTTTAACAGAATATCTCTCGGCGACCCAAGAATTGAAACCGATACTTCATAGTAGCATATACGGTCGATGCGGCAGTCATATTGATGTATATTACTAGCTATTGCCCGCGGCTTCGCTCGCATTAATTTAGAATTTGCCAATAATTCGGGTTGTACTCTGCTTGTAATAATATAATTCAATCATGATTCGAAAGACACGTGGTGCCATCTATTATCATAAGAACGTAATTGTTGTTTTCCTCGGGAACAGTAATTTTGTTCGGGATGAAAGGTAGCCTATGTCCGTTTCTGTACACCTGACAATGTATATGCAAAATTTCAGGATGATCAGTTCAGTGGTTTAGGCGTGAAAAGGTAACAAACAAACAAACTCATTTTCGCTTTTATAATTAATATTATTATAATAATATATTATTGTTCAGAGTGTTTCCTCATCTAGAGCTTAGGCTCGGTATACTGAATACCCGCCCTGAGACCCTCAGGGAAAAGGTGGCTCAGTGGCCCCGCTAACAAAAACTGTATCCCCTAAAACTTTGCTGACTATTGTTGATGTGTGTATTGCTGCCTGTTTTTGAATGATTGAAATGTTTATGTTGTATTATATTATATTATAGTTAGGAAGTTAGGATAGTTAGGATAGGATAGGTATAGACTTACGCTTGTTTCACCGAAGGTTAGACAGATACCTACTACTGATTTCTACTTTCTATCTTATAAAATTCTCCTCGCTCGTTTGTCTAAAGTACCTACTTTTATTACTCTGCCTTTTATATCGCCATAAGAAAGCATTTCTTGTCACATTATTACTCATTCTATGTAATAATTCTATTTATTAATTAATATTATTAATAGATCCCAAGTTACTTATAAAGAGGCTCTGTATTACCTATACGTTTGTAAAAAAGAAAAGAGAGTATGTACCTACCATTCCTTAGTCAGAAATTACATTACAGAAACCTCGGGGACTTATCCAATTTACTATATTGCGCTACAGAAAACAATAAATCGACACGTGTTTCGGTTATCCACAACATTTCTAGGTTAATGATACCTAGAAAAATATATTTATGTAAATATCGGCCTAATATCGTAACCAAGAAAACACAGTTGTTCATCCTATGACCTAATACATATTCGTCTGAAGTTTTCTAGGTATACTAATTCATATTGATATATTAAAGGTAACAAAAAACCATGTTTATTTTCGATATTTATCGAAAATAAACATGGTTTTTGTTACCTTTTTACGACTAAACGGCTCAACGTGTCTTAATTAAATTTGGCAAGGACATAGATTGTATCTTTGGAAAGGAGATAGGCTACCTTTCAACCTAGAATTCTTCCAGGCGAGCGAAGCCAAAAGGCAAAAACTAGTACTTATGATTTATAAGGACGAGTCTAAATGTGTTTGGATACTCAATAAAGCGTAAACTGTAGCATGGATTTAAATAAAACTTAGAACTCAGTCAATATCCTGAATTGACATACCATACTTTTTATCCCGATATCCGTTCACGAAGGCTTTGCTTGCGAAACCGTCGTCGGCAACAAGTATAGCATAATATTTCATATAGCTACGTACTAACCATTCCACGTGTATCGAGTATTTACTGAAAGATTACTAGTAATACGATAGCAGAGGTCAAATGTTAAGTGGTGTATGCAAAAAAGAGTACATATCAGGTATCTGCACTAATGGACCGAGATAACTTGACTAATAATGATATAATATCTCTTTATTACGTAGACACATTATGATCTTTCAATCTCAGATAATATCGATAATAAGGCCTTCCATAGTAACGTAATATATTTGCCCGGCTACTTATTATATTCTTGGAAATATGTTGGCCAAATAGGTCTTGGAAATATGAGATTTGTGTTCAATAAAAGCTTGTGAAAATCTTGTTCGACGAGGGGTTTTCTCGAGGGAGTATTTGCGGCGAAAATTCACGCTTGGACGCTTAGGACGTTTTAGTTTAAAGACAATGCCATTCAATTGAATCGTTTTATTGCGAATATAGGTTACAATAGGTGTTTACATAATATTTGATAATAACAAACATTTATACAGCAGTGGACGTCTTTTGGCTGACATGATGATGATGATGATGATGAACAAACATTTCGTACAGCTATATTCCACCGTTTGGCATGCAATATATTTATAAGATTATTTTATAATTTAAATATACATAGTTATGTCTGAGTGAATAAAAAGTATCAATAATAATAGAATTTGCTTTCAAAATATACAGTCAATTTTAATTTTTTATTATGTCCTAGCTTTATATCATTATTTAAATTTGTCATCAAAATATTTATTTATGCTATAGTATGCCTTATTAATAAGTAATTGCTTCAATTTAAGTTTTAACAAATATATGTTGGAGCATTGAAATATGTTCAATGGTAAATGTTTATGGATACGTGGTGCCATACAATATATGCTTTAAACAGAATTTGAGACTTATTGATTTGACATTGTTTTTGTTTAAAGGACGTATACGGAGGTCGACTGAATAAGGACAACATAAGCGATAAAAGTCATCCGTGTAGATTATTACTGGTTAAAGTATTTCTAATTTGAGTGTTTCAAAGAATATTTGCAGACGTAGTTATTACAGTTTTCAAAGCGAAGATTGTACGGGATTTCAAAGACATCACAAAACATATAAAATATCTTTATTTCAAATAAAATGATTAGTATTGTGAGCGACTTATTTAAACTATAAGGATAATAAGAATAAGGATATTATAAATAAAAAGTTAAAATCATATTCTATTTTTGGAATATATATATGTATTATATTTCTCATTTCTATTTTCGTCCACACCTTACAGTTACCTATGAACATACCTTTGAAATTAAATTGAAATTAAAACTACTTTATACGGATTTTGTCGAGTTGTTTATTAAAGAATGCTTTTATTACATAATTTTGAACTATAACACTACTATAATAGAACTCACTACAATTTAAGCTATTTAAATTAATTAAAACTATTTATATTTAGGTTTATACTTTTGACCGACGTGCCTTGGTTACGGGGAGACTAAGATGGTAGTTGTCTCAATGTTCTGAAGTATAGTTATTTCAAAGTACCCGAACATAATGTAATCCTTTGTGTTCCTATTTACGCATTTTCATTTTAAATTAACGTTAGGAAAAATGGTTAGACGTCTGTGAATATTCTAAAGTGCGAAAGTCAAATTTAAGAATCTGCAGTTCTTCTTGTGTTCAAGTCATTTTTGACAGTGTGAATAAAACTAATATTATAATATTATTTTTCGTTCACGCAAATTTAACACAATGAAAATTAAACTATTTTATACGGATATTATTCGCAGTTTATTTAAAAATATATTATTATTAAATTATTTCAGTTTATATTGCAGAGTGTTATATTAATTTAAATAATTAATAGTTTAAAAATTGAAAATAAAGCGCAACGTCAATCATTTAAAAAAGTTTAATTAAGTATCAGTAATTTAAATAGTTCAAATCTATAATAACATGTCCGGCATACCAGAACTTTATGTGCATCGTCAGACTCCATTTTGTCCGACAAGTCCGCGGCCTCTACAACCCCTTTATAAAAACGGCCCCCATAAAATATGCCATGAAAACAGATGATGCTCGTTTATCCGGAAACGAATACAGAAGAATGCAAGTCATGTTAAATTAGAATTGTTTCCAAGGTTTTTCTTTCTCGCTCCGTTCGTAGTATCGAACAAAACATTCAATGGACTGATACCACTAACCCTAGTTTTGAATAACTCTTTGAATGCGTAACTGAAGAAACTTTTTCAATTTGAGCATAACTTTAGCGTTCCTTTTAAAAATACACTAAAATCAGCCTTTAATAAACTTTATGTTACTTTTGCTTTCAGTACTCAGTATGTTTTAATTCGTCACTGTAACTTTTTGAAAGAGTTGCCACGAAATGTTAAAACCTGAAATTTTGTTCCAACTACAAACTGCGAAATTTCGCATAGACGAAAATTATTTTCACTCAGTTCACGAAATAACACTTTTGTACGTATAGTGGTTGATGAGTTTACTAAAATTATTAAAACCACATATATGTATATTACCTCTTATAGTGTCCTTGCTAAAAGTAAGGAGTTCTGGCTCTTAAGGAGCACCTACCTAGGTGGGACCAATGTATTTTTTGTTACTTACGTTGTCAGCTTCTATTTTTTTTAAGTGTTGGCAACGTGCGAGTGATACTCCAAATGCCCATAGACTTCTTGCCTTTACTTACCTCAATCGTATAATAATGTCTTCCAGACCGAATTTCGGCCACGGCGGCCAGTCTTAACGGAGACTAGCCATCTGCGCAGGAGATATTATAGTGCACGAGTGTGTGCGCAAATACAAGTGCACTCTCTGTTCCCTATCTCTTATGATCCGATAGGACGGTAATCCTGTCGGATCAGAACGACCGGAGAAAGATCGGGCGCAGGACCAACGGCTTTACGTGTTTTCCGAGGCACGGGGGTTTCTAATACCGCCAACTTCCTAACTCAGGGCTGCTGTTGAGATTTCTTAACAGAAAAACCCAATAACTTTTTGCTGGCCCGACCCGGGATTAGACCTCACGCACAGCAGTCCCATTTACTACCGCTGCGCCACGGAGGCAGTCACACCTCAATCGTATAAAAAGTTTAACCAACATTTCGGCATAAGGTATTTTTGGATAGGTACCGACAACAGTATTGTCCCAAAATAAATTAACATCACTAAATATCAGATAGGCCCACGCGGTGTGTGCTTAAACAATAGTAAGATATCATTGTAGCTTCATATGGTTACAAAATGTACCTACACTTTTATTAATTAAACAAAAGGCCACATTTGGTCGCACACAAGGCCGTGTAAACATTTCGCTGTACATGATAACATTGTTTGTGTTTACCTTACGTCGGTACATTGTGAACGAAAACCGCATCGACCACAGCCTTCGATGTTTCGCACGTGATTGGAGATCATATGCCCCAATATAGGACGGCCATAGGAAATTACACGAAGGCATTAACGGTTCTATCTGAACATACACGAGTCCCAAATACATCTTTGAATTTCACACAGTTTACTTAAAAATATATTGACCTAAATTATTCTAACAATGAAAATTCATGAGCGTTATTGTTTCATTACCTAACGTCGGCGCATAAAAGTAAAACTTGGGTAATAAACACCTACAGTAGTGTAGCTTAAATACACGGAAATCGAAACAGTATATTATTTTTTATATTTAAATCACGACTGTACACGTGTTGAAGTTTATTATTCGAAGTAATGACGTCACGTTGTTTTAATTATGCGGTTATAAGTTAAAAATATAGTGTGACAAATAAGTAATTATGTATCTAACAAGAACAGAAGTAGAATTGTTATTCCACATAATGTAAGTGTCTGCATAATACACCGCTGAGTGCGTTACCTACTTACAATAACAATGGCATCGCCCGCCATATCGCGCGAAATGTCACACGTATCGGTGCTTGCGCACCAGTCAGTGAACCTCCGCAGAACAATACACACGTGCGGGTCAACAGCTTCCTCTTCCGTCCGAACTCAACGACCGTGATTAACTTTACTACTTTATATACATAGGAATACTAGTTTCTAATTCGTAATTTTCTCTTGTTCCAGGAAGTGTCGCGAAACCAAGAACTCGGCGGCCTCTTGAAGCACCACACCCCAAGACTGAAAGCTCACTGCCGTCTTCCAAAGTATCTCCTAAAACTACTTTAAATTTACCTTTTGGAATCAAATCGACTTCGCTTAAGTCTTCGCCTTCGAATTCCACACCTCAAAAAATTTATGACAGACGCCGAAGTCCTGAATCAACCACTAAACCTAGCTGCATACCTCTTTCCAAGAAATCCGTTGATAGAAATATTCGAACATCTACGTCACCCCTTAAGCAGGACTTAGCTAGAGAATCCGTATCGAAAACAGACAAATCGAAGTTGGATATTTATAGAAACAAAACTACACGCAGAAGTCCTGAAAAGGCCAAGAGTGACTCAGAAAATAATCGTATCGATCGAAGACATCGAGCTCAAAAGGATAGTGAAAGTCTTAGCGAAAAATATCATTATTCAAAGAAAAGACTGACTAGCTTAGAAAATAATTCTCCAAGAAAAACAAATGATACTAAAAATGTTTTGCCTAAAAATGTTTTGAATGTTAATTCCCAAGCCAAGCAGGATCCAAATGTAATTGCTTGCGGACTAGAAAATTCTAAAATTAATACGAAGATGTCTACGCTACACGAAACTGTTAGACCACACAGCTCTAGACTTTCGCAGGAGATGGACAGCTTAGCTGCGTTGACTAAACAGACATTAGATAGGGTTAACAAATTGTCGAATAACTTAACTAGTAATAAGATAAATTTAGACTCATCTGAGCCTCGTTTCGACTCTTTATTCGCACCGAAAGCCGAACTAAAGAATAACAATCACACCTACAACTATGGTCTACTAAACGAAAGGCCCGTAACTAACCGAGGAGTAACCGAAAGATTAAGGGATATAGACACGGCAGCTCAGAGACTGATCGATTTTGAAAAACAAAGTGCAATGTTTTCTGATCTCAATAACGATACGTCTAGTCAAAATCGCCGTCACGATACTTCGTCGACGTCTTATAGTCATACGCCCGTGTCTATCTTAAAACGAAAATCAATTCATGAAGATAGCGCTGCATCCAATTCCACGAATAATGCTATTGCGTCTCCGCCGGTTACATTTTCACCAAGCGTTATCGAACCGAGAAACGGTCGATCGGATAACAGACAGCGTCAAGGTATATTAAAGAAACGTCGAAGTTTGGACGAGTCTCAAGTGGCACGAAGGCGATCGTGCAGTCCAGAAGTTTCTTTCGCCGAGGATGGTTCTTCTGAAATAAGCAAGTCTATATTAAAAAATAGAAGATCTTCTTTGGAAGATGTTGTCAGAAATAGATCACCCGATGGCCAAATTCAGGGTATACTAAAAAGGAAAATGAGCAGAGAAGAAGAACATCAGAATGATGATATATCTCAAGGATCGCCGGAACCTCACGGTATATTAAAACGAAAGTCTAATTCCAGTTCTAGCAGCAGTACTGCCTCATCTCACGTTTCTATTGCTCAAGCGGTGTTGCTAGCAGCAGCCGGCGGTGCCGAAATAGTCGAGGATGATAAAGAAATTGTGAGACCTATATTGAAGAAAAAGAGCTTTTCTGAGGAACGACCTTGTCCAGATATTGTAGCTTCTGATACACCTAAACCCATATTAAAGAAAAAGTCAGTGGAACATGACGAGTATGATTTTGACCTTCCTAAGAAACCGATCCTAAAGTCGTCAAAAAAATTGTCCGGGGACGAAGGACACGCTTCTAGTTTCGATTTGAGCGAAGACGACCGAAGCTCCCGTAGACCTTCGCTACTCAGATCCAGGACATCTGACCATTCGGGATCGGAATGTGAAGCTGCAGTTAGACCTATTTTAAAGCAGAGAGGTTCGAGTTTGACTAGGGAACGCAGCCAATCGCCGCGCCCACGACTCTCTTTTTGCGCAGACAACGATGCGAACATTATTAGTGTGACGAATTTCAGTTGCGATGCGAACGACTTGTCGGCGGCTGGACCGCGACGAGTATTGAATCTCGCGCCCGTACCCAACCCGGAAGAGAGTTATCCTAGTGCAGTGCTCCGTCGGAGAAATCTCCGACCGAAGTCAAATCCTCGGTCTAAAAGTCTCGCGTGTGATGTGAACGACGAATTACTATCAATATTGAACAACCGCAGGTTGAAGGTGGATGAAAATTGTGAAAACGGATTTTGTGAATCGTGGAAACTTGCTAATCACTGTGAAGATCAGGACGATAACAAGGAAAAGTCGTTTCCTTCAATTGCGTCAAGAATAAAGTCAATGGAACAAGCTCTCACAAAAGACTTATCGTCACGAGACCAGCCCTCGACTTCTAGGGCAAAAACCCGTGACAAAGAACGCTACAAGACTCAGCCTATCACGATAGAAGAGATGCGATCAATCACGTCCAGGTAAATATTATCTTACATTGCCACATTATGTAAATGCTTCGTGCTCATTTATTTTATTTGGAATGTGAAAAACATTTTAGATTCAAAGTCATTGCATCTGTCTACGTTCGTCCCACACGGCTGAACACTTGTATTACTTTTGTTGTGTGTATTTGATCACGTTCTGAATACCCTTGGTTGAACTGCAGACCTGTCGCCTGATTATAAATTGTCTTCTTTTTTACTGTGTAATGTTATTCTTTCTCTATGAACCGGCATCCTTAAATATGACTTTCTTTGCAAAGGTTATTGTGCTGTGTCGGCCGGTGTTGGAAGTTCGAATCTAAAAGTTGGCTCGCCGCCATTATTTTGATGGGTGAGCGGCCCACGCCACACGTGGGAGCTCACTGTATGTTTTGTTCCGAACGCTGTCCGGTTTTGCTGTCCAGATGGTTAGTTAGTCATCGCAATTGTTTTTATTTTCTTCCAAGAGAGTTGCACTACAATTTCCTACTGTTCCAAATATTCAAATTCGGTCAGCGGTAAACATGTACGTTTATTTAGTTCTAGCTATTACTGTTATTATAGTATTTATTTATATACCAGATTTTATCAAAAACAGTTCAGCTGTTTTCTTATGAAAACGTTACATACTTACTACCTGAACTTACTTTCATATCTATGAAATTAGTACAGATAATAATTAATCTATCTAGATTACAGCCGAAGTTTATATTCCTTCTTCTGCTATAGTCAAAGTCAAAGTCAAAAATCATTTATTCACTTAGGTCACAAAGTAACACTTATGAACGTCAGTGGGGTTAGTGAGTTTAATACATTTACTGAATTTACATTTATGTTAGTTGCAAGGTTCAGACAAAAGGTTGAGCCTATGAGAAGATACCTGCAAGAAACTCAAGGCCACTTTTTTAAATCGTATTCAACTAATAATTTCAGTATTTTACAATTCATTTATGTACCAGGTGATGCAGTCATTCTGCCATATCACTGTCCACGTAAAACTAAATTCTAAAAATAAAGAAATTTTTTATAATATATATTTATCAGTAGGTAGTAATTTGTAATAGACAGTAGTATGGCATGAGGACGCATACACTTACACTTTGTGACATGAAGAGGTAGTTCGTGACTAAATGTAGTTGAAACAAAATTTACGTTAATACTTACAACGTTTGTTTAAAAGAAAAGAAAGATACTTTAACATCACAAAATAAACACGAAGTACCTTCACATAACTAAATTGACTTATTTATTTTATTTTATTTTATTGATTTTTTATTTTTACTGTCTTACATACATTGTTTAAATCCTGTGTGAAATAAGCAACTAGTAGGTAGTAGTAATTCATGTATCGATGTTAGAAGCTTATAATTAATGCAGAAACTTAATGAACAGTTTATAGATCGCCTGCTCTGGATAGGTACTTCATAGCTCCAGTTCTAAACCTTTGAAGGTTAATCCTTAAACTCTAATGAGTACTCTAGACGATGTTTTCTTAATTAGCTGTTTTACGAAATCTTTACACAAAAATTGTGTTAATTTCGTGTTGTTTGCTCTGACATCATCTCAGCAGCTTCAGTTTACAGTTTGAATCACGCTCTAGACAGCGTAAGAATTAAATTTGGTCTGTGCAAAATCAGATAAATTTAATAGTTTACAAATTGTTTCCATTCACTGCGACTTCCGGTTAAACAGTTCGCGGACATGCGTCGTTTTATTTGGGATCGTCCGCACAAAGAATTGTAAGTAATCCGTTACTTCACCACAACAAATTAGTCCGAAATGGGTCGACGGTGTAGTGGCACATTCGCTTGTACGGCAATATGGGTCGAGCACGACCCATGTCGAGCATAAAAGTCGATCAACATAAAAATATTTATAATGCTAGTATAGAAATTCTTTCACAACGTAAGCGCGGTGAATATTTTGTAAACAGTATTAATAGATGAATATTATGGTATTCGAGTCGCGTGCAACAGATACGTTTAGTATATTATAACTCATTGAAATGGGTTTGTAGTGTTCATAAGTTATCACATTTATTTGCGTCCCACGACCCTTGTTTATATTAAACGTTTTGTAAATACTATTTAAAAAAGAAAAAAATATTAAATTAAAAAACTATTCCTTGTACAGACCGTTTAAAACACCCATATCCTCCAACATGTATCATTGTTATTTTATCTATTGTAATTATGGTTGTAGTTGGTATTCTATGCTACTTGGCCGTTCTTGACAAAACATCTTTTTATAGCGTTGGCATTATCTGCTTAACAAATGCTATCGCGTTATTCATATTTGACTTGGCGATGTTGCTAAGAACTATAATAAGAATAAATCCGAATACTCCAAGAGTCGTGAACTGTTTGGCTTGTATTATCTGTTGCATCCACAACTGTTGTTTCAATTAAGCTTCTTTGGATCTCGTTTCTATTACGTTCGCAAATGGTATTTCATTACTATCTTTATATTTTGTATGAGTGGGGTTTCTAATAATAAATCATATTCTTTATTAATATAATATTATAGTTAATTGTTGATAACATGTATTGAATAATCGATGTAGTACGTTTGCCGGTGCCAGCATGTCTGGATGACGGAAATAAGCGCTCCAGTCGTTAGTGGGTCAAGCACTATTTCTGGCTCTGTTGTGCTTCAAAGCACGCATGAAGAGTTTTATGACCGAACGATCTGCTACCCGGCTCCGCAAGCCCTTAATGCCAGTCATTCAAATACGCCCATCGACCGATGCGATCATTCTAAATGTAAACTTCGATGTTATTTATTGAGCACAGTTTTTTATGCGTTTCGTTTTCACGAGCGCTGCAGAATCAATGATTTTATACCCATATGGTAAGTGTTTGAGTAAATATTGTAGTACTATGTTTAGTTTATTTGCAATGAAATGACTAATGCCGAGGTATGATCAATACAAATCGATAGTAGCTCGGCTTGTAAAATCGCAGTTCAATCGATAACTCTGAAATCGAGATCAGACATATATATTTAGAATATATTGCCGATGGTGTCAAACTTCTCTAAAACGATAGATCGGCGACGCCGATCCAATCACTCACGCCATAATTCATCGAAATTTACGAAGGCGAGTTGAAACAGCGACCGTCTCTTTCTTATGTACGGGTGTGTTCTACTTTAAAGCGTTTCTTTTCTCATTTCGCAGTTTGGAGCCGGGCCAAGCGCGTTTCCAAGCGTTCGGCCCAGCGGGCTGTAGTTTTCCGAGCCGATCCGTCGAGTCCGGTGTTGCTCCCTCTGATAGGGGCACGTTTCCCCTTCCGGATGAACCCGAGAGAGATCCCTTCGCAGACTTCGCGAAGGCTTTGGATTCGCCGCCCTTCGGTGTGAGTTCGTTCAGTGCAAAGTCGCCGCCGGCCGCCAACGGGTTCTCAGACAGTGGAAGCACCAAGGACGACAGCTTCGGAGAGGCCACTTTTCTAGACTTCGAGAACATCAGCGTCAACGCTGGGAGGAAACAGTCGACGTTGGACGAAATAGAGCAAGAAGTGAACAAGGTTCGCGTTGCGCTGGACGAGGACAGCCGCGCGTTGGAGGAGGACGAGAGACAGCAGGTCGAGGCCGACAACTGGAGCTTGAATGTGTCTTGTGACAGCGGTGTGTACAACCGCGCTTCCTCCAGAGACTCCGGACCACATTCCGGTGAGTGTTTCATCCGAATTTCGCTAATGACGTTGAGCAATCGGTTAGTTTATTAAACTCGTAACTTTATTTTTATCGAAACAGCCGTGCAGAGTGGTATAATGCGAATACATCGTTAGGCTTATTTAGTGCGTACACGAGTCGCAACTGTCAGTGTCATAAAATAACACGTGAGAGCGTTCAGCGGAGTCCGGTGCGGCCGGCGTTAACTTGTGGTTTGTTTACGTTCTGTTTGGTAAAATTAGATTTACCGAATGCGCTGCTATTCGTATTAGGTCGTTTTGAAAATAAACACAGTATAACCTTGCAGATGTCTCTCGGCCCACTTATTTGGGTCAATGTAATGCACGTGTTCTTTGTCAAAACGTCATTGCATTCGTTGAAGGTAGATTAATCGGTTATTAGGCATTCTGTGACGTTTTTTGCGGAACTCAATGTTGGCATTGAAGTGGCGAAAAACTTTATTGGAATTGATAACTTTCAACTCACCTTTTATATCAGTAAATATTTACATTTAAATTGCATTAAAGAAGTATTTCTATCAAATTTCAGGTGAAGAGCTCGGCTTGATCGAGAGCCAGGAGATCGTAGAGAATCACACGACGAACAGCAGTAGTAACGAGTGGTCTTCTTCGTCTATCGAGCGTGGTCTACTCGCGATGGACCGTGAGAGGAAGTCTACAGAGACGGAGGCTCCGAGGAGCCCGGAGGAAGAAAGGAGCGACGATGAGGAGAGGGAACACAGCGGCTTCGCACTGGGGCTCGTCAAGAGCAACAGTGTGGTCGCAAGAGCTAGCATGTGGCAACAATTGCAGCAGCAGGCTAAAGGTATGAAGTTTATATTCTAATTGGATCAAAAAGCAAGACAGGTCTTCATAAGCCTGGCCAACATTTTTTTTCCAGTGTCGATTTGCTTGCGTAAACTGAAACTGTGAAGAAAGAATTTAATAAACGAAATGTGTATGCACAGATGTATGTTAATGGCTCCATTACAATAATATTTTTAACTGTATTCTATCTTTTGGCACAGAGTACACGACAGTACTGCGTACTATGGAGAATATTGGTCGATATTTATATATTGTACGTTATTTATAATGTTGTGTCGATGATTCCAGGCACACCCAAACCTCTGCTCCGTCACAGTCGTTCCAAGCTAAAGGAGGGACCTTCAGTGGCGGACAGGTTTAAGAGCCAACCGATATCCTTCACGTCGCCAGAGCAACCCATCCAGGACGAGCTCACCAACCAGTCGTTCTCTCTCGCTCAGTCCAAGAGCACTGCCAACGTGCTGGACAGGGATGAAGATGGTAAGAGACGTTTCATATTCATAAGACAGAATAGACCTTTTTTGAATATCATTTAAATTTCGAACTCATTTTATTTTTAAAGTAATGCTGGTTAATTTTTTGGTTAGGTAAAGGCATGTAAATTTGCATTACATACGAAGAAGCTTCCTGTCTTATGTATCGTCGGCTTATGTTTCTTTTTTGCATGTCCTCGACTACTCTACTATGTGTATGTCCCGGGCTCTATAAACACACATCTGCACAATGTTATGTAAATACGCACACACTCACCGGTGGCAGCTAAGTTAGACGAGGACGATCCAGCGAAGATGTCACTGTCGGACAAAATGAAAATGTTCAACGCGAAACTGACTCACAAGCCACCGATGGCAGGACTACCCAGGCCTAAGGACGATAGAGTGCTGAGAACTTCCCGCCTCAGAACGATGCCAGTATTAGCCAGCCAAGTGCAGGAGGCCATGGAGCAAAACGAGAGGCTCACCAAGTCGTTGACGCATGAAGATGTGCCGCGTAATAACGACTTCCAATTAAAAATGGAACTGTTCCGTTCGGCCAGCGCAAAGAATACCTCCTTAGAGTATATTATGAGGCAGAACTCAAAGTTTAGGAGCTTAGGTCTGATTTTGTTCTTATTTTGAGTTTGAATTTGTCGTTTGCTTGGACAGTTTCGCTTCTCTGGGTTCGATTGGTACTAATAACACTGCATTAGCCTGTAAGGTCTGGATAAGCGCATGCTGTATAATCGCACGATGTATTTGCACGATAATATTATATTTTAACCGAATTTTGTGTTATGTAGTTTGGACAAGTTTATGTTATATTTGGGTGCAATTGCTGGTCACCGCTACTGCAGTTTTTATGGGTAACGTGATATGGAGCTTGAGTTACTGTTATGCGGGGTTGTCTGAGTGGATCGTATTTTTGGTTGGACAATATCATAAATAAGACTTATGTTTTGTGGAATTCGGAAGTGTTATTTTGAGCTTTATAAAACAGTTAGTCACCGCTTGCTCAATGTTACTCATGAGTATAAAATTTCGATCGTAATCTACAGCGTGCAATAATCTACAGTGGTCTACCCTTCTAATAAAATCTAATCGAAGAGTAAATAATATTTAATATAATATGAAAGTGTAGTGAGTTTACTGAAGATATATTTAAGTTATTTCCAAAGTTCAGGCAAAGAGGTATTCATGTCAAACTATAAAAGTAAAAAAACTACACTTTTATACAAGGCATTTTATCATTAATTTTATCTTTCAATCATTACATACTATGGCAATTCATCATGTCAATTTCTATTAGCCGTCTTTGGACGGACATTTTCGGACAAATCTGTACTCTCTAGCAATATTCTCAGAGTTTATTGATTTATACGGGTCAGTTGTCTTTTCTGCAAAGATATTGACGCTAATGGTAAATAATTCACGCGTACTTTTTTAATAACTAATTTTCTATAAATAAAACCTTGAATGTTCAATTAATTGCCACGATTTACTTAAATGGTAGGAGCTTATATGACATACTGCCATTTGACCTTTAATTTTACACGCTGTATATTATAGAATTATTTTTCAACTAAGTCTTGAGTCATCTGGATAGCTGTCAAAATCCATGTCGTGCAAAGGTCACGACATAGATACAAGCAAGGACGGTGCAACACCACGTTAATTTAGACGATTGTATATTCTAACAACAATGTTTTAAAGTTGTTTTTTGCCTGACGATTTTCTTTGTAATCACTGTTTCTTTTGTATACAATAGTTTTTGTATAGTAGTTCCATAGTTTGGTGCTATTACTAAACGATTTACTGGTTTTAGTAGCTCTCTCTAAACACTGCAATCTTTAACTAAAATATTACTTTTTATCCACAGATTTATTTAGATTATACTATTATTTGAGCTTCACTAATATAAAACTGTATTAACACCTGCTTTCTAAAAGACGGATCAGCACAATAATGTGTTTTGTAGACGATCAAATGCATGTCAACTGCTATGATTGCCTGACAGAATTGTCAAGAGCCAATCAGATTGCTTGACATATGTTTGATTTTGAAACGTCAATGATTAGCCTTTTAGAAACCGGGTGTTTAATAGCTCTTGACGCATTTTAATATGTAGGATCGTCGACGTGTTTTTCCATATACAAAGCGGGGGTTTAATCACCTGCATTACTTTAGTATAATATAGTACATGTATAAATAATATTTAAAAAATATTTTCTATAAAAATACGAGATAATGTACTTAGTAATAATTTCAAACGGACGCAGATAAGATGCCCAAAATGTACATATGTATAACCGATGTATCTTACGTGTCCTCCTCGTATTAAACATGTATGATTTTATGACTATTTTCGCACTAAGTATAATTCATGTATCGCGGAGTGCTTTACAAATATTCGTACACACGAAGAACACCTACACTCAGAATGACTATTTATGGACCACACAAATTCTTGTCCCGTGTGGGTTTCCAATTAACACTCATCGCAGTGGCAGTACCAGTCAAAAAGTCAATTTTGCTAATAAATTAAGGTACTTTATTATTGCCCATATCGGTAGTATATCGTGGTTTGAATAACCTCTTTTAATATTGCAGGTGATTTAGCCCTGTATATTAATAGCGCCTCTTAATTTTCGACAAACTGATAACAGTGTATGGAAAGACGTGTCTACGATAAAAAAACTTATGGCTTATGTTTAAGTTATCACCAGATATAGTAAAATATAACAGTCAACAATAGTAAATGATCACCAAATTGCACAGCAAAATATATTTAAAGAGATCAAACTAAGTCGATGGAGACCGAGACGCTTCGCGGTGCTCCTATTTTTGGGTGGGTTTAAGAAGGAACCTAACATAACCTAACCCTTCCGAGACGGAATGCAGTGATTTGAGGCGTATAGGTGCTCGTTATGATATATTTTAGTAAGCATATTTTGCTGCGCAATTAGTATGTTTGGTGGTCGTTATATTTAATCCCAAAACTTATAAGGGACAGTCTGGTTATAGCATTGCTAAAACGCTGCTTTGTAAATACGGGGCCATGTTTCCTAATGTTCTTGTGTTAATAATATCGTGTGTGTTCCAGACCTGGATGACGACACGCCAACGGAACGCGCTCAGAGAATGATCACTCCTGAAGTGAGGGGGATCCTCAAGTCGGGCTCCACTGTGGTGCCGCGACCGAAGACCCTGGCCAAGGGCGAAAGCTCTGAGGTGGGTACTGAGGTTAATATTGTATTTTCTTTTTGGTTTTATTGGGTTGCTTGGGTTTTTGTTTGTGGTTTACCATTCTGACTAAATAAGAAGTCGGATGTCATATATAGACATCTCTAAAGTAGGAATTATTCGTGTATCGCGAGTGGACTTCATAAAGATTCAAAGATCCGACAAAGAAGTGACAGTTGAGTGGTAGGGCCACGCTGGTTACAGCATGAATGGGCCGGCTCGACCGGGGAAGTACCACCCTCTCACAGAAGATCGACGTAAAATAACAGTATATGTTATGTTTCGTTCGGTGAGTGAGAGCGCCGGAGGCCCAATCACCCTTCCCTTCCCAAACCCTATCCTGCTCCATTCCCCTTTTCCTTCCGGTAGGCAGCGACTTGGTTGTGTTTTTTTGACATTGCTTCTGTAATGCTAAAAAAACACAGCCATGTGTGTGAGCCACGGTTCTCTACGTCTGTCACCGATGAAGGCAATAAAAAAAAAAGAACAATCAGGTTTGCGTCGTGTTCAAAACTAAACTAATCACTTGACGCAATACAGTGACTACTGTAACGTGTTGACCATCCAATAGAATATAGGTATTCATGAATTTCTCAAACGCCAAAATGGCTAGTAATACACCAAATAATTGTATTCGAGGTTACTATGTTGTTCATGTAACATAAGTTTCTGTTTTCAAGCAATTAAAATACCTGGCTGTTTTTCTTTACTGAGGAAACTCGTAAAAATCAAAACGATAACACTTCACCGGACCCGAGCGGGTATGGAACCTAGACCTCGTGATCGCTTGCAAACATAAGCACAGAAAGACCGTACGTTCTGTGCTACCAACATGGCAGTCAGTTTGTTTATGTTACAAATTACATCAGTTTGACGAATCACTATGAGTATATAAATTCGATCTATATATTAAATTTAATGATCCATTAAACGTTTAGATAAAAAATACATTACATAAATATAGGTCATTCAAGTACATAAATGTAGAGCAAAGTTCTAATATGCAACAGTGTATATAAATAGCTTCTAAGGGCGATATACTGATTGACTGTTAGCATATATAAGTTAACTGCCAAAATGCCATCGGGATGAAGTATTGATGAATTTGAGTGATGCTGTTGTCACGGGTAGCCGTGCCAATGTCGCGGTTTTGAGTATATATAACAGTAGTGCGTCTTATATAATACAACTTAGTCTATTTAAAAAATATACATGTCGTAATATGATAGATACATACATACATAGATTCACGCCTGTTTCCCAGAGGGGTAGGCAAAGACTACAGAGTTTCATTTGCTACGATCCTGACACACTTCTCTGGCCTTCCTTCCTTTTTTTCCTTTTCTTCCTTCTTCACTTCTTCTTTTCTCTTTTCTCGAATATGATAGATCTATTGGTTAAATAAGTTTGCCCTTACGGCTGATCGTGAAGTTCCATTTTGATTCCTGAGTTGTGCAAAGTATTAGTGGCATTTTCAGATCTGTCTGACTCCTCAGAAATAGGCAGGCGTGATATATATCTACTATAGCCGAAGACACTCGCTAGATAATTAATTATTAGAGAAGCCCAGCATCAGATCTTGAATAAATTTAAATGACCGTAATGTAAGCATATCCTTTCAAAAAAAGAAAGATTCTTCCAAATCAGTTGAGAAGTTTGAAACAGCGGCAACACGGAGTTTTGAAAATGACCCGGTAGATGCCAATAACACCTCTTCATTCAGAAAAAATACCCGAGGGATAGAAATGAATTAACACGACGATTGTATATTTTAAATACTACTGACGATCTTTTAGGCTAATTATAGATAGATATTGGCTAGTATTTAACTGCACAGCAAAAAAATACTAATATGCCAGCAAAATATGCTTACCAAAAATACTAATTGCACACCAAAATATATTTAAAGAGATCAAACTAAGTCGACTATTTTTGGGTGGGTTTAAGAAGGAACCTAACATAACCTAACCCTTTCGAGACGGAATGCAGTGATTTGAGGCGTGGCGTATAGGTGCTCGTTATGATATATTTTAGTAAGCATATTTTGGTGTGCAATTACTATTTTTGGTGGTCATTATATTTGGACGTACTTTCTGAAAAACGTTCCAACCCACAAAGTTAACATTTTGAGATAATCGTGATTGAAGTTCAATCCCGTAGTGCTTCATCATACATGTGGGTTGGGCTACTAAGTCATGATTTTATGTTTAGAGTGATAGTAGAGCTACCAAATTTTTCCAGCTAGTAAATAGTAACCCCGTGACTAATTTGCTAATAATAACTCGATTTTGACCCGAGTGTGGGTTGGAATGTTTTTCAGAAAGTACGTCCATTTAATCCCATAGATATTTATGCTATAAGACCGTCTGTACTCGCCCTAAGTAACAACACGTACTACTCCGAGGCATGCAGCGATTATTTTGGCCGGCCATACACGATGTTTAGACTGTAAACTGATCATAACAACAAGCTAATAATGTGCCAATGTCGGCAAAGGTCTGTGTTGTGTAAAATATTTGACGTGATTTATTTGTGTGATGTCAATCTGGCGTGATCACTGGATTTAGAACTATGATTAATATACTATATACGGATTTTATCGCGTTGTTTATTTGACACTTTATTACAAGATTTTGAAAAGTGTTACACTACTATTACTATTGAACTTTACTAATTTTTATATGTAAATAGAAACACCCATTTTATTTGTAAATACACCCATGATTAAATTATGTTCGGGTACTTTGACGACTCGATGGCGTAGTGGTTAGTGTAACCGACTGCCACGCCTGAGGTCGCGGGTTCGATTCCCGCACAAGTCAAACATTTGTGTGCATGAACATGGGTGTTTGTCGTGGTCTGGGTGTTTCTATGTATAATATGTATGTATTTACAAAAAAATAAGTATATATGTATGTTTATCCATTGTCTAGTACCCATAGTACAAGCTCTGCTTAGTTTGGGCTAGATGGTGTTGTGTGTATGTGGTAGAATATATAAAAAGAAAAAAAAATAATAACTACACTGGAACATTGAGACAGCTACCACCTTAGTCTCCCCGTGACCATGACTGCTGAAAAGCAACCGAAACGTCGGGGAAAGTGTAAACACAAATATAAATAGTATAATAGTATAGTAATAGATTCAATAATTTAATTATTTTAAAAATTAGTAAAGTTTATTAGTAATAGTAGTGTAACAGTTTTCAAAATGTGTAATAAAGTGTCAAATAAACAACGCTATAAAATCCGTAAAGACAATATTATACTATGATTAATAGTTCTACTTCCTGAACGTAACACTCTTAATAAAACAAAGACTTATCAAAGAATTTTGAATTAAACAAATTTTAACTCTGTTGCAATTACTTGAGACCAATATAATAGTACAATTTATATTCACACAATTAGAGTTCAAATTGCCTTACTTCCAAATTTCGATTTAAGTCGCTGTTTTATTATAAGTGCAGTATGATTCAGAAGCTAAAATAGTCACAAATGTGCTCGCTACTAGTTGTAATCCTAACTAATATTATACATTAGAATTGACTGCACGGAGGGCGTTGTGGTTTAAGTGGTCGCCTCGCCACTGCCGCCGCGCTGACTGTTGTGGGTTCGATTCCCCACACGGGACAAAAAATTATCTGCTTCACAAATAGTAGTTCTAAATTTATACGTTCTTTGTTTTAATATTCGGACAGCATGATGTATATTATACAGAAAACCCTGACAGAATATTTTAATAAATATTTATCTCGGAATTCGGGGATCATATATCACGCTTGCCCTTTCTGAGAGAGAGGTGATTGTCCAGTCGAATTGTTTGCCGGGAAAACCCTACTGCTAAGATTATTTGTTTTTATTACAAACACATCCCGCCATGAGTATTATATCCAATACTCATGAAGACCTGGGGAATATGAATGCAGTCGACAAGGATAGTTCTTCTTCTTCTTCTTCTTAGCGTATCGTTGGCAAATACTTTTAAATTATATATTTGCCGCCTAGAAAGCAGCTGCGTTGTCAGAGGCAGCCATCAAATCCTCCTGCGGGCATGTTGTCAGGCACGCAAGGCACGGTGTAAGATGCGCGTGCGACATCGTTTGTCTTGCACCGCACACGCAAGCCAGATTAGTACCGTCTGAAAGTTTCCACCTTAACATGTTTTCTTTGCACCGACCGACCTTGGTTCGGAGTCTATTTGTCGTATATTTACAAGGATAGTTTAAAAGCTTGTTTACAAAGTTCTATGTCTGTTTTTAGGGTCTAAAAGACGAAGGCATCGACAGCTCATCAGATGAAGATTCAGTATCCGCTTCCAGCGTCTCATCATCAGAGAAGAGCTGTTCTTCATCAGACAGTTCTGAGGAGCTTCCAGATCCGAAACCGAGAAGATTCCAGCGGAAACCGAACAAGTTAAAGTCTTCCAGAACAGAATCTGATGTTCCCAGACATCAGGAGTTGTTCCCTCGTATCCAGGAGCCATTTCCTCGGCCCCAAGAGCCTTGTCCACGACCTCAAGAACTGTTCCCTCGGAAGATTCAAATGCCGTGCGCGACTGAACTTAAGGAACGTCTCACCCAGGCGAAGAATCCTGATGTGAAGATACCGATGCTTGGCAAACTTGGGAGAAAACCTTCCGAGGATGCGAAGAAAGAAGAAGACCAGACTAGGTGTGTATTGTTTTGTGTCTGTGTTTAAGTGCCAAGCTGCAAGTGTATTGTTAGGTGTTTTAACTGGTATTTTCATTGAAACTACTTTTGAAACAAGGTCACTTACTTAGTTTGTAATATTAATTTTGACTACACGAATGGCGTAGTGGTTTAGGTAAGTGGTTGCCTCTCCAACATCGCGTCGAGTTGTGGGTTCGACTCCTACACGGGGCAAAAATTTGTGATCCATAAATGGTCGCTTTGAATCTTGATTCTTAGTGTTTCTTGTTTGAATGTTTATATAGTCACACGGGAATTATGTCTAGTGCCGATGTCTTTAAAAATAAATTATATTCTGGAGACCACGTGGTTCTTATATAACAGATTTTTAATGTTTTTGTTGAGCTGGAAATAAAAAAAGAAAAGAAAAAATAAATGGCAATCCGTAGTTTCTGACTAGCCCTCTGGGAAACAGGCGTGAATCTATGTATGTATGCCTCGATGGCGTAGTGGTTAGTGTAACCGACTGCCACGCCTGAGGTCGCGGGTTCGATTCCCGCACATGTCAAATATTTGTGAGCATGAACATGGATGTTTGTCTTGCTCTGGGTGTTTCTATGTATAATATGTATGTATTTACAAAAAAAAAGTATATACGTATGTTTATCCATTGTCTAGTA
This sequence comes from Catocala sponsa, assembly GCA_963564715.1. NCBI lineage: Eukaryota > Metazoa > Arthropoda > Insecta > Lepidoptera > Erebidae > Catocala > Catocala sponsa. Next base: position 25,012,353 of record OY751342.1, read on the forward strand.
CCCATAGTACAAGCTCTGCTTAGTTTGGGCTAGATGGTGTTGTGTGTATGTGATAGAATATTATATTATTATGTATGTTGAGCTGGCTACTCACGAATACTATGTATTATAGTTGTAAAGACATATATATATACTGTAGTAATCGCTTATTAGGACGTGGAACGCACAATTAATTAACGATAACAAAATAATACTTCCGTCATAAAGAACAAATAAGTATCTAACAGTTTTTCTGGATATTCAAATTTTTACGTAATTAGGACCAGTTTTTTTTTTGCATGTATGTCTTTTTCTTGTGACAGCAGAATAAAATATTGTTACAAAATTGATAATAATATAATATTTTTTTTTTTTTTGGTAGTAATTGAAAACGTTTGTAAATAATAACATGCTTAAAAGAGGTGTTTGTGATATCGTAATTGACCTTAAAGCCATAAATACCACTCTACTTAATCTTTTAAATCAATCATCTCCTAAATTGGTATGAGCATTAGATCAATGCTGTCCTAACTACATATCATGAACATGTATCCACATCTTCCTATAACTCACTGTCCAGTACTATCACAAAGAGTAAATTCTCTACTACATCCTAGATACAAAAGATTCATCAAGAAGCTGGACGAACCGATCCAGCTCGGCAAGTTGCGGAGGCCGGTGGACAAGCCTCCCACTCCCGTGCAGGAGTCTCCGCTGCAGATCCTCAAGATATCAGCCCTGAACCAGGCCGCTAAGAACAAGTTCTTTGGACTCGATGCTGCTAAGAAGGAGAAGAGCATTGATGAGCTAACTGCCGCTGTTCGAAAGTACATTCCACCTGCGCAAGTGAGTCAATATCTTCTTTAAGTAAGGGGGAAGACTAACCTGTAGCCTGCCTAATAGAGCTGCACAGGATAGCCTTCCTTTCCTTTTCGTGTGGTTAGTGGCCAACCTGTTGTCAAGAGTTGTTCAAGCCGCCCGTAGGCCTCTGACATGGCTTAACGACTGCTGTCATTTTGACAACAACCGGGACTGACTTTTTACGTGCCCTCCGAAGCACGGAGACGCTCAGATGAAATACCACTAAGCGTTTTTTTTATACATCTTAGTTGGCAAACAAGCATACGGCCCACCTGCTGGTAAGTGGTCACCGTAGCTTATGGATGCCTGCGACATCAGAGGCATCACTAGCGCGTTGCCGACCCTTTAGGAAAGGACGTGGGATGGAAAGGGAGCGGGATGGGGGAAAGGGGGTGATTGGGCCTCCGGTATTCTCACTCACCGAACGAAACAACAGTAGGAACACTGCTATTTCACGTCGATATTCTGTGAGAGGGTAGTATTTCCCCGGTCGAGCCGGCCCATTCACGCTGAAATCAGCGAGGCTCTACTGCTCAAAGTAATCCTAATACCCATCTATAGACTGACCGCACCTAACGTTGCTTAACCTCGCTAATCGTTTACCGATCAGTGAGTGCAACTGGCTATGAGCGCCTTATAGGATAGCACAGATGGCGTATTGACTTAGTGGTCGCCTTGTCATTGCCGCTGCCTCGAGTGTTATGGGTTCGGAACTGTCTCCGTGGCACAGCGGTAGTGAATGCGACTGCTGAGCATGAGGTCTCGGGTTCGAGTCCCAGGTCGGGCCAACAAAAAGATATTGGGTTTTTCTGTTTAGAAATCTCAATATAATCCCGGAGTTAGGAAGTTGGCGGTGTTAGATACCCCCGTGCCTCGGATAGCACGTAAAGCCGTTGGTCCTGTGCCTGATCTCTCTCCGGTCCTGTCGGATAACCGTCCCATCGTGAGTCCCATTCATCATGAGAGTTAGGGAACAGAGAGTGCACTTGTGTTTGCGCACACACTTATGCAGTATAATATCTCCTGTGCCAATGACCAGCCTCTGTCTCCGTTAAGATTAGCTACCATGTCTGAAAGTCTAGAAGATATAATGTGTTGTGTTTATCTTTAGGTGAGCAAATCGATGTCAATCCACACGATGGAGGTGCCGGGCTCCGGCAGCGACGGCGAGAGCAGCGGTGGACGAGAGGTGCGACACATCAACTCGCGCGTCAGACACAGGTCAGTACTAGTTAGCTTGATGTTTTTGAAACTTGCAGAGCCATCATAATAGTTAGTTATTATAAAATGTATAGAAAAAATTATAGATAAACGTCCCATCGGTAATCTACATATTAATACGTAAAGCAAAAACTTAGTACCCCTTTTTACAAAAATTGCGCGGACGGAGGAGAATGAAATTTGGCACAGTTAAAGTTTATATGGAGGAGTGGCGAATCCTAATATTTTTATAAAATATGAATTAGAAATACATTAAATTGATGAAAAAAACACTACACGCACACAACCATGCATTTGACACACGCAGTCGAACCGCGTTCGTAGTGTTTCGGCATGGTTCGATTGATGTCGTACAATTCTTCGTAACTATGATTACATACCTTATGTACCTATTGCAATTTCGCGGTATATATAATTACGACCAAACTTAAAATTTAAATCAGTTATGGTCGAATTTCGATCACTTGGCGACCGCTATTCACATATTAATTTGACAAAAAATATTTGAATAATTCAAAAATATTAAACCGTAATGCTGATCTGTGATATGTTTCACGATTAATATGGTTTATGTTCGATTATAAATATAAGTAACTAAAAAATTCATAAATTGGCATCAAAAATGGTTGCAAAATTTAACGTAGTTGGAAAATCTTGCTATCACCCTCGCACGCATTTACTTAAACACTGATTACATCATTGTTGTATCATGCATCCTTATTCTGTCATACCGTTACCCCTGCTAACAGATTTGAAAGTCTTTATATTTTTACTACCGAGTACTTTTAAATTTAATATTTTGACCTTTTAACCGCCCCACTTCATAACAGTTGTCGTGCCCCCAGCGCCCGGCACAGTGAATTGAAAATAAATACTTACAAAAATAAATACTTATTTTTAGGACTTCTAATTATGAGACTAAAGTGTATTAAATTGTAAGTGATTACTTAATTATCCATTTACACAATATAAACATTTTTTGATATAAAAACCGTAATTAAATAAAAAAGCAGATTAAACGAGCTGTGGTATCTGGTTGGAAATATACGACGCTGGCGAAATGGACACGAAAATATTTGTCGGATTAATCCGACGTAAGCGGTTAAAAGGGTAATGTTATACTAAGTATTTCATGGAATAAAAGTTTCAAGTGAAAAAGTTGAAAAAAAAAATGGTCAGTCTTTGAGGACTGCCGATAGAAGTGAAAACTTTAATCCTTGATCATAAACACTTCTTTATAAACCAAAAAGTGCTCAACGTGCCTAAGGAAGTGTTCACTTCAAAATAAAAATACGTGCGGTTCGGATTCCTGATACTCTCTTAGGTGTTATGAAGGGGGTCAAAATTTCGTTATTTTTTGCGTAGGACGCCATTTCTGAGATATTGTTAATATTCTAAAATAATTCAAAAATGGAAAGCGTGGAAGCGTGACGATGACGCGAGTTCTATGATTTTTGTTCACCCAAGAAGTGCTCAACGCGCCTAAAGAAGTTTTCACTTCAAAAAAAGCACATGCCCTAAGCAATATTACTATTTTAATTCAACATAACCGTTTTAACCTTGGGGGAGGCCTATGTCCAGCAGTGGACGTCTTTTGGCTGACATGATGATGATGATGATGAGCCCTTTTAATATTTTAGACTCTTGTCCATCACTTGTATTCGATATCTAGATACTGTTAACTCAATCATATGGTTTATGACAGTACAACCTGACCAGCGCAACTTCGTCTGCTTCACATATGAGAATTTTCCCCGTTTTTGCAACATTTTTCATTGCTACTCCGCTCCTATTGGTCATAGCGTGATGTTATATAGCCTATAGCCTTCCTCGATAATTGTGTGTAGTTTTGAGTAATTAATGTTTATTACGTATGTACGATGAGCCGCTTGTACCATCTGCCGCGTATCAAGGTCAGATAATACTTTTACAACGGTCACATATTATATTTTATGTATGAAATACTGTTCGTCTTGTTGTGTTTGTAAAGAAGTGAAGCTGGAATTAATATGCTATTTATCTAGTGTATTCTAATTTGGAAACTAGTTTAGTAAATTGAAATTAAACTACTTTTATCGCGGTTAACCGCAATTACCACGATAAAATCTATAAAAAGTAACATTTGAGAAAATGTAAGACAATATAATCTAAACTGCATTTTTTTATACGACGAATGTGGCAAACAAGCATATGGGCCCACCTGATGGTAAGTGGTCACCGTAGCCTATGGACGCCTGCAACACCAGAGGTATAACTTGGGCCTTGCCGACCCTTTAGGAATGGGAAATGGGAAGGAGAAGGAACGGAAAGGGGGAAAGAGGGTGATTGGGCCTCCGGCACTCTCACTCACCGAACGAAACACAACAGTAGGAATACTGTTATTTCACTTCGATATTTTGTGAGAGAGTAGTCCTTCCCCGGTCGAGCCGGCCCGTTCATGCTGAAATCAGCGAGGCTTTACTACTCACTCTGCTTGAGTATAGTTGTTTAAATGATCCCATGGATATTGTTTGTTAATTGAGTAAGCATAGTAGTTTGGCGTTGATTTTGTTACTGTACCTAATCAGAATCAATCATACCCTAGAAATGTCAATAAATTTCAGGAATTCGAATACAGAAAAACGTACGGATTTATGAAATTTATTATAACATTATTTATATTTTGTATGTACGGGTGCCATAGTGATTAAGTGGTTGCTTCAACAATGTCACTGCGCCGAGTGTTTTCGGTTCGAACCCCACACGCGACCATATTTGATTTATTCCCATCTTCCCCAGCATGTCTGCCCCCGAATTGGGGAAAATGGGAATGTCTGTGTCATCTTCCCCCGAACTTGTAATCAAGGAAAAGATGACACGAAAATTTCCATTTTCCCCGTTTTGGGGGCAGACGTACGGGGGAAAATGGGAATAAACCCAAAATTTGTGTAATCCACAATTAGTTGCTCTGAATGTGAGTGTACTTTGTGTCCGTTGCTTTAATCTTTATAACGTCCATACGATGCGACATAGGCTTTAAGCAAAGTGCGAGAACGGATTTTAAAAGAAAACAATATATTAATAGAATTTTTGTTCTTCTTTTTTGTGTGGTTAGTGCCAAACCTGTTGTCAAGAGTTGTTCAAGCCGCCCGTAGGCCTCTGACATGGCTTAACGACTGCTGTCAATTTGGCAACAACCGGGACCGACTTTTTACGTGCCCTCCGAAGCACGGAGACGCTCAGATGAAATACCACTAAGCGGTCACCCATCTATAGACTGACCGCGTTGCTTAACCTCGCTAATCGTTTGAAAATTCGTTAGTGAATGTTGTTTTGAAGTTTAAACTCTGAAACTATAGAGTAGACAGTTGCCATTATTGATATTGAGTTACATGCATACCTACAGATAGATACCTATGTATAATTTAACCAAGTTATGCTATAGCAGTTAAAATTTTAACAACCAGAGGTGGTCCCCAAAGTTCAAAAAGGTCTCGTTGCAAAATCAAGATTTGCAATTATGAATTTACTATCTATTACTTGTCACGAATAAGTTATTAACTAAGACTTATAACGAATATTAATCTAAGTGTATTGGGCACTCCCTTTTTTACGACAATACTAGGCAACAATTAATGTGATGTCATACTGCGATTATAAATTATTCGCCAATTTACTATAGGACCTCCCGCAAAGAATATTTAATTTTGTTGTGCTTGGTTATGGGGTCAGATATTTTAGTTTGTCAGACGTAGTAGTGCAAAACTTTGGTAAAAAAGTGATGCTATATTTTTGGTACTGTCGAATTAAATTCAAAATCTTATTAATATTATGATTGTGATTGATGAATTAATGATTATATGTAATTATGTAGGTAAATAATTATTCGTGTATGTAGGTGTGCGTTGAGTTAGCTTTCGGCATTCTTGTGCGTAAGTAGTTTTAAAACGATTCCTCTATCTATTTATTTATGGGTGGTATTTAACTGTACAGCAAAAAAGTACTAATTACACAGCAAAGTATGCTTACCAAAAATACTAATTACACAGCAAAGTATGCGTACCAAAAATACTAATTACACAGCAAAGAATGCTTACCAAAAATACTAATTGCACAGCAAAGTATGCTTACCAAAAATACTAATTACACAGCAAAGTATGCTTACCAAAAATACTAATTGCACACCAAAATATATTTAAAGAGATCAAACTAAGTCGACGGAGCCTCGCTTCGCGGGGCTCCTATTTTTGTGTGGGTTTAAGAAGGAACTTAACATAACCTAACCCAACGGAATGCAGTGATTGGAGGCGTATGTGTGCTCGTTATGATATATTTCAGTAAGCATATTTTGGTGTGCAATTAGTATTTTTGGTGGTCATTATATTTAATCCCTTTATTTATTAACGTCAAGCGCTGTTGTGGTACATGTTTAAGGATATTTATTGATTAGAACTTACAACTTACTTCTAAACGTAAAATATTGTAGAGAATAATGTTCTACGCTTTTAAAACTATTCTTAATATTGCATAGTTTCTGATTTTGGAGCCCAGAGCTTTGCCCGCGGTAAATAGTGGCGGACAGTTATGGTCAGCGCCATCGCACAGACTTCCACATTTATAAAAGAAGCATTTTTCAAAAAATTGTATTTCTGGAACCTTATTATACAGAAATTAAATTACTACCTATAGGAATTTTTCACGGTCTATCTATATATATACGTGAAGCAAAAACTTTGTACCCCTTTTTACGAAAATTGCGCGGACGGAGGAGTATGTAATTTGGCATAGTTAAAGTTTATATGGAGAAGGAGGGGCGAATTCTAATATTTATATAAAATATGCATTAGAAATACATTAAATTAATGAAAAAACACTACACGCACACATCCATGCATTTGACACACGCAGTCGAAACGCGAAACTATGGTTACATATATCAATATAATATAATAACATATCAGCAATATCTTACTGGCAAACTTTGGTCGAGTTTCGAGCACTAGGCGACCGCTTGTTTATATAAAGAAGCAATTTTATTTTTGTAACATTTGCATTAACGTAAGACAATGTTTAGGCGGATTCTCGCGGTTTACAACTGGTTGTAGTATATTTTTATGGTGGTATCCAAGATTAATTACTAAAAATATATTTTAACATAACCAGCTTTTGCTATCAAAAATATTCGTCGGTCAATACCTGTGCATATTTTAACGCATACCAAATAAAAAATAGTTACATAAGTTGATGCAATAATATGCTAATGCGACTGGTAGTACAATGTTGATTATAATTTCAAATCTATCGTGTTTCTATCATCGACGCATATCAACACGGATAATAGAGCTTTGTTTTTATACATTGTGTTTGCATACATACATATGATCATATACTCACAGATATTTCCCAGAGGGGTTGGCAGATATTACGGATTTTTACTCGTTGGGATCCTGGCATATCTCCCTTGCGTTATTCTCTTTCATTATATTCTTTATGCATTCTCGATGGTCTAGGGCAGATACTCTTAACCTGGTTCTACTCCAGAATGTATCTGATGTGGTCAGAGAATGATTGCCGTTTGTGATTACATCATGTTTATATATTCAGCTTCCGTTGGTTTGTGACCGCAAAACTCGGAAAGTAATCGATGGATAGACTTGAAATTTAGTTGAGCAATTCTAGTTAAGACTAGACGTTCCCGCGGTTTCACCCGCGTTTATTGTTACTGCGCTGTCCCCGTGGGTCGTAGCGTGATGTTATATAGCCTATAATGTTCCTCGATAAATAGGTTATCCAACACTAAAAGAATTTTTCAAATCGAACCTAATGTTCCTGAGATTAGCGCGTTCAAACAAAAAAACAAACTCTTCAGCTTTATAATATTAGTATAGATTACTTACAAAAACCTGTATATTAATTTACATCAATTCTTAACTGATATTATAAATGCGAATTTGTGTTTGTTACGATTTAACGCCTTAACTACTCGACCAATATTAATGAAATTTCGCATACACATTGTCAGAGGTACAGAATAAAACATACGGTACCTTTTATCCAAAAAGCTTCAACTTTATAATATTAGTATAGATGATTCATGACATCTTATCTAAGGCAGACGTTGTATTTAATTTTTTAATTTATTATAATGTGCTAACTCAATCTATACCATCGACCTTCTAACCCAAATGATATTCATTAATTAAATATTAATTCTGCCACACATCAAGCCTTGTTATATTTAGTTCTATATGCCGCAATAGTTATATAACATCATATAACACATGCAAATCGTTATACCTAATTTATGCTTTACTTCGACATACCTAATGCTTAGAGGTCAAGTATGCTATACATTTCTCAGTAATATTACAAGTTCTCACATAAAACTGTTCGTGGGAATACGAATTAGCTTATTATTGTTTCTTTTTTGCGTGGAAGATATTATACTGTCTAGAAATTATATCTGATGCTTGGTGTATATGAACATATTAGTGAGGACCTCTGACTTTCGGAAGTTATATGACTTTTCGAAATTATGTGCGTATTGATTGACAATTATCGCCTGCTCCGTGCCTCGGAGAGCACGTTAAGCCGTTGGTCCCGGCTGCCATGAACATCTGTGGCAGTCGTTATTGGGAGAGTGTCGACACAAAAGATCCCACTGGGTCGAAGTGTCGCTGGTTTGCACTGACTGGCCCCCGCATAAGATAAGTACTTTTAAAATTTGGGTAGATGTTATTGCAACATATTTTTCGTGTTATGTCTAAATAAAATCCTGGCTTTGACAGCTTTGCGCGGAAAAGAATATTAGAATGTTTTATTAATAGTAATAAATTATATATTTATTTTGAAGCAAGCATATATTTTTACAGCTGAAACGAATTTAAGACTAAGCATTATATAAAATTGTTTTAGAAATTTATCCAATACATACATACATTCACGCCTGTTCCCCAGAGGGGTTGCCTACCCCTCTGATTTATCCAATATTCAGCTATTATATGTAATTATGTCGCTGTGTATGTCTTATGAGAAAGAAATCATTATAAATTGCTATGTAAATTATTTAAATAAATAATTTCGTGCGTTGTTGCTTTAGAATATCACATTAAAATTAATAATAAATACAAAAAATATTATAATTATATTCGCAAAGAAACGTTGTTCAACAACTACTTTTTCTATCAATATATTTCAAGAGGATATTGAAAGGCTATAGATTTCTTTTAATTTTTATACAATACTAGATTTTTGCCGCGACTTTGCTCGCGTAAATGTTGGTTACGGATAAAAGTTACCCTATGTCCTTTTCTGTTAAAAATATGATGATCGGTCGAGTAGTTAGGCGGGAAAGCGTAACAAACAAACAAACTCACATTCGCATTTATAATTATATTAGTTAGCATTTAATGTACCTACTGAAAAAATATGTTCTATTCTTACACAGAACAAAGAATTGTGTGATTCACAAATAGTTGAACCGAGTTAGGGTTTCTCTGTGTGTCCGTTATTTGAATGTTTGTAAGTCTCCCGCGACAAAGGAATTAAACCTATGCCGGCACTCGTCTTCTTAAATTAGATAAGACAAATTAAAATTGTGATAGGTATTTACTAACAGTAAATCATTCGATTCCCGCACAAGTCAAACATTTGTGTGCATGAACATGGGTGTTTGTCTTGGTCTGGGTGTTTCTATGTATAATATGTATGTATTTACAAAAAAATAAGTATATATGTATGTTTATCCATTGTCTAGTACCCATAGTACAAGCTCTGCTTAGTTTGGGCTAGATGGTGTTGTGTGTATGTGGTAGAATATTATTATTATTATTATTATTTATTAAACAAAACAATATATTTTATCACTTATGTAACAACAATGGTAGATAACTATTTAAAACTAGCAGTCCCGACAGACGTAGTCAAAAAAAAAAACCAAATCTAAACCATTCTCGAATCCACTAGAACACATACAAAAAATTTCATCAAAATCGGGCCAGCCGTTTAGGAGGAGTTTAATTACAAACACACGCACAGAATATTTATATATCCTTACTAATATTATAAATGCGAAAGTAACTCTGTCTGTCTGTCTGTTACCTTTTCACGCTCAATCCACTAAACCGATTTAGGTGAAATTTGGAATGGAGATAGCCTCAGACCTAGGGAAGGACATAGACTATATAACATCACGCTACGGCTCACGGGAGCGGCGCAGTAACCATAAATATTATTGACGCGGGTGAAACCGCGGGCACAGCTAATATAAAGATAAAGTTCTACATAATAAATTCTAAATGTCAGACAGTCGACTTCTTTTTCTATTTCTTATTTATCTCCACGTCTTATATCAGAGTTGATTGTTTTACCCATTAGTATCCGATGCAACGTTAGCGCAGCCGACGTTGTTTACTGCAGGAGAACCGGTTCGATGCCGGTTGATGAGCTTTTAGTATCTAATACACTATCATTTAGTTGCTTAGACTTGGTAGGTCGTTATCCTTTCGTTTAGCAAGTTCACGAGTGCATTTATAAGTCGGTACTATTATTACGATTGCGGATCTTAATTTCTTTTTCTCCGTAAAATTATAGATTTGGTAGACTAGTCATGAACTGGTCTACCAAACCCATATCGAACTATGAAAGTGCCGACCTTTTAGGAAAGGAAGTGGAAAGGAGAAGGAGCGGGATGGGGGAATGGGGGTGATTGGGCCTCCGGCACTCTCACTCACCGAACGAAACACAACAGTAGGAGTACTGCTATTTCACGACGATATTCTGTGAGAGGGTAGTCCTTCCCCGGTCGAGCCGGCACATTCATGCTGAAATCAGCGAGGCTCTATTACTTATGGTGTGTGTGGTATCCTAGGTGGTACTAAAAATGTCCTAAATTATATCAAGGTACTAGCAATGCCCGCAGCTTTAGTCGCGTTTACTAAGCTATTAACCTCTCAACCAATCCAGTTATTGAAATATTTTCACAAAAGAAGACTATTAAAATTTACGTTTTAAATTGTCTGGTTAAGCTCGGATGCCGGCGTCCTAGCGTTGGTTGAGAGGTTAATGATGAAGTGCCACAATTTTCTTTCGTCCTAATGTATAAAATTGTTACTAAATATCTACTTAAACCTGGACAGATAACGTGTTTTTGTATTAAGCAAAGAATCATGGTAATCAGATCAGTCATTCTCCAGTTATAAGTCCACAGAGACGTTTTGATTTGTAATGTAAGATGGATGAGTTGCAATTTTTGGTTACGCCTTCTAATGCTGTCATTTTATATTTCATACTAATTATGTCCGCAATTGTATTTACAATTTAATTAAGTGCTGTTATCAAACATCGATGTCATACCTAAAATAGAAAGAAATAAAAAATCACGTAACCATGTACAGTCAGCATCAGATAGATTTGAGCTTTCTAAGTAGTCAAAATTATGTGAAGAACATCAATTCAATTTTATGTTCGCAGACAAGGCATTCAATTGTTGTAAGCATCCAGAGTGATCAAAATATCTTAGCTATCAGTTCTCAATATTGTGTTAGCTGTCAAAGTGTCTATATTAATATTTTCGAATAGGTCGTTTACTATGCATTCATACTAATCAAAATATCTTCACAATTTTTAAAATCAACGTTAATACCCGTAGTAATCGTATATTTTGGAGTAAACTTAATAATAAATGTTTTGCTTCCCTTTTTTCCTTCAATACCTATCTCGTTCATTTCTTATATGACGTAACTGACATGTCTTTTGTTTCGAATGATTCTTGGAAACGAAATATAGTTTAGTATTCTAACATCATAAAATTAAAATAATGAGAAACAGGAGTATGGATGCAGGTATATTAGTGAGATAGAACAATTTGAATTTTCTTTGAAACAGAAACTCTTTGAGGAAAAACGCCGTAATGCTCTAAGTTATACACACATAATTTTGACTACTTAGAAAGCTCAAATCTATTTGATGCTGACTGTACTTGAAACACAGATAATAAGTTATTTTTTATCTATTACATTGATTGTATCGGGAGTCATTCGTTAAAGTGATATATATCGCGACGATTCTAGATCTATATCAGTTTAACAAACATTCACTGTGCTTATAACTTGAAGCTAGTTTTACAAGCATAGGTACCCACTACTAATATTATAAATGTGAAAGTTTATGAAGATGTTTATATGTTTATAACTCCATCACTCGTAAACCGTTGGATCGATTTAGATGCAACTTGGCATTGGTAGACCATATTCTGGAATATCACATGGAATAATTTTTATTCTGATATACCTGCCTGATTGAAACAGCTATCCCTGTTTCAGTCAAGTCTAACCTAGTAAGAATCGTGTTCGTTCCCAAGTCACACACCAATTTTTTTTTTATGCAACTGAGGTGGGAATCAAGCATACCCACCTGATGGTAAGTGGTCACTGTAGCCTTTGGGCGCCTGCAACACCGGAGGCATCACTAGCGCGTTGCCGACCCTTTAGGAAAGGAAGTGGAAAGGAGAAAAAGCGGGAAGGGGGAAATAGGGTGATTGGGCCCCTGGCACTCTCACTCACCGAACGAAACATAACAGTAGGAATACTGGTATTTCACGTCGATATTCTGTGAGAAGGTAGTCTTTCCCCGGTCGAGCCGCCCATTCATGCTGAAATCAACGAGGCTCTACTACCCACACCTGTGACTTTTCGAAGTTATGTATGTATGTATCAAATATTTATCGCTCGATTTAAGGACGAAGGAAAACATCGTGAGGAAACTTGCGTGTCTAAGAGGTCTCAACTGCCTCGATGGCGTAGTGGTTAGTGTAACCTACTGCCACGCCTGAGGTCGCGGGTTCGATTCCCGCACAAGTCAAACATTTGTGTGCATGGATATGGATGTTTGTCTTGGTCTGGATGTTTCTATGTTTAATATGTATGTATTTACAAGAAAAAGTATATACGTGTGTTTATCCATTGTCTAGTACCCATAGTACAAGCTCTGCTTAGTTTGGGCTAGATGGTGTTGTGTGTATTTGATAGAATATTATTATTATATGTGAAGTCGCCAACCTGCGTTGGGCCAGCGCGGTGAGAATAACAGTACACAGTACACTGAGAAAAAGCCCGTGCTTAGCAGTCAGACAGTTTATTAACAGAGTTGATATTATATACGTGCCTGTGGGATTCAAACGGGCGATGCCACGAGGAGAAACTAGTTCTCTATAAAATGACAAATCCGTACTATGAGCAATTACAGTGAAATGGTTGAGTGATGCTCATAATAGCTTGTTTAGCCGCAGGTTAAGGAAAGTTATCAATTGCCCAACAAGCGACGAAGAAAATCGTGTGTAGCAGTGCATTAAATTAATCTCTATGTTGATTCACTTCGCAAATGGGTTTCACTTTTGTTTGATTGTTGTTTTTTACGTAATTTGTTTAATTCGATGTTGTCGTACGGAACATTGGGTTTTTGTTACGGGATGTTGTCTTCTGAGTTTGAACGAAAGTGGCGCGTGTCTAGAGGTGGACTAACTCACTCGAAGATCCATCAGTTTTCAATATTCATTTATATAAGACAAAGACGTCTGGCTAGCCAATATATCCATATTATCTATACACAATTGTTGTTTTAAGAAGGCACCTCTCTCACTAATATTAATTCCTGTGTCAAAGGGGACTTTGCAAACGCTCAAACAACAACATACAATTTTTCTCCTGTGTAGGGTCGTACAACACTAGGAAAATGTTATTATTTTTTTGAAGTGAAAACTTCTTTAGGCGCGTTGAGCACTTCTTGGGTGAACAAAAATCATAGAACTCGCGTCATCGTCACCGAACGCTTTCCATTTTTGAATTATTGTAGAATATTAACAATATCGCAGAAATGGTGCGTCCTACGCAAAAAATAACGAAATTTTGATCCCCTTAATAATCCCTTAGAGAGTATCAGGAACTAGCATCCGGACCCGTCCCTTTGTTTTCCATTTTTGAATTATTTTTGATTTATAATTTGGTTTATAAAGAAGTGTTTATGATCAAGGATTAAAGTTTTCACTTCTATCGGCAGTCCCCAAAGACTACCCCAATATTTATTTTTAAAGAGAACACAGCTCTTTAAATCTTGTGTTATAAATAAATGAACAGGATTATTTTATGAGGATTTGTACTCAATAAGTAATAGGTTCGGCCTCCATTACGCAGGACTTAACTTATCTGTATAAATAAATAATGCTGTCAAAATGTGTCTGTATAAATCCCTGTCAAACCCTTTGAGAATATACTCGTACGTCGTGGCTTACTAGATATTTTTTTGTTAACACTTTCAACTAATGCGTTAACTAGTAGAAAGTAAGTATATACGTTTGGGATTAAATATAATGACCACCAGACATACTAATTGCGCAGCAAAATATGCTTACTAAAATATATGATAACGAGCACGTTTACGCCTCAAATCACTGCATTCCGCCTCGGAAGGGTTAGGTTATGGTAGGTTCCTTCTTAAACCCACTCAAAAATAGGAGCCCCGCTATGCGGGGCTCCGTCGGCTTAGTTTGATCTCTTTAAATATATTTTGGTGTGCAGTTAGTATTTTTGGTAAGCATATTTTGCTGTGCAATTAGTATTTTTTTGCTGTGCAGTTAAATACTACCCTATGCGTTTTGTGGTAATTCAACGTGTAAAACATCATTTCGATAGTAAAATTAATTCTGTTATCGTTGCTTTTCCATATTCTTCAACTTTTCCAAGTTAAAGAATATCTTCATAAAAAGAAAAGATAATTCTTAAGTTTCACTTATTTTGCATGAAAGTGATTGATCACGTAAAACCTGTCGCTTTAACTAACTCACATCACCTTACAATATTGTAAGCCCGATCTAATTTCACACATATTAACTATACTCAACAAGGTAATTCAAATCAAATCACGGAGTTTCACGCCACACGTCCAAGTCCAGCGAGTCCAGACAATTTTGTCTGTGTCACGTCCTGAGTTTTCTCCGGCAAAGCTTTCCAACCACGAAAGTGTATTATGCTCGTTTGACTTTAAATATCAGTCCGTTTCAATGTTGTGACGGCTCGTTGGTTCAGAAAATTTTAAGAGAGTTAATCGGTTAAAGACTGAATTGAAGGGCACGTACTCTTATACCACCGAAGGAGCAAATATATATAAGTGTACTAGATATGCCCGCGGTTTCACTCGCGTTTATGGTTGCTGCGCCGCCCCCGTGGGTCGCAGCATGATGTTATATAGCCTTCCTCGATAAATAGGCTATCCAACAATAAAATAATTTTTCAATTCGAACCAATAGTTCCTGAGATTAGCGCGTTCAAACAAACAAACTAATCAGCTTTATAATATTACTATAGATTATTACATCCACATTGCGGCAGCTATTTTTTAGAGAATCAGTGATGGGGCGATCATACTGTCATCTCCCAGGCATATTCCTAGCACGTACGGGGACGTGTACTACTTGAGAAATTAATAGAAAATACAAAATAAAGCTTTGCGCTATTCGGGTATCGAATCAGGATCCTAGGATCGTCTTTTAGTTCCTTTCCCTCTTTCGTTAACATATTCGCAGGTTTTTAAAGCAGCGGTAGTTCAGTAGGTTAGGCATTGGACTTGGAAGATAAAGGGTTTGATTACCGACGTGAACCCATGCCTAACACAGGCATTAAATTTTCTTTGAAGGGGTTAACAAGAAGAATACCTAAACTGCTAGCAATATTTAAAAAAATCTTATGCCGCGAAACCAACTAGGCCGTTACTAGGCGGTCAAGTTATGTTTTTACGTTTATGTAACAAAATGTCTTTTTGCCGTGTTACTGTGAGTTTACGCACTTGTAACTACTCTAGTCACCATATAATCTGTATATAATGCTGCTTTCGCGCAAATTTCCTACAAAAGCCAAATTATTTGTGCGCCAAATATGGTAATGACATCCAAAAAACATAATTTTCTGAGATTATATGTTGCCTTTTTCATTTTGTATAATATTATGGTAGAAAACAAGCTGACGGCCTGCCTGGCAAGCGATTACTTCTAGGTTATGGATAGTTGTAACATCAGGGATAGAGCTGGGCTTGTCTTCGTCCGTTCGACTCTTCAAATACGTAGTCATTATGCTATTAATCCAAGGGACGAAAGTTACTGGTTCCCTAAAGACAGTTTAGGAGCACTTTAAAGAGACTAGAATAGAAAAGGGTATGTTATGCTGGTTTGGACATGTAGAAAGAATGGACGAGGAAAGACTGACTAAGAAAGTTTATAAGGCTAGTGTGAATGGAACGTCGCAAGAGGAAAACCTAGGCGAACGTTTCTCGATCAGATCGGAGGCATTCTGGACAAAGGCCAGGTTAAGAGCTCCTTGAACCGACGGGCGTGTATGAGGAATGTGATGAAAGTGAATGAAGCCAGAGAAGTGTGTCAGGATCGTAGCAAATGGAAATCCGTAGTCTCTGCCTACCCCTCTGGCAAACAGGCGTGAATCTATGTATGTATGTATGTAAAGAGATTTAAATCCCTAGGTACTAGTAATGGCAACACGGCAAAAGGCTATTTAGCAATGATCTTCACTAAGTTATTTTCTCCAGTCAACTTGCTTAAGTTCGTTGGAGGTTCAAGCTGAGATTTTACTGTATCTTTAATAAACATTATACCTTTCTATATAGTTACTAATATAAATAATACAAGAAAGTCTATAGGATACAATTATCTATATCAATAAATCACGCAATAATATTGTCTTACGTTTAAAAGAATGTTATACGATGAAATTAAATAGTGTCAAAAATTATCTAATATTTTTGTTTTCAAATAAACTATGCTAAGTACCTACCGCATAAAAAAGTTTAATATTTAAAATTTGGAATGTAGGTAATGCTTTAATTTAAGCTGCTTTTCATCCTTAGTTTCTTTTTTTTAGCCGACATTCGGGCCCTGAGACATTCATGCAGATTTAAATAGAGTTATATTGACTTACTTAATACATTTAGTCTGGCATCTTTAGTCATTTCGAAAAACCAGGTGTTAACAGACACACAACTAAAAGAGTTAAAACCATTCTCTATTTACCTTGAGAAAGATAATAATAATAATATTCTACCACATACACACAACACCATCTAGCCCAAACTAAGAGGAGCTTGTACTATGGGTACTAGACAATGGATAAACATACATATATACTTTTTTTTTGTAAATATGTACATATTATACATAGAAACACCCTTACCAAGATAAATATCAAGGTTCATGCACACAAATATTTGATTTGTGCGGGAATCGAACCCGCGACCTCAGGCGTGGCAGTCGGTTACACTCACCACTACGCCATCGAGGCCGTAAATTCATTAATCTATCTAGATGTTGTTAGTGTAAAAAATCGACATAGTAAATACAAAAACATAGCAATTTTAAGTAGTAGAGCCTCGCTGATTTCAGCATGAATGGGTCGGCTCGACCGGGGAAGGACTACCCTCTCACAGAATATCGACGTGAAATACCAGTATTCCTACTGTTGTGTTTAGTTCGGTGAGTGAGAGTGCCGGAGGCCCAATCACCTCCTTTCCCCCATCCTGCTCCCTTTCCTTCCCACGTCCTTTCCTAAAGGGTCGGCAACGCGCAAGTGATGCCTCTGGTGTTGCAGGCGTCCATAGGCTACGGTGACCACTTACCATCAGGTGGGCCGTATGCTTGTTTGCCACATTAGTCGTATAAAAAAAATATACCCATTTCTCTCATAACATTACCAGTATTACATACAAGTTCATCGACAGCTGCGAACATAAAATGTTATAACCGTGTTAAACCACACAGTACAACGGCCGTGTATAAAAACCGCATCCATTTGCAACATCGTTTCAAAGTGTACACGCGGCTACCGCATTTATTATCTTCAACCACGAAACGCACAGCGTAAACGTTTTATTACCAAAAATGGACATTGTCTAGCACTGCACGACTCACTACAAACAACTCTCACTCCTATGCTGGTTGTTTTAAGGTTGTTTATGTGATGTAAGGAAGTAACTCGGCCGAGTGGCACACTTGTTTCCTTGCAAAATGGGTAGGAAGCTAGAGTAAGCCTTGTATGGCGAAACGACCTCAAGTATAAGTTGACTGGCCATAGTGTTAGCTGTGTAGCTTTGAAGCCATCCCATTGAGTTTCGTTACCGTTAAGCGCCCTTCTCATTAGATCCTCATTTACTGCCAAATGAGGCTCGACTGATTTATTGACCTTAATTGACAATTATATACCGATTTCTGAGGAGATACCTTTGGTAGTAACTATTGGTATAGATAACTGTTTGTAATTGTTGACTGGAAAAGTAAATGTATGAGTTTTATACTAAATTACGAATTGTACAGATTTGTTTCCTCATACAATTGTTGATTCCACATTTATGCTTATTAGTTTAAGGTATGTAATAATATTTGTAACACAATGATTATGTACATATTATATTATATTAACTAACTGAACATACATACACTTTTAAACCATTGACCCGAAAAAGGCTAGAAAAATGCAAATGCGACCCCATTTCGATATCAGTTCTAATTTTATACATATACTTAGCCTAATTATTAATTGAAAAAATATTTGATGACATCCAAATTATCTCAAACTAACTTTTGCCTGCGGCTTCTGCTGTGTGAGTCCTACGGAAACGCAGGTCGAGATAAAAAATATCCCGTAACAATTAAGGCCTACCTGTTTGTCCGTCCACTGCCGTTTTATGAACAAGTCACCCAAAGCCAACTAAAGCTAAGAGGTCTAGGTATATAGAGATGAGATGTACATAGATGAAAGGTAGCTTGACCTTTTCTGTAGGTATCTCTGACACAGGGTCTGCGAGATTCCATGATAATCGATCCAGTAGTTAAAGCATACCAACCAAACTCGCATTTATAATATTAGTTAGGATTCCTTTGTAATTCACATTCGTCATACACAATTTCATCAATGATCCATTATAGGCACGCTTCCACGTAAACATCTCGTGTATAATCAAGTAAACAGCCTCAAAGACATAAACATCCGACCGTGTACCAAATATTTTGATGTGATGTACAACAAACTTTACTATTCGGTATTTATACGTGAGTCGATGCTAGTTTATGGTTTTACTGTCATTGAACTAACTCCTAGGATGTTGAGTTGATGTTTTAAATAAACTTTAGCCTTTATTTTGTAATATATGTATATATTAATAAACACTAGAACTGTGTTGAAATAAAAATACATACATTTAAGAGTATACATAAATATAAAACACTCGCAGACTTGACATGATTTTGGTGCTTTTAAGTAACTTTTTACGCAGAAAAAGTTATTTCCTGCTGTTACCGCTTTGAGCATTATCTTTTCAAATGCCACACGGGACAATAATTTGTGTGATTCACAAATATGTAATTGTTCTGAGGTCTAGATGTAGGTACTTCGTGTGCGTCTTTGTGTATACACCCTAATTCCTTATACAGGTTTCTTACAAATGAATAATAATAAGATTTCCTAATAATTTGTGTATTATCATACTGCATAATAGACCTTTATCACTTAGACACTGATGCAAACAAATAAATTTAGTGACTATAATTAGTGTTTACAATGTTCATACTGTCTGCACTAAGCCCCTCATACTTCATCATCATCATCATCAGGCTATAATAGTCCACTGCTGGATATTTCCCCTAAAGAGCGCCATAGCGCCCTGTCTTCAGCTAGCTGCATCCAGCATCTCATTTATCCCTCATACTTAAACGCTCTATATTTTACTTCTGTGTTCTCTAAGATATACATCTTAATAAATTACGCCAGTTTCTTCTCGAATGGTAGGCAGATATTATACCTACATTTCAGCAGCTCTATTTAAGATCACACGTACCTAGTAGAGGCCGTAGTATTGCCGTCTTAAACTCTGTAGCCTAACATAAAAATTCTCCGTTACCCCATCCGAGAATCGTATTGGGCATCTTCACGATTTGCGACGTTGTCGGTGTGAAATATTATATTCTTTTTATTTTCGTAAATATATCTTTATAGGTTTCGAAGTGGGGATTTTGTCCCCTTCCCTCTGTCGTTAGGGGAGAATAAGGGATTATCTCAATTCTCACGTAAATCTCGAAATATGAACGAAAATCATTCTGCGGTTATTGCCCTCGCGAGGGGCTGTGCCGACAAATTTATATCTCACTTAGAGATTATCACCTGTATTCAATGATGGTGACTAAATTCTTTATTAAAATATATTTTTGCTATCTTCGAACAGAGTGATTTGTAAGTCTCTTGCACTTTGGCTTTTGGCCAGCAGCGAGATATAATAAAGGGCTAAAGAAAAATTTTGCTATATTGATAATTTTTAATTTATAAATTAAGAATCAGTACACTAAAGATTCGAACAACTATTTTTTGACATACATACACTCATGCCTATGGATATAGGCGTGGAGTGTGTGTATGTATGTCAAAAAATAACGAGCTACCGAACGGGTGGGTGTATTTTAGCAGAGATGTATTTTATATTTTTATGGTTTACTAGCTGTCCCGACAGACGTCGTCCAGTACAACGAAAAAAAAAACAAGTTTAAACCATCCTCGAATCCACTTGAACACACAAAAAATTTCATCAAAATGGGTCAGCCGTTTAGGAGGAGTTTAATTACAAATACACGCGCAGAAGATTCATATATATATAAAGATTAGCAATTATGGTTTACAAATGATTAGTATTTTTGTTAATCGCTAAGCTAATATGCTTGTGTTTGGAGTGAATTCACGTCGGTAGTGCAATTGATGAGAATCGAACCTACAACCTCTTGAAGTCCGGTGCCTTATCCATTGGGCTACCGCCGCTATTATCGCCAGCTACGGTCATTTAATTAAGAATATTAAAATAAATTATTTTTAAATTTTATTTCAAAATTTAATTATAAATTATTTACTAGATTATGTCCGCGGCTTCGCTTGCCTAAATGTAGGTTAGATAGATTAGTAACAGTACTTTTTTACGGATAAAAAGTACCCTATGCCCTTTTCTGTTCTCCTGACAATGTGTACCTATGCGAAATTCCATGATGATTAGCAGTTAAGGCGTGAAAGCGTAACAAACAAACAAACAAACAAACTCACATTTGCATTTATTATAATACTAGCTTTTGCCCGCGGCTTCGCTCGCGTTAATTTAGAATTTGACAATTCAAATTCGGGTTGTACTCTGCTTGTAATAATACAATTCAATCATGATTCGAAAGACACGTGGCGCCATCTATTATCATAAGAACGTTATTATTGTTTTCCTCGGGAACAGTAATTTTTTTCGGGATGAAAGGTAGCCTATGTCAGTTTCTGTACGTACACCTGTTACCGTATATGCAAAATTCAGGATGATCGGTTCAGTAGTTTAGGCGTGAAAACGTAACAAACAAACAAACTCATTTTCGCTTTTCTAATATTAGTTAGGATTAGGATAGTACACAATGTTTACCCAGTAACTGTCATGTAATTCATAATATTCTCGTAATATCTTCTTGTCAAAGCACGACATCGGATAACGGTCCATTGTAAGTTTTTACGATTTATAAATTACTTAGTCCATTGAGCGTACCACCGACCGAGGCGTGTGACTAATTCTTACTTAGTATTACTAAATCGTTGCAGTAACAATAAACTTTAACAATAAGTTTATTTGTATCTCACTCGAGTAACTGTTGTGGCCTTGTAATCGTTATCACGAGGGTAATTTTATTTTGTAGGCTTTAGTAATAAAAGTAGTTTAAGCTGTTTTTAGAGTTTTATTTACGAGTGCTTTATAAAAGGTTTAGGTCCAGTATTGGGCAAAAGCGTAGTCTATTGTAGTATTTTCAATAGGGACATTCTTAAAAATAGGAATATTTTTGCCTTTCGTATGCTAAACAAGACTGTATATTATGATCGAGGATAAATATTCACAACGAGGATTATTGTGATAAATGGCGCGTAACATCGCCCGTAGATGGAACGTATAAAATGTTATAAATATATAGAGTATAGAATTGCAACACACACAAAACTATTTTATTACAAAATTTGTGTGTAAAAAATGCATTTATAAATTATTGATTAAATGTAAAAATAAATCTTATAAATCTATATTATTATTTATATGAATTACTACATTATAATACTTTATTTATCACACACATTATTATAAATAATATAGAATACACATAATATATACATGGAGTTCTTGCTGTTCAATGTGCGTCGCAGTGTTCATTAAAAAGAGATGCTGCTCAGCATAATGCCGCACCGCTTGCGATACAGTCCTGATTTTCAGCAACACCTCAATAGCGACTAGAAACCTAGGAATAGTCGCATCTGTAAAGGAGGCGCCTCCTTTTACATAACATGTGAATATAGCACTTCATCTAATGATAAACTATCCAGGAAGACATACTTCTGTTATGTAAAAGTGAACTGAAACTATCTACTTTGCTAACAATTACATATAGTACATATATACCGCTGGTATAAAAACTAGGTTCATGTACTCCCCAGTAACAAGTTACGCGATCACTGATCATAACCGTAAATACAATGTACAGTATAATCTAGCATTGCTACATTGTGCCTACTGATCTACATTTCAAACATGCAATCGCTGAAATGTACTAAAATACCTACAGTATACCTAACTAGATGTTCCCGCGGTTTCTGCGCCGCCCCCGTGGGTCGTAGTGTGATATTATATAGCCTATAGTCCTCCTCGATAAAAAAGCTACCCAACACTATAAGAATTTTCAAATCGAACCAGTAGTTCCTGAGATTAGCGCGTTTAAACAAACAAACAAACTCTTCAGCGTTATAATCCTTACTAATATTATAAATGCGAAAATGAGTTTGTTTGTTACGCTTTCACGCCTTAACTCCTCAACCGATCAACATTAAATTTTGCATACACGTTGTCAGGGGTACAGAATAGGACATAGGGTACCTTTCATCCAGAAAGAAGAACTGTTGCAAACCTAACCTAACCTACATTTACGCGAGCGAAGCCGCGGGTGAAAACTAGTATTAGTATAAATAACTTAGTCCTGGTTATAATATTATAAATACAACATATCTATATATGTTTGTCGTTTTATCCTCTTTCATGCAGGAATGTAGAAACGAATAGATGAGCAATTTCGCATAGATCGGTGACTCATATATGTACTTATTCCTCAACAATAATAATTTATGTTGCCTATTGGATAGGTGATGTTACTTTAAGATCATGGCAGCTAAGCCTAGTGAACGGTATTTATTAATATACTTATAATAATAAACTTTATTTGCTCTATTTCAATATAAATTATATAATTCAAAAGATATATAATATTAGAGCCAAATATCACAAAATACAGTGACACATGTCACTATATAAAAGTTGTCATCGAACATTATAATAAAGTTTGCCTGTAAGATATTGCTGATATATGTCATAATATATTGATATATGTAACCATCGTTACGCGCTTCGACTGCGTGTGTCAAATGTATGGTTGTGTGCGTGTAGTGTTTTTCATTACTTTAATATATTTCTAATGCATATTTTATAAAAATATTGGTATTCGCCCCTCCTTCTCCATATAAACTTTAACTATGCCAAATTTCATACTCCTCCGTCCGCGCAATTTTCGTAAAAAGGGGTTCAAAGTTTTTGCTTCACATATTAATATATAGATAAAAAGGATTTTCTATATTACACAATATTAAGAGAGACACAAGTATTACATTGACATCGATTTAAAATAAATATAAGCGCATTATGTAAACAAGTGAGAAACGGTAATGAATTGCCGTAACTCTTGAGTTTGAAAAAACGGTATTACGTGACCTTGAGGTCAGAGGTCATAGTCATTTCGGGGTATATCGACTATGCTGAGTCGAATGACGTTGACCGCGAGTCTCTAGCTCTTACGGTTCTTGAGTTGAAAGTTGTACAACAGTATAAGAGTTTTATCGAACTCTAAAAATAACTACACTACAATTATTATATGAACATTTAAACCTTAAATTGAACGCCTACATATCATTTAAAGTATATAATAAATCAAACTTCTTCTTCTTTTCTTTTCGTGTGGTTAGTGGTCAACCTGTTATCAAGAGTTGTTCAAGCCGCCCGTAGGCCTCTGACATGGCTTAACGACTGCTATTAATTTGACAACAACCGGGACCGACTTTTTACGTGCCCTCCGAAGCATGGAGACGCTCAGATGAAATACCACTAAGCGGTCACCCATCTATAGACTGGCCGCACCCAACGTTGCTTAACCTCGCTAATCGTTTACAGATCAGTGAGTGCAACTGGCTATGAGCGCCTCAAATCAAACTTAAAACGCAGCACAAATGGGTCAAGTGCTTGAAAAACAATAAATATGTGCGCTGTATCCTAAGTATTGCATCCAATCAAATAGTTACTGCCGTTCGCTCTATATAAATCGTTGGAGATACTGAATGCTCTCAATAAGTGCCTCGCGCTCTGATCTTGTTTCATGCTCACTAAGAACGCTCAATAAATTGCAGTTTAGTTTCGAACGGTTTATGTAATGTTGCAAGGTGTTCCAAGAAGGAACCTGTTATTTACTTACGCTTGTATATATACATACAATAGTATCAGTACTGTCTATAAAGTTTCCTACTGTTGAGCTCAGTTCTTCTCACTGAAAAAACGCTTCTTAGTGAGAAGAGTATCTACATTATACAACTAAGGTGGCTAACAGGCATACGGCCTACTTGATGGTAAGTGGTCACCGTAGCCTATAGACGCCTGCAACACCAGAGGCGTCACTTGCGCGTTGCCAACCCTTTAGGAAAATAAGTGGGAAGGAGAAGGAGCGGGAAGGGGGAAAGAGGGTGATTGGGCCTCCAGCACTCTCACTCGCCGAACGAAACACAGCAGTAGAAATACTGGTATTTCACGTCGATATTCTGTGAGAGGGCAGTCCTTCTCCGGTCGAGCCGGCCTATTTAAGCTGAAATCAGCGAGACTTTACTACTTATATTTAATCTTTTTATATTTAATCTTACGCTGGTCCCCGAAGAGATAGGCACAGATATACGAAAGCACACAATTAATGACCTTTGTTTTAGGAAGGCTATTGCCGTATGTCGCCCGAATTTGCAGACTCTATTCTTCTACTGAGAACTTTTAAGATATCTGAATATACTGCCTGGTCCGGAGAAAATCGAATCCGAGATCTCGCAATTGAACGTAAACATAAGCGGCAATTTATGCCGTGGAAACAACAAGACAAACATTTGATACAATACTTATTATTAGTTGTAGGTCGATAAACTAAATCTAAATGTACAGAAATAAGTTTAGCGTGTTAATGTCGAAGTACATTTTTCCGTGTAAATAGCTACTTCGACCGCTTTAGATTTGGTTTAAGTTAATACGACCTACTTAATAGCGAACCATTTCTATTTTTGAATGGATCGATAACACCCAGATTATTTCTGTAATGACGCAGTGGGTCCCGAAAATAGGTAAGGGACTGCCGCAAGTGACTCGCACTTGCAAACAATTATTAAAGTAAACTTTAAAGTTTAAAGATTCTAGGCGTATATTTCTATACAATAGTTTCGACCGTGTTAAAATAAAATAAAAAGGTCGACGAGCTTTTTAATTAAGTTGTATTAAATCAGGTAATAAATCGTCATATTTACCACAATGATATATTCTAAATTAAGAATTGAGTCAGCTATTAAGTCTAGTCTAGTCTAGTCTAGTTTTAGAAGAATAACAGTTTTGCAGAGCATATCATAAGGAACATAAGGATAACGATATACTAAAGTTTGATGAAATAACAAAATATTGATGAAAATCTACCTTTAGCCTCATCTATAAACTGAGGTTGCCATTACGTCATAGAGCAAAGCCAATAGAGCATCAATATACCCAATGAAAAGCATTATACCTCAAAGCTGGCGTCCAAATGTCAACTTAGAAATTATTACAAACATAATATCCATATTCTTACAGTGTCTTTGTCTAAGAAAATTTAACACCAATGATAGATGAACTGACTTCCTTAATATCCCCGATGTCAATTTCCCTGTGATCTCATGTCAATTTCCTTCAATCATTTTGTAACGACACAACTAATGTTCAACATCAACCGCGGGTAATTTATTTTCGTAAGTACTATAAATCTTGTGAGGTTTCTCCGAGTGCAAGTAATTAACGCTGGGCGCCTTATTGTGAGGGATTCCATCAAATCGTCTGGAAGTGACACAGGTAGCTTTCACTGAAGTGGTTAAAGTTAGGGCTGCGACCTTTATCAGATTATTAAGAAAGAAGAATTTATTTTCTGTGTAATTATTTTATTATTTTATTTTACTCTTTCGGTTCGGCTCTTAGTTTCAGGTAAGAAGGCTTAAGGACCATTGTCTGAATTAATTGTTTGCCTCACCGCTGCGCTGCTACCAGTGCGCCGTGTGTTGTGGGTTCGATCCTCATACGGTTCAAAAGCAGACACTTGCAGATTTTGTATTCCTTCTATACAATAAAGAAAGATAGTTTTCTCCATCTTCCCTAGCCCTATTTTGTACTTAGTATTTTCTCACTATTTATGAGAATATCAATGATTGTAACCATTTGTTAGGCTTATATTAATGTAACTATCAGAAGGTAGCATTGGCTTCTAAAATACAGGTCCATACCTAGTTTAGAAGTCAAGCTCTCCAGTTTGTTAAGTATTCCTTAAGCCCTAGTTTTGTACTTAGATTAAGTGTTTTTCTTATGAAGTAATAATAAACTATAAAAGTTATTTTGAGTCTAGTTGTTCTCTGTGAGTGTTGAATTATTCCTGGTACGGCATTTATCTTTTTTTACAACATCTGTCACATAAAAGTTATAAAATAATATTAATAAAGCTGATTAACAAGATATTTCCTACGTGACAACATTATTTTTTACATTTTGGCGCCATGCAGTATTTCTCAAAAGAAAATCGAATGGTATCATAAATTGAAAAGTAAAACAGATTAGTAGATTAAATTACTAAATTATTCATAATTATTTTTTAAAACAAGACTAGACTATAATTTAAATCTTTCGACTTTACAATGAACTTGACTTTCGCATTTTAATTATTTTATTTGATGTTGTTGTGTTATAAAACTTTATATATATACCAATACATCCATTTATGCAGCTTACCTAAAAGTGTTGACATGAACTTTAGTAATAAGGAAACGTTTTAGCTAAAATCCAAAACATACATACATAGATTCACGCCTGTTTCCCAGAGGGGTAGGCAGAGACTACGGATTTCCATTTGCTAGGATCCTGACACACTTCTCTGGCTTCATTCACTTTCATCACATTCCTCATACACGCCCGTCGGGTCAAGGAGCTCTTAACCTGGCCTTTGTCCAGAAGCCTCCGATCTGATCGAGAAACGTTCGCCTAGGTCTTCCTCTTGCGACTGTTCCATTCACACTAGCCTTATAAACTTTCTTAGTTAGTCTTTCTTCGTCCATTCTTTCTACATGTCCAAACCAGCTTAACGTACCCTTTATTTTAAATCCAAAACAATACACATATACATACAAACGTTGTCCTATCTTAGACGTACCGCCAAACATCCAAAGTTTAAAAAAATGAATGAAATCGGTAAAGTCGTTCTCAAGCTATGGCGTGACCACGGGAAACGGATTCATTTTTATATATTACAAGCTTTTGCCCCCGGCTTCGCTCGCGTTAATTTAGAATTTGACAATCAATTCGGGTTGTACTCTGCTTGTAATAATATAATTCAATCATGATTCGAAAGACACGTGGCGCCATCTATTATCATAAGAACGTTTTTGTTATTTTCCTCGGGAAGAGTAATTTTTGTCGGGATGAAAGGTAGCCTGTGTCCGTTTCTGTACACCTGACAACATATATGCAAAATTTCAGGATGATCGGTTCAATGGTTTAGGAGTGAAAAGGTAACAAACAAACAAACTCATTTTCGCTTTTATAATATCAGTTAGAATAGGATTATATAGATATACGCGACAGCCTTACGTATTTACCTCACCTCGATGATTTAAACATAATAATATAAATTTCATGAGTCATACTAAGTAAGATGTAACTATCGCCTTCCGTATTTCCAAAGTTTTACAGACCGTCATAAAACACATAATCATAGAAGGTCAGATCAACGCGCGAAAGTAAACACACACACACACATAAAAACATGCTTACATTACATGTATGAGAACGAGGCAGCGTATTGCAGGATGTATTGCTTTGTCTCGTACTGTATACAAAGAAAATTATTTCAGACTACCTTTCGTTGGTGACTGCGTTTGGAAAAATAACTTTTTTTGAAGTGAAAACTTCTTTAGGCGCATTGAGTACTTCTTGGGTGAACAAAAATCATGGAACTCGCGTCATCGTCACGCTTCCACGCTTTATTATTTTTTTTAGAATATTAACAATATCTCAGAAATGGTGCGCCCTACGCAAAAAATAACGAAATTTTGACACCCTATTTTAACATGTAATTGTTTATTGTCCCTAATAAATAAAATAAAATGAAATAGTTAGGATACCGTGGTAAGGTCTTAGGTCCCATGTGAAATACAAACATGCTGTTCATTTGTCTATTCTGTGGCTGAACATGAGAGGCAGATGACTGCCTGTTTCTCGCTGTATTCGAACTTACGTGCAAGCTCTGGAATGAACTGCCAGCTTCGGTGTTTCCCGAGCGCTATGATATGTCCTTCTTCAAACGAGGTTTAAAGAGAGTACTTCTTTCACGGTAGGCAGCGGCTTTGCTGTGTCCTGACATTGCCGAAGTCCATGAGCAGCGGTTACCACTTTCCATCAGGTGGACCACTTGCTCGTCTGCCACCAATGGCAATAAAAAAAAACAAAAAAAAATTGAAAGAAAGCTTCTATGTATATTTGTTTTGTAACACTTTCTTATCATAAAAAGCCTGAACGTAACTGCCTACAATACAAAGAGCAACTTTGGAAATGCATACATGTGTCCTAAAAGAACACATTATGCCGGCCTCGGTGGCGTAGTGGTTAGTGTAACCGGCTGCCACGCCTGAGGTCGCGGGTTCGATTCCCGCACAAGTCAAACATTTGTGTGCATGAACATGGATGTTTGTCTTGGTCTGGGTGTTTCTATGTATAATATGTATGTATTTACAAAAAAAAAGTATATATGTATGTTTATCCATTGTCTAGTACCCATAGTACAAGCTCTGCTTAGTTTGGGCTAGATGGTGTTGTGTGTATGTGGTACAATATTATTATTATTATTATTATTATTATTTCTACTTTTCTACTCAATAATAAGAACGCATTTAGCATAAATTCAGCATAGGACATGCGCCCTTTTTGAAATCGCACATTCAATTTATGTGAATGCGTTAACCTATTTCGGATACATCATTAACATCTGTCAGAAATATGAGTTATTTTTGTTATCATTACATACTAGCTTTTGCGCGCGGCGCCGCCCGCGTGGTACCTATATCAATAAAAAGTAGCCTATGTCCTTCCCCAGGTTTTAAACTTATATCTGTACCAAATTTCATCTAAATCGGTTAAGTGGTTTAGCCGTGAAAAGGTAACAGACAGACAGACAGATAAGCAGACAGAGCTACTTTCGAATTTATAATATTAGTAAGGAAGTGAGGATAGTAAGGATTATAAAACAAAGTACCCCGCCGCGTCTCTTCGCGATAAACTCCAAAACTACTAAACAGGTTTTCATGCAGTTTTCACCAATAGACAGTGTCATTCATTAGGAAGGTTTAGGTGTAGGTATAATTTGTTGAAGTTTTGTACTACCTGTGCGAAGCCAGGGCGCGTCGCTTGTCTAGTGTAATCTGATGTTGCGTTGTAACATTCTGGGTATTGTTATAACTAGTTCAGTGTGCTAAACCTCCATTTTTTGCAGACCAATGACGAAACCGGCGCATGCGCCTTAGTTTACGTGTTTAATTAAAGTAATTGTTCGAAATCGGAGATTTCGCTTTGTGGTCAGCGTGTTACAAATAACGTGTGGTGTACCAATTGATGTGATTGCTTATTTACGTTTAAGAATTGCAGCAGAAATAACAAAATCCGTTGAACAATGTTCTTATTTAGATAAATGTATATAAAGTAGCATCGTTTCACTGTTTAGAAACAGTGCTGTCTTTATAAATACTAGCGGTCACCTAGTGGTCAAAATTCACTGGTCTGTAGTGTATATTATCTATGGTCGAAATTCGACGAAAATTTATAAGCTTGCTACTTTGTTTTCTTTTTCTTTATTACGTATAAATAAGGTATAGGTAATCATAGTTACAAAGAATTGTACGACGTCATACGTACAATGCCGAAATACTACGAACGCGATTCGACTGCGTGTGTCAAATGCATGGTTGTGTGCGTGTAGTGTTTTTTCATTAATTTAATGTTTTTCTAATGCATATTTTATAAAAATATTAGGATTCGCCCCTCCTTCTCCGTATAAACTTTAACTGTGCCAAATTTCATACTCCTTCGTCCGCGCAATTTTCCTAAAAAGGGGGTACACAGTTTTTGCTTCACGAATTAATATATAGATGCTTATAACGAAGCACTGTTTCACTGTTTAGAAACGGTGCTGTTTTTATAAACATACTTGTAAACATTTATATAACGTAAAAAAAGAATACTCTGACTTGGACCTATTTGTTGTGCATTAAAATGTTTGTCCCGTGTGGGCATCAAACCTCGCACATGGGGACACACTAATGGGGAGATGACCACTTATATAACTGCGGTATCCATATTGTCAAGGAAATCTGTATGGAGTAAAAAGGTTGTAGATTTGTAATATTAAGCCAACATTGGTTGCATAAAAATCAGGTCAATCTTACTCAGTTCAGTAATTAAAATAAAAACAAATGTATGAAAACAAGTTAGCTTTCAAGTACGGCTGTCCAATCAATCTATATATATAAAGGAAGATGTCCTGACTGACTGACTTAGAGACAACGCACAGCCTAAACCGCTGGTCGTAGGAACTTGAAATTTGGAGAGCATGTATGTTTTAATTTGTAGGGGTGTACTAAGAAAGGATTTTTTGAAATTCCACCCCTAAGGGGGTGAAATAGGGGGTGAAGTTTATATGGAATTTGCTCATTTCTGGACTTATAAGTATAAAAATAGGTATACAAGTTATTGATTATAATTGAAAATGTCCTGTGTAGGTAAAATGGACAAATCTCCCCCTAAAA
Source organism: Catocala sponsa (assembly GCA_963564715.1). Lineage (NCBI taxonomy): Eukaryota > Metazoa > Arthropoda > Insecta > Lepidoptera > Erebidae > Catocala > Catocala sponsa. The sequence continues at coordinate 25,043,642 of OY751342.1, forward strand.
AGGTAAAATGGGGAGGTAAAGTTTGTATGGAAATTTTCTCATTTCTGGATTTAGAAGTATGAAAATTGGTATATTGGGTCCTGATTACAAACAAAAATGATCTATGTAAGTGGAATGGACAAAACTCCCCCCTAGAGGGGTAAAATAGGGGGTAAAGTTTGTAACGAAATTTTCTCATTTCTGGACTTAACAGTATGAAAATTGGTACATAAGTTTTCGATTACAATTGAAAAATATCTGTGTAGGTGAAATGGATAAAACTCTCCCCTAAAGGGGTTGAAGGGGGGTTAAAGTTTGTATGAAAATTTTCACACTTCTGGACTTAGAAGTATGGAAATAGGTTTATAAGTTCTAAATTACGATTAATAATAAAATATATGATTAGGTATAAAAACACTATAAAATTACTATAAAAAACCTAATAGGTATTTATTATTATATACGAATATAACCTCCATTTACGCGAGCGAAGCCGCGGGCAAAAGCTAGTAGATATATAATTATTTAAAGTTTGGGTGTCTGTTAAGCCACTGTAATACAAGGATTGTGTCCCATAAGGCTTTATCTTTCTGACTAGATAGTACATTACAGTTACATACATTTAGTTTCTAATAATAATAATAACAACTAAAATCAGTATTGTACCGATTTATAAATACCATTTACCACCCATTGCGATAACCACATCGCTTTAATAAATTTCATTTCAATACTCAAAAAAAAAACCTTCCCGTATAAATTTTCTACACGAATTTATACGACAACCGAGGCAATTTGCCACCCGGTACAAAATACGCACAACACATACATGCAATTATTTATTGCACAACACAATAGGCGAGCTCGCCACATTAACACGGGTAGCGCGAGTGGCCCACAAACCTGCGCACGCGCACATGAGCGTAATTAAATGCTTTTTATCACATGCTTTGAATATTAAAGTAATCCATTTTGCCTGGATCTATTTAATATTTGATTTTATTTTATACTCGTCTTTGTCTGCGATTTCACTGACGTGGTTTATTATTAGTTATTATTACATAAACCTATGTAAGTATAGTACTAGAGGATAGTTCGTTTTCATTGGGATTTCTTAGGTATCGGTTTAGTAGTTTCGGAGATAACCGTCAAATACAATTAAATATTTTTGAAGTGAAAACTTCTTTAGGCGCGTTGAGCACTTCTTGGGTGAACAAAAATCATGGAACTCGCGTCATCGTCACCGAACGCTTTCCATTTTTGAATTCTTTTTGGTTTATTAAAGAAGTGTTTATGATCAAGGATTAAAGTTTTCACTTATAGAAGAATACTCTTTAAGTCTTTGCTGCCGATAGCGGCAGTCCCCAAAGACCGCCCCAAATTTTTTTTAATACCTCTTTAATATATGTATTAGAATACTGGCTTATGTTTTTTTGTTGTTTTAAATGGCAGTATTCACTCTAAAGGTGGCGGGGTCTAAATATTATGGTGATGTGTATTCCTTCGCTCCTGATACGTTTTCTAACATTGACAATCATAGGTTGATAATACACATACACGATAGTCGTCATTTATTAATAATGTTGAAGATAGAGCCAAGTGAAGAGACGATATAAGAAAGGCAGATCCGCAACCATATGGGATACTACGCCAAGAATAGAGAAAAAGAGAATGATTATTGCCATAATATTGTCTTCTGTTTACGCGAATGTTATTCATTCATCCACAGCTAAACTTCATGATACTTTGAGCTCATTTTGCGTAAATAGAAACACCAATGATTAAATTATGTTCAGGTACTTTGAAATAACTACACTAGAACATTGAGACAACTACCATGTTAGTTTCCCCGTGACCATGGCTGCTGAAAAGCAACCGAAATGTCGGGGAAACTGTAAACTTAAATATAAATAGTTTTAATAATTTATTTAGCTTAAAAATGAGTAAAGTTCATTAGTAGTAGTATAACAGATTCTAAATTATGTAATAAAGTGTCAAATAAACAACGCTGTAAAATCCGTATATAGTAGTTTAATTTCAATGATTATTGTTATTCAAAAGCATGCGATAAAACAGAATAAATGCAACATAATATTTGAAAAAAATAAGGCATGCATGAGTGCAGTACATTGTCAAAGAGTATAGTTATTGATTTTCTATCGGTACCCTTTGTCTATTTGTGCATTCAACCGGAGAAGCTAAAAGCTTTGGCAAGATAACATCGTTATCGTACTGCAACGAACTGTTGAACTGCACCGATAATGTGTACCTGTATGTATAGTGCAGAGGTTTGAGTGGTCACCTCGACACTGGCAGTACGCTGAATGCTGCGGGTACGATCCTTACAGCGGAATTATTTAGACATACATACATAGATTCACGCCTGTTTCCCAGAGGGGTAGGCAGAGACTACGGATTTCCATTTGCTACGATCCTGACACACTTCTCTGGCTTCATTCTCTTTCATCACATTCCTCATACACGCCCGTCGGTTCAAGGTGCTCTTAACCTGGCCTTTGTCCAGAACGTCTCCGATCTGATCGAGAAACGTTCGCCTAGGTTTTCCTCTTGCGACTGTTCCATTCAGACTAGCCTTATAAACTTTCTTATATATTATATAGAATTATGGTCTTATAGTTGTGAAAGAGCTTAAAATATTTTAACTAGTTTTCACCCGCGGCTTCGCTCGCGTAAGTGTAGGTTAGGTTAGGTTAGGTTTGCAACAGTTATTTTTTCTGGATGAAAGGTACCCTATGTCCTATTCTGTACCCCTGTCAATGTGTATGCAAAATTTCATGTTGATAGGTTGAGTAGTTACGGCGTGAAAGCGTGTAACAAACAAACAAACAAACTCATTTTCGCATTTATAATATTAGTTAGGATACCCTTTGCCGACTGTATTTCCTATCAATGGTTCAAATCGGATAAAATTGAGTGCCAGCTTATGCAGGCAGGATGCAGTAGTAGGGCTAACTTATAATAAAAGGTTAATTACGGCTGTCTCTGAACTTTTGGTTTTGGTTACCCTGTCCAAATTGAATAAAGCGTTTCGAAAATGTATGTATTAAATTAAAATCTATTATATAAAACTCTTCCGTTACTGAGTGACTGACAGACAACGCACAGCCGAAACTACTGAACGCAAGAAGCTGAAATTTGGCATGTATGTTCCTTGGGTACTGTAGGGGTGCACTAAGAAGGGATTTCCCGAAATTCCCACGGGATTGGGAAGAACTGGATAAATAAAAAAACATGTGCGGGCGTAGCTGCGGGCATCCTCTAGTCCTTACTAATATTATAAATTCGAAAATAACTCTGTCTGTCTATCTGTCTGTCTGTCTGTTACTTTTTCACGGCTAAACCACTCAACCAATTTTGATGAAATTTGGTACAGAGATAGTTTAAAACCTGGCGAAGGACATAGGCTACTTTCTATTGATGTAGGTACCACGCGGGCGGAGCCGCGTGCAAAAGCTAGTCTATTATAAAATCTATTGCCATGTTATATGTTCCCAATTAATAAAACCGGTTAGTCATGAACTTTCAAATCAAAAAATATAAATTTACTTTTCATTCGAAAGCCGGTGCTTTTTATTATACAACTGGCATAAAACATTTGCACATTATATATCATCAAATTTTGATTGATTATAATCATTACACATAGTAATATATAAGTTTTCACAATCCTAGATAACATCTTGAAGACGTTTAAAACACCTTCCCCTCTTAAAAAAGTAGTTAACTCAAACAAAATGGGATGTACAAATGACGTAGTGGTTATAGTAACCGACTGCCACGCCTGAGGTCGCGGGTTCGATTCCCGCACAAGTCAAACATTTGTGTGCATGGACATAGATATTTGTCTTGGTCTGGGTGTTTCTATGTATAATATGTATGTATTTACAAAAAAGAAAGTATATACAATGTTTATCCATTGTCTAGTACCCATAGTACAAGTTCTGCTTAGTTTGGGCTAGATGGTGTTGTGTGTATGTGATAGAATATTATTATTATTATTTTTAGATCATACATTTTCTCGTGGATCAAACCTATCCCCAAATAAGGCACCTACCTAATGTAATATTGCCATATGCATATAATTCGCTCAAACGGTATTAACGAGGTTTCAACTGCATACAGTCTCGAACGGATATCTTATTTAGCGAGTGTTATGTGAGTGCCGCTGGAGACGAACAGGGCGTTGGTATTAACGCTAAACGTGACTCAAACTTAGATCGAGATAACTTTAATATTATCTCGTGTACGCGGGGTTTTTTGTCGGTAGACACTTTTTATATCCTGTGATGAGTTCATGTTTATATTACGCGAGTTCTGGTTAGAATTTTTGCTGACAACGCGTGGTTCTCCGCTCTGTTTGATCTATGTCCTGTGGGAATAGTAGGTAATGAAATTGATATTAATACGTGAAAAGAAAATCTATCCTATTTTACAGCTTAAACGAAACAAAAATAGTTATAGTACAATTTGACTGTCCCAGATATTTAAGTTATTTGTTGACAATAAAGATAAAAAAGTACTCCAAATCCTCCATACAATTTTACTATGGCGGCTGCGCGCCGATTTGAATATGCCACGCACGAGCTCTGTCATTATCTGTCTTACGCTGCGCGTAGTCTTAACAACAAGTGCGAAAATTTACATTTCGAAAATAAAAAACAAGTAACTAACGACTTGGACTTGCATAATATTGTCTTCTGTTTACGCGAACGTTATTCATTGAAATTAAACTACTATATACGGATTTTATCGCGTTGTTTATTTGACAAGTTATTACCAAATTTTTGAAAACTGTTACACTACTATTACTATTAAATTTTACTAATTTTTAAGCTAATTAAATTATATAAACTATTAAAACTATTTATACTATTACTATACTATTATACTATTTATATTTGTGTTTACACTTTCCCCGACGTTTCGGTTGCTTTTCAGCAGCCATGGTCACGGGGAGACTAACATTTTGTATATTCTTGTAAAGCCTATATACGTTCCCAAAATATTACGTGACTAGGTAAACTAAAGCCTAAAGCACCGATCAGATATCAACCCTTCAGGATTAAAGTTCAGTGACTCCTGACTTTAAACATGAATCTTAGAGCGATATTTCACCATCGCTGACACATCGATAAGTGGCAAAGGTCAAAGTCCAATCCCATCTGATGTTACGTTCCATAATTTAACTTTGGTCAAGATGAACACTTGAATTTCCTTCTGAGAAAACCGTTAAGATTTACGTCTTGTAATTTGTTCGGAACGGCAACGTCGCAAATTAGTGTCATATTTTGAGGTTATTATGTGTGACTAACATACGCGCGCGGCTTCCCTCGCGTGTTACCTACATAAATAAAAAGCCTATATCCTTCTCCAGGTTTTAAGTTAATGTGTACCAAATTTTATCCAAATCGATTGAGAGGTTAAGCCGTTAGGTAATAGACAGACAGAGTTACTTTCGAATTTATAATATTATATTAAGGATTAATATAAATGGGATGTATTTTCAGAAATTTATTGAATACACTCTATAGATTAACGTCAAAGTGTTTTATAGATGGAATATAATCATATTTGTATTTCTTTTAATGAGTAAAATATGTCATTTTACTATGTAAATATTGAGTCGAACATTTTTGATACGTAATGTGCATTGTGCATAGTAAAAGGAACTAAAATTATACCTTTATTTCATCTATTAAACACTTTGATTTTAGTCTATAGAGTGCATTAAATACATTTTAAAAAGTAACTCAAATTAATTATATATAAGTACTTACTAATATTATAAAAAGGAAAGATTTGATATTATATATATAATGCCCTTACGCATCTCTTTTGTGCTTTAAACGCTTTTTCCTGCACTGATAGTTTTCAACAAAACCCACTAAAATTCTATTAAATCAGCTCACACAAGTACAGTTTCTTGCAACCAAAAAAGACAAGGATAAACATACATACATATCTACTGCTTTTTTTTGTAAATACATACCTACATATTATACATAGAAACATCCAGACCAAGACAAACATCCATGTTTATACACACAAATGTTTGACTTGTGCGGGAATCGAATTACACTAACCACTACGCCATCGAGGTAGTCTGTATGTAATTAGCACATGTTATTGAACATCATCCAACACGTGTGACTATGTTAGGCGTTAACAAACACCGGTTTATTCCTTTATGACCATAAATACTAACAGGAAATAACAGACTTAATAAATTACTTATAGGCACATACAACATCCATGTTTAACGAGATGAAGAAATAAAATGTTGTTAATTGATTACTGAGCGCAATAACCTAACTAATAATACTAGCGGTCGCCTAGTGATAGAAATTCGACCATAACTGATTTAAATTTATAGTTTGATAATTATTAAGGTTTTATTGTCTAGAACTATATACCCTTATAATCACATTTCATTTAGATTTCGATCTATACAGGTTAATTTACCAATCCTTGTCACACAAATATATTGATATATGTAACCATAGTTACGAAGAATACTACGACTGCGTGTGTCAAATGCATGGTTGTGTGCGTGTAGCGCTTTTTGATTAATTTAATGTATTTCTAATGCATATTTTATATAAATATTAGGATTCGCCCCTCCTTTCTTCATATAAAATTTAATTGTGCCAAATTTCATGCTCCTCCATCCGCGCAATTTTCGTAAAAAGGGGTACAAAGTATTTGTTTCACGTATTAATATATAGACTAATGCGAATGTGAGTTTGTTTGTTTGTTTTGTTACTCAACCGACCATCATGAAGTTTCGCATACATGTTGTCAGGGAAACAGAAAAGGACATAGAATACCTTCTATCCAGGAAAAAGTACTGTTTCTAAATTAACGTAACCTATATTGACGCGAGCGAAGCCGCAGGCAAATCTAGTAAATGATAAATTAAAATGACTATTACTAATAGTCAAGAAAGATTTGTTAACACATTAATAGGTGGGAACATTAATGGATAACGATATTAGACAAGTTATAATTATGTACAAGGATGATAAAAGTGTACATAATGTATCGATTAACTAGTTGCTACCTAGAACTAATTGTGAAATAATCGATTCTTATAGAAGGGTAAGATACGCACTTAATATATAATACTAGCGGTCGCCTAGTGCTTGAAATTCGACCAAAGTTTGTCAGTAAGATATTGCTGATATATGTTATTATATATTGATATATGTAACCATAGTTACGCGCTTCGACTGCGTGTGTCAAATGCGTGTAGTGTTTTTTCATTAATTTAATGTATTTCTAATGTATATTTTATATAAATATTACGATTCGCCCCTCCTTCATATAAATTTTAACTGTGCCAAATTTCATACTCCTGCGTCCGCGCAATTTTCGTAAAAAGGGGTACAAAGTTTTTGCTTCACATATTAATATATAGATATATAACAATACGTGAAGAGATAACTTTGCACTCCTTTTTTAGAATACTGCGTGCACGGAGGATTGTAAGATATGCCATGATTAAAGTTTATATGAAGAAAAGTATAGAATATTGAAACTTATTATCTATATATTAATACGTGAAGCGAAAACTTTTTATGAAAATTGGGCGGACGGAGGAGTATGAAATTTTGCACACTTATAGTTTATACAGAGAAGAAGTGACAAATGCTAATATTTATATAAAATATGCATTAGAAATACATTAAATTAATGAAAAACCACTACACGCACACAACCATGCATTTGACACACGCAGTCGAAGCGCGTAACTATGGTTCATCATCATCAGGCTATAATAGTCCACTGCATATATATGACATATATATCAGCAATATCTTACAGGCAAACTTTGGTCGAATTTCGAGCACTAGGCGACCGCTAGTAATTATTAAAAGCCCGTAGTGTGCAGGGCAAAGACCTATCCACTATCCTTCCTTCTTACTCTGTGTAAAGTCATTTTTAAAAACATTTTTTTAAAACAGTCTACTATCCTTACATAAATGTTTTCATTAATGAATTTCAGTTTAATTTCAAACCACTCAGCGACCACCAAGTATATTATAATTATAGCATACTAGATGTTCCCGCGGTTTTACCCGCGGTTCACGTTACTGTGCCGCCCCCATGGGTCGTAGCATGATGTTATATATCCTATAGCCTTCCTTGATAAATAGGCTATCCAACACTAAAATAATTTTTCAAATCGAACCAGTAGTTCCTGAGATTAGCGCGTTCAAACAAACAAACAAACAAACTCTTCAGCTTTATAATATTAGTATAGATTTAATATAAAGAACTACATATGTATACAATCAGTCAAAAAGCTGATGTCCAAGTTCCCACTTGCAATACAATTTGGAGGCATTGCGTTTATTTTGTATGTAATTGGCTTAGTACTGTGATTGATCAACTCGTGGCTTAACTAAAGAGTTGGGCACAATTTCTTAACAGTACTAATTGATATTAATCTATACTCATATTATAAAGCTGAAGAGTTTGTTTGTTTGTTTGAACGCGCTAATCTCAGGAACAACTGGTTCGATTTGAAAATTTTTTGAAGTGAAAACTTCATTAGCTGCGTTGTGCACTTGTTTTGTGATGAATAAAAAATGTTAAACTCGCTTCAGGACACGTGGCCTGATCGAAAACTCGTAAGACGGAGGGAGAATTGTCAAACTCGCATCAGGACACGTGACCTGATCGAAAATTCGTAAGATGGAGGGAGAATTGTCATGTTTGTGTACGATAGCGCAATAAATGAATATTGTATTTTACCACATAAATGATAGTACTTTTATACTGATAAATAAAGCAATTCGTGCAAAATTATTCCCTAACCATTCCAAAATATCAAAAATGCACAACGTTAATATTCAAGTTTTCACTTCTGCCGGCGCTCCCGGAGTGCAACCCGTTGATTTTCTTAGTGTTGGATAGCCTATTTATCGAGGAAGGCTATAGGCTATATAACATCACGCTACGCCCCACGAGTGGTGGTGCAGTAACGATAAACACGGGTGAAACCGCGGGAACATCCAGTTAAAAATATTTACCAATAACATGACAACATCTCGTTATGTACTGATACTTTAATTACACTTAACACATCGAGTATTACATTTATATAATGGTAGGAACCGTCTGTTGCGTTGGACACTATCTAAATACTCTACTCACTGTTAAATGTTGAAATTTTGATGTTACATGGTGGAGGCAGACTGCATCTTATGCATGTTTGATACAACTGCGGTGGATGGTTAGTGGCTACCGCAATCCCTAGCCTCGGTCTAGCCAGACCTTCCACTGCACGACAATACTTAAATTCCTTATTTTAATTCGTACGTCCTTTGGGTACTCCAGTATAAAAAGTATGATGTTTTTTTCTTTTCTCTTGCAAACTGAATAATGTGAATATAGTTCCGAGAATCTCTAATTTGTAAAAACTTTGTTTTTAAAGAATCTGGACAGATTTTAGACAGTGCACATAATTAGTAATGTGGTCATATTTTATCAATGCTATTACCCTAATTGATGCGGTATCAATATCACATGTATTTTCCAGGCATATGTGCTGTATATAATTTTATATTTAGACTTTGCCGTGTTTTTACGACACAGAGACTTAAACTAACTTAAAGCCAAAAACATTTTACTTTAAGTCGTCATGAGTGTTACTTTGTGACTTAAACAAATAAACTATTTTTGCCTTCGACCTAAACGAAAAATCCAAGTAGTCTATTCAAGCACTATTCCTAAAACGTTGCTAAGACAAACATTCCTGGTAGCTCACGTCTCGTATTTAGCAACAGCACCCAAAGGTGGACAAAAGCTATTAGGTTCAGCGACTTTGCCAGACGTACCGATCGATTCTGCCGCGGCCGTAAACTCAAAATCCGACGCATAGTTCCCCTAGTCTAGACTTGGTCTAGACTGACTTTATTGGAAATACAACGGCACCCACGACAGCGATCCAGTTCAGTTAGAAGCCAAAATCACGTTTGGCTAACTCTTGAAATAAGTTAATTTGTACCCTTCCGTATTTTGCGTTCTGCATGCTGATGTTTACTGTCTAGACTGGCATTATTAGATAGCAATCCTAACTAATATTATAAAAGCGAAAATGAGTTTGTGTGTTAACTTTTCACGCCTAAACAACTGAACCGATCATTCTGAAATTTTGCATACACTTTGTCAGGTGTACAGAAAGAGACATAGGCTAATTTTCATCCCGAAAAAAATTACTGTGCCCGAGGAAAACAATAATAACGTTCTTATGATAATAGATGGCGCCACGTGTCTTTCGAATCATGATTGAATTATATTATTATATATTATATTACAAGCAGAGTACGACCCGAATTGATTGTCAAATTCTAAATTAACGCGAGCGAAGCAGCGAGCAAAAGCTAGTACCTTATAAAATAACAAAGTAAACATAAAATACGTAATACATATTATCACCGCAGAATACACACTAGTACTACGTAGTACAAGTCTCTACTGTCCTATTTCTACAGTTTCAGTACAATACAACCATTTATTACGTAATAAACCATTTTCTAAATGGCGATACCATGCCGTTTGAGGTGTCTATACTTCCGTCCAAAGAAACAGCGCGTCAAAATCAACAGCCCATAGACTATTCAACCGTATCTTCAATTACGTCACAATTTTAAGTGATTTTTATTTTCTACATTACTAGTGTCATAAAGTTTCGTAATTAGAAACACCGCTTTCGATTTCAACAGAATTGTGTGAAACGGTAATGGCGATTCATGTGCACTCGTTTCTTACATACGCAATATGTATAACATTTTTGGATGTAGGTTAATGTACCAGATAGGTAGTCACGCCTGATGGGTCTGAGCTCGCGTTTCGATTCTTAAATTAGAGCATTATTGACAGATCAATGGACTGATTTATGTAATATTGTTTCAGGTATGAGTCTTCAATCATCTTCGTTATATCAAGTAAGTTACAATTTCGTCGTGGGAACAACTATACGAAATTCTCAAGCGTTTAAACCACTTCGAATGCTTCGACGCGGTTGTCTTTGTCGATAAAAACTGGATCGTGACGTTTGTCCCGCTCTTCTGGGTCGAACTCACGCATTTCTCCCACGTTTCCTACCAACTATAAGTCACGACCCTTTTTTCCAACTCGATATACTAATTTATGGAGATAAGAATTTTGTTTACGACTAGACCCGGCTTTTCTAACATCCAATAGTCGATCAGACGGATGTTGTACGTAATTATTAGCTCTGATTTATTTTTTATTGCTCGTCTTTATGAGAGTTCAGTAATAAAATTTGAATCGATCTAATCTATCTTCTTCGATATCATTTTAGACACGAGTAACTTTTAAGACGCTACAGACAAATTTTGGTATTATATTATTGTCAGCTATATACATAATTAATACTAGAAGAATAGGCTTCGCAATCAGGTTAAAGTGTAAAACTTAGTTGGATAAAGCCACCTACGGAGTTGTTCCAGTAAATGTAGGTACTTCGTGATATTTAACCGTGCGATGTTTAGCAAGCGCACGTGTTGGACGCGACGGTAAAGGTCATCCGGTGAATAGACACGCTCCGGCAGATGCTACGAGCACAATACATTATAACTATAACAATAACATACGTCTTCCAAACAAGAACGAGACGAGATCCCGAAAATACTCAAACATATGTACAGAGACACGTCATTAGACGACACTTAAAACGACAGAAGTTTCTCGTAAATTAACAGATTCTAAAATCTAAAAATAAAGTCTTCTACGACTTCGAGTATATTGTTATGTGAATAAACTTTGTTGGTGTGATATTACTAAGGCCGTTATCAGAAATTCCATTCCAATAATACTCCAGAACAATGTGGATTCTGTTCTAGCTATACAGAATTTTCTTCACCCACTTGTATTTGCTTTCAGCGATTGTATTCTATCTCAACTATCCCTGTATCGATAGCCTTTGTGCCCAGGTCTTCATTGTTTATTCATTACAATAAGGTGCTTTTGTCTTTGATAATGTTATATCAGAGGATGCAACTCAACATGATTCCGTCATTGTGTAGATTGTTTTGTCACGTGTGCGATATTTTGTAACTTTACGCATCTCAGTAACAAGCTCGATTGTCTTTTAATGAAGTTTGTTGTAAGTGTTATTACTGTTGCAATAATTTCTGGTTTCTGTTTCGTCTTGTTGGGCACGGTTTCTATGACTACGCAATTGCAGTGACACAACAAATTGCGTCCCACTTCACGGAAGCCCCGAGATTTGGACATTGTTTGAGTTGTTCCCTGAACCGGCTTGCTCTGTTATAGTTTTCTTTGTTCAGTTATCTCGGTTTTAGTAGTCAAGAGAGGAGTGCAGTTTTAAATTATTTATAAAGATTGCCTCAGAAACTAAAATGATTCATGCATTATGAATGTAATTGACAAAATAATGTGATCTTGCTTAGTTTATGTTATGACTAAAGTCCAAAAAATATGATATGTTTTAATTTATGATACGTAAAAAAGAAAAGTATCGAATATCAAACTGCAATAAAAGTTTATTGAAATCAAAAAACAGACAGGAAGATATAAACATAAAGAGAGAACGAATACTTCATAAACATTTAAAATGTAAACGATTTTACGAAGTTGATATATTATCGTGTTATATTTTGGAGCGAGCACATGAAGAGCATTTAAAAGTGTGTTGTTTGTTTACATATCTCCGTAGTACGTCCATGTGTATGTAACGGGCCGTTAAGATGCCGCGGGGCGCCTACACCGGCAGCCACCGGGCCGAACGTTCACAATACAATACCAACTTCAGTCAGTCGCGCGCGGCACGCCCGCACGCTCGTATTTCGCGCGCCGGCTCCTTCACGCAACAGCTGATCGCGACCTCCCGCACTTCATAAACAAATATTATAACACAAACTCTATTAAAAAACTACACTATGAAGACATAAAACCGAGATATATGATATAAAAACCCAGCTGGCGGCCAGTGAACCAACTGCAGCGCCCGGAACCCAGATCGATATCCCGAAAACGGTCCTGCGACCTCCACCTATTGAGCCAGCAATAATTCCGTGCAATAATAAACTGCAATATTAATGTTTACATATATAATTAGTGACTTTTTATTTAGTGTACGTTGATAAGTAAGGGATTGTGCAAACCGCAAGAGTTCATCTTACAAGTGCTGTGCCTGTGAGAATGGATTTCCTTGACTGACTTTGATATCAAGTGGTTTTGCTTCATCTTCGACAGCATTGTTTTACCTGTAAGTATGCTCGATATTTATTCTGTCAGTTCCGTTGCTCGGTTTATTGTTTACTGTAATAACACTTGTTTTACGTCCACGTTTGTCTTACGAATTCCTTATCAGTTTCGCCGTAGCTGTTGTATCATAGTGCAGTTAGCTTTTATTGATTTGCAATTATCAATTATAAACATTGATTAGCTACGAACATCGAGAATACACATATCTCAGACATGGATAAATTCGTTATGGGACACAGCTGAATCGATTATGAATGTCTGTTGAATAAAAATGTTTATCCTATCAAGTTCACGGTGTATATCGAATCACGTTGTAAACATTTTTATCATTAGATAGCGATTAATTCGTAATGATATGTAGTTATCCATGTACATGTCAGATCGAATTTTGCGCAATTTGCTGTCCCTTTCAGCTGTGTTGTATTATTGTGTTGTGTGTGTTACTGCAATGCACCCTTAGGCGGTCGCCGTCCCGTCCTATTATTCCCGGGGTTGACTGTGAACTTGAGGGGTGCGTTACCCTCGCCCGCCGGAACGGAGACGGCCCGGCGGGTTCGCCAATACAATCACAACGCGCAACTAAAATATCGTAAGTCGCGACTAATCGATTACAAACTGAAAGTGATCTAAAAACTAATCATAAATGTTACACGTATTGAGATCGTATCGATACGTCACTATTACTTTAATAACTTACTGATTAATTGCTATGCAACGATCGTAATATACCGATTGCTTTGTTTATGACAATGTTTTAGGCTTGACTAAATTATAATACAGCATTGTTTACTACTCACATGTGTGTGGTATTGTCAGATTGACAAATTACCTTTGTAACTTTCACTTGTGCCGATTTCCAATCGGTACGTGTTTGTTCAAGTCCTTCAACTGTATCAAATGCGGATTATTCATCTCTAGTAACGTAAGGTCCCTGTCATTGTCTTATAATCTGCACTCGCGACAACTCGACCTCGAACATGACTAAGAACTTTCACTGTCGTAGTAAATTATGTATCAGGAACTAGCATTGTTGATACTAAAATGATGGCAACTGGTAATCATAGATTTTGCTAACGAATACTAAATGTCATATTATGATGAAATTTTATAATTAAATCGAGATATGCTTTAGTAAATTCGATTTTTATTTAATTCGAAATTTTAATGACACAGATTTTTATGAACTAGACAAGTTTTACAAGTGTAGGTATTCAATTTGCTTATTCAAATTTCTAAGTAATTTTATGAATGAATTCATATTTTGTTTATTTATCAGTTCAAAGTTTATGCTCGGTCAGTCTAAAAGTAGTTAACATAATATTTTGAACTGTTCATGCGATGCTAGGTTGTTAATAACGATGTGTGTTATACGCACACGCGTCGTCAGTATTGATTGCCATTCCGTACGCGTTATATGGAGACTCGTTGTCTGTCGTAAAGCGGTCAGATCTCCGTGATCATCAAGTTTCACCGTCTTTTGTATTCCAGGAAGTGTTCTCAGGTGTTAAAGAAAGCGCATTTCCTGTAGATCATGTACCTTGAATACGTAATACATCTTATAACTTTTACTTACCTTGACCTCAAAGAGGATTTTTGCGTTTGTCATTTCCTCTATCTTTATTTTTATTATGACTAGTTTTAGAGTTTGTTTTTTGAATGTTCGTGGGGACCTGCCTCCAATCTATGGTTTCATCTCAAGACTTGCACGATATATACAAAAATAGACGACATCATTTAACAAATCATATGCAGAACATGTGACTTGCTTTGTAAATTTCCAATATGTAGTTTGTTTTAACAGTTTTGGTTCTTCGTGTTGCTAATGACACTTATTATTTGATTTTTACAATCATTTCTTAGTATTCGTGTCCGCGTGCTCTTGAGCGTGACCACGGGTTTTCCTTATTGAATCATAGGGCTTAATTAATATTGCACTCTATTCATATCAGTTTCGAGTTCAAATTGCGTTTTATCAATAGCGCTGCATCGTGTAATCGTGCATTATCGTCATAATTATATTTAGTAATTTACATTTTACAATCATGTCTTCTATTGTTCAGTTTAAGTTACAGTTTTTCTTGTTTCAATTTGTTTTAGTACATATTTGCATTTTACACGAGCAACTTATTCGATTAATTCAATTTAACTACGTTGTTTTTGCCTGTTCAATGAATAACGCGTAACAATTTTACCTATACCACAAAACTGCACGTATCCTTCTTTTATTTAAAACAAGACCATTTAGTTAGGTGATATATGAGTAATTTCGAAGTTTAGGTTACGTCCAATTTGCTTCATATACCTACTAAAAGGTCACATGTATCCTGTGGAGATATAAACAAATCACCCATGTAATGGTCCACGTAGCGAGGTTAGGTCACGTCTCAGTGCGATTTGCACAGCGATTGTATTTATTAACCTTTGCGTGCTTTGTCATTACTGCTGTCTTTCGCTTCATCTTAATGTTCTCTAACGTCATTTGTTGCCATAGTCAACCGCTTTTGTTCTGCGCCATTGAGCTGTCGTCATTATTCCTTGCCTTCTTTGCAACTTTGTTTTTCTTGAAATGTAAAACTAGCATGAAAGGGATTTCGCACATTACTCCGTTCATTCTAAGTACTAGTCTTGAATTTTTGATGACGTTGTTTAGGGGAAAGGCCTCGAAGTGCCGACGTGCGAATCGTTGTCAAATACGTGCCAAATCGTTTTCCCGAACGCCATGTTCAAGAGTTAACATATTGTACCTTCTCTTCCTTGTTTTATCGACACCATTCACCTTTAGGGAGAATGTTGTTTTATTTGTTTGCAAGGGAACTTGATATAGCTTTGATGATAATTGAAGATTGGTTTCTTTAAATAGCTCTTTCAATATCCAGATCCTTCCTCATTCAGTACTTGAAATCTTGAAGAGTGTTTAATATAGCCTGGATCAGCTTGCTTATCTCAAGTGCCAGTCCATTAGTGGGTAGGTGTAGTCCAAATTTAGGATAATGAGTGTCG
This sequence comes from Catocala sponsa, assembly GCA_963564715.1. NCBI lineage: Eukaryota > Metazoa > Arthropoda > Insecta > Lepidoptera > Erebidae > Catocala > Catocala sponsa. The sequence continues at coordinate 25,059,902 of OY751342.1, forward strand.
GTGTTATTGTCACGGCAATTAACCGTTCGAGCTGGGGTTCGCTTCCGGGCCGACTATTTTCAGTTCGTTGATTGATAGGTGCAGCCGACTCTATGAGGGGTTTTGTTCTATTTTGAGTTTTTGTCGTTTTGTTTACAGATGTTTGAAGCTAGTTAGGAAGTGGTTATTCTTAGTGCATACGGTGTGAGCTTTATTTACCATTGTACCGTAACATGATCCTTATAGTTACGTCTATATCTGGTATTTGTATTTGGGCTGGAATATAAATGTTGATTATTAAATATTTATGATAAACTAGCTATTACCAGCGACTTCGTCCACGTAGATTTTAACTAAAAAGTGTTTGTCTCCGCGAAACCCATTTTTTTTCTAAAATCTAAGTAGCCTAATTTACTCCTTATAACATCAGCTATCTGCCAGTGAAAGTCCCGTCAAAATCGGTTCAGTAGTTTCGGAGATTAGACGCAATAAACAGACAGATAGACAAACAGACAGGCAGATAAAAATTTAAAAAATGGATGTTTTCGTATAAGTATCTTATATACTTTCATATGCATTAGATAAAAAGCTGTTATTTTGACATTACAAACAGACACTTCAATTTTATTTATTTGTATAGATAATGTAGCCTATACATTTTGTTATTTGAGTTTCAGACGGGGATTCAGACGGGGTAATAAAAGCTATTATTTTTCAAATGCTTTCTGCAATGTTATTCGCATTGAGAACTTAATATTTGGCGATATAGTTGTAAATAAACCTCTAGATTCTATGGCCGGATTGAGCAGAATATTATTAAGATTTTTGTCAGAAATTCTTAGCACAGAGTTAGAATAAGTGCTTTGTAGTAGGAATAGGCTTGCCCACTTTGACGTGTAAGTAAAAGTCATAGTTAAACAAAATGTGCATGTAATAATTTATCTCTTCCCTTCAGACATAATAAAATAACATTGTGTCTGAACCTCAAAGCCCGAACATTGACCAAAAGAACATGCAGGCTTAAAACTGGTCTAGCCTAACAATTAACGAGTATTAATCATAATTTGGTATGTGACTTTAGCCAGACCTCGTTACGTTTCTTTGAAACTGAAGATATCGAATTTGGTGTCTTTTACTTTTTGACTATAAATATATAAAGGTATTTAAGATCTTCTGTTTTTTGAGTTTATAAAGGTAGTACGTAAATAAAAAGTCATCACTACAATCGATTAGTGAAACATAATTGGCAGCCTACGGGCACTAACTAGTTATCGAACCTGTTAAAATGTCATCAATCAACATTGTACATGTTTTTGCTGTGCTATAATTGATGCGATACACTCGTATTATAGTGTCGTTAATGCGTGCAGATAGGGCTGCTATCTGGTTCCTATATTACTAGTAATGGGTAATTTATAATTTAATTAGATTTTGCTATTAGAATTTAATTAGATTTAGTAATGTTTGTTTGAACGCGCTAATCTCAGGAACTACTGGTTCTATTTGAAAAATTATTTTAGTGTTAGATATCCTATAATTATATCGAGGAAGACTATAGGCTAGGTATATAACATCACGCTACGACCCACGGGGGCGGTGCAATAACCATAAACGCGGGTGAAACCGAGGGAACCTCTAGTACTGGATAGAATAGGTTAAGGCTTATCGAAGATAGTTGACTGTAGCTCTAGAATCGGATATTCTTTTTTAAATTTCAATAGCTTCTCTCGCCATAGCGCTTTAAGCGAGATAGCTTTTTCATTAAAAAAAAATAGCATTATACAAATGTATTCTTTGTAAAATGTATTCTCAAGATATTACCGAGAGCCACATTTCGGCATCTATAATTAAGTTGTTGAGGTTTCACAAGTTGTTTACGTTTAATCTTTATATATAATATATAAATCTTCTGTGCGTGTGTTTGTAATTAAACTCCTAAACGGCTGGACCGATTTTGATTAAAATTTTTTGTGTGTGTTCAAGTGTATTCGAGAATGGTTTAGATTTGGTATTCTTTTTTTTTCGTGTTTACAGGACAACGTCTGCTGGGACAGCTAGTGTAATATATTATTAAGTACATAGGGCGATAAAATTTTTGTGAGTTTGTGTGTATATGGAAAGTAAACTCAAAAAATATCTTGCGCTATTTGAAAGGTACAAATATTCATAACATAAACTTTAATATGTTCACTCTAGACGAAATTAGGTCGTGCCGCTAGTTAAAAATACTTTGGCACGCGTAATGGAAGTCCACATTTGAAGATTGACAGTTGCCTACGCACGTTCGCGCACTATTTACTCTAACTAGTGGTCGCCTAGAGCTGGAAACTCGACCAAAGTTTGCCTGTAAGATATTGCTGATATATGTCATTATATATTGATATATGTATGTAACCATAGTTACGCGCTTCGACTGCGTATATCAAATGCATGGTTGTGTGCGTGTAGTGTTTTTTCATTAATTTAATGTATTTCTAATGCATATTTTATATAAATATTTAATTCGCCACTCCTTCTCCATATAAACTTTAACTATGCCAAATTTCATACTCTTCCGTCAGCGCAATTTTCGTAAAAAGGGGTACAAAGTTTTTGCTTCACATATAATATATAGATAATGGGCAATAATTATTTAGTCATATTTTATTATAAAATTGCTTTGACAGTAACAACCCTATGATTGGTTTGTACGCGCGGAGAAATGCGCGGTTCACCAAAGACCACGCCCATGCTTCATGCGCGCGCGCAGACTAAATGTTGTAATAAATATCTACATGATGCGTTTCTATGCCATTATTTTTATTATACACACGTTGTAAGGAATTCTTGATAAACATTGTTGTTTGTATTATTATTTGAGATCACTCGGCCTCGAAGGCGTAGTGGTTAGTGTAACCGACTGCCATGCATGAGGTCGCAGGTTCGATTCCCGCACAAGTCAAACATTTGTGTGCATGAATATGGATGTTTGTCTTGGTCTGGGTGTTTCTATGTATAATATGTAGGTATTTACAAAGAAAAGTATATATACAGTATGTTTATCCATTGTCTAGTACCCATAGTACAAGCTCTGCTTAGTTTGGGCTAGATGGTATTGTGTATATGTGGTAGAATATTATATTATTATTATTATATTATGTAAAAATAGTAAAAACGTGTGGAATATATCCTTATAGTAATAAAGTTAAAATTACTTTATAGTATCAAAAATGTTTAATTCATGTTACTTTTAACTTGGCCACTTGAGCACACAGACCATCGTACGTCACCAGTTATGTCGTCCAAAAATATTGTCGCAGTGACGTAGTTTAATTATTAAGGAAATGTGCGTTTCTATGTCAATTCATATTGTAATGTAGTGCAAAGAAAAGGCGGCGATGATGACATGTAAAATGTCAATATTTGTTATATACGAGTACTACATAACATACCTATATATTAATGAATACATTATAGGAGTCGCTGTCGGAAACAGGATATATTGCTTTTAGTCCATAGGTTAAAATATACATGATGTTGAGGGCTGGTGTGTTTGTCCAAAGCAGTTCGAAACTATATATGTGGTAACAATCTTATCGATATTAAAATCAAATTATTCGAATCGTCAAGCAAATCGATTTATTCGAATGCATTTATGGTTGACATCGATTGTGTGATTTGATTACTTCTTCTTCTCCCTAGCCTTTATTATTCCCAAGTCACTTAGAGTCGGCTTTCTAGTCTAATCGGATTTGACTGGAAATCAGTTTTCACACGGAATGACTGCCATCTGACCTCCGCAACCCGAAGGCTAACGATACCCTAAGGCTAGACTAGTGTCAGGATATCAGAGGGCACTGACTTCCCAATAACGACTACCATAGGTGTTCATGGCAGCCGGGACCAACGGCTTAACGTACTCTCCGAGGCACGGAGCAGGCGATATTTGACAATCAATACGCACATAATTTCGAAAAGTCATATAACTTCCGAAAGTCAGAGGTGCGCGACGTGGGTTCGAACCCGAGACCCTCTGCATTGCAGATTGTGTGATTTGATTACTTATTAGCTATATGCAAATTTAAATGTAGATTGGGCCAGATAGTAAATACGATATGGGGCTTTGGAAGCAAGGATAATGTTAGGATTAGGAGGATGTCTGCCGCATGTAAGAACAACGTCACTACGATCGACCGCGACTTACTGTCGATCGTCTCATCATCAAGTTTTTCAAGGCAGTCTTTGGGGACTGGTGAAAACTTTAATCCTTGATCATAAACACTTCTTTACAAACAAAACAAAACAAAAAATGGGGCGGGTCGGATTTCTGGTACTCTGTTACGGGTTATTAAGGGGGTCAAATTTCGTTATTTTTTGCGTAGGACGCACCATTTCTGAGATATTGTTAATATTCTAAAATAATTCAAAAATGGAAAGCGTGGAAGCGTGATATAAAGAAGTTTTCACTTCAAACATTGCATATCGCTGTTTGGTATACAGTTATCCATTACCCTGCTAACAACTAATGCGGTTTTCAATCTGATAAAATAACGACACAACACGTAGGTAAATAAATCGACACAACCATAGTACCGGTTAGTAAAACAAATAAATTGATGGGCACGTACCCGCAGAATCCATGCATGCTTATTCCAATAGTAACGGTACTACGTGAGAACGAGGTCAATTAGGGTCGGCGGTAATGAATGTTTGCGTCAGTCGAATACACTGAACTGTAACTATTCCACTGATAGAGATGCACCATTGGTACGGGTTTTAGGAGACTGTAAATAAACGCCCGAAAATCGGCTTAATGTTTAATCCTTACTAATATTATAAATTCGAAAGTAACTATGTCTGTCTATCTGGTTCTCTGTCTGTCTGTCTGTTACCTTTTCACGGCTAAACCACTCAACCGATTTAGATGAAATTTGGTACAGATATAGTATAAAACCTGGGAAAGGACATAGGCTACTTTTTATTGATGTAGGTACCACGCGGGCGGAGCTGCGCGCAAAAGCTAGTAATAATATATGTATATAAATCACGTTCTGCGTTCTGGACAAAGGCCGGGTTAAGAGCTCCTTGAACCGACGGATATGTATGAGGAATGTGATGAAAGTGAATGAAGCCAGAGAAGTGTGTCAGGATCGTAGCAAATGGAAATCCGTAGTCTGCCTACCCCTCTGGGAAACAGGCGTGAATCTATTTATGTATGTATATAAATCAAAATACCAGCCCTGTATTAAACTGTCCCTCTGCTGGGCACGGGCCTCTTCTCAGTGTGAGAAGGGTCAGGCCATAGTCTACCACGCTGGCCCAGAGCGGGTTGGCAGACATCACATATCTTTAAGAACATTATGGAGAAGTTTCAGACATGCAGGTTTCCTCACGATGTTTTCCTTCACCGTTAAAGCGAGCGATAATAATTAACTATTTAATACGCATATAACTTCGGAAAGTTAGTGATGCGCGCCTTGGGATCGAACTCGAGACCTCTACGTGGCAGTCCAGCGGTCTCCCACTAAGCTATCGCTGCTTAATGTTTACTACCGTTTAACTGTAATGGGATTATTCTTGAATGAGTTAATTACTGGTTTGATAGGCTAGAGGCGTGAGTGAACATGACTATTAATTATGAGCTGACGAATTTGATGCACAATGTTAATACTTTTGTTTGATCCTACAGGATAAAAATGTGTGCGATTCCCAAATAGGTTTTCTGAGTCAGGTGAGTGAATCAATGAGAAAAGCGATTCTGTCGAGCTTTATCGTAAAACCATTATATTCACGTCCACATTAGTCATAGGATATGGCATCTTGGCTGATTCTTTACTAGAGATCATTCCCTTAGAGCTAACTTTTGCGATGCTGACATTAATATTCTACCAATATTCTACCAAATACACACACGCCATCTAGCTTAAATTAAGCATAGCTTGTACTATGGGTACTAGACAATGGATAAACATACATATATACTTTTTTTTTGTAAATACGTACATATTATACATAGAACGTTTCTCGATCAGATCGGAGACGTTCTGGACAAAGGCCAGGTTAAGAGCTCCTGGAACCGACGGGCGTGTATGAGGAATGTGATGAAGTGAATGAAGCCAGAGAAGTGTGTCAGGACCGTAACAAATGGAAATCCGTAGTCTCTGCCTACCCCTCTGGGAAACAGGCGTGAATCTATGTATGTATGGATTATACATATGTAGAAACACTCAGACCAAGACAAACATCCATGTTCATGCACACAAATGTTTGACTTGACCGGGAATCAAACCCGCGACCGCATGCGTGGCAGTCGGTTACACTAACTACTACGCCATCGAGGTCGACGACGACATTGTATTGTTTGCGGTAATTTTGTATATTTTCACTGCTCATTACACAGTCCCTTATATCTGAGAGGTTTATGAATCTAAAAAGTAATCTCTGCTATAAATTGTGTTCTCTTCCTTTCTTATACAATACATGTCCAATATACTCACTGCTCCTATTTTAGAAAAGCAAAGCACTGACTGAGCAAACTCCAACAGTAGCACAAGTCATAATAACAAGACTAATAGCCCCGGAATGGTACGTTCACCTCACTGATTTTACCAATAATTGAGGACATTATTGCACAAAGCTATAATTGTTGTTTAAACCCACATGTCAATATTTCATTTCGTGCTTTCTAAACTCGCAACGTACCATCATTGTTTGATCCAATTACTGCTTGCTCTAATTATGCCACTCACTCATGCAGTAATTTAACCTAAATCCTTTGACGGGAACGGCTGGGCGTTTGGACAATGGCTGCCAGTGTGTGACTATGATAATCTAGACGCTGCCACGCTGGTCTCTAAAATTCTAATCTAAGGAGGCGCGGCTAGATGATTAACTTATAAATTCGCTTTTTAATTAAGATTCGTGAAAGTTAATGATAACGGCAGGTCAATAAAATTAGATTTTAAGACGCTTTATAAATATACGAAGTGTTTTCGGTGAACAGAACTCTACATAAAGGAATCCTGGACAAATCATAGCAAATTACATCTATAGAGAGTCAATTAACGGAAAGCCAGAATTAATAAAAATATTATTGTGTCTGTGCCCAGCGATCCAATGTTTAAAAGTAAGGCAGGAAGAATAGTGTAAATTGCAGTCAGGTATTGGAATATGCTCTGAAGGCTATATTTAATCACTAATGTTTCCATTAATTGACTGTCTAAAGACAAAAAATTTACAGAAGTTCCATAGTAATGTTTAGATATTCAGTAGTATATGTAAACTAAAAGACATTTGTCTGACGAGTTTACGATCCATTCTAATAAGATCATCTCTATTCAACCGGCACGTGTCTGGATAACAAAATAAGCGCTTTTGTTGTATCTCTTTGAATTATTCTATTCGAGTAGTGGGTGTGCTCGTATTTGCATTATAAACAATCCATTACCGTCAAAATTTATAATCATAAACACGCCGGCATTTTCTTAAAGGGCTGAAGAAGTGTATTACTTGCCATGAATATTTAATTTTATAGTTTCTTTATATAATCAGATAACAACATATTCACATCAATAAGATAACTTTTACTGCAGATTTAGGATGATAATATTCAATATAATTAAAATCGTCATATCGCAAAATTTATTACTATTTTGATAGTAGGCGACATCAGAATAAGGAAGTAGAAATACTCAACGCTATAGAGGCAGCATTAGATCAATTCTTTCTTTTTTTTCGTGTGGTTAGTGGCCAACCTGTCGTCAAGAGTTGTTCAAGCCGCCCGTAGGCCTCTGACATGGCTTAACGACTGCTGTTAATTTGACAACAACCGGGACCGACTTTTTACGTGCCCTCCGAAGCACGGAAACGCTCAGATGAAATATCACTAAGCGGTCACCCATCTATAGACTGACCGCACCCGACGTTGCTTAACCTTGCTAATCGTTTACCGATCAGTGAGTGCAACTGGCTATGAGCGCCTTAGATCAATAAGATCTTATTTATCATCAGAGATTTTTAATTATACAAATTTTTAATCTGATTAACCGTAAAACATTTATTATTTTGATAGCTACTACAAAAAGGGAACTGCGTAAAATAACCGCATAAAAATAAATTTTCTTTAACGAAAAATAGTAACCATGACCATGAAAATTAATTATTTGACATAATTTTTATTGAATCTAAGCCTTTTTTTTCCTAGCCTACGTTAAAAGGCCATTAAGAGGTAACCAAATTTTAAAAGGCAGAAAATTGCGTAACTTCTCATCGTTTTACGCTAATATTGTTATCACAAAGGCCTTTTTCACCGAATTGGTACGAAAATACAAAAACCTTTCATTACCGTCATTCGATTGTGTTACAAATTGCTTTTTTTATCGCTTCTCTATCCAAAAGTAGATTGTAAACGGCTGTGAGTCATAAACAAACAACGGATTTGTGATTTGTATGGCGGCGCTCCTATTACTCAACCGCGAGAAGAGGTACCTTTGCGACTCCCACATTACAGTTATCTGTTGTATCGAGAGAGATGCTCTTGAGGTGTTGGTGACTGCCATTTTCTTTAAGATAGATTCAAGGATGAACCGGTTAATTGTATTTAATCAAAGTTGTGTTGTGATGATAATTCCATCGCATAAGATGCCGCTAATGCCTGCGATCGGTTTCGATTGTCAGTTCAGACAGTGCTTTTGGAATCTGTTGTCAAGCTCTCATAGCAGCAGGGTTTCCCAAAAAATATGCGGTAGACGTCAGTATGGTTTCGACCTTGCCACGTAATAGTTGGGTCTAACCCGCTTTAGCGGCGTGGTTGACCCAGGAATGAACTAACTGGAGATAACACGATTAAAAGGTTTATATTTTAGATATAAACTTGTACTTGTACTTGTACGTTTCTCGACCAGATCGGAGGCGTCCTGGACAAAGGCCAGGTTAAGAGCTCCTTGAACCGACGGGCGTGTATGAGGAATGTGATGAAAGTGAATGAAGCCAGAGAAGTGTGTCAGGATCGTAGCAAATGGAAATCCGTAGTCTCTGCCTACCCCTCTGGGAAACAGGCGTGAATCTATGTATGTATATATGTACAAAAAATAACCCGAATTATACAATATATATCGAAATGGAACAGAATCTCAGGCGTGGTTCGTGAAGGCTCACTACGTGGTCTGGATAGCTCCAAAGACCACTTAACTTAGACAGCGCAGCGCAGCGGATGGAGACAGCATCTTTTTTTTTCTGTGTGCTAGTTGTTGGCCTCAGATGGCCTTTACAAGTTTACGTAGACTGTGGGTGAGCGCAGAAGGCTCCCAACCCGTAAAGACAGCATCTGGGCGCGGTCTTGCTTATATAGGAACTCCCGCCGGGCAGGAGGGGGAAGAGGGGCGCCACCACTACATCCCCAGTCCCCGTGACAACCTGTACCTACGTGTTACGTGATTTCAAACATAGCTGGCTAAAATTACTGTTTTAAAACCATCACTTACCACTTCGACGTTATACAAATGTAAGTCTATGAATGTATTACAAACTCATAACATCATAAATCCCGTTTGCTTCCACTTAGTGTGGGAGACCAACTGGTTATCAGGCGCTATACCATCTAATTCGAAATTAGTATGCCGAATTACCAGCGCCTACACATCACAAACCCGTGGAATGAGTACACCGATACAAGTCTAAACAATAAGTTCATTAAGCCCACGTGAGCGGACATCATTAATTATTCTATTTTGTTTGAAGCCCCTCATTCTGAATATATTGTTTCGTGAATATTATTAATGGATGAAAACTTGGGCGGTGTAATAATAGCAGAATACGTTTTGTTGTTGTTTTGCAAGGAGGCTATGAAGACCTTGAGAAGAATCTTAAGTGGTAGAGACTGATGGTGCTTGTGTTGGGAGGTACAAAACAAATGATCAGCGTCTGTCTGCCAACTCTTATGGTGGTGCGGTTCCAGATGGCTGTGTGAGCAGTCAGATAATTTCATTATTGCAGTCGCTTGTAGTCATATCTATACTAATATTATAAAGCTGAAGAGTTTGTTTGTTTATTTGAACGCGCTAATCTCAGGAACTACTGGTTCGAATTGAAAAATTATTTTAATGTTGGGTAGCCCATTTATCGCGGAAGGCTAGAGGCTATATAACATCACGCTACGACTAATAGAAACGGAGCAGCAACGAAAAATGTTGCGAAATCGGGGAAAATTCTCCTATATGAAGCAGACGATGTTGCGCTGGACGGCTAGTCTACCATATAAAATACAGGTACAGGTCCTGATCGTTCTGCTACTGTTTATGGTTTGATGCATATACATATACATACATATACATAGATTCACGCCTGTTTCCCAGAGGGGTAGGCAGAGAGTACGGATTTCCATTAGCTACGATCCTGACACATTTCTCTTGCTTCATTCACTTTCATCACATTCCTCATACACGCCCGTCGGTTCAAGGAGCTCTTAACCTGGCCTTTGTCGAGAACGCCTCCGATCTGATCGAGAAACGTTCGCCTAGGTCTTCCTCTTGCGACTGTTCCATTCACACTAGCCTTATAAACTTTCTTAGTCAGTCTTTCCTCGTGCATTCTTCCTACATGTCCAAACCAGCTTAACATACCCTTTTCTATTCTTGTAACTATATCCACTTTCATGCCGCATCTCTCTCTGATCACACTATTTCTAATTCTATCTGATGCTTGATGCTTGTAAATAAATATGATTTATTTACACGGACGGACCCTTGCGCCGAGTGTTGTGGGTTCAAATCCCACACGGGACAAAGTTTGTTTGATCCACAAATGTTTGTTCCGAGTCTGAGTGTTCTTTTTGTCCGTTGTTTGAATGTTTGTAAAGTCTCACGCCACACAGGAATAATTCTTAAAGCAGTAGTTGTGTTTTAAAAAAAATAGAAATGAATATGTAAATATTAAAGTAGGTAATTTACGACTTTTAAAAAAGTAACATCGATACATTTTTGCTCGGAGTCTATTTATACATGATCAGTAGGTTATTATTATTGAATATTATATTTATATACATCATGCTATTGCGCCATTTTATTTGATTTATATTTATATATATTAATTATATAATAATTATATAATAATATACTCATCAATTATAATTTATATATATCTTACGTATGTATTTATTTTTATTTTTTGTGTTTGTAAAATATTAAAGAGTAGCTGATGTACTATCGACTCCAGCGACGGATGAGAAAGAAAGAAAGAAAGAAAGAAAATACGTTTATTTGCAACAGTACACTTACAAATATGGTTAGCAAAAAGTAAAGTAAAAAGGAACAATAACATTACTGCAGCAAATAGGTCGCAACTCAGCAAGATGCTAGTTGTAAACAACTAGCGCTGGTCTTCCGTTGCGACTCTGTTTATAATAATAATATATAATACATAATATATATAATACTAATAAAATGATATTATAATATTTATGTTTAAATTAAACTAATTTTATTTGACAAAAGCTATAATAAATAACTGATGTGTGAATCCGAACGCATCCCCATGTGTCAAGACTGACAGTGAAAAACGACAAATAACTGACTGCGCTAACGCAATAAATGACCACTTCTAAGGTTAAAATCGCATAGCAGGCCAACACTTGGTACCCGTACCCGTGACACGCCCCTTTCTTTGTTTGAGTTTTTTACACTTTACATTTGTTAACTGATTCTAAGGCGATACAAACTCAACTGGTCAACATGGGCAAGCGAAAATTTTTCTGAAATGGTCATCCGTCGCTGGAGCCGACAGTACGTCCGGGCGTCACTTGGGGTTACCACATAATATCAGGATTGGTTTGAGGTATAAACCGCAAACCAACAACAAACCTGAGTGGTAACCTCGTTTCTCATTATATATGTAGTTTTTTTTGTTTTCTGTGTTATAATATCTGTATAAGAACGTGTACCTATATTTTGAAAATTAATACTTACTTACTTATTTAATGAGTGATCTGTTGATAGACTGATGACGATGATGGCTTTTCATCATTTGAAATCACACTCATCACACTAATTTTAGTTGTATGTGAGTTCGAACTAGTCAGACTCAGCGTAGTGCCAAGGTGATCACCGTTGCCATCGCACTATCCGCGCAAAACCAGTGATATAATCAGTTAAAAAAAAATGCGGCGGTCTTTGGGGACTGCCAATAGAAGTGAAAACTTTCATTCTTGATCATAAACACTTCTATAAAAACAAAATTATAAACCAAAAATAATTCAAAAATGGAAAGCGTGCATTTGACACACGCAGTCGAAGCGCGTAACTATGGTTACATATATCAATATATAATGACATATATCAGCAATATTATTGGTCGAATTTCGAGCACTAGGCGACCGCTAGTATTCTAAAATAATTCAAAAATGGAAAGCGTGGAAGCGTGACGATGACGCGAGTTCTATGATTTTTGTTCACCCAAGAAGTGCTTAACGCGCCTAAAGAAGTATTCACTTCAATAACAACTTAACCGATAGCCACTTCGATACACCTTATTCAGATTTAAACGTACAGCAGGAAGTAACTAGCACTCGCTACTTACTATTCATTTTAAGAGCCTATTATACTATGACACGTGATTAATACCCATAATTATGTACCACAGGGATCATGTTACACTGGTTGCTCTCAAGGTGCTTAGAACGGTATTAATATGGCGCTCGTAAAATCTCGCCCATTAACTTTATAGGATCCACATTAAACTGAAGGTTCCTTTAATCTGAAGATTTACTTTACCTTTTTCACTGATCCCTTTTTATCGTTACGGAGTAACACTGTTAGAGCGTTGCCTGCACGGATACGCAACTATGGAATTGAACCCAAGACTTCACAATCGTTCTCAATCATAAGCAGAAATGTATGTCTAATTGAATAAGGCAGGCTAGTCTAGTCTAGTCCTGATCAAATAACGTTTTTGAATATACATACAGACATTGCAGATAATCTGAGTCTATGTGATTCATGCCTGTATTTCCCGAAGATGAAGAAGACAGTTGTGTGTTATTACACCTATTTACTAGTACTAGCGGTCGCCTAGTGCTCGAAATTCGACTAAAGTTTGCTTGTAAGACATAGCTGATATATGACACTATATATTGATATATGTAACCATAGTTACGCGCTTCCACTGCGTATGTCAAATGCATGGTTGTGTGCGTGTAGTGTTTTTTCATTAATTTAATATATTTCTAATGCATATTTTATAAAAATATTAGGATTCGCCCCTCCTTCTCCATATAAACGTTAACTGTGCCAAATTACATACTCCTCCGTCCGCGCAATTTTCGTAAAAAGGGGTACAAAGTTTTTGCTTCACGTATTAATATATAAATAGTTCGATTTTGATATTGTCCCTAAATGATACGTTGCCAAATGTTGTTATTGAAATGAAAATTTGCTAGACAATTGTGTATGAAACATTATAGAGCCCTAGCAAAGTTAATGCATATTATCGAACACAACATTTTTCGTGGCATGAGGGCCCCTCCTGTATAAAATAAGGAGAATGCTTCCAATAAATTACTATTTCTTTATAAAATCATACTAGATGTTCCCGCGGTTTCACCCGCGTTTTTCGTTATTGCGCCGCCCCCGTGGGTCGTAGCGTGATGTTATATAGCCTATAGCCTTCCTCGATAAATAGGCTATCTAACACTGAAATAATTTTTCAAATCGAACCAGTAGTTCCTAAGATAAGCGCGTTCAAACAAAGAAACAAACAAACTCTTCAGCTTTATAATCTTTATGTATGTAATTCTTTTGTACGTGTGTTGACAGTGATCTCCTCCTAAACGGCTGGACCGATTTTCTCTTTTGTACATGACGTCTGTCGGGACAGCTAGTATTAGTGTAGATTTGCATGAGCGCCGCTTTTTTGTAACCTATTTAACACTTAGACACAGCCGCAATTTCTTTGCCGTATGCGTAAATCCTGAAGAAAAGAGAAAGTGGAATGAGTGAGCGAGTTGTTGGCGAATTGCGTCACAATGACATAATGACCGGCTGTTCCTTCGCGTTTCTATTTGACCCTTCGTTTCTAACGACGTTTGTAATTTGCGCGACAATCACGACGTGATGGCCTAGGCGACCTATTCGTTCATCCAGTGACGTAAGCGTATGCACAAGCTATGGCGTAGCGGATATGGTGTCCGGTTTTGGTAAAAAGTTGACTGCATGATGATGCAATGGTTTAGGTGGTTTGGCTACTGCTAGTGCTAAGCGTTATAATCTTACTAATATTTGCGATATAAAAATACTTTGAAATTAAACTACTACATACGGATTTTATCGCTTTGTTTATTTGACAACAACATAACAAATAATCAACGCGATAAAATACGTATATAGTAGTTTAATTTCAATGAATAACATTCGCGTAAACAGAAAACAATTTTATACAAATACTTGTTCCAAGTGCTTTGTGTCCATTGTTTCATACATACATATATTGACGTCTGTTTCCCAGAGGGGTAGGCAGAGACTACGGATTTCCATTTGCTAATATCCTGACACACATCTCTGGCTTCATTCACTTTCATCACATTCCTCATACACGCCCGTCGGTTCAAGGTGCTCTTAACCTGGTCTTTGTCCAGAACGTCTCCGATCTGATCGAGAAACGTTTGCCTAGGTTTTCCTCTTGCGACTGTTCCATTCACACTAGCCTTATAAACTTTCTTAGTCAGTCTTTCCTCGTCCATTGTTTTAATATTTGTAAAATTCCTCGACGATGTAATTTGAAAGAGTGTTTGAGTTTCAAGCAAATATGTTTTCATTGGCTCAACACCTATCATATCCTTTTACCTGAAACTAGCAACTAACATAATTGCATCTTCATTAAAGTCACTAATCAATTAATACTGACGTTCGTAACTGGTACTTTAAATTAATACATGATTTCTGACTTTGACCTAGACTTTGTGACGTAACGATGGATTTAATCAGTAATGCAATAAATGAATCTACGAGCTCTCAAACATAAGTACAATATTTTCTGTTCTGGGCTACCAGTCATTATCGTCTAACACACATAATATGGTTTTGAAAAGTCATAGGCTTGTTAGGCCTTGACGTTAGACCATAAAATATTTTCTCCTATTATATCCTACCTTCCATTGTTGAGCTGTCGGGGTCAGTATATAAAAGAGTAGTGCTTTGTTTGTCCATCCGTGTTCGCTTCCGTCGTGAAAGCCGCTCGCTTTCACTCAATAAATTAGTGCAGTTATGTGTCTGACAGGTCAAAAGGGCCTGCGATTGCATTGGCTTTTGAAATTGGAACTTCGACGATTTGACAATACGTTCGTGAATGCGGTAATGATGGCACAAATCTGTATTTTCTATTCAAACAGACATTTTTTTTAACTATTGGGCAATACCTTAACGACGATGGAAAATATCGTAAAGAAAACAGCGGTAGCCATCTGGGAAACTGATAAATTGCCACGTAGAGTTCTCCACTTTAATCTCCAGGCATATAAGTTATCAGGGAGTTATAGGCATATTAATTTGTTAATTATTATTTTCTTTAATGGTGAAGGGAAACGTTATGTGAAACTCTGCATGTTTGAGAGTTCTCCATAACGTTCTCGAAGATATGTAAAGTCTGCCAACCCGCAGTGGGCGAGCGTGATGAACTATGGCCTATTCCTTTTCACACTGAGGAGAGGCTCGTGGGACAGTTTATACAGGGTTTTCTTTCTTCTTTCTTTTCGTGTGGTTAGTGGCCAACCTATTGTCAAGAGTTGTTCAAGCCGCCCATAGGCCTCTGACATGGCTTAACGACTGCTGTCAATTTGACAATAACCGAGACTGACTTTTTACGTGCCCGCCGAAGCACAGGGCTGATGTTATATACCTCAAGGATTATGGGTCTTACGATAAAAATGTCATGACTTTTTACTTGCCTATTGTTCTACTTGCTAAGCTAAGAAGGTTAGCTGGAGCAATTAATAAGTACATTAATAATACGTAATCTAAATAATAGTAATCTTTTAAATCGGTTGAAAATTCTTGTCTGCATTGGGAAAGTGGCTCGCTAATTACTATTATGCACGACGTGTTGTAAGTCCGTGTCTGATACACCGACAGTAGGGTCAAGTGCAGCTGTTCTTTGAAATTTTATTTTATTAGTTTTCACAAAACACAGCTTTTCCGGCTGGAAAAATTTACTTTTAAATTATCAATATGCTGAAACTAGACAATAAAATAATCATAGTGTCTGGGCAAGATCTTCAACCCTTACTAATATTATAAATTCGAAAGTAACTCTGTCTGTCTATCTGTCTGTCTGTCTGACTGTCTGCTACCGTTTCGCGGCTATACCACTCAACCGATTTAGATGAAATTTGGTACAGATATAGTTTAAAACCTGGGGAAGGACATAGACTACTTTTTATTGATGTAGGTACCACGCGGGCGGAGCCGTGCGCAAAAGCTATTAGTTTATAAGGTTGTTGCCTATGTTTGAATTTGTTCATTATTTTAACACAAGCAAATAGCAATCAAAGAAATCTTTTTGTGCAGACAGTATTATATAAAATTGGTTGTAAAATAAGGCAGTAATTAATATTTTAAATTTAAATACAAAAAAGTGGGGCTGCAGCGTAGTGTATGTATTTGACTTAAATAATAAAAAAACTGTGAGTCAATTATAAGTCACTTTAATGCTGAAAGAAGTCATCTTAAGGGAACCTGCATGTCTGTCAGACTATTCTCTCTGTAAAATTTTAAATGTGTGAAGTCAGTCAATCCGCAAAGACCAGCATGAGTCTTTTTTCCAATTTTTCGTACGCTGTGGAGAGGCCCGTATCCAGCTCTAAAACATTTAATAAACAAAGCTAGCAGCACTATACATTTTCGAGCCCTGGCACTTTCATGATTTCAACCTTTGGAATGTCCTGCAATGCAGTATGACGCGTCAGTGCGACAGCTGTTGGCTATAAAAGAATCGTTTCAAACATAGTGAAAACCCGCCGACTCATCGCGCACTATCCATAACAAAAAGGCCTATAGACTTTAAATTTGGCACGCATGTTTCTTAAGACTCTTGTCTTGTGTCGAAAGTCCTAACGTCCAGTGAACTGACCTCTCATTTGTATCCAGGTCTATAGACTTACAGGTCTGCTTAGAGCGGTTATTATCAGTATCTAACTCTCCGTCACCGAACTCGAAGCATGAACATGACTGTGTATACGAATTTTCGCTTTCTTTGTGCATTTTTAATGTCTTCCAATATAGATAAACCGCTTCACGCTCTCTTAATAAATTAGATGCAAGATTAGTACGATGATGTTACTGGTTTTATAGCGTGTATCAGAAAGTTGTGGTCGTATAAAAGGGTTGTAAAGTATACCGGATACATCATCTGGTCTGTCAAGAAATAGATGAACAAATGCTGTAAGCTAAAAAAGAATAATCATGATTAAGTATATATCCTCACGAATATTTTAAATGCGAATGTGAGTTCGTTTGTTTTTTACGCTTTTACGCCTTAAGTACTTGATCGATCATCATGAAATTTCGCATATACGATGTCAGTGGAACAGAAAAGGACATAGGGTACCTTTCATCCAGAAAGAAGTACTGCTACTAATAATATTATATCAGATTCATGTATATACAGTATATATGTACGTTTATCCATTGTCTAGTACCCATAGTACAAGCTCTGCTTAGTTTGCGCTAGATGGTTTGTGTGTATGTGGTAGAATATTATTATTATTATGCCAAATTTTAAGTTTATAGTCTTGAAACTTGTAAAGATTACGCGGTGACTCATATAACTTGTATATAGACAAAAACGTCGGTTGTCCTCCACCAAGGCCACGAGGTTCACAACTAAATGCCATTTATGTATATAGTTCTATATAAACCTATGTAGGTATGTATTTTGAAGACAACGTTTTACACCGATCGCTTACAAACATCCTAACTATAGAATACTATGTTTAGTTAGTTCAAACTTAAATAACTGTACGAAATTCTAGTAAGGTATTTTAGTTCATTAGCATAAAAAGCCATAAACAATTAAGTTAACTTTACTACGTTAAGCCTTCCTACTCAATCAATATTTCCCATAAATACATAGTTTCATGTATTTATCTTCAAAGAAGTAACCAGAAGTGTAGTATTACAACAACATTTTTCAGAAAGTCAGAAGTAACGGAGACCCTCAGTAGTGAAACGGAGTCTAGATCTGTATCCGGTAGCCGGCAATAGACACGCCCCTTATTACGAGGAACAAAATGGAAACAAAACCTCATTTACAAGTTTAACCATATTTCCATTAGTAATCTTCTCCCTAGCCTTTATTATACCCAAGTCACTTGGGGTCGGCTTTCTGGTCTAACCGGATTTGACTGGATATCAGTTTTTACACGGAGCGACTGCCACCTGACCTTCGCAACCTGAAGGCTAACGATAACCTAAAGCTAGACCAGTGTCAGGATATTGGAGGGCACTAACTTCCCAATAACGACTGCCATAGATGTTCATGGCATCTGGGACCGACGGCTTAACGTGCTCTCCGAGGCACGAAACAAGCGATAATTGTCAATCAATACGCACATATTTCGAAAAGTCATATAACTTCTATTTATCTTATCTTATCTTATGTGGGGGCCAGTCAGTGCAGACCGGCGACACTTCGACCCAGTGGGATCTTTTGTGTTGACACACTCCCAATAACGACTGCCATAGATATTCATGGCAGCCGGGACCAACGGCTTAACGTGCTTTCCGAGGCACGGAGCAGGCGATAATTGTCAATCAGTACGCACATAATTTCGAAAAGTCATATAACTTCCGAAAGTCAGAGGTGCGCGACGTGGGTTTGAACCCGAGACCCCATTGCAGTCTGTTGGTCTCCCCACTGAGCTATCGCTGCTCCTTATAACTTGCATTAGTATTACCCGCGCTATTATCATTTGACACCGATTCATAGTTGTCGACTTAATGATTCATGTTATCTAATAGTGCGATATTGTTTCTTCAGTCATTATGTGTTACCTCATATGTGAGTACTGTACCGCGTGTCGTAATGAGAGCGAAAAAATATGTATACCATGTAAACTATTCATGAGTAATGTAGGTGTTGTTTTATTGCGAAATAGCTGGTTTTTATCGCATTTGGGATGGTACTGTTTTAGCATATTACGCGACTATGTGGCGCAGAGGTAGGCAATGCGATTTCTGTGTCGGCTGAATCTATACTAATATTATAAAGCTGAAGAGTTTGTAAGTTTGTTTGAACGCGCTAATCTCAGGAACTACTGGTTCGATTTGAAAAAATCTTTTAGTGTTGGATAGCCTATTTATCAAGGAAGGCTATAGGCTATATAAAATTACGCTACGACATACGGGGGCGGCGCAGTAACGATAAACGCGGATGAAACCGCGGGAACATCTAGTTCAATATAAAGTTGTTTTTCTGTCAAGAAATTCTTATAAGTTGCCCAGATTGAGGAAGTTAGCGGTGTTGTACCCATGTGCCTCGGAAAGCACGTAAAGCTGTTGGACAGCCTCTGATCTTTCATTGGTCATGTCGGTTTGGCGTCCTATCTGACTGTAGGAGAGTGGGAATATAGAGTGCACTTGTTTTTGCGCACACTCTTGTGGCACACTCTAGCGAAGCCGCGGGCAAAAGCTAGTTTATCTCAATATTTAGAAGAGAAATATAGAATTGCGCGGGCTCAGAATAATTATATAGCAAACATATTACTAGTTAGGTACTGTAAGTGTCTTTTGTACTTTGTGTTTAGATAAAAATTAGAATTGAAGTATTTATGCACTAAATCAGCGTTGAACACACAAATTAAGATTAAATGTAATATTACAATAAAAATAATAATATTCTATCACATACACACAACACCATCTAGCCCAAACTAAGCAGATTTGCATATTATACATAGAAATACCCAGACCAAGACAAACATCCATGTTCATGCACACAAATGTTTGACTTGTGCGGGAATCTAACCTGCGACCTCAGGCGTGACAGTCGCTTACACTAACCACTACGCCATCGAGATCGACAAAATAGTACGATATTTTATTCATATATTTTAGGTACCTACACATTATTAATTAACATAACGGTATGTTCTAATCCAAAGGCGAAAAAATAAATTTTACAAGTATACCTATATATGTAATTAAAATGCATCCAGAAAACCTTTTCATGAAATATATAAATTAAAACGTACCATACAATTTCTGCTTGTTAGTTCTCACGCAATTTTCTATATACTCGCTCTTAGATGGCCTGACGAGATCCGCAGTCGATAATCTGCAGTAATAATCTTGATTAATTATTATAAATATTGTTACCGTATAAATACGCATTTTTGCTGTGTATGGGCCGTGTAAACTCTAACAAGAATCTTAAGCTTCTGTATAAGAAGTGCATAAATAACTGTACCATAAAGAAAGAAAGAAATAAATATATTTATTCGCCAAGAATATGGTACATTAGATATTGACATCAAGTAACAGCCCGACATATTCGCCTATAACAGGCATGCGAATATTTGCTTAAGACTAGTTAGTATACATACATTAATTATCATGTTACATTTTAATTTAAATAAAGTTAATTTTTAAGAACGATTAAACAAAAAATTCGTTCAGATGTAAAAGCACTTTCCAAGTAACCAAAATTTTAATGTTGTTTTGAATTGCTGCATAGGTAGTTCTCTTATTACTTGAGGGATCTGGTTATAAACTTTTATTGACATTATGTAGCTATTTCTATAACGAAGAGTACTTTTACACAATTCATGTCTTAGTTTAGTTGGGTCCCTTTTTAAGAATTTACTATCTTCACTAACCTTTGTAAAGAATCTTTTATTATTTTTAACAAACGTACCAATTTCCACAATGTATAATGATACCAAGGTCAGCACACCTAACATCTTAAATATAGGTCTATAGCTTGTTAGAGAAGATACGCCAGTTATTGCCCTTAAACATTTCTTTTGTACAATAAAAGCTCTCGTTATATGTGTAGAATTACCCCACAACAGTATGCCATATCTCAGAACCGACCCTACGTAACCATGATAGGCATTGAGAGCTGCTTCTATTCTACTCGTCTGAGATCCTTAAAGATCTGTTAGAATGTTAAATTTAATATTAAAAAGAAAGAAAGTAAACATACTTTATTTTAAAAAACACGAAATCTTACACAATATCATATAATTAAATATGTAAATTTTTTAAGAGAACACATATATTTAATAAACCCTGCGCCATAAATGCCACGTTTCAAATGTGCCACCCAGCAATACCTATGTACATAAACTTTGGTCACCCGCTTACGCTACGAGATTGCCATGAAGGTATATATAAACATTGCTTATCTATACCTTCATGGATATAGTATATAGTAGTTGTAGATGCATGTATTAATCATAACTAATATTATAAACGTGAATCTGAGTTTGTTTGATTGTTTGTTACACTTTCACGCCTGCCAGCTTCGGTGTTTCCCGAGCGTTATGATATGTCCTTCTTCAAACGAGGTTTAAAGAGAGTTCTTTCACGGTAGGCAGCGGCTCTGCTGTGTCCTGACATTGCTGAAGTCTATGAGCAGCGGTTACCACTATCCATCAGGTATCAAAACAAAAACTACTCGATTACTGTTTCCGAGGAATAGAAATTTATTGATATAACCTACATTAAGGCGAGCGAAGCCACGGACAAAGTCTAGCCTAAGAATATTTAGTAACGTCATCAATGTATCGTATTGCAGTTGATAGAGATATTTTGCAAACATGCAAAAATATTGCTTATCCAAAATATAGAACATTACGGTTAAATTTACGCTTGCCATTGTCCATTGGGTATAATATAAATATAGTTTTAATTACGTATATCGATGTTTATTCATTTTATGGCATATTACATTATTTACATGGACAAAAGCAACAATCATAATTTACGACTTAACTAATTTATATTAAATACGTGAAGCAAAAACTTTGTACCCCTTTTTACGAAAATTGCGCGGACGGAGGAGTATGTTATTTGGCACAGTTAAAGTTTATATGGAGAAGGAGTGGTGAATTCTAATATTTTTATAAAATATGCATTAGAAATACATTAAATTAATGAAAAAACACTACACGCACATAACCATGCATTTGACACACGCAGTCGAATCGCGTTCGTAGTATTTCGGCATTGTTCGTCTGACGTCGTACAATTCTTTGTAACTATGGTTACCTATAGGTACCTATAGGTAACCATAGTAACAAGTTTTCTTTATTACAATAAATAGTACCTTATTTATATGTAATAAAGAAAAAGGAAAACAAACTAGCAATCTTAGGAGTTTTGGTCGAATTTTGGCCACTAGGCGAGCGCTAGTTTATATTAATTACTTCTATCGAAAGTTACAAAACAGTTTATAATACACAATAACAAGACGGCTTAGTAAACCGTAATTGTGTACTAACATACTTAAGTTAATAATAATTATGTTTATAAAGCTCAAACAATGGTATATTTGTCTACTTCGAGATGTTTCGCAAGTGAACAAAGATATGACTTGTGAAACACCATAAAACGGTTAAATGAAATACAAACTTTAGCGATTACACCACATGCTGCGGTAGTGATCAGAAGCAGACTGTGAGTTCTTAGGTTCTTGTCCTGGAAAGGGTTGTTTATGTAGTATTGGTTTCTCAGAGACAGCACGAATTGCATATCTTTTTTTTATTTTTTATTTTTAATTATAATCTACCACATTCATACAACACCATCTAGCCCAAACTAAGCAGAGTTTGTAATATGGGCAATAGACAATGGATAAACATACATATATACTTTTTTGTTTGTATATACATACATATTATACTTAGAGACACCTAGACCAAGACAAAAATCAATGTCCATGCACACAAATGTTTGACTTGTGCGGGAATCGAACCCGCGACCTTAGGCGTGGCAGTCGGTTACACCAACCACTACGCCATCGAGGCCGTCTGTACTTAAAATGGCAGTGTTATTGGAATTTTTCTGTCTTGAAATTCTCAATAGCACTACGGAGTGTGGAACTGTGTCTGTTAGACAGAAATCGACTTGCTGCTATTACGTGAAACCTAAAACATGACTAGTGAATGGTAGGTGTAACACATTACTGAATACCTCTTCAAGGATTATAGGCGTGATGTTATGTTTGTATATATGAACACTGTCGATGAGAAGACCAGCATTGGTCTCTTGCGCGGATAACGCATGTAATCTCTTCACGAAGAGTCAGTATTTCGTAAGCTCCTTATGCTATCTCTACTTAATATTGTCTTCTGTTTACGCGAATGTTATTCATTGAAATTAAAGTACTATATACGGATTTTATCGCGTTGTTTATTTGACACTTTATTACAACATTTTAAAAACTGTTACACTACTTTTACTATTAAACTTTACTAATTTTCATGCTAATTAAATTATTGAAACTATTAAAACTATTACTATACTATTATATTATTTATATTTGTGTTTACATTTTCTCTACTATTCCAAAAGTACGTCAGTTGAAGCATATGATAACGTTACTAGATTTTGCCCGCGGTTCCGTTGGTGTAGGTTATGTTAATTAATTTCTATCCCTCGCGAACAGTACTTTTCTCAGAGTGAAAGGTACCATATTATGTCCTTTTCTGTACCCTTGTGGCGGTGTATAGCTTACAGTGGGTTTATAAACGATAAGTTGGATTAACGTGCAGAAATAGAATTTATTTCACTTCACTTAAAATAAGACAATGTTAACTGCTAAACTATAGAATGTTAATGTTATAAGAAATGTTTGATGAGTACAAAATGTTGCAATCGGAACCCGATTGACGCGAATGTAAATGATGTACTGACTTATGCCTAATTTCTAGGTCAATATATAATATTGTTTATTGCGTGTATGCACACACAAGCACGTAGGTATGTACTATGTAGGAGTGTATGAGGTGTCCGGTTACATTACCCGAACAACCCCTGACAACGTGTATATGAAATTTTATGATGATCGATCGAGTAATTAAGGTGTGAAAGCGTAACAAACAAAGAAACAAACTTACATTCATATTTATCATATTAACTAAGAATACCGTCATTGGCTTATGCTATTTTGCCAATAGCAGTGTTTAATTTAATGTCTTAAAAAGCCTTGTATTTCCGAAAGCGTATCACTTCCCTTCAAAACAGACGGTAGGTACGTTTTAAGTCGGTCATTGAGGACGAGTTGTTAATTGAAAACGCCTGTGCTCTGTATTCTCTTTATTTGCGAGTATATGTGTATGTATAATGATTCGTTCACACTGCGAAACTAAGCTGCACTTTTTATTTTGTAGTTACTGGCTGTATGTGTATATTGAGGTGTTCTATTTACGAATCACAATTTGATAATTACGTAACTTTGATCGCTTATAAACAAATGATAAAATCCTAATCCTAACGAATATTATAAAAGCGAAAATGAGTTTGTTTGATTGTTACCTTTTTACACCTAAACCACTGAACCGATCATCCTGAAATTTTGCATATACGTTGTCAGGTGTACAGAAACGGACATAGGCTACCTTTCACCCCGAAAAAAGTTTCTGTGCCCGAGGAAAACAACAATAACTTTCTTATGATAATAGATGGCGCCACGTGTCTTTCGAATCATGATTGAATTATAATAATTATATTATTACAAGCAGAGTACAGCCCGAATTAATTGTCAAATTCTAGATTAACGCGAGCGAAGCCGCGGGCAAAAGGTAGTCAAAATATAAAATAGTGGGCTTGCATTAATCAAAAAAATATTAATTGTCTAATATATATCTACATTCAGTCTATTGTTCGTAAAACATTGTAAATATACATGTTTTTACATGATCACCGTTTTTGCCCTTGCTCCCTGCAATATTTTAATATCATTTTATAAAATAAATAAAGAAACGTAATGTAAAATTAATCTAGAAAACTATGTAATGTATGTCCTTTATTGTAGTTTTTGTGATACCTATTTAAATATTATATTACTATGGAACCCTCTGTACGCGAATCTAATCCATACTTGACCGTTTTTTACTGATACCAAGGAATGGGAAACAAGGGGCATTCAGCGAAACGTACATTTTACGAAAGTGACATTCTGAGAAAGGGACATTTTGTAACCTGTGGACATTTTGCGAAGTGGACATTCTGGGACTGAGCGCATCCGAGTTCATAGCCCGAGTTCCGTGTTCATAAGAAATGTGCTCCTATTGCTCATGAATTTTATTTTCTCTAACACTTAGCGGGTTATTCGTTGCATAACAAACGTTTCTCACTAGACACGAGACTTTACATAGGTACTCGTTAGAGGGTATTAGCGACTCACTGTTGTGCTCTTAGCTAAATGACAGATACTTTGTTGTTATCCGAACGAGTAGGCGATTTGTTTTGTTTTGTACGAGTCATGGGGTTCTCTATGGACCTCAGTTCGTAATTTGTTGAACATTTGAATGTTTTTTTTTGTCTGGATAGCGTAGTGGTGTGGTCTCACCACTGCCGCCGTACCGAGTGCAGTGGGTTCGATCTCCACACGGGACAAAAAATTGTATGATCCATAAATGGTTTTTCCGAGTCTCGGTGTTCTTTGTGTCCGTTGTTTGAATGTTTGTAAAGTCCGACGTAGTACAGGATTTATTACTAAAGAGATGTCGTTTAAAAAATTTAATAAAAATTTATCATGTCGGTAGTATCCCACTGCAGGGCAAGGATGCCCTACTCTCCTTCCATGTCTGACTAAACTCTCTAAAGATAAAGGATCCAGCTCATCTTATAATATTCGTCTGGCACGTCGTAGAATGAAATATAGCTTGACTTCTCAGATGCATAAATAAAAAAATGGCAGCAATTATTGACAGTCATAAGTTTAATTTTTTTATCTGAGTAAGGGATGGCGCAATGATTTTAGAGGTCATCGTACTAAAGTGGTTCTTAAGTAGGCCAAAGTCTTGTAGGGTTTGATTCCCATACGGAATAAAATATTGTGTGATCCACAAGTAGTTCCGAGTACAAGTTGGATATTCATTGTGATGGCACATCGATTATTTATCGTTTGTGCGACAATTTTCTTTTTTAGCGGGATGATATTGCAAGTCTACTTTCGTTGACGTATTTCAAAAAATGCCATTATGTAAACTTACCTGCTTGCGTTACGACTACGTATTTAAAAACTAAACATTCATATTTCCGATACCTGGAAAACCTATTAAAAATAATAGAATCTATTCTAATGTTTATAAGTAAAACTATTAGACCTAATCTAATAGTTGGAAGTTAAACAATTAGACAGCGCAATAATGATTATTGCTAAACAGAAACCAGCTATTGTATAATTGTAAAAGTTATTACAACAGGTGCATATAATTAAATCGATAGATTGGTTGCCAGTAATTACGCCTTGTCATAAAATTATTGGAGCGGTCATTCACCTCATTAATGCGTTAAGTTGACACAATACTTTGTATGTATGTAATGGACAAACTCAAGTACATAGCAGTCCAAAAACATCTAGCTGCACTTTTTTTATGTGAAAACTTCTTTAGCGGCGTTGTGCACTTTTTTGTGATGGGTAAAAAATGTTAAACTCGCGTCAGGACACGTGACCTGATCGAAAATTCGTAAGACGGAGGGAGAATTGTCATGTTTGTGTACGATATAGCGCAATAAATGAATATTGTATTTTACCACATAAATGATAGTACTTTTATACTGATAATTAAAGCAATTCGTGCAAAATTATTCCCTAACCATTCCAAAATATCAAAAATGCACAACGTTAATATTCAAGTTTTCACTTCTGCCGGCACTCCCGGAGTGCAACCCTTTTTTTATTTTTTGTCCCATGTGGGAATCGAATCCACGCTTGCCGCGGCGGCAGCGGCGAGGCGACCACTTAAACCACTACGCCATCCGTGCCGTCTCTTGCCTCTCTAATAGAAAGGCGTAAATAGATGTATGTGAAGTTTAAGGCAGATAAGTTTATAAGTTTCCACGTAAATCTATACTAATATTATAAAGCTGAAGAGTTTGTTTGGTTGAACGCGCTAATCTCAGTAACTACTGGTTCGAATTGATAAATTATTTTAGTCATGGATAGTCTATTTATCGAAGAACGCTATAGGCTATATAACATCATGCTACGACCCACGGGGGCGGCGCAGTAACTTTAAACGCGGGTGAAACGTGGGCACATCTAGTTTAAAAAAAAGAGGATAATTGGCCTCTTCCTGTATAACAGACGTTAATAAAAATTGCAGTTTATGCCATTTGGTGTCCAGTTCAAATCTTGTTGAATATGTGTACGTTTGAAAGACGGAAATGACAGAATATCTATATATTAATACGTGAAGCGAAAACTTTGGATCCCTTTTTACGAAAATTGGGCGGACGGAGGAGTATGAAATTTCGCACATTTATAGTTTATACAGAGAAGAAGGATCTATTTATCGAGGAACGCTATTGGCTATATAAAATCATGCTATGACCCACGGGGCGGGACAGTAACTATAAACGCGGGTGAAACCGCGGGCACATCTAGTGTATATATATTGTTGTACATTATGTATGACAACAAGGACGATCTGCTTTTAAACTGTTGCACTGTAAGAAAAAGTAGTCGCCTCGCCAACTGCCAGTTATGCTAGGTGAAGGCTCCACTGAGATAAAAATATTCCCTACATAAAATAATTGCGAGTATATTTTTGTGAAATTTATACTTATATGACTTCTCTCCACAGCTAAGTCTATATCCATATCTAAGTCTGTATCCATATTTAAGAATAATTACCTACCGTAAAATATTTATTTTGTCCAACTTACATCATTATCTTTTAAATATAATTATTTATTACCGTCATTTCGACAAGATTTAGATCTAAAACCGCGATAGAAGATAGTTTAATTTCAAATGTAAATTTTTCATATTCCCAAAATTGTTAAAATGGGCGCCTAGCTAATACCACTGCACTGAGACTTGTGATTTCGACCTTAAATGGTATCTACAAAAAATTGTGTGAACATTTGGACCAAGTGTTGATATTCTCTATGTCCGTCGTTTAAATATCCTGTCCTTGCAAAGACGACTTTCACAATAAATAATAATTAGTATGGCAACACAAAATGAATATTTACGAATGACAACCCTACCAGTTGTCACAGGCGTCAGGTTGTCGTGCTCGATTGGTCAAGTAACAGGTTCACATGTGGGTGGCGGATATCCCCCTCCCTCCCCCCAATAACGGTCTCGAAGGGTTAACATTATGCTCTGTTTACCGTTCGCAGTTACACTCACTTGTATAATAAACAAAACGTAAAAGTGCACTTACGTTTTCAACTAGAAACATTCAACATGGACAAGAACACACATAACATTGTGTGTATGTATGTTAAGAACAATGACGTAATCTACACTATCTATACTAATATTATAAAGCTGAAGTTTGTTTGTTTGTTTAAACACGCTAATCTCAGGAACTACTAGTACGATTTGAAAAATTATTGTAGTGTTGGATAGCCTTTTTATCGAGGAAAGCTATATAATATCACGCTACAACCGTTACGGTGGCGCAGTAACGATAAACGCGGGTGAAACCGCGAGTACATCTAGTATATTATATTTTTTGAAATACTATTCCGCGCTGGGTATAATTCTAGTATCGCGTGAGATTACAACCAGTCAGACAACGGCACTAAGAACTCCCAGACCCGGGACAACTATTTGTGGACCTCACAATTTTTAGTCCAATGTGAACCCACACTCGGCGCTGTGTAAACAAAACGTGCTATATAAAATATTTACAAAATATACCATAAGTACTTATTTAATTTTACGAGTATTTATCGAAAGGGTAACCAGAGACTCTTCTGGAAAATGTTGGGCCACTTGATACGAAATGACACTTTTATAAGAAACATCTTGGAAGGAAAAATAGAAGGCAGAAGGGGAAGAGGAACGCCAAGTAGGATGTTCATAGATCAAGTGAAAGAAAAGGTAAAAGTTACGTCGTATCAAGAAGTCAAAGCGTTGGCTGAAGATAGGACATTATGGAAGAGACTCCACCGACAAGAGCTTGGCTCTTAAATTGAACTACCAAAGACTACGCATTGCTTTTTTCATACAGGACATACAAATGTGAGACTGAACGTACTACATAGGTCATTGACTACTATTGTCTAATGGAAGTGTATATAAGTACATGTTCTAGGCCAAAGGATACTTCTGACTACTAAAAGTGTAATTTTAATGTAATTTACGAGCTTGTTAGCCAAAGTACGTACTTTAGAGTACAATATTTAATTACAATCATTAAGCAATGGATTTAACACCAAATTGTCTAATTGAACTAATTTCCGACGTTATAATTGTAGTCTTTACTGTACTTGCATTTTCGCAATTAGGAATCTATGGAAGCTTTTTACCATTTACCTATTTTTGTTTTAAATTACAGTTCGGACGCTCAGGTTGTGGAATGAACTCCCTGCCCAGGTTTTCCCACAAGACTACAGTATCGGGTTCTTCAAAAAGGGCGTTAAAAGATTTTTACAAGGTCGGCAACGCGCAAGTGATGCCTCTGGTGTTGCAGGCGTCCATAGGCTACGGTGACCACTTACCATCAGGTGGGCCGTATGCTTGTTTGCCACTTTAGTAGTATACATATCATTTCAATATTAGCTCTACAAACATTAAAACAATTTGACGAACCATTTGAATTAAAACCGGCGACTCTCGATTGCACGATCAACCTTAACCATTGGGCTGCTGCCGCTTTATTTTTAAACTAGATGTTCCCGCGGTTTCACCCGCGTTTACCGTTACTGCGCCGCCCCCGTGGGTCGTAGCGTGGTGTTATATAGCATATAGCCTTCCTCGATAAATAGGCTATCCAACACTAAAAGAGTTTTCAAATCGGACCAGTAGTTCCTGAGATTAGCGCGTTCAAACAAACAAACAAACAAACTCTTCAGCTTTATAATATTAGTATAGATAAATTATAATGTTATATTATTTAATAGCAGCGATAGCCTAGTGGGAATCCATTGAACTGCCACTGCCGAGTATGATCCCAGGGCACGCATCCCTGACTTTTCGAAGTTATATGCGTATTAAATAGTTAATTATCGCTCGCTTTAACGATGAAGGAAAACATCGTGATGAAACCTGCATGTCTGAGAGTTCTCCATAATGTTCTCGAAGATATGTGAAGTTTGCCAACCCACATTAGGCCAGCGTGGTGGACTATGGCCTAACCCTTCTCACACTGAGAAGAGGCCCGTGCCCAGCAGTGGGACAGTTAAATACAGGCCTGATATTATTATTATATGATTTAATACCTACCACTTCTGCACAATTTAGTTTCGAATAAGTGACCCCAATAACGAAGGTCAACTCACAATACCGAGCTGAGTTTCACTTGCACTTGACCGTTTAAATGTTAAGTCATAATGACCGTACTTATTTCACCATGATTCATTCATTATGTTGTATAGTATTCAAAGATTTAAAACATAGAAGAGACTTCACTGTACTTGCATCGCACGAAAAAGGATTCATATTAGAAAGAGTGATCTCACTCATTAGATACAGAATGATGGTGTATCATTTTCAATATAAGAGGGCTTGCTAATATGTACTATAATCCTAATCCTAATTCTAACTAATATTATAAAAGCGAAAATGAGTTTGTTTGTTACCTTTTCACGCCTAAACCACTGAACCGATCATCCTGAAATTTTGCATATACGTTGTCAGGTGTACAGAAACGGACATAGGCTACCTTTCATCTCGAAAAAAATACTGTTTCCGAGGAAAACGATAATAACGTTCTTATGATAATAGACGGCGCCACGTGTCTTTCGAATCATGATTGAATTATATTATTACAAGCAGAGTACAACCCGAATTGATTGTCAAATTCTAAATTAACGCGGGCGAAGCCGCGGGCGAAGCCGCGGGCAAAAGCTAGTACCCAATATATATTTTAAATGGCAACTTCTGCACTAGGAATAATTGTTATATCGTCGCGCCGGGGACTTAACAAACAATCAAATAAGGGACACAAATAACACTCTGATGCGGTGCAACCATTTGTGGATCACAAAATTTTTTGTCCCGTTTGGGGTTCGAACCTACAACACTCGGTGTCAATGGATAGGCGACCACTTAAACCACTACGCCATCCTATACTAAGTCTTTTATTTCTAATCTAGATGTCTGCTTGTGAATATTTCTTGTCAGAGGAACCGAATAGCATTTTGTCCAACACAAGAATCGTACCTGAGACCTCTTGCACAGCAGTCGTATACAATACCGCTGCATATCCAAGGTTTAATGTATCGAGCTTTACCACGAACGAATGGCCGCACTGTTCTCTGAAACAGGTATTATCTCGAAGGTTATAAGCACCGCTAGCACTTGATTACTCAACGACAAGTCATTAAAGTCATTGTTCTTCAATGGCTCGTAATCAATCATTTATATTATACTTTATCTGATACTATATTTGAAATTACGCAGAAATAATAGAAAGAAAATATATTTATTTGGCACATAAAAGGGCACACTTAAACCAAGACAGAAAATGAAATTAAATATAAACTAGAAAATAAAAACAAATAGTAACACCATAATGAGAAGTTATAAACAGATACTATTATTATATTTGTATTTTTGTTTGTAATGAATAACTATAAAACTGCTGGACTGATTTTCATAATTCTTACACCATTGGAATGCTACTTTATCTAATAGTAACATAGGCTATATAACATCACGCTACGAGCCACGGGTGCGGAGCAGCAATTATAAACGTTGGTGAAACAGCGGGACAGCTAGTAATATTATAAATGAAAACTAAGATTGTCTTTTTGTTACATTTGTACAGCTAAACACTCAAACAATGCTAAACAAATTTAATTTTAAGTTAGTGTGAATATAAAAGAGATTGGTGATATTCAAAGGGATTAAATATAATGACCACCAAAAATACTAATTGCACAACAAAATATGCTTACTAAAATATATCATAACGAGCACCTATACGCCTCAAATCACTGCATTCCGTCTCGGAAGGGTTAGGTTATGTTAGGTTCCTTCTTAAACCCACCCAAAAATGGAAGCCTCGCGAAGTGAGGCTACATCGACTTAGTTTGATCTTTTTAAATATATTTTGGTGTGCAACTAGTATTTTTGGTAAGCATATTTTGCTGTGCAATTAGTATTTTTTTGCTGTGCAGTTAAATACTACCCATATTCAGAGAATTAAGAGTGTGAGCGAATTATAGTTCGTTTTCATAAATTTAATATTGCATAAAGAACTCTATCGCTTTTAAACTTTGAACTCGAGCTTAATCTTCTTTTAGATAAATATGCAGTTTCTGAGCTACATCGTCTTATATTAGTAAAAAATGCCTGCACTATTTCTCGTGCATTTTTTGGGGTTTCACATCTTTATATATGTATATAAATCTTCTGTGCGTGTGTTTGTAATTAAACTTCTCCTAAACGGCTGGACCGATTTCGATGAAATTTTTTGTGTGTGTTTAAGTGGATTCGAGAATGGTTTAGATTTGTTTTTTTATTTTGTTTTTCGTATGTACAGGACAATGTCTGTCGGGACAGCTAGTTTATTATATATTTTTTAAACGACTCCTGCACTAGGAGTGTCGCGAGGGACCTCACAAAATTTCAAACAACGGACACAAAGGACAACTAGAAGCAACTGTTGGTGGGTCATACAAAAATGTTTGTCTCGTGGGGGGTCAGTCAATTTGATTACTTCAGAGGTGTATTACTATTACATACATACATAGATTTACGCCTGTTTCCCAGAGGGGTAGGCAGAGACTACGGATTTCTATTGGCTACGATCCTGACACACTTCTTCTGTATTACTATTAATTTTATTTAATATAACTAATACAAATTATATTTCAAATGTTGACCTCGAATTAATGGAGTCGTGACCTGCGTGGCACTTGACTGTTCAAACGTATCACCCGATCACCTGACGTGATTATACTGTGATTCATAATCTCACCGATACGACTCTTTCTCTCAAACCGGTACCACTTTTAAACGGCAGGAAATTTTCCTTAACGAAGCTGTATGGAACTTGTGAGTCATTAATGTTTATTTATGATGCATAAATTCTTAAAACTGTACGATTATGAAGCGATAATATTGTATGTACCGGCGTATCATACTACTCTAACTATGATAACAGAGATAATTATGTTTCATTTTTATAAATTAGTCTCGGTTGTGTTTCAATTAAAATATATAGGAACATGACTCTACGGGACGCAATGTTTTACTAACATTTTATGAATCGGGTGTAATTCTGGTCAACATCAACAGATAGTGCTAATGAATTCGTAGTTTGACATAAGCTCCATACAAATTACGTCTAATAACAAGTGTGAAACGTCCATGAATTGCCGTAAATCTTAGAGTTCGAAAAAATGGTATCACGTGACCTATCATAGGTCAAAGGTCATAGTCATTTCGGGGTATATCGACTATGCTGAGTCGAATGGCGTTGACCGCGAGTCTCTAGCTCTTACAGTTCTGGAGTTGAAAGTTGTATAACAGACAGACGGACGCACAAAGCTGTTGTATAAGAATTTTTCGAACTCTAAAAACACAGATAAGTATATAGTTATATAAAGAACTAGATGTTCCCGTAGTTTCACCCGCGTTTAGTATATTAAATTATCTTCTCCCTAGCCTTTATTATTCCCAAGTGACTTGTGATCGGCTTGCCAGTCTACCCGGATTTGACACGGAGCGGCTGCCACCTGACCTCCGCAACCCGAAGGCTAACGATACGCTAAGGCTAGACCAGTGTCAGGATATTAGAGGGCACTGACTGCCCAATAACGACTGCCATAGATGTTCATGGCAGCCGGGACCGACGGCTTAACGTGCTCTCCGACGCACGGAGCAGGTGATAATTGTCAATCAATACGCACATAATTTCGAAAAGTCATATAACTTCCGAAAGTCAGAGGTGCGCGACGTGGGTTCGAACCCGAGACCCTCTGCATTGCAGTCTGTTGGTCTCTCCACAGAGCTATCGCTGATTCATTTATTAAATTATAATCACATAAAATATATTTCTGACACAGTTTCTGATTATTAATTATGACCGCTATTACTCTTAATAGGATTCCTCTGATTTAAATAGCTATATATTTTTATGTTTCGCATAAACATTCGCATACATACGTAATATACTTTTTCCTTTTATGGAAAAGGAAAGTGCCTGCAGAAACTTGTCTGTTTGTTCCTATATCATTAGCCCCCGTGTGGTGAAGGCAGGATTGCAATAAATTAATATCTAATAGTTAGTCGCGAGTTATAAACATGGTACTTGTTGATAGATGACGTCAGCCTTGCACGGAGGATTAATCAGCTGACGTCAGGCACCTGCTGCTGCGGTATTGATGGCCTAGACTTGCAGGTCATCGACTTTGAGCTGTAGGGATTTCTATGTACTTGAAGCTTCGGTGCATTTTTCGTCGATTATTTGTAAGGCGTATAGGCTGTTTTGATTTTGGTTTTGGAATTTGTTATTGGAGGTAGCTTCCTAGATTAATTTGTTTCTACATTTATATGAAAACTAGCTATTGCCCGCGGCTTCGCTCACGTTAATTTAGAATTTGACAATCAATTCGGGTTGTACTCTGCTTGTAATAATATAATTCAATCATGATTTGAAAGATACGTGGCGCCATCTATTATCATAAAAACGTTATTATTGTTTTGCTCGGGAACAGTAATTTTGTTCGGGATGAAAGGTAGCCTATGTCCGTTTCTGTAGAGCTGACAGCTCTATATGCAAAATTTCAGGATGATTGGTTCAGTGGTTTAGGCGTGAAAAGGTAACAAACAAACAAACTCATTTTCGCTTTTATAATATTAGTTAGGATGATGTTGGTTATTAAAATTAAAATTTCATACTAGATATTGTACTTATTGTATACTCAGGGTTATCGCTTATAAAATTAAATCTGCAGGCTTTACTAGAGGTTTCAAAGATATTTCAACTTAAAACCGGTCATG
This sequence comes from Catocala sponsa, assembly GCA_963564715.1. Lineage (NCBI taxonomy): Eukaryota > Metazoa > Arthropoda > Insecta > Lepidoptera > Erebidae > Catocala > Catocala sponsa. Next base: position 25,094,984 of record OY751342.1, read on the forward strand.
TTTTTCTATCCTTTTCCTATGTGGTTATTAGAAGGAGATGTAGTTTTTTTGTTGCCAGTATACCAAACCAGTATTAATACGTTGATACAACGGATATATTCTTGGGCTGTTATGACCAAACATTACGATAAAAAAATATAAACATACGACGCATGCGCAGTTGGATTTGCGTAGGATAAACATTACGTCAAGCGTGTGTGCTTATGTTTGTGTTTTCTATATTATGCGATAATCTTTGTGTGCTAACATTATAAATGAATATACCTTGGCTGTTTTACGTTTGTGTGGCTTAACTGTTAAACCGATTTTGATGAATTTTGTTATGACGATTAGATGATTGTTTTATGATGATATGATAGTTTGAAATCTGGAGAAGAGCAAGTAATGCTACATAAATAACGCGAAATGACACAATTTTTTTAGGTTTAAAATAAGAATTGCTAAAAACGATTGTAAATACATGTATTCATTTACTTAAATAGCTCGAAAACTGTCCGCGCTAAAAAGAGTGAGCTCACACATTTTGAATATGAGCGTAATAATGTTATGTTTATCATTCAAATGTCATGTTGGCATTGTGTGTGGAGCAACTTAACGATCAATAAAAGTGAACATATTTAAAGACCGCATCTATGACAAATCTTTGGTATTAGTCCAAAAACATAAAATAAGTTATCAACCAAAGAGGATGAAATATTATTCAATTATTTTTGAAGTGAAAACTTCTTTAGGCGCGTTGAGCACTTCTTGGGTGAACAAAAATCATTGAACTCGCGTCATCGTCACGCTGCCACGCTTTCCATTTTTGAATTATTTTAGTAAATTAACAGTGTCTCAGAAATGGTGCGTCCTACGCAAAAATAACGAAATTTTGACCCCCTTAATAACCTCTAACAGAGTATCAGGAATCCGACCCGCCCCCTTTTTCTTTCTTTTTAAAGAAATTTCCCCTCTAGGAATAATTACTGTATCGCGGGGGACTTTACATACCTTCAAGCTACGGACACAAAGAACATCTACATAGACTCGGAACAACCATTTCTGGATCACACAAATTTTTGTCTCGTGTGGGATTCGAACCCACAACACTCGACTCAGTGGCAGTGGCGAGGCGGCCACTTAAACCACTGCGTCAACCGTGCCGTCAGCTTTTGTTTTTAAATATTGACTTATAGACATCGAGTCGGCCTCGATGGCGTAGTGGTTAGTGTAACCGCGATTCCCGCATAAGTCAAACATTTGTGTGCATGAACATGGATGTTTGTCTTGGCCTGGGTGTTTCTATGTACCTATAATATGAATGTATTTACAAAAAAAAAGTATATATGTATGTTTATCCATTGTCTAATACCCATAGTACAAGCTCTGCTTAGTTTGGGCTAGATGGTGTTTTGTGTATGTGATAGAATATTATTATATTATTATTAGAGCCCCATTAAAAACTCAACTTCGGGTTAAAAATTAATTTATTCTCAAAAAGAACAGGTATAGTTCACTTATATTGAGATTCTATATAATTTTAGTGTGTTCTATAAAATACAGTCTGAGTTACGTTAAGGTAAGAGACTAAGAGATGATAGATGAATAATTTTTTGTGACAAAATCCATTAAAAGTTTTTTATACAATGATAGAGTTTTAGTGTTTCTAATTTCATCTGGTAATTTGTTGTAGAGCTGTGCTCCTTCGTATAATATGTTCTTTTTTCCATAGTCAATTCTGGGTGTTGGTAGTATAAAATAAACTAACAAAATTCACGTCTAAATTGATAAAATCAAATATGCTTTTAGTCGTGTATTCTCGTGAGGCACGCTTTTGCTTGCCTGAGTTTATAGCAAGCGGATTTCGTAACAAGTCGTCATGGAATCCGGTACCGACGACGCCAAGGAGTCAAGTGTCTTAAACAAGACTTCAGCTTTATTAAATACTAGTATACTAGCTACCGTGCCTGGCGTCACCTGCATTATAGAAATGATAATGGAATGTAAAATACATATTGTAGTGTAATCCTTATCCTAAATGCGACTGTCAAGGGTACAGAAAAGTACATAAAGTACCTTTTATCCAGAAACAGCGAATGCGAAAGCGAGTGAAGCCGCGGGCATAATCTAGTTAACATATATATCTGTAAGCCTCCATTATAAAGCTGAAGAGTTTGTTTGTTTGTGTGCACGCGCTAATCTCAGGAACTACTGGTTCGATTTAAAAAATTCTTTTAGTGTTGGATAGCCAATTTATCAAGGAAGGCTATAGGCTATATAACATCACGTTACGACCCACGGGGGCGGCGCAGTAACGAGAAACGCGGGTGAAACCGTGGGAACATCTCGTTAGCTATACTCTGCTTGATAGTAAGCAATTTGTAAAGTGCAGTAGTGAATTCTTTTTTTTTATTGACCACTCCCGCACTATGGATCATTCCTGTGTCGCGGACTTTACAAACATTCAAACAACGAACACGAAGAAAACTATTTGTGGATCACACAAAGTTTTGTCCCGTGTGGGATTCGAACCCACAACACAGCGCTGTGGCAGCGGCAAAGCGACCACTACACTACGCCATCGGTGCAGTCATGCAATCATAAGGTAGATGAATTGTTACAAATCATAATTTGATATTTTACTTGACATTATATAATTCTAGTTTTTTTTTTCATATTGATTGTATTTAAATGAATTATCGACATTACTTCTAATCTTATTTTGACATGACCTTAAAATGTGTACTTAATATTAGGACCTTTATTGATTTTTAAAGTTTTGTGGCTACTTATAATTATTATAAATTCTTTGCATGTCGGGTAAACTGGCGAAATATGTGAACATTTTTTATCATGTACATTTGAACAACCTACTACCATGTTTCATGCAAATAAAAATGATTTCATTTCATTACATCCCAATTGTAAAAATTGCATAACAATTTTTCTGGTAAGTCAAAGTCAAAAATCATTTATTCATTTAGGTCACAAAGTAACACTTATGAACGTCAAAGTATATAGGTTAGTGAGTTTACTAAGTTACTGAAGCTACATTTAGGTTAGTTGCTAGGTTCAGGCAAAGGGTAGAGCCTATGAGAAGAAACCTGCAAGAAACTCACGGCCACTCTTTTAAATCGCCAGTTAAATATAATTTAAATATTTTACAACTCAGATTAACAAGGTGTTACAGCCATTATGCCATATACTACTGACTATAAAAACTAAAGATAATAACAATAATAATAATAATAACAATAATTAGTAGGTAGGTTTATATACAAACAAATAAATTTATCCGTATATAAGTATCGATTGGTATTAAGACATCGTTTAATTTAGGTGCCGTAGGTGCCTCATAGACTTGCTAATAGTTGAAAGGCACTTGGTACTGTTATGAAACTGCCGCGTGGGAGAACGCCACAGCCTTCGGGTCAGCTTGTCGCGCAACACCAAACCCTTTTATGTTCAAACAGGATTGATTTCCTTCACATATACAGCGTGAAACAAAAAGCTGTGGTCGTATTTAAGTGCCAGATCTTATCTTATGTTGTGGCCAGTCAGTGCAGACCGGCGACACTTCGACCCAGTGGGATCTTTTGTGTCGACACTCTCCCAATAACGACTGCCATAGATGTTCATGGCAGCCGGGACCAACGGCTTTACGTGCTTTCCGAGGCACGCAGCAGGCGATAATTGTCAATCAATACGCACATAATTTCGAAAAGTCATATAACTTCCGAAAGTCAGAGGTGCGCGACGTGCGTTCGAACCCGAGACCCTTCGGCATTGCAGTCTGTTGGTCTCCCCACTGAGCTATCGCTGCTCCAAGTGTCACATAATAAAGCCCTTGTACAATGGAAAGCCGCGAAAAGTTAATCCATTCTATATATACATTATTTTTACTATCATATTATTATAACGAAATGGGTGTAAAAACCCAGGATTCAACCTCTTCGTCTTTATGTGACCGTGTGACCCCTAATATCTCTGGGGTCTTTTGACCCACAGGCCCCATATTCAAACAAAGGTGTCTGCACACCAAGTTACAAGTCAATCGGTCCAGTGGTGCCGGAGCTATGCCTGTCACTAACAGACAGACACACAGACCCACATAGTGTTTTCATTAACCTCTTCGAAGAAGACTCAGAAGTTAATAATATCAGCTCTGAATTAAGCGGACAGTTTAATGCTGGGCACGGGACTCTTCTCAGTGTGAGAAGGGTTAGGCCAAAGTCCACCACGCTGGCCCAGTGTGGGTTGGCAGACTTCACATATCTTCGAGAACATTAAGTAGAATCCTCAGACATCCAGGTTTCCTCACGATATTTTCCTTTAAAGTTAGCGATAATTAACTGTTTAATGCGCACATAACTTCGAAAGTCAGAGATGCGCGCCTTGGGATCGAACTCGAGACCTCTGCGTGGCAGTCCAACAGTTTGCCACTAGGCTATCGCTGCTGATAACTGTTAACATTTTCTTTATGTCATACACTAGATGTTCCCGCGGTTTCCCCCGCGTTTATCGTTACTGCGTTCCCCCCGTAGGTCGTCGCGTGATGTTATATAGTCTATAGCCTTTCTCGATAAATAGGCTATTCAACACTAAAAGAATTTTTCAAATCGAACCAGTTGTTCCTGAGATTAGCGCGTTCAAACAAACAAACAAACTCTTCAGCTTTATAATATTAGTATAGATTCTAGTCGATACAACAACACTAACAGCTGACACGGGTGAAGCGCGTGAACCCGAAAATGACCAGGAGCAATTTTTCATAGTGATGTAATGCGTTTGTATCGATGTTTAATTAATAAACTATTTGACTATGTTATGAAATAATATTTTAAAATTTTGCGATTTGTTCATATACTTTTTATAATAACGGTGCTATAGTAACGGATACCTTTTAAATACTGAATCGCCCGTAAGACCGAATTGCACATTTATTTATTGAGTAAACTAACAAAACAATTAATTAATAAATGATTTAATCAATCAACAAAATTACACAAAAGTCATTACTAATTCCGTGTCATCAATCAATTATTATGCATAACGAATGTTTTATTAGTGCCCAATTAAAATACTGCAAGACAGATCAGAGGAGACATTATATACGCTTTCTCTCGAATGTCTACATTCTTTCAGAGCAATGCGGTACTAAACATGCCAATGTGCTACGCGTTATGAAATTACACACACATACATAGGTACAGTAAATAGCAGAAAGGTGTGGTCATATTATAGGACATCTATGTATACTAGCGGTCGCCTAGTGCTCGAAATTCGACCAAAGATTGCCTGTAAGATATTGCTGATATATGTCATTATATATTGATATATGTAACCATGGTTACGCGCTTCGACTGCGTGTATCAAATGCATGGTTGTGTGCGTGTAGTGTTTTTTCATTAATTTAATGTATTTCTAATGCATATTTTATATAATTATTAGGATTCGCCCCTCCTTCTCCATATAAACTGGAACAGTGTCAAATTTCATACTCCTCCATCCACGCAATTTTCGTAAAAAAGGGTACAAAGTTTTTGCTTCACGTATTAATATATAGATATAGTTTAATTTCCATGTGTAATAGCTTACGGATGGAAAAGTTACCCATACCGATATGGTTAACTCCCCCATCCGAAAGTATTTTTCTAGTCGATAATTGCTAGGCAGGATGCTACATGGATGCAAAGATGGCGATGTGAGATGAACTGAGAGTTGATGGGTTCGATCCCCACTCAGGACAAAAATTATTGGGTATTGCTTGTGTCCGTTATTTGAATGTTTGTAAAGTCTCCCGCAACAGGGATTATTCCTAGTACGGGAGTTTTTTTTAAATTGGAACGTCTTACTTCTCTCACTGTTGACAATCTCAACTAAACCAATTCACTCTTAAATTATGAGCAACGCATTAGGCGACTGCCTAATATGTAAATGTCGTAATTAACCTCGACTAATCAAGTCAAATGCAATACTGTGGACAGACTAATGACTTACCGTAGGCCCAGTTTACTAATAGCCGTAATAGCTCAAACAATTATTATGCATATTAGATAATGTTCTATTTGTACTGGAGAACGAGTGGGCGATAAGTAGTTTAAGATTAAACACCTGTTACGGTCCAGTTGCTTTTATAGATTGTATCTGTGTTTGAAGGAAAATAATGGCAGTGCTGGATTTATTTTAGTAAGTATCGATTTGTTTTAAAGCGTTATTGAGGCTGCGTTTTAGTAGTATTGCCAATCTATACCATTATTATAAAGCTGAAGAGTTTGTTTGTTTGTTTGAACGCGCTAATCTCAGGAACTGCTGGTTAGATTTAAAAAACTCTTTTAGTGTTGGATAGCCTATTTATCGAGGAAGGCTGTAGGCTATATAACATCACGCTACGACGCACGGGGCGGCGCAGTTACCATGAACGCGGCTGAAACTGCGGGACCATATAGTATTCAATATAGCAGACGTTACTACATTATCAGTAGGTATTCATGTAAGTATACATATTCGTTTTAGTAAATTATTTAACAGACTGATTGAAAACATCAGATATGTAATTTTTACATTGTTTGTTCTTGTAGTACAAAACGATTTTTGAAGTCTCAGCAATAATATAAAATAATGACAGTGTATGTGATATTGTTTTATAATTAAGTTATTTATAATTTTGTTTGCTATATAATAGAATATAATATATGTTATATATTGTGAATGAATACATTATTTAACAGTTGGTGGTTTTACTGAATTGACGTAAATGTAGTAATATAAATTATTGTGTCGTTTACTACTTTGTTGGCTAACAACTTTCGTAATATCCAATTTTTAGTTCAATGCCAGTATTCCATTCTCAACAATAGTATCGCCTATTTGATATGCCTGTCTATTACATCCAGGGGCTTTCAAAGGACTTAAGACATGGCTTATTACAAAAATAAATTATGATCTTTTAAGTATATTCTGTAGTACCTAATCACTTGAAAGATGACTTTAGTTTTAGCTTGCATCAATAGAATTGACACCTACATACATAATGAAGAGAACCAAAGGGCTCGGCTTTAATCCGATGTCAACGAACTTTGCCTTTATTAATGTGTCATTGCTAAGAGCAGCAATAAAGTACTTCCGCTTATAATATATAAGATAAAACCGCCGATTTTAACTAATGTGTTATAACAAGGTCACCGATCTGTTCGACCAATGACAACGTACTATTTAAATATATATTATATCCTAATAATAGTTTTGACAGTTTTTTTTTTATATATGGAAAACAGGCATAAGTTGTATCTAATAATAAGCGTCACACGTGTTCGCTACACTGGAGTACCATTCGTGGGTTGGAGATGCTTATAAATTTATATGCTATCATGTCTAGAGCCAAACACTTTTGGTTCTTCTACTGGCAGCACAACGTCTTCTAAAGGCTTCCCTGGCAATAGTTCTCAAAGTAGGAACAATGCAATATTTGATCGGGATCTTCTAACATGAATATATTAGTTCTCTCAAATTGCTACAGTTTTTAGTGGCAATGCGTCAATGCTATGTATCTTATAGTAATATAAAGATAGCAGTACTTTACACAAGATGCCATTATGGCAGCAAATAAGCATACAGTCTACCCGATAGTAAACGGTTACCTTAGCCATGATAGCTTACAAGACATGATAGCATCATAAATTTTGAACTCTAAGTGGGAATTATAGGTCAGACTGCAAAACTCTTTCTTACCGGTGTAAACGAAGTGGCAATGATACTATTCTTAAGCTGGTTCCCTTTAAAAGGATCGTACTTCCCAGACTAAGTCAGTTCGTACTTACTATCACCAAATAACTGTCGAAGTCCTCGGTCAATTCAGATCAGGCGGAAAAATGCTGGAGCATTTTTCAAGTGGCAATAAATATCAACCTTATTCCATTTAGATAACGCTTAAAATAGTATGCAACTGTTTATTGGATAAGATTTTAATGTTGCACACAATTTTTAGGTGTATCTAAATGGAATAAAGTTGATATTGAATTATCACTTAAAAGATGCTCGATTGACCTTTACTCATTCATTAGATTACAGACGATTACTTAAACAAACTGTCGTATCAGATTTAGCCAAACAAAATAGATGACTTGAAACGTAAAATTGGCTTGATATTTACTTAGCTATTGTAAAGAATTGTAGCATGATAAAATAGACTTCAGCTATATGTCACGCTTGGTTCGTTAGAGCAGCTCCAAGGCCATGCGCCTGCGCTCAATACTTATCGGCGCCACATTATACATGCGCTCTGCATCTAAACCAAGCATACCATAAATATAGGAGGCGAATGAATTGTGCACACGTGGCCCTGACCGCATCTACCGGATACCTATCATATATTAATAAGTAATTTTATGAATATTTATATATTGATTTTGATGATTATACTTTGAGTATGTAGTCACGAAAACATTTTTATTGGATACTATTAATTTCGTCAATAATTACTTTTGTGGCAAGGTAAACTAAGAGGTATATGTGATAATATGACTGAGGCTTCCGTAACCTTTAAACAACATGAGACTTTTTCTATATTTGTGGCAAAATAATATCTATACTAATATTACAAAGCTGAAGAGTTTGTTTGTTTGGTTGAATGCGCGAATGCGAAATCTCAGGAACTACTGGTTCGAATTGAAAATATTTTAATGTTGGATAGCCTATTTATCGAGGAAGGCTATAGGCTATATAACATCACACTACGACCCACGGGGTCGCAGTAACTATAAACGCGGGTGAAACCGCGGGCACATCTAGTTAGGAATATTCGTGCAAATTCAGACTTAAGTCAATTAACGTAACCTAATCCATTTTGTGTAAAATACTGGAAAATGAATGCAAGAGGCTATGTGTCACAATAACATTAAATACGTTATTATATTCGATTCTTAAGACTTCGATCTAACTCTTCAATATTAATCTCTAGCGGTCTCCAAAAAGTTATCTCAAAGCACACAGGTATCAATGCTAATAAAGACGTCCCATAAAAATCGATTTAAAATTGACAGAATCGCTATAAAAAAAAACAAGCAACAGCAATTAAATCTCTCATTTTCCAATCGCAATCGGTTTCCAATTAAGTAATAAATACGTCTTTGTAAACACACTTTCGAATGACACAATAGTGGATTAATCGAAGCACGAATCGGAATTACTGGCGGTTGCCGCGTTGATAGCCAATTGAGAGGTCTGCTAATCCGTTTTGCGGGAGCTCGGTGCATTGCTAGCGGCTATGGGAAAATGTCCGGAAAATGATCGGCATCGGCGTTCGGTCCACTGCGTTCAGAAAGCGCCAGCGGTCAGAAACCCGGGGTAACTACACAGCTAATGACATAAGCTGTAATGAAGATTATGCGTATGTCGGTCCGTAATCTCTGGTATGTGAAGGGCTAATGTTACCATAATTCTGTACGTAATGGGAATTAGTTGCGTAGGAATATGCATGGTCTTCATATTAGCTGTAGTGTAAGCAACTCTCGGCGTTTTAAGTCTGAGTCTATTATTGCAGGCTTTGCGGATACTTTAAGGCACAAAATACTTATTAGTAATACGGCTAAGTTTACATTAAATTGTTAACTATTAAAAACCTGTTTGTAATATTAATTTGTGCGGATTTTATTTCTGTTTTTTGAAGTGAAAACTTCTTTAGGCGCGTTAAGCACTTCTTGGGTGAACAAAAATCATGGAACTCGCGTCATCATCGTCACGCTTTAAACGACGCTTTGCGGGCAAAAGCTAGTAGCACTGTATGTAAAACGAATATAGACTAATTAATCTTCTTTACTTTTTTACGATTTGAGCTGTATCTGTCTTGCTGACGGACGGACACATTTGTTTTTCAGTTATGTTTGGCATTCCTGTAATTGACAGACTACTTCAAATCCTATTCTTTTAAAAACCAATAAAGCTTGTTTCAATACATTGTAATTTATGTGATAATGTGTCAGTCAAATGATTTTATTCTTTCAATCAATATAAAATTAAAGTCATTGGATGATCACTGAAATTTACCTTATTACGAAAGTTGAATAAGAGATACATTTGTTACTTTCAATCGATATAATAATATCGATACGATCGTATAAAGTGACACGAATTACGTATTATTATGTAACGTACATGACGGGTTTTATTTGACGTCGACATTAAATATATCGTATTGTATTTTGTCGTCAATAGATTTACTATCGTTCATAGTTCTGTTCACAAGCGATAATCATTACGTAAGGTCACTTAGACAAAGTGTCGGTGACTTCATTCGTCTGGTTTACGTAGCTCTTTGATATGTTTGGTTTTAAAGTCAGAAAATCTGAAGTCAATAAAATTATATTATCCCTTTTATTGCTAAAGTATCTCAGGTTTGCAATTTTAAAAGACGAAAAGAGATTCATAAAAGACGGTTAAAGTATGCTCCTTTTATTTTTCTTAAATAAGACAGCATCATAGTTCCTTAAAAAAGTCAAATGTAAAGTAAAGGTTGTAGACAAAGGTCCTGAGTAGATGAAATTATAATTCAGACAGGATTCACGAACGTGTTATTTTTATACTACTAAGGTGGCAAACAAGCATACGGCCCACCTGATGGTAAGTGGTCACCGTAGCCTATGGACGCCTGCAACACCAGAGGCATCACTTGCGCATTTCCGACCCTTTAGGAAAGGAAGTGGGAAGGAGAAGGAGCGGGATGGTGGAAAGGGGGTGATTGGGCCTCCGGCACTCTCATTCACCGAACAAAAACACAACAGTAGGAATACTGCTAATTCACGTTGATATTCTGTGAGAGGGTAGTCCTTCCCCGATCGACCCCATTTATGCTGAAATCAGCGAGGCTCCACTACACGCGTCTAAACTTTTTGTCTCGCGGAAGATAAAAGCCTATGTGCTGTTAGCTAATCACCTATCGTTATTAATTGGAGAGGAAGAAAAATTGTATGCAATATAAAATATAGGTAAAATAATATTCATAATAATGCACAGGTGGTCTTCCATCACCACTTTGATAAGGAAACGTTTATCTGTTTCAATATTAAAGTAATTTGATAGATTGGTTTCAAATGAAGGTAATTTTCTAACCGCATAGCGATCATTTGATATTGGATAAAAAACCATCACATTCGGCCTCGAAACTAATACTTTTATTTGGACATAATGTCATTACTAAAGTGTGAGATACAATCGTTTGATAGAATGGACTTTGGTTTAATAACTTAAGCGTTCCTGCGGTCACCGGTGACCGCGAACAATGGATGTTCTGTTGTGTCCATAACACATTGTTTACTATGCGGAAGTTAATGTATTATGTACCAAAACAGGTGCGATATATCGGTCAATAGACGTAGCAATATAACTTTATTTTGTGTTGTACCGACAGCTAATCATTACTCAAGTTGTTTGGTACATGTACATTGAGTTAGGTAGGTACACAATCTTTATTATTAGTTAGGTTGTAGCTTTTATATGAATACTTATTAAAATGTTGGATTATCTTAGAAGTGGTCAATATAGGTTTGCGTCGCATCAGCGATAACAATGATGACATTATATTTGATATTTATTTCTATTTTGTTTAAGCATTTTATATTTTACAGCGGATGTGATTATTACTGTATATGTTGTGTCTGAATGATAAAACCACAAAACGATCATTAAAATCATTATCCAAATAGTATAAATGATTCAACTGTAAAATTATAATCATATTCTGTTCGATATATCGCACCGACAATAGTATTGTCGCTTTTGTTGAACTGTTTTTTGTTTATGTGACTAACGCCACTGACTTCGTTCTCAATATGAGATCTAATGTTTTTATCTGTCTTAGAAACAGGGTTATCCTTAGAGCGGCTTTTCTAATAAATATAATTATCAATAAAAATAACAGAATATAGCACCAATGTGGACATGCTTTTATAGTAACATCAGTTTTTTATACTTTAAATGATCGTATCGACCTAGAGATAAATAAATAAACATAATATATCAAAGCTTTGTCCGTCTACAATATCTGCGTGACTTCCTAGAGAGGCTGTTATTGTAAGGTCGATCCGGTGTTAGGAACAATCTGCTGGCAAAGGCCTTTGTTTCTTGAGATTCACTCGAGAGCCATTTTATCTTTGTGTTGGTTTATGATTGGTGACTATATAGGAACCGATTGGACTACTTTTGCCACTTCACGGCGGTTTTTGTTCTTTGTGTAGATGAAGGTTACGAGCTTAGTATATTTCTTTTTTAAGTTTGTTAATTTCTACAGCTATGCTGAACTGCTTGTTTTAGGAGTGGCTGCATGTCTTTAGTATATGACTGCACGGTTGGCATAGTGTTTTAAGTGGTCGCTTTGCCACGGCCACTGCGGCGAGTGTTGTGAGTTCGAATCCCATACGGGACAAAAATTGGGTGATTCTGAAATGGTCGTTCCGAGTCGGGATGTTCTTTTGGTCCGTTGTTTGAATGTTTGTAAAGTTCCCCGCGACACAGGAATTATTTTTAATGCGGTGTCTTTAAAAAAAGAAAGAAAGAAAAGACAGAAAGTGGAATGGGTGAGTTGAATCCGCTATCTCTCGATTGCAAGTCCTATGGTTTAGCTACTGAGCTACCACTGCTGCAGTATTGTGTTCAAAATTATTGACTAGTATACTGATTAGGCTCTCTAGTTAACAAGTCAACTTGTCTGAGCAGTTGTTCGCCTTCGATAGATGTATGCACGGGGATTGAACTTACGATTATTGAAAACCTCTTGCGAAACAAAGTTATAAACAAAATATTTTAGTATAATTTTATTATGCTTTAGTGATGAGTAGTTATTAATATTCTAATATTCTATCACATACACACAACACCATCTAGCCCAAACTAAGCAGAGCTTGTACTATGGGTACCAGACAATGTATAAACATCCATATATACTTTTTTTTTGTAAATATGTACATATTATACATAGAAACACCCAGACCAAGACAAACATCCATGTTCATGCAAACAAATGTTTGACTTGTGCGGGAATCGAACCCGCGACCTCATGCGTGGCTGTCGGTTACACTAACCACTACGCCATCGAGGCCGACAAAACAAAACAAAAGTTATTGTTTACCTTTTTCTTATATAATTTCTTAAATAACGTATTCTGATACCTACTTCTTGCCATATACTTTTAAGTCGCATATTCGTATAACAGGCCTTTTTTCGCCAATAAAAACTTACTATTAATTACTATTCAACAGATAAATATCATTTTGCTACCACTACCCGCCACGACTGAACTCATGGTTAGCAATTACTTGATGATTCCGTGGGACGTATACGTCATTCTATACATATCCGCCGACGTCTCCTTACTGAAATTCCATCCAGCGATACGTCAGTCGTTTGTCCCAGGGGTGTCGTTTGCGCACTCAGGTGAAATGCAAGCGAAGCATCATCGTTTGGCTTCTGTGTTGTGAAACCTGCACGATGCAAGGCGTCTTTTGTTCCCACTCCCTGTGTCCCTTTTGTGTTGTAGTCCCGAAGATTAATGTTTACTTATAGCTGGTGTACGCTAGATGTGGCAAATGCACTTTATATTTATTAGGTGATGGAGCTTGGTGTAGTGTCGTTTATTTTAGATCTGTGTTATTGCAATATAGTATGTAGTATGTATGAATGAAAATAATAGAAAATAAGAAGTCTAAAATATTCTTTTAAGTAAAAGCGTTATTCTCGCAGCCGATGCTGCACGCTGGGACTACGAGACATGCTTTTGCCATTGTGTCTGGTTTCCAGCAAATTGATCGAAGCGAATCGAGCGAATTGATGAACAACATCTTTTTATTTAAAAATATTATTGTTCAAATAAATGACTTTGAGGAAATTCATGAAGCGATCTAATCTGTTCGGCAATGTCCATATAGGAACTTTACATAGATATTTCTTTTGTTGTAAATTCAGTGTGATTTTCGCGTTAACTTTTTGTTTGTTAAGCACACTTCCATATGAAAACGTTAAACATATATTTACATATATATGCTTAAAAGCTAAAAAAATATTGCTACAAATTGCCATGACTATACATTGAACGTAAACTTCTAACAGTTGGTAAATAGTATAAAAGTTGTGCTTTTAAGAAAATCGTGATAACATCCGTATAAAAGAAAAAAAACTTCCGTATAAAGTCATTTAATTACTATAAGTATAACATTCGAATACCATGTATTTCGATGTCCCGGTGGCTCGCATTAACATTGGCAAGTTTGTCCCCGGTTACAAGAGCCATAACTTTAATAAATAGCGTCTCACAAAGGCTTGACATTTTTAATTGTACTTTGGCGGAATTCGTGAGAGTGACCCTCGAGTTACTAGCAAAGTAATTTTAATTACATTATCGCATTGGGTGTAAACCTGTAATGATGGTGTAAGATTGCATATATAAATAAATAAAATAAATAAATGTACGGCTAGCACAACGTCTCAAGCATGAAATAAGTTGCAAGGAGAAGATTACTGAAGATTAATTAATTAGAAGATTAATCCGTAGTCTCTGCTTATCCCTCTGGGAAACAAGTGTGAATCTATGTATGTATGAGAAGATTACTATTTACCTACAATCATATCAATGTAACTCCACTATTACCTAAGCATAGATTAGTTAATCGAAATACAAGTCATATCGCACACGATGTTCTTGTCTTACGAAATAATCGCCTAGTCCTCGAAATTCGAGCAAAGTTTGCCTGTATCCTAATATAATTATGTCATTATATATTGACATACGTAACCATAGTTACGCGCTTTGACTGCGTGTGTCAAATGCATGGTTGTGTGCGTGTAGTGTTTTTTCATTAATGTAATGTATTTATAATGCATATTTTATATAAATATTAGCATTCGTCACTTCTTCTCTGTATAAACTATAAGTGTGCGAAATTGCATACTCCTCGGTCCGCCCAATTTTCGTAAAAAGAGATCCAAAGTTTTCGCTTCACCTATTAATATATAGATAATATTCTACCACATACACACAACACCATCTAGCCCAAACTAAGCAGAGCTTGTACTATGGGTACTAGACAATGGATAAACATACATATATACTTTTTTTTTGTAAATACTTTCATATTATACGTAGAAACACCCAGGCCAAGACAAACATCCATGTTCATGCACACAAATGTTTGACCGGTGCGGGAATCGAACCCGCGACCTCAGGCGTGGCAATCGGTTACACTGACCGCTACGCCATCGAGGCCGACGAATAATGACATTAGAATAAATTAAATTTCATACTGATGATAAGTACTATATTAATTGTGGGTGTAATTAAGATCTGCCACGCATGGTATGAGTTTAAAGCGGAACCGGAAAGTATAGCATATCCTGTTATTACGTGTCTGTGTGATGTTTGATAATGTGACTGATTTTTTGTTTACCTTGTTCCCAGGTACGTATCGCAAGGCATGGCGTATTATATTGTAGATCGCAGGTAAATTACAGCTTTATTTTATTTTTCATTTATGTTAATATGTGTTATTTGACTGCATGTATTCAAAATACTTTAATTACTTAAGCCATTATCTAAATTAAATATAAACTATTTTGAAATGCTAAACCAAATATAAGTTCTGAAATACTTTGACATATCAAAACTGAAATTATTAATCTTTTTGTACCTTATTCAATTAATTCAAGAATTAACGGGTATATGTTTATTCAATGTACGAGTTTTATCTTTCGCCAATCACAGCTTAATTCAATGCCAAATTAAGTATATAATAGAGGCTTTCGACACACCAAAAAGTCAGTCAGTAAAATGTTATTTAAATTTTAGCAACAAAACGCTGACTACAGACAACAAAAAGTGTCTGTAGTCAGCTTTAGCTGTTATTGAAGCCTAGTCTATATTTTACACAATGCAAGTTAATCTCTGATGCAATGTTTTGCCATGACCGCAATTATCGTCTATCGTTCTACTATTGAAAAGGACAATTTATTGTTAAGGCTTCACGTGGATAATACTTTGATTTATACACAATGGATTAGGTAATATTTTTATAATAACATCATGTTTTAAAATACACTACTAACCCTAGCCTTTGAAACTAATCAAGAAACCTTACAATTTGAAATAAATCGTTACTAATTCAAGAGAAGGATAAACTTAAATTAATATAACTATATTAGCCGAGAGAAGAACGGATGTAGGTTTAAATAAAATCAAATCAAAATAAATTCATTCAATTAGGTCACAAAGTAATATTTATGAACGTTACAATTACATATACTATAAATTTAGATTTACGTTTACCTGTTCTAATGTTCAGCAAAGCAAATATAGACATAATACCTATATATCATTTGTTTTAAATCGAAATACTGCAAGCTATATAACGCCCGATAAAGTTCTTATTTTATGAAATATACTACTATTGTTTTAGTCCAATACAAAGGACCTGTAACTTTTAAGATTAAAATTGGGTTTTAAGGTATAATAATATTGTCTTCTGTTTACGCGAATGTTATTCATTGAAATTAAACTATTTTATACGGATTTTCGGGGAGTCTCCCCGTGACCATGGCTGCTGAAAAGCAACCTAAACGTCGGGGAAAATGTAAAATTAAATATAAACAGTTTTAATAATTTAATTAGATTAAGAATTAGTAAAGTTTAACAATAGTAGTAGTAGTGTAACGGTTTAAAAATGATGAAATAAAGTGTTAAATAAACAACGCGATAAAATCCGAATAAAATAGTTTAATTCAAGGTATAATGTTAGGAGATCAATTTTAGTATAGTTGGGCACCAAACATCCTAATTTATGGATCAGGCCTATATTCTCGAAAAGTAAACGGAGGTGTATAACATCCACGTCTCGCCAAGTATGTTTTATAGCCAAGTATGTATGTTTTATCGCCAAGTATGTTTTAGCGCCAAGTATGTTTTAACGCCAAATATGTTTTATCGCCAGGTATGTTTTAGCGCCAAGTATGTTTTATCGCCAAGTATGTTTTGTCGCCAAGTATGTTTTAGGGCCCAGACAATAGTAGGCGAGCCTATTAGCGTCACAGCCTTTGTGCTGCTACTGAAAATTTCTTGATAGAAAATCCAATTACTATAATAATACATTTTCCGATCCGGGAGTAATCCCGTGACCTTATGCTCAGCGCTCGCATACACTACCGTGATCTCTTTGTTTACGATATTTTTATCAACAGTTCAACCCTAACATTTGTAACTTTTTAACATCTCTTCGTAAATCGCGATATGCGCTTCATGCGTAAACTTACCAAAACAAACTATATTGCGTAAACTTTTGAAAGAGACAAACGACAACATTGCAAGATACGAGTACATTGGCTTTCAATATTTTGTTTATAACTTTTATCTGAAAAAGTCAACATTGCATTAGGAATAAATCTTATGGCGCCGGGAACTTTAGTTAACACGTTCCCTGTCGGATGAACCACATATGGTACATAACAATTGATTTTCTATTGTGTCTATCACGGGACTGTGAATGGGTTAAGTAGGTTTTCACATAATATAGTGCAGTATCATTATCCTTGCCTCGCATGTAGCATCGTGCATGCAAAAATGATGTCACACAGCGATCTACATAATTACCGTAGCATAGGGGTGTTCGTGTTGTTTTGCTTCTGAGGGCACGTAAAAAGTCGGTCCCAGTTGTTGTCAAATTGACAGCAGTCGTTGAGCCATGTCAGAGGCCTACGGGCGGCTTGAACAACTGCTATGCGTGAGATTTGGGATCGATTCCTGGGACGGGTAAAGTGTTAAATAACGGACACAAAGAAGATCTAGCCGCGAAACAACTATCAGTAGATCACACATATTTTCTTCCAATGAAGAGCAATAACGAAAACTCTTATTACCAAAAACCATTTTGTTTGTTTAATTATGTTATCAGTTCCACTATAAGCCTTAAAGTAAACTAAGAACTTGAGCAGCGATAGCTCAGTGGGGAGACCAACAGACTGCAATACAGAGGGTCCCGGATTCGAACCCACGTCGCGCACCTCTGACTTTCGGAAGTTATACGATTTTTCGAAATTATGTGCGTATTGATTGACAATTATCGCCTGCTCCGTGCCTCGGAAAGCACGTTAAGCCGTTGGTCCGGGCTGCCATGAACATCTATGGCAGTCGTTATTGGGAGAGTATCGACACAAAAGTGCCCACTGGGTCGAAGTGTCGCCGGTCTGCACTGACTGGCCTCCACATAAGATATGATAAACTAAGAACTTTGAGTAAAAATTTTAACTGCATGGACGGCGTAGTGGTTTCAGTGGCCACTTCGCCATTGCCATTGTGACGAGTCTTTTTTTTAATTTTGTCGTCAAGATGACTACACTCCATCTGATGGTAAGTAGTCGTTTGGTCTAAGAGCAGTGGCCTCCACACCGCCCTAATAGCAGCCGAGGCGATGTTGAGGTCTCTACTTTGACGGCCTGAGAAGGTGCTTTTTCACGCCCCGCTTAAAGGACCCAGGATTGAAGGAAGAAGAAAACACGTGCCTTGGCAGAGAATTCCATGCCTTGGTCGTTCGGCAGAGGTATGAAGACCCAAACTTGTTGGTACGCGCTCTAATCGATTCTACCGTGTAAGGATGGCATCTGAACCCAGCACGCGTTGTTCTGGATAGGAAAGGGGAGGGCGGGATAAGGTGGAATAACTCTTCAGACCACTCCCCGTGGTATATTCTGTTAAATTTTGTGGGTTGTGTGAGTTTTGTGGGTTCGATGCCCGTACGGGACAAAAATTTGTGTGTACCACAAATAGTTGTTCCAAGAATAAGTGTTTTTTGTGTCCGTTGTTTGAATGTTTGTAAAGTCCCCCGCAACACAGAAACGTACAGACGTTGTCTAGAAAAAACAAGAAGAAAGAAGTCCTTGCATAAGCGTTTTCAGTCTTTCTATGAACCTTAAAATAGACTAAGAACCGTGATTATAAAAACAGTTTTGAACAGTTTGAACGCTCATACGTAACTGGTCGTGTTATGCATCAACGGGCACGAATTAGTCTCAGTGGAACAGAGGCATTACCATAGGCATGTTGCTGTATGATAATGCATGTGACGTAACAATACGCGTTACGGTCAAAGAACCGGCTTATAAACAATTAACAACGTTTGAATAATAAACATACAAACACACAACGTAACATTTCGTATACAAAGTAAATTTGTCTTAAATAGTTTTGAATTGCAAATTTACTATTTGTTTGTAATTATATTAATTGTTGTAAATTGCAAATTCATATTTGACAAAGTTAGAAATTTTAGTTTGTTTAATTAGGTATCTTAATTTAAATGGTGAGAGCCGTGTTCCTATGATTAATGGTCCACTCTTGGCCTTTATTGCTACTTCTGGATAAAATAGCTTATTAACAGTGAAATATTTTTTAAATCGGTCCAATCGTTCTTGGGTTTATAATAACAAAAATACGAACATACAAAAAGGTTTATATTTTTATATGTTCGTATTTTCCTTTTTATAATATTAGTATATATTTAAATTGAAGTAAGTACGTCTCATCAATACATAATTTATAATCCAAATACCGAAATTAAAAATACCTACCTTATTGAGCATCGATAATGTTCTTGTTGCAATTTTCTATATCTGATTTACCATATCATAGACTTTTAACATAAAAATAGTATTACTCAAACACACAAATTCCATAGATATTCGTTTATCAGTGCATATTTTTGCAGAGTTATCAAACGAGCCAGACAAATACTCCCCTATAATTAAAAAAATAATCAGTGTGAATGGCATATCGTAGTCTCGTTTGAAAACTATTTTTATTTGAATATAATTATTATTTACCCGGCGTTTCCAAGCGCTTCGCTTGTGGAATAAAACTTTGTCTGTCCGTGATCACGAGTACTGCACTCGAGACGTCGGAAATAAAAAAATATTTAATAAACTTCCCTTTGGTTTAAAACTTGGGTTAAATCGTCACCGTACATAAAAAGCAGTTTTATTAATTACAGAATACCTACTGGTTTGAGAACTTTAAATTATCTGAATGTTGTACCAATATTATATAGATGCAATATGATGTATGTAGGCTTCTTCGTCTGCTTCACATAAGAGAAATTTCCCCATTTTTGCAACATTTTTCATTGATGCTCCGCACCTATTGGTAGTAGCGTGATGTTATATAACCTATAGCTTTCCTCGATAAATGGGTTATCCAACACTGAAAGAATTTTTCAATTCGAACCAGTAGTTCCTGAGATTAGCGCGTTCAACCAAACAAACAAATAAACAAACAAATTCTTTAGCTTTATAATATTAGTATAAATTTGTAACGTTATTAGGTTAAGAAACCGAATTCAAATATGTTCTCTAAGCCTAAGCGGCTATTTTAAGATGGCATTCTATGTCTCATAATTTTTATACTTCTGATTAAGTGAGTTCTGTATAGTATAATGGGCGAAAGAGGATTTGTTTACCGAAAGTACTTTTTAAAAGCCGTTTGAACTTCGCTAAGAGGATTAAAATAATACGCTCTTACGGTATTATACGAAATTAATATATATTATAATTAGAAAGATTGTTTATGTTTTCTATAGCTTAGGAATTTCTAGTGAAAACTGTTTCGTATACGTCATAGTAGTACTTTTCTGAAATACTTCTGCTTTAGTCTAACGGCCTAAGGTCTTGGGTTCAATTCGCGGTTTGGGTTAAGTGTAATATAATTCTATTAGCAAACTCTCAATCTTGAATATTGAGAGGTTTCAGATGATAATAAATCATTACACAATTATAAAGGCATCGTAAGACTGCGTATGATTTCTAGTAATCGAAAATAGCGTTCTTTAATATAGGATTTTGTGTATCAGCAGACAAATAGGGCTATTCCTTAATAGTAATATTATAAATTTTGAAATACCTCTATCTGTCTGTGTCTGTTAACCTTTTCATGGCTAAACCGCTCAAGCGATTTGGATGAAATTTGGTACAGAGATAGTTAAAATACTGTGGTCTTACATAGGCTACTTTTTATTGATGTGGGTATCACGCGAACCGCGCGCAAGAGCTAATAATATATAATTACAAGTTATTCCTACAGCTCAAACTCTTGCTATGCTTGCTAAAACATCCTTCGCACCTACACAAACTAAATACGTATATATTAAGCAACGATCAAAAATCATAAAGCACTTATTTATAAACTATTTATTTAAAGCGGGCTTGTTACAAATGGGTGCATATAATTTCCACTAGGCCGTGTTCATCCGCCATGGCGGTCAGTGAATTTTATCTTGTAACGTCCGGCCTTTGTGTGTGTGTGTTTACGTGTTTGTGTTGTGTGTGTGTGTGTGTTTATGTGTTGTGTTCGTTTTCCACGCGAATTTATGTTTTTAATGCGTCCGCTAAGTCACGTTGGGAGCTGTCGTCTTGTTTGTGTGTTCATGTTTGAAGTATTTCATGATGAATAAACTAGATTACATCTGAAGTATGAATATTTCTAGGAAATTTTACAACATACATATAATATAGGGATGCTAATTTTGAAAGGATGTTTGGGTGTTTGTAACTAGTTACTTAATCACACGTAAAACTTTGAATGGATGTTTAAAACTTGGCACATAGATAATATTCTGCAATAATACATAAGACTTTTTAAATACCACCGGGAGCAGAAACTAGTATATTATTATTATATTCCAAAGACTTCTTACATGCATACTACCCCCCTTTGACGTTCATGAGTGTTACTTTGTGACCTAAGTGAATAAATGATTTTTGACTTTGACTTTGACTACATAGATTCACGCCTGTTTCCCAGAGAGGTAGCCAGAGATTACGGATTTCCATTTGCTACGATCCTGACACACTTATCAGGCTTTATTCACTTTTATCGCATTCCTCATACACGCTTGACGGTTTAAGGTGCTCTTAACCTGGCCTTTGTCCAGAACGCCTCCGATCTGATCGAGAAATGTTAATTTTATTGTTTATTTTACTGTCAAAAAGTTACTTTATCCAGAAATATCATACCTACTACATAAGATTTACCCTACTAGGAGTACAGTATCTAATCACAAACGCGGATGAAACCGTGGGATAGCTTGTAGTACATAAATGCTCAATGTAATCTGGCGGTGTGATGCGCCGCTGGTGCATTTAGGCGAATGCTTCCGAACTGACGCGCGACGCTCGGACAATCAACTTATACACTTGACAGCCTTAGACGGTACTAGTGGACGTCAGGAAATTATCCTTACAGAATTTGAAGGCAAAAGCGCAATGAAGAGGAAATCTCCTGCAAAATTTAACAATCTATTGCTTGCTTTGGAAAATGGACAATGTTAAACCGAGTGAAAAAGAGACGTGCCATGCCATTTACGAAAGGTTTGATAGAGTTGTATTATATCGACATTTCGCTAGACATGTGATTAGGTCCCTCGAAATATTGTAAGAGTCTATTGTTTTCTACCCGGCATAGACCGAGACACCATGCTGTTACTCAAAAATTATTGAAAGACTAGCTTTTGCTTTGGCCACGGGCTTCGCTCGCGAAAAAGTAGATTATGTTCAGAATGAATGCGCGACCGATCCCTGCGCCCCGGCCATAGAACGCGTGAAGGAACACCGTGGTAGGTTTAATCGGTAGGACCCGGGACTTTCTATCTTTCCCCGGGTTAGCCTGACATAACCCTGCGGAGGGGAAAGCGTCACAGTATTCCTCCACGTAAAAAAAAAAGAAAAGGCTAACCCGGATATCGAACACAAAACGTCATGCACAGCAGTTGCACCGCTGTGCCTTCAAACGATATAGGCTAAAAATATTGCTTGGTACTTATTTTTCCCAAGTCGCTACGAGAACGCTCCTGCGAAATGAACTCTTTATGATAGGTATTAAGCTGGGCGAGACTCGAGACTTAATAGGGTTCGCTGTCTGTCCGACGTTGGAAGCCTTTCTGAAATAATAAATGATAATAGCAAACAAGTTAAGGTAGGAAGGAGTATGGTACACCCCACTTAGCTTGTCAAAGTAAATGATCTTTAAAAACAGTACTTGTGTATGGATCTTCAAGTTAAGTCTTATTAAAAAGGCTAATTTTTATTACATATCTTATGCGTAAATATAATGGCTTCCTAGCAAATATGCTGCATTTATATTCACTAGGAAATAATACTGAAATTATTAATATATATTATTAATTTTAAAGCATACTAACATGCAAAGTCTTTAAAAACATAGATATCGATGATATTCTCCGAACGGTAGACTAGGCCAGCGTTCAGCTCTGGTTAAAGGTCCTAAGTAATAGAAGGCGAGCCTATTGCCCTCGGTAATTTCCCTCGGTCAAGAAATAAATTCCAAGACCTCTAGCTAGCATAGCAGTCGTGTTCATTATCGTTACGTCTGTAAATGTGTCTTCAAAACATGACACATTCGAATGTTTTCAACACAGATTATTACAGTCTATTTCCATGACTTCTTACAACAAATTACGTACCGCTAAGTAACCGTTGCGCCTTTTCATCTGCGCAAAATTGCGGAGTTTATAAACGCACGGATCCTATTCATTCCTTCTTTTTAACCTTCCGCAGACATCCGTATTTTAGTAATTACTCTAAAAAGGCCCGTAATAACTCGTCCTTTTTATAAGTTCGTCTTTTCAAGTCACTCCTGTGGACCGTTTCCATGCAGACTGGAGGTTTTTAATCTTGAATCTTTCTCTTGAAGATGCGTCGACTATCTTAATCATACGCGCCCTGAGATGCATTCAGACGAGCGTTAGTAACCGTCTCACGTATGAGATGCTGTATTGCACTGCCGTCTGGGTTCTTAAGATGGCAGTCATATGGTAATGATGGAGGGTAGACTGAAGGGCTTAAGTTGAAGGAGAATATTGTTTTGTTGTTGTGAGTCTATTGTTTGTTGGTAGTCACGGTTTCTTAGGTCGTTTTAAAGGATTTTTTGAGTGTTTTATCTTGTTTTTTGGTTGTGATGCGATAGTCGTGTCCGTGTAGGAATAAATGCAATTACCAAATTACTTTTAAATTATTAAGTTGATTGTATGGATGGCCTTGTAGTTTAAGTAGACGCCTCGGCACTGTCAGTGCGCCAATTGTTGCCGTTTCGATCCCCGCATTGTGTGATCTACAAATGTTTTGTCCGGAACTTGGGTATACTTTTTGTCTGTTTTTTCTATGTTAGCAATTGCTCTTACTGCATTCAACTTTTTCATAACTAATATTATAAATGCGAAAATGAGTTTGTTTGTTTGTTACGGTTTCACGCCTTAACTACTCAACCGATCAACATGAAATTTTGCATACACGTTGTCAGGGCTACAGGATAGGACATAGGGTACTTTTCATCCAGAAAAAATAACTGTTGTAAAACTAACCTAACCTACATTTACGCGAGCGAAGCCGCGGGTGAAAACTAGTAATTATATAAGTAAAATAAAAATACGAAGCCGTATCGGTCTTATAACAAAAAATTTATAAAACTAAAAGAAGTATAAAGTTTTAGTCAAATAATATTGATTTTATAAGTCTTATGTAAGCCCTAAAATATTGCCACTACAATTTGTCTGCATGAAAACAATATATTCTGGACTATAACACCGTAACTACCATTCACATAGAAAATAATATATAGCGCCTGCCACAAATCCTATAGCAAGCAAACTCGTTTCCTCATCAACTGAATTATCCGTCAGGCGTGTCATTACTCCCTTTTCGAGTACAATGTCCGAGAGTCCTACGCTTAATTTGCGCTAACGAGATGTAACACGGACGAATCCGACACAACATAATGTATTATAATATGTGACAATATGCGTGTAAGCTTGGGTTATTATTCTCGCTGAGTATTGCTAGAGACCATTGTGTGTGACGTATCCTATCCTAACTAATATTATAAAAGCGAAAATGAGTTTGTTTGTTTGTTACCTTTTCACGCCTAAACCACTGAACCAATCATCCTAAAATTTTGCATATACGTTGTCAGGTGTACAGAAACGGACATGGCTACCTTTCATCCCGTAAAAAATTACTGTTCCCGAGGAAAACAACAATAACGTTCTTATGATAATAGATGGCGCTACGTGCCTATCGAATCATGATTGAATTATATTATTACAAGCATATTACGACCCGAATTGTTTGTCAAATTCTAAATTAACGCGAGCGAAGCCGCGGGCAATAGCTAGTTACTGTATAAAGCTGCGTTATTTGATAACTGCGGTGATCTGAAGTTAAGTGATCGCAACACTGACTAGTTCGAATCTTTGAAGATATATTCATGCTAGTTTGAGGGATGGGTAGGCAGAGATGGTAGATTCATTATGTATATGAGAAAGTTATGTCATAATTTCAATTAGAGGTTTTAAACAAAGTGTTAAACATACGACAAATTTGTAGTATTTTTAAAGCTAGCTTTTATAGTTTACCTATTATTTTGAATATTGCGTAGTTTTACTAACGTGAACTGATTTATTCTTGAAACTGTTGTTAAACCATATTTGTGTTGCGCCATTATTAGATAACATTACATACTTATTTTTATTACGATTTGCACTGTTGAGCACTTGCAACAATGCCTGAAACATGCAAAAAAAAAATTATCCTGCTATCACCATCACATTCTTGTATAGCCGAGACGTATAATAGTATACAAATGATATCAATATTTCTATAAACTGCATTCTGTAGCATGTTTGTGATGCTCATTGTCGAATTGTAGACAGATGTGTTTTACGGTTTAGGTATGATTTTAGGTCTGACGTAATAGACACATCCTTCACCCATAACCCAATAACACTTTGCAAAGAATTGAACACAAGATGTCATAAACAGGGTTCGTGTTAAGTCAACCAGTCGCATTCATTTCCTTTCCGACACCGAGGCGTTCAATCAACATTGCTTCTCCGATATCTAAGATAAGACCCTCCTTAACCTCACCATCTTGCTCTCAAAGATCGCCTACAGAATAAATTTAACATAATCAGTGGTTCTATTAGTCCAAGGCACGCCTTCACTGCATCAAGTCCGCAGGGAAATAAGAACTCAGCCTGCAATATTTATATTCGTTATGTTTTAATAAACACTAAATTGCACTGCGCGTAATAATCTCTTGTTTTAACTTACAATGTTGCTAACATAGCTTTTGTGCCAGCCGGTCTCAAAGTTGATATTTTTCTTTCATCGCCTGCAAAGAAGGAGAGTGCTTTTAAGATTGGGGGTTCAGACTAGCGGAGCGTGGGGTGGAGTTTTCAATATGTATGTTGGCAGGAAGATATTATAATGTGTCTGCACAGTACGCGTGTTGGATGAAATTATTTTATTTTTTAAAGATATTATTTCCATTAGGAATGTACGAGCAGTTTACCCGAACACTAAGATGTGTTGTGTTGTAGATGTTATGGCTAACAACGGGATGTACACAGAAAAGAAACTTCAGTGTTTTAGTGTCCGTAAATAACCAGAGTATTTATTGTACTGAAAATATATAGTAAAGATATATACAAGTTGTTTTGTAATAATAATAATAATAATATAGGTAAAACCAGCCACGAGCTGAGAAAAAAAAAGAAAACAGGAAAATAATAATAATAATATAGGTAAAACCAGCCACAAGCTGAGAAAAAAAAAGAAAACAGGAAAATAATAATAATAAAATTTATTTGTCAGAATACTGTAGTTACAATGGTTTTACAAAAATGTATATGTCCATAATATCCTGCCGTTTCCAGCGTACAAATATTCAGATAATATAATAATTATTGGGAATAATAAAAAATAATAAAGCCTATATGTCAGAAAAATATGAAAAAGAAATCTAAGATAATTAAGAAAATGTCAAATGTATAAAGTGATTTAATTATAGGATGTCAAAGTTTCATTTAGGAAGTCATACGTTGAATAGTAACATTTGTCTAAAAGAAAATAGAATAATTTATTTTTAAATGTCATAAATATCAATGTTTTAAAATTGTCTGGTAATTTATTATAATATTTATAATTGTATTAAGCAATAATCGACGCATTCGTTTATGCAGACATGTATCGTCAGCAAAACGTGCGACATAGTTATTATTGCTTATACATTAAAAAGTAAAACAAGTAGAATTATTTGGCGATGCTCGTACAAGGAATAATGCCTGTGCCGCGGCGGACTATACTAAATTGAATCTACGGACACAATGAACATTAGAAGTGGGAACAACTATTTGTAGATTAAAATGTTTTCATGTTTGGGGATTGAATTCGCTGCCCTTGGCGAGGCATAGTGATGAAGTGACTTCAAAGTGTTGCTGGTTATTAGATAAAAATATTATTCTATAGAAATGTAAATTATTTATCTGTTCAAGTGAAAACCTTCGTGGCATGAGCTTTAGTACAAATAAAAATATATATATACGGTCGAATTGAGAAACCTCCTCCTTTTTTGAAGTCGATTAAAAAGAGCTTTGTCCTTTAAAAAATAAATCGATTTCTCATAATAAATGTATTCTTCGAAATCAATAAGTTTGCGCTTATATTATTGGCATCAATCACGAAACGTTACTATTAGATATTATGACTACCATTTTAGTTGTCATTAGCCCTAAAAGTTACCTAAAGTTTATTTATAAACACATTTCGCCCTGTTCCACGCTCCGCCCGTTTCATACTTTACGGTCTAAAACTTCCACCCTAGTCTAGACGAGGGTGGAATGAGGGGTTTACATGCAGCTGACTTCGCTTTCCCACCGCGTCTTATTATTTTGCGAAATAAAATGTTTTGTTTAGCATTTTTACCATTCTTTTTGCCATTATTTTCCCGTTGGCAACGTTTTTCTTGTTGTAATTGTATCCGGATTTAGTGTTGCCGGCTCTAAAGATTGATATTTCCGTATATAGGCATCATACTGCTGAGTAATCGTAGATGGCTTGTTGAAGGCACTCCTACGTGTTGCCCATTAGTATCTAACTGTTTTATTTTGGGTGGGGCAACTAGTTCTATTTTTGTAGTGTCGACGAACGATATTAAGCTTTTAAACTATTTCGATTACAAAATTCATGAATATCGGTTTAGTAGCTTAGCCGCAAAAGTATAATAAATGGATTGAGTTAGTAATGCATTTATAATATTAGAGTTTGTATTAGAATGGATATTCATTGAATACCGTTCAGTACCGTTTTCTCCTCTGATGGCAAACGATACTTTTATTTATATTTAGTTCAGTGAAAAAATTATGAAAATACTTTAATAACATTGTAAATCTATACTAATATTATAAAGCTAAGGAGTTTGTTTTAAGTTTGTTTGGACACGCTAATCTCAGAAACTACCGGTTCGATTTGAAAAATTATTTTAGTGTTGGATAGCCTATTTATCGAGGAAAGCTCTAGGCTATATAACATCACGCTACGAACCACGAGGTCGGCGCAATAACGATGAACGCGGGTGAAACCGCGGGAACATCTAGTTACTTAATACTTATATGCTTTCATAAAATTTTAATAATCGTTATGATTGAATTTCGACTAGTGGGCAAATACTAATAAGGCTTTACAAATGCCTCATTCAGATAATCATTGCCTGCATCTCAATAACAACATCATATAACCATCAATTTCCTTACCATGTCCATAAAAGACGCAACTAATTATCACATATTCAGTCAAGCTAGGAATCTAGAAAGGTACGAAACAGCTTTCTAAGTTATTGGCCTAGGGGAGATGCGGCCCTTAGAGTTCTCATTTGTACGTGCTCTGTAATTATACCCAGCGTATGTAGATGATGGATGACAGGTAATGAAAGGATATTCCCGCGCAAATTGATGTGGTTGGGAGGAGAATTAATGCCTTGACGATTTTAGATTAGCTATGGGCAACTTGGTTATAAGTACTTAAGTAATATCGTAATGTAATAGAGTAACGTTTCATTCGTGGGTATATCTTATAAACTGCGAGGTGGCATAAACTGCGAGGTGAATAAATATAATAAAAATAAAAACATCTACTATCAATATACGAAATCATTAAAGGGATCTTAAAATAAATGATGATTGGAAACAGGATCATTAATTTTCATTCTTTATCGAACTAAACCATATCACATAAAATACATATATTATATATGTATATTTTTTATAACTAGCGGTCGCCAAGTGGTCGAAATTCGGCCATAATTGATTTAAATTTTGAGTTTGATCGTTATTAACGTTTTATTGTCTATAACTATACCATCACATTTCATTTAGTCACTTAAACAAATACATATGTAACCATAGTTACGAAGAATTCTACGACATCAGGCGAACAATGCCGAAATATTACGAACGCGATTCAATTGCTTGTGTCAAATGTATGGTTGTGTGCGTGTAATGTTTTTTCATCAATTTAATGTATTTCTAATGCATAATTTAAAAAAATATTAGGATTCGTCACTCCTTCTCCATATAAAC
Organism: Catocala sponsa; assembly: GCA_963564715.1. Lineage (NCBI taxonomy): Eukaryota > Metazoa > Arthropoda > Insecta > Lepidoptera > Erebidae > Catocala > Catocala sponsa. The sequence continues at coordinate 25,124,410 of OY751342.1, forward strand.
TTTAACTGTGCCAAATTTCATACTCTTCAGCCCGCGCAATTTTCGTAAAAAGGGTTACAAAGTTTTTGCTTCACGTATTAATATATAGATAATATGTAGTTAGTGTAATACCCGAAGAAAAAAAATTGCAAAGAAAATTTGAAATGTAAAATCGAACGGATTTATTTACCTGTTTATGAAGTAGAGTTGTAATCTGCACCCATATTTACAATCAAAGGATGAAAGTAGGTTCCACTGCAAAGCAAAATTTTTGTATTAAACTTTTCTATATATTTTATATTGTAGACGAACAAGGCTTTTCTATTCTACGATTCGTATTTCTATCTGCATTTTTTATCAAATAATAATAGAATACGAAGGTTTCGAGTAAATGAACTACTCGGCTCCAAAATCAATCTGTATCACAAGTAGACCATTTCGCTAAAGATATTCATAGTCATATGTATAGGCATCTCATGTTTACATTGGACGTGTAACGCCACACAGTGTCGACTATGACGGGAGTCTTCCGTTTCCTGCGGCGGCTGTAAACAACATTTCCATATTCACGAGACATTTCTAACAGGCCCTGCCTTCAGTGAAATGTTGCTGAAACTTTCGTGAATTTCGTGTAGTGGTAAACGTGTAGACGCTAATATGAACTGACGGCCACTCGAATATTGACATCGATTGTTGTTGAATTGACGTTTTATGAAATGCTTAGAGATTGGACTTGTATTGCAGCTGTATCTATACTAATATTATAAAGCTGAAGAGTTTGTTTGTTTGAACGCGCTAATCTCAGGATCTACTGGTTCGATTTGAAAAATTATTTTAGTGTTGGATAGCCTATTTATCGAGGAAGGCTATAGGCTATATAAAATCATGTTACGACCCATGGGGGCGGCGCAGTCACGATAAACGCGGGTGAAACCGCGGGAACATCTAGTACAGAATATAGACTAACACTTATACCTCCGAAAAGGTAGAAAAGAGTTTTATTTCGCTCATATTTCGTCAGCTGTGGTTTGCAGTAAGACGGCTTATTGCTGTGCACCGGGCACAGTCAACTACCTCTGCAACGCCTAGTCTGGTTTAGGTAGTATTATATTTCGTTTATACGAATTTAAAACAATGAAATTAAACTACTATATACCGATTTTATTGCAGTTTATTTAGGAAGCAACTAGTTTTTTATTCAAACACGTCCGCGTTTGGAAATCTTTTGTATTATCTATACTTAGTATTATAAAGCTGAAGAGTTTTTTTGTTTGTTTGTTTGAACGCGCTAATCTCAGGAACTACCGATTCGATTTAAAAAAATATTTTAGTGTTGGATAGCCTATTTATCGAGGAAGGCTATAGGCTATATAACATCACGCTACGACCCACGGAGGCTGCGCAGTAACGATAAATGCGGGTGAAACCGCGGGAACATCTAGTGTATAAATATATAAATCTTCTGTGCGTGTGTTTGTAACTAAACTCCTCCTAAACGGTTGTACCGATTTTGATGAAATTTTTTATGTGTGTTCTAGTGGATTCGAGAATGGTTTAGATTTGTTTTTTTTCGTGTGTACTTGACAACGTCTGTCGGGACAGCTAGTTAGATATATATTGTTAGAGTGGGTAATCCGAGAGTGCATGGCGAGTTCCTCTCTTCTCAATAATTTTATACGAAACTTTTAAATCGTAGCACGTATGTATATATATAGGACATAAAACATATCGTCCATTTCTCCCCTGTCCCAAAACTTACTCAATTGTCGCGTCCCATCCTGTAGACATCAAAACATTCCACACTACATTATTACAGCTGTGATATACATTGTGTTATGAAAGCGAGAGATAGCGCCGCTTTGTGCGGCCTTTTCATCTCGACTCCATTGTGTAAAACTGTCACTATTCCGATATGCTGACGGTTTCGTTCCGTTTTGAGTTTTCATGTTATGTAAGTACTGGGTTTTAATTCGATTGGAAGATATGATATGGTCTTTAATAGAATTTGTATAGTGGAAAGTATTTGAAATATATTGATTTATAATAATACATACATAGATTCACGCCTGTTTCCCAGAGGGATAGGCAGAGACTACGGATTTTCATTAGCTACGATTCTGACACACTTCTCTGGCTTCATTCACTTTCATCACATTCCTCATACACGCCCGTCGGTACAAGGTGCTCTTCACCTGGCCTTTGTCCAGAACGCCTCCGATCTGATCGAGAAACGTTCGCCTAGGTTTTCCTCTTGCGACTGTTCCATTCACACTAGCCTTATAAACTTTCTTAGTCAGTCTTTCCTCGTTCATTCTTTCTACATGTCCAAACCAGCTTAACATACCCTTTTCTATTCTTGTCACTATATCCACTTTCATGCCGCATCTCTCTCTAATCACACTATTCATTATTCTATCTTTCAGAGTCACACCACATATGCTTCTCAACGCTCTCATTTCTACAGCATTTATTCTGCTCTCATACTTCTTTTGCCATACCCAACTTTCATTTCCATACATAAGTGTGGACACTAATAGTCCTCTATGAACAGCCAAACGTGCTTTTTCGGATACATTTCGATCTGAGTATTTTGTATAACATTTATAATTATTTTGCCTAATTATACGATACGTTATATTTCATTTACACAACATTTAACAATAAATAATTACAATTCTACCCCTACCGCTATTTCATAATAGCCTCCATTAATAGGTTTGTGTTGTTGGCAACAACGTGGGGGAACAAATAACATATCGGCGGTTTCCGAACGATAGAACACGGTTAAATTATCTTACCTTAATTTGATGTAACCTTTAGGAAGGGAGAACGATCTGATAACTTCTTTTCCATACAAAAAGTTTTTACATAAATTTACCAATGAAGATGATTTCATTATCTTAGATTATACAATATTTAAAAAATATTAATATCGTATGCCATTTTATTTTAATAAATGCGGTTCTTGCTTATTGGATTGCAAGTTGATAACGCAGTTCTTTGTCTGCTGTGAGTGATTAAAATCTACACGGCTCTTTGCATTAGTACCTAATAATGTATTCTTAGTAGTTACTAATGGTACAGTAGGGTTGAGCCCGGTAGAGATAAATAAAATCCGTAAGAACGAAATATATGTTATATTTATCACTTTTACATTTAAATATTATAATTTACGAACGTACATAATAACATATGCTTCCTTATACAATTTTTACCGGACTGGTGATTGGTACAATCAATAAAGCCAGCCTGATGGTCTGCTGTGGAATATAGATGTTATACAGAGCACTTGCCGCATTATTAAACAAAATTGTCGCGAAGAAGACATAGTCACTGTATTGCAATCATGGGGTCAGTCCGCGGGGTCAGTAGAATCTTTGTCCCCTTTGTAAACATAGCGCCTTCTTTAAATAATAAAATAATAATACTACATTTAAATAATACTTTGGTTGTTTACCTACAGTCGTCTGTAGTTTAAGCTAAATCACAGACTGTAATTTTCTTACTAAAACTGGTACTAAGGTGACCATTTAAAACACCATTACACCCACCATTCATGCACTCATTGTACATAGTGCTTATATTTATTAAACAGACAATCACAATTAATATTTTAATAGCCCTCGTATGATTTTGATAACAAAACCTTTATCACATTATAATTTTATGACACTTTTGTTAAAACGACCCGACTGCGTCCACTTCCTATCTTGATTAGTTTTAATATCAGTTTTCAATTCGACCCGATTATCAACTAATCGTTCGATAACATTGTATCACACTTATCGATTATATTGACTTATAAATTCGATGTCTTATTGTGTAACGTCAAATAGCAATGCGTTGCGTGACAATGGCAATTATAAGAAGACTATATGTCAACATATGTCAGCTTTTTGATATAGTATTGCTTAAATTAGATTTAACTGACAAAATCACGTATAGCTATAAATTCTTTGCTTGACAATTTTAATTACGTAAAGAAGAAATTTGAATTGTTAGTGATCGAAACAAGTAAGAAGAGTGGTTCATGATACTCCGTAATGCATTGAAACAAGTCCTGTCTGGGTTATACAGACTGTTGTCGAATGATCAACAGTTTTTATAAATAACTAAACAGCTTGTACAAATGCACTGCTATTTAAATGAATTGTTGGATACATTACATTTCTATATTCTTTACAAATATTGTCATATCCAAATGCACGGATGACTTAGTGTCTTAAATGGTTGCCTCACCACAGTCGGCACTGTCACTATGTCGAACGTTAAAGGTTCGAATCTAATTTGTGATTCAAACATTTAATTTACGAAGAGATAAAAAACAATTGCCGCAGTCTTTGGGGACTGCCGATAGAAGCGAAAACTTTAATCCTTGATCATAAACACTTGTTTATAAACCAAAAATAATTCAAAAATGGAAAGGATTCGGTGACGATGACGCGAGTTTCATGATCTTTGTTCACCCAAGAAGTGCTCAACGCGCCTAAAGAAGTTTTCACTTCAAAAAGTAAATCACAAAATGGTGAGAGTCTGGGTATTTTGGTGTATGTTGTATGAATCTTTACGAAGTCTCCACGACACAGGATTTATTCTTAGTGCAGTAGTTGTCTTTAATAAAACGAGAAATCACAAATTATTGTTAGTATTTCAATCTAAGCGTAGAGAATCCCATTCTAACGAATCCTTCCCTGGGGCCGACCCCTGGGGTCCACCTGGACCACTTTGGGAACTAAGGGTCTTAACTGAAGCACATGGGATTTTCCCAACGGTGTTCAGCGCTAATCACTACGCATGTCAAACGGACAGCGATCGCAATTAGTTGAGAAATTGTGCATCTGGTATTGCTGGTAAGGCGTGAGACTTACCCTTATTGGTAAAACTCATATCATAATTTTCATTAATGGATTTTAAATGTATATATATAGGTACATTGATTAAAAAAGTAAACACATTAAATAACATGTTTATTTTAGTGACACTAATGGATGATAAAATTACTATTGCCTAGTCATTTGTAACTCAGAGGCGTAGCTACCGCCGTACAAGCCGTATCAATGATACGGGGCCCCCGGGCTACAGAGGTCCCTAACGTATGTAAGCAAAAATTAGTAAAATGTAATTCACAATGTGACTTAATGTCGTGCTTCTCGGGAAAAAAACATAAAAAACTGTCATACGTGCCTATATAGTTTTCACTTCAGAAATGACAAAAGTCAAAAAAAGCAATCTCTTTTTTCCCAGATAGACAAATTGAAATCGTCTTCAGCTATAGATGATTTAATAAATCAATTTGCCGAAAAAAAGGCAAGAAAAGTATATATTTAATTTGAATTGTTTGGCTAGATCAATTTCTAGGAGGAAGTGATATCTTATAATCAATAAATATTTTAATTTAATTTAATTCAAGCATTTTTGTTTCTTTTGTGAGAAATCTTTACCCTTCATTTGGACCCCCCTGCTAATTTTGATACAGGGCCCCTCCAAGGCACGCTACGCCACTGTTATAACTACAATTGTCAGGTTAGACAAAGCTGGGTGTAGCAGCTATGTTAAGTTAGCAATGAAGTCACATTCTCTAAACCCGCAATATTTTAGCTCATATCACTCAGATTCAGACACACTGGGAATAATGCCTGTGTCGCAAAGTACTTTACATACATTCAAACAACGGACAAAAATAACATTTAGACTTCGAATAACTATTTGTGAATCACACAAATTTGTATCCCGAGTTGGAATCTAACTTACAACACTCGTCGCTAGCTCGCATAGCAGTGGCAGGCAACCCATACGCCATCCGTGCAGATAAATCTTCTCCCTAGCCTTTATTATTCTCAAGTCACTTGGGGTCGGCTTTCTAGTCTAACCGGATTTGACTGGATATCAGTTTTTACACGGAGCGGCTGCCACCTGATCTCCGCAACCCGAAGGCTAACGATACCCTAAGGCTAGACCAGTGTCAGGATATTAGAGGGCACTAACTTCCCAATACCGACTGCCATAGATGTTCATGGCAGCAGGGACCGACGGCTCAACGTGCTCTCCGAGGCACGCAGCAGGCGATAATTGTCAATATATACGCACATAATTTCGAAAAGTCATATAACTTCTGAAAGTCAGAGGTGCGCGACGTGGGTTCGAACCCGAGACCCTCTGCATTGTATTCTGTTGGTCTCCCAACTGAGCTATCGCTGAGCTACCGCAAACATTTTTAAGAATTTAAGTGTTAATTTATCCGTGCAGATAAATAAACACTTAAATTCTTAAAAATGTTTTACAACCTTTATACAACTGATGGCAATTGCTATTTAAAGGATAATGATAACCCAATTTCTATATCGAAACAGCAATTTAGTTACAATGCATATAAAGATAAGTACTATCGTTGATTTTTATTTTGTGTATTTAATATTTGTGTTCAGTTTATATAATGTTTTATATCAATATGGTGTTGTGAAGTGTTTAATGAAGTTATCTTGTAATTTTATTTGATTTGGGTAACGATCGTTGTCATGTTATATGAAGTTTGTGTGTTAATTAGTGTATACTGCTATTAGTTGATTGATTCTGTTAGTTCTTGTATAATAAAAGCGATAATGAGTTTGTTTGTTACCTTTTCACGCCTAAACCACTGAACCGATCATCCTGAAATTTTGTCAGGTGTACAGAAACGGACAAGAAGTGCTCAACGCGCCTAAAGAAGTTATCACTTCAAAAATTCAACGTTTAATATTCGCGTAAATGTAAACTATTACTGGACAAAAGTATGTTTTTATTATGAGAGTAACCTATTACTTTTATTAAATAGCCAAGGAATGTGTCTTAGCTAATAAATCCCTATAAAATAGTTGAGAATGAAGAATAAAAAGAATATAAACAACGGCATTATTTTAAATTGAACTGCTTTCATTACTGTCCAATAAATCGATTGCTTTCATAACCATCAGTAACAAACTATCCATTCCTTACATTCGTTTCATAGCGAAGAAATTGATTCACCATCCGTATAAACTTACGCAACCAATTTAATATCAGCGACCTAAAGACTGTCCTATCAACGTTTACATCTCAATTGTAATAAACGACAATGCACACGACAAATATGACCAACTAACCGTGCAATATCTCCATAACTCCATTTATCATCATAACGTTACAAACAGCCAACTTAAGCTGACCTACGACGCACCACAGCATCTAACTTCCTAACACAAAAGCTGCAGATCAAATTATACTGGCTTTTTTGTTTAAATATAGCACCGTAATAATGACCATTTGGACTTGACCCGTGTTATCAGATACTTCGTAGTTGATATGTTCTATAAGTCTGGTTCTAATTACGCTGGTTCGCTGCACTGTATTTAATTTACGAGTGGTAGCGATGACACTTGCAAACGGCGATTCGATTCAATTACCTAGACGTGCTTTATTGAATGAATTTGTCGTTCAAATTTGAACTCTATAGCTACGTGCTGTAGTACTCTTTATGACATTTTGATTGAGTATGTCAGTGCAATTTGCATCGGATATCTAGTGTCTATTTTTGGGGTCCGTTATGAATAAGTAACCCTTATGGTTGCTTTTCACAGCCTTTTGGTCAAAGATTGTCTGGTATTGAACTAGCAAAACGTTCGTAATACGGTTAGTGTTCAAATATGGATTCACTCGAATCAAGAAGGAAATATTTAGACCTAGTATTCCTATACAAGTTGATTCGAAACAAGATAGACTGTCCACAATTGCTGGCTAGACTTAATCTTAGAGTTCCATATAAATACCCTCGGTCTCTCATCACTGCTCTTTATCCACCACTCAGAAGAACAGTTTTTGGCACTGCTTCTCCTATTCCTCGATTGTGCAATCTACTCAATCTCTGTAGTGATTCGGTCGACATATATGCAGATTATCTTACTCACTTTCGCAAATTAGTAAGAAAAGTACTTCTTCTTCTTTCACTAGTTTATAAGTTTTAGTTGTAAATTTTTATTAACTATAGGTATCTTTATTAGTGCATGTAGTGTTTGCTTGTAATTGGATGTAACTTTTTGTCTCAAACCTCATGTGTATATAATTGTGAAAATGTAATATTGTTACATTTGTTAGCGACCCAAAATAAACAGAAATATTTCAGCTGTTCTTAATATCTTTCTGGGGATATTTACAATCATCATACTTTTAGCTAAAGCTCGCATTCAAGTGCTATTACCTGCTATACTTATAGTACAAAAATAAGTTCAAATCAGGAGTAGCCTTCTAGGCAAGTAAGTCCTACAGAATATCGCTGCCAAATAGCTTAGGGTATCTCTTATGCTTGGTTATTGTCACACTGGATTATTTTGTTTGCCACTTTAATTATCTATACTATCTATACTAACATTGTAAAGCTGAAGAGTTTGTTTGTTTGAACGCGCTAAACTCAGAAACTACTGATTCGATTTGAAAAATTATTTTAGTGTTGGATAGCCTATTTATCGAGGAAGGCTATAAGGCTATATAACATCTCGCTACAACCCACGGGGTCGGCGCAGTAACGAGAAACGCAGGTGAAACCGCGGGCACATCTAGTTATAAATAATAATGCACCACAAATATCTGAAATAAACTAAAATTATGATTGACCACGTTAGGTACCTACGTAATAAAACTAAACAATCTCTATAATACTGAGAGACGGCAGACATAAGTATAGATATACTAGCTTTTGCCCGCGGCTTCGCTCGCGTTAATTTAGAATTTGACAATCAATTCGTGTAGTACTCTGCTTGTAATAATATAATTCAATCATGATTCGAAAGACACGTGGCGCCATCTATTATCATAAGAACGTTATTATTGATTTCCTCCGGAACAATAAATTTTTTCGGGATGAAAGGTAGCCTATGTCCGTTTCTGTACACCTGTCAACGTATATGCAAAATTTCAGGATGATCGGTTCAGTGGTTTAGGCGTGAAAAGGTAACAAACAAACTCATTTTCGCTTTTATGATATTAGTTAGGATTATTGCCATGTCTTTACCATCTCTACGAAATAAATAAATTAGTACATAGTTACTTTAAAAACTTAACCGAATCCGGGTACTACACTACACGAGTTATCTCTGCTCGGATCGTAGCAAAATTAAATCAGATATTCTCAAAAAGAACGTAGAATATGTTCGTTCGAAGCTTTGAACACAATATATGTTTTCGCAATATAACTTGTAACGTACGGAATCGCATAAATTCGCAATCAAAAGTCCCTGTAGTTCGGCACCGAGTTACAGTATCGCATTTGCCGCGGCCGGCACTGCGGAAAAGCCAACCGTTGGAAGCTGTATTTCAGCCACCACACACACGTCCACACAAACACACGCACACACGCACACGCACGCACACATGCGCATTATTCGTTGTCGATGTACGTGTGTGCTTAGATAGCGCTTGCTTCGTGCACGGGTCGGATATGATAGTTTTAGGGTGCGTTTACAAGACCGGAATATATTGGGAGGAAATTCTTATAGAAATTACGAATTAAATTGAAATTAAACTACTTCATACATACATTTTTATTGCGTTGTTTGTTTTAAAAACACTATCATTACTAATATTATAAATTCGGAAGTAACTCTTTCCGTCTGTTATCTTTTAACGGCTAAACCACTCATCCGATTTAAATGAAATTTGGTACAGATATAGTTTAAAACCTGATGAATTACATATGCTACTTTTTATTGATATATGCACCACGCGCGCGGCGCTGAGCGCAAAAACTAGATAGTTATTATATAATTTTGTATCTATTTACCTACTTCTATTAAAATTTACTATTATTTAAAGCCATATGAAGCGCATATTTGGCTTTGAAATTAGTGCTTTGATTAATTGGGTTATACCACAAATCTATACTAATATTATAACGCTGAAGAGTTTGTTTGTTTGTTTGACCGCGCTAATCTCAGGAACTACTGGTTCGATTTGAAACATTATTTTAGTGTTGGATAGCCTATTTATCGAGGGAGACTATAGGCTATATAACATCACGCTACGATAAACGCGGGTGAAACCGCGGGCACATTTACGAGTAGTTAATTATACACAGATGGTTGTCTCTACCCATCGCGTTGAAGCGCACGCAGTCTCAGATTTAGTCGAATGTAGTTCGACTTGATTTTAAATTGTTCTACACGTGCGTCTGTGTGTGTGTCCGATTAAGCGTGATATATTGATCGGTGAACTGTTTATTTATAATTTGTGGCGATGAAGCCTCTAATGAGTCTAATGAATCCAGATTTATTGCATATTAACGATGTAGATCCATCAAAGCTCACATTAAGTTCAAAATGACCATCCCAAACTTTCTCGATTTAGAATAAAATTAAAACTTTGGATCTGGTATCAATTTCCCAGTTAGAATTAGTTAAAAATTCGTTGAATAAATTAGCGAATGAAGCGGATATGATCAGTCAACGTTTTCAAATAATTGTGAAACTTAAATCTACTGCTATATAAATCACAATTTCGTTTGAAGCTCAAATAAAGCTAGACCTCTTTAGTTAGTCCTTTTTTACCGAGTGTGAGACATCCTGTGTTCTAAATATGTTCACTAGACCGCAGTAAAATAGGCTTTACGGCAATGTTTAGTGAAAACGCGTTCAGGCTCGCTTTCAATACATACGCCATCCAATACTATATCCACCCTAGAATAAAAGCGATATGTCAAGACGAAAATAAATGACATATGGCGTAATAATCGTATCTTATGTGGGGGCTAGTCAGTGCAGACCGGCGACACTTTGACCCAGTTGGATCTTTTGTGTCGACACTCTCCCAATAACGACTGCCATAGATGTTCATGGCAGCCGGGACCAACGGCTTAACGTGCTCTTTGAGGCACTGAGCAGGCGATAATTGTCAATCAAAGCGCACATAATATCGAAAATTCATATGTCAGGGGTACAAAAGGGTACATTTCATCCAAAAAAGTACTGAAGAAACTGCGGCAAAATCTAGTATGAAATAAATAAAAAATCTCAAGCTATGTATGTGAGACAAGCCTTAACAGAGCGTTGGTTCGCGACAGGCGGTGTCTGCACATACATATGTGTGCGTGTGTATCCGTTTACCCCCAACATACGATCTATGTGTGCGTTCTGCTGCCTACGGGAAATTCACATCAGGAAATTGATAGCTTACCTGCGTTTGTTATTTATTATCGCGGTCGAAAACCATTTAGTTGGGCAGTTTGGTTGATAAATTACTTAGTTGATTTAGTTTGGTAGATCATTATTGTTATATAGATATTGTGCTAAACGTTTGTTTAGGATAAAATAATAGATTTTGTTGAAACAGTTTAAAAGTTAACAAAATGTCAAATAATAATATGCGTTTTGTCGCAGGCGAGCTAGAGCTAGCTTTTTAGCAGGTAGTAGAGCCTCGCTGATTTCAGCATGAATGGGCCGGCTCGACCGGGGAAGGACTACCCTCTCACAGAATATCGACGTGAAATATCAGTATTCCTACTGTTGTGTTTCGCTCGGTGAGTGAGAGTGCCGGAGGCCTCTTTCACCCTTCCCGCTCCTTCTCCTTCCCACTTTCCCACACCCATTTATCTCTTCTTCCTTTCCTAAAGGGTCGGCAATGCGCAAGTGATGCCTCTGGTGTTGCAGGCGTCCATAGGCTACGGTGACCACTTACCATCAGGTAGGCCGTATGCTTGTTTGCCACCATAGTTGTATAAAAAAATAAAAAATACTAACTGATAGTGAGTAATGACCACTTATTATTTGCTGTTAGATTTTGACAATGTCAGAGGTATACGCAGTCAAGCCGCTGTCTATCTTACCACTTAGCCTTATTCATACATACCCATGTCATAGACCTAATGTATCCTGAAATAAAAATAAAAAGGATTTACTGCAATGACGTCGCTAGCTGTATCTATAAGTCCCACTTAACAGGAGCCAAGTTTATTGCTATTTACCGAGCACATTTTCAAACGCCGAACTACTATAGAGTATTTACTAACAGATCAAACCAACAACACTGCCCGACCCGGAAATCGAACGATTCAACGAGGTACGTAGCAGTCTGATAATATACATAACTGTTGCTTCAATAACTAAAACTTATGCAAGCAAAGCAACAACGGCCTCGATGGCGTAGTGGTTAGTGTAACCGACTGCCACGCCTGAGGTCGCGGGTTCTATTCCCGCACAAGTCAAACATTTGTGTGCATGAACATGGATGTTTGTCTTGGTCTGGGTGTTTCTATGTATAATATGTATTTACAAAAAAAAAGTATATATGTATGTTTATCCATTGTCTAGTACCCACAAGCTCTGCTTAGTTTGGGCTAGATGGTGTCATGTGTATGTGATAGAATAGAATATTATATTATATCACAATGACTTGCTAAGATGAGCACACACCTTTGCTTCAGTAACTATTAACTGACAAGCAACGCATAATGACGTCACAAAGTCTTACCAAAAGGTGCACTCGCGTTTGCTTCAATAACTAAAGCTCATGTAAGCTACACACAGTGACGTCACAATGTTTAACTAAAAGGTGCTTTCCTAATGAGCGACGTGTCTTTGTTTATGTGCACAATGGTGTACAGCCGCCAGACAAAGTTTCGCTCTTAATATCCTGCAAATTCCTGTGTTGTGTCCTCTGTTAGTGTTGTGTGGTGCTTTGCATCGGAAGGCTTTCAACAGTTTGGAATATTATTAGTTTTAGTTCATTTAATTTAAAGTGTAGCAGGCCTCTGAGTTTCAATCAAAGTTTGAAAGCATGAAGTGTGCAGTGGATGAAAAGTTGCATGAATTGTGTAGGGGAAGAAATAATGTGTCTACGGATAGACCTTGTGAGACTGGGTGTTATTCGTGGATGTTATTGAAAAGCAAGTATTCTTTTTTTGGGGTAGGTTGCTTGTAATTTGGGTTACAAATTGCTAGCATTTTTGCTATTAAGGCTAAGCCAGAATGCTTGTGTTAAAAGTAGGTTCATATTAGTAGAACAATTGCTGGTATTTGGAAACCACAACCCCTCGAACGCAAATGTCTTATTCAGTTTCATTTATGTAAATAGACGATCAAAATGTTGGAGTTTAAGAGTAGTAGAGCCTGGCTGATTTCAGCATGAATGGGCCGGCTCGGCCGGGGAAGGTCTACCCTCTCACAGAATATCAACGTGAAATAGCAGTATTTCTACTGTTGTGTTTCGTTCGGTGAGTGCGAGTGCCGGAGGCCCTATCATCCCCTTTCCCCCATCCCGCTCCTTCTCCTTCCCACTTCCTTTCCTAAAGGGTCGGCAACGCGCAAATGATGCCTCTGGTGTTGCAGGCGTCCATAGGCTACGGTGACCACTTACCATCAGGTGGGCCAGATGCTTGCTTACCAAAAAAAAAGAACAACAAACTCTTCAGCTTCATTATATAGATAGCGTCCTATACTAACGAGCCAGCACTTCAATCAAAATTGAACAAACAACACTCTTCATTTACTATTTGCTGCACTTACATTACCGTGAAAAGTGCTTCGTACAAAATGCAAAAGCAAATACCTAGATCCCTTATAAAACGTATCGAAGCCTTTAATCCGGCGTGCGCATCCATAAAATGCATTACACGGCGAAGCTCTAAAAGTGACAATTAATTAAGTGACGAGCATCACATTATGTCAACATACAAGCAAAGCCTCATGCGATACACCAGCTTTGCACTTTGCACCGACTGCAGTATGCACTATGAATATTACTATGGCAACTCGATGTGTTTATATTCGTTATATTATCTTACAAGAAATGTGTTAGACGCCCCTTCGCTAGCTATGATAATAGGTATATGGTATTATAGATAGAATAAGGAATAGTGTGATTAGAGAGATGCGGCATGAAAGTGGATATAGTGACAAGATAGGGTATTTTAAGCTGGTTTGGGCATGTAGAAAGAATGGACGAGGAAAGACTGACTAAGAAAGTTTATAAGGAACAGTCGCAAGAGGAAAACCTAGGCGAACGTTTCTCGATCAGATCGGAGGCGTTCTGGACAAAGGCCAGGTTAAGAGCACCTTTAACCGACGGGCGTATATGAGGAATGTGATGAAAGTGAATGAAGCCAGAGAGGTGTGTCAGGATCGTAGCAAATGGAAATCCGTAGTCTCTGCCTACCCCTGTGGGAAACAGGCGTTTATGTATGATTATAGGTAACCCCAGGCTCTTAATGCCATCTGCCGGACAGTGCCAGAACACGTGCTACTTCTAAGAATTTTCTAACAGAAAATGCCAGTAATACTTTGTCCGACTCGGGTATCGAATCCGGCTTCTCACATTAGTTTAATTACCAAAATTTTCATCACTGTTCTATCAATTATTATCACGAATTATAATCCTTAACTTAATCTGCCAAAATTATGCTCAGGTGAGCTGACACGTCAAAAATGGGACCTACAAGTATTTTAAACCGAAAACAAGCAAAGTAATACTAACTAGATATGGCCATGGTTTCACCCGCGCTTATAGTTACTGTGCCGCCCCCGTGGGTCGTAGCGTGATGTTATATAGCCTATAGCCTTCCTCGATAAATAGGCTATCCAACACTAAAATAATTTTTCAATTCGGACCTGTAGTTCCTGAGATTAGCGCGTTAAAACAAACAAACTCTTTAGCTTTTTAATATTAGTATAGATAACACAATCCTAGAAGTAGATAGTTTAATAGTTTCTGCTTATCTCTGCTGCCTGCATAATAATTTTAAGTTTGTGCTAGTAGCAAATGCCGTACAATGCTATTAAAAGCGCCACGATTTTAATAAGAGTGAATGGAACATAAGATATTATGTGTCATTATTGGAATTGAAATCCGTAGTCTCAGCATACCCTTCCTAGAAACAGACGTTAGTCTGTTATGTATACTTATATATGAAAGCGCTAACCGATGCAAAGTATATTAAGCTTGATCTTATATTAACTGATAAAAGTTTCGGCTATGTAAACTTATTATACGAAACGTGAAGGAATATGTAATAGTTTAACAAATAAACCTCGCGTGTTTAGTTTAAATCCGTTGGCTAAGTTAATTTGGGTCAATTTAGCTCTATTAAGATATTGGAGCTTTATGATATCTACAGAACTTTTGTAAATCTATTTTACTCACAGCATATCACGATTATTATTAAGCCGTATGCACATTGAGTTTGGAATAGATAGAAATATACTAAGTTCCTAAGTCATCTCTAGGACGCCGCCGTCCAGATAAAGCTTTTTTTATTACGTCTAGGTATAAAAAATTCTTATGGCAAAAATATGCTTCACCATTCGTAAACCTTATCGGCACTAAGGAAATCTGCTCATAATATTAATTCTATGACTGGGCTTAGATTAATGTCAACAAACTTGTCGCGACCGCATGTGCAAGTGATTCGCGCGGCCCCGCCGATAGTGGATTTGTCGAGGGACACCGTGGTAGGTTTAGTCGGTATTCCGGGAGGTACACTATTCTTATTCCATCTTTCTCTTTTACCCCGGCGAGTCCGACATAACCACTCCGCCCGCCCCCGCGGAGAGGTATGCGTCAATGCATTTCCCCAAGTAAAAAAAAATGACTACAAACTTAACATAAGCGGAAAGGCATACCTAAAAATACAAGTATATTAAATATACTTTGTTGTTATGGCTAAACACACTTGTAGAAAAATGACTAGAAAGATTTGTAGTGTCATTATAAGCGCATACAACTGTTAAAGCTCAAAAGCTTTACATTTTACTTTCGTTTCTATACACACGTATAGAACATTAACAGAAATTTTAAATTTCTTTACTAGCACATTAACTCGCGTACAAGCTGTTAAACACAACCACCGGCGTCTTCCTTAACTTAAATAGTGAGGACAACTAAAAACTCCAACAATGCTTCCAAACATTTTCCATTCTGGAGGATCACAACTTTTCACTCAGACACCATTTGGTTCGAGTTCCAGTAGTAACGCCAAAGCCTCTAAGGCGAAAAGCTGCCGCCCGCCCACCAGTCGGCAAGCACACGCCGTAGGGCGCGCTCGCGTTACGTTACCGCCTTACCGTTCTTACCGCTTACTGTGTTATTAGTAACGTAAATATACGTAAACGTGCGAACCCCTTTGTTTTCAAACACGACGGTTTGTATTATTGTATATTCGCTTTTATTAGAAATCATTTTAGCGTTTCGATAATGGTTATTAATTTTGATTTTGTTTACAGTAAACTGATTTGTGATATGTTTGTGCTTTAGAAAGGTCAGGCTGCGTTTGTGTTAAACTAGCTTTTGCCCGCGGCTTCGGTCGCGTTCATTTAGAATTTGACAATTAATTCGGGTTGTACTCTGCTTGTAATAATATAATTCAATCATGATTCGAAAGACACGTGGCGCCATCTATTACTATCATAAGAATGTTATTATTGTTTTCCTCGAGAACAGTAACTTTTTCGGGATGAAAGGTAGCCTATGTCCGTTTCTGTACATCTGAAAACGTATATGCAAAATTTCAGGATGATCGGTTCAGTGGTTTAGGCGTGAAAAGGTAACAAACAAACAAACTCATTTTCGCTTTTATAATATTATATAGTTAGGATTAGGATTATGTTATAAAGTATGTTTACTTTTCGTTATATATGTGAATAATATATAACGAAAAGTATAGGGATTGTGCATTCTGAGTGAAGCTAAAGAAACGGCACGTAGATAAGTTATATTGTAAACGTTTTTAGACTATCGCGATTTGCTTGTATTAAGCATTATATTTCCGAATATAATGTTTAATACTTTATCGCGAGTAAAACCCGTTAACTAGCATTATACATATATTCTGCAATGATTGGAAATTCGTTATAAAGAGGTTTTTGGATAAATTTATTCGTAATGTAAAGATATATTTTGCACATTAGCTCTTACGGGCAGTTCTAGGAGATTTCGAAAAACTTGTTAAATCGAAGAAATCGTTATATTGAGGCTCGTTATATTAAGGTTACTCTGTATTAACTAATATTGTAGTATGAAAAATGTCTTATAATCTTAAATGCAATAAAATTAACGAAGAGGAGACGCTGGGCTTTTTAGCGATCTCGGATTTCTTTCATATAAACGCTAATTAAGCTTAAACTCCCAGTTTAAACTATTATTAATATACCTAATACTATAACGCCAAATATAAAAAATAAAACAATTACAATAAGTATCAGAAGGATTACTGTTTTTAAAAAGTTGCTGCTTATCCAATACCGCATTCATTTTGGTAATAGTGATATTTTGGCATTCAAATGTCACTCAATCTTAACTAGGTATCTTTTGTCAAGGGCTTCGACCGCGTGTGCTCTATGAGAATGCATATTGTGAGAAAATACTTTTTATCACAATATGCATAGGACACACATGGTTTAAATGCGTGCTTAAATGACAAACATCCAAATACTTTTAGATGTTTTGAATTTATTGTGTTCATATGAAGCTATAACATGTAAGCTTTTAAAAATGTACCGTATATGTTTCAACTAACAAACATACGTTATAATGATAAAGTATGGTGTCATCTTACGTTTGTGGCGTGTACCTCCACCAAATTGCATTTAAATCGTTTCAGTAATTAACTGGTAAAAAGTAGCGAGCTCATTTTCTCATTTGTAACATTTAGTATGACACTAATTATGGGACGTGCTTCATGCAAAGTACGGCGGTGAGGTTCGCCATCTTGAGAAATATTTACAGACTGGAACTTTAAGACTCTTTAATAAATTGTTGGCGCAAAAAATGTTGAGTTTGCTTTTGATTTCGGTTTTATAGTTTGTGCTCTTTATCGAAGAGTGAATATATATTATATGGCTTGAAGTTTTTGATGTTTTGTGAGTTTAGTAGGGTGGTTAGAGGTCAATATTAGGGCAAGCATTTCTAATAAATTTGAATATAAATATCCTTTGATGACCTATAGAATCAAATATATTGAAAACTACTATTTGACAACGTCAGTATATTGCACACTTTTTATTTTTTATATATGTAATAAAATTGCTTCTGCATGAAGTTTGTATCTTAATTATTCATATTTTGTGCAAACCTGTTATCATTTTCCAGTCAGAAATAATTACATTTATTTTATACCGAAAACTTAATTAAAAGCAATGATAACTTCTACATAGAGATGACATTAGTTTGCGGGGCCAAAGCAAAAATTAAGACAAAGACCAGAAAATTATCAATAAATAAGGTTTTTACATCTGTACAGAAATTAACCCTTCCAGTTATCTGAGCATCGTTTCTATCGAAGTGCACACTTAGACCCTGTGCGTTCTGCACACTCAGTGTTTAGAGCAATATAATCTATACTAATATTATAAAGCTGAAGAGTTTGTTTGTTTGAACGCGCTAATCTCAGGAACTACTGATCCGAATTGAAAAATTATTTTAGTGTTGGATAGCTCATTTATCGAGGAAGGCTATAGGCTATATAACATCACGCTACGACCCACGGAGGCGACGCAGTAATCATAAACGCGGGTGAAACCGCGGGCACATCTAGAATTATGATAATTTCTTTTGGGAGAACAGAAGGGTGTGACGGATTCATATTAGAGATTATAAAACATAATAAACAAATAAAAAAAGAGTAATAAGTACTGCCGTATCAGCTATGCCAAAGTAATATAAAATCTTAATGCTTTATATGCTTTACTGAAACATACCAAAGAGTTTCTCGAACAGAACGTCCCTCGCAGAAAGCGCGAGGCGCGCGGTGGTCAAATTCAATTGTCACGTATGCATTCTCCCTTTCATGTAACTTTACGTTCACTCATAACATGGTTCATAAAGAGAACATTTCTTTATGAGTTAGATATTCTCGTCCTTTATATGCGTGCTTGAATAACGAAGGTAAACGTAGCAAAAGAGATAAGTTTCGTCAAATTTCTTAGTCTATGTCCAACAATTTTGTATACATCCTAGACTGGCAGGTGACTACGGATTGCGGGATTTATGGATGTAATAAATAATACACCTAAGTATATATAGTCATAGAAACTGTTATACCATGGTTAGTAAAATATAATAGAATAAGCTGTATTGAATCTTCTTTTCCCTAGCCTTTATTATTCCCAAGTCACTCGGTGTCGGCTTTCTAGTCTAACCGGATTTGACTGGATATCAGTTTTTACACGGAGCGATGGCAGCATCTAACCTCCGCAACCCGAAGGCTAACGATACCCTAAAGCTAGACTAGTATCAGGATATGAGAGGGCACAGACTTCCCAATAACGACTGCTTTAGATGTTCATGCCAGCCGGGACCGACGCGACGGCTTACAGTGCTCTCCGAGGCACGGAGCAGGCGATAATTGTCAATCAATACGCACATAATTTCGAAAAGTCATATAATTTCCGAAAGTCAGAGGTGCGCAACGTGGGTTCGAACCCGAGACCCTCTACATTGCAGTCTGTTGGTCTCCCCACTGAGCTATCGTTATATATACTTATCGCTATATATTATATAATAAGCTGTATTGAATACTAATAAAAAATTCAAACGCACAGGGAGAGTTTTTCGATAATCAAACAATTAAATAAAACATCTTTGCACCTATACAAGACAGCTATAAAACCCTTTGGTGTTAATTCTTGACGCATTCAATCAGAAACTTAAAAAATGTATTAAGGGCAGACATACCCTTTTTATACTAAGCATCTTTCCATGAATTCAACACAATCGTCTAAACTATTTGAAGATTCGTTTTAATGTGAGTTTTGTTTAAATACAGCAACTGCTGTTTTACAAAAATTACCTAACCGGCGCGGCGTCGACATATCTAAAATTCAAACTATAAAGATTGCGAAATAATTTCTGTTATCATAGATACTTGGAATGCTTAGGCTATCGCTTGTTTGATTGGAAGGTAGGCAGAGACTACCCAGAACTGCTACGAGATTCTAAGAAATCTGTTGTCTCATTCACCCTCATTACGTTGTTAAAACACTTTACTACTTTACTACCGTGCAGCATACAGGTGACTGCGGTAGCATGAACAAAGTCACGGTGAAAAGCTAGCTTAAAAATGAATATAATCTCAAAAACAATGAGTAAATATGACTAATCACAAAATGCATTCTTTAGTCGATCTAAAAAGGGGTTTATTACCAAGCTACTACATAGTCATAGGATTCGCATTGAATAGAATGAATAATATTATCGCTTTGTAGTAAAAGTATAAAAGAATCTTATCACTTCTTTGAGATAGCAACACGATGTATCACTACGACTTCCCTAACGAACACAATAAGAATAAAACATAAAGCAAATAATATTCCTAATATAATAATAAAGTTTTAGTCATAACTGCAAAAAATTGGACTAGGACTTAAATTTGTGAAGTGAAAACTTCTTTAGGCGCGTTGAGCACTTCTTGGGTGAATAAAAATCATGGAACTCGCGTCATCGTCATGCTTCTACGCTTTATTATTTTTTTTAGAATATTAACAATATCTCAGAAATGGTGCATCCTACGCAAAAAATAACGAAATTTCCCCCTTAAAATCCCTGAGAGTATCAGGAACTAGCATGGTTTGGTGGTTTTGGTTTCTAAAGAAGTGTTTATGATCAAGGATTAAAGTTTTCACTTCTATCGGCAGTCCCCAAAGACTGCCTCAATTTTTGTTTAAATAGGTAACAACTCCTCTAGAAATAATACCTACATCGCAAAGGACTTTTCGAACATTCAAACAACGGACACAAAGAAAAGCCTATACTCGGTACAACCATTTGTGTCTCACAATTATTTGTCCTGTGTAGGATTCTAACCCTGAATACTCGGCATAGTGGCAGCGGCGAAGTGACCATTTAAACCACTACGCCATCCGTGACGTCATTTCTATTAATGAGTTAAATATATTTATGTTCTTCGAACGTAATAATAATAATAATATTCTACCACATACACACAACACCATCTAGCCCAAACTAAGCAGAGCTTGTACTATGGGTTCTAGACAATGGATAAACATGCATATATACTTTTTTTTTGTAAGTACATACATATTATACATAGAAACATCCAGACCAAGACAAACATCCATGTTCATGCACACAAATGTTTGACTTGTGCGGGAATCGAACCCGCGACCTCAGGCGTGGCAGTCGGTTATACTAACCACTACGCCATCGAGGCCGACAAAGTATTTTGCCCCGATGAAAAACAAGTAAATATATTGTACTTACATTAACTTTAACAATACATACATAGATTCACGCTTGTTTCCTAGAGAGGTAGGCAGAGACTACGGATTTCCATTTGCTACGATCCTGACACACTTGTCTGGCTTGATCACTTTCATCACATTCCTCATACACGCCCGTCGGTTCAAGGAGCTCTTAACCTGTCTTTGTCCAGAACGCCTCCGATCTGATCGAGAAACGTTTGCATAGCTTTTCCTCTTGCGACTGTTCCATTCACACTAGCCTTATAAACTGTCTTAGTCAGTCTTTCCTCGTCCATTCTTTCTACATGCCCAAACCAGCTTAACATACCTTTTCTTTACCTTTACCCTTTCCTTTAACAATAAAACCCTTTAATTATAAAAAATAATGCAGTGAACTTTAAATCATTGGAATCCGTATGTTTATACGTATTGCTCGTGCAAAAATAGTAGGAATCATTTTAGTACAACATAGTTACAATTATATATAAAATAAAATCATTATACGATAACATTAATTACCCTCATAGCACAACAAAGAAACATAATATTTACCTTATTGATGCTCTAATATAACAAATAACTATACACATTGTTTACATAAAAGCGGAATATATGTATATATCCATGTAAGGAGGATAAATAAAGGCACATAGTTCCATCACCGACGTTCCTTATCAAGGATTGCTACGAACGACCATAGACAGTGGACATTTGGCTGTCAACGTCAGTATGCAAGTGCCATTGTCCGGGTAGACATTGTCCTTCGATCCATTATTACTCATGAAATATATTGTCTTACTATGTATATAATGTGACAACGTGGTACCTAAATATCTATTAACAAAAATATTAAAAAAATTGTATATAAAAAATAAAGTGTTAAAAACGCCAAGATGTTGTCGATGCGACAATTCGAAGAGAGGCTGTATAGCTTCCAATCTTTGAAGGAGAAGTTTGAACAGACCAGGTAAATTATTTGTTTTGATTTTTGCTTATAGGTTAAAAGTCTTACTTTATTTTATTTGAAGATATTTTAAATTTCAATTTTAAGAATGGTATGTGAAATTCATACTAAGTTTGTCATATAGGATAATTATTATATTATTGAGTTCAGGCGCTCATAGCCAGTTGCACTCATTGATCGGTAAACGATTAGCGAGGTTAAGCACCGTTGGGTGCGGTCAGTCTATTATATTTCATCTGAGCGTCTCCGTGCTTCGGAGGGCACGTAAAAAGTCGGAGGCAGTCGTTAAGCCATGTCAGAGACTGTTGTCAACTCTTGACAACAGGTTGGCCACTGACCACACGAAAAAGAAGAATTGAGTTCGGTGTTAATAATTTATTGGGACATAGGGCTTTGAATTGGTATATAAGTATGTTTTATTTTAAATTAACATTTGTACAGAAATTATTAATAATTGTTTTTATTAGTTGGAGGGGTATTTATATGGTTATATTGTTTTTAATCGTCATAGATTGTTTTGATACACTCGGTTTTTATGTACTAGGCAGCATAAATGGTATGTAACTAATTATTTTTAATAAATAAAACAATGTCGTACTGAATTGATTAAATTGTATTTGACTTTAATCTCTCTCTATAGTCGGTTCCTCATGTCTGAGGATCGTGATCATCGTTGGATAATCCACACTTGGATCGAACGATTTTCCTCCATCGGTTTCTGTTCATGGCACTTCTGACCACCGTGCTGAGTTTGGTTGAAGATGAGTGCTTTACTTGATCGGTCCATCCAGATGGACTCGAGGGCGGTCCCCAACCAGTTGGGGACCGTCCTCGAGCTCTCTTGCTATTTGACTTTAATAAATAGTATTAATTTAAGGATTCTTTAATTCAAACCGTTTTACGATTCACGTAGTAAAATGGTTTGATTTTTTGTATGAACGGCAATTACCGGCAAGTTGAAAACACCTCGAAGCGAGATATGAACCTGCAACCTCAACTGATAGTGCCAACTGTGTTTTTATTTGAAAGTGATAAATGCCCCTATATCGTAGGCTTATACATGTCATCCCCCAGAAGGATAAGAAAAGAACAGCCATTTTTAAGGTCTCATGTTATCTATATGTATATGTATGTACTTGCCATTTACTTTTTATTACTGGAAATCACATGTACAAAAAATTAAATCCAAGTTATCAAAATTTTGCTACGCTCTCCGGGAAGTTAAAAAGACCACTGATATAAAAACCGCTCTAGTCACCTACTATGCGTATGCATCCTCGAGGCTAAGGTACGTAATCACCTAATCACCCTATGGGGTACAGCATAGATGCTCCTTCGCTGCTAATTATGCAAAAAAAGTTAATAAGAACAATAGTAAACATAGATACCACAGAAAGTTGTAAACCTCATTTCCGAAAACTAAAATACTTACCGTTCCTTGTATGTATATTCTCGTAACATGTAAATTTGTCAGACAACATAGACATATTACACAAGAAGGGAAGATTTATATACAAAATATACACTAAGACACAAAAATGGATTAAACTTACCAACGTCCAGATTACAAATGCATGCATCAAGTCTCTACGTTATGTCCATAAAAATCCTAATCCTAACTAATATTATAAAAGCGAAAATGAGTTTGTTTGTTTGTTTGTTACCTTTTAACGCTTAAACCACAGAACCGATCATCCTGAAATTTTGCATATATGTTGTCAGGAGTACAGAAACGGACATAGGCTACCTTTCATCCCGAAAAGAATTACTGTTCCCAAGGGAAACAACAAAAACGTTCTTATGATAATAGATGGCGCCACGTTTCTTTCGAATCATGATTGAATTATATTATTACAAGCAGAGTACAACCCGAATTGATTGTCAAATTCTAAATTAACGCGAGCAAAGCCGCGGGCAAAAGCTAGTATATAATAAATTATCAAATAATATTAAAAATTAAGACAAATTCGGCACGTTTATCAACAAATTAAAAGACTTTTTAATACAAAAATGTTACTATGATATAAACGAATAGTTAAACGGTAAATTTTAATAATTCAAATTATGTAAGTAGGTATATTTATAAAATAAGTTTAATACTTAATTAATAAATAAACTATAATAGATAATTATAATACGTGAGCGATTAAATAAATATCACTAAGCTCTAAAATTTATTTCAATATCTTATATCATAAGATAATAGAATGTTCGTTCTTCTCTCCTAACTTTGCCGTGCCCGACGGGGTCCATAATTGTTCTCTTTACATTTATAAGACCTGTATGTATGTAGGTACATTATGGAGTGCAATAAACGAATTGAATTGAATTGAAAATTTACCGGGTACATTACCGAACGCCAAACTACTACTGAGAAGTATAAAATTAGTTTTTTCCTGAACCGGTAATTGAACTTGGCACCTCACAATCGCTCGTAAACATAACGTGCATACTTACACCACGGTCCTAACAAGCCACTCACAATATTCAAATAGCACAATATTACATTAGAGCCATTCATTAAAGACAATACGTTGTGTACTGTGCCAGACATCGATACAATAATGTCAACTATTGTTCGACTAACATGTCATAATACACCGGAGGGAAGCCCTTGTCCAGCAGTGGGCAACAGGAACTAGTGAACGTATTGTTATGTTATCAAGGCGTTCCTTTATCGCTTTTGAACATTATTTTTTGTAGGATGGGATACTAAGGGCCACTTACACGACAACTCACATAATACGTTTAGCACTAAATAGATTTAAAACATCGTGGCATCTCAGTCACTTTCACACGGATGACTGACGACAGCTAAGCTAAGGGCCTGTCCCACCAACTACAAATAGCATTTATCTATAAGATAAAAGTCTCCCGTTCTCTCTTCTTTAACCTAACAAGAGTGAGACAACATGCGATTTATCTTTCGGAAAACTTTTACTTGATAGTGGTGAAACTGGCCGTAAGTGGTGTAGCCATTACGATAGCCTTTAGTTATATCTGGTACATAATCTGTTTGTTTTTTAAAATGGTTTACTTTTATTTGTTTTTCTGTATGCCTATGTATTAATAGTTGTTTAACCTATTGAGTCACAGCGGCACAAAGGTGCACAGTGTAGGTACGGAAGTACCTTGAACCTTTAGAGTAGTAGAGCCTCGCTGATTTCAGCATGAATGGGCCGGCTCGACCGGGGAAGGACTACCCTCTCACAGAATATCCACGAAAAATAGCGGTATTCCTACTGTTGTGTTTCGTTCGGTGAGTGAGAGTGCCAGAAGCCTAAGCACCCCTTTCTCCCTTCCCGCTCATTCTCCTTCCCACTTACTTTCCTAAAGGGTCGACAACGCGCAGGTGATGCCTCTGGTGTTGCAGGCGTCCATAGGCTACGGTGACCACTTATCATCAGGTGGGCCGCATGCTTGTTTGCCACCTTCGTAGTATAAAAAAAAAAGAACATTGGTAATTTTCAAGTAACTTCACTTTTAAATAGGCCTTAGCGTATTTAATGTAGGAGTAAAACTCCCGTTTTAAACTTCGCTCTAGTTTACGAGAAAATGACTACAAAAGTTTCATTATTTTTGCGGTTCCCATTGAAAAAACAAAAATTTCTTTGTAACTATTGCACTTAACACTTTTTTGACAAATTTATTAAAATACGCTTTAAAAAAAGGCACCACGTGTGCTTTGTCCCAATACTCAATAGTCAATATTTGGCACGTAATATTTTTTTTCTATTTTTTAGTCTTCATTTTTTCTTTAAAAATATAGCATATTTGTGCCTAAACTTTGTTTTATTAGAAACATTTACATGTTGTACACAAGAAAAATCAAGCACGAAATGAGTGGAACTTCAGAAAAAGAAATAAAATGCTCTTTCACACCTTTATTGTGCAATAGGGTTGTCACAAAGCGAATCGATAATTATAAGTAGGTACTTATAATTTTAAATGTCCTAACTGATTGAAATTAAACTACTATATACGGATTTTATTGCGTTGTTTATTTGACACTTTATTACATAATTTAGAAACTGTTACACTAGTATTAATATTAAACTTTACTAATTTTAAGGTAATTAAATTATTGAAATTATTAAAACTATTTCATTTATTAGTAGTTTAATTTCAATGAATAACATTCGCGTAAACAGAAAACAATATTATGTCCTAACGGATTTACAAAGTTAGGCGTGGTTCTTTTCTCAGTGTAAAATGTATATAATATAAACGTTTATTTATTTATGTTTATCCTTTATTTGCAGAGTGGGAGGCGGGGTGCAGCGCAGTGCCACACATGCCGAAATGCCGCACAAAGGGGGCACTATCGCCGAAAGGTAAACAGTCTCTCATAACGTGTATGTAGCTAGATTTATACTGTCTGGACAGTGAATAGCCCTTCGTATGATATGACGTTCTATCGAAAACATCTGAGACTTTTGTAAAACGAAAATAGGTTAGAAAGAAGAAATCTTTATCGCTATACATCTGGGTACAAGTAACACATAAGTAGGGTAGTAGGTTCCCTCAATAAATAAACAATAAGTTGGGACAAAGAAAATGCCGATTAAGATATAAGCTTTGATGATTAATCTTGCCTTGATAAAGTCTATCAACTTCTTTTTAAATCAGTATTACGAATTTTATGAATGGAATATAAACAATTGTGTCAATGAGTGGCTATTGACTGATAATACTAACATTTAAAAGATTAGTGTCTGTCTGTGTCGAATGTTCAATTAGTGATTGCGTTAATCCAAATATTAGTAACTAGATGTGCCCGCGGTTTCACTCGCGTTTATGGTTACTGCGCGGCTCCCATGGGTCGTGGCGTGATTTTATATAGCCAATAGCCTTGCTCGATAAATAAGCCTATTTATCGAGCAAGGCTACTGGAACTCAGGAACTACTTCGAATTGAAAAATTCTTTTAGTGTTGGATGGCTATCCAACACTAAAATAATTTTTCAATTCGAACCAATAGTTCCTGAGACTAGCGCGTTCAACCGAACAAACAAACTCTGCAGTTTTATTATATTAGTAGATATAGATTTATATAATTTGTTTAATTAAAATGATTAAAAATATATTATCTATTTAGTTCTAAAATTATTAGTATTTTTATTATTTAAAGTATTCAGCTATTATAGTTGTACTAGCTTTTTCACGCGGCTTCGCTCGCGTTAATTTAGAATTTGACAATCAATTCGGGTTGTACTCTGCTTGTAATAATATAATTCAATCATGATTCGAAAGACACGTGGCGCACTCTATTTATCATAAGAACATTATTATTGTTTTCCTCGGGAACAGTCATTTTTTTCGGCATGAAAGGTAGCCTACGTCCGTTTTTGTACATCTGACAACATATATACAAAATTTCAGAATGATCGATTCAGTAGCTTAGGCGTGAAAGGGTAACAAACAAACAAACAAACAAACTCATTTTCGCATTTATAATATTAGTTAGGATTAGGACCAAATTCACGTTGGTAACGACCTCTCGATGGCGAGTCCAAAGCCTTAACCATGGTCCAATGACCACGGTTCACATGTAAATTGCCTGTTTACCTTAGTATGATAGTAATAGTATCTGGTCAATACCAGATACTATTAGTATCACACTAAGGTAAACAGGCAATTTTTAGTTTACCTACTTACTTTACCCTGTAACTAATTATAGTTTAAATAATCGTTCATTGGTTTTACCAGACCTAAATAAAGTTCAATTACATTTGCATATGGCACGTCTGTAAATTAATTGTTATTATTTTTAATTAGGATTTGTGCCACAGGAAAATCTGAACGGATAAGGCTAAGGTAAAATGGGAGAGTATTATACCCAGCAGATTGTAATAGTCCAGTGTTCGACAACCTTTTCGTCCAAAAGAACCAAATATAGACAATTCACAAGTGAACTCCAGTTAAAGAGCCAGTTTTCTTAAGCTTTGCTGTGGCAGGGGACATTATTACGGAAAAATTAGGATTAAAAGTACACTCTCCAGCTTGCCTTTGTCAAATAAGTCTTAATTAACTAACAGTAAATAAAAAAATCAACGGTTTGCACTCCGGGAGTGCCGTCAGAAGTGAAAACTTGAATATTAACGTTGTGCTTTTTTGATATTTTGGAATGGTTAGGGAATAATTTTGCACGAATTATTTTAATTATCAGTATAAAAGTACTATCATTTATGTGGTAAAATACAATATTCATTTATTGCGCTATCGTACACAAACATGACAATTCTTCCTCCGTCTTACGAATTTTCGATCAGGTCACGTGTTCTGTCGCGAGTTTGACAATTCTACCTCCGTCTTACGAGTTTTCGATCAGTTCCCGTGTCCTGACGCGAGTTTAACATTTTTTACCCATCACAAAAAAGTGCACAATGCCGCTAAAGAAGTTTTCACTTGAAAAAAATTTGTTATCATACTTATAAGGCAAGATAATAAGTAATATTCTGTGCCTGCACTTAACATTTCGTGGAAGAGCCGTAGTCAAAGAGCAGCATGCGGCTCGCAAGCCGCGGGTTGGCGACCACTGTGATAGGCTAATTGATCGAAGTAATTACATAGGTATCGTAAACATTAAAAACGAATAAATATATTGACACCTGTAATTTTCAAACACAGAAGTGCGTTACATTTCGAAAACTATGTTTTAGGCTACTGCCATCTGCTAAGCACATTTGCTGCTATGACAAAAGTTAAAACCGACAATACTTGCCGTACCGGGCATAGAATTCAAAACCCCAGCGTAACCAACCCATGAAACTACTTTTAGCAAAACGCACCTGCGGTATTCATTCATAAGAGTCTACACCGAACTTCGATCACGGAGGCCAGTCTTAACAGAGACTGGCCATCTACGCAGGAGAGTTTATAGTGCACAAGTGTGTGCGCAAATACAAGTGCACTCTCTGTTCCCTAACTCTCATGATTCTCTGGGACAGTAATCCGACACGACCGGAGAGAGATCAGGCGCAGGACCAACGGCTTTTATGTGGTTGCCGAGGCACGGGGGTGTCTAACACCACCAACTTTTAAATCAACAGATTTATTAACAGAAGAACGCAGCAACATTTTGTTGGCCCGATCCGGGATTCGAACCCGAGACCTCATGCACAGCAGTCGCATTCGCTACCGCTGCGCCACGGAGTCAGTTAAAATTACTCCCTAATTACACTCATAGTATTCTATTCTATCACATAGGTACACACAACACCATCTAGCCCAAACTTAGCAGAGCTTGTACTATGGCCATGGGTACTAGACAATGGATAAACAATAAACATACATATATAGGTACTGTTTATTTTTTTGTAAATACATACATATTATACACAGAAACATCCAGCCCAAGACAAACATCCATATTCATGCACACAAATGTTTGACTTGTGCGGGAATCGAACCCGCGATCTCAGGCGTGGCAGTCAGTTACACTAACCACTACGGCATCGAGGCCGTCAATAGAGTCACGCCTATGTACTTGGAGGGGTATCTTATCTTATGTGTGGGGGCCAGTCAGTGCAGACCGGCGACACTTCGACCCAGTGGGATCTTTTGTGTCGGCCCCAAGATTTAACCCTTAGCTATCTCCTTATGAATGTACTGCATAAGCCAATACTTGGAGGGGTAAGCAGTGACGTATTACGTAATTTTTTGGATTCTACATAATAAGGTCTAGCCTATTCCCGTTTACTGGGCACAATTCCAAAGTCCTTGCAACTACTGGGAATATCTGAGCAGAAAAATACAATAACACTTTTCCTTACTCGGGAAACAAACCCGTGATCTCACACACAGGAGTCGCATAACTACTATGCCGACACAGAAGTTACACCGAAAGCCCATTAATACAGTATTTGAACAATTCTCTCGATAACGCACGCTCTTAAGTATGTCCGTAATGCTCACATACGTTCGAAAGCAGTTAAAGATAATGAGCTAGATAAGGCTGCATCCATAGGTCATCGCGACCGTCGCGCGTCGGGAGGACGATACATATTTAACTATTGAGTAAGGGCACGCAACTTTATTATCAGTTTATTTACTAACAATTTATCATGAAGAGAGAAAGTATATACGTCTTCGAACCACACACGTTTTCTGCATAATAATATCAGCACTGTATTAAACTGTCCCACTGCTGGGTACGAGCCTCTTCTAAGTGTGAGAAGGATTAGGCCATAGTCCACCACGCTAGCCCAATGTGGGTTGGCAGACTGCACATATATTCGAGAACATCTCAACTCTCAGGCATGCAGGATTCCTCGCGCTCGCTTTAACGGTGAAGGAAACATCGTGAATGTTTTCCTTCATTGTTAAAGCGAGCGATAATTAACTATTAAATACGCACATAACTTCGAAAAGTCAGAGATGCGCGCCTTGGGATCGAACTCGAGACATCTGCGTGGCAGTCCAACGGTCTCCCACAAGATATTGCTGCTTTTACTAACAGTTTATAATGAAGAGAGAAATTATATACGTCTTACGAATCACACACGGTAATGTAAATGAGAGGACTGTCAAGCAGAGCTTTCTAAGTTCGATCCTAATTGTCCTATTGATTTTAAGAAATATGTATACGCACATGTTTCCAAAAATCAGACAATTAGGTAATAGATCAGTGGAAAAGCAGTTGTTTATGGGTGAAAGAAAAGAGCAGCTATAGCTCAGTGAGGAGACCAACAGACTGCAATGCAGAGGGTTTCGGGTTCGAACCCACGTCGCGCACCTCTGACTTTCGGAAATTATATGACTTTCGAAATTATATGCGTATTGATTGACAATAATTATCGCCTGCTCCGTGCCTCGGAAAGCACGTTAAGCCGTTGGTCCCGTCTGCCATGAACATATATGGCAGTCGTTATTGGGAGAGTGTCGACACAAAAGATCCCACTGGGTCGAAGTGTCGCCGGTCTGCACTGACTGGCCTCCACATAAGATAAGATAAGATGGGTGAAAGAAACATCGTACGGAAACCTGAATTGCAGTCTGCCTCGGTCGCGCAGCGGTAGCGTTTGCAACTAATATGCATGAGATCGTGAGTTTGATTTCCGATTCGGGTAAAGAGATATTAGGTTTTCTCAATCTCATTTTTTGCACGGTAGGCGGCCACAGCCTCGATTCCAGTTACGTCGAACCAGAAAACATAGCTAGCTGTAGGTGCTAACCCATGCGGAGTATAATAATATATTGATGGTTAGGTATGATCTCTTAACATAAGTAGACCCATTTATACGTGTGTCTACGTATGACTACGTATCTAAGTACCATCTCGATGATACCAGGGCAAATATTGCGCTTATTTTGTAGTCCTCAATGTGGCTCCAGGTTGGATACCTGGGTTGGGAAAATTATTTTACGTTAGGAATAGCACCATCAAGACTGTTGATATACCAAGCTCGTAGTCTCTCGTTTCGTCTTTTGTTTCGTAGGAGTCTAAAACAACTGGTGAATTTGTGGGTGTAATACGCTTTCCTATAGGGAATATACATACATATAAAAGTGAGTCCTATACGCTCTATACTTACAATACATTGGCTTGTACTAGTCGAGACGAAGTTTATAGGACCTACGTTCGCCTTTATAATCTAATCATAATATTCTATTGTGGCTCAAATACTTCCTCTATTGATGTGGGATACTAGTATTTATCAAATGCTTTCTCAACTTACTAAGCATATTTAGTCCATTTTTCTAGCTTGTGCTATTTGGGACATCTGTATTAAACCTAACATAACCTAACCCTTCCGAGACGGAATGCAGTGATTAAGGGTGTATAGGTGCTCGTTATGATATATTTTAGTACCTAAGCATATTTTGGTGTGCAATTACTATTTTTGGTGGTCATTATATTTAATCCCCTAAATAATTGACAATGGTGGGCTATAACATTCATAAAAGTACTAGTGCTTCTGTCTTCTTCAATTTTAATATAATTATAATATAATATATAATATAATATTCTACCACATACACACTACACCATCTAGCCCAAACTAAGCAGAGCTTGTACTATGGGTACTAGACAATGGATAAACATACCTACATATATACTTTTTTTTTGTAAATACATACATATTATACATAGAAACACCCAGACCAAGACAAACATTCATGTTCATGCACACAAATGTTTGACTTGTGCGGGAATCGAACCCGCGGCCTCAGGCGTGGCAGTCGGTTACACTAACCACTACGCCATACTATGTCATTATATAATCTGCGATAGCCTTATTGGTAGATCGTTAGACGCAGAGGTCTCAAGTTCGACCCCAAGGGACTCACCTGTACATTTTCGAAGTTATGTGCGTAATAAGTTATAGCACGCTTTAAAGGTAAAGGAAACCATCGTGAGGAAACCTGCATGTCTGAGAATACTTCATAATGTTCTCGATGATATGTGAAGTCTGTCAATTGACACTGGGTCGGCGTCATTGCCTATGGCCTAACTCCTCTCAAACTGACACCATGCCCAGCAGTGGGACAATTTATATACAAGTCTAATATTATTGTATTATTATAACGTGAATATAATTTGTTTACAGGCTGGCTGCTCTGCAGGCTGCGGGCGCGAACGACTGGCGAGCGCGCGTGTGTCGCCTGAGCCCTGAGAGAGATGACAAGGAGAAGGACAGCAAGGCTATCGAGCGAGTCAAGAACAGGATCAACGTTAGTACACGTGATTTTATTAAGTAGTATAATAGGTTTGATACCTGGTTGTGAATAAATTGTTTTTGGTCTATTAGGCTCTAAGTTTCACACCAAAAACAGTACCACAGTATTTCTTTTGTATATTTTCATTTTCAAGCGGTTTTGCCTGTACGAAAAAACATAGCGCCATCTTGTAAAAAAAATTGTTGATATAACGTACCGAAATGCGATTATCCTAAACGTGGTCTTTTTATGTTCGTATTTTTATCTAGACCCGTTCGGCGGTTTACGCGCGATGATTTACAAGCATCCAAACATATTTACACTTATAATATTACTAAGATGATTAGACTTTGAGGTTGATGTCCAATATAGGCAAGCATACCCTGATTAAATTGAAGATTTCGTCACCTAACATTATAAATTAAATATATTATTAGTAATATTAAATATGACAAAAACACAATACATGTAATATTAGTTAGGTTATTTATTAGTAATTTATCTCAGTACTAAACTGAAACACGATGAACAGACTGCCACAATTATAAATGCAGCCCATTTAAAAACGCCTAGCCTGAAGCTCAGTAGTCAAGAGCCTCTGTAGAACATAGTCGCATTTGCCACAAAAGCGTATTATGCACCATCTGCCTACAGCAACTAGCTTGCTAATTCAAGTGCCAAGCCTACCTTGCAGCGACGCTTTGACAGTCCCTTGATGCCTTCAAACAGTCCCCTGTTCCCTTCAAACAGTCCCCTGTTCCCCTACACAAGGCCCTTGGTAATAAGCACACGTCTCCACTTGAAGATTGAAGAGCGCACTCCAAATCTATTGTGATACGCCAGCACCAGTCTGTTGCCATGCAAGCTTCGCTACATTTAAGTACTTCAGATAAATGAAAGGAATATAGTCTGTATGTGATTGAGCAGAAGGTAGATTGTTGTGTGAAGATGTATCGCTGCTAGTGTGAACTCATCGCTTAGGGTAATTTTATTTAAATTGGCGCATCTGTTATTCTCTTATGTCGCTATTAGGTAGAAGCATAAAATTAATAACCGTGACGAAATTGTTTTTCTAATATCATGTCAATGTTAAGGCAATATTGCTTGGGTTTGCTAATGTCAGTAGGATGGCTCATAGCCAGTTGCAATCACTGATCAGTAAACGATTAGCGAGGTTAAGCAACGTTGGGTGCGGTCAGTCTATAGATGGGTGACCGTTTAGTGGTATTTCATCTGAGCGCCTTCGTACTTCGGAGGGCACGTAAAAAGTCGATTCCCGGTTGTTGTCAAATTGACAGCAGTCGTTAAGCCATGTGAGAGGGCTACGGGCGGCTTGAATAACTCTTGACAACAGGTTGGTCACTAACCACACGAAAAGAAAAGAAGAAGAAGAACTGATATTATAAATGTAAATCTTTAGATGGATATACGTTTGTTAGTCAATCGCGACCAAATTGCTGAACGAATATCGGTGAAATTTTTCACGCGAGCTTAGCTTTTATTAACACGATTACTGATACGTTCCGTCGAGTGTGTCACTAACTGCCGCTGTTATCTTTTTGGTTATTATAACTAACAACAAACCAGACAAATTCCAAAGAAATAACGTTCATCCAAAAAGTCTTTCTACATTACAAAATGTTATGCCATTTAAGCTAATAGATCAAAACTGGATTTTTCTGTAAGGGCAGACAGCCATCACCAACATTCACCAGCATTTTCGAAAAACCTTAACAGAGAGATTTGAGTATTTACACTACTGCATAAGCCTTCAGGGTTTTAAGAGTACATGCGTGGTGATAAAATTCCAAAAAGTATTTTAATTTGGGATTAAATATAATGACCACCAAAAATGGTAATTGCGCAGCAAAATATGCTTACTAAAAAATATCATAACGAGCACCTATTCGCCTCAAATCACTGCATTCCGTCTCGGAAGGGTTAGGTTATGTTAGGTTTCTTCTTAAACCCACTCAAAAATAGGCTCTGTCGACTTATTTTGATCTCTTTACATGTGTTTTGCTGTGCAATTTGGTGATCATTTACTATTTTTGACTGTTATATTTTACTATATCTGGTGATAAGTTAAACATAAGCCTTTTAATTTATAGAATCCTAAAGTCATTAAACGTTTTAGGAGGCGAGTGTTTTGTATAGTATAAATATGCAAAAGTAGCTGATCGATGTTGGACGTATATTGTCAAGGTCGGCGCGTGGTGCCAGCTCGAGATATCCCCTGTGGATGCAGCTAATAGTTGTATTGGAGTCGTCACGATACTGTCCTCACGCAATGTGCTATTGGATTCGCCTACGTTAAATATCGAGAGATTGAGCAAAATAATAGTTTATTTACATTTATTTGCGGCTCCATCAAACGTGCCGCCAATTAAGATCGGTGGGTCGGCACTAGAGAGGGTGCCTAAAGTAAAATATTTGGGTCACATGCTGACAGATCGGCTACAGGATGATGAGGACCTGGAGAGGGAAAGGAGGGCGTTGGCAGTCCGCTGCAATA
This sequence comes from Catocala sponsa, assembly GCA_963564715.1. Lineage (NCBI taxonomy): Eukaryota > Metazoa > Arthropoda > Insecta > Lepidoptera > Erebidae > Catocala > Catocala sponsa. The sequence continues at coordinate 25,159,717 of OY751342.1, forward strand.
TGTTGGCCCGCAGATTTGCACGTTGTACCACAGATGTGAAACTGTTACTATTCAGAGCCTACTGCCAATCCTTTTACACGTGCAGTCTGTGGATCAACTTTACGCGGCGGGCTTACAACGCCCTGAGGGTTCAGTACAATGACGCTCTGAGGGCAGTGTTGAGGAAACCCAGGTACTGCAGTGCTTCGGCAATGTTTGCGGATGCTGTCATTGATGATTTCTTCTCCATCATCAGGAGAAGAACTGCCTCGATGATGAGCAGGGTCCGTGGTAGCACCAACGCTGTCCTCAGAACGTTAGCGTGCAAGATAGACAGTCCGTTTACTGTCTACTGGGCAGGTGTACACCTGCTTAGAAATAGGAAATAGTTTTTAATTATTTATTATGTGACATATTTTGTTTACTAACACATTACTAACACCTTATTTTTATTTTACTTCCGTGTGAACTACTAACCTTACTAAAGCTTTTCTTTTCTTTTCTTTTCATTTGTAAAAATGTATGGATCAGTCTGGTCTGAAATAAAGATAAATTATTATTATTATTTGTAGGTTTGAAAAGGCTACCACCTCCGCACAAGAATAATTCATATGTCTTATAGCAACAATATATTAAAGTTACGATCTGGAACAACTTTTCGTAGAAAATCGTACAGGGATGAACCATGTAACATACTAGCATAATTCTTGACAAAGTTTAGTTCTCTTTTCATAGCATTCTTTCTTTCACTCTTGCTTTCATCCCTTTTGCGTCATAGCCTTGGTATGGCAAGCGGTCATAGGTTACGGTAAACACTGACCATCAGGTGAACCATATGATTGTTTGTCACTTTAGTAGCCACATAAGAAGCCCTTAAAGTTCTATTTGCAAGAACACTACACAAAATTATTTGGCTGGGACTTCCTGAATACTAGATATATTTTTCTACTCAGCTGCATTTCATTACATAAGATTTATTGTACACATGAATACATACAAGCATACATAGATTCCCGCCTGTTTCCCAGAGGGGTAGGCAGAGACTACGGATTTCCATTTGCTAAGATCCTGACACACTTCTCTGCCTTCATTCACTTTCATCTTTTTTCTTTGTCCAGAACGCCTCTTATCTGGTCGAGAAACGTTCGTTTCGTTCATATACATGAAGTATTATTATATTAACTATATATTAAATACCTTTGCTGAAAACGTGTGGCTCGTAAAACATAGGAAACACGGCATATTCCCATTATAAAGATTCATTAATTTTATTAAAAAGCTTACGGGCGCGGTCTCCCACTCACGTAAATGTTTCCGTGCGAAATTATTTTTGCTCTGTTTTTGTGATTGTCAAGCTGAACGAAATTTATGTAGAAGGTTCTTTGTTTTCATTTGTTGTGATGGCTTATTATCTTATGATAGTATTTAGAAAATATTTCCTTTTTCATTGCCTATTGGTTTAAATAGTAAGCTTGTGCCAATTGAGTTCAAATGTTGATCACTTTTCTGTTAAACTAAAATCTTATAGTTTAACGGTGAGAAGTATATGCCCGATGCTAAATAGGTTTTACATAGCCTAAGGATTTGATTGACACCAATTTACATATATGTGCGTTACCTTCTCTTTAAAGAAAGTATTACTGTAAGTACTGCCAGTGCAAGGAACAAATATTTTCTAGTTCCCCGCTGGCAGTTTGGAAATTTCTACTTTATATAGAAACATACCACAAGGTTGGCTCCGATCTCAAATATATTGAATATTAGCTTTTGCGCGCGGCTCCGCCCGCGTGGTAGCTACATGAATAAAAAGTAGCCTATGTCCTTCCCCAGGTTTAAAACTATATCTGTACCAAATTTCATCTAAATCGGTTGAGTGGTTTAGCCGTGAAAAGGTAACAGACAGACAGACAGGTAGATAAACAGAGTTACTTTCGAATTTATAATATTAGTAAGGATCACAGGATTCAATTTAACCGCAAATAAAAATATGGTCCTGGTATAATTGAACTATTCTTATGTTCTCTGTGTCTTCTTTTTTACGTTTGCCAAACTCTATGCAGGTAAAACAGTGATTGACAGTAACTAAGAGATTTTAAAAAGCCTCGTACACACATATATCCGTACATAGTATGCACACATACATACAGTCGTTACATATGCACTTATAACACTAGCCCCCTCGGTAAACAACAGCGGAAAGGCCAGAGCCTCGAAGCTCACTATATGCGAGTCATATTAATATTTTAAACAGTATTTATTTATTATATATTTATGACCGGATAATGATACTTGCAGTAATCAATACTTGAAGGTTAAGTTAATAAATGGTAAATAAATTCATTGATTTACGTTTATGTTATTGATTTTCAAGACTGTTATTGTATGTTTTGGACGTAAAATAATATTTATAAAAAAGAGCTACAAATTTAATGTTAAGTTGGCGGTAAGAGGTAGAACGCGTGCTGGGCTCAGATGCCATCCTTACACGGTAGAGCCGATTAGAGCGCGTACCAACAAGTTTGGGTCCTCATACCTCTGCCGAACGACCAAGCCATGGAATTCTCTGCCAAGACACATGTTTCCTTCTTTCTTCAATCCTGGGTCCTTTAAGCGTGGCGTGAAAAAGCACCTTCTCAGGCCGTCAAAGTAGAGACCTCAACATCGCCTCGGCTGCTATGAGGGCGGTGTGGAGGCCGCTGCTCTTAGACCACACGACTGCTTACCATCAGGTGGAGTGTGGTCATTTTGACGAGCGAAATAAAATAAAAATTGTTTTGGTGGTATTAAAGTTGTTCTGACCATTAGCTACAATAACCATTTACGAGTACATCATCAGAAGGGCCTTAGGTATGTGTACCGCTAGTAATGTTCGCTAAGGAGATGGCGGGAAGGGAAAGGGAGGCGAACACCAGCCTCCCGGCCCGCAGTCAACACGCCGGGCGCCGAAGGTAAACGATCTCCGGCCTCCATGAACGCTGGCTTGGGGCGACAGATGAGAGTAGTTTAACGTCCGTGCAGAAGCAGGCCTGAGACGGCGGCGCGTAGTGTTCCGTGCGCGCCTTTTAATAACCAAAAATGTGACGAGACCGCCACGACCAAGTGGCGGCCCAAATCTGCTGGGGCTGCAGGATGAATGCGCGAGTGATCCCTGCGCCCCGGCCATAGATTGCGAGAAGAAACACCGCCATCTTTTGAGCCCGACATAACCCCTCTGCCGCCCTTGCAGAGGGGTATGCGTCAAAGAATTCCCCTAAGTAAAAAAAAAAGATATGTGTGCCGCAAAAACATAAAAGCCAAGGAATAAAGCATCTGAGAAGAACTATCAAGAAACTAGAATAAAAACAGTTACTATACGTTTAAGCCTTTTCTGCCTTACCTTGCATACCTAATTAAAAATTGATAAAACATTAAATTACAGCTTTGTAACCGCTAAACGTTTGTTTCGGGTATGGAGCACCCACATATCACTATTTAAATTTAGAACCAATTTAGTAAGGACAGAGCCAATACGGATACGGATCAATGAATCAAACCCAATAAAATATATATCAGAAATCGACCACCGAACCCCGCGCTTCGACAGCTAAGACTACTAAATCAAAGAATTGGTTTACTTTTATTTCATTATTAAAATAACATTCGTTCTAATAAAACGATGTAGGTTACAATAAACTATTTAGTTCAACTGCTATCGTAGGACAAAAAGCTTCCGTTCACACAACATTCAACGATAACAAATTAAATGTTATTAACCTCACACCAATGTCATTGCTTGTTGTAAAACAACCACGCCTTCCTCTATGAGCTTTGCCAAAACGTGTTCAAATCGCGTGTTTTCACCTACATTGTTTCACGCACAACTTTTCATTAAGCACCCTTATAACATTCAAGGGATTTTCGAACTTGTTTACGTATAAATAAGAACGATAATTGAAGTATTTCTGAGGGCTATTTCCTTTCGTAACACGAGGTATGTTGACAGGTCACGTTACAGTTTCCTGGGTTATAAAAACGTTAGCCTCAATTCCCCTTGTTTTATTTCCTATCGGTCACCATTCTAATTGAAAACTGGCTGATTTATGGCGATCGAAGATTAAGATAGAAAGTCTTAAAAGGCTTGTTGAAAGGTCCCTCTAAGTGTTAGCCGTCGATTTGATAAATTTTATTAGAAACTGTCCGGTTAGGTTTTAATTTGGGACGACGACGGCACTTTTAGTGAACGCTTAAGTATTTGACGCTGATTTTCTCTAATTTTCTGTGTTCATAATTTGGCTTGATTGTAATTTTCTCTCTCCCTTTTGTATTACAGCGTAACAATTTGTTTTTAAATTTATTGAGGTGACTCCGTTTAATCGACTGTTGATAACTTTGATATTAAACTACTTATATAGGCTTTTATCAGAGATTATTTTAGCACATCACATTGATAATTAATATTTTAAATGATAATAATATACTAAGACAATAGTTAACTCTATATCTATCTCGCAATATACATACTTGTCAACAAAATGTGTAAACACGAAGATGTTGCCATATATTTTAGCCGAAATCATTTACAAATAACTGCGTAACAATTAGTAAAGTCGGTTCTTGTTTAAAGTTTTATATTCATACTAGATGTTCCCGCGGTTTCACCCGCGTTTATCGTTACTGCGCCGCCCCCGTGGGTCGTAGCGTGATGTTATATAGCCTATAGCCTTCCTCGATAAATAGGCTATCCAACACTAAAAGAATTTTTCAAATCGAACCAGTAGTAATCACGCAGAATAAACCAGGAGAAACATCGTTTGTACTATGTCTGTAATGGGTAATTATTTTGTATGTCTGTAATGGGTAATTATTTTGCTACGATGTTATTTTAAAACTGCTATATCTCCTAAGATATTCATTGAAATCGAATGATGTAAAAGGCAATTTTGTTTTAAATTAAATACTTGTGATGAATAACGTATTTATTTGGATAAGGATTAATATCATGTTTATAAAAATACCTTCGCAAATAATGCATTATTTTAGAACAAATTTCGTTAGCATAAAAATGGTTATAGTTAGCCAACCTTAAAAGATAGACATATGCTGTCGCGGACTTTTTTTTAGAACTTTTAAATTTTAACTTTTAACACTAAACTTTTAACAATTCTGTCATACATGATTTTTGCGAAACATTAACTGTTTACGCAGCGCACGCAGCGGAAGTTCTCAAAAGGAAAAAATACTCTCCGATTTTGAAACATTCTTCATTGGTGCTCCGCTCCTATTAATCTTAGCGTGATGATATATAGCCTATAGCCTTCCTCGATAAATGGGCTATCTAACACTGAAAGAATTTTTCAAATCGGGCCAGTAGTTCCTGAGATTAGCGCGTTCAAGTAAACAAACAAACAAACAAACAAACTCTTTAGCTTTATAATATTAGTATAGATTTTGATATTTACAGAAATATAACATACCCAAAATTAGAATTCGTTCCCACAGATTTATTAAAAACGACTTAAAGCTTAAACCGTTATTCAAATAAGAATGGAACGGTTCCCTAAAGGAACATTAAGAAAACATGATTCGTCCCAAATCAATATAATATGTTCTACGATTCAATATTGTCCCGTGCAAATAGAATTTCCCACAAGGCGGTTGGTAGAATCCCTCGATTTATCATGAATAATGTCTCCACTGCAAATTCGATATTAAACGGGATATTAAGACCGCCTTCGTTGCAAAATAACCTCTAATGCTGTGCCTCGATCGTAAAGTAGGTAATGTTAGTATATAATATGTATATATGTGTGTGTGATCCTGTAACTGTTCCATGTAATGAGGTCTTATGTAACGTCTTTATGGGACGCGTATGAGAAGTCATGCTATGACCCTAATACTATATTTATTTGAAATATGAATTTGTAGGATTGCCGTTCTAAAAGAATGTGTATATATGATATAAAATGCTATGTATAGCAGTGGTACATAATAATAATGTCCTCCAGACTGAATTTCGGCCACGGCAGCCAGTCTTAACGGAGCCATCTGCGCAGGAGATATTATAGTGCACAAGTGTGTGCGCAAACACAAGTGCACTCTCTGTTCCCTAACTCTCATGATCCGATGGGACGGTAATCCGACACGACCGGAGAGAGATCGGACGCAAGACCAACGACTTTACGTGCTTTCCGAGGCAAGGGGGTGTCTAACACCGCCAACTTCCTAACTCTGGGCTGCTATTGAGATTTCTTAACAGAAAAACCCAATAACTGTTTGTTGGCCCGACCCGGGATTCGAACCCGAGACCTTACGCACAGCAGTCGCATTCACTACCGCTGCGCCACGGAGGCAGTCGTACATACTACAACTTGTGGAATAACCTACTTAATTACCTCAGATTTTATATTAACAAGCTGTACAGTTCCAACGAATCAGAATTATTTTCCTTCTTTCTTTTCTTGTGGATATCGATTGTGGTGCAAGTTTATTAACCATTAGAAATCTTTATTATCATTAAGTAATATAGGCCAACCTAACCTACTTTTACGCGAGGGAAGCCACGAGCAAAACCTAGTCTTTAATGAATTATTAAAATAATACTTTCTTTTTGCAAAAAGAATGTACGGATTCTTTGTTTGATAGATTGATAGACTTGAAAGAGGCTTAGAGATTCAGAACTAATATATTGATATAAAGGAAAAATGATAATGTTATGATATGAGTCGGCCTCTATGGCGTAGTGGTTAGTGTAACCGACTGCCACGCCTGAGGTCGCGGGTTCGATTGCCGCACAAGTCAAACATTTGTGTGCATGAACATGAATGTTTGTCTTGGTCTGGGTGTTTCTATGTATAATATGTATGTATTTACAAAAAAAAAGTATATATGTATGTTTATCTATTGTCTAGTATCCATAGTACAAGCTCTGCTTAGTTTGGGCTAGATGGTGTTGTGTGTATGTGGTAGAATATTAGAATATTATATATGATTGATAATGAGTACACACGCGGCGCGGTTGGTGTCCGGTAATGAACTAAATATGAATTATATGAAATTAACAATATTACAAAAATATGCTGACACGAGCACACGAGCGTACAAAGTAGTACTTTTCGGAAAGAAACATTATTAATTTTGTTAGAATAGGCTTCAAATTAATATCACACGTCTACAATATCATGCTAAATGATTAATACCTTTCTATACAGGGTTTTCTTAACAAAACTCACATTTCCGTTTTACATACACCCGCAGAAATATCCGAAATCATTTATGGCTTTCCCATTCTATTTATATCGAACTGATATTGGCGAAATGGAATCTCAAAAGAAATGCATAGTCATGACTCCACTCCCAATCCGCAGTTCCGTCGAATAATGTAGCATGTGTAACTAACATACTGTATATTGCTACAAAGAGGGGGAGTCGAATTTCAACGTATAATGTGGAATCTTAATTTTTTTTTAATGTTGGAATGTATTTTCATTTTAACTAATACATACATACATAGATTCACGCCTGTTTCCCAGAGGGGTAGGCAGAGACTACGGATTTCCATTTGCTACGAACCTGACATACTTCTCTGGCTTCATTCACTTTAATGACATTTCTGACACACGCCCGTCGATTCAAGCAAACGCCTCCGATCTGATCGAGAAACGTTCGCCTAGATTTTCCTCTTGCGACACGGCATTGTCAGTGGATCCCGGATGTCCCGAGAGATAGAAGTTTATTGACAAAATTTACACGCGAGCGAAACCGCAGGCAATATACTGTAATACTTTTACTAATGGAGAGATTCGTATTTCAACGTATTACGTCGTATCTTATTTTTGGTATTTTTTGTATGCTGTGGTACTTTTTCATATTTTTAATAAGACGGCATACTTATGCACGGTGCATTTACTAAATAATAAAAATGCAGTTAGCCATTTGTTTATATAAATCCGGAGCACAGAATCAACGATAATTTAGCTTGGAAATAGGTAACGAGAAATAATGTTACTTTGTACTTCGGTAAAGCTTACAAAATAATGAAAATGTAGCTTCGATAGATGGCAGTGCTTTCATTAATCGTTATTTAATTGATATGCACTACATTTCAGCAGTTTTGTTTAGGTCTCACGTAATAATAGGGGCAGTGGTAGTGAATGCGACTGCTGTGCATGAGGTCTCGGGGTCGAATCCCGGGTCGGGCCAACAAAAACGTATTGGGTATTTTCTGTTAAGAAATTTTAATACGAGCCCAGAGTTAGGAAGTTGGCGATGTTAAACACCCCCGTGCCTCGGAAAGCACGTAAAGCCGTTGGTCCTGCGTCTGATCTATCTCCGGTCGTGTCGGATTATCCGTCCCATCGGATCATGAGGGTTAGGGAACAGAGAGTGTATTTGTGTTTGCGCACACGCTTGTGCACTATAATATGTCCTGCGCAGATGGCCAGTCTCCGTTAAGATTGGCTGCCGTGACCGAAATTCGGTTAATTAACAAAAGGCGCACTTGAAATCCAGTTTCCGTGCTGCTTCAAACAAATTTCTACAAGTAAAATCTAATGAATCTTTGCTAGTCTCGGAAGTCGAACCCAGGGCACATTGTAAACCCAACCGACAGCTACTACCACAGTAATGATAATGTAATAATGTCCTCCAGAACGATTTCGGTCACGGCGGCCAATCTTAACCAAAGACTGGCCATCTGCGCAGGAGATATTATAATGCACAAGCGTGTGCGCAAACACAAATGCACTCTCTGTTCCTTATCTCTCATGTTCCGATGGGACGGTAATCCGACACGACCGGAGAGAGATCAGGCGCAGGACCAACGGCTTTACGTGCTTTTCGAGGCACGGGGGTGTCTAACACCGCCAACTTCCTAACTCCGGGCTGTTATTGAGATTTCTTAACAGAAAACCCAATAACTTTTTGTTGGCCCGACCCGGGATTCTAACCCGAGACCTCATGCACAGCAGTCGCGTTCACTACCGCCCACGGAGCCAGTTAACCACAATACCATGGCGATTACCATATAATATTTTACTATTGTCTTCCACTCTCACGCAATAGGACGCACTATGAGTGCCCACATTACCCTCACTAACTAAATAGTCTCGACCTCCAAACCACAGCGGATATTTCGTGTCGGAAATTGCAAACTTAAAATAATTCACTCACTTACCAAATTGCACACTTGACCTTATAACCTGGTTGTTTGTAAATGTTAAAAAAGAAAAATAAACAAATTATGTGTTAGGTATACGATTAGTATAATTGGAGAAATTATTGACATTTAAATGTCACTTTGACATGTTAAACACTGTTTTTGATATGTAAATAATGTAATTTGTGGTACTTTTTAGGGTCCCGCATCCAAAGAGCGGCTCATGAACCTTATTACAATTCCTCCATAGTCTTTATTCTGTTCGTTCTACCTTTAAATAGGTCTAAGGTGTCTTCTGAATCAGAATAGGTAACCGGCAAAGATATTCATAAAATATGTTATTTTGGGTACATCCCAATCTATACTAATATTATAAAGCTGAAGAGTTTGTTTGTTTCAACGCGCTAATCTCAGGAACTACTGGTTCGATTTGAAAAATTATTTTAGTGTTGGATAGCCTATTTATCGAGCAAGGCTATAGGCTATATATAACATCACGCTACGACCCATGGGTGCGGCGCAGTAACGATAAACGCGGGTGAAACCGCGGGAACATCTAGTCTATACTAAAAGCTGAAGAGTTTGTTTGTTTGAACGCGCTAATCTCAGGAATTACAGGTTCGATTTAAAAAAATATTTTAGTTTTGGATAGCCTATTTATCGAAGAAGGCTATAGGCTATAAATAACATCTCGCTACGACCCACGGGAGCGGCGCAGTAAGTATAAACGCGGGTGAAACCGCGGGAACATCTAGTAACATAATATATTGCCTATATTTCCCCACAGCAGTAGGAAAAGGTGCATTAAACCTATTTGATTAGCTATGTTTTAAGACCCACATTATAGGGGTCAAGTCTATCACCGGCTATAGAATATATTTCTAGACCACATGTAGGTAGGTACCTAATACTATGAAATGAAAAACTCAAAAAGAGTTCCCGATCCAGGAAGCGAACACCAAGACCTCACGATCAACCGCAAAAATAATTAATGCAAACTTTTGCCATAGAATCAACAATGCGTACTTATATTATGGATCGATTAAAAAAATATTTAATTGATAGATTTATTGAAACATAGCTTCTAAACGAGAATTATTTTTATATATAATACAATACACGTAAATATCTCGAACTAGATTTTGCCCGCGGTATCACTCGCGTAAATGTGACATAGGTTAGCACCAAACAAAAAAGAATGATCAATCTCAAATTGATTGGCGGAGTAGTTATGTAACAAACATACAAAAAAAAACATACTCAAGAAGTCAAATTAAGAACCTCCTCCTTTATTTGAAGTTGGTTAAATGCACCTTATACATGTATTACTGTCCGTACCGTTCTAAAGCTTCATCCATTTACTCACCTTTCATCTTTCGCTGTTATAATATCTCGTAACCTTTAGCATGAGTTACGGGTTACTTACTGTCACATTATCGGTAGTCGGCGACTAAGGCCATCCTCAAAGTTCAGCCTATCTTTAGCCTAACGACATTACTATTTATGGCATAGCTCAAATACCGGCGTGACCTTTCTCGCCCTTTTGTTTTTTACTATGAGTTCTAAAACGAAAAGGTATAAATTTATATCATAACTTATATTTTCGTGCGATGTCTCGGTTTCCTTGCCCGATTCGGATAAATGTTAAAGTCCCAACTAATATTATTAATGTGCATGTTAGTTTGTTTGTTTCGCTTTCACGCCTTAACTACTTAACCAAATATCATGAAATTTGGTAAGTATACACGTTGAGAGGTAGTACCAAAAAAAAGCACCCTTACAAACCTGACCTACATTTATGCATGTGAATCCGCGGGCAGAACATAGTTCTCAATAAAAGCTAGTTTATACACTAGCCAGCAATAGGCTGGTGCCTATTATATGAGACGTAAAACATTGCCCACAAATGAGGAGTGTAATCCTCAGTGCTGCCTATTCCATCGAAGTTATACCGGCGTGTTATATTTTGGTTAGGTCACTTCATTTGCTGTATCATATTTTAACGCTTAATATTATTACATTCATATTTAATTTTATAAACTCCGTTTTTCGATAATGTGTCAAATAAATTATTTACTACGTACCCCAATATGCTGAAAAAGACTTATTCTGTATTTACCGAGGCGACAAATTGAATCTGTCCGCTTCGAGAGCGGGCTTTATTAAATCACGTGTCAGCGCCATCTATGTTTGGTGGCGGAAATTAAATGTACGCCAGTAGCGCCGCTGGCGGTAACTCGGGTAAACTCGTTATGTTGCGCGGGAAATGTGAAACGTCGCTTGCACGTTTTGTAATGAGTTTTGTTTGAATTAATTGCAATTTATTTACATTGAATTTATTTAATTACAAGCTGTGATATGCATTTAAAATATATTTCATGTAGGTTACAAAGTAACAATTATGAATATTAAGGTTATAATTTAGGCATTCGAATTGAAATTTGATTTACGAAACTGCTGTCAGTGCGCGCGCTTTTTAACTCTGTTAATTAATTACATTAGCGACCTTGAAACTCTGAAGGTAGTTTGTTTAATAAATAGTTCCCTTTTATAACGTTCTACTACCGTGTTGATATTTCAGCATATAAAAATATAAACATTCAGCATTCTAGGTTACATTTGACTGCATAATTGAAAGGGTATCACGCGTGCATAGCCATAAACGGCTCATCGTATAACCCTGCCATATAGGGTGGTACGGCATGGAGGTCGCGCTTCGTACGTCCCAGGTGTCTACGCTACATGACTATGTTTTATAGAACTTGACGTCCAACAAGGAGACAAAAAGGTCGAGGTTTTAAGTACTCGGTTGTGTTTTTAGGAAATGTTTTGTTAGTAACAGATTTGTAAGTTTATGTAGTTAATGTAAAATCGTGGTCACTTTGTTCAAGTTTACTTTAACTGAGGCTTTTAACGGCTTTAAGTTTAAGTTAAGTGTTAAATTCAAGTATTGAGCTGTATGATTTTTAGGACATTGTCAATAGTAATACGAAGCTCAGAACTATGCAACAGACCTTTAAATTTAGCTAGAAAATTTAGGTATCGCGCATCGATACAGTTCCTATTGCTTAGATAACACAAACATGTCTGACAATCTTTGTTCTAGGGCCTTTACAATATCCACGTAAAAACCGAATAAAAACCCTGTATTTTTTTTATAGCAAGCTAAACTAAGTTTGATTTTTCGAGCTTTCAAAAGACTTATTAGAAACCTGGTATTTTGTCAAATTAAAAACCAGTTTCACCGTCTTCAACTGCCATAAAGACTGAAAAGTAACTTCCAATAGACCGATGTAATAAACATAGACTATCCAATATATATATATATTGAACAAAACATAGACATCTAATCGATGACCGGCCGCAACCGCGTAACTTTATCCGACTGGATTACAAGATCGTGTAGCACATTCTAGAAATTTTACATATCATGCCTTTGTTATGGTCATCATTCTGCAAGCATCTACATTTAATACCTCGATATCGTCAAAAAAGCTGGAAAATTACATAATATACCTCATATGTCATTTTAACTTGGACGTCTTAGAGCAGAACGGTTTGGAAGTCCACGGGACAGGCTTTAGCCCAGCAGTGGGACATAACAAAAGCCTAAGGGAGAAAAGGTAATTTTATCATCTTGTCAGCCCTCTCTTTCCATCTCAATCATATAATTTATACTTAGCTTCTGTGGGAACGTTTAGAGTGGCAGTAGGGTCGGATGCGGGTGCAATAGCAGCGCTAACACGGTGAAAGTTTTAGCTAAGGATAGTTTGATAGTTGAGTTGGTGAAGCGATCTTTGTGTTATTGACTCTTCTCCCGTTTACCGGTCCGTAACTGTATACCGAACCATTTTGTGATGCTACTGCGTATTTACCAACAGGAAATCACAAAAATAGATTGTGCGACTGAAAATCCTAAATACCGACGCCGACGTACTATAATATCGTGTTTAATATATGAACAATAATGTCAAGCTAAATGCCGTTTAGTTATCCGCAAAGCCTTCAATTTTTCCTTTTAACATGACTAATGTCTGGTTTTCTATAGATGTTCCAAAAACGATTCGCTTGTGTCGTAACTTTAATGCATCAGTCAATACCAGACGTTAGTTACTGATGTGTTTTCCTGTCCATCATTGTTGCTACTTAAAGTTAATACCTCTAAGACAAATTACCGAAGGCTTGCTGCTTGTGGATGCGAGGATTACAAATAACGACGCTCAAACATTTTGAATATAGATGACAGTTGACAAGATTTTTGAACAGTGTGCCCCATTCAGGTCGTAGTATGTTAATGGTGTTTCTTATTGACTGTTAGCCGATGGAATAATTCTAGAAACAAAAATTCGACCTTTCGACCACATTACTGCATTCGCCTTCCTTACAAACATCACACTTCCAAACAAAAATACTACATTAAATATTTAAAGTTGAAATATCAAATCTCGATGCTGCTATAATAACCGAAAAGTTTAACATTTTTTTACTACCTTCAGCCATAAGTGATATTCCAACAACGCAACGATCATGTGAACTCGCCTTTCCTGCGCGTGCGCAGTGTTCAATAAATTACTATTAATATTCATTGCATAATTGTTATTGATGTGTGTTATTAATTTTCATTATTTATAAAACTATATTGACTAATATTCATTACATAATTAATTAACAAAATAAACATTTTGCGAGCGATTTTATACTTATTTTACGAGTTTAATTACTATTGAAATGGTGACATATAAGTATAGTTATTTCGAAATAAAACCTTGACTCGAATATTTTAACTGTCGATAATAGAATTTTGCTTGGCACACAAACTTCATATCTATCAGCGGGTTACATCAGCACTTCAAAATGATCCTCCACATCTTAATAAACTGCATCATATTTTAAATTAACAGCTACATTACCATCCACCTAATATGTACAATATGAGTCATGTGCACCTTTTAATTTGCCTTTTATGTTTGATAAAGACAGATAATATGCAAACATACATTCCTACTAAACTTGTTGTTTTTGGAATACTTAAATGTCTCACTTGCTACTAGATCCATTTTATCTGTTTAAAAAGCAATGAACAGTGTTTATGTTGATACTTTTTAAAACTGTAAAAGCATATTAATAATAAAAGCTTGGTTATTATCCACGTCTGTAATTTTAATGTTTGCTAAATTCTACACGGCTCACCAACAATATGTATGATGACAAAAGCCTTTAAAAAAAACCTTGCACTCCGGGAGTGCCGGCAGAAGTGAAAACTTGAATATTAACGTTGTGCATTTTTGATATTTTGTAATGGTTAGGGAATAATTTTGCACGAATTGCCTTAAATATCAGTATAAAAGTACTATCATTTATGTGGTAAAATACAATATTCATTTATTACGCTATCGTACACAAACATGACAATTCTCCCTCCGTCTTACAAATTTTCGATCAGGTCACGTGTCCTGACGCGAGTTTAACAATTCTACCTTCGTCTTACGAATTTTCGATCAGGTCACGTATCCTGACGCGAGTTTAACATTTTTTACCCATCACAAAAAGTGCACAACGCCGCTAAAGAAGTTTTCACTTCAAAAATAAACATAAAATATACAAGACCAAGACACTTTTTTTATCAAAAACAACTTGAAAGCAAGTCTACAGCTTCATTAATGCAAACATTATAATAGTATTCAGAACATAAATAAAGCAATTCAAGAACAGCATCGAGTACCAGATTTTAATTAAACAAAACACGAAGGAACATGATATGTGGTTCGCTTTATAGTTTTGTATCACACTCATTAGTCAAACAGTGCCAACGGAACGGTTATGAAAGTGCTCCACATAAGTTTTGGCTAGAAGCTAAATCTAATTATAAATTTTGGCCAATGCGAAGTTAACACAAATCCAATGACGGCGGTTTTAATAATGACAGCGCGTAAAGTAAAGTTTTCAGAGCGGATCATCGTAAATCGCAAGGTGTGGGATGAGATCATTATTATAATGCACGCAAAATGTATCCAAACACAAAAAACAACCATTGTAACCATCGCAAGAAACGTCGAATTGAATGAAGAAAACGCAAATGATAAAATCTGATTAAATGATATGATGATACCCATGTAAAGCACGCTAATATATATAATCAATGATAATATATTTAGAAATATACAAATTATATCTACATTATGGTAATAAGTTCGTAAACGAAGTTACGAATACGAATTAAAGTTATAAAATAACGTCATGTGAATATGAAACAGCAAAGCTTTGTTTAAATAATATGCGTTTGACTTTCCACGACTACACTCTTATTTCTCACGATATTTGAATCCGGTGTCGCTTTATTTTGTATACATCATAATGCAATTAGACATTGTTTGCGGAACTGTGGCTTAGTAATATCGTGCGACGTATTACAATACAATACAGAAATTTAAAAAAATGCATTTAATTCTTTCCAAAGACCTAAAATAGTTCCTTGTAGAACTCTTAAAGTTTTGTTCAGAGTGGTCTTTGATTCATCTTTGTATATCAGTTTCAAAAACTTCACTAATGATTTCCAAAAACTTGCAGGACCGTTAAGCAAACAAAAAGCGAATCTTAATTCGCATGTATTAAAAATATTATTAGCGTTGCACATGCATCAGCAAAGCCGGCGAGACGCACTGGCACCGTCAGTTGTTTTGGGCTTGTCGTCCCAAGCGCGCGCGCATTCACTTCGGCGATTTTGTATTTAAAATCGTATGTAATATACGCGCGAAAAATTTCTTGTATAAGTGTCGTTTATAGATATTGTGTGATAATTGGTAGGATTAAGGATATTTATAGAGCTTGCTATCGTAATTTCACTGATATGTCCTTATTTTTTATAGCCAGTGATAATTTTGTTTTGTTAGTTTTTATTTACAAAGAGTGTCGTGCTTACTGTCTACGATTGTTTAATAAAGATTAGTGGTAACTCGCATTCTGTTTTCGAAGTGACTTACATTATTATTCGCGGGAAGTGTTACGTTCTTTATCATCGTTATCGTAGTTATCAGACTATCTTTGGTTGTGACCTTGTAATTTGTAATAGGTTACCGTAACGCTGTTTGTGGAAATTCGAATCTCATTATGTGTACTTTCAAATAGAATATCTTCATCAGATAAGGCTTCATTGTAATGTAACTGTTTATTCATAAGGACACTTTCGCTCCTTAACCTCCGTTTCTATTTTTGTTAAACATTAAATTATTCTTTGTGTTTGCTTAAAGGCATGTAAACATTCTAATTCTCGACGTCCGTATCATTTGTATTCTATGCGAGTTGGGGAATCCAATTTGGACGCATATTTGTGCGTCGGTTGTTGATAGTATAATTGTGATGGATTCGTCCTATATTGACCACACCGTGCTCTCTATTGATGTTTATTAGGCCACCGTCGACGGGTCACTATATACACTCCACATACATAATTATAGTGATATAAATAAAACAATATTTGATCTTCCTGTTTGTTGGCAGTCTTAAAAGCCAGCGGGCAGCCAGCTTTATTCCATACTATAATTTAAATATTTTCAATGAATTAACGTCAGTAGTTTTTGTCGATTTCTACATTAGGTGTGGACAAGTAAACATATTTGGTGCAAGCGCGTCGCGTCGCCGAGTTATTGCGTAAATTGAGGTGTTTAGATGGAATCTAGCTTTACGCAGCCTAGTTTAAAGCAATTTTATATTTTCCTGTTCTGTTTAGGCTTAGTAATAGGAAAATCGGCAAAGGTAAACCTCAATGGTTATTGCTGTTATTATCAACTATTCAAAACAGTACATAATAGCGTATATATTGACGTAAGATTATGATTAAACAGCTGGTTTGATTTGCATTATAATTCTAAGGCTTTATATTCAACAGCACGGCTTCGTTGTTACTTTTAGTTTTCTAAGATTTTCTTCGATTTCCTTATGGCGTGAGGTCAACGCGGTTCTATATTTGGGTGTGTTGTATCTCGGGTCAAGGTTCCTCTCGAGCCGATAGCACTGGCTCTGGCGCTCCTATGTTGTAGACATTTTTCATTATATACTGATGCGTCATTGTTGCTGCTACTGGTCGTATACAATGTTTACACACGTTCTAGGACCTGCGCATGAGTCACACGTGCCGCGTCCGCTGCCAGATGATAATGACGACTGCTCTCAGTGATCAGTTCGCTTCTGTCTGTCATTGTACGCGCTTTGTTTACTCTGCGTTACTATTGGTTTTTCTGTTCATCAATTAATGGTCTCGCACTTATGCAACAGTGATTGTAGCGTCAATTAACCCAGTGCTTTGTGTTTTATTGAACGATACTTAGTACTCGTTGCCAACATAAACAGTGTGTGAATCTTGTTTGTAAAGCGTTATTGCTCAATTGAATCCTCATTATAAATGGAGCGCGAAGCCTTCAAGGACTTTTAGTAGAAATAATAATATGGAATATCGATCTTGTTTTGATCGGTGAAGTGATAATAAAATATAAAAATGTTGCTGGAAACTATCATTGGACTCGGAGTGCTAGTGTTTCTAGTGTGGAAATATATATTCCCACAAAAATCAGAGCCAATACAATGTGCCAAATCAGAACCAGTTCAGCAAGTAACATCATCAGAGCAAAAGCAAAATGATAAGGAAGCTCCTATCGAAAATTTGACACACAAATCTAGTTTTATAACGAAAGAAAAAATTGTAGATAGCTTGGAAACGAAACCACAAGTATTAATAACGCAGAAAAATGATAGTGACCTAGAATTACAAAATTTAATATCTTTTAAGACGGATGAATTGATTACCCCGAGTATTTTGCTAAAACAACGCCATGAAAAACTCCTAAGTGAAAAATTAGCTAGACGCGAGAGCCCGCCAAAAGAAAGACTAGCGGAGTTTCTAGAGAAAACTATTTTGAGCGATGACAAAATACAGTCCATTATTCAAAACCTGTCTCTTGATAAGACTGAAATACTTATACATGAAGAGCCGGTAAAAGTACTTTACCCCACTTCTAAAAATATAATAGCTCTAACTAAAGAGGAAGGACTCTCTTTAAGTGAGAAGGCTGTTTTACAGCAGGGCTCTATTGATAATATCGCAGATAGAATAAAACGTCTGAATATAAATAACATTGTAAAAGAGTCCAGTGAAAATATTCTTAGTGAACAGCCGATTGTAGATAAGGCAGAAGAGAAGCCTTTATTAAAGCGACTACAGAAACAACCAGGCTTTCCATCTGGTCTCAACTTTGGTTCAGTCATCGGAGAACTCAAGAATAAAACGAAGAACGGTGGACTAAAGCCCGTTTTTAAGAAGTTCGATGTAGATTCCGTGGATAATGCACAGGCAGGTTTCCTTACTTACTAAAACATAAAAAAACAACCAGTTTTTCTAAAATCAGGGCTACCGGACACTGTGTTGTTTGCACATGAATTATATTTCCGTAGCGTGCTTATCAATAACAATTTGCTTTGGCAATAGGAATTAATACATACATTCTTTATAAAGCAAAAAGTATTAAAATATCTAGCAAATAATATTGTCTTCTGTTTACGCGAATGTTATTCATTGAAATTAAACTACTATATACGGATTTTATCGCGTTGTTTATTTGACACTGTTACAAAATTTTTTGAAAAACTGTTACACTACGATAATTACTATTAAACTTTACAAATTTTTAAGCTAATTAAATTATTGAAACTATTAAAACTATTTATACTATTACTATACTATTATACTATTTAGATTTATTTTTACACTTTCCCCGACGTTTCGGTTGCTTTTCAGCAGCCATGGTCACGGGGAGACTAAGATGGTAGTTGTCTAGACAAATAATTTAATTAGCTTAAAAATTTGTAAAGTTTAATAGTGATTATAGTAGTGTAACAGTTTTTCAAAAAAATTTGTAACAGTGTCAAATAAACAACGCGATAAAATCCGTATATAGTAGTTTAATTTCAATATCTAGCAAATGTTCGCGAAGTTGGTTTTTAATAATAACTGTTGTAGCAAGTCAATATTTATGATTTCTAAAAACAGACATGTACGACATGTCATTCGAATTTAAATGACAGCCGGTTATCAGTCCGTGAATGTGGATCAAATGTAACATAATTATGTGTTTACGTGACAATGGGTTTTCGATATGCAATAGAAGGAAGATTGTCTTAATTATAGTGTCGCACCTTTTTTGTTTATTTATATAATGACTCAATCATCGTCTAACACGCTATATATTACACGTTTGACTATTCGTGTCATCAGATTGATGCATTTATACATAACAGGTTTATATAATACAGTTCTTATTTAGACCAATGTATTCGAGACTAATTATAAGACGCTTTTCTTTTACCAAAGGAATAACAATATTTGTAACTTGAATTATTGCCATCTAAAGAAAAACTAGTCATCAAATTACGTGATAAATTTATACTGTATAATCCATACGATCATTGTTTAGCCAAGTCCTATTGTAATCAATTTAACCTGTGTAAAACGTCAAGCAATTAAAAGTACCAAATTGCATAGCAGGCTGTGTCCCACAATACAACTGTCTAACCAGTTGAGTAGCAGCGGCACACCCGCGGTCAGACACAATAGATTTTTAATTATGTCTGGTATTTTGAGACTTGGCAGATTAAACGGCTATATCAGGTTTATCTAACGATTATGTATTTTTTTGTTACAGGAAAATTTAAATTCTGTTGTAGAAGATAAGAAAAAGGTGCACATTGATGAGAACGAAATCGGTTCTGGGAACATTTTGGCCGACAGAAGGAATAAACTAGAAACCGCTGCTCAAGTAAGTCATAAACTTCATACTGTATGCATTTCTCCCTTGAATACATTTTAATCAGTCGTGAAGACATGTCCACATTTCGCGAGCGTTATTACTTGGATGCTTTTCAAGAAAATATACTGTGGAATTTGTTCGATTGTTATTCCAAAAATAGGACAGTGTAACGTAAAATGGTTTACATTTTTTGGAAAGATTGCGATGTTTGGTGTGGTAAAAAGTTTGACTAAGATGTTTATTTTATTTACACAAAACGTGTAGTAGTAAAATGCAGGCGGACTTAATAAATAGCGAAGGCATTCTGCCAAGGGTGGTGCAGAAATAAAAAGTAAGGCGTACTTATAGTTTAAAGCTTTGCTATTGAAATAATAATAAAACTCTACTTATCTATTAATGCTCGAAAAAAGAACATATTCATTGAGCTTAGCTGCGATACGTATATTCTGATTACGTGAGGTGTTAAATCATCGTGAGAAAACCCACACATCAATTATTTATTAACTCGTAAACATGTTCTCAATCAATGTTCTATGAAGAACTATAATAGGTCAGTTGTCACAAACTACATTGCAGAAAAGAGTCAAGTATTTATCTCGATGTTGGTCACTCCATACCCTTCAGCCGTCTCAGAATCAATTAAATACTTTAAAGCCAGCTTTTACAAGTTATCGCTGCATCAATATTTATTTCTTTTATCTCGTTACAACCTGTTCTCATGTCTTCATGTACATTACTATCTTCCTTTGACATTCTCTTTCTAGGTCATACAGCGTTGCTCTTACGTTGGTTTTTGCTTGCGCTATTGCATTACCCGTCGTGATTGCACGATCTTTCCACGTAACATCAGTTTTTTTGCGAGTGTCGTCAAGTGTCAGCGTATCTATCATTACACCATAATCTTTATTTATTTGTTCATCAAGTGAAACATATAAATCGGCATTCGGTTTTATAAATGCTAAAGTTCAGACCTTGCCTACTTGTTTTAACAATTCAGAGTTGCGTAAATTTTGCGTTTTCAATGGCTGAGCGATTCTGTTGATATACGGAATGCTGTTTTCAACGATTGTCCGACCTCTCGAGCCTTTCCAATGTGAGCTTTAAAGTAAAACAATTTATAATTGTGTTAATAAGCGTATCCTTTACTGTTGAGGATATTTAAAGATCAAGGGCTCAAAGGTATTTCGAGTGGGTAAGGCCAGTTGGCATGTTGTGTGTAGTAAAGCAGAAGCATGCACCGGTGCGAATATTGCTATTATGAGTAACTGACCGCAGTGATTCATGTTGACCGATAATGTTTGAGTTGGTCGGACATGGTTTAATAATTCATACTGTGTGACTTATATCGGTTTTGTGTAAATTGTTTCCTTACATTTTATTTGTTAGTGTCATTTTTGCTCGTTTAATTTAGTGAGGTCAAGTTTATTATAGTCGTTTATGATAATTAAAACGTTTTATTATTATAATAACATGTTGAGACATTTGTATGCCGTTTAGTATTACGGAGGTTAAAGTCAACCGAATGCGTGGATTTTCCGATTTACTTATTTCCTTTGAGATAAAAGTTTGCCAAGAGTTTTATGGACTCCGTTAACAGACGGAAATTACGTCATTGGGAAGGTTCGCTTCAGGATTTACAATGTTACGTACAATTTGTAATACTCTCTCTTTCTACTATATCTATTACTAGCTTTTGCCAACGGCTTCGCTCGCTCGTGAACAGTATTTTTTTCTGGATGAACGGTATCCTATGTCCCTGACAACGTGTAGATGTAAAAATGAAATTTCATGATGATTATTCGAGTAGTTAAGCGTAAAAGCGTTACTAACAAGCAAATAAACTCATATTCGCATTTGTAATATTGGTATCTTAGACTAGCTTATCCCCTCGGTTTCACCCACGTTTATGATATCTGAATATAAATCGTCAATTCACATTAATAAGTGTATCTTTGACGTTCATAAGTGTTACTTTGTGACCTGTCTTTATTTTGACTAGAAAGCTAAACTCTTAAAAGAAAATGAGGTAAGAAAGAAATATATACTAGGACATATTGTAGCAGGTGGTTATATTGATAAGTACGTAACTTATCAATATAAGCACCTGCTACAATATATCCGTACTTACGTGTCTCTGAATCAACAACTACATACATATATTGTCCAATCCAATCACTACTCGCACTCGCCTATAGGAAAATTATACGCCTTTGATATAGGTAAGCTTGTAAATGTTTGCGCACGTTACGTTGGCGTGACAAAAAATGGGCGTCCACGAAAATATTTATTTGCTTGCTTTCGATAGTGAAGAACTAAAATTTTGACTTGAAACTTCGCCTATCAATGTAGGCAGATAATATTTTAAGAAGCTCAGCGACTGAGCGACTGTTACTTATAAAACCTTGCCCGTAGAGATTTGATAACATTTTTTAGAATATGGTAGAAATGTAGCTGCAGGGGGTCCACCGGATCCAGCTACATTTTGAAAGTGGTCTATGAGAAAAATAGTCTAGGAACCTCTGTTATAGACAGTTGTATGCAGTCTGAATGTATTTTGTTTCCGTTGTAAAGTTTCTCGCGACAAAGAAATAATTGTAATGCGAAGCTGTATTTTAAATGGAAAACTCTTTAATTCTCGATGGCGCAGCGGTATTGAATGCGATTGCTGTGCATAAGGTCTCAGATTTTTTTAAGAAAACGCTATTGAGATTTTCTTTCAAGTAAATCTCAGTAACAGTCCTGAGTAATGAGGCTTTGCCCAATGTACGCCAATAGGCTCGCTCCCTTTTCACTTGGGACCTCAAATAACAGTTAGTGAAAGATTATACATTTCTACTTATAATATAGGCGTGAGTCTATGTATATACATAATTATCTACACAAAAAAATAAAATTGAAGTGTGTTTTTAATGTCAAAATAACAGCTTTTTATCTAATGCATATGAAAGTATATAAGGTTCCTATACGAATACATCTATTTTTAAAATTTTTGTTTGTCTGGCTGTTTGTTCCGGCTAATCTCCGAAACGGCTGAACCGATTTTGACGGGACTTTCACTGGCAGATATCTGATGTTATGGGGAGTAACTTAGGCTACTTTGATATTAGAAAAAAATAGGGTTCCGCGGAGACAAACACTTTTTAGGTAAAATCTACGCGGACGAAGTTGCAGGTAACAGCTAGTATTGAATAAAAACAGTTTGACCAACGTATAACTTTTTAATTCTGTACATGAACAGCTTTTCATTATGTTGTATCTTGATGTAGGGTTGGCGAAAGCGTGTTCCCCAGAATGATGCGTCGCTCTTCACGGTGGCGGGTCGCTTGGAGCGTGACAAAGTTGTGACGTCGACGCCCCCTCTCACCCCGCCGCCTGCGCCCACGCCTGTGGTCGTAGCGTCGCCCGGGATACCTCCGCCTAATAAGTTTAAGTGAGTATTTGTTTTTCTTTCCCGAGTTTTCTCTAGTACATTAGGAAAATACCCGGCCCTTTGGGAGGCTTACACGGACAGATTTAATCTAGATTCCTTTCGAAAGATTTAATCTAGATTGGGATGGCATACTTACCGAGACACTGGCCGGTAGGTGTAGGAGACTATTGCTGCATACGGAATCTAATAAATCTGGCCTATGGGGATGGGTGTTTGATTGGGTCATTGGGATTTAAGTTAATTAAGATTTGCGAGATTTTGGTCCGGCCGATGAATTTAATATTTTTACAGAACTTTAGATAAAGGTTATTGCACTTAATAACAATTTAACCCTCGCACTGAGAAGAGGCCCGTGCCCAGCAGTGGGACAGTTTAATACACGGCGATCAAAGGCTGAAGTAACTGAGCGGCTTTTTTTACTTTAAAGGCTAGTGATGGGTATTTTTTCTTTAAGGTCTTCTGAGGAGTATTTTTACTTGGAGGGCTACTGAGGGTATTAGGGTAGGGTAAGGTATTTTTACGAGTTCCACCAAAGTAACATGTCTTCTTGCTTGAACTCGTAATAATCTCTTAATACTTCCGTTAAATGGATTCGAAAAGTTGGGTAACCATATCTGGAAGAAATATTGCAACAATGTTAATATTTAAACCACAACGTGCGTTTAAACTGTTAAAACATAATATTAACTGTTTAACACAAGTCATTGCACAACTAGACTTAATTACTTTCATAATTTATACGAGTGGCCTTACCTTTGAGGTTAAGTCGTTTGAAAGTTGCATATTACTTGTTGTTACTTAAACTATGACTTATTTGTTACTTAGGTGTTTATTTCGAAGCTAAACCTTTTGAATAGCATTTATGTTTTTTAGGTGCTTGCAACACTAGTCGTAATTATTTTACCAACAACGTATCTCTATGCTACTATTTAAAGAGGCTAGCAACACTACTTAGAGCATTAATATAACGCAAGGCTGTTAGGATTTGTTTTTTGATGCCTGCAACGCTAGTTGTCATTATTTTGCCAAAAAGGTATCTTTATGCTACTATACAATGTAGAGAGGCTGGCTACCCTACTCACAATAACACAAAAGGCTGTTTTGACTGCCATTTTTTATATACTCCTATTTAGCCAGCTATGATTTTATGTTCCACAAAATAGGGGGGCGACCCTATTGCCATCTATCAGGCACAATTGAAGATTATTGTGGATTCGATTCCCATATGGGACCAAAATTGTATGATCCACATATAGTTTTTTTATGGTCTTTGTGTCTGAATATGTGTGTTTGAATGCAAAATTGCAAAGCTCCCAGCGATACAGGATTTGTTCCTAATGCGTGCCTTGTCTTTTAATCTGTCAAGTTTTAGAATATCAGACGTTATTAAAAATCTGTGTCTCGCCATCGGTGTACCGCTTCGATTCAATAGAATAAAAGAAAAAAATTGTTGATTCCCAATATACCTAATCACATTTTTCCGAGTCGTAAACCTGGGATTTTTTGCACAGTAGTCGCATTCGTTGTGTTACCGAAGTCATTATTTAATCAAATATCAAACAACGTTTATTACTTACTAGCCTTATCAATGGAGCATAACAATCTAAGTACTTATCACTCACAACAATCCTTGATCCTATTATATACACTGTATATATACTATATATATACACTGTATATATAGTATATATATTATATATACGAGTTATTCTCACATTACATGTGTAATTCAAACTCCCCAGGTCTCGTAAGCAAACATCCCCTACCAATGGTTTCGCGTCCGGTCCGCTTCGTTCCGCATCTTGTGCGGTTGTCAGCGCAGCCGCAGTCGAAGCCAAGCCGAAGGAAATGGCGAGAATAGATCGAGAATCGTTCAAAAGAAGCCATTCCGTCAGCGAGAGCATTAGTAGGGCCGATGAGAGTGAGTATCTTGTGACTTGATATTGATATGTTGTAATGTTATATGTGTGAGTAGGTTTTGCACGTGGATTTGTCCGCGTGAATCTTACAGAGATGTATACTTGGATATAAAGAATTCTCGGTTTAAGTCAGGACATGCTGTATCTATAATATTGTCTTATGTTTAGGCGAATCTTTGTTATTGCAAAAATGTTTCTACTGTGTTGATGAATACCTCAAAGATAAGATATGATATGATTGTAATACATTATTTTTATATTATTTCATTTTATCATCATTGTTTATATATAAATTATTGGATTTTATCTATACATCTAGGTATACAAATAAATAAAATTGAAGTGTCTGTTTGTAATGTCAAAATAACAGCTTTTTATCTAATGCATATGAAAGTATATAAGGTACCTATACGAAAACATCTATTTTTAAAATTGTTGTCTGTCTGTCTGTTTGTGCCGGCTAATCTCCGAAACGGCTGAACCGATTTTGATGGGACTTTTACTGGCAGATAGCTGATGTTATAAGGAGAAACTTAGGCTACTTTGATTTTAGAAAAAAATAGGGTTCCGCGGAGTCAAACACTTTTTAGTTAAAATCTACGCGAACGAAGTCGCAGGTAACAGCTAGTTATAACATAATTTTGAAACTTTAAACTGCTATTGTTTTTACTAGTTACTGTTTACTTATATTTAAGCTATTTAAATTATAAAACTATTTAGATTTAATTTTACGCTTTCCCCGACGTGCAGTGTGACAGTAGGACGGTTTAATACAGGGCTAATACTATCATTTAAAATATCAGTAACTTACTGTCTAATCAGAAAACAGAATATCTAAATAAAAGCTATACCTATATGTTTCTGTTAACTGTGACCATTGTACGTCGGCCTCGAAGACGTAGTGGTTAGTGTAACCGACTGCCACGCCTGAGGTCGCGGGTTCGATTCCCGCACAAGTCAAACATTTGTGTGCATGAACATGGATGTTTGTCTTGGTCTGGTCGTTTCTGTAAATGTATATATGTATGTTTATCCATTGTCTAGTACCCATAGTACAAGCTCTGCTTAGTTTGGGCTAGATAGTGTTGTGTGTATGTGATAGAATATTATATTATATTATTGTCAGGTGTTATCAGTATGTATAAGGTTATGTAAGGTCGTAGGACAAAGCTAGAATTAATTACATTACACATAACATATTTTATTATATATTATGTTATATTATCAACAGTGATAATAATTGTAAACATTTGATGGCAATATGCTTAATTAATTTACGTTTTGTGAGCACTGATAATATTAATAGAGCATTGGAATTGGAATTGAGGCGCTCATAGCCAGTTGCACTCATTGATCGTTACACGATTAGCGAGGTTAAGCAACACTGGGTGCGATCAGTCTATAGATGGATGACCGCTTAGTGGTATTTCATCTGAGCGTCTCCGTGCTTCGGAGGGCACGTAAAAAGTCGGTCCCGGTTGTTGTCAAATTGACAGCAGTCGTTAAGCCATGTTAGAGGCTTACGGGCGGCTTGAACAACTCTTGACAACAGGTTGGCCACTAGCCACACGAAAAGAAGAAGATTGGAATTGCGATTCGGTCGTGGGATCGAATCCTATCTATTGAACTGCCAATGTGAACACATTGCTAACACAAGCATTTTAGTTTAGAGGTGCTTTCTAAGATATTTTGATAACCCACACCCCACGCTTTTTTACATTAAAATTATTAAATTATTTTCTACTTTTTAGTTTTTTTTTTTTTAATAGAACGTGTTTTTTAGTTTTGAAACTATTGTTTATTAGAACACACTTCGATATATGTACTAACATTTACACTACACTACAGTGTGTTCGTGGCATCAAACCCGGGACCTCACAGTCCTTAACATATATATAAATGAAACATCATATCATCTACATTTTAATATATAGATCCTGTGTAAATATCATAATATTATTTGCAGAAGAAGAGTCACCGAGTGGCGCGGAGCGTTCAGGACAACCAGTTCGAGTGCCTCGAGCGGATGATGAGACGTTCCACGCGTTTTTCACGCCTGCCCTACAACAGGAGAGGACAGCAGAGGCTGAGGGTGTCGACGTGGATCTGGATGCCATCGATAGCGGGTCCAGGCAAATGTAAGTAGAGACAAAGTATATATAATACCACATAAAACAAAGTCCCCGCCGCATCTGTCTGTCTGTTCGCGATATACTCAAAAACTACTGAAGGGATTTTTTTTATGGTTTTCACTAATAGACAGAGTGATTCATGTGGATAGTTTAGCTGTATGAATTGTTAAGGTTTTGTAGGTACTACCCGTGTGAACTCGGGGCAGGTCGCTAGTATAATATAATAATTAACTTCTTGAACGTCCAGGTAACATACGTAAAAATAATTAAAAATTAATTGTGCAAACAATACACAAACGGACAAATGTATGTGCGCTCGACACTTGACTCATTAACGAGTCAAGTGTGCAGCGGACATACGTTTGTAGATTTTTTTTTGGTGACTCATTTTGCGGACAGACGTATGTCCGCTCGACAGTTGACGGGTTAAATACGTATAATGGATGTATTTTTAACCTTTGTCTCTAAAATCTAAAATTAGCTTTTTGTTACGGATTTTATTTAACAGGTTCATTGCCGATGTCCAAGCTAGTCAAATCAAAAATTGTTACCCAAGATCCAATTTCTTTTTTGTGTTAAGTTTGTATGTTTATGTAGTTTTTAGTGTTTCGTATATTTTAAGTTAGATAGATTTTGTTCCCCTACCCACTTCTAATTAATAATACCCGCACGGAGTTAGCGGTTATTTCAAAACGGTGCGTTTTGAAATAACCGTCTAACTACGCGCGATAACCGTCTGACCCCGCGCGGGGTTTTCGGCAATGAACCTGTTAAATAATTATAAATTAAATATCTTGGATATTTGGCCCATGTAGTGAACTTTTTCAGAAAGGCCAGGTAAGTAGTACCCTAGGATTTTAAGTTGAAACCTAATATTGTGGGGTGGACACTAAATGACTTCGTGGCGTGGGCATAATTCAATTCTGGGATGGTCATAAAATAAACTATACTACCGGTCGCCTAGTGCTCGAAATTCAACCAAAGTTTGTATGTATAAGATGTTGCTGATATATGTCATTATATATTGACATATGTAACCATAGTTACGCGCTTTGACTGCGTGTGAAATGCATGGTTGTGTGCGTGTAGTGTTTTTTCATTAATTTAATGTATTTATTATACATATTTTATATAAATATTAGCTTTCGACACTTCTTCTCTGTATAAACTATAAGTGTGCGAAATTTCATACTCCTCCGTCCGCCCAATTTTCGTAAAAAAGGATCCAAAGTTTTCGCTTCACGTATTAATATATAGATAATGTTGGTCTCTTATTCGATCAGTTAATGTCCAAGCAAAATGTCAATGTCAAGCTTGAAACACGGTGGCAATTGCTTTGATTCGCAACGGTCACCACTTCACAATAATACCTACTCGCATATGCATAGACGTACTATTATAAAAACACTTGCTTTCCAGGTTGGCAGGTGAATGGGCCCGTCGAGCCCGCGTGGGGCGGCGCCACCAGGCCTCGCGCAACCCGCTGCGCGCGCTCGCTGCGCGGACAGACCTGCGGGACGAGTACGTGCCCACGACCACTCCTGCGCCGGTCAACAATAAACAGAACTACGTTCTTGAGAAGTGTGAGTACCAAATCTATTTTACATATTCAGACATTCGTATAAATATAATTATGCTTCTATAGGTTAGGTTAGTAACAATTATTTTTTTTGAGGTGATGGTAAACGCCTCGATGGCGCAGTGGTTAGTGTAACCGACTGCCACGCCTGAGGTCGCGGGTTCGATTCCCGCACAAGTCAAACATTTGTGTGCATGAACATGGATGTTTGTCTTGGTCTGGGTGTTTCTATGTATAATAATTATGTATGTATTTACAACAAAAAAGATTATACATGTATGTTTGTTTATCCATTGTCTAGTACTCATAGTACAAGCTCTGCTTAGTTTGGGCTAGATGGTGTTGTGTGTATGTGATGAATATTATATTATATATTTCCTTTTCTGTTCTCCTGACAACGTGTATGCCAAATTTTAAGATGATCTGTCACTAGACATCAGGCGTGAAAGCGTAACAAACAAACTCACATTCGCAACAAGTACACTGTAAAAATTGAATTTATACCTACGTATCTGTAATTTCTAAGTACATATATTGAAAATAAAATACTGGAGACAACTAAGAATGATTAACGAAATAATTTACTTTTGTTAGAAAATATTGCTAGTTAAGGCTTTCAGTTATAAATTAAGACTGCGCCGAGCGAAATGTGCCAAAATGTGTTTAATACAAATATAAAACATACATTTACCATAACAATGAATATGTTTACAATTACTCCGTGTAAAAAACTTAAAATAATTAATATTGTCGCCTACAAAATTACGTAAATTTGCACGAAAAATGCAAAAATAAATAGTTATATTACAATTTGTCCGTCCCAAATATTTAATAATAATAATAACACTTTATTTCGGACTCTGGGATCCATAATAAAGATAAAATAATAAGATCCATTTAAGTTATTGGTTGACAATAAAGATACATATTTATCAAAAAAGCACTTCAAATCCTCCATACAATATTACTATGACGGCCGCGCGCCGATTTGAATATGCGCCGCACGAGCTCTGTCTTACGCTCGGCGCAGTCTTAAAAAATATTTAATTGTTAGTATTACTTAATCATAAATGAATAGTGTATCTCAGATGATTATTAGATGCGTTTTAACTCAATTTTGGTTTTAATAAATAATGATTCTGAGATATAGCTTAAACTCTCGTTATTATGGATTGCCATAGAAAGCGTGATCTAATATATCAGTTATATGGTGGTGCTCTCGTCGAATAATAAATAACATTTATATTGTAACGGAGAAGAAAAACATCGTGACGAAACCTACATGTTTAAAAGTTCCCCATAATATTATCGCAGATATGTGAAGCCTGACAAGCTGCACTGATCCAGCGTGGTGGACTATGGTCTTACCCTTCTCACACTGAGAAGAGACCCAACAGCAGGACAGCGAGATATTTATTATTATTTTTATTGTATCTTTATAGTGCAAGCGAATGGCGGTTTAGCAGCGGAGGCCCTAGCCGCGCTGGCCAGCAAGGAGGACTTCTCTTCGGTGGCGCTGCGCAGCGCCGCCGTCATCACCAGCGTGCATGGCACCAAGCCCACCATGCTGCTGCAGGTCAAGGGACGGAGGAGAGTGCAGGTCTGTAGCCTAGCCGCTGAGCGGTAGCCTAGCCACTACCGATACATTTATTTGTAACTGCTCGAATGGCGTGGATCTAAGGTGCAGCTCAGACGACACACTTTTTGTGCGATCGGATTTGCAGCGCACAAAAAGTCTGCATGGCGCGAAAAATGTCCGTCACGGATTTTTCACACATTCAACGCATACGACGCACATATTCGATCATTCTGTCGGCAGAACTGTGGGGACGTACACGCTATGGAAATGCAGAGATTGCAGACTAATGTGTGCGCCGCCGCGCCGTCTGCGTTAGCGCGCGTTGAAGTAAAAGTTCAATATTTTTTGCGCACTTTTTGCACGTTGTATGCGTTACTGCTTATAATTGCATAGCTTCTATTTTTACAGACTAAAAAGTGCGTCACGGTTAGTCTGTTGTCTGCGCTGCACCTAAGTGGTTGCCTCACCACGGCTCCGTGTGTTGTGGGTTCAATCCCAAACAGGACCAAAGTTTATGTGATCCTCAAATAGTCCTCCATTCTTAATGTTCCTTGTGTCGGTTGTTCGTATATTTAAGTTCCATTTGACAGAGGAATTAGTGGAAATGTCTAAAAAAATTTTCAGGCCCTGTACTGCCTGTAAGAAAAGATATATTATGTTAGTAACTTGTATTTCAGACGCGCCTGGTAGAGCCGGTACACACGAGCGTGAACCGCGGCGACTGCTTCGTGCTGATCACGCCTGACCAACTGTTCCTCTACATCGGACTATACGCCAATGTCATTGAGAAGTAAGTATGCATTATCCACTATTCAAACGAACCATAATTTAGTTTTTCATAGATTTGGATGTATTTTATTTTTTTATTAGCTGCTAGGAGTCTATAAAAAATCCTATACTCCATTTGGTTAGGTACTTATCTTATGTGGAGGCCAGTCAGTGCAGACCGGCGACACTTCGACCCAGTGGGATCTTTTGTGTCGACACTCTCCCAATAACGACTGCCATAGATGTTCATGGCAGCCGGGACCAACGGCTTAACGTGCTCTCCGAGGCACGGAGCAGGCGATAATTGTCAATCAATACACACATAATTTGGAAAAGTCATATAACTTCCGAAAGTCAGAGATGCGCGACGTGGGTTTGAACCCGAGACCTTCTGCATTGCAGTCTGTTGGTCTCTCCACTGAGCTATCGCTGCTAATGTTGTAACGACTTGTTTCTTATATTTTCAGGAACCGCAGCACAGATATAGCGATGCACATCCAGAACACAAAAGACTTAGGCTGCAAGAACTCCCCAGGAATCATCAAAATAGACGAACAAATCAAAAACTTCAGCAACAAACATTGGAATCAATTTTGGTCACTGCTGGGCATCACCGAAGGTGTGGAGAACTATAAACCTATAGAGACTGGACATGCTGATGAGGATGAAATCTTCGAATCTTGCATCATCCAAACCAATATGTGCTATGAGGTCATGGATGATGAACTGGTGCCAATTAAGGAGTACTGGGGTCAGACGCCAAAGATCGCCATGCTCAACCAATCCAAGGTCATCGTCTTCGACTTCGGATCAGAAATGTACATTTGGTACGGGAAGAATGTACCGCTTGAGAGTCGACGTCGCGCGGCGCAATTAGCCCAAGAGATGTTCGATGAAGGTTATAACTACGAGGAATGCCACATTAATCCCCTTAACGCAGCAATGTACCAGGGGGCACGCGAACCTTTCGACCAACCATCAAAAGCGTCCAACAACCGACCAGAATGGGCGATCTTATCTAAAATCACACAACACATGGAGACTATTCTATTCAAAGAGAAGTTCCTCGACTGGCCCGATTACTCCAGGGTTATTAAAGTGAAATCTCCTGAAAACAAGTCCAACAGCGTTGAGATAACGCCTTGTGATGCTGAAGAAATGTGGTCGAATGAATACCAGGATCCAGATCTCATTTTAGAAGGATCCCATATCGGCCGCGGCACGCATTACTACGACAAAGAAAACGTGCGACATTATGATATCAAAACTAAGTCTGTATGCAAGTGGGTCATCCAAGAATACGATTATCAGAAGGTGGACAACGAATCGGAGATCGGAGAATTCTTCTCTGCCGATAGCTATATCATTAGATGGGAGTATCAGATCACGATGAGTGGTCGAGAACTGAACGGAAAGCCTTCCAAACACAACGTTACTGGCAGAGACCGCTGCGCATACTTCTGTTGGCAAGGCCGTGATGCCAGCTCCAATGAAAAAGGTGCGGCTGCTCTCTTAACTGTTGAGTTGGACAGAGAAAAGGGTCCACAAGTTCGTGTGGCACAAGGAAACGAACCACCAGCCTTCCTAAATCTGTTCCAAGGCAACTTAGTCATACACCAGGGTAAGAGAGACACCGATAAAAGCAGGTATAGGTTGTTCGTGACCCGAGGAAACTTGGCAAACGAAGCTTATCTGCTGCAAGTGCCTTGTTCAGTCCGCCAGTTGCGCAGCCGTGGTTCTTTACTCCTCGTTGATACTGAGAAGGGCTGTCTCTATATCTGGCACGGAGCACGGAGCATGAAACATACGAAGACCATCGCTATTGAACTGGCCAACAAGCTGATCGCGAGGAAATCAAGCTACTTGTTTGGAGAGAACGTATCTGATGTGAAGATCACAGAAGTGCGTGAGGGCGAAGAGCCTAAGGAAGTGCTGGACGCACTGGGGGTGGCGAATAAGCAGTACTACAACTCTGTGGTGGGTGGTGGGCGGGAGGCTGGTGGTAACGTGACCCCGCGGCTGTTCCACTTCACGGACCTGGGCGGACAGTTCGAAGCGAACGAGGTGCTGTCGCCGCTACGGCACGACCACCTGGTGACACCCTTCCCTTTTGAACAAAAGGAGTTGTATTCGGCTTCGCAACCAGGTAATAACTTTCGTAATTTGATACGAACTTTATGGCCTTCTTTCAGTTATTTACGCATTCCCTCGAACTAACTGATAGAAGACCTTATGGCCTTTTCTTTTTATCATAAACTAGCTGAATCATTGAAATACTAGATTTTGCCCGCGGCCTGACTTGCGTTTATGTAGGTTATGTTAGTGATAGTACCTTTTCTGGATGAAAGGTACCCTATGTCTTTTGTACCCCAGACAATGTGAATGCGAAATTTCACGATGAACAGTTAGTAGCTAAGGCATGAAAGCGTAACAAACAAATAAATCCTTATTAGCATGTATAATATACTAGCTTTTGCGCGCGGCTCCGCCCGCGTAGTACCTACATCAATAAAAAGTAGCCTATGTCCTTCCCCAGGTTTTCAACTATATCAGTACCAAATTTCATCTAAATCGGTTGAGTGGTTTAGCCGTGAAAAGGTAACAGACAGACAGATAGACAGACAGAGTTAGTTTTGAATTTATAATATTAGTAAGGAATAAGGATTATTAGTTAGAATTATTTGCTCTTTTATATTTCAACCAATTTTTGTGCTGTTTGAACTAAACGGTTCCTTTTTAGCTGTTGCCTATAAAAAAAATTAAAACAACAAATAAAACTATCATGTGTTTTCTTAAAATTCGTTTATTTTGTTTTATTTTTTGTATTCATATTACATATTTACTATATTTGTTTGTTGTGTGTGTTGCAGCGCTGTTCCTGCTGGACGACGGCAAGTGCGTGTGGCTGTGGCAGGGCTGGTGGCCGCGCGGGGAGGACGGGGAATTCGAGCCGGCCGAGAGGAACGCCGGTACGTGTGCTACCGATACCACCTATGTTCACAATGTCAAAAGTCGAAGTCATAAGTCAGTCAAAGTCAAAGTCAAAAGTCGAAGTCATTAGGCAAAGGCCAAAATCAAAGTCAAAGTCAAAAGGCAAAGTTAGAAGTCAAAATTAATAATCTTTATTGACATGAAAATGTGAATTTATGAATTTCTTGGGCTCGACAATTAACTAATATAATAAATATAAATACTATAATAGTATAGTAATAGTATAAATAGTTTTAATAGTTTCAATAATTTAATTAGCTTAAAAATTTGTAAAGTTTAACAGTAATAGTAGTATAACAGTTTTAAAAATTTTGTAATAAAGTTTAAAATAAACAATGCGATAAAATCCGTATATAGTAGTTTAATTTCAATGAATAACATTCGCGTAAACAGAAGACAATATTATAATATAATAATAAAATGAAAGTAAATAAAAACCTAAATTAAAAGCTGTTGACTTCAATCGTAACATTCAATGATATCAGGGTCCTGTGACACGGTTTTATCATAATGAACAATAGAAATCGTACTCGTTGTCGTTATTTGGATGTGGTCTCTTGTATGATGAAGCTACTTCTCCAGTCGTGTTATCGGTCTGAGAATTTGAAAAGTGAAGAAAGTGTCCGAATGGCGTCTTCGGTGTTGGATTTATTTAATGTTTGATGATGATGTTACTTATGTTTGATATTATTGTTTCCAGGCGTGGGCGCATTCGCAGGCCGCTGGCAAGCGATGCGCGTGGCCGCCCTACGCACGTGCGACGCGTACTGGCGCGTGTCACGCGCGTCCCGCGCCGAGCGTGACAAGAGTGACAAGAGTGACAAGAGTGAGGCGAGTGACGCGAGTGACGCGCCCGTAGAGCGTGACAGTGACATCCGCGCCGACGTGCGGATAGTCGCCGCCGGCCTTGAGCCGCAACGCTTCACAGATCTGTTCGACACCTGGCAGGATCACGACCAGGCGGCAGACGCCAATATCGCTGTAAGTATATTTTTGTTATATGGGTGGCAGATGTGTAATTCCTCGGGAATATGGGTGCTGTATATTTATTGGGCTTAGGTTTTGGTGCTATATAGTTTTGATTGTATCGATAATGTTATATTCTATCTGCAGTTAAAAAGAATAACATTATTCGACATGGACAATAAAATGTTTGAACAAATGAATATGAACTTCTATAATATAAAAATGAATCGCTGAATGTGTTGCTAAGCGCAAATCTCGAGAGCAGCTGAACCGATTTTGCTAATTCTTTTTTAGAATATTCCTTGAAGTACGAGGATGGTTCTACAGAGAAAAATTTATAAAATTGCCTGGAAAGGTCTAAAAACAACACTTTTCCATACTCACATACAATTAATAATACTTAAAAGTCAATTTGAACTTTAATACCATACCATAAAGTTTAAGTGTTAGTGGAGAGGTTCCGGGAAGGCAAAACAATTGAGTGACGTCAGTATCGTATAAATATTAATGTCAATATTTGTCAATATTTATACGATACTGACGTCACTCAATTGTTGTCCCGAATAGCAGAATAAGTATTAAAAAAAATAAAAAAATAAAGAATCGACTGTTAGGCGGTACGAAGTTCGCCGGGTCAGCTAGTTAAACATAAAATAGTAGATGTTCTTAATTATATTTAAATTAACTTGAATAAAAAATAATTGTTATGAAAACGGCTCGCAAATTATAATTTAATAATTTTACTTTATATTGCACTGTTACATGCGTACAATATTGTGCGGCATGCAATCAATCGATTCGACGTTAAGTATCTAAAGCATTGGATTCGTTCGCTAGCGCCGCCGTCATTTAGCGTTGCCGTCATATGGCGTTGCCGTCGTTTAGCGGTGCCGTCAATTAGCGGTGACGTCATTTAGCGTTGCCGTCATATGGCGTTGCCGTCGTTTAGCGGTGCCGTCAATTAGCGGTGACGTCATTTAGCGGTGCCGTCAATTAGCGATGACGTCATTTAGCGGTGCCGTCAATTAGCGGTGACGTCATTTAGCGGTCGCTTTAATATGTTTGCACAGCTATTAGGGGAAACCAAAGCCCAAACAGATTGTTAAGACAAGTAGTTCAGTAATAAGTTTTATATTTTACTGATAATGTTCGTTTAAACCTCTGCGATCAAACTTTGATTTATAAAATACTAGTTTTCACCCGCGGCTTAGCTCGCGTAAATGTAGGTTAGGTTAGCAACAGTTCTTTTTTCAGGATGAAAGGTACCCTATGTCCTATTCTGTACCCCTGACAACGTGTATGCAAAATTTCATGTTGATCGGTTGAGTAGTTAAGGCGTGAAAGCGTAACAAACAAACAAACACTCATTTTCGCATTTATAATATTAGTAAGGATATTTGCAGTCGACTCTTTCGACCAGGTGTAGGTAAATATAATGTAAATAGCACGTTCCGCACTGTATCTATTGCACTGGGCACGTTCCGCAGCACGGGCACAAGGCAGGCGGCGCGGTGCCGGGCGCGGAGGAGCTGTCGCGGCTCACCAGCGTCGCCGCCGAGCTGCCGCTGGCCGCGCTGCAGCGCCGCCCTCTGCCCGACCACGTCGACCCGCACCACCTGGAGCGCCACCTCGCCCCCACCGACTTCCTGGTACACCTTCATGCCTCACTTACTCCGGTCTAGCCGCCTGCGCCGAGCTGCCGCTGGCCGCGCTGCAGCGCCGCCCGTTACCCGACCACGTCGACCCGCATATGACTAAAAGTCTATATAATTTAAATGTCTTCTATATATATATTGAACTACATAATATTACCTTTGTAACCTTATTAAAGGTATCTTACTTTATCACAGGAACGTTGGACGCAAGGGAATGGTCTGGTAAAAGGGAAAGGGACAAGATAAGCTATTTGTAGAAAATTATTCATAAAATATCCTTAGCATTTACACAGAAACTAAACATCATGCTTCGTTTTAAATTTACCCAACAATCTTATAATTTTTAATATTTTATAATAGACAAGATAATTAGTTCCCATCTTGATTTTATTTACCCAATATCTAACAATTTATTTTATAATATTTCAAATAAAACAATGTAGTATGGTTACCCTACAAACTAACTTTTGTTTTATTATGATCCTGAAAAATACTATTCTATTGATATATTTTAACAAAATATATAAGTGTAAATAAACACATATCTATTAATATGGACGCACCGAGATGGCATTTGGATAATAAGTTTAAACAAAAAATAAATATTGTTATATATTTTGTTTGTTCAGAATGCATTTGAATTATTTAAACGACCCACATGATTTAGCTTTCTACAAATTTAATCTTCCACAGTACGCATTTCATGATGTTATGCGCCATCTATCGCATAAACCGTACAACTATGTGATCAGCATGGTACATGTACTAAATGTACTCAATGCTAGTTTTGTTTGCAGTTTGTTATTACTAATTGTACTAACAGAATACCCTCTTTATTCATCAGGAGGCTTTCGGCATGACCAAAGAAGAGTTCTCAGTGCTCCCTGCGTGGAAGCAAACCAACCTGAAGAAGGACGTGGGCCTGTTCTGACGCGCCTGCGCCCTGACCACACAACATATACACGTTTTCTACAACCAAGCCTGTTTCGTACTTTTTTACTCAATATGTCGTCGATGGATTTGATACGATTAACGTTAAGAGCACGCTTATATTCTTTAGTAAAACGTTTGTACTAACGGTATTCATGTACCTAACGATGTATTCGCGCTCGTGATATTTTCATGTAACCGCCGTAGACGATAGCCAAGCAGTGTGAGGAATTGGACCTTGGAATTGTTCACGGGGAGGGTCGCGTCCGCGCCGAACACATATTTGTATATACTCGTTTTATTTGATTATTTATTTCTTAACTACGATTTCTCTTCTCTATCGGTGTTTAACTAAATATTTCTTATGAATTTGTAATGTAATTTTTAGTTTTAGATGCGTTTTTGTAACGGTGCGGATGCGACGGTCAAAGCGCTGGTGATATTTTTCGGTTCGACAGTAAAGTGTGGCCCCACTGCGTGAATGACGGCGTCACTAATGGCGTTCGTAAGCGCGTAGTGGGGACGCACCTTGCGCGGAACGTTTTAGCAAAATGTCTGGTCAATGTATGGTTATTTGTTATAAACCGCTAGATTTACACACAAGTAATTTTACTACTATTGTATTCGCTTTAGGGGTAGGTTTAAGGTCTGCGGCAGTTGGAATTATAGGCTGATCGTTACTTGTGATATTGTTGATTTGCAGCACTCGACTGTGCTCGTAGAATAGCGCTACGTCTGCCAGACTGTTGTTGATCTTGTTAGTACATAATTCCATCGTCGCAGAACTACTAATATGTATATTTTAACACATCACATATCTAATCTACTCATTGCATCTTTTATACTGTGCGTTAGGTGGACCATGAATAAAGTTTTAAATATAATATACGGTTTTCCGTACTGTTTTGGCTGAGCTGGCGACGCGAAACCTCTCCCCGTGGCTGACATCAGCCGCGCCGTTATTCGAACGATTGCAAGGGGCGGTCGCCATGACACCGGCGCTGTTTGTACTATGTTTTAGCTGTTGGTATGTCGTGTACAATTTTAGAAGTTTATTTTTTATATTCTAGCTTATTGCTTATCGAGGCGACTGTCGGGTTCGCGATAAATTGCCAGTATTGTAAGATTTACTGCCAATGAGTAGAGTAACTCTAACAAACCAGTCATTTAGTTAACGATTACCAATATAATCTTATTTTATGTCCTATATGCATTTACGGCCGCGGTATCGCAGGCCTACGGTGACATCAACATCTCAAATCCAACTTTTAATATTTTGCTTTGGTTGTGTTACTTATACCTAAATAATTATTGTATTTGAGGATTATTTTGTACTATAATAAATGATGTAATAAATTCGTAAAACTGATTTCTGTTGTTTTATTGCGTTTCGTTTATTTTATTTTGATTCTGAATGACAACTGCTTCACAAGAAGTCATTCCTGTGTCGCGGGGAAATTCACAAATATTTAAACGCAGACTTTGGGTCTCTGAGTGTTCTACCGACTCTTTCACTGGGAGTGCTCTGAAGAACTGTTTGTTTTGGTACCAGCGGCCCCTTTCTATCACCGTACCACTTGACAATGAGAACTGTTTGTTTTGGTACCAGCGGCCCCTTTCTATCAACGTATCACTTGACAATGAAGCAGGGTTCATCTATCTTTCATCTATCTGTCATCTATCATCTATCTATCATATATCTATCATATATCTATCACCTGGAAGCGTTCAAATTCAAGAGGGTACGCGTTCAGCGATCATTTCTCCCACGTACGTGCAAGCTTTGGAATGAACTGCCTGCTTCGGTGTCGGTGGCGAATTATAATAATTATCGTTATTCACTAAAGCCTGATCCGCACGGCAGAATTGCTTGCAACTGCTTTGAGTGACATTTCCAGTGTTCGTACTGTTACTAAGAATTAGTAGGCACATAGCAACTATGTCATCTCAATATTTTAGATGTACTGACGACCTCAATTGTATTACTCAATTATTCTGAATTATTACTAATAATATATTAAATAATAATTCAGTATAATTGAGTTTCTTACTTTTCGAAATTATGTGCGTATTGATTGACAATATTATGGCCTGCTTCGTGCTTCGGAGAGCACGTTAAGCCATCGGTCCCGGCTGCTATAAACATCTATGGCAGTCGTTATTGGGAAGTCAGTGCCCTCTAATATCCTGACAGTAGTCTAGCCATAGGGTATCGTTAGCCTTCGGATTGCGGAGATCAGATGGCAGTCGCTCCGTGTAAAAACTGATATTCAGTCAAATCGGGTTAGACTAGAAAGCCGACCCCAAGTGACTTGGGAATAATAAAGGCTAGGGAGAAGATTTTACTTAGTAATATATTTCCCTTTACATGTCGCTGACTCACTATTACAAGATTCTATGTTATGTTTCTTAATTTTGGTGAAATGAGGTTTAAAATTTGCATATTAGTAAAAATAACTTAAAAACTAACTTAGAACTATTTGCAACTTAATATTGTGAGGTGGTAAGTGTTTAGTCTAAATAAAAAGGAATGACATAAATAGAACCAAGCAATATTCATATTTTTTTTTCATAAATATGACATAGAACCTTGTAATACTTGACCGGCGATGTGTGTATATGTGTATGCTCACATATTCTTAATATTATAATATAAATACTCTCATGATGATTGAAGAAACAAGCATTCTGAATACGCAATCGTAATTCACTACAAATTAAGAAAATGACAATATCTCTATGCCTGTCCGCGTAATGGATCAACTCATAATAGTTCGTAAGTGCGCTGTGCGATCGCCACTAAACTAATCTTTCTATAGAGTTAGGTAAAAAAAAACAATAATTGTTACAATAAGTCAATCAATAATTTAATAGTATATTTACAAAATTGCACAAAGTGTTTTCTAATTAACCTAATTTAAAACTAAGTTTCTTCAAGGCGTTTAAGGCCAACATTTATAAAAATGCTTCGTAATGCCTTTCACTTGAACACACTGAGGACGCGATAGAAAAACTTCTTCGCTTTACTTCTAAAGTCTTCAGTTTCTTGATCTTCAATATCAGCGTCATCTTCTTCTTGTGAATTGCGTTCTAAATCATCGTCATCTTCATTATCATCATTGTCATCCTCTTCTTGCCTCTTCTTGGCTTCTTCTTCTTCTTCCTCGTCATTTTCAGCCTCCTCTTGCCTCTTCTTGGCTTCCTCTACTTCATCCTCATCATCATCCGCTTCTTGTCTCTTCTTGGCTACCTCTACTTCCTCCTCATCATCCACACCCTCCTCTTGCCTCTTCTTGGCTTCTTCTACTTCCTCCTCATCATCCTCACCCTCCTCTTGCCTCTTCTTGGCTTCTTGTACTTCTTCCTTATCCTCATCCTCCTCTTGCCTTTTCTTGGCTTCCTCTACTTCCTCCTCATCATCCTCACCCTCCTCTTGCCTCCTTTTAGCTTCTTCGACTTCTTCCTCATCCTCATCCTCCTCTTGCCTCTTCTTGGCTTCCTCTACTTCATCCTGATCATCTTCACCCTCCTCTTGTCTCTTCTTGGCTTCCTCAACTTCCTCCTCCTCATCCTCACCCTCCTCTTGCCTCCTTTTGGCTTCTTCTACTTCTTCCTCTACTTCATCCTCCTCTTGCCTCTTCTTGGCTTCTTCTACTTCTTCCTCATCCTCATCCTCCTCTTGCCTTTTCTTGGCTTCCTCTACTTCCTCCTCATCATCCTCACCCTCCTCTTGCCTCTTCTTGGCTTCTTCTACTTCTTCCTCATCCTCATCCTCCTCTTGCCTTTTCTTGGCTTCCTCTACTTCCTCCTCATCATCCGCACCGTCCTCTTGCCTCTTCTTGGCTTCCTCTACTTCATCGTCATCATCTTCACCCTCTTCTTGTCTCTTCTTGGCTTCCTCTACTTCCTCCTCATCATCCTCACCCTCCTCTTGCCTCCTCTTAGCTTCTTCAACTTCTTCCTCATCCTCATCCTCCTGTTGCCTCTTCTTGGCGTCTTGTACTTCTTCCTCGTCATCTTCACCCTCTTCTTGTCGTTTCTTGGCTTCCTCTACTTCTAGCTCATCATCATCATCTTCTTCTTGTCTCTTTTTAGCTTCTTCTACTTCCTCGTCATCTTCAACCTCTTCCTGTTTTTTCTTAACATCTTCGATTTCTTCCTCATCATCGTCACCCTCTTCCTGCCTCTCTTGGCTGTCAGCATCTTCAGATTCCTCATCTTCACCCTCTTCCTGATGTCTTTTTATTTCTTCTACTTCATCATCAGCCTCTTGGTCTTCTTCTTGCTTCTTCTTTTCTTCTACATCATCTTCAGATTCTTCTTCAACTTCGTCTTGTTTTATCAGTCTCCTCACCTCTTCAATGAAATCCTCATCGTTTTCATCTACAATTTCTTCTTGGGCTTTGCGAGTATCTTCAATATATTCTCCATCGAATTCATCATCCTCCTCTTGCCTTAACTTTTTAGCTTCTTCAACTTCCTCGTTGTTTTCTTCAAGATCCTCCTGTTTTGATTTCAGTTCTTCTTCCTCATCAGCGTCGATTTCCTCCTGCTTGATGTGTCTGAATGCTTTCACGTAACGTTTGATGGCGTCTTCTTGAAAGTCTTCTCCCGAACCTTCTTCGTCGGCATCTACGCCAGTTTCTTCTGATTCTTCTGCGTCTTCTTCTGGTTCGGGCACAGGCTCAGGAGATGCCTCAGGCTCTTCTCCTTCTGGCTCTTGTTCTGGTTCAGGCTCTTGTTCTGGTTCAGGCTCTTGTTCTGGTTCAGGCTCTTGTTCTGGTTCTTGTTCTGGTTCTGGTTCTGGTTCCGGTACTGGTTCCGGTTCTGGTTCGGG
Source organism: Catocala sponsa (assembly GCA_963564715.1). Lineage (NCBI taxonomy): Eukaryota > Metazoa > Arthropoda > Insecta > Lepidoptera > Erebidae > Catocala > Catocala sponsa. The sequence goes on from OY751342.1 coordinate 25,202,411, forward strand.
TTCTGGCTCAGGCTGCTGGCAGTGACCAGGTGCTGGAGACCAGTCGCAGTGCTGTAATAACATAATCGGTTATTTAGTAATGAAATAATATTATGATCGTAGGGATTTTAAAGCGTTCCACAGATGATTGTTTTCTTACAACGGACCGAAAAGTTCGGTTTTAGGCGTGTCGTCCGCGCAGAAGCCTTTTTTAGAAACCAACGCACATTAGTTATCCTCCTTACGTGTGCGTTGTTGCATAGGATTTGTTCTATAATGCTCTAATGTCTATGGATCACCTTAGATTAGATCTCAAAATACATTGGTACATTTTGATAAAGAAGCGACACTTTCGTTCAGACATCGTTTGATTTTCGAAGGCAAGAATACCACGATTCCTATTTTTTGATCCTATCATAAATTTCTATTCGCGATAGTAATAACGGTAGGCGTTAATCGCTTACTTTCAGACTATAATCAGTTGCAGTATCAAGCAATATAGCAGGGGTCACTATTGCGTGCTAAGTAAGGAGGCAGTAACAGTCTTGCAGTAACTCCATTTGTACTCCTAAGCCAGCGAATAACTCTTTCACACAAAAATAATAATAGTATGAGATATAAATAATGCGCAGCTTATCGTGAGTTACTCTATAAGTTATCGATCGATTGATATATTCTGACAGATAGATAAACTACTATTGATAGATAATGCCATATTATCGTGACTTTGGTGCTATTTTCTTTCAATCTAAGATACTAAATAAATGCAAAAGTGGTTTATTATGTATTAAGGTTAAAATAGTGAATACATTTTGATAATATTTGCCTTAACCTTGAGAAAGGTTTTAAATGAAGACGTACGTAAGATATATAACTTATTTTGCTCCTTTGAAAAAACATAATATATTTATGGTCAACTGAAACATTCAAGTTTAAGAAAGCTACCTTTTCTACTTGATATTGCATAGACCCTACCCAAACTTAATAGCGTTATATCTTTTTCTCGTCATTGTGTTTTATCCCAACTTCAGCCCATCTTCACCTGGATAACTCCAGGTGAAAATGGGCTTGACGCAACGCGGTATTGTCACTTCTATTATTGCAAGTAATCATAGCCTACAGTAATAGCTTCCCATTAGGCAGTTGTATGCTTGATTGCCACAAAAAAGCTATTCGAAGGCAATTTTCACGGCAGGTCAGTGAAGACTTCAAAGGTCCTGGCTTCTTAACTTCTTTTACAGTGAGTAGAGGGTACTTATTGTCTGTGTTTTCCGTCAACGAAGTTATTTAATTTAATTACTAATATATTAGTTTGGACATTGTTCTCTCCGTTAAAATGTTATAAGGGAAATGTGCTCTTTACTGGCAAAATTGCCAAACTCCGCAATACTACTGAGCATTACATGAGAGAGAAACTCAATAATATTTATAAGCACCTGAGTATCAATCCTGGTACTTCAATGTTGGCAGTACATCCAAACTAATGCAATCTTGTGTATAATAAAGAATATGTTAAAGATACTTACTTGCTCCTGCTCATTAAACCACGTAAAGGGAGGACATTGCATCAAGTACGAATGGCCCGAGTAGCACTGGTAGTAGTGCGAGCAGCTCTCCGTGGAGGCGATCCTGAGGAAGTTCTCCTGGCCCACGCAGAGAGTATCCGGTTTATGTCTCAATGGGATTGAGAAGGCGGAGCTGCCGGCCAGCGCCGCCGCGCAACATAGTAACCACAACGTCTCTGGAAATTAAAAAGCAATCCTTATATGACATGTTAAAAAAACAATAATCGCTTTTTATAGTTCCGTGTACGAAAAATTTACTACTATAATGTCCTCCAGACCGAATTTCAGCCACGGCGGTCAGTCCTAACGGAGACTAGCCATCTGCGCAGGAGATATTATAGTGCACAAGTGTGTGCGCAAACACAAGTGCACTCTCTGTTCCCTAACTCTCATGATCCGATGGGACGGTAATCCGACACGACCGGAGAGAGATCGGGCGCAGGACCAACGGCTTTACGTTCTTTCCGAGGCACGGGGGTGTCCAACACCGCCAACTTCCTAACTCCGGGCTGCTATTGAGATTTCTTAACAGAAAAACCCAATAACTGTTTGTTGGCCCGACCCGGGATTCGAACACGAGACCTCATGCACAGCAGTCGCATTCACTACCGCTACGCCAGGGTACTACTAATAAACAAGTGAGAAACGGCAATGAATTGCCGTAAATCTTAGAGTTCGAAAAATGGTATCACGTGACCTTGCGGTCAGAGGTCAAAGGTCAGTTATTTCGGGGTATATCGACTATGCTGAGTCGAATGGCCGCGAGTCTCTAACTCTTATGGTTCTCGAGTTGAAAGTTGTATAACAGACAGACTGACAAAGCTGTTGTATAAGAGTTTTTCGAACTCTAAAACGTAGAAAGTGTTTTCCCGCCGAAAACTATTGCGTGCCAAATAAATCAGATACCAACATTTAAAATATATACATATATATATTTAAAATTTCGAATAAACTGTGGGAGTGCAGAACTACCAGTAACGCCTACGTAGCTATCAAATACAATTGATAGATTTTATTAAAAAGTAATTAATTGATTGCTTAAAGGTCAATACGGAAATGACCAACATAACAGGCCAGTAATTAAACTAACTAGGCACTATATAAAATAATTACAGTAAGTGAGATCGTATACTCTTTTAATGAACATGACTCACAAGCTGATTCAACTAAGACGTAGAAGCAAGGAAATATACCTATTACGTAAACCATTACCCGCCATTTAATTTGCTTTTCTTTAAAGTAGGTTATATCCTTGCTCAGCATTCAACATATTTTATATGAAATGGTAATAAAATCTGTTAAGCAGAGCCTTGAAAACATCACTGTTGAATGAGCTGTTTTACTATTAAAAAAGTGGGAATACTCTTGATGGTACTGAAAAATTATTAAACTGGCGAATTGTATATGACAGACAAAATTGGAAATCGATTGTGTCTTGGCGCCGGTGTGCCGCTGCCACTCAATAGGCTAACTCAAAAAAATATTTACCAAGTTACTAAACGATTTAGATTTTATCGAGTCACATTTATTTGAGCTATTGTTCACATAAACCCACTCCTTAAAACAAATATTTGTGTAAGGAATATAAAAAACCGTAAGTTGTCCCGAAAAATTATTTGAAGAAATTAAAGTTGTTTATTTCTTATAAGTATAATCTTACATTGACTCACGCCTATAGGTTTATCTCGAGGGGTTGGTAGATGTATATAACACACTACCCACATTTCTAATGTAATATATTTGGTCCCACTTAATAGGAAGTATGAGTCTGGAAACGTCTTTAGACTCTATACTGTCACGATTTTAATAGAATAATGCTTTACTTGACCCGGGCTCCATTCTCGGGTCAACTCAACATCAACTTTAATTTGCGTCAATGATGTTAAATATTAAATCAAAAATAATACAATCATATTGGCCCTTTATTATAAATTCGATGTATCCGCCATGATTTGCATAATAACATCTTCAGAACTAGAGTAAGATTTAGAGATTTTGTCTCTGAATTGTTACCAGCCAAAATACCTGAGGGTAACATTGGCCCATCTTAACACAATTATTTATACATGGCATCAGGGTTATTTTATAAAGCTTTATATAATTTTGAATGCACGGAAGTGGCCATTTCGTTAATAGACCCGCCGTGTTATAATTTCGATTTAATGATGTGCATAATTTTGATGTGCATTTGAATAATAATTAATAGCGCACGTACATAGGTAGGTAGATACTAATGTAATTATAGTGTTGTTAATAATCGAATACAATTGTGCATAACTACAATTCGATTTCCACACAGTATAAACGATTGTGTGGTCAACATGTGGTTGTACCCAATCTAATATTCTTTGGTTAAGGTCTTCTTCTTTTCGTGTGGTTAGTGGCTAACTTGTTGTCGAGAGTTGTTCAAGCCGCCCGTAGGCTTCTGACATGGCTTAAGGACTGCTGTCAATTTGGCAACAGCCGGGACCGACTTTTTACGTGCCCTCCGAAGCACGGAGACGCTCAAATGAAATACCACTAAGCGGTCACCCATCTATAGACTGACCACACCCACGTTGCTTAACCTCGCTAATCGTTTACCGATCAGTGAGTGCAACTCACTATGATTAAAGTGATTGCTATGAATTAGTATATTTTCTTGACGACTATATCATTTTTTGTGGATTTTTTCTATCGGTAAAATCAGTGTTATTGGTTGGTCACGGTAAATATACCTGGGTCCTTCACCATAGGATCAACAAGGTTAAAACAATTTAGTTAATAATTCAAAATAATCGTAAATTAATCTTCATTAAAATATACGTAAGTGCTTCGAAAGTACCTATATAATTCAGTTCTTTAAAAGGCAGTACTGACGCACTTATTGAGAAAATATGTATTTTTCTAATACCAATCGAAAATATCGTTAAAAAGAAAATATAATTTCGCAATGGTGAACAAAGCTCACGTTTCGATAGATTCAGAAATAGCTAAAGTTAATGTATAACTCGTTGAAAGGTTAACTTGAAGACGCAATTTGAAATTTGCCGATTTTCGAATTACGTTCGTGTAACTATTTTTCATATTTCTTTTTTGTGTGGCCAGTGATTGTATTAATAATTTATAATATACGACCTCTTTTATAAGCTACACCACAGCTGTTCTCGGGCGTGCTCTCTAAATGGACTACGACATATTTTTATTCAGGTATATGTATGCTAGAACTATAAAAATTAACGTACTTATGAATAAAACTAGGCCAAAGTACGCCGTATTTATTAAATTGAAAGAGGAACATCGAACATAAGATTTCTTTTTTTGTAAAGTAACATTTATATAACTTTAAATATTATTACTTTTAATATTTATCTGTATACGGTCATAGTAAACAGTTTTTACACCTCACAAATCGAACTTTTATCGGCACTTCCTAGTAATTTTTTGAACAGAACACTTAAAAAATCCAAAGTACTACTTACTATTCATTACGACCGCAAGTATCTTCACTGTTGCGATCTCCAACACAAGTAACACATAGACGCAGAAGCCTTCAATTTTATCGAGATCATCGGATCTGTCGAGATGATAACGTCAGCCGATACGAGATAGAACCGAGATATTGTCTATCAACGGTTATCCGAGCTAAGAGCGGGATGCTGCTGTCGACGACATTGCGATTAAATTGTCGCATTTACTGTCGTTTATTTACAGTTTAAAAGTTATGATGGCAGCTACAATGTCTGTCTATTTGTCTTTTGTAATCTTTAAAAGAAAATGTACAGACAGAAGTCCAATATTCGTAAATAAATCTCTTCAAAATAGAGTTCGGATTTAGACCCAGTGTCATAAATATTACAAATAGTATCTTGTACATTAAAATATTAAAATATCCGCACGTTATAATAAACTGTTATTAAGATGTTACTTCTTTAGAAAAGCATAATGCTATCTAGCGCACATATGTATGTATACTAATTCTGTGTCGACATTACTTACATACATACATAGATTCACGCCTGTTTCCTATGGCAGAGACTACGGATTTCCATTTGCTACGATCCTGACACACTTCTCTGGCTTCATTCACCTTCATCACATTCCTCATACACGCCCGTCGGTTCGACATTAATAATGTAATAAATATAAGATGCCAGTCTACGATTTTCTTTAACTTCTAAGTGTATTGTAATCAAATGCCACAGTCAACTGCCATGCATTTTAATGTGCTTAAATTTAAGTTCTGAGAAATCTCCTTATATTAATCTTTATGCAATCTTGTGGAAGTAGTCTAAAGGTTTATCCGTTCTTCACTAAAGTATAAAATGTGACTCCTAGCCCAATATTACTAGGCAATTAAGGCGTAGCGTTATACTTAGTCAATCACATCTTAGGGACATGGTTGACTAGGGAATCTATTAAAATTAAAAAATATACTTGACAACACGATTAAAAAGTTTGTATTTCCATTTACAACTTGGTGTAGAACAACAGAATTTCTAGGTAAAAATATCAACAGGGCGTGGTTCTTGTAGGCTCGCTACGTGGTCTTGAGGCTTGAAAGACCACTTAACTTAGTCGTCAGCACGGCAGGTAGAAGAAGCGAGAAGAGAGGCTGGAACCGTTTCTTTTGTGTATTAGTTGTTGGCTTCAGATGGCCTTCACAACTTAACGCGGACTGTGGGTGAGCGCAGAAGGCTCCCAACCCGTGAGGCTGGCACCAGTCTTCAGCCTATATAGCGGTCGGCCACCGCTCGGATGGAGGTATCGAGAGAGGGGAGCGCCACCGTCCCGCACGACGCAGCCGCTAGCATGACCGATCCGCGTCACAAAGGATACAGTTAGTCTAATGTGGCTTATTGAATTCAATCATGAATGCATTTTCATCAAAGACACTCGATTTAAAATTGAACTTCCAAACGTTTCGTTACAGAACTTACTGTCTAATATACTACGAAAACATGGAATAAACCACGTATCTGCGGTAGCCCAATGAAGAAGGCACTCGATCTGTAACCGAGAGATTGTACAAGCCCACTCTTTGCACTACCGATGTGAATCCACTCCTAAAACAAGCATGAGATAAGTTTAGCTGGATAGCAATAATACCAGTAATTTATTACCCAATTTATTATAAAGAAAATTTTTAAGTAAAGCCGACTCAATTCTGTAGTACTAAAAGTCTGGCTAGTGAGACGGCACATTAAGCAATTTGTGAGTCTGTATTATCACAAATCAAGTGTTGTGAAGAAGTCCACATGACCTTGTGGATTGTCACGCGAATGTATGCACATGCCAATGATCCATACCTACATGAAATAGGCCAGTTTTATCTAAATTATATCTATCCATATGTTGAATAATATAATATAATATAATATTCCATCACATACACACAACACCATCTAGCCCAAACAAAGTAGAGCTTGTACTATGGGTACTAGACAATGGATAAACATACCTATATCCTTTTTTTTGTAAATACATACATATTATACATAGAAACACCCAGACCAAGACAAACATCCATATTCATGCACGCAAATGTTTGACTTGTGCGGGAATCGAACCTGCGACTTCAGGCGTGGCAGTCGGTTATACTAACCACTACGCCATTGAGGCCGTCATACGAATAGAGTATGGACAATACAAAATAAACATTATTGAGTGAACGAATGGCTTAGTGGCTTAGTGGTCGTCCCGGCCACGCCACTACGTCGAGAGTTATGAGTCCAATCCCAACATGGGATGAAAATATGTGTATTCCACAAATAGTTGTCCCAAGACCGTGTGTTGTTTGAGACTGTTATTTTGTTAAAAGTTTGGGCAGTCCCCCGCGATAGTCTTTCAAAAGAAAAAGAATATAAAACACCGCATGATTTTGTGTTCATAATTTTGTTGGTTTGCTTATAAACTATATTGTATCCCATACAATTCTGCAGTTAATCACAAGTTCAGGATCTTTCATTCAAAGTCAAAGTCAAAAATCTTTATTTCCATAAAAATGTGCAAACAATTCTTGGACACACATTATACATACATACATTAATAATAATAAATTAATGAAATTAATGAATTTGAGTGGCGACACTGCGGTTCTGAATGCCTCAGAGAGTCGGTTAGGGCCTCGTCCCCGGCTTGCCGGCCTCGTCCCCGGCTTGCCGTTACTGGTTGGCTGGGGTGGAACTTCAAGAGCGCCCGTAGGACTCTCAACTCTGGCTTGCCTTGGTTGGCCGGTGAGAGGGGGGCCGCTACAGCTAAATGCTTGGGGGTGGAAGTGTCATTTTCAACGGCATAACTACGGGGAAACACGCTCCGGGTCTCCGTTGTCACGAGACCCGTGATGGTAAAACCGGCGCCGCACCGCTAGGCACACCTAGCTGCTCGCACCGGTGTTGCCCTCTGCTGCTGGCTTGTATGCTTATGGTGGCTATTCAGGGGACCCATCTAGTGAGTTGGCGAGTCATCGTCTGCCCATTGTATTGATGCTATTAGAGTATCCAAGGCAGACGCTTTCATCCATAGTTACCGATGTACCAGTCCAGCATACACCCATACCCATAGCCCATATATTAGAATCCTTACGTAGCAATAGTCCTACGCCTGCTGCGGCTAGTGCCGCTTTAGGTGTTCCATCCCACCTTTGATTAAAACTCTCGAAGGGCTTCATCTTGTTGGACTCATGTCTCCGTGTAAGCCTCCCAAAGAGCCAGGTATTTTCTAATATAATATGTTCGAAAATACCTGTGATAAGAGAAACATAATAATAATAATAAAAATAAAAAGAAGGGAATGTAAAATGCATGTCTGAGAGTTACTGTTCCCTATAATGTTCTCAAAGATAGAAGAATAAATACTTCATATAAATACTTCTGTAAAGATATGTGAAGTCTGCCAACCCACACCGGGCCAGCGTGGTGGACTATGGCCTAATCCTTCTCACACTGAGAAGAGGCTTAATGTAAGGCTGATATTATTATTTATAGGACTATATAACACATCTGCCTACCCTTTCAGGGATATAGGCGTAAGACTATGACTATATCTATACTAATATTATAAAGCTGAAGAGTTTGTTTGTTTGTTTGAACGCCCTAATCACAGGAACTACTAGTCCGAATTAAAATTTTATTTTAGTGTTGGATAGCTCATTTCTCGAAGAAGGGTATAGGCTATATAACATCACGCTACGACCCACGGGGGCGGCGCAGTGATGATAAACGCGAGTGAAACCGCGGGCACATCTAGTAGTTTTATAAATAGTCACACATATCTTTATAGTCGGCAGTCGTACGTGATGCTCCCAGGTGTCTCACTAATTAGTATGCTCGATAAAACCTACAGTTAGTTATGAATATTTAATATCAAGTTAACATTCCTCAGACTTTATAAAACACTAGATGTGCCCGCGGTTTCATCCACGTTTATAGTTACTGCGCCGCCCTTGTGGGTTGTAACGTGATGTTATACCACATGAGTAGATAAACGGAACCGTACCGTTTATCTACTCATGTGGTTATACAGCCTATAGCCTTCCTCGATAAATGAGCTATCCAACACTAAAATATTTTTTCTAATCGAACCAGTAGTTCCTGAGATTAATGCGTTCAAACAAACAAACAAACTCTTCAGCTTTATAATATTAGTATGGATTATACTACGCCACGTGACCGTCTAGAAATAAATTGAAAATGCAAGACGGAACTCATTATAAAGAAAATGGAAGATAAATAGCCTCTTGTGTTCCGCGGCTTAAGATTAAACTTATATTTGTAGCCATTCGTGAGTTCTCAGGTTCGATTTTAGATAAAATGGTATTGGGTGGTACATAAATGTGGGTGGTATATGTGCTGATAGCAACTGAGCCAAGTGGTACACCGTGAAACTGCCACGCTGAGGTCTCAAGTTCGATACCAAGGCGCGCATCTCTGACCTTTAGATGTTATGCGCGTATTACATAGTTAAGACTCGCTTTAACGGTGAAGAAAAAACATCGTGTGGAAACCTGCTTGAATATGTTCTACATTTACGCGAGCGAAACCGCGAACAAAATTTAGTGTTCATATAATCCTAAAAGCGTCTTGCTTTACCTACCTATAAAGAATATACAGGTGACGATTAAATTGCCTGCAATATTAAAAGTGGAGGATCAGACCACGTACTAGCGATATCAGCAAAAAAGTAGGTAGGTTACTTAATTATTTTATTATAATATTTTTTTTTTATACATCTATGGTGGCATACAAGCATACGGCCCACCTGATGGTAAGTGGTCACCGTAGCCTATGGACGCCTGCGACACCAGAGGCGATGTTGTTTTCACTTGCGCGTTGCCGACCCTTTAGGGAAAAAAGGAAATGGGAAGGAGAAGGAGCGGGAAGGGGTAAAGAGGGTCCTCCGGCTTCGCTTGTTCATTACACTTCCACGCCTTAACTTAACCAATTGACATCAAATTGAATAAAAAGAAGGAACAAAATGGATTTCATTCCAATTACCATAAACATACATAATTATGTCGAACTTGCTTTATTCCATCTTAAGTGTCTATGACTAAATGCCTCAGTGCAGCGATATTGAATACGACTGCTGCGCACCAGGTCTTGAGTATGATTCCCGGTTTAAGCAAATTTTATTGGATTCCTTGTCAAGAACCTGTCAGTCAGCACGAAGCCTAGAACTGTGCTCAATAGACGGCACAATAAGCGCACCCTCTATTACATGAAACTTAAAACTGAAGACGACAACTTTCTTTTTTTTATACATTTCAGGTGGCAAACAAGCATACGGCCCACCTGATGTTAAGTGGTCACGGTAGCCTATGGACGCTTGCAACACCAGAGGTATCACTTGCGCGTTGCCGACCCTTTAGGAAAGGAAGTGGGAAGGAGAAGGAGTGGGAAGGGGGAAAGAGGGTGATTGGGCTCCGGCACTCTCACTCACCGAACGAAACACAACAGTAGGAATACTGCTATTTCACGTCGATATTCTGTGAGAGAGTAGTCCTTCTCCGGTCGAGCCGGCCCATTCGTGCTGAAATCAACGAGGCTCTACTATTCATATAATTTGTGAATTTGATAAACCTACCTATTCCATTGGGGATGCGTACGTGAGAATACGTCTATGTATAAATGTATTTTCTTAAAGCAATAACTTTAACCGACGCTCAGATGTAATTACGTAATGGTTCCGTAATTGAGCAATTTCCATAATATAATCTTGTAAACATCGAGGGACGAGCCCATCATTTGTTTATAACATTACAACTAACCTAGTATTCCGACTGACCCTAATGTACCCACTATTACAAGACTATTTCTAAAGTTGCTCGTTAAATAAGTAATAAGTCCATCAGCCGGAATGTTTTCATAACAAATGGGATGAACCCCTGGGGTAACTTTATCAGAACTACAAATGGACGAAGTAATAATGGACCCCGAAATTTGATTGAATTATCTAACTTGTAGTGTAACGGTTCCAGGAATTTAAGTGTAGAAATGGTTTGATTTCCGAATTGGTCAATTACAGTTACTTGTAGCGGATGTGCATTGGTTCCGTTGCTTCAAAGTTTTTCTTTATTTATATATTAGCTGACCCGCGCAACTTCGCCTGCTTCAACTAAGAGAATTTTCTCCGTTTCTACAACATTTTCCATTGATGCTCCGCTCCAATTGGTCGTAGCGTGATGTTAAATAGCCTATTACTCGTTAAATGGGCTATCCAACACTAAAATAATTTTTCAATTTAAACCAGTTGTTCCTGAGATTAGCGCGTTCAACTAAAGAAACAAACTCTTCAGCTTTATAGTATTGGTATAGATGGAGGTCCACCAGCTTATTCTAGTTTGACAATACATTTCAAGAAGTATCAGATAGCCAATTACAGATCCTCACATTTAACATTACATTTATACAATTAATTTATAAAAGTAATTTTAAAGATAATTCCTGCACTATGGTTTAATTCTTGAGTCGACATCCCGCGAAATTGCAATAGGTACATAGGGTATGTAACCATAGTTACCTACGAAGAATTGTACGATATCAACCGGACCATGCCGAAATACTACGAACGCGATTCGACTGCGTGTGTCATTTGACACACGCAGCTGAATCGCGTTTGCATGTATTGTATTTTGCATGCATTTGCATGGTTGTGTGCGTGTAGTGTTTTTTCATTAACTTAGTGTTTTTTCAATGCATATTTTATAAAAATATTAGGATTCGCCACTCCTTCTCCATAAAAACTTTAACTGTGCCAAATTTCATACTCCTCCGTCGGCGCAATTTTCGTAAAAAGGAGTACAAAGTTTTTGCTTCACGTATTAATATATAGATAAGCAGACTTGTTTATAAACTGCCCATTGAAGGACAGGGGTCTTTTGCAGCCTGCAAAAAGTTTGGTTATAATCAACAACTTGCTCTGCTCACCTCACGATTTAAAATATTCAAATCTAGAATAGAATTTGTATCCTAACTTAGATCTCGAATGTATTCCTTCATCGTGCAAGCGTAGTATATCTTATTATTTAATACAAAAAGCACATGACATCGAAATGTTCTCTGACATTTCGAAGCTATATGCAATAAACTGACCTCTGCACGTGCCATGAGATCGTGGGATATTTTTTAATTCTCTAAAAAGTATAAATATTATTTCTCTCGACGTGTAAGTTGCGTTCGGGTTAAAGTTACCCGCAATTGAATTAAATTTCCATTGTGGCTTCGTAAAAAGAACACCGATTACTTATCAAATTTTATATTATTATCCTCCACGTTCGACTCGAAAGGAAATTACTACGTAAGGCAACATTAGATCGAAATGAACTTCGCATTTTAAAATAGAAATATCCTTTCTGAATTCAATGTGAGCGATGCAATTGTGGTCTCTTTTATATTACACTCGACAAGAATTCTTTTATGTCATATTTTAATTAGAGTCTGCCACATTTATTTTATTTATGATTAAACGTGTTATGTAGACATTTGAAACCTGTTTTGTTGTTAATTTATTAGTTATATTCGTTTATTTCTCTTTTATTAACTTTGGAACTGTCTTTTGAGGATTACAAATTTGTTCCATTTGGGATATCAGCCCTGCATTTAACTGTCTCTCTGCTGGGCACATGCCTCATCTCAGTGTGAAAAGGGATAGACCATATTCCACGACGGTGACGCAGTGCGGGTTAGCAGACATCACATATTATTATTTTCGAGAACATATTCAAGCAGGTTTCCACACGATGTTTTTTTTTCACCGTTAAAGCGAGTCTTAACTATGTAATACGCGCATAACATTTAAAGGTCAGAGATGCGCGCCTAGGTATCGAACTCGAGACCTCACCGTGGCAGTTCCACTGTGTACCACTTGGCTGTTGCTATCAGCACATATACCACCCACATTTATGTACCACCCAATACCATTTTACCTAAAAATCGAATCTGAAAACTCACAAATGGCTACAAATTAATATAAGTTTAATCTTATGCCACGGAACACAAGAGGCTATTTATCTTCCATTTTCTTTATAATGAGTTCCGTCTTGCATTTTAAATTTATTTCTAGATGGCCACGTGGCGTGGTACTATAATAATGATTTATAAAGTCAACTCAGTTAACATTCCTTAATGTTAACTGAGTCTTGACGCACTGACTTAGAAGCGCAAAGTTGTGTTAACTTCACGTGTCAAGAAATTCGAAGTTAATATTATAAATGCTATGAAGACCATGGGGTGAGAAGCGCCCACAAGGAAGGCCGCAGATGCATTGGCATGACGATATCAAGAGAACAGCTGGAGTGAAGTGGATTGAAGTCGCCCAAGACCGTGAGAAGTGGCATAAACTGAAGGAGGCCTCGGTCGCGGTCGAAAAAGGCTAAGAAGAAGAAGATTATAAATGCGAAAGTGAGTTTGTTTGTTACGCTTTCACACCTTAACTACTCGACCAATCATCATAAATCATATAAATAAATGTAAATGTAAGTAGGGTTAAATAAGGTTAGTAACACTAGTTTTTTTCTGAATGAAAGGTACCCTGTGTCCATTTTTGTCTCCCTGACAACGTGTATGCGAAATTTCATCGTGATCAAGCAAACGAACAAACAAACGAACAAACAAAGTCACATTCGCATTTATAATATTACAAGTTTTCACCCGCGGCTTCGCTCGCGTAAATATAGGTTGGTTTAGGTTAGGTTTGCAACAGTTCTTTTTTTTGGATGAAAAGTACCCTATGTCCTATTCTGTACCCCTGACAACGTGTATGCAAAATTTCATCTTAATCGGTTGAGTAGTTAAGGCGTCAAAGCGTAACAAACAAACAAACTCATTTTCGCATTTATAATATTAGTAAGGATTTAGGATAACATTACTGCCTAGTATCGATCAGCAAAAAATCATCTAATTGTTAATGGGAAATACTAAATGTATCACATTTGCTTTGAGCCAAACGGAGGCTACTAATTTTTGATATGTGTCACGCCCCCAATATAGTACGTGTATGTAGTTCATAAACGACACATGTCATTTAACTGTCAAATAAACTATCAATATGGATATCAAACGCTTTTGCTTGATACAGACGTATATGAAATACTTCTTTATTTGTCGTTTGTACAGTGCGCCGCGCTTCTGGAGATGAAACCAATGAAAATATTTCGACGAATTTTCAAACGCAGGTAATATTCAAACAAAAAATCATTATTTCCACAAAAAATATTAAAACACGTCAAACGTCTCTCACTAGGCAATCGCTGCTCACAATTACTACCGTAAGTAAATTAGGCATTGCCTGAGTTTTGACGCACTGACATAGAGGCGCAAAGTTGTGTTAGTCAAAGTCAAAAATCATTTATTCATTTAGGTCACAAAGTAACACTTATGAACGTCAAAGTAGTGAGTTTACGAAGTTACTGGAGCTACATTAAGCTTTTATTTGTTAACTTCAATTGTCAAGAAATTCGAACTTAATATTATAAATGCGAATGTGAGTTTGTTTGTATTTTAGGCTTGCACGCCTTAACTACTCGACCGATAATCATGCAATTTCGCATACACTTTGTCAGGGGTACAGAAAAGGACATAGGGTACTTTCATTCAGAAAGAAGTGCTGTTACTAATCTAACTTAAACTAACGTTAACGTAACTTAAGTGGCCGTTGATTTGCTGAACGTGGCAACAGGTAAATGTATCTTATCTTATCTTATGTGGGGACCAGTCAGTGCAGACCAGCGACACTTCGACCCAATGGTATCCTTTGTGTCGACACTCTCCCAATAACGACTGCCATAGATGTTCATGGCAGCGGGGACCTAGGGCTAATGTGCTCTCCGAGGCACGGAGCAGGCGATAATTGTCAATCAATACGCACATAATTTCGAAAAGTCATATAACTTCCGAAAGTCAGAGGTGCGCGAAGTGGGTTCGAACCCGAGACCCTCTGCATTGCAGTCTGTTGGTCTCCCCACTGAGCTATCGCTGCTCTAAATATAAATGTAAATTAATATTATAGTTTTACTTATTGTAAACTTAAAGATCATAAGTGTTACTTGGTGACTTAAATGAATAAAGACATTTTGAATTTAATCTACATTTACGCGAGCGAAGCTGCGAGCAAAATCTAGTATAAGATATTCGAAAACAAAACACATTTCAATACAAAAAATTGTTAAGATTTCACGTGTACGGTACTGTGGAGCTGTTCTGCCCGTGAGGCCCGGCAGACACGTTGCGTTCAGCAAACGTCACCCTGAACCACGCAAGCTCACCATTTGAAAATGGAAATTTGAAAATTTTAAATTCAATTACATAAACAGCGCTTAATCAAAATAAAAGTAGCAATGACAATGACTCGTATCGCTGAAACGGATACTTGTATACTGGGTTTTCTACTCGTGATATTGTCTTAGTTTTACGCGAATGTTATTCATTGAAATTAAACTATTTTATACGGATTTGATCGCGTTGTTTATTTAACACTTTTATTACATAATTTTGAAACTATTACACTACTACTATTAAATTACTTATTAAGCTATTTAGATTATTAAACTATTACTGCCTCCGTGGCGCAGCGGTAGTGAATGCGACTGCTGTGCATGAGGTCTCGGGTTCGAATCCTGGGTCGGGCCAACAAAAACTAATTGGGTTTTTCTGTTAAGAAATCTCAATACGAGCTCGGAGTTAGGAAGTTGCCGGTGTTAGACACCCCCGTGCCTCGGAAAGCACGTAAAACCGTTGGTCCTGCGCCTGATCTCTCTCCGGTCGTGTCGGATTATCCGTCCCATTGGATCATGAGGGTTAGGGAACAGAGAGTGCACTTGTGTTTGGGCACATACTTGTGCATTATAATATCTCCTGCGCAGATGGCCAGTCTCCGTTAAGACTGGCCGCCGTGACCGAAAATTCAGTCTGGAGGACATTATTATTATTATTAAACTATTCATATTTAAGTTTACAATTGCCCCGACGGCGACGCGACGTTAGGGTTGCTTTTCAGCAGTCATGTTCACGGGGAGACATGTTGATTGTCTCAATGTCTTGATGTGTAGTTATTACAAAGTGCCTGAACATAATTTAATTATTGGTGTTACTATTTACGCAGAATTTTCTTCACGACTATTTTTTTGTGTTAATTTTGCGTCAATTTAAGTGTTTAAGTGTTTTGTGCTCTGTACCAATGATGAAGTAAAACTTAAGAAGTGCGTAATGAAGATAGATTAAGTTACGGTCCGTCAATATTCGTGCGTACATTTTATCTGATTACCAAACTCTTTCAGATAGATACACTCATTGGAATTTACATAATATTTCTAGATTTTTTCTTATGACAGACAACATAATTTTTATTTCCTTATCTTTTATCAGGTGATATGACAGTGGAAATGTTTGTTATCTTATAAAGAAGACATGTTTCAATGTTAAGAGTTTATATTGCGGTTTTCTGGGTATAGTTAGAATACTAAACTACATAATTTTAGCACTTTTTTTTTTACTTGGGGGAATGCTTTGACTCATACCCCTCCGGGGGTCGGGCGAAGGGGTTATGTCAGACTCGCCGGGGTAAAAGAGAAAGATGGAATAAGAATAATGTACCACCCGGAATACCGACTAAACCTACCACGATGTTCCTCGACAAAACCACTATCGGCGGGGCCGCGCGAATCACTTGCACATGCGGTCGCGACCCCGCCGAGGTTTTGGCCCGCCGGCGCCGTATGAAATGCCAGGCCACTACACGAAGAGACCTACCCTAAGGTCACCACTAAACAAAAATCCCTACTGTCCCCCCCGTAGAGGGGGGACGGACACGACACAGAGGCGCGCGTGGGAACACGCACGCCGCCACATAATCTTTGGCACTAAGAAGCAAGCCCTATACCGCGGCGAACTAAACGAACATTAAAAACGAATATAAAGAACCCATCGTATTTTTTTTTATCTTTATTAATCAATTGGGAGTTTTATCCACAAAGACAACTCAATAATTCAATTCAATAATAATAATTTATTTATTCAATAATAAAACATAGGTATACATTTTTGTCATTAGTCTAAGAATTAAATAATCTTATACTACAATAAATTATAATTATCTTTAATCTGGTAAGTACATGTTTTACTTAGGTATACTTTAATCGGCCAACATTGTGCATTCTAATTTAATTTCAAGCTCTAGGTTTTATTAAGTGATTGCCTGAACTAGGTTTAGACCTGTGTTTCAGGCTATTCTCTGCTTACAAAAAAATATATGCCAAGTAATATTAGGGTTTAGGTCAGTGTGCATAAACTTAAAATAAATATGTACCTATATTGATACGATAAAAATAACTCCATTATATCATTACATAAGCTTAACACAAAAAGCAAAATATAAAATCTAACAAAAATAACAGTGAGTTATACATTAACAACTGGCGCCAAGCTACAGAGTTGTTTTGCTAGATCAGACCTAGGTTGGAACATTATAGTCTAGATTAAGCCCATATTCAACTTATTTAGCTTAAACTTCCTCCTAAACGTTTCTCTTTCATTTCGGTACACACCTTGTCGGCCTCGATGGCGTAGTGGTTAGTGTAACCGACTGCCACGCATGAGGTCGCGGGTTCGATTCCGCACAAGTCAAACATTTGTGTGCATGAACATGGATGTTTGTCTTGGTCTGGATGTTTCTATGTATAATATGAATGTATTTAAAAAAAATAGTATATGCGTATGTTTATCCATGGTACTAGACCCATAGTACAAGCTCTGGTTAGTTTGGGCTAGATGGTGTTGTGTGTATGTGGTAGAACGTTATTATTATTATTATTAGACTTGGAGAACTACTTCTGAATTGCAGAAACCTTTGTCCCATTGTTAGGGAATACAGAATGTACATGTGTTTGGGCACACACTTGTGCACTATAATATGTCCTGCGCAAATAGATTGTCCGTTAAGATTTTAGATTTTAGACCGAAATTTGATCTGGATGAAAATATGATACTGATGAAATATGATATAATATGATACTTAGTGAAAACCTATTATTATAAGAACGATATCTTCAAGATTCTTTTTAATTTTTTTATACTACTAATGTAGCAAACAAGCATACGGCCTACCGGATGGTAAGTGGTCACCGTAGCCTATGGACGCCTGCAACACCAGAGGCATCACTTGCGCGTTGCCGACCCTTTAGGAAAGGAAGTGGGAAGGAGAAGGAGCGAGAAGAGGAAAAAGTGGGTGACTGGGCCTCCGGCACTCTCAATCACCGAATGAAACACAACAGTAGAAACACTACTATTTCACGTCGATACCGACAAGAGAATATCTTGTATGCTCCCTATGCAAGTGCAAATATGATCTAGAATGTGCTGGCCTGTCTAAAGATTACTATACTAAGTTAATGACGTTAGAACATAAGAAGTCTTGGAAATGCCCTACTTGTATATGTAAAATACCAAAGACCGATAACACAGACACTCCCATATGCACTCCGAAGGGCATAGAATGTAGCCAATTTACTACCTCACCCACAAGTGAAAATAACGTGACGACAAGAAAGAAAATATCTCATCTTATTAGTTGCACTGATAGCTCCGAAGACCTGAGCTTCTTAGGAGATACTCTACATACAGAAAACCATCCACAAACACAAAATTATACCAATGATGCTAAATCTCCACTAACAATGCAGGGTCTGAGTGAATTAATAATGATGCGGTTGAAAGAAAATAATACATCTATTATAGAACAGATACAAAATACAATACACACTGAAATAAAGCGAGCAATTACTGAAATTCAACAAGATATAGACTACAAAACCAACGTCTTAACCTTGGAGAACAATAAAAGACAACAAGAAATCGACAGTATTAACATAAAAATAGAAAAATTACTAAAGGAAAATGAAAACTTGAGAAGAGAATTGATAGACTTTCCAATGCGGCCAGATTACCAGAATGTAAATAAAATTGAAAACAAATATAAAATTGTACTTTACGGCTTCCCAGATTATTATAAAGAACCTGAAAGCGACCTCTATAACAGACTTGTAGATTTGTTCCACGATATTGCCAATGTAAACCTATCAGGATATATAGAAGACATATATAGAATAGGTAGAAGATCCAATAAGAACCGTCCACTTGTCATCGAACTGCTCAGTAAAAGAATTACCAGATATATTCTTAACTATAGCCAAAGTTTCCAGGGAACTGGACTGTCTATATCTGAGTTCCTAGATGTAAACACGCGAAAAAAGAGAGCCCTGATGAGAGAAGAATTGTTTAAGGCCAGGCAAAATGGACAGCACGCTATTATAAGAAACAACCAACTCTATATAAATGGAAAATGCATTAACTTAAAGGACAATAACTATACGCAGCAACAAAATATAAATCACCAGGAAAAGAACTTAAGTTTTCAGAGAAAAGATTCGATACCAGCAGAAAATATGCAACAACTGCAAAACACAAACATAACAGATACAACGGATTATACATTTCGCAAACAAAGATCGACCATTTAAAATATTGTTCCAGAACATTCAAAGTCTAAACAATAAGCAGGATATACTCGAAGCCTTCATTTCTCAAAACCCAGACTATAAAGCAATATGTATCTCAGAGACCTGGCTCTCCCAAGACAAACTAGATCACATAAAATTTAGTGGATATACGTGCGCATCATCTTTTTGTCGCAGCACCCGACCTGGTGGAGGCGTCTGTCTATTACTACAGGATCACATACATTGTATACAGAGAAATGATATCACTGAAATGTCTATAGAATATGTTGTTGAGTTATGTGCGACTGAATTACTGAACGAAAATCTGTTATTAATCATTATATACTGGAATAGAAGAGAGGAAGAAGTATTTTATAACCAACTAAAACGCATTCTAACGCTTGTCAGCAAAAAATATTCAAAGTTGAACATAATTATCGGTGGAGATTTCAACATCAATATATTATCAGATAGCCTTAAAACGAATTTTTAAATTTAATGCAAGAATATAAATTCATGCAACATGTAAAAACTGCAACACGTATTACCCCGTCCTCCGCAACATGTCTAGATTTAATATTTACTAATTTTGAATATAATGATATGTTCGCGACCGTAGAAGAACAAGGATTTTCAGACCACAACAGTACTATTTTACATCTAAACCTTCCACAGCAAATAAGCCACACGACATGGTACACTAAGAAAAGGCTTTACAATAACGTAAACATATTAAAATTCAAATATAAGTTACAAGAAATAAACTGGAACGATATTATTAAACCCGAACAAAATATCAACACAAATTACAAAGCATTTAATGATACTCTTATAAATATTTTAAATCAACATATACCTTTAAGAAAAATAAAATTAAAACCAAATTTAAAAAAAATGCTGGTTAACTGTAGGAATAAAAAACTCATGCAAAAATAAAAGGTTATTAAAAATACTCACTACTAAAACTAAAAATCCAATTTTAACAAAATACTACAAACACTACGAAAAAATATTAAAGAGAACTATAATAACAGCTAAAAACTACATTATAAACATTTAATGGCAAATTCAAGCAACAAATCTAAAACAATGTGGAGTATTATTAACGAAAAAACTAATAAAAAAATAAAATATGACCTGGGAAACCTAACATTACAAATGGGCGACAGGTTAACCTCAGAGCCCAAGACAGTAGCCAATACCTTTAACAACTTCTTTGCTTCAATAGGCCAAACTTGTAAGAGCTCACCGCGTAACAAACTTTCTCCTGTACTATCCAAGACAAACAACTCGATTTATCTTAGTCCAGTAGAGCCCTATGAGGTAAATACAATAATAAAAAACTTAAAAAACAAAAAAGCCATGGTATAGACGAACTCCCTCCCATTTTACTGCGAAAATGTGCGGACGAACTAACTCTACCATTTTATAATTTATTAAACCAATGTTTTGAAGAAGGTGTTTTTCCTGACCTGTTAAAAAATCACTTATAAAACCAATCCATAAGAAAAATGTAAAAACCGACCCTAATAATTATCGCCCTATTGCCCTTTTACCTACTGCTTCAAAAATATTTGAGAAAGCTATGTGTAACCGCGTGTACGAGTTTTGTGAAAAGTACAATATTCTCAATGATTGTCAAAATGGGTTCCGACAAAACCGTTCTACCATATTGGCAGTTTACAAATATATTCAAGAAGCCCTAACTATTATCAACTCAAAAAAGTACGCAATTGGACTACTACTACTAGATATGACAAAGTACAGTTCGAAATATTACTAGACAAACTGCATAACGTAGGAACTCGTGGCAAATGTCATGACTGGTTTGTATCCTATTTACAAAACAGGGAACAGTTGGTAGAAATAGAACATTACAACCATAACACAAAAAATATAGAACTAATACGGTCTGATAGCAAAGCGATCAATGCCTCAATTCCGCAAGGAAGCGTCATAGGATGTCTCTTATTCATTATATACATCAATGACCTTCCAAATAACATCAACGAACCATGTGTTCTATTCGCGGACGATATTTCCATACTTACCTCCTGTAATACAAATATTAATCTAAACGAAAAATTAAACACCATACTAAACTCTACGTCAAATTGGATGATAGCAAACAATCTTGAAATAAATTTCAACAAAACTAAAATAATAACATTGTACCCCCGCCAAGAAACACCGATAAATATATACTTTTCTTACAATGGACACAAATTAGAAGTCGTAAATAATTTCACCCTATTAGGCCTAGACATAGACTCGCACATCAACTGGAAGTCGCATATTAAAAGGATAAGAGCCAAATTGTCTAAATTTTCATACGCTCTCCGTGAGATAAAAAATACAACAGACCTAAAAACAGCGTTAGCCACATACTACGCGTATGCCTATGCTTGGTTAAAATATGGGATCATCTTATGGGGAAATAGTACAGATGCACCCACATTATTTACACTTCAGAAAAAACTAATAAAAATAATTGTAAACATCGATGAAACAGATACTTTCAAACACTGAAAACCTTTACCTTGCCTAGTTTATATGTATTTGAAATATGTAAATTTGTCCGCAAATACCCAGATTTCTATACTAAAAGGGAAGACATACAAACGAAAATTACATAAAGGCACAGAAACAGACTTAACCTACCTAGTTCGCGACTAAACATGCACTCGACTAGTACATTTGTAATGTCTATAAAAATATATAATAAATTACCAGGTACCATAAGAAGCGAAAATAAATACAACAGCTTCATTAATAAACTAAGACAATTTCTCCTCAACAAAAGCTATTACAACATAAATGAATATCTAAATGACAAACTTTAATTACAAACTAATTTAATATACCTACAATAATTTAAAACAGTTTTTAAATAAATTCATATTATTATTAGATATATAAATATAAATAAAAAATAAACAAATTGAAAATAGAATTTAGGTACCTACTTAAATTTTTGATTACTTATTTCCATTTAATTAATTTTAATTTATTTATTGTTGCAATATTTTAAAAATTATACCAGTGGCTTCCTCCTTTCTTCTCTTCTATCTATGTTGCCGTGCCCGACAGGGTCCATATTTGGTCTTTTGTATTATTTTTTGTAACAACATGTAATTACATATGGAGAGCAATAAAGCATTGAAATTGAAATTGAAATTGATATTCTGTGAGAGGGTAGTCCTTCCCCGGTCGAGCCGGCCCATTCACGCTGAAATCGGCGAGACTCTACTACTCTGAAATAGCAAAGCAAGCAAGTACTACCTATCAGTTATTACGTCATATATTTGATTCTGATTTCTAAGTGTAAAGTAATAGTGCCTATTTCTGTCTACCCGGCATAATTCTATACTCTAATTAACATTATACAATATACTCTAATTAATTAGGATAGGAAGTGGGAAGGAGAAGGTGCGGGAAGGGGGAAGAGGGTGATTGGGCCTCCAGTTACCGGTTACTTCCAATGTGTACAAAACATTTCCTAATTTTCGATCTAGAAATATTTAGTCAATAAATCCAACCACGTGATTTACGCTCACGTTCGCGCCACTCTAGTACCAACTGCTTGCGCAGTTGATTTTAATATAAAATTTTCAACAAACAACCACAAATGGAAACAAATTAATAACTCTTTTCGATATTTATAATAAATATTAAAAAATACTCGAGCTAATTGAAAAGTAACTTAGAAACAAGTTTGCTTTTCTAAGTCATCTGTTGTTAAAACAGCTGAAAGGAGGCTATTTTTGCTTCTGGGTTTGATTTTCATGCGATTTTACGAATATTCGAGTAAATACCACGGGTGTTGTCTGGTAGACCGCAGCTTTGAGGAGACTGATTGTGAAGGGCGGGAGAGTGGGTATTCGGGTGCAAAAAAGTGGCATCAGAATTCAGCTCACTGCTGAAATTCTAAAACTCCAGTTCAAACCTAGAAAAATTTCTTTAAAAAAATACAATAAAGTTTTGATACTAATACTACTTATGAAAAATATACCAAGTAAATAAATATACATTCTTTTAAAGTTTACTAGCAATTTGGGTTTCGAAAGGCTAGTATTCTCGTTAACCCATCCAGCTAAGCTAGAATTTTTGTATTAGGAGAGGGTTCACGTTAGTAATGCAATGGGTGTGATTCGAACCCGCGATCTTTCGTATTGCAAATCCAATATCTTATCCATCCTGAGTGTGTTCGCGGATCGGTGGGAGACCCCGATGGTGAAAAGATGGATGCAGCTACATGCTGTGATTTAATCATGCATATTACTCATTGTCTACTATAGTATTTTAAGGTTACTAACACTCTATGGACTTCGTCCGAAATAAACGTATTATTATTGGGCTACCGCCGCTTCATTCTAACTTCAAAGATACGTTTTCTTAGATTATTTATTAAATTAAATTATTTTGACTATACGACGAATGAAAACGACAACGGGGATGAAAGTGAATGAAGCCAGAGAAGTGTGTCAGGATCGTAGCAAATGGAAATCCGTAGTCTCTGCCTACCCCTCTGGGAAACAGGCGTCAATCTATGTATGTATGTATGTATTTTGACTATTACTCATACTTTGCTTAGAGTAACATGACGAATTCGGAATCCAAAAAACACGCGGAAGTCAATTTATCAACGAATAATCATTTGGGTGGAATTCGAACGTCACTGACACATATCTGAGAGCGTGTCTGTTGATCTATCGACAGGTTAAGCCTCAGATCGTGATAATACGTCACTATTGAGGTGTTACATGCTTCTGTATATATATGTTGGGTTTTTCAAGTAGCGACAGTCTAGTAAAGAAACAGTTGGGCTGATACAAATTCTCGCATTAAACGCATCGCTCCTATTTTTCGACTTAATGTGCGTATTAACTAACTAGATGTTGCCGCGGTTTCACCCGCGTTTATCGTTATTGCGCCGCCCCAGTGGGTCGTAGGGGGATGTTATATAGCCTATAGCCTTCCTCGATAAATAGGCTATCCAACACTAAAATAATTTTTCCAATTGAATCAGTAGTTCCTGAGATTAGCGCATTCGAACAAACAAACTCTTCAGCTTTATAATATTAGTATAGATTAACGATCGCTCGTTCTAAGGTTCGCTCGGTGAAGGACAACAGAGTAAGGAAACCTATATATCTGAAAAATTTTCTTAGTAGTCTCAAAGATATTTAAATCTATCAGATTAATGCAGGCTAATTTGGTTGGACTATGGCCCAATACTGAGGCAAGGCCAATGACCAGCTGGGACAGTCTGGGAACTACTGGGTTCATATTATTAAATTATATTATTATAGAAATATTATATTTCACTTAATATATCTACATATTATATTATACAAATAAAACATTTTTCTTTATTTTCTTTAATTCTGTATTATGAGTTAATTCTTATTGTTATTTTTATTTAATAGATTGGCAGTGTTTGTTTATTTCTTTTTCATTTTATTTCATTTTTATCAATTTTTATTTTTGCATGCCCACTGGTGAAACATGGTTGCACTTTATTTAATACTAGCTGTCCCGCGCAACTTCGTCTGCTTCATATAAGATAATTTTCCCCGTTTTTGCAACATTTTTCATTGCCGCTCCGCTCCTATTGGTCGTAGCGTGATTCAGGTTCGAAACCCGGGTCGGGCCAACAAAAAGTTATTGGGTTTATATATTAAGAAATCCCAATAGCAGCCCGGAGTTAGTAAGTTGGTGGTGTTAGACACCCCCGTGCCTCGGAAAGCACGTAAAGCCGTTGGTCCTGCGCCTGATCTCTCTCCGGTCGTGTCGGATTACCGTTCCATCGGATCTTGAGGGTTAAGGAACAGAGAGTGCAAAAGGTAGTTCTTTCACCGTAAAGCAGCTACTAGTGATTTGTTTATTATGATGATGACATATTTTTTGCGTAGGACGCACCATTTCTGAGAAATTGTTAATATTCTAAAATAATTAAAAAATGGAAAGCGTGGAAGCGTGACGATGACGCGAGTTCTATGATTTTTGTTGACCCAAGAAGTGCTTAACGCGCCTAAAGAAATTTCTCTTCAATAATATTTCGCATTTGTACTCGTAATATTAGTTAGGATTCGGCCCACCTTAGTATAAGTGGCTGTCAAACTTACATAGTTTAGGACCACTCGCGTTGCCGTAATAATACAGTCATGACTAAATGTATGAGCATTTGGAGCAGAAATGTCACAAACCCTAATATAATATACTTTTGGTTATGACCTCTATACTTGAGTCTCGACTCGTAAACATACAGTTATAAAGTCACGTCTAAGAATACCGAGTGTAATTCTGCGTGGGTGTGTTACGAAAGAACTCAGTAATACAATTGCAATACAATTGTGTAACAATACGAGTGTTAAGTACAGGTGGGAAGACAGATCCCACAAATGGAGTTGAAAGAAGAAAGAAAAGGTATGTTATAGCGAGAATTGTACTCATAGCTACGGCCGCACAATAACGTACATAAATTATCCACAAATGTACATCTCTCATGTCTTATTTTAAAGGGGATTAAATATAATGACCACCAAAAACACAAATTGCCCAGCAAAATATATCATAACCAGCACCTATACGCCTCAAATCACTGCATTCCGTCTCGGAAGGGTTAGGTTATGTTAGGTTCCTTCTCAAACCCACCCAAAAATAGGAGCACCGCGAAGCGGGGCTCCGTCAACTTATTTTCATCTCTTTATTTTGGTGTGCAATTAGTATTTTTTTGCTGTGCAGTTAAATACTACCCTCTTTAAAGCAGTATGTGGCAAGCTTTTCAGCAGTTGCATAACTTTTAAACTTTCGCGTTGCATGATATATATATATTTACGCGATCATGCATTATGTTTACCTTTTGACGCTTGACGTTTTAACCAGGTTACACCGGCCGTGGTCACAAGTTGACTCTATAAGAAAAACATATTTCTTTATTTAAAATTTCCATAACAGTACAAGATTGCAATGTTCTGTAGAGTAAAGATTGTCCCCAAGCGATCTGCCCAGGTTGCATCGTACCAATTATCTTCGCAAGATTGGGTAATTATGGAAAACTTAATTACTACTTTAAGGGCCACTTGCACGACAACTCACAAAATACGTTTAGCACTAAATAGACTTGAAACATCGTGGCATCTCAGTCACCTTCACACGGATGACTGCAACAGCAGGATGTTTTAAATCTATTTAGTGCTAACGTATTTTGTGAGTTGTCGTGCAAGTGGCCCTAAGAGTCGTTGCCGAGTCATTTAGTCGCTTTTGCTGACGAACATTAAAGGGCTACAAGTACGTACTTTATTTCTACTTAACCCTTATCTAGTTAGAAGTGGCACCCAATAAAATTTATAGGCAGACCATAGAGAAGCTCTCAGTAAATGAAAACGGATGCGTATATATTAGAATTCTACGAAACGGTTTTTTTGGAACGTGTTTTTGATGTTTTGTTTGAAGTTTTTCAGTGACACATAATCTAAGTGTGTAAGTGATAAATATTTAACTATGTATGATAACCAGCGGACCCGACAGACGTAGTCCTGTCTTAAACGTACTGTCAAACTCGCGAGGTTAAAATAGTCGTGAAGTTCAAAATAATTTATTCACTTAGGTCACAAAGTAACACTTATGAACGTCAAATGGGTTAGTGAGATAACCTGACTTTAACATTACTTTTAAATTTGAGTAAAGGTAAATTTATACTATAAATCGGTAATTTATTAAAAAAGCGTATACAGAGTCCGGCAAATACAAAGCAAAACCTCTGCTTACCCGTGCGATATACAGAAGATTTTAGTTGTATTATGTATACTTACAATTACTCCCCTGCTTGTCACACATCTACCCGCTAGTCTACGCCTGGTAGGTATACCCAGAAACAAATCTGTTATTGAAAAATTCCTGCCCGAAAAACCTACTTTTCTGAGGCACTTTGCCTGAGTTGTGTTACTTGGCTGTTGTTTATTTGCCTGAGGCTTCGAAATGGGCAATATTTTACTGCAATATGAGGCTATAACTTTTTTAACTATAGCCTGAACAGCTCTAAAACATTTCAATACATAATTCTTTAAAGTCAAAGTCAAAAATCTTTATTTCCATAAAAATGTGCAAACGATTCTTGGACACGTCAATTAAAAATTGTAATTATAAAAAATTAAACATTTATATTTAGTAGAATTTATTCTATATAATAGAATTAAAAATTTGCACGAAACTCATGACCACTCTTTTCAATCGCCAAATGTTTATAACAATACAATTCAATTATATATTCTTTTTCTTATATAAGTAAGCTGCCGTATGTAGTTTAGTTAGCCATATGCAAAATATTGATGTGCAGAAGCTCCTGAATAAATAGCCCAACATCCAAACATCTCATCATCATTGTCGGCCTCGATGGCGTAGTGGTTAGTGTAACCGACTACCACGCCCGAGGTCGCGGGTTCGATTCCCGCACAAGTCAAACATTTGTGTGCATGAACATGGGTGTTTGTCTTGGTCTGGGTGTTTCTATGTATAATATGTATGTATTTACAACAAAAAAAAACAGTATATATGTATATTTATCCATTGTCTAGTACCCATAGTACAAGCTCTGCTTAGTTTGGGCTAGATGGTGTTGTGTGTATGTGATAGAATATTATTTATTTTATTATTTTATCTTAACAAAATTTTATACTTATAACTTTCTATTGCGACTATTTGGGGGGGGGGGGTTTGTGTTTATGCTTTAATAGTTGCATTGCCTAGCTTGCTTTCTCTGCTTTCTAGCTTCACTGGATTGGCCGCTTGTGTAGTATAGATGCAAACCTACTTTACTCGACTCTTCAAGACGAGTAAGGTGCAATGGTCATAGGGGAGAGCGCAACAGTCGCGTAGATCCCTAAGACAAGTCTGGTGGGAAATCCTACACGTGGTTGCCCTCTGTTATTGGTCTAGTTCCCTCTGAAATAGACGTAACTAAAACCACCAGACGATCACTGCCTGGGATGGAGAGGTCATGTTCCGGCGGGTCCATCGTCGAACAACAGACGATGGATAGTAATGACCTCCCGCGTGTTTGTGCCGTGCGCGGGGACCCGTACGGAGGGATGAAGGAGTCCTGGGGGTTGAGTGGTGATGTGGCGATAGTGGTGCTGCTGATCTGCAACACGCCCCTTTGGTCTGGATTTCCTCTCACACGCGAGGTTGTAGTCTAGACAGCTGCAATCAATCGGCTGCGGTGTCCGCTCATGCGGCCGCCAGGCGAGTGTCCTTGGGTGAAGAGGCCTCCAGTCGGCAGTGCTCGTTTCCCATCTCAGTGGTTTGGGGTGGAGCGACTAGTGCTGTACGTCTCGGGGGCAGCTCACTTGGGGGCGCTATACCTAGCTGGTAGCCCTGGTGCCTGAACAAGGCACCCCCAACGTTGAGGGCTCCATGGTGGGTGGGGAGCCAGCAGGTGAATACTAGATAGACCAAATATGGATTCTGTCACAAGAACAACCAAGGGCTTGACCGATAAGGGCGAGCAACATAGGACCTCTGGACCCTTAGGGGGAGAGGTTAGTGTTAGTGTAGGAGCTGCACGTGGGAGCACCTACATACCCAAGCTACATGATCGTGATGGCCCTAGTGGCCGTCCGAGCGTGAGCCAGGGGAGTGGTGCTCACACGAGCAGTTTTAAGGGATGGAGAGGGGGTAACCCTGGAAAGGGCTACCAATGTAGAGGGCGTGGCAGCCACAGAGGGGGTCAGACACGCAAGGAATACCCGAAGGGGGATCCCAGCGCGACACCCTCGGGGAGTGGGTGTCAGCCCTCCAGGATCGGGGAGGCTAGCAAGGAGCAGTCGGGCGAAGCACACCCTAAGGGGGAGCCAAACTCGGCTGCACACTCTGCAGGCCATACCCGGGACAGGAAGAGGCGCAGTGGGTGTGCCAAGCGCAAGCGGCGTGAGCTGCAACGGCAGTTGGCACTGGAAACCGATGCAGGCTCTTCAAAAAGGGTCAGGGAAGCGAGCGATGATGCCGTCGCTCAGGTAGGCGTAGGCAAGCGAGCCAAGACCCAAGGCGACTCCTACAGGGAGGTGCTAACGGGGGTTAAAATGGCCATTGTTGCCGACAACTTCCCTGACGTTCTGCTTGGTGCAGAACAGGTGGAACCCATAAGGGTGGCCATTTGGGACCAGCTAGAGGCCACGCCGGATCCTCTGCCGGCCATTAGTGTCGGTGCAATGCTTGGAGGAGCTCTGCACGTGACTTGTGAGGGTGAAGGAGTTGCAGAGTGGCTTCGCGGGCTCAACGGCAAAACCGTTGGGAACATGAAGCTGAGAGTTATCAGCGCCAAGGAGCTTCCAAGACCGGTGAAGATGGCCTGGAAGACCAAGAATACCTGGTGCCTAGATGCCTCCAGGGTGCTGAACATGCTGCAGCGCCTCAATCCCTCTCTGAGGACCTGCGAGTGGAAGGTGCTGGGCACGCAGGTCGAGGAGACGCACACCAGGCGCATCGTCCTAGTGGACAGTGTGTCGGCTGCGGCAATAAAGGCAGGCGGCTTCTGTCTTCATGCTGGCATGGACAAGAGCACGTTCAAAATCCTTGAGGATGTGAACGTGCAGAAGGTGTCAGCAGTTGCCGGTGTGGGGGAGGAGGCCCCTGATGCGACGGCACCACAGGTGGGGGACGGGGAGGAGCCTGTAAACCCAGTGGTGATTGAACCAGGTACGGTTCTCTTCATATCATCGCCATGTGCGTCTCCGAAGACCGACGAAATAATCGGACAAATAGATTATTTAGATCTGTCGTCGCCGGAGGCTGCAGAGATGCTGATGGAGGAAGGGAGCGAAGGGGGCGGCCAGTAGTGACTGCCATTATAGACGCCACCATATAGGCAGACCGAATGGCGGGACTAAGGTGCGTACAAATAAACCTTCATCACTGCATTGGGGCGATGGCCGTTCTGGCCCGCCACCTGCGGATGAAGGAATTTGATATTGCTCTGATTCAGGAACCCTATGTTAAAGGGGGAATGGTTAGAGGTTTGCGTGGGACGGGAGGTGAAATTTTTCACAACTGTTCCACTAATGATATAAGGACATGCGTTTATGTCAGAAATGGCATAAATGCAATGCCCTTATACAATTTTTGTTCTAGGGATCTTACGACAGTTAAGATTGATGTGCGAGGGAGCGGAGGGCGGGATACTGTAATCCTGACCTCTGCATACTTCGACTATACGGACAAGGAAACTGTATCGAAACAGATAAAGGACCTTGTTGAATATGGCAGCCGGGAGAACCTGGACATGATCCTGGGGTGCGATGCCAACGCGCACCACACAGTCTGGGGCAGCACGGATGTGAATGTAAGAGGGGAAAAACTACTGGAGTATGTGGTAAGTACCTCTTTACAAATACTAAATAAGGGAAACAGGCCAACGTTCGCTGACTGTAGGCGGGCGGAGGTAATTGACATCACGTTAGCCTCTAACAGGGCTAGCACTAAGATCGTCGAGTGGCATGTGTCTGATGAAATTACCTTGTCAGATCATAATTACATATGCTTTAAGTACATGACGCTGGTTCCGGCTCCTACAGTACGTAGAAGGAATCCCAGAAATACGGACTGGAACTCCTTTAGGAGTGACCTCAGAGTAGATTTGGAGGATTCTAAGGGTAAGCTCAATTCTATATTAGACATCGAGTTTACAGCAGACAAATTGGTCCAGACTGTGAACACGGCCTGGACAAGTAACTGCCCTGAGAGGGAGCTTAGGCCCAAGAGGGTACCATGGTGGACGCCAGAGTTGGTCAAGCTGCGGCTAGAAGCCAGACGAGCGTTTAACAATGCTAGGACCAGTAGGGACTACAGCGGTTACGCTCGTTGTTTGACCAACTATAACAAAGCTGTGCGGAAAGCCAAACGGAAGGCTTGGAGAGCACACTGTGAAAACATCAGTACGATTCCTGAAGGAATGAGGCTCTCCAAAGCTTTATCGACTGTCAGAGCACACCCATTGACAACCATTAAGGATGGCAATGGGCGGCGAACAGAGTCTGGTAAGGAGACACTAGCAATTATGCTAAACACACACTTTCCGGACTGTAAGATAATAAAAAAGGAGCAGGAGGACCCGATCAGCCTGGTTGAACGAAGCTGTCGGACAACCAAAGCAGATTGGGACACTGCTAGGAAGGTAGTGGATGAAGGGAAGGTCGGCTGGGCTCTAAATGGTTTTCAACCATTCAAGTCACCTGGTCCAGACATGGTTTATCCCATCATCCTACAGCAGGGAGCTGCACTCTTGGTTCCGCATTTGTGCAGATTATACAGAGCCTGCATAGCATTTGGATATATTCCAAAGATATGGAGGCGTGTTAAAGTCATCTACATACCGAAACCGGGCAAAGCAGACTACGAAGAAGCCAAGGCATACAGACCTATCAGTCTTGAGTCGTTCTTCCTGAAAGCCCTGGAGAAGTTAGTAGATAGACATGTCAGGGAGGGAGCGTTATGGAAATTCTCCCTCCACAGGCTACAATGTGCCTACCAGTCGGGAAAATCCACTGAGACGGCACTACATTTTGTGGTAAATAAGGCAGAACATGCATTAGATAACCGGGAAGTATGCATTGCTGCATTCCTGGATATTGAAGGAGCCTTCGATCGGACCACCTTTAATGCCATTAGTGTGGCATCGGCAAATCACGGCATAGAGCCAACCATTTGTAGGTGGATCGATTGTATGCTCAGGGGTAGAATCATAAGGTCTGAGTTGTTAGGAGATGAAATGTATGCTACGACAACCAAGGGCTGCCCTCAGGGTGGAGTACTCTCACCACTCTTATGGTGCTTGGTAGTCAATTCACTTCTAGAACAACTCAACAAAGGTCCGTACTTAACGGTCGGATATGCGGATGACTTCTTGATACTCGTAAATGGAAAGTTTCCGAGTACGGTATCTAGTCTTATGCAGAAGGCCCTGATTATGGTCGAAAAATGGTGCAGCAGCAATCATTTATCGATCAACCCAGGGAAAACTACTGTCGTGCCGTTTACTAGGAAGAGGGATCTCACGGAGTTGGGAACTCTCTCCATGTATGGTACGCAGTTACAATGGTCCACGGAGGTTAAATATCTAGGCATGACCTTAGATAGCAAACTAACGTGGAAACCTCATGTAGATAAAGTCATAGTAAAGGCCCAGCGGGTCTTTGGCATGATTCGATCTACTTATGGGAAGACCTGGGGGCTAAAGCCCAAGGTCATCAAGTGGCTATACATGATGATGATAAGACCCATACTCACGTATGGAAGCATTGTCTGGTGGCCAAGAACCAAACTAGCTACATGCAGGAACGCGCTGTCGAAGGTGCAGCGATTGGCCTGCATGGCTATAACAGGGGCGTTTCCGACCACGCCAACGGCAGCGTTAGAGGTCCTGCTGGATCTAATGCCGCTACACATTGTTGTCGAGTCAGAGGCGTTAAAGGCGCTACGTAGGCTATCTGTGCATGGGCTGTGGAGCGTCAATATGCCGGTAACTCGACACACAAAATTGGAGATCTCAAAGGATCTCAAAAGGATTATGAGCATGGGATGCGACAAAATGCAACCATTGCACATATTCAAAAAGAATTTTAAGATAAAGGTCCCCACGAGGGACGAATGGAGACAAGGTTTACAATCCCCTGACAAGGGTTGTCTCAACTGGTTCACTGATGGTTCCAAAATGGAAACAGGATCGGGCGCTGGTATCTATGCCAACGACTGTAAGGTGAGCCAAAGCATGGGCAAATATGCAACGCTCTTCCAAGCGGAAACCTATGCTATAATTGCCTGTGCTCAGGAGAATATCAACAGTGGTGTCACTGACAGGACTGTGTATATTCTCAGTGACAGTCAAGCTGCTCTCAAGGCTCTGGGCTCGTGTAGGGTGGACTCCAAACTGGTCCTGAACTGTGTTAAGCTCCTTAACAAACTAGGCAGGAAGAACACAGTCAGACTGGTGTGTGTTCCAGGGCATGCAGGAGTGCAGGGCAATAAGGAAGCTGATGAATTAGCCAGAAAGGGCTCGGAGCAACTGTTTGTGGGCCCCGAGCCATTCGTGGGACTCTCTGAGAGCACCGTAAAGGCAGCTTTGAATGCTCACGGCAATGAAAAACACAGGCTACAGTGGATGGCCCTTAGGGGTCTGGAACACTCCAAGAAATTCATTGCAAATGGAGCCACAGGCTTCACCCGGAGGTTCTGCGGGTATAGCAAGAGCCAAATGCGCCTGCTCACAGGAGCGTTCACTGGCCATTTTGGCACCAAAGACTTCCTGTGCAGATTGAGATTGACACACGACTCGATCTGCAGAGCCTGTGGTGAACAGGACGAGTCCATATCGCACCTACTGTGTGAATGCGACGCGTTGGCTGGACTTAGAATGGGTCTGATGGGATTGGCATATCCAAACCCTGAAGACTTTAGGCTTCTCCCTCTGAATTGTACACTGCAGCTAATGCAGTACATTCATAAGGAGATAGCTAAGGGATGAATCTTGGGGCTGACACAAAATATCCCACTGGGTCGAAGTGTCGCCAGTCAGTACAGACTGGCCCCCACACACAAGATGAGATAAGATAAGACTTCTATTGCTACGATGTCGTCCTAGATATAATGTCTTAAAGATAAAACTGTATGATTTTTGGAGCCTATATAAATATTGCGGGCGGGGTCTGAGCGCGTACGTATAATCGAATTACAAGTGAAGTCAAAGGGCGAGTGGCACTAGAACGGTTTATTTGGTGAACAGCTCGGTATTGTTTGCGCAGTGTACCTTTGAAGTCAGCTGTTGTGTATACCGTCTGGTGTCCTTCTCTCAAGTACACTTCATTTGGTTAACGCTCTTTATATTTTAGTATTAACTTTTCTTTTTTTGTTATCCGCGGTAATTTTCTCTCCTTTATCATAGACTAGATTTTATTTTTAACTAGCTGTTACCTGCGACTTCGTCCGCGTAGATTTTAACTATAAAGTGTTTGTCTCCGCGGAATCCTATTTTTTTTCTAAAATCAAAGTAGCTTGGGTCAAAAAGTTTGGGTCCTCATACCTCTGCCGAACGACCAAGGCATGGAATTCTCTGCCAAGGCACGTGTTTCCTTCTTCCTTCAATCCTGGGTTCTTTAATTAAGCGGGGCGTGAAAAAGCATCTTCTCAGGCCGTCAAAGTAGAGACCTCAACATCGCCTCGGCTACTGTGGGGGCGGTGTGGAGGCTACTGCTCTTAGACCACACGACTGCTTACCATCAGGTGGAGTGTGGTCATTTTGAAGAGCAAAATAAAAAAAATAAAGAAATCTTAAGTTAATCCTTATAACATCAGCTATCTGCCAGTGAAAGTCCCGTCAAAATCGGTTCAGCCGTTTCGGAGATTAGCCGGAACAGACAGGCAAAAATTTTAAAAATAGATGTTTTCGTATAGGTACCTTATTTACTTTCATATGCATTAGATAAAAAGCTGTTATTTTGACATTACAAACAGACACTTCAATTTTATTTATTTGTATATATATTTTATTTAGCAATAGTTACTATTACAAGTTTTAAACTCGCCAAACATAATTGATTAACGGCGATTAATGTGTTAATAATCTGAATTGTTAAGTTAGACTTTCCGCAATACAATTATGAAACACGCATTCAATTTCGTATAGTAGTTTGTGTGATGTGCGTATACACAGACAAACATACTGAAAAAAAATATTTTGGTTTCTATAGGTCTTATTAAGTCCCCTAACATAACTTTTTTTAAATGTCTGTTATATACAGTCATGGACTAGCCACAATCCTTACTAATATTATAAATGCGAAAATGAGTTTGTTTGTTTGTTACGCTTTCACGCCTTAACTACTCAACCGATCAACATTAAATTTTGCATACACGTTGTCAGGGGTACAGAATAGGACCTTTCATTCAGAAAGAAGAACTGTTGCAAACCTAACCTAATCTAACCTACATTTACGCGAGCGAAGCCGCGGGTGAAAACTAGTTTTAATATATGTTTCGATAATAATAAGCACGCTTTTTAAAAGTAAAGTTTTTCTTGTATAAAAAAGTATCTGCTGACTGTAGCGGATAAATAATAATTATTATAATGATTATTAAATCAACCAATCAAACACATACAAAACTCATAGCCTAAATTTATTAGGTGCCATAACTGTAAAAATCTGTGGTGGCTAGCGGTATCCAATCATCCTCTAAATAAAAGTCTTGAAGGGCCTGTATGTTGGACCTATGTCCACGTGTGAGCTTCCGAAAAGTCCAGATATTTCACCAACGTACTAGGAAATTACCTGTAAAAAAGAAAAAAAGTTTATAATAAGAATGTTTACTTGTAAATAAAATAACACTTATTTAACGCCCAAATTAGATACATAGACATGTATCCTAGAAGCCTAGAAGTCAAATCATTCGCAGTATCAAACCACTCGTATGATCTAATCGTGACCTATAACCGTCGTTTCTACAGTCCAGTTACAAGGTACTACATAGTAAGAAGTTATGTAACTATGAGTTTGGAAGTGCAATTAATGTTTGACGTTGTGCGTGCGTGCGTGCCTGCGTGCCTGCGTGCGTGCGTGCGTGTGTGCGACATGCGTGTGCCCTTGCTTGTGTGTGTATGTAATGTGTGCGCTTATTTTATATGAATTACTTAAATAACTTATTTATATAATAGTGACTTCGCGTTAATAGTGCAAGGAACGGAAAGAAGAGGAAAATATTATTCTGATTCGCTATTCAAAGAAATAATGTCATAGCATTTATATAACATCTCCAGTTTAAGAATACTGTATTATTTATTCAAAAAGAAAGGTCGTATTCATCGGGAAGGAATTTTATTACCCCGGCTAGGAAAACGAGTCATTTTACGACCAGAAGAAATGAGCTATGCGGAGCAAACAGCAAATGGAAAATAATTGAAATAAAAATACACTCACTCAAAACATTTACACTAATTGTCGCAACGTTTTTTAACATTTTTAACTTAGAGAATGTTTACATGCTTGAGGAGATGATAGGCTTTTAAACGACCTTTTTTATTATATTACTACTGCTTGCAACTTCGCCAGCGTAAATCTTGGATACCGGGAAAAGAAGTATTTAGAACTGAAATTACACACTTTATACGGATTTTGTCACGTTGTTTATTTTACTTTTAAAACACTTTTATTACATAATTTTGAACTTTACTAGATCGGGGAGTCTCCCCGTGAACATGGCTGCTGTAAAGCAACCGAAACGTCGGGACAAAGTGTTAACTAAAATACATATAAATAGTTTTAATTAAATTAAAATTATTTATATGTATTTAATTTCATGCCGCATCTCTCTTTAATCACACTATTTCTTATTCTATCTTTCAGTAGTTCTATCTTTCAGTGGATATAGTTACAAGAATAGAAAAGGGTATGTTAAGCTGGTTCGGACATGTAGAAAGAATGGACGAGGAAAGACTGACTAAGAAAGTTTATAAGGCTAGTGTAAATGGAACAGTCGCAAGAGGAAAACCTAGGCGAACGTTTCTCGATCAGATCGGAGGCGTTCTTGACAAAGGCCAGGTTAAGAGCTCCTTGAACCGACGGGCGTGTATGAGGAATGTGATGAAAGTGAATGAACCCAGAGAAGTGTGTCAGGATCGTAGCAAATGGAAATCCGTAGTCTCTGCCTACCCCTCTGGGAAACAGGCGTGAATCTATGTATGTATGTATTTAATTTCCTATCATCCAGGAAAAAGATGCTGTTTCCAGTGAATTACGAAGCCATGGATAAAATGTAGTTGTAGAATATTTATATTAAAATACGTCCAGTAAACTATATCAAATAGGTAACGAAGCCCGGTGAAACTTCGAGGCGACATTCAGGCTTATCAATTGTCTCAAAAGGTGTCGGTATCAAAGTGAAAGTTGGACACTCTACTATGCCCGGTCGGCGACGCGATGCCGATGCCACTGCAAGGTATGGCAGGGAACTAAGTTTCTCAGAAACTTTTATACAATGATATTAATATAACGCAATGACGTATTTTGGAAAGTTATTAAAACTTTTGAGGGTAGTACTAAAGATAATGAGATTGTATTAAACCTTTACGTAGTACATAGATGATACTCGAAGTTGATAGCTATACGTTGATAGTAGGATATCAACTTTCTCATTATCGAACTACAGACCTCAAGATCTCTCTGAATCGTTAGCGCAAACTTTTGGAACTAGGGCTAAAACAAGGCATGCAAAAAGTGATAAGGCATATAAAATGAACTTGATTTATTTTTATTTATTATATTGTTATCTATCATTCGAATTGTTTGTTGATAATGTTTATTCTGCTTGTTTATGGTATTTTAATGTGCGACAATTTAAATTAAATAAAGGAGACTAATCGGGACTGGCTCAAGTGTTGCCCAGAAATGGGAATACTTTCATTCTTTCCAAAGAAATAGATACTAAAAAAAAATTAAATAAGACTATTTGCTTCCGGGGTGTTACCGAGAAGTTACATGTCTTTAAAGTATTAATTACATTATTTTCTGTTTTTTTGAAACATTTACATACTAAAACAATTGTTTGCATTCAGATGGAGTATATGTCTGTCTCTCTAGCGCACGTGTTGCTCGTCTATACCTACTCTGCGCATGCGCTGCTGTTTTACATCGCAATTCGCGCAGTCTAACATCGCTCGTGACGTGAACCGTTGTGTACCTACTATGCGCTGTTTCATATTTCTTAACCACTTGGCATTTCTTCTGGCAAGATTATAATAATGCCATGAACCAATTTTTTACACACCTCAGAATCGTTAGGTCCGGCCGTTAGGTGATGGTAAAAACACTTCTGTTTTCAACAGTATTTGCTCAAGTGTCTTTTCCGGTTGTTTTATAATGGGAGCGTCTCGGCCGGGGGCGTAGCGGAATAACAAATTTTTTACTGTGGGTGCGTGACGGCCAGGGGCGTGCCGGAATGGGACCCTAACGGCCGGACCCGAATCGCTGCAGCTCTGACAAATGCGTTCTACGTTGATATTATGCTTGTGCTAATATAGCCAGGGAGCAGCTGAATGTTGCCAATCACTTGGCAGAGTATGTAGATTAAAGAATGCTAAACCGAAGTAGAGCCAACTTCGATAATGTTTCAGTAGTGGAGGATAATTTTATAATATTCTAGGATAATAATATAATATTCTACCACATACACACAACATCATTTAGCCCAAACTAAGCAAAGCTTGTACTATGGATACTAGACAATGGATAAACATACATAATATATACCTTTTTTTTGTAAATACATACATATTATACATAGAAACACCCAGATCAAGACAAACATCCATGTTCATGCACACAAATGTTTGACTTGTGCGGGAATCGAATTCGCGACCTCAGGCGTGGCAGTCGGTTACACTACCCATTACGCCATCTATATGTTTATAATCTTATCTTCCTAACTAATATTATAAAAGCGAAAATGAGTTTGTTTGTTTGTTACCTTTTCACGCCTAAACCACCGAACCGATCATCTTGAAATTTTGCATATACGTTGTCAGGTGTACAGAAATGGACATAGGCCACCTTTTATCCCGAAAAAAATTACTGTTCCCGAGGAAAACAACAATAACATTCTTATGATAATAGATGGCGTCACGTGTCTTTCGAATCATGATTGAATTATATTATTACAAGCAGAGTACACCCTGAATTGATTGTCAAATTCTAAATTAACGCGAGCGAAGCCGCGGGCAAAAGCTAGTAAATAAAAGTTAAAAAAAACCTAAAAAATGCAGTGCGTTTAGTGCGCGTTTAGCGAACTAAACTCACCGCAGGAAAGATGGCGACATCTCAGTAATGCCGACTGGTTCTACCACGGTGTTCCTCGACAGTTATGTCGAGGAACACCGTGGTAGAACGTGATTAGCGGGACGCCGCCGACTCTAGTTATAGAGTCTGCGGCGTCCCGCTAATCACTTTATTAAAAAAACTAAACTAAAAATAAGAAAATAATTTAATAATATTAATGTAAAAAGCGTGGGGTGGGGGTTATCAAAATATCTTAGAAAGCACCCCACGCTTTTTTACATTAAAATTATTAAATTATTTTATACTTTTTAGATATTTTTTAATTAAGCGTGTTTTTTTAGGTTTTTATTTTATTTTTCTAAATTATTGTATTGTTATCGGTCCTGGATAAGTGTGCAAAGTTTCAAATCAATCCGTCGGTTTGAAAGGGGTGAAAATCGCGTTCAAAGATTCCGTTACAAAGATTCATAGACACATACATATCAAGCTAATAAAAGCGTGTTAAAAATGAATCTCTGTTTCTCTTAGTAACATCGTAACTTGAGAACGATTTTACCGATTTCATTCATTTTTTCAAAAGTTTTATTATTATACTTTGTAGCAAAGGTTTTTACGGAGAGAAAATTTAAAAAATTGCGGTCTTCTTCTTCTTCTTCTTTTCTTTTCGTATGGTTAGTGGACAACCTGTTGTCAAGAGTTGATCAAGCCGCCCGTAGGCCTCTGACATGGCTTAACGACTGCTGTCAGTTTGACAACAACCGGGACCGACTTTTTACGTGCGCTCCGAAGCACGGAGACGCTCAGATGAAATACCACTAGGTGGTCACCCATCTATAGACTGACCGGACCGAACGTTGCTTAACCTCGCTAATCGTTTAGCGATCAGTGAGTGCAACTGGCTATAAGCGGTAAAAATTGAATAATTTTAGAAAACTTAACTACCATTTTATCTTCGCGAGTAAGACAAGACAACGTGTATCAGATCAGCTAGTATAATTATGATTCAACAGCATCATAAAAAATAAATCAAAAAAATTAATATGAAGAGATATATACACAATATATATAATAACTTAGATGACGATTGTAAAATTGATATTAAAATATACTTTCGGATATATAGTCTAACCATACATATATCGCTTATGCGAAAATACATAGCACGTTTTGTTTACTAGGACTCTAGCAAGAGCCTCTTAAATGGAAGTGCTGTTACAGTGTTCCATTGTCAAGTAACTACAGAAGACAACTAAGTAGGGTCCGTACCCACTCGCTACAATGTATTCGGAGATCTGTTTATTTATTTATACCCTAACTGTGACGGTGCGTGTTCCGTACTATTGTACTAATATTTTGATAGTGTATTTGCTGGAGATGTTTGTTTGTTTTAACTACGGACTGCTGTCAGTACACTAGCTGTAGATGTAGGTACATATATTTATATATATATATAAGCGTAAGGCCTCATTTACGGAGACGCGGGGCGTCGCGCGTCGCGTGTGGCGGCGCGGCTCGCACTGAATTGAAACATATAGCGTTTAATATCATTGCTTTTATTTCCTACTATGCTTAGCTAAAAAAAGACCGTTTTGTCGTCTTTATTTTGTTGGCCATGACAGATTACAAAATAAAATTAATTAAAATTCTGGCCAGCAGTAGATAACATCTGTCCTTTGTATAAAAAAATGCATTTTAATAAAATTGCGATTATTCTTAACCCAAAAATCACCTCTTTTTCAACAGAAAGGATATCCTGCCTACTATTATGATGGCAAGAATTTAATCTTACTTTGTTTTAAAGCCCAGTTTGTTCCCTCTTCTTCAAAGAGACCAACTTTCAATGAGCGGA
The DNA here is from genome assembly GCA_963564715.1 of Catocala sponsa. Taxonomy (NCBI): domain Eukaryota; kingdom Metazoa; phylum Arthropoda; class Insecta; order Lepidoptera; family Erebidae; genus Catocala; species Catocala sponsa. Next base: position 25,243,589 of record OY751342.1, read on the forward strand.
TCATCAAAGTACGCTTCTTGTTGTAAAAAAGTGTAATTTATAAGACTTTGGGGAGTATAGTAAATAGAGATTGAGATTAGTAGATCATTAGGCCAATCTAAGGCAGTGCACAAGGATGGATTAGGATTAATCTTAACGACTGCCACGCCTAAGGTCGCGGGTTCGATTCCCGCACAAGTCAAACATTTGTGTGCATGAACTTGGATGTTTGTCTTGGTCTAGGTGTTTCTATGTATCATATGTATGTATTTACAAAAAAAGTATACTTGTATGTTTATCCATTGTCTAGTACCCATAGTACAAGCTCTGCTTAGTTTGGGCTAGATGGTGTTGTGTGTATGTGATAGAATATTATATTATTATATTATATTAATATACGTGGCGATTGAAGGACGCCGATTCTTATAGATTAAAACCCTTGTCTGAATAGTAGAAAAATACAAATCTTGTAACACAATTCTTTATAGAGACCTACCTAGTTAAGTAACTGCTCAACGTAGCATGTGATCAGGAGGACTGGTATATTCTCGATGCAAATACTGACTAGTATTGTGGTTATGCTGTCATTATTCCGGGTAGAGTTGGCCAAAAATGTGGCACCACCCTATGGTTGAGGTAGTGATGTGCGAGTCGAATTATTTGATCGGGTAACTCGAATCAAACCGTAAACGAGTCAACTCGGGTTCAGTTTTTAACAACTCGAATCAACTCGGTTGATCGAACGCATACCGCACGGGCGGGCCTCACGAGTTGACCAGTCACACCGCGCGGCCCGCGCGCGCCATTCAATGTTGCATCATGCATTGCATCTCACTCAACTCGATGCGATTCGAGTGAAATAGAACTCGGACTGCCGGCTGAGTCGGGCTCGCTCGTCCAGGATTGGAACCTATCAGCCTGGAGTCGAGCTAACTCGAGCTCCCCGAGTCCCCTCTTTTTCCCTACAGGAGACCCCGACTCAAGTCAACTAGAGTTGCGACTCGATTCAGTAGCCATATCAACTCGAGTAACTAGAGTCAAAAAAATCCAACTCATCCCATCACTAGGTTGAGGTTCATTTGAACGTGATGAAACAACAAGGTCAATTTCCCCTTGCAATAATATTATGACAGTGACCATGTAAAAGTACATGTTAGTAACAGTTATATTTTTTTAAATAAAATATTGTCGATGTTACTCAGTGATAATATAGCCTTCTAATGGTGAAGAAATAAAGAAGTTTTTTTTTTTAAATCGGTTACATAGTTTTTGGGTTGAATCCTAACAAACAAAAAATCCAATCTTTCCTCTTTATAATATTAGTAGATAAGTATAGAAGTACGTATAGATAATAACTATGCTTATACATAATTTAAATTTTTCGCAAAATTATATTTTGCGACAAAATAGTATACGTTTAAATATGGACTTCTTTTTGGACATTAGACTGTCATTTGGCACACAATGCCAATATGAGATCTGAATCCTCACTGATATTATAAATACGAATGTGAGTTTGTTTGTTTGTTACACTTTCACGCCTTAACGACTTAACGCATCATCATGAAACTTTGCATTAAAGTTATCACAGGTAGAAAAAAGGACATAGGGTACCTTTTATCCACAACAAGTACTGTTAGTCACTTATTAAACCTAACTTATATTTACGCGAGCGAAACCGCGGACAAAATCTAGTTATAAATATCATGTTGAAAATGGAACACTATAACTGTTCTCTATAATGAAACCGAAATGTGGGACCCCACTATCTTAGAGTGGACATTTTTTGAAACGCGGGGTACAGCTAGATTTAAGTATACGTAGATATTGTCTCAGTCATCAAAGTACGTTTTAACTCACAGAAAACTATCTGTGAGAGTGTTGATACTATTTTTATCTAAGTAAACTGAACTAACTGGTCAATCCACTTAGAAGGTTTTACATACGTAGGGAGTAGCGACTCTCAGTCGTAAACGCTGTGCCCGATAGCCCCTATATCGACGACACGACCACTATTGTCACTAATTAGATTGCTAAGGCGCCCGCCAGCCGCGGCACAATTGCTTAGAACGTTTAATTTGTATAGTTTCTTTAACTATTTAATGGGTTTAGCGGTTTTATTATTTATATTAAGTATCGATTTTCAAATTAATCGTCTATAAATCGGGAGTTGTTATAACCTCCGACGAATGAAGTTTAAGAATGTACGGTTTCGTAGTATTTTTTACGTCATCATCATAGAGCAATGTGGTTTTGGAACGGAGTAAAATAATATGTATTTGTCTTGTCAAAGGGACGTATATAATTATTTACTACGGGCAGTATACAGTATAAACTAAAGAGTTTGCTGAATAGTGTGATGTGTTCAATGTAAGCCTGGATTCATTTATTTAAAACCAATTTGCACGTAGAAAAGTTAACGGCAATGCTTTTTCTTTCAGTCAAACTAGCGGAGACCCCGTCTCTATCTTGGATATTTTATCTACGTTTCGAGTCCTACTTAATAATTAATAAGGGGCTTCACCAGACAGCGAGAATTGTCAAACATAAATCCAATAAAACAATTCCCAGTCCGAGAACAAAAAGAAGGTCACAATTGACCATGAAATCAGCAATCAATGTTTTAAGTGATAATAACAAACCTTTTCGAGTTATAATGACCCTTAAATATAGGTACCTACCCAGTGGCACGCAGCTAATATAATATTCTATAACATACACACAATATCATCTAGCCCAAATTAAGCAGAGCTTGTACTATGGGTACTAGACAATGGCTAAACATACATACTATATACTTTTTTTTGTAAATACTTACATTTTATACATAGAAACACCCAGACCAAGACAAACATCCATGTTCATGCACACAAATGTTTGACTTGTGTGGGAATCGAACCCACGACCTCAGGCGTGGCAGTCGGTTACACTAACCACTACGCCATTGAGGCCGAGGCATTAGTCGAAGCTAATTTAGTTAAAATAGCTTAATCTCACATAGTACCCATCGACTATTACTGAAGTTGATGGTGCAAATATACTTATCTAACCTAACACCGACTTCTCAGCCTTCTACAAAATGTGTTGGCTCAATTTGCAGGTTGATGAGTTTGATTACATGAGTGTCGGTCGCTCATAACACGCATCCTAACGGGAACGTGTTTGGAAGGCTTCTGAAACAGCGAACTCGCCCTGAGGCGAGTCATACAGGAGAGACGAGACTTCGGCAAGTAGTTTCTATGCTAATGACATAGTTTGTGTGCAAGCTGTTTGATGGGAGTAATTCTCCCTGATATGTGCACATGGTTAGTTTAATTGTTATAAGTCTATCTTATTCTAAAGATGTTTTTATTAATTTGAAGTCTCGATAGTATGAATAATTACATACTTATATAGATGTTCCCGCGGTTTCACCCGCGTTTATCGTTACTGCGCCGCCCCCGAGAGTCTTAGCGTGATGTTATATAGCCTATAGCCTTCCTCGATAAATAGGCTATCCAACACTAAAATATTTTTTTAAGTCGAACCAGTAGTTCCTGAGATTAGCGCGTTCAAACAAACAAACAGACAAACGAACTCTTCAGCTTTATAATATTAGTATAGACTAGCTGTTACCTGCGTCTTCGTCCGCGTAGATTTTAACTAAAAAGTGTTGGTCTCCGCGGAACCCTACTTTTTTTTCTAAAATCGAAGTAGCCCATGTTACTCCTTATAACATCAGCTATCTGCCAGTGAAAGTCCCGTCAAAATCGGTTCAGCCGTTTCGGAGATTAACCGAAACAAACAGACAGACAGACAAAAATTTTAAAAATAGATGTTTTCGTATAGGCTCCTTATATACTGCCATATGCATTAGATAAAAAGCTGTTATTTTGACATTACAAACTTACAGACACTTCAATTTTATTGATTTGTATAGATGTATAGATTAAATATGTTGGAAGCGGCCCGTGCGTGCCCAGCAGTGGGACAGTTTAATACAGGGCTGATATTATAAGAAAGTTAAGTATGATCTTGCTATGTAATTATGTATTTTGATTTTAGTAGAAACGTTTCTTTCTATACACAGGCAATCATCACTTTGAATGAAAATAATTTGAATACTTGCAATATTACACTACAGAAGATTTGGATAAAAGAATGACCAATAAAAAATATGACTGACATTCAATTTTTTATTACTTAGATGTAAATAATCTCCAAGTTGCTCACATCCCATTCATGAGAAAAGAGCTAATGATATTTAAACAGCCAAACAGATTTTTTTTATTATAGTTAGGAGCACTTTCGATCAAGTCTCTCAACAATAAAAATTAAATAAACAATGCCTTACCCGTTTGGGCACGATGCGACTGGCAGCTACACACGTAAAACTTATAAAACAGGTCAAGTACACGATCATGCCCCCGAAAACTTATCGATGTAGAACACATAGGTAACTGCGTCGTCACAAATCGATTTAAGTATTCGATTGTCATTCGAACATATCAGTGTCAGCGCATCATACAATTTTCGAATTACTAAATACTGTATTCCAGTGGAAATGGGGATAGTGATTATAATGTATTCAAATAGTTAGTTAACTAAACACTAAAATAAAATACCCCTACTTTTGAAACGCTTGTATTTTTTTTCATTAATGGGTATTAATGAAAAAAAATACAAGCGTTTCAAAAGTAGGGGTAATTGTCAAATCTAATACAAATTGTGACGTAACCACTATTTAAATGCACGTGTCCGAGAGTGATAGCGTGATATCCGCATTACACGCCCACTTTTTCTTATAACCAAATTTAAAATTTTAATTTGCAACCTATATCGATACTGTTTTTTTAGAAAACATTTTTTTTATTCCTTTATTTTGTTCTTATGTAACAAATTGATTAAAATGGAAATCAAATATAGAAAATATAATAATAATTATATTGCTTTATGCCGCAGTAGCTGTTCCATTCCACCTTTGATTAAAACTCTCGACGGGCCTTTTTACGTTAGATCTATGTCTCAGTGTAAGCCTCCCAAAGGGCCAGGTATTTTCCTAATATTGCTTTATTTCTTCTCACATAAACAGTTTACAAATGTTTTTATATAATGTGTGGGTAATACATCGTGTACGTGTTCTTGAGTGGAGACCGCGACTCGGCAAACGTAGTGTAGGACGCCCTCCGACCAGGTGGGATGACGATCTGCGGAAGACTGCAGGTAGATGCTGGATGCGTCAAGCTGAAGACAGGGCGCTATGGCGCTCTTAGGGGGAAGGCTATGTCCAGCAGTGGACTATTATAGCCTGATGATGAATACATCAGATCAGCTTAAAAAAGTTACAACATAATTTCTCGTATGTTGAACCAATTCATTTATGTGAGAAGCTGGTGTCTGAGGTAAGCATAGATATACCTGTCCTCCTCGCATGGTATTCCTCATTACTGAGGGTCGTGACTTCTCCGCTGAATCACTTTCTCATGGACTATTTCCCTCCATCTGTTCTGGTCTTTTGCTTCGTGGAGGGCTATGTAGAGATTGGTATTAAGCGACGATCAGATTTGGTCTGACCATCTCGTTGGACTGCGGCCTCTTGATCTTTTGCCGTTAACTTTGCCTGTCACCATCAGCTGTTCGATGTTGTGACCGTCTTTGCGGGCAATGTGTCCGAAAAATTCCAGTATTCTGCGTAGATAGTTCTGGATAGTTTGGTTTTTCTGTTCAGATCTCGCAGAATAGACGCATTGGTGCGGCAGTCAGTCCAAGGGATCTGTAGCATTTTTCGCCAACACCACATTTCAAATGCGTCGATGCGGTCTCTATCAGCTTTTTTCAGAACCCATGTCTTTAGAGCCATAGCTGAATATGGAGAACACCAACGTCTGGACAAGTTTCTTTTTTGTGGTTACCTGTGTTACCTGTAAAACATCAAAAGGTCCCTATAATAGCTGTTGCGCATCACTAGTATATATGAAATTATACCATAAGCGACTTTGAATGACCAAGAAGCTCTCAGCAACGGTAAAATTTATCGCAATCAGTCGCCGAGCGATAATCATAAGTGTTATAATCCTGCTTATCTCGCATTGTTCTATGGCTGATAGAGGTTTTTTTATTTACAATCTGACAGTTGTTCAGGTTTTACCTGTGTTATCGAAAGATTGGATTGTTATAATGATTATATGTGCTACTGTTGATCTAAGTTTATGTGCAACAAACAGGCACTGTCTTCTGGATGAATACTACAGCAGTGGTTTTTGCAGGGTTCGAGACTGTTTGGAAAATGATAAACTGGACACCAATTGTTACCGTTACACACATAATTGTACCTTTCCTTTGCTTAAATTTGCTTTCTATTTTCTGATTATTTCGTTTTGCTTCTTGAGCTATGTTTTATTAATATGTATAAGTATATTATCTTTTATTTCTGGAGGTATAAATGTTGCTTTTTAGATTTTTTCTGGCCGAAATCTAAAGATATAATACTCGATGAGAGGTTTCGACTCCATAGTATGATTTAATTCATAACCCAAGTTCTAAGGAATATCTTCAGCGTGAATTATTATTAGAATTCTGTTAAAGAGTAAACTAACTAATGTTATAAATGCGAATGTGAGTTTATTTGTTAGTTTTTGTTGTCTTTCACTCCTTAACTATTCCACCGATCATCATGAAATGTTGCATACACGTTGTCAGGGATACAGAAAAAGACATGGGATACCTTTCATCCAGAAAAATGTTTTGTTCACGAGCGAGCGAATCCGCGGGCAAGAGTTATTCAAAAATACTTTTTAATGTATGCGTCATTTAGGTACAAGTAGTTTTGACCGGAAGAGTCTAGACTGTAAAATATACATCGATCTAAAGATATTAGTAGAAGGTGTCATATTGTTAAAAACAATAATAAGATAAGGCATACTTGTGTATCTGTAGTTATCTGATAAATGTCGACAATTTCTCGGACATACTTAACAGCCACAAAACATAAGGATGGCCATATCATAATCCGTTACGTGCAAGATGCCAGATAATAATCAATATTACGTATAATATGGTAAGCCAATAGGAATGTCTAAATACGTAGGCTAATATATTATTACGCGTTTCTAGTTTCTTCTCGTAGCTGCTAGCGTGAAACCGAAGAACGAAGAAAAATATCAGAGATATATATTATATCTTATCTTATCTTATGTGGGGGCCAGTCAGTGCAGACCGGCGACACTTCGACCCAGTGGGATCTTTTGTGTCGACACTCTCCCAATAATGACTGCCATAGATGTTCATGGCAGCCGGGACCAACGGCTTAATGTGCTCACCGAGGCACGGAGCAGGCGATGATTGTCAATCAATACCTACGTATATAATTTCGAAAAGTCATATATCTTCCGAAAGTCAGAGGTGCGCGACGTGGGTTCGAACCCGAGACCCTCTGCATTGCAGTCTGTTAGTCTCCCCACTGAGCTGTCGCTGCTCGACATGGTCTATAACATCACGCTACGACCCATGGGGGCAGCGTAGTAACCATAAACGCGGGTGAAACCACGGGCACAGCTAGTCTTATATAAAAATACGAATAACACTTGCCCAACTCAGTTTTTTTTATTTATTTTTTATTTTATTTAATATGATCTTCTGTTCTATACATATATGTAATTGCTTGTCTATTGTACATTATATTATATTTACTCTATCTATTAAGTATGTTTATTAACTGTATGCCGAATAATCGTTCGTGCTAGCCCTTGGGTTTTGGCTGAAAAAAAGCGCTGCGGTCATCCGCAGCAAAGGCTGAGCTGGAACCTTTTAGACACACCGCACAACTTTTTTTTTTAATTTTTTTTTTGTTTTTTTTTATTCTTCTTGTTTGTATGATAATATGTTGTGTTTTAGTGTGTTTATAAATTATTTTTCTTTCTTTCTTCTTTCTTTCTTTCAAATAGAAACTGGGATATCTTGCATAGTAGTCGCAAGCACTACCGCTGTGGCACCGAGGTGTAATAATGTAAATAGATTTATAAATAGACAAATAAAATTAAGGAATAAATGTTATTGGGTTGGACTTGAGTTAGTTTTGTTTATACCTTGCTACCCTGTTAGAAGACCCTTACTTTTTTACTTAAAATATGGGCTATGAAACTAATGTCATTGACAGTTTATTCTATGTTGTAATCCGAATTATGTAATATTTTTTCATACTGTTTATATAATATGTGTATATTGTGGTGAGAAAATAAACGTTTATTATTATTATTTCTATTATTATTCGAAATGTTCATGGTAGAAGAGGATCGCGTCCATTACATACGCTACACATACTTTTTTTTTACTTGCTGGAATGCATTGACGCATACCCCTCCGCGGGGGCGGGCGGAGGGGTTATGTCGGACTCGCCGGGTAAAGAGAAAGATGGAATAAGAATAATGTACCTCCCGGAATACCGACTAAACCTACCACGGTGTTCCTCGACAAAACCACTATCGGCGGAGCCGCGCGAATCACTTGCACATGCGGTCGCGACCCCGCCGAGGTTTCGGCCCGCTATATGAAACGGCAGGCCACTACACGACAAGACCTAATCACCACTCAACAAAAAACCCTCCTGTTCCCCCCTATAGGAGAGAAGGACATGATACAGAGGCGCGCGTGGGAACACGCACGCCGCCTCTCGAACCTGGTGCTGAACGGATGGCGGGCAGCTCCACGAAGCCCACCATCCCCAGGTCAAAACTCAGGGTGGCTGGAGGTGGTCTCGCGCCCTCCGGTGCCCGCTTTGCGGTTGGGGAGAGGGTTTAAACGCTCCCTCTCCCGCTCCGCCGCCTCCTTGATGGAAATCACTTCCTCACAGAAGGAGGCGACGGCGTTCCACGACCTCTCACTCCGGACCATAGACTGAACTATGGCCGGGAGCGACAGGGCAGCCAATCCGACTGCCGCGATCAACTCACGGCGCTGCGATGCCCAGGCGGGGCAAACCGCCAAAGTGTGCAGCGCCGTGTCCTCAACAACGTCGCGGCAGTCGCCGCAGTGGTGACAGCCGGCGTATACACGGCCGCGTAAATATACTCTTAAATAAATATACTCTTGTATTATACTTTTTTTTTGTGAATACGTACATATTATACATAGAAACACCCAGCCCAAGACAAACATCCATGTTCATGCACACAAATGTTTGACTTGTGAGGGAATCGAACCCGCGACCTCAGGCGTGGCAGTCGGTTATACTAACCACTACTCCATCGAGGCCGACAAACAAACAAATAAAGAAACTCATATTTGTATTTATAATATTAGTTAGGATAGAGCCCCGATAGCCTAGTGGGAAACCGTTGGACTGCCACGCAGAGGTCTCGAGTTCGAGCCCAAGGCGCACATCTCTGACTTTTCCGAGTTAAATGCGTATTAAATAGTTGATTATGGCTTGCTTTAACGGTGAAGGAAAACGTCGTGAGGAAACCTGCTTGTCTGAGAGTTCTCCATAACGTTCTGTAAAGATATGTGAAGTCTGCCAACCCTTCTCATAGTGAGAAGAGGCCCGTGCCCAGCAGTGGGACAGTTTAATATAATAATAATAATAAATTTTTATTCAATAAATAAATAAAAGTCTTTACAAAATACATTACAGGCTAGGTACCTACTTATTGTATTAAATTCACATTAAAACTATATTTAATCTAAAGGAAAACATTTCACAATTTAAAAATTGGACACAAAAAGTCTTGTTTATAGTCTGTTTTTACATTTTATTACCTGAACTAGGTCAGAGACCTTTGTTTCAGGCTGTTTCTAATATTACATTGTTATTCTGTTGTTAATAAAGTACTGATATTATTATATTATATAGAGCCCCGATGTCACTTTAATTGCAGTGGATATAATACGTAACTATGTAGAACTTCTTTGAGAACAGCGTCGATCGTATATATTTATATTGTTTTCGCATTGTTCAGCCGCAGCGCCCTTTCTATAAAAAGGCGTGAAAGTTATCAATTACCAAAGTACAGTAAATTACGCCATACGTCAAGAACAGCTGTTGTTTGATGAATCCGCCTCTATATCGCTTCAGTGCTTAACAAATATTATGTAATTTAGCTTAAGTAAATAAAAAGCTATTTATTATGGTACTTGGTAGAACGTATAGTTAGTGGAGAGACCGTTACCATGCAGAGGCCTCAAGTTCGAACCGAAAGCATGCATCTTTGCGTATCGAAATTATATGGTGATAACTTACGTATGAAGTAAGTGGAATATGCAACCATGTGAGTATTACTACAATGAAGCAAAAAGAGGCCATCAACACGTTCGATAACTATGAATCAGAAATAGAATTGCACATCTTAATATATAAAAATCTCGTGTCACGATGTATGTTCGGGATAAAATCTGAAACTACTGAACCGATTGTGATCAAACTTCGTAACTATCTGTAATTTGGTCCAACTTAAAAGATAGGATAGTTTTATGTTGCAAAAATTATCTTATGTGAAGCAGACGAAGTTGCACGGGACAGCTAGTTTTTTGTAGTGAAAACTTCTCCAGGCGCGTTGAGCACTTCTTGGGTGAACAAAAATCATAGAACTCGCGTCATCGTCACGCTTCGTCATCGTCACGCTTCCACGCTTTCCATTTTTGAATGATTTAAGAATATTAACAATATCTCAGAAATGGTGCGTCCTACGCAAAAAATAACGAAATTTTGACCCCCTTAATAACCGCTATGTCAATGTCAAACCCAAATGTCAATTAACTTCTTGTCACTTGCTATTCGAAACACAACCGAATATTCGAATCCTGATTAGATGATAGCAATCAACTATGTACATATACATATTTATATAATACTAGCTGTAACCGCGACTTCGTCCGCGTGGTTTTTAACAAAAAAGTGCTTGTTCAGTTCACAGAGTTTTTTCTAAAATAAAAGTAGCCTAAGTTACAATTATAACATCAGCTGTCTGCCAGTAAAAGTCCCGTCAAAATCGGTCGAGCCGTATCAGAGATAAGCCGGAACAAACAAACTAATTTTTTTTTTATATTCGTTCCGTATATATGTTTCATATGCATTTAATATTTGTAAAAGACTGTACTTCAAAGTTATAATAAATTAATTAAAAAAAAAATTAAAAAAACTATTATTTTGACATTACAGACACTTAAATTTTATTTATTTGTATAGATTTGTTATTGGTAATAAGTAATCAAATAATCAACATGTAATGCATTCGAATAATTGTAGTAATACTTATTCGAACGCATGGTTAGTATATTGAATAATTAGTAGATGCATTAGTTCTAATATTATTTTGTCCTCATTCTACTATGAAACCAAAAGAACAACATATTTAATCAGTTAAATAAAATATTAAAATGTATTTGCGGTTGATCTGTCGTTGTCACATTTATTTGGAAATTACGTGAATTTTTCGAATCTATAAACAAATTGAAATATTCGAAGCTTTCACGAATGTGATAATGATTATGATTGAATGATAAAATTATTGATTATTCTATTACTTATGTTAACATGTAATCAATCATAAATACTCTTATTATCGACAATAGCGCATTTCTGTGTTGTATTAATATTTTAACTATTTACTATTATTTGATTTCAGATCTTAATAGTCAGTAATAAATGGTATAAAAGCTGCTACACCTTGTACTAAAATATTGAAATTATAATTGGATGACAATTTAAGATTGCGCCGAGCGAAATGAGCCAAAACAGGCGGTCACAGTTAAGTGAATAAAATCAACACTTTTTGTTTAATACAAATATAAAATATACATTTACCATAACAGTGAATATGTTTACGATTACTCCATGTAAAAAACTTAAAATAATTAATATTTTCGACTACAAAATTACGTAAATTTTCACGAAAAATGCAAAAACGTAAGCTCGTATGACGTGATTTTTAGATTATTACAGTAGAAATCTATCCTATTTTACAGCTTAAACGAAATTTAGAAAAGTTTATTACAATTTGTCCGTCCCAAATATTTAAGTTATTAGTTGACAATAAAGATACATATTTATCAAAAAAGCACTTCAAATCCTCTATACAATTTTACTATGGCGGACGCGCGCCGATTTGAATATGCGCCGCACGAGCTCTGTGATTATCTGTCTTACACTCGGCACAGTCTTAAACGAGCGGCCGTGAGTTTTTGCAGGTATTTATTTATTTATTTATTTATGTATTCTCTTCACACAGGCTCAACCCTTCGCCGATCCTGGCAACTAACCTAAATGTAGCTTCAGTAACTTCACTAAATCATAACTTTTGACGTTCATAAGTGGTTACTTTGTAACCTAAATGAATAAATGATTTTTGACGACTCGATAGCGTAGTGATTAGTATAACCGACTGCTACGCTTGAGATCGCGGGTTCGATTCCCGCACAAGTCAAAAATTTGTGTGCATGAACATGGATGTTTGTCTTGGTCTGGGTGTTTCCATGTATAATATGCCAGTATTAAAAAAAAATTATATATGTATGTTTATCCATTGTCTAGTACCCATAGTGCAAGCTATGCTTAGTTTGGGCTAGATGGTATTGTGCGTACCTATGTGGTAGAATATTATATTATTACTTTTGACTATGATTCTTCTTTTTATGTAAGTTTTATATTTTTAGTCAATTTTTGTTTTAAATAATGTATAGTCTTAGTTGATTCAGTGCTACCGTCCTTATTCTTAAATGGTGCATGATTGTAAAGTTATATATTAAGTGTTAGTATTAGTATTTATTTCGTTAGAATAAGCATTCATGTAATAACTACAGAACGTCCAAGTTATTTAAAAAAAATAACGAATTATATAGGTATAACTAGATGTTCCCGTGGTCTCACCCGCGTTTATCGTTACTGCGCCGCCCCCGTGGTTCGTAGCGTGATGTTATATAACTTATAGCCTTCCTCGATAAATAGGCTATCCAACACTAAAAGAATTTTTCAAATCGAACCAGTAGTTCCTGAGATTAGCGCGTTCAAACAAACAAACAAACTCTTCACCTTTATAATATTACTAGCCTTTGCCCGCGGCTTCGCTCGCATTAATTTAGAATTTGACAATCAATTCGGGTCGTACTCTGCTTGTAATAATATAATTCAATCATGATTCGAAAGACACGTGGCGCCATCTATTATCATAAGAACGTTATTGTTGTTTTCCTCGGGAACAATAATTTTTTTCGGGATGAAAGGTAGCCTATGTCCGTTTCTGTACATCTGACAACGTATATGCAAAATTTCAGGATGATCGGTTCAGTGGTTTAGGCGTGAAAAGGTAACAAACAAACAAACTCATTTTCGCTTTTATAATATTAGTTAGGATTAGGGTTAGGATAGGATAGGAAGTTAGGATTAGTTTAGATGAGTAACAACAAATTGATCAACGGGAGATCATCAATTTCGTTTTGCATAGCAATTGTACATCGCTACACGAAGGTACTCTGCCTTTACACGTGTATTCAAAGGTTATTGTTACAAGTGTGACGTATGCAGGCGCTGTGCATCTTATGTTCTTCTCAGCTGTGCCTTTGAAACGTAAATGGAGCGTGAAGATAGCATACATGCTTCTGTACTCCTACATTATTGAAGCGACACAATGTTTTTCCGTTTTCTTATCGATAGTCGGCTTGTTTTGCTTTGAAGTGATTTCCAATCGAGTGTGGAGAAGCAAGAATTTATAAGGATTTATTAGATTTCAAGATATAATATTTTCTTACGGTTACGTTTATTTATACATTGAAATTTAACAACTTTATCCGAAATTTATCGACTTTTTATAAAACATTATAATCAAATTTTTTTTGTTTACATAATATTGTCTTCTGTTTACGCGAATTTTATTCATTGAAATTAAACTACTATATACGGATTTTATCGCGTTGTTTATTTGACACTTTATTACAAAATTTTGAAAAACGGTTACACTACTATAATACTATTAAACTTTACTAATTTTTAAGCTAATTAAATTATTGAAACTATTAAAACTATTTATACTATTGCTATACTATTATACTATTTATATTTATGTTTACACTTTCCCCGACGTTTCAGTTGTTTTTCAGCAGCCATGGTCACGGGGAGACTAAGATGGTAGTTGTCTCAATGTTCCAGTGTAGTTATTTCAAAGTACCCGAACATAATTTAATCATGGGTGTTTCTATTTACGCAGAATGAGCTCAAAGTATCATGAAGAACCACAGCTAGACTTCAAGATACTTTGAGCTCATTCTGCGTAAATAGAAACAACCATGATTAAATTATGTTCGGGTACTTTGAAATAACTACACTGGAACATTGAGACAACTACCATCTTAGTCTCCCCGTGACCATGGCTGCTGAAAAGCAACCGAAACGTCGGAGAAAGTGTAAACATAAATATAAATAGTATCTTAGTATAGTAATAGTATAAATAGTTTTAATAGTTTCAATAATTTAATTAGCTTAAAAATTAGTAAAGTTTAATAGTATTATGGTAGTGTAACAGTTTTTCAAAATGTTGTAATAAAGTGTCAAATAAACAACGCGATAAAATCCGTATATAGTAGTTTTTTTTTTGTTGATTTTTTATATTATAATTTTGAAAATTTCAACTACTATTGTTAAACACTTAGGTTAAGAGTTCCTTGAACCGACGGGCGTGTATGAGGAATGTGATGAAAGTGAATGAAGCCAGAGAAGTGTGTCAGGATTGTAGCAAATGGAAATCCGTAGTCTCTGCCTACCCCTCTGGGAAACAGGCGTGAATCTATGTATGTATGTATGTTAAACACTTTTCTAGTTACTATTTACTCTTATTTAAGCTATTTAAATTATAAAAACTACTTAGTTTTAATTTTATAATATAAGCCATGTTCACGGGGAGACTAAGATGGTGGTGGTCGTCTCAATGTTATAAATTATATTAGATCTTTGGAAAAATATTTATGAAGTCTTAGTCGGCAGTGGTTGGTGTAACCGACTGCCGTGCCTGAGGTCGCGGGTTCAATTCCCGCACAAGTCAAACATTTGTGTGCATGAACATGGATGTTTGTCTTAGTCTGTTTCTATGTATAATATGTATGTATTTAAAAACAAAATTTATATATATGTATGTTTATCCATTGTCTAGTACTTATAGTACAAGCTCTGCTCAGTTTGGGCTAGATGGTGTTGTGTGTATGTGGTAGAAAATATGGTAGAATATATTTCTGTTTTTCTATTGATAAATATTTTTAATAAGAAGTTTTAATAGACATGTTTGACTTTCAGTATCAAATCAAAGAATAAATGTATTCAATAACAATCTATACTGCATGGTGATACGTATTTATAACAAGTTACCAAACAGAAAATGTAAACGCAATCTTTTCTAAACAAATAATTAACTCACAATTATTTCTATTTTGCTACTTACTATTAAGTTACATACATAAATACATAATCTCACTATATTTTTAACGCAACAACGGATCGAGATATTTGCATAAAATGATAGATAAATATTTCTATTTCTAGATATATTTTCTGAATAATTACGTAATTATACATCTACTTATTCCTTTATGAACACATGGTCGTAAGATCAAAGACCTGTTCATACCGAAGCGGTATTCGCTACCGTCTGCGGTAGAGAATACCGAGTGGGTATGCGGTAATATTACTGTTCACACCGAAGTGGATTTCGCTATCCTTGTGGGTAGAGTTGATACTAAATACCTGAGCTAAACCCGCGCGGCAGGCATTTCTACCCACAGCGGCAGCGTATACCGCTCAGGTCGCTCTAGCCGCGAAACTTGATACCAAATACCTGAGCGAAACCCGCGCGGTATATACCTCTGCCCACAGCGGCAGTGAATACCGCTCAGGTTTGAATAGGCCTTTATATATGTTATACTAACACTATAAAGCTGAAGAGTTTGTTTGTTTGTTTGAACGCGCTAATCTCAGAACTTACTGGTTCAATTTGAAAAATTCTTTTACTGTTGGGTAGCCTATTTATCGAGGAAGACTATAGGCTATATCACATCACGCTACGGCCCACTGGGGCGGTGCAGTAACGATAAACGCGGGTGAAACCACGGGAACATCTAGTATGTTATAAGCGTGACCAACTTTTTTATTTACAAAGTCGCAACTGTATAATCGGGTTTTTGTTTAAGCTTATACAACATTATGTAAGAAATTTAAAGGTTTCTTTGTAATCTCGACGGCCAAAATAAAAATAAATCGTCAAAGTCAAAAATCATTTATTCACTTAGTTCACGTAATAACACTTGTGAATGTCAAAGTCTTTTGATTTGTGAGTTTACTGTAGTTGTTAGGTGCAAGCAAAGAGTTGTCTATGAAAAGATACTTGCAACAAACAGAGTACTACTCGAATTGATTGTCAAATTCTAAATTGACGCGAGCGAAGCCGCGGGCAAACGCTAGTAATATTATAAAGCTGAACAGTTTGTTTGTTTGTTTGAACGCGAACGTGATGATAATATATATAGCCTATAGCCTTCCTCGATAAATGCGCTATCTAACACTGCAATAATATCAAATCGGACCAGTAGTTCCTGAGATTAGCGCGTTCAAACAAACAAACTCTTCAGCTGTATAATATTAGTATAGATTATGTTTCTCTTATCACAAGTATTTTTCTTATTATTTCCTTAGAAAAATATCCGGCCCGATATACCTACATATATGTAATAAAATAATATTTCATTATTATTAACATCAAAGTGATTAATT
Organism: Catocala sponsa; assembly: GCA_963564715.1. Classification (NCBI taxonomy): domain Eukaryota; kingdom Metazoa; phylum Arthropoda; class Insecta; order Lepidoptera; family Erebidae; genus Catocala; species Catocala sponsa. The sequence continues at coordinate 25,260,288 of OY751342.1, forward strand.
TTTACTACCTATCATAATCAGCGTTACTCACTTACCATGTTTTGTACTACCAAGGTGGAAAATATGTCTGCTGGCTGATTATAAGCAGTAACCGTAGTATACAATATGCGTTTTTTATTATACAACTAAGGTGGCAAGAAAGCATACGGCCCACCTGATGGTAAGTGGTCACCGTAGCCTATGGACGCCTGCAACACCAGAGGCATCACCTGCGCGTTGCCGACCGTTTAGAAAAGGAAGTGGGAAGGAGAAGGAGCGGGAAGGGCGAAAGGGTGTGATTGGGATCCGGTTTATACTCTATACTGACGAACGAATAAACGACGATATAATCTTCCACGAAAAAGCAAGAAAGAAAAAGGTTACGCAAAGAGAAACTATCTTATATTATTAAACTTCTGAGTCTTCTTCAGAGGTTAATGAAAACACTATGTGGGTCTGTGTGTCTGTCTGTTAGTGACAGGCATAACTCCGGAACCACTGGACCGATTGATTTGTAACTTGGTTTGCAGACACCTTGGGGTCATACATCGGTCAAGATTGAATATAGGTCCTGTGGGTCAAAAAATTGTCACAAGGTCATATGATGTACATTTAAGACGAAGAGGTTGAATCCTGGTTATTTACACCCATCACGTTTATGTTCAAGTCTTACGTTTCATTACATCCTACGTTTATTATATACTAGATGTTCCTGCGGTTTCACCCATGTTTATCGTTACTGCGCCGCCCTCGTGGGTCGTAGCGTGATGTTATATAGCCTATAGCCTTCCTCAATAAATAGGCTATCCAACACACTAAAATAATTTTTCAATTCGAACCAGTAGTTCCTGAGATTAGCGCGTTCAAACAAACCAACAAACAAACTCTTCAGCTTTATATAATTAGTACAGATTAATATTAATATTATATACGCATTCATATATTATATTATATAAAAAACACACGAGTATTTTATATACTTAAAAGGAAACCCAACCATTAGGTTAAGAATAACCAAATGTTTACAAAAATAAAGAAATTTCATTTAAATTCAAACCATATGCAGGCACAGAGCATATCTAAGCTATGATCTTTTTTACAAAATTAATGCTATCTACCAACTTCACCTACTGCATAATACTAAAACACCATATTTATTTATATATCACTTCAGCACGCGCGCGGCAGAGATGAGTATTTTTATTTTTGGTCAGCCCGATTTGAGGTCGGCGAATCGTTAACCCTCACACAAAAGATAAGTGAACGTATCACAACGTATAAAAACAACTGACAATTATATTATCACATAAACACCTTTAAAATATGGCGCCAAAGAAGGAATTTCGTTGAAAATCTTTTTGAACTTTTGATTTTCTCTGAAGAATTTGCATCGAAATCGGCGGAAACCAAGACATGCAAAGTAATAAACATAATTTTTAAACCATCCTATGGCCCGAAGCACTCTGTTAAATTAAGTTGATGACAGCTCATTGCATAAATAACTAAGCATTGTGAAACTTGTAGGCTGGCAACGGTAATTATTTTTTGCGTCTTTGAAGTGTACAAGACGTCGTAACGATGCTTGGAAATTATTCATTTGTAGTAAATTTAATTTCCTACTTAGGTACTTGAGTGTGAGATTTTACCTTAAAAAAAAGACAGTCTTTCGCGTTAGTCTTATGTAATAAGCTTACGCCCGACTGCAAGGCTCTGTTTCAAGTTCGCGTTCTGGGTCGAAAGTGTTATTGATTTTCTTGGTTTTAGGTATTCTGAAAAGGAGTTCTTGGAATTGTCTCCGGTTAACATTACGATAGTATGATAGGGAAAAGTAATCTATACATCTATAC